>JAYKKI010000053.1:0-1327500 GCA_039881145.1 Druceiella hillmani | reverse complement strand
ACAAATTATAAAAGATTTTATAGGTAAATTTCCAAGATATGATTCTCACTACACCTTGATAAATCAACACATCAATATTTGGCACCAGATTTTAATAGGTTAGTAATATACGAAATGTATTTAAGGACCATCACGAAAATAATAAGGTTTCTATTTTATTTTGAGTCTTCATGCACCTGTAACAGATTCATGTAACAAGTTGATAAAAAGAAGTTGACCAAGGATTTACAAATCCTTTATCATCAAGGAAAAACTATAACAAAAGAAAAGAAAATAATTTGTTAACATTAATAGATTGCATTCCATCTGTATACCAAAACTACTCCATGCAATTAAATGATGGTTGAAAGTAACCGAAGACTTATTAGAAGAAAATGAAGCAGAAGAAGTTTAATAACATTTCAGTTATTATTTTATGATTAAGTTTTATTATATTTTCGGAAAGACAATGTTGAATGAAATAAAAGTAGTTTGTTAAATATAAAAAACCTGTTTTAGTTTTGAATATCTTAGCAGTATTGTAATTTTACAAACTCTGGTCTTTGTAAAATGTTATATGCAAGAGTAGCCTATGTCAACAAAAAACCAGTAAATTAGAAATAAATGTATATTACAATATTGAGTGTTAAACAACCCTTTATAAGAAATAAAATAAAATCATTTCAATAACATTGCCGTAAGTAGAATTTAAATAAAATTTAAAATGAATTATAGATTATTATCATTACATTCAGTATACGAAATCTGCACATAAGCCACTTTTGCTCATGTGGCCTCATAATACAACTAGCCATGCCAGCCACTTCATTCACTGGCCATGCCATTTCACCAATGTATGTCCATCTGGAAAAGTACATTGTTGTGATTTAATATACGCGAAGAACCATCTATGAATGTGCATAGATACATTATGATAAATAAAATGAATTATAGATTATTATTATTATATCATTACATTCAATATAAGAAATCTACACATAAACCACGGTACATTGGCGAGACGACTCGGATAGCCTTCTACACAATGGCCCGAATTTTTTCGTGCGGGTTTGGTGCACTTTGACTTTTTGGTCAATGAACTCGTTCGTCTGTGCTCATTGGCAGTGAAGGTGGTCTTCCCCTGATTCAAAGGGAGAAACAACCAGGTTATTTTTCCCTGATGTGTCCAAGCGGTTACATAAGAACTGGCTCGTTACCGATTTTTATACTTTGCTGTTTTTAACTAGACATGTTGCATTCCATGCCAGTTTCTTTAGATTTTCCCTAAGAGATAGATAGATAGAGATGATCACATTTTGTTCTATTGAGGTGAGCACGATGATGCGTGTAGAGTTTTGGTTGAGTGCATGTGCCCTAATATTAGAGTAGAATCATGAGGAGCCTTAGAAGGTGGTATCTTTAGTCACTGAGACTTGCTTGAGAATTGACTAATTTTGAGTCATTTAGAGTGTTTACCAGACTCCTTGAGAAGGGACAGTCTTTAACCCAGTTGGTTGTAGATATGGTACACTATTAGGGGGCCTTTTCAGGTCCCCTCTTTTATATGAAGAGAGATGTTACGGGTCCCATGTGGGGCCCAGAGATAGCCCGGGTGGAAGGGTGGGAATAGATACATTATATATTTGCGTAGTTACTGCGCATTGAATAGCTAGGCCTTTTTTTGTTTTGATATAAATTCAACATAACTGATTTTTTATAAATATTACACTCTCATATTTTCTGATTAAGTGAAATTATTGCAATTAAATAACAACTAAATATATATTCAAATTGACTTTTTTGCTTTTCGAAAAATTGCATTCGAATTGGATGACTAGTTTTCATGTGATATGTGCACAAACAAACACGCAAACAGATATAAATTACAAAAATGATTTGAATGCATTCTATCACTTATCCTTTATCCCCTCATATTTTTTTATAAAAATTTTCAATAAACACACAAAATTTAAAATTTTATTACATGTACAAATATGTACTTTGTTTCTAAATATTAAAAAATAATATTTTCTTTACCAAGAAGACCAAAAGCCATCTATTGAGCAACAACCCACAAATCCATCCCTATTTTACTGCAAGAAGCAACCGGTGAGAATACTAGGCTTCAAGTTATGTGACGGTAAAGTGGACTGTCCTGATGGTTCTGATGAAGATGATGATATCTGCAGTAAGTATAGCATTCTATCTCGACATTTCGATAAAAGTCTTATTTTATAATAAAAACTATGGTGTTAGTACAATTTAATCCGCAATGGTTAAAAGGAGTATGAAACAATTACGCATATGAAAATTTCTACTCATAGATAATAAAATGTTCACTGTTGAACAGAAAATGTGTAATTTAATAAATATTACAATAATTTCAAGAAGTTTTTGTGCATTCTATTTACTACAAAATTAATTATAATAGTACTTTTGTGTCTTCACAATTAATCAGATTTCTATCCCTAAAAAAAAAGGGTGCGTGTACTTATGTACGCGCGTGAGAAGTTATACTTCTTTGGCATCATTAAATAATACATACGGATAGATAACCTCAATTATATTGGAGCACTTGAAAAAGTCTATAAACACAATTTTTTCACTAACATTTACGAATAGTAAATATATTAATCAAAATATTGAATTTAAATCACTACTGAATATAATTTATCAGCACATATATAAATCGCACTTATATGATACTAAAACACGTGTGAGAATGTAGACACTAGAAACATGTGGATAAATACTATGAATATGAAAACAGTGAACAGAGGCGACGATGGTGCCAATAGCTTTTGTTTCGAGACTGCAACCGCTGCAACTTCATACTGTAACTTTTGTGTGACGAATCTTAAAATTTCACTCTCATCATATATTCATAACGCGCCTAAAGAAGTATAACTTCAAAAATAAAATGAAAAGAAAAGACACAACTTATTAAACCTGAATAACTCTACTCTAAATAATTTGTATGTCAATATTCCGAGCGGAATGGAAATGTCTATTCACATGAAGTCTCAAAGCACACTTCGATCAATATAATTTTTTTCAATCTGTAATTCTCGCAAAACTGTTTTTTATTCTGACTGTAAGAAAAAATTATAGCTATATTTTTTCTTAAACTTATTTAAGAAAAATATAGCTATAAAACTTTCTGAACACAGTTTTTTTACCAATATTTTAAATTATTTTTGATTGTGTCTGCATTCTAATCTGTATTCTAACGGAGTCTGAATAAAAAGTTTGAAAATGTTTTATTCAGACTCCAGTCTAGTTATTATATGTTAAGTTATTTATATTACATTTATGCTTCAGTGTACACTACTTTATGGGATAACACTCACACTTCTCATACTTTACAAGAGCTGTAAAAGTATTTTTGCCTTACATATCAATTTATATATGTTTAGAAAAAAATTACAAAAACATCAAAAATGTTTGATGCCTAAGTAACCAGACCATCCCCTTATATTATGTTTCAAACATTTAAATAAAATTATAACTTTACCACTTTTATTTACTTATTGTGGTTAACTGGTAGCTTTCTGTAACTCAAATTAAATTAACATTGAATGAAATTAAATAACAATAGTGTAAAATTGAACAAATTGTAATAATGGTTATACAATATAATAAATTCCTCTTATTCTTCATCAGCATATGTTCAAACATCTTATGGCATATGTCTCCAATCTTCCTCGTATTAACGCCAGACCAGCAGTTCCCCTTATTGTTTCAAACCTACGCATATGAAATTTTGCAAGCAGATGCTCCAGATTGGGGTGTCAAATAATCTGTAGCTATATATTTTAAATTTACACAGTTTTATTAAATAGAAAGTTTAAATATAACAAGAATAAATTTTATTGTTTGCATAATTTGCCATTAGGCGGCAAAAATAATAATAGTGCTTGCTTTTATTAGTTCCAATTTGTGCTTGTACAATTAATACTTATTTCACTGAGGTTTTCTTATTATTTTTACAAAATGTTATTGGTACAAGTTTGAGCTACGTTTGAGCTGTTAAAAGTTGCAAATAAAAACTTCTATTGTTGTAACTCTTAAAAAATATATTGAATGTACAGAAAATATTTAAGAAGCTTTCTTATTTATATTGGTTACTTTATTTATGCAGATACTTAACGTTTTACATTTACCTCATTATTTTTAAATGTATTTTTAACATTTCGAGCAATTTCCTTTTAAATAGTATTAACTACATACATACATATTAAACCTATTTATGGTAGTATATATATATATATATATATATATATATATATATGTATATAGTAGTATATATATATATATATATAGTAGTATCTATCATGCGAGACTCGTGCAGCATTTATGCTATAAACACAATTTGAAATTAATAAAATAATGTAATTAATCTTTTTTATTCATCAATACCAGAGAGGCCAAAATACTTCAACTGTTGGAATGGTGATGTAATATATGGCTATCAAGTATGCAATGGAATTCCGGAGTGCACCAATGGTGAAGATGAAGCGGAAAAAATATGCGGTAATAGTAATGAACAATTTTAAATATAATTAGCTGACTGTTCCAGTTTTGGCAAGGTTTTTTTAAGACAATATGTTTATAATTCTTTCACACATTATTTTCATGCAACCATACCGGTTTAGATTGTTTGACTCAAAAATGAGAGATAATTTATATTAATTAACATTTTGTACCAATAATCTGGGTCAATATGTGTAAATAAGATGAGTCAATGTGATACTTGAATATTTGTAATCTAAAAAGTAAATAATGTAAAAAGTGGGTTAGAAAATATTTGCGCTACAATATCAAGGTATTTTATGGACTAACAAAAATGTCAAAACTTGAACTTATTCGTCCAATATTTACCAAAACATGGAAAGTAAGGTTGTTAAATGTAATAAGATACTTTATAAAATATTGTTGAAAATTACAAATGTAATAAATCTATCTCATAACATCTCACATCGACTCATTATTAAAACACTCATTGCAAAAATCAATAGTTTTTTTAATAAACTTTGTGCTTAGTTGACAAGTGTAGATTGTTTGTAGTCAATAGAGGAGGGTCTTAACTCCAGCTACTGAGAATTTCAGTAACCATCCATTAAAAAAAAAATTATATACTTTATTGTTTTAAATTCGGACTAATCCAGACTTAAATCTATGTAACAAACAATAAATGTAAAATTTTCATAGATAATTACTATATTAAAAATTGTTTCTGAACAATGTAACAAGCAAATGTGTATTCCTAACAAAGCAGTATACTTTATTTCAATACAAGATATTTTGAAATATGTATATCCTAATTATTATAATTGCAGGTGAAAACCATTCAACGACTATAACAACTACAGCAATGACGGAGGTGGCTTTAGAATGTGAAATAGATGAGTACCAATGTCCTACAGCTAGTTGCGTAAGCTTTGACGCAATCTGCAATGAATATTGTCGTAAGTTATTTTTACTAACCTTGTTCTCTAAGTTGTGATAAAATATTGTTTTTGTTCAAGATGTACCTGTGCATACCATGAGTTAAAATTTTATTAAAATCTCCTAGATAGTGACAAAACCAAACTACACAGGCTACTGTACAGTATAATATAATCTTTTTAAAAATTCTTTGAAAAGGATGTCATCAAGTGGCACATTAAGGATACAAATAACAGCTAATAAATTAAAAATTTGCAATAAACTCTGTAACAACAAAATTCTACAAGTATATACTTAAAAAAAGAGGACAAATGTCGAGATCTAGAACAACATCCAACGCCCATTTAAAGATCTTGAGCTTACTAATATCAAATACACATTGAATCACACCTGTGATAGCCGCAGATATGTTTCGTTAGCATTTCCAAAAAATTTTATGAATTGTCTAAAAGTGGCTTTTCTAAATATAAGAAAAAATAACAAAGTACATAATAGCCATAACGTAATATATAATTAGCAACTTTCTTAAGTCCCATATTTTAATTGACACTACCACATACATACATCACCACATCTGTTAAGCACATTTAATATAATTAGTTAAAGATCAAAATTCTTAACACACTTTCCTCCAAGGATTGAAATGACTCTAAGTCTGGGAATTAGTTCCACAATTTTATCATTTATGGAAGAAAAAATTAGAAAAATCTGACGGTTTAGGTGACAGATTTAGCAATTGCATTGACAAATATTTCTTTAAGCAACACAATTTTCAAATGCTCTTTATCTAACTTAACTAATGATCTTTATCTATTTCTTTCAGCGAGCTCTGGTAACAAAGAGAATTGCAATAAACTCGAATTTAGTTGCTCTTCCGGCCACTGTATAACATATGACATGGTGTGCGATTCAAAGATTGATTGTCCCGATGGCGATGATGAAGCTAAATCATCCTGCGGTAAGGAATAACGCAAAAAGTATTGTTACAATATATTTCTTATTAAATTTTTGAATATTACAATTTTTTCTAAGATTCATATTCATTTTGGAAACTTGTAAAATGTTGCAAAGTACACGAATTATAAAGTATAATGTTGTAAAATATATAGCCACATTAGTTATATTAAATAGTAATGAAATTTGATTCATTGTTAAATATATCTCTAATGTTTATTTTGGCATTTTGCAGAATTTTTTTAATTTTAATTGGTATAGCACAGTTTTTTCAGATTCATCGTGTATAAGATAAAAAATATCAGACAAAAATAATCTATAACATTTTTTGACTTTGGTCTTCATTATGGAGAAATTTTTTTCAACATCAAAATATTTCTTATTTTCAAATTTTCGCAGTCATAATTACATTTAAATGTATATAATAAGCTTCGTGGAAAAAAAACTTATGAAAAATGTTGAATCACAGTGTAATCAATTTTTCTATCTTCAAAAATAATAAGCATATTGCTCCTTATTCAAGACTGAATAAAGTGTTTGGCGTGTCACGTCGTATATTACTTTAACAATGCCAACCGGCAACCGGTGTGCATGTGCATTACGGGATGCTTAACATTTGCATTAATTTTAAAATATTATATCTCAAGTCTGGGACAATATACGAAAAAATTTACTAAGTATTGTCATCTCATTTTATTCTCAGCCCATAAAAATCCATAGAGGCTGGCTCGTTATATTAAATTAACAACATAGAGAATAATTAAGATTACTCTTAACCCGCCAGAACCCGCGCCCTTAAAAGTTATGCGAACACTCGCACATACAGCATTTTGCTGACGTTTAAAAAACAGTCAAATCTACACATGAAACTTACTTGGTAATATATTTTTTAATGTAAATGTAATAAAATACATGTAATAGTATTAACTAAATATTTATTTTTAGAAAAAAAAATTATAAGCTTCTTTTACAATATTAACATTGAGGAATTTAAATTTACCTCAGGTAGTCTTAGAAAAAATTTCTTTTAAAAAAAATAAAAAGTTTAATAAAAATGCTTGATATACATATATCACATAATATGACGGCATGTTCAGGACACAAAAATGTTTGGCAGTAGACACAAGTCTTTTTTGTTTTGCGGTTTTTACGTCATGGGCACACTGCACACATAACATTCGGTGTCTCTGTGTCTGACGCCTCTCTTTTATTATAAAAACGTTTTATAATTTGTTGAAGAGGATATGATATATTCTGCAAAGTACTCCTATGATTGATTTGTTACTGGGTTAACATGATAAACAACTTTTTCAAGTATTCACTCCAAGTGCTCACCAAATTACATGTCTTCGGTAACAAAAAGGAGAAAATGTTCCATTATCTCTTTGGCATCTTTGGCTACTGATTTCACCCTTGATCTATGGTCAACTATATTATACGAGCTTGTCCTAATGTTGGTGCACTGTTGATGAGAATTCCATTTAGTGACCTTGTCTTTGCCTAAATAATATAAACCTTTTGCTGACTGACTTGAAGAAATCTCATCTTCTTCAGCCTCTGATGAAGACTGTTCCGTGTCAGTGCAATGTTCACTGTGTTCACTTTCTCCATCCTTCTTAATACTATCCGCCCTGAAAGCAGGATCTTCTATATCTTCAGTATCATTTTCCAGTAACCATGCCAAAACTTATTCATCTCTTTTATACATTTACGAAAAAAAATTTTTATTCATTTATAAACAGTTTTCATAAAAAATTGTCTTTAAAACACATAGAACATTTAAAATTAACATTTAAAAAATCCGTGATATCAAAAAAGGACTTACGTCGACACTCCTGCGGGGAGCAAAATGCCGCGCAATGGTTACTGACTGAACAAACCTACCTCTAGAAGCAACTGGAATACGCTGGCCAATATTTTGAACAGGGCGGGGAAGGTGTAAAACTCAGCTACTCAATACACGAGCTGTTAGATAGGTCTTTGACAAAATGGTGCCGTTTTTAAACTTATCGTGAGCAAAATGCTTAAAGCTTGAGTTCCCACATGTTAATGATCTCAAAAATAGTATTTTAAAAAGTTGTTTTTAAGAGAATATTAAACAAAATTAAAGAGATTATACATTACACATAATTTATTAGTAAAAATGTAATTTAAATATACAAGAAAAAATAATCAGTTTCAGTTTACAATAACATGAATTTCCTGAAATCTGATCTATCAAGTCAAATATTATATAATTTAAAAAAATTAAATAATGTGTTCAAATTAAGTATCCTTTTTTTATGAAAAATTTTATTTTATATTTATTCATTTAAACCACATAACAAAATATTTCTAGAAGAAAACTCGATCGACTGTAAAGAAAGTGATCTTTAATATTTAAAACAACAATCAGACAAAACTGAAAACCCTTGTAGTTTTCTTGCCTATAATATCAAAAAAAGTAGTTTTGAGAAAAACACATTTAAAATTTGTTATGAACTGTCTAATAAATATTTTTATCTTTGAGATTACATTTATTCTCCCATTCCAGCTTCTTATTATATTCCTGCCTTTGCTTGAATTTAAATGTTCCGCATTGTTTTTTGGAAATTTAGATCATATAAATCATTTGTATAAATTAAGAAAAATTTAAATGTTGCCTTCAATTTCTAATGCAACATACAGTTATTCAAGTTTGTTTGTTATTCAAGTTATGCATTTTATGAATTGATGCGACTAACACGATATTTATAATACAAATTAATATGCATTTAAACACCTTTTCACTCACCATTGTTTGAAAATGTGGATGATTAAATTTTAAAGCAAGAAAAATGTTTACATCCGCTATATATAAATGAAATATCACTTTAACAGGTATAATAAAACAAATAATATGCCCTCCAAACTACTACCAGTGTGGATCCTTGTGTATACCTAAAATAAAACTTTGTGATGGACAAGATGATTGCATCGATGGAGCAGATGAAAAAGATGCACTTTGTGGTGAGTACTGGTAATTTATATGAGTTACCATTTTATTGAATAATAACTAGGTGTGATCACTACATTCATTATTATAGAAAAAATTATCATCACTTCTGCAGAACATTTTTAAAAATCAGCTAAGTTCACACCACGATAATATAAACTTAGGTTAAACTTACATAAAAATGTAGAAAATTATATAGTGCGCGCCCGCACGCACGCACACAAGAAAACGCGAGTGCGCACGTACGTACATGCGTGACAGAAAAAAGTTTTTCATAACAAACAGTTGTGTGTTTGGGAAAAAAGAACTAAACAGGTATAATAAACCATGTAGAAATAAAACTGATTTATTTCCACACGAGTTTCTCTCAGCTTACAACACCTAAAAAACATACTACATTATGCCCTTTACAACACCTAAAAAACATACTACATTATGCCCTAGGACTTGCAGTAAATAATAATTTTTATATGCCGATGTTTAGCTTGAAATAAAGGTTAAAGTTTAGTCACAAAATAGCTCTCCCTGAAAAGTATTACACATAATGCCAATGTCTCCTCGGTGTTGTCATCGTTGTAAAATATCATAGATGCTAAGTGTATAACGATTTTACTTTTTATTCACATCCTAAATATCCTTTAAATATTGATATATCAACAAAGAACATGCTTTCTTTCTTTCAAACTTCTTGAATTTCTGTATTGAATTTTCTAACAATAATTTTCTAGTAATAGTTTTGGACAAGATTATCTACTAATAAAATTGATAATAAAATTATCTCTGCCCATAGACATAATAAATGTAAAGAAACCGACCTGCAACATCAATGAATTTCAATGCCGCTCTGGCCTCTGTATCCACTTTCTGAAACCATGCAATGGTATTAAGGATTGCCCCGATGGAGACGATGAGGGTGGGATTCTATGTAGTAAGTACAATTTGAATACTCAAATGTTATGAAAGAAACAGAGTCATATCAAAAAATATTACAGACATTTTTCGTTGCACTTTAAAAGACTTCTTGAATAAATGAACTTCTTAAGTACAGTACTTAATGGGGTCCAATTATGTCTTTCTGCAAAATTAAATGACAATCGTTCTTAAACTGGAAAAGCTATCATAGAATATTATGAGGGATCTGTTTTACAATTTGGCTATGGAGTCTAAAATGGGCTGTAAAAGATTGACAAAGGAGACATACGGGGAAAAATTGAGAGAATAAAAGAAATGTGGAAGGTCAAAGAAAGCAAATGTTAAACAAAACTGAAAAATTTCTAAAAAGTGGTAATGTGAAAATAAAAGAAAGAGTAAAAAAAAAGAAAATAACTTAGAATCAATGTGACTAATATTCTTTAATTGCACGTGCTTTGTAACTTTTAATACATATTTATAAAAAAACTCTTTATTTACACAGTAGTTACGAGGGGCGGCTGAAAAGTTTTGAGAATAAGATATTAAAAATGCTGATAGAAATGTATAAAATATTCATTTTTCAATGTAATCTCTCTCTATTACATACACTTCTTATATTTATTAAAAAGGGCTTTTAACCCGGTCAAAAAACATTTGTTTTTGTCTTTGAAATATTCATTTACGGCTGTCTTCATTTCTTCCTCACTGGAAAATCTTTTTTCAAATTTGAAAAGTGGAAATAATCGCTAGGGACCAGGTCTGGACTGTAGGACAGGTGGTTAATTTCTTCAAATCCTGTCCCAGCAAGGGTATGCTTTGCAACTCACGCAGTGTGAACGGCCGCATTGTCTCGCAAAAACAGAACTCCTTTTGCCAGTTTGCCTTTCCTTTTCTCGACAAGCACTTGATGCACTTTCGTCAACAATGCGGCGTGATAGTCTCCGTTCTTTGTTGTATTTTACAGATCATACTATCGAATCCATATTTCATCAACAGTAATAGTTTTGGACAAGATGAGAAAAAACATCGTCAGTATTATCGCTACAGATGTCCAAAAACTCCTGTGAAATTGTGACTTGATGCTGCTTGTCCAGCGGTGTGAGCATTTTCGGCACCCATTGCGCGTACACTTATTTCATGTGCAAATGATTATGCAAAATGTCGCTAATTCATTCCTTGCTAATGCCCATGGGTTCAGCTACCTGCCACAACTTGATTCGCCGATCTTCGAGAACAAGTTTTTTCACTTTTTCCCGACCTGGGACCATTTTTGATCGACTCCCTGCCGTGTTTGAACTCTCGGCTCCAATGTTTTATGGTCGCAAATGAAGGTGCAGACTTCTTATAAACTGCTGACATCTCTTCAAATATTTTCATCGGCGTTTTGTTCTTCTCTGTAAGGAATTTTATGACAGCTCTGTACTCAAATTTCGTGCAAAATGCGGATGACTGGGACATAGTGATGTTTATGGTTCTATTACTAAAAACATAATGATGCATGACATGAAACTTGACATTTATATTTCTTAGGAGTCATTAGTAATACTTAAAAGTACTTAGGCTCAAAACTTTTCAGCCGCACCTCGTATAGCAGAGAGATGATTGCAATACTGTGTAAATAGAAAATTTTTCTGTGAGAACACATTTATAGAAAAACCCACGAAAGCATATATCTGAAATTAGCGTTCTAGTAAGCAACCAATTTTAACCCGGTTCAGACCCATCAACTTGTTTTGTTTATGGTTAAAAATCATTTACATCTGTTGTATACTTCAGCCTAATCTTTTCATATAAAGTTTAAGAGGAGACTCAAATTACCTTTTATGATAAATGAATTAATGTATACCACAAAAGCCATGTAAGATAATATATTAACATTTGACAATACCTGACATTTGAAATGACACTAAATAGGTAAACATAATTGTAATATTTGTCCTTGACAACAACTTGACATTAGTAAAGTTTCTCTTTTAAAATAGAATGAATGCCATTATATAAAAGAAAAGAAATTTTTTTTTTAACATTTTCACTGTTGTACATATCAACATAGTTTAAAAAGATGTCATTTTAAAATTACACAGTTTAAACTACACAGCTCTAGGAATAAATAAAAAGGCTAAGAACTAGCCTGTACATTATCAACATGTGTAAACTTGCAAACAGATAACAGAAAAGAAACAAGTTAGGAATATGTGTAGAAAGATAACAAATGCTATGAAATCCGTACCCTAGCAATATTGGAAGTCTCAGTATAGTTCACTGTGGTGAATACACCAAATGATTTTTCCTAATTATGTGTTTATTCGCTATAAAAAGAGGATGCTACAATCTTCTTTATAATGGCACTCTAGGTAGAATGATTATGATTATTGTGTGATACTGTCAGGGCCTGATGTAACCTGCCTAACAATGTCTCGTCATTTCTCTCTGCTTGCCATCAATCGCATTCGTTATAAGGAGCCACCCACAACAGATTTGATGCTTGATCTATTACAGTAACAATATTTGAAAGACCGGGATGTAGTAACTTTCATGTATCAAAAGTTATAAACTAAAAAAACTTTTTAAAACTTCTTTATTTTTGCACATTTTGATATCTACGGGAAATTGTTCATATGTCATATGCTGCCCTTTATTTATATTGCTTTATAGTAATAATTAAAGGGATCACTTCAAAAGTGCACTAATTATATGATTGTATCATTACAGATATACGTCAGTGTCCGATAAAAGAGTTCAAGTGTAATTCTGGTGATTGTATCAACTGGGACGCCGTATGTGATGACAAGGAGGATTGCCTCGAAGGCGAAGACGAAGATATTGCAATGTGCAGTATGTGTATATCTATATCTTAATCTAACCTCATTTATATTAGAAATTAGTATTGGTTGACACCATTTTAGAAGCAAATTTTTCATCTACTACTTAAACGTAATTTCTTCATTATGTAATTTTTAGAAAAAGATATGACTTGTTTATTTTCCTATTCTGCTATCCCATCTATAACGAGTTTTTGTTCTGTATGCTCAAGAACTTTATAACATATTACATTGCGACTTAAAGTGTCCGCATCATTTGTTAGCGATTCGTTCGTATTAACTAACAAAGAAATGAAAAACACAAATTGACTTATCGAACTTATACTATCATTAAGGATGAAAACTCTTTTCAATAATTTATAGCATAAAACTTGAAAACAAATAGCTTCTAAAAAAATCGTAAACAAGCTGCCCCGCAGATGAATAGACAACTTTGCATTTACAAATATGGCTATTATGTAATCAGATAGAAATACTATTATTTACTTACATATAGAAAACTAAATTGTTTTTTATTTCATGTGCTTTTATTCAGTATCATGAAACTCTATACATTTGTTTAGTTGACAATAACATAAAAAAATTTTGATTTGTTTTTAAATATATATGTTAGCTGATTGATATGAAATTCATCATAGTAACCTTACTTGGTCATAAATAATACTTCATCCATCTAGAAAATTGACTTTTACGTAAACAACTTTTAAGTTGTAAATTTTTGTCATAATATATTGAATCCTAAACAGACACACAGTATTTTTTACTTGTAAATATCTATTATGAACTTTACTATTCCTAAATATCTAGTCGAAGCTACTAATGCTAATGTAATACAATATAATATATATATATATATATATATATATATATATATATATATATATATATATATATATATATATGCATATATATTTGTATATATAAATATATATGTATGTGTACATAAATAAAATGAAATTTATTAAATAAATAATGCTAACTTATGTTTAAGGCTCCAGAAAATGTTCAACGGGGGAACTTAGTTGCCCTGGTTGCAAAAATTATAACTGCCAATCTGCATACAGACGATGTAAGTATTTTTATACATACCGCCTTTTCTGTTATAACGTATTCATTTCTTTGACTACTAGTTCCTGGTTTTAAGGTATGATTGAACGTACAAAAATGTCGCCTCTGTATAACATTAATTCTTACAAAAAGGGGATAATATAAAACAATAATGTCCCGGCTCACTCACTCACTTCTATTACTTTATTCTCGAGAGTGAACCATTTTATAAACGCTATAGCAAGTGGAATGCCTTAATATAAATCAATTCTAATCTCTCTCTCTTCTTCTTGCCCTCTTCCTAGTTTATGTGAGATTGGACATTTGTATCTGTCGGTGCCAGAGTACTCCATCCTGAATTGTTTATGAGGTTAGGCTTTGTACTTTCAAGCCTCTTTTAAGATTTGATCATCACTGGACCGGTTATTTGACTCTCAAATTTGTGTGTTGATATTGAGTACAGTCTTTGTTGAGCAACAAGCATCTTATTCATTTATGTGATCATTTCACCAAAATTTGCTTTCCTTGAACTTTTCAGTAATTAATCAGATGCATGTATGTTATAACGTTGATTAGTGTTTTCAATAATTAAAGAATATTTCTCATGCTTCATACTACCTGATATATAAACAATTGGCATATATGATATAGTAATGTGATCACAGATATAAACCTGGCTTATGACAGAAATTTCTTAGATAGTACATCCTTGTTACAAAAATAAATATATTGTTAAACTATTCATCACCAGATTACAATTAGTATTGAAAAGAAATATGGGACAAATTTGATATAAGTTATGTCTAATAGTAGCGACACTGAAATACCTCCCCATGTCATAAAATCAATTCTTATTATGACATTGTACCATATTAATATTAATCTACAATTTTTCCATTGTCATCATTACTTATATACTTCAGTGGAAAAAAGTTTCTTCATTCCTTAACGATAGTTTCTAGAAATTAATTTGAGATTCATTTTGTCCTATTTAGCGTACACAAACTCAACAAATGATCTGTCAGAGGATTCCTCATTTCCACCTATCCTGCAAAGAGTAAATGTAAGTTTATCTTTTTGTTATAGAATTTTTTATAAATTTACTTAATTGACTCGTACATGCCAGTCATATAATATTATTAACACAAATAATTTAGACAAAAACAGTCAAACTGAAGTACTAAACTAATAATATTTACTCATACATAAGTTTGATGTGTATTGCAATACACAATCTACCCTACGTTATTATACAAAGAAACCTCATTGAACACAAAAATATTAGGTCACACATATATAAATAAATACTTGATGGAATATTGTTATATCTTGAATTATTATACCTGTAATTATTGTTAAAAATAATCTCCAAAAATAATTTGGAAAATACTCATTTTATCAAAATTTGCCTCTCCTGGTTACATTACAATCATTCTCAGAGATGAATGGTTATAAATGGTTTTACCAGTTTCCAATCTCAGGCTGAACATTTGTTATTTCCTATACCATTCTCTTTCACAGTTTTGGAAGTGTAGTACTAAAATTATGGTACTCACAAAATTTCTTCTAAAACTATGGTATCATACCATAAGTAACTATTTTGTCCTTTAATTGAATTGAATTAAATCATACTATGTGTATATTATTAAAATTTGCAATGGACCTGAATTTTGAAGTAAAAAATAAGCTCCATCATTGAAACATCGAAACAGAACTTTCTTTGAGAATTTCCCCAGAGTTTTACTTCGAAATTTACTCCAAATTTATTTATGATGTATACCTCACATTCCACTGCTAATTTTTCAAAAACAAATTTGAAAATTCTGAAAAAATTCTGGGTACTAATAATTTGAGGTACTAGTTTACAAATTTAAAGATTTCAGTTGAGTCACATTAGCAATTTCAAAAGATATAAATAACTAAGGAGTCTTAGCTTGTATGGGTTCTGATATGCACTTCGCAGCTTTTTATGTTCATATATGAAATATTTTAAACATAAAAAATTTAAATTAAACATAAATCTAAAGTGTAAGTCATTCTATGTAAAGTAGATTATTTTTCATTATCTGCAAAACCTACAATCTGTTTTGTTTACATTTATTTTCTTTTTATTAGGACACATCATTAAGGAGGTTCAAATCTAACAATTACTTCAAGGAGAAATTGTTTGCTTATGGTGTTATCTATTACTCGTTTACCACAAACACAGGTGAGCAAAGTTTTAATTGTTTCCTATATATTTGAAAAATTTTAACATTAATTTAACATTTGAATAACTAATAGTTTTATTCAGCCTAAGAGCCTGGAAACCAATGTATTAATCTAATCTCAAGCGCATCTCTTTCCATGATTATGAGTCCTTTGAACTAAAGCTGCATTGAGTTAATTAACAAATTCACTGCCACTATACCTGTGCGAGACCGGGTGGAGAGCAAATGCCACACCACCGACTCTGTGCATTTATACACATATAGGTTAATTCAACAAGTCAGTTTGCCTGCATACATGAGCAGTGTCTTAGTATATTATTATTATACTACATACTTATGAAGTATGTACATACCACTATTTGAAATTAATTACTATAATAATTCACATAAAATTTACTCTTAGAAATACACATATTTTTTTTCTTTAAACTTAATGAAACTGTGAAATAGAAGGCCCTTGTGGTTTTTAACATTACTCACTGAAACTGGTATAAAACAAAAAAATTACGACATCAAACCAAAATGTATTTCTGAAACAGAAATACTATACATATTATTCACAAGGCTAAATTTTTATTTTGATAATTCATGATTAATGAATAATTTGAAAATTCAAGTAATTTGCCACATGGGATTCATAAATTGAGGTATAATGTGTCTAACATATTATATAAAAATTTAGTCAACTTTTAAAAAGACTAATACAGTACCTAACAATTTTAATGCTCATCTGGAGAGAGAACTTACAAGTATTACCATGTTGTGGAGCAAAATGTATTAAGGCCTAATAACAAATTACAATCAATTTTTGTAGTGACAATTCAGGCCAAAAAAAATATTAAATAGAAGAAAAAATTATATATTTGTGAACAGAAGGTTTTAGCTAATTATAAAATTAAAAGGATAGATATTATTTTAAATCATTGTTTCAATATGTGCAAAACATCAACGGGCCATGAGGTATAACAAAAAAATGTATCAAAATATATTTATTTACTCTTTAACATTGATATTATCCACTTCAAAGTAGTTTCGATACTTCAACACTTACAAATAAACATCATGGTCTTAATTTTGTTCACACTTTCATCTGTGGTTGACGTGCAAGGCCACCCAGCTTTCTTGTTACCCCTTTATAGCTCTTGGAAACCTTTATACCATTTATAAACCATTGATTTTAAAATAGTGTCCTTGACAAAGGCCTTCTCCAATATTTTCAACACTTCATTCCATTTTTAATATAAAACTTGTTTGACCATTTTCAAAATTGCCAAGCGAGACAAAATATGTGGTAAGCACTTGGCTATGAAACACAAGCTATATGTGCAATATGACTCATTTTTGACATTGGTATGAACATACAAAATTATTCAATGTCCACACCTCGTGTATAACACGTACTGGGTAATCATTGAGTTGCTGCACTTCGACTTCATCAAATTATATTTTATCATCAGATTAATATCCATTTTTCTTTCCTATATTGCGTGTATTGTACGTGCATATCACTATACTGCTGTCAAAATTAAATCACTAAGTTACAATTTGAACTGAATGAAAGACAGAGCATTTCTATTATATAATTTTATCATGTTTTTTTATTAAATAAAAAACCTGTATATCCATAACAGTAATTTTAACACAACAACAATTATAGGTACATCCAACATGACATAACAATTTTCTACAAAAACCTATGAAAAAAGAATTCATCTTGTGTGTGTGAAAACTAAGTGTATTTAAATACATTATTCAAAGATCGGAATGAGTTTTAAAGAGTACAAAGAAAAGAATCAGTAGATATATTAATCCATTATTTTTTATTTACTATTATTGTCCATATTGTTAATATTCACTTGTTCACATCTTAATTTCATATTTACATTATATATAATAAAACCTTTTGGATATTAAGCCATAAAATGTCAAAACTATCTTTTGATGTAATTTTCTGTTTCAATTTCACCTAGATAATTTTTTTCATTACTTTGAAGAAAGGTGACAGGTAACCTGAACACGCTGGATGGAGTTTAATATATAAATGACATATCCTAAATAAAGTATATTAATTTTTAGATTCTTTCAATTGTATATAATTGTGTATTACCATTATAAAAAATTATGCTATTGTGACGGTTGAAATAAGCCTTCTTTTCCTTTACAGTATTTTTAATAATGATTTGATTTTTAGGATGCAGACCGCGAAAAATAATTCTTTCCATACCCAGCCAAATATACAAGTCCTTTTAGGGTCAGAGATTGTGAATTATGTTTATTAATTTATTATCTATTACATTTTATATTATATAATGTTCCTTTCATTGTTTTAATTTGATATCTGAAAATTGTAAGAAATTCACACAGAAACTTTAAACAATATATTTGATAACTGATAAATGATTACATAAGTTAATTGGTGCTTTTTCAATTGTTCCTCTATCATCAAACTGCTATTTTGCTTCACCTGTGCATGTACCATCTTGTTATCAATCTGTTAAGAATGTCCTAATGTTTATTTTATCATATAGTTCTCAAATTGACTACTAGAACAGTCTTTAACCTTAGTGCACACTACATAATTCTGACATACAGTATGTATTACTGTCAGCAATATTCTGTTATTACTCCTATAGCAAAATATCTTGAATCCTGTTTTGACACTATAATGTTAATTGAATATATTTCAAATACTAATCAATGTCAATAATGCTACTAATAAATAATTGCATAGTATTGCATCATTAATTTTGATTGAAATAAAAAATGCATCTCTTAAGAAACTTTAATATCGGTAAAAAATTAATATTGTTATACTTTGAACAATTATTAATTAAATGGCACTATTAGAAATGGACATAATCAATTTAATATTTTATAAATGGGTGAATCACCAATAGCAGTTCTGAGAGTGATGTTAAATAACTCAGAATTCAGACCAATTTGGTTATTAAAATATATTGTTTACATTTTCAAATATTCATGTACCATTGTAGTAAATAAATGTTCACATTCAGCTTCTAGATAACTTAAAGAGCCAAGATTTGTCTGAAAGTTTTTGATTTGTAAAAATTTTAGTAACTTTTAACTGTATTAAAAATGCCTTATTGTAGACAACTACGAAAAGAGACGAATAAAGAAGGCTATTAAGGAAATAGAACAAAAGTCCTGCTTACGTTTCTATGAAATGGGACCACACAATGCTGTTCATATGCACTTTATCCTGACTGACGGGGAGTGCCTCTGTCAGCCGGTGGAAGAGACCTTAAAAACGGGAGTAAGTTTTATTAATACTACTGAGTAAGTGACATAATCCGATTCATAACTGATAAAACTTTCCTTGTCTTGATTTCCTTAATTTACTTAATATCTGATAGGGTATTAAAATTGAAGGTACCTTAATCTCTAATACTTCTCTAATCTCATATAAGACCAATGTTCTGACAAGAGAAAACCCCAGGATTTGATACCTGCATAACCTATGCGACAATAAATTAAATAGTTTCTTTGTGATATTCGCACCTAGGCATAACATTTCATAAGTGAATCATAATTGTTCCCAGTGCATCTTTGTGGATATCCTCTGAAGAATCACACAACAGTACTTAAATTTTGGCTACACTGTACCAAACTTTTTAGAATGTATTTGAAAAACCCTTGTTTGCCTCATGCCTCAAGACAGTCTCTATCACAGAAATGTTTCTTAGATCAACTCTTGCCTGAGCTACCTCATGTGCTATTTTATTACAAGTTTTATATAAGAGCCATATTTAATTTCATGCCATCATAAATAATAGTATATTTAAAAACCATAAAAATACAATGAGTTCATGATTTGCCCAAATAAAACATATTTTATAATTAATTAAAATAACCTGAGCATTTGACCAGGGGTAAAAAGAGGATCCAAGAAAACCTAAAAGTTCCCTCAATGATTCTCAATTATACCATACACAATGACTAATAGAATTAAGTTTGGAATCAACAGCGCAAAAAAACTTCATTTAGAAAAATATGCCTGCCTGCATAGTTTGAGATCAAAATTTCTACAAATTTCTCGCAAAAAAATTACATGCAAATTTGTTAATATTACAATAGTTGGAAACTAAAATACTGTACCGATTTGATAAAATTCTTTTTGATATATAGGTTTTACTTTCAGCTGTAAAATTGCATACATATTTTAAATATTTTTTTTATATTACCACTATCCGAGGAACGTTAGGTTGATTTTTTTATGACAATCTATGTTTTATTTTGAAAGTGGTCTGCATTTATAACTATTTAAGTTTATGTCTATTACAATGAGTCAAATTTTGTAACAATTGTTATCAGAATAAAGTCTCTGAAATCACCTTTAACTACAATGCACATATCAAACTTGAATTAGAGATGTGTAACTCATGAGTGAGAGATATAAAAGATATAGCCCATATATTATGATCATATCTATGACTTAATCACTTGAAATCAAAATGTATCAGTATATCACTAACTCGGGAGTGATTGGCGTCTTTATCATTTCACCAAATCAATCATTTCACTCAATCATTTCACTCACTCGTCGCATTGCGAAGATAGATAGATAAGAGTATATGTTTGACTATACATAAAAGTAAAAGAGAATAATCTGACTGTTTAGTAAACTGTGCAATTGACGTAGCTACTTGCGATCGAAAGTATAGCTTAGTTTTCCCAAAATATTTGCATAAACACTTTTTTCCTTCAATTTCAAAATTTTAATTTAATTTTGTTTTTTAGTATACACCAATTTATTCAATTTATTCAATTACCATTAAAGTTGTTTTATGTTTAGGATTTAGGACTGTCTCTTATTATTTCCAGAAAATTGTCTTCCCGCGATCTTGCCTGGGAAGGATAAACGAGCCACTCCACATGCTGATGCATGCTTTGGGTTTCAACCATATGCATCAATCCTATGATAGAAACTTGCACATTAAAATATTATGGGACAATATAAAGCCAGGTGTATTTATTTTTTTAATTAAATCATATTATAAAGTCACAGCGAAATAAATGCAAAGTCTGTACCCAAAAAGATTCAAAATTAGAAAAAAATTTTACACTATAATAATTACTAATTTCAAAAAAAAAACTTAGATTTACCTGCCACTAAAATATTATTTCTATCATTGTTCATTTGAATGAGTTTTACGCAGACTTTCCAACTCATTGTAAAACTCACTCAAATCCATCTATAAGTGGAAAAACATACAATCTACAAAACACTACCATTTAGTTTCATATTATCACTAGGACGAATGGAGTTTTCCTGCTCAGTGGCCTTTATCTGACTGACTTGGAATTTAAATATGTATATGTTAACCAGTTAGCTGTGATGACTTCTCAGAAAAATGCGTCTCGCTAAACAGAAAATATTGTCATTTCTTTATTGTGTGTATCCCATCAGCCATAGCTAATTTGTTAAATAAGAACATAATTTATCTATAAAGAATGTCCTAAAGGAATTTAATACAGAAACAATAAATATTAATGTTATTGTCTATACCTCAATGATTAACAAATGCCAGAAATTATAAATTTTTAAAATTTTTCTCTTATACATTATAACATACAACACAATCCAAAACTAAAAAAACAATTTTTTCAGCAATTTGCATATATCATTTGATCATGAAAAATTCATGTTGGAGTTTTGCAATAAGCCAGAACGAAATCCTTAACCATAAAGTATACATTAAAACTCAAAAGCGATAGAAGTTTTTTTCCTAGTTTTAATGCATAAAAAGGTTGAAGTTTAGCATAAAATAATTTTATAACACTTAATAGGACCATTTGTTTCCAGGTTATTCAAATGACTTCCGTCAGGTGCATCCCTTGTCAGCGACTTTGGGTCAACAGTATGATTTTTCAAGTATAATGGCAATGAATGACGACTACGGTGGTATAAACAAACAAATAACCATGATATCAAAGGTATTATAACTTGTTTTAGCCAGTAAAGGTATAAGCTGCCGAGTTGTTAAATAATTCATTTGTCTGTGGCGTTTCCATAGCTTTCATTTCTATTATACAGGGTCACAATTAAATGAAACTACGTGATGTAGTATTATTTCTATTTTCTTTAAGTTCTTTACCACGATCTAGGTTCCGTTGTATTACAACATCTTCAGGTGGGCTACTAGATCTTTGCTAATAGCCCACCTGAAGATGTTGTAATACAACGAAACCTAGGTTGTGGTAAAGAACTTAAAGAAAGTAGAAATAATACTACATCACGTAGTTTCATTTAATTGTGAATAATGAATTTCTACAAAATTACCGCCAAATATATTCAATATTATACAGGTATCAAGATGAACAATACGTTAAGAAAATCTCCAAGTAGCCCTCGTGATACTGAACAATTTTTTCTTTGAAAGTCTATAGCGCACTCTTACTGGTTTGAGATAAAAATTGTAAAGTTTTCATTATCATGGAATAATTTCGTAATTTTTGTCGTTTGATAAATAGTCCCAGTTAAATAGACTTGAATTGTATCTATTTTAATTTCAATTTATGGTTGTTTTACCATAATATTAACCAAAAAATGTAAATCAGCCCTTGAAGATACAAAGTTATTAATGCCCTACTCATAGTAGTGGCATAAGTAGGTACGGGTAACAACAGGTAAACGCCTCACATCTTACACTATTTGCTATTTTGTCAGATGGATCACTATGTTCGCCACCTTTTTAAAATAGTATAGAACAAAAAGATGGAATTTATAATTACGTATATTTAAAACTAAGAAATATTTTTTTTAACTTATATCACTGCAGTAAATAAGGCAAAAAAATAACATTAGCATGTGATATGAAAAATATAATATAAAAAATTATATTTCACGAATGCAATAATTAAATTGTGCAGTAAGTTTTCAAATTATGATAATCGACCGACAAGAACTAGCATTTATGTATTTTGATTGCTTCTTTTTCTATATTTCTGAATAGATTCTGATGCTGTTAATATCGCTATTGACTATCACTTTACGTTAATAACTAAATACAAATTTAGCTTTATTTTTCACTTACGTATGGAATATGAATACAGAAAACTCATTTTACCATTAATAAACACAATTAGATATTGTACTATTAAATTCAGACCATTGTGTTGAGTAGGAGACATGTAATCGAGTATGAGAGTAATATCTGGTCTCATTAACATTGCTCTTTAGTGACAAGGATGATTGATAGTTCTTTTAGTTCCCAATCTCAATATGAATGACCTTCGAAACTTGTTACCCAGAGAATGTATATATTAATATGATCATTTGAAGTTCAATTAAATGATCATTTGAAGTTCAATTAAATGGAGAATATTGAAAGTACTCTTCAGAATTACTTATTAGAACATCAAGTTACCAAAAGAATTAATTGAATACCTTTTAATTCGCCAAGTATTTATGATATGCATCACGAAAATCAATAAGTTACTTTAACCGACTAATTTATAATATTTGGGGTTCGTTACCACATGTCCGCAACAGCCGATTTTTGCAGAAACTATACTTTATAAAACTTATAAAATATTGCTATAAAAATTAAAAGAGATATGAATAAAATATTCAACATGATTTTTTAAAATTTCATATATCATATTGGGTATTATTTGAGGCCTACAAATTTTTTTATTACAGGAAAATATTGCAATTATGTAGGCCTTATAATTTTTTAAATATTCCCCATTTTCAATCAATATATAGTGGGCAATAGTATTTGTTAATAGTTTAATGGAAATACTATGTACCTTGAAATGTTTATATGTGTCTAAATATACACAGAATTGTCATAGTGAGAGTTCTACAAAAAAGTTAAATTCGTTTGATCCAACAAAATAAAGTAGAACGTTCATTGCTTGCTACTTTAATATCTAGAATAGAGGTCAATATAAGAAAAGTGATTATTCGGTGGATCCAAAATTGAAAAACTACAAGCTTTCTGCTTCTGTAGCTGTATAATTCAATACTGATTTCAATCAGTAAAAGCATCGAATAACTTAAAACTGTTCTACGCTATGTAATTGTACCAAAATCAGACAAAATTACAAAGTTATAAGCATTGTAAAAAAGTAACGTTTGAATTGATACCCTCAACACAAAATTATGATAGAAAAAATTGTGTGCCCATTTATTAATACTGGTTATATTTCTCAGATAAAAACAATATTTTCTTTCCACAGTTTTCTTTTTTTAATTAAGTGATTACAAAAATTGTCTGTCTAACAAACAATCACGACAAAATTTTACTCATTTTTAAGCTTTTATAGGCGCAATTTGTATATATATATATATATATGTGTGTGTGTGTGTGTGTGTGTGTGTGTGCGTGTGTGTATATATGTATATATATATATATATATATACATATACACACACACACACACACACACACACACACATATATATATATATATATATATATATATATATAAACATAACGTTTTTAAAATAGTACAGAACAAAAAGATAGCATTCATGCCAGCAATATCTCATTACAAAGCTATATTGAATCTGAAATAATCTTTTTGGTAGGGTCCACACCAAAGATTAACCATGAATACCGAGTTAAGCAAAGAAGACATCAAGAAACTGGCTCAATTATACAGAGTCCAATGCGGAAGAAAGAAACCTGATGGTCTTATTCCTGGTGAAGTTTCATCTACGACACACGTCTGCAAATGGTAAAATGATTTTAAATTAAGCCATTTTTCATTCAAGAAATTATAAATATACTATCAAATTATAAGAAACCTCTATAGGAATTGGCGAAGTGCAATATCTATCCAATTACTATTTCTTAGGAACTACTATAGTAATTAAATTCAAGTGTTTTCATAAATGATCTACCAGCCATAGATTTTCTTTCATGCATCTCCTCCTGTTTAGAAAAATTTGTCGTTCATTCAAAATAATATTTAACTTAAAACCTGAAAATTTCATAGAGTGTATATTTTATTTCAAGTAGCAAAATTTTTAAATAATCTATCTCCTTAACCGTTTTAGTGCTATGGTTTTTTACTAATATATACTTAAAAATTCCAAAGAAATCTTTTGTTTTTGAAGTCATTTACCCTTGTCTCGAAAAAAAACTGTATCTCTTCCAGAAATTATCCAATTTGAATAATTTTTTCTGTGTTGTCTTAATAAAAACTTGTACAAGGATAATAAAATACAAAGAAAATTATGGAAATATATATTGTGAACAAAAACTGAAATCAAGGTCACATCGTATTTTCGCAGTCCAGCAAAATAATTATTATCGTCACTATTATCACAATCATTCAAAATTTGCATTAAGTCAAATTGTGAGCACACCACAATGTCACTCCCACTATCCCTTTCTTCACAACTTGAAAAACAATCATTTTCATTCGAATTATTTTCGTATTCCGACATTATGGGTTAAACATTTTCTTTTCCTGGATCCTTTTTATATTGTAATTACTAATAATATTATAATTTGAACTTTATGTAACACGTAGAAAGATAAAAATTAGAGATCCATGCGAGCGACCTCCCCTACCGCGCGCTAAACAGCAACTGATTTCGAGAGCGCCATCGCGTTCGTGGCAAATTTAGTTACTACGCACACGAGCGCAGTGGCGTTCTTCCGCACTCTAAGGGCTAAATGAGAAAAAATTTTGAAGAAATTGTGAATATACACAATACCAAACAATGTTCACGATAAGTGGTTATTGTTAAATTACTTTATGATTCTCAAGAAACATTTCTGTAGCAAAAACTACACGACAGTGCAATAAACTACATTGTCATCTTTACCGTTGAGAAAATATTTCTAGGAAATCAAACAAAATAAATAAATGTTTCTCATTCTGCAAAAAACAAAAATATGACCCTTATGATAGCACAAGTTTATCAGTCTGTCCTCACATATAATAGTACTAATATATTTTAATAGATATAAATAGATTTTAGTTATAATATTACAAAAAAGAGTGCAAATGGATTAAAAATTTCAAATAAACTATTTCTTCTATATATTTATTTTAAAAATCATAAAAACCTGATCGACAGATCGAGTCAAAACCTGTGTGACAATTAGATACACTAATACCAACTTAAAACAAAACATTTTTTTACATACTTTTTACCAGAGCTTTTTAAATGAATATTTCATAAAGTTTTGAAATTAATATCTCGTATAATTTATTTTAACCCACAGTAGTGTCCTGATTAAAAGCAGATGTGAACATTTTACTTTTCTATTCAGGTGTGAACATTCAAGTTCCTAACCAAAGTTAGCCAATTGAATGCTTCAAAGCATACTGTCATGGCACTTCGAAGCATAATACCTTGTGCATTTCTATTATGAACAGGCCTGCTGCACCTCTGCCTCAAAGATTAGCCCTTTAATCAATAGGCGTGGTGTCTTTGAACTGGTTTACTACCTTCCTCACAAATGCTTGAGATTTCTACACATATAGCACACATCCTTCGCTCATTTTCTCTTCTTTAGAATGCATACATAAAAACACTGCCATGTAACTAATCTAAGTAATCTACAATTAAATGAAACTACGTGATGTAGTATTATTTCTACTATCTTTAATTTCTTTACCACGACCTAGGTTTCGTTGTATTACAACATCTTCAGGTGGGATATTAGCAAAGATCTTTGCTAATATCCCACCTGAAGATGTAATACAACGAAACCTAGGTCGTGGTAAAGAAATTAAAGATAGTAGAAATAATACTACATCACGTAGTTTCATTTAATTGTGAATAATGAATTTCTACAAAATTAACGCCAAATATATTCAACACTAAGTAATCTAAGTATATATACACGGTGTCCGGGAATAGGTGCTAGACAAAGAAAGACACTATTCATTGGCTATAAAGGAATAAATTGTCATTGAAATAAAATGTAAAACACTCCCTTTTTCTAAAAAATATTACACATAACTCTTCACAACTTCTAACTTTTCACACACCCAATACATGCCCGGAGTGCGGTTTTTACCCGCAGTGGCGATGTCTTTGCAGATGTTCGCTGGTTATTCTTCTGAGCGGCACTGAACAATGTGCACAAGTATTCTGTTTATGAGAAAGAAATAATTTTGATAGATTACAATATGTATATAATGGAGACTTCATACGAAAAAATGACAGCATGTAACCAAAAGTTCATTGATTTATCACCATATGGCACTGATAGCATCTTACACGATCACATGTACTGTGCGCATTTCATGACTTGCCCAGACATAACATGCAACACTAAAACTTCATTGCGTTTCCTCTCTTGAGATGAAACCCATAAATTTTTATGCTGTTTTTTTAAAAATTATAATTGGACTTAAAAATTTCTCATATCATGTTATTATTCCATTATTAGTAATTTATGCTTATTCTAGTTAAAATTGAAATATTTAAAAAAATTAATACAGAATGATTAACTCGTTACATGTTTTTTACAGCGAAGTCAACAAACATCAATAACAGTGTCCTGCCGTTTAAAATATGTATAATTGATTTTTTAAGTATATCTTCTTGTCATATCATTTACTTGTAAAATAATAAAAATCAAATATTGGAATTAATTTACTATGTATTCTATCTTTCAATCTATATCAGCCCGCATACTGTTATCGCTAGAGTAAGTCAGTAACCTGAGCCGACCCTAATATATTGTAGACTCTTTTAATAACACTGTTAAAAGTATATGATTCAATATCTTTCAATGTTTTTACTTCTTCTCAAATTTTCTCCCATATTTCGCTCTTATTGTAATTTTTTTAAACAGACTTTTCTTCCCTTACAAAAATTTTGTCAATAAATTATTGTGTATTAATAAAATTAGATAATAATAAAAACAGTTGTTTCATTTTTTATTTCATATTATTAATAGTCATTTTGACAACATAAACTTATTTTCATTAAAGAATTACAAAACTAAATTTAAGTTTATTCATCAAATCCAGCTTCAAAAATGTCACCTTCAAAGTAATCCCCATTGTTTGCAATACAACTATGATAACGCCAGATCCACTCTTCTATACACTTCTCATAGGCCGAAAGGAACATGGCCTTTAATTCCTGCTGCAAATTCTGTTTGATGTCTTGAATCGAGTCAAAATAGGTTCCACTGTGTAACAATTTCAGTTTTGGAAACAGGAAGAAGTCACACAATGCTAAATCCAATGAATACGGTAGATGGTCAATGGCATTCATTGAGTTTTTGACTTTGTATTCGGTTACAATTGTTACTCTATAAGAAGGCACATAATAGTCATGCAAAATCCATGAGTTGTCCTTCCACAAATCTGGCCTCTTACGATGAACATTCTCGTGCAAACTTGATGGGTTTGCAACATTCAAATAATATTCCTTATTCACTACCTGTCCCTCCAGAAGCAATTCAGAGTTTACCATTCCACAGCAATAAAAAAAAACCTCAGTTAACACCTTAATTTTCGAGTGGTTTCTTCAGTTTTTTTTTTCAGATTTTTCCATTTTTTTTAGGTTCAGTTCATTTTTAAAGTGCCATTCTTGGCTCTTTAACATATCATATTCATAAACTCATATCTCATCTCCGGTTATGATGTGTTTCAGGAAGTATGCACCTTGAGAAATCATGTCTTCACAGACCTGCTCTCGATACTCTTTTTACAAGAAATTATACTATTCCGAACCAGTCTTGCAGTGACCCATCTCATGTGAAAACATGGTTAAAATTCCATGAACGGTGTCTTTATTAATGGTCAACTCTCGAGCCAATTCTCTAATATGGAAATATCGATTTTCAAGCAGTACTTGTTTGATTTTTTCTATGTTATCAACAGTTTTAGATGTTGAAGGCCGTTCGAGACGATGACAGCATGTAACCAAAAGTTCATTGATTTATCACCATATGGCACTGATAGCATCTTGCACGATCACATGTACTGTGCGCATTTCATGACTTGCCCAGACATAACATGCATACATAACATTTGGTAAAGTGTTCAATAGCAATTGTAATGTCGTGTTCTGATTTGAGTCTCACTAGACCTGCAAATCAATAAGGTACCGATATAGAATCCAGTTAATCCTGCAGTTATGCAGAATGCGTTTAGATTCTTTTTATATAAGGGTAATGGACAAGTTTACAGTAATGGATCAGTGGTCTGATGACATTTTGTGTCAACTGTTGCAAGAGATATATTTATTGGAAATTCCTTTGATCATGCAGAAATCTATTAGATCCGATGTTTTATTTTGGTCTATGGGCCAGTATGCAGGTTGCTCTATTGAGAGTATACCCAAATTGTTGTCTTGGACACCTTTTAAGAGTTAACGCCCACATGGTAGTATTAGTCTTGATCCCTAATATGAATGCTTGGCATTTTGAGTACCCAGCGATTTGAGTATTCTTAAAAATTTGCCTACTTGATTTCATGTCTTAGTGAGCAGTAAGATGCCGAGATGGTTAATTCACTCGTCGATTGGTCCAATCTAATACAACAATGCTACTCGCTAGAAGTTAATCTTTGGGGGTCGACTGATAATCTTTGATGTTATTCTTGACTAGAATTGCTGATTCACCATTAGCTTTTCCATCCGGGTGCATTGTGTGGTATAGTAAGTAATCGGGTATTTTAAAGTGGCTTCTACTGATGAAGTGGGTTTCGGAAATAAGCATTATGTAAATTTTTTGTGTTTTCAGAAATAGTTTTAACTCCTCAGAGTGGTTTGACAGGCCGTTAGCATTCCATGCACAAATATTTAGTTGTTTGAGTTTAAGGTCATTTTAGACATGAGTTCAGTTAGTAACTTCGCTAGGACTAACATTTGTTTCATTAAGGCTTGCATTGTTTCATTTAATGTTAGTAGAGCATCTTCAGTGTTTTGTTTATTTTGGGTTGTATTAGAGTGTTTTGATGACAGGTTTTGCTATAATACCTCAGCATAACTCTGACTGAAGTCTGTCTGATGAGTATTTTCGTTTGATTGTGGTATGATTATTTGTGGGGTTGCTTTCCAAGATTTTCTCTGTCTAGGAGGTGGATAGTAGATTTTTTGTAACTCATAGACAATGCAGCCTTTGTAGTTAACCGGACGGTTACCATCACAGAGAATGCATTTAACTTTACCTGAGCACTCTTTTCTAGGGTGTGATGGGTACCAGCGCATTTCACACACTTCGATGACAAAATTTTTTAGTGTGTCCGTATTGTTGACAGAACATTGTAGAATTTCTTGTTTGGACTTAGGCAACTTAAAGGTAATTTTACAATTAGGTATATTCTTTACGTTGTAAATATCCTTATTATTAAAATGTGGTTCGAGGTCGATGTAGAACATGTTAAGTGGCTGTGTCGTAAGTCTGTGTTTAATATTCCGATATGTTTAACTTTATGATGAAGATCACCCAGAGCTGACTTTATGTCTTCAGCATCAGTAAAGGGATGGATATTTTTGAGGACGACTCTAAAGTTCCTCTCTTCTTTGGGCTGATAGATGAAGAATTCAATGTTTCTTTTCATCAATTCCTTGTATACAGTTGTATTTGATTCTGCAGTTTTTGCCTGTATTTTGACCCTCTCTGAGTGAAGGATCTTAATTTCAAATTCTCCTGGTATTATTTCTTCTAACATTTTATTTAGTACCCGAATATTGCTGACTTTATCTACAAATATTGGTGGAGGTTTAGTAGGTTTTGATAGTTGTGTTTCAGTTGTAACTGGATCATTATCAAGCTCTGCAAAACTATTCGATGTGTGGGTGGGTGCAGCAAGCCAGTGGTTTAACTTACTTTGTTTCTGACCTCTAGTGGTAGCATTTGGGCTATTTCTAGATCTATTCCTACATTTGACTTCAATCCAGGCTTGGTTCTGGTTTCGGTGATTTACACACTTGTCTTCATTTATATCTATTCTATTGTCTGTGTCAATCGATAAACTGCTAGGGGAGGTCAATCTTGGTCTGCTGAAGAACATATCCTTGCTAAAAATTTGTTGATACAATGTTTTATGAATGTTTGCATTTTGCTTCTTCTTATCCACTTCATTCAATCGAAATTCATCTCCCCCAGATTCCACGGGACAGCCTGGACGCAGCAGTTGGGGACTGCTTAGTACAGATAGAGATTCTCCGCTGTTAGCAATACCCTCTTGGGGTAGTTCCGTGTTTGATTCCAACATTTATAAGTTTTTGCTGGCTATATCTTTTTCAATACATCAAAATACATCAAAAACATTTACAGAAATCGATTGACTAACAAACACTTAAACAATATCATTAGAATAACATGTATCAAATAGAAGCCTGATTTAAACAAAATAATTAAGAATAATGCTCAATTTCATGTATCTCATTAATTTTTTTACAAGAATACTGCTCAATTTTATGTACATATCTCATTACTAATTAAGAATGCTGCTCAATTTTATGTACATATCTCATTACTAATTAAGAATGCTGCTCAATTTCATGGATCTCATTAATTTTTTTTAATTTTTGTACTTACAGTAAAAGTTATAAATAATTATTTCAGTTTGTTTCATTTCTAATTTTAATAAGAGCCTTTGGTATTTCTCCCCAACCAGGCAGCTGTGGCGCGGGTCACATCATAAGTGCCCATAGTCCGCAATTTTATTACCACTGACCTAAACCCACATATCACACTAAAAGTATTCATTACATAACATTTTACACAAATCTAATACTGAAATTTACTCATTTGGATCAAACCTGCATTGGTACAGATTTGGTACAAAGGCTAAACAAATTCTGAAGTAGAATTTTCTAAGAATTTCTATGATGATATTTCTTATACAATACACTTGTGAATAATGATGCTTGTTGATAATACTTAAACTGAAACATAAAGAATGTATGAATTTCCAATTTCCTATGCACTGTGTACACAAGTTAATAATAAGTAAAACATTATATCAACTACTTAAAAAAAACTTTGACAATTATGTATTATTTGTTCTTAAATTGTAATTATAAAATTTTAAAAACATTGAACATCAAAAATGGTTAGGATGAAAAATATGTTTTCTCAAGTGATACATATCATTTAAAGTCCAGGTCAATAATACTGGCATTTAAGATATTTTTCAATTTTATTAAAATGAAATGTCAAGTCCTTCAAATCAGGAACCTAATAAAATTCAATGGTAACTAACTAGTTAATTAGGTAATTCAAAGGTAAAAGATGGAATTTTTTGGGCTAACTTATACTGGACAACAAAATCCTATAAAGGATTTACTTTTAGAACAATACTCAGAGCCGAACAATAAAAAGGAAAGCGAGGAATTAAAAGAAAAGCTTGGGAAAATATTTAACTGTGACAAAAAGGTATTTTTGAAATCAAAATACGTAGAAAATTTATATAATTTTAATAAATTAATGGGCTTACAATACATATAACTTTCTACACGTTTAAATATAACTTATTACATGTTTAATTATGTATTTTAGAAAAAATATATGTGTCAGAAATTTTTAATTAATTTGCCAAAATAAAAATGTAATAGCAATAAGTTATAAAAAGAAATTAGCATCAATGAAAATTTCAGTTTTTTTCTTTTTTTGTATGAATGGGTACTCAATAAAAAAATTACAATAAAACATTAAAATTATTACAATAAAAAAATGAATTTAAGTGTATTTACTCACAATTTGCTTTGAAACATCTCTTTACACAATAATTTTTATTTATTTCAACCTTTTAAGTTTTTGGTTTATTCTTTTTAATTAGCAGTTTGTATTTGTATTCGCATATTTAGTTTTAAGGACACAAAGAAATGATAATTAAATCAAAAAAATTATAATAAATAGGTACTAATATTTTTTTCTAACTGACTAATATTTTTTTGAATACACATTATTATAAAATAAACAGTGAATATGCCTAAACTACTCAAACCAGTATATTGTACGTATATTTATCATTTAATGAAAGATAAGAGATGAAATTTGTATTACCACAAAACTGATCTTGCACTCTTTCTAACATGTTTCCCTTAACGTTAATTCAATTGCCAGATGTGTACTTTTCTGCATTAATTAGCAATTAATTTGTTATTTTTATTATCTTGATACATACAAAATATTTAAATAACTTGCTCGTCAATCAGATTCGTCTACTTTTAGTCTTCTGTGGAAAAATACCAGAACGGAACATTTGTGCAAACTCTTCAGTCCATCTACCACAGGCAATTTTGTCAAAAACTATATAATGTAAAACGGAGATACAGTATGTGGCTCTGTTATAGACATAAAGTCTAAAAAGTTGAATTTCGATTCTGTGGGTTATTTCAGGGCTTAAACAGGGAAATTAAAAAAAAAAATTTCAATCAGGTCGTGTAGGTTGTCAAATGATTTCATTTTGTGGAAACATTTAAAAATTGCTGTCCCCCCACTATTTTCACCAAAAATATTGCTTAGAAAAATCTGAAAAAATCATGTACATTTAGTTTAGATATATTGATTTATATCTCTGCCATATTATTTTATTTAATGATTGTTAAAATTTAATTTATCACTAAGTGCATTCTAAATGTAATAATAGGTTTACTGGATTGAAAGGGAGACTGACAGTGTACTGGACTGCTATCTGGGACAAGTTGATGGTTTTGCATATCATTCAAAGGAACGGCTGAAAAAAATGTGGTTAAAAGGCATATTGAAGCCAGTTGGGCCACTCCAAATGTATAGAATACCTGCATCGACTTCTATGGAGGTATAATTCAATTAATTATGTCTATATAGTGGCAAAATATAATAACCTCTCATTTGGAACCAAAACGAGTTATACACTTATTGGAGAATAGGTAAATATTTTAAAAGTATTTTTGACACAAGACTTTTTATACAGATGTACTACATCGTGAAGAGTTATATAAATGAGACCTAATTTTCTAACAAAAGTGATACTTTCAGTACAGCTGCAAATTTTAATTTCGGTAAATGAGTAATTTATGAAACCCATTTAGTTAAAGGTAATTGGAAAACTATAGTAATGACTCTAAATTTCATAGTACTTGAGAAATTACCTAAATTAAATATTATTTTGTAGTATCACATATAACTTTCTATGTTCTAACTTGCAATTTATAACATAAATGGAGAGTAAGTTAAAATTGAATTTCTCAAAAAAGAAACTCCATTCTGCTACTTGTCGACTTGCCAATTAATGTTTTAATGTTTCCTTCGCCAAGAATTCTTTTAATACTAGACTCTCCAAATAAATTAAAGGTCATTAAAGATCTTAGGGGATATTTACATAAAATAAATGTATTCAGCACAATATCATGTAACTCTTAATATAGTTGTCCATGTATAAAAATTTTAAAATTAATTTCAAATCTTTTACATGAATAGTATTTGAATTGAACATAATACATAGAAACCATATTTACTAAATTCAATGCTCGTAAAACGAAAAACATATTATGTTTTTCGTTAAAATGTACTTACCTGGTTACAGTATGGCTGGTGGATATGCGACAAAGCACTTGATGATGCAAGTTGGATCAAAACGGAACCACGTCACCCACGACCAACTGCTCCCTGGACTAGAGTGCTAGACATTGCCAGGAAAAACAACAAATTTGCAACCTTATTCTAATATGTGCATTGTTTGTAATTTGAAACCATATATTTAAAAAAAAATATTATTTATTTGTACCATTTGTAAAAATCTACTTTATTTATATTACATAGTAAATAAAAGCTTATATTAATTTATTTTAACCTTGGTTTCATTACAATTAGTCGAAACAATATAAGACAGCAATCACTTTTGTTTTCACATATTTACTGTATTAATAGATATTTAGTTACAAGACTGTACTGTTTGAAATAAGTATACAAATGGTGAAAATGTTACAAAAGAAGGCACTCGTAGCTTATAAAAACAAAATCAGTGTAAAAATTATTTTTGTCATAGAGTGCAAATGTTTACTAAAGATAAGCATACAGAAAGATCAATGAGAAAATATAAAGAAGAAAACAAAGAAATACTAAATAAAAAAACATGTTTGAGCACCAGAAGAGAATTATCTTTATGTTATAATTCTAAGTTGTGTATTGTTATAAGTTCGAATATTTATATAGTTAGATATATTTTCTAATGTAATATTTTCTAACACCAAAAATAAATAAAAGATATTTCAGCTAGATCTTCATTATAAAAAATATAACAGAATTTGGTAAATATGTAATTAGATTAAAATCTTCATAATTCAGAAGAAAATGGAATCACAAGGCTATGGTTAGTTAGCTACCCGTACTTTCGCTTTACAAACAAACATTACAATAGTAGAATGAGATTTTAAAGGTTTACATGTATAAAAGACTGTTGCTTGACTGGAATTTTTCAATATGTTTATTCTTTTAATGATTCGAGCATGTGACTTGCTCTTACCAATTTTTTCTCTCTTGCATCTTGTTTATATACTACTCGTATTAATGACACTGAAAATAAATTTCCATTTCTTAAGAATATTTGGAATCCTAATTTTAATTGATAAATTTATTAATTTAACAATGACTATGGATAATATTTATTATAAGATGTCATAATTACAATTGAAGTAGTCAATTGTAATTATGACATGAGATGACCCACGCTGTGCGAACAACATATACTGCAAAGAATGGTCCACTTTACAGCTAAATCTTTTACAGTGAAATTTTGGTTGTTACATTAACATTAATAACAGCAGTACAAATATTCTTGGAATTGATAATTTTGAATTTCTCTGTAATTCTTAACTATAGAATGACCCGATCATTTAGACAATCACCAGACCAGTTTATTGATACGTCTACTGTAGTAGCTGTCGTTGCTCGATTGTAGGAAATCTCCGGATCACCTACAAACTAATCAAGGATTATTTGCATGGATGGTAAATTAAATATTAAAAACACATTTAAAGCTGAAAAAATCTACACATTTTGTACCACACAATCTGATTACTGTGCAAGGAATGAACTACGATGTGGTTATATTATTTTGATTTACCTTCGAAGATCAGGAAATCAAAGTTATTTTTGGTTCTTTGAAGGGGAAGATTATCCTACTACCCAAACCATTATGTTAGACTAATAATAAAATAAATGTTTTCTTTTATTGTTGTAGCATGATTAAAACCATTCCTTTAGATACAAAAAAAAACAATGTAATAGGGAACTGGTATACCAATACCAGCCTGCTGCTGCGTTTTAGGATGCTAAAAGAATTGTGACCAGAATCAGCTGTACACTTCGTTGCTGTATCATAATAATACACTAACTCGTCTTCGAAAACAATAAATTTCCTCACTCATCCAGCATCAGACTACTAACATTATTCCCATGTAGTTCAGATTTTCCACTATTCAAAATTTTGCCCTCTTTCCGCTTGCAAATTATCAATTAATCCTACAGTAGTTTCCCACTGATGCAGAACTTTTAAGATGGTTGTGAAAAAAATGCATTTCCATTCCACAAAACAAATAAAAAGAATGGTTTGATAACTGGTTTATGTGCATAAAAGAAATATAGCCACTTGTTCTACATAGTAATAGATATTACTTTAACCATTAGAGTGCCGACGAGCGCCATCGCGCTTGTGTGTGTACTAACTAAAAATGTCGCAAGCGCCATTGCTCTCGTGAAAATCAGTTGCTGTTTAGCACGCAGTAGGGGAGGACGCTCGCACACATCGCTAATTTTTAATTTTTCTATGTGTTACATAAAGTTCAAATTATAATATTATTAATTATTACAATATAAAAAGGATCCAGATAAAGAAAATTTTTAACCCATAATGTTGGAATACAAAAATAATTCGAGTGAACGTGATCGTTTTTCAAGTTGTGAAGAAAGTGATAGTGGGAGTGACATCGTAGTGCGCTCATATTTTGGCGTAATGGAAATTTTGAATGATAATGATAATAGTGACAATAACAATTATTTTGCTGATACGGAGGATGTACCGGACTGCAAAAATACGATGTGACCTTGATTACAGTTTTTGTTATATTTTTTGTTCACAATATATATTTCCATAATTTTCTTTATATTTTATTATCCTTGTACAAGTTTTATTAAGAAAACAACGAAAAAATTATTAAAATGGGATAATTTTTGGAAGAGATACAGTTTTTTCTCGAGACAAGGGTAAATGACATCAAAAACAAAAGATTTCTTTGACATTTTTAAGTATATATGAGTAAAAAACCATGGCACTAAAACGGTTAAAAAACAATAATATTTCAGTAACAACAACAGGATTTACCAAATGACTGTAAAAATAGAAAGTTAGTAAATCAATAAATTCATAAACAGTAATATAACTAATCAAGTAGATTTCATTAATTTTAGCTATGTCATTTATTAGCTAAGTCTTTGTATGATTTGTGTAAAAATTTTCACTTTGTGTTGCCATTCAAGTACAATTGTTTAAAAAAATCTTACGTAATTTCATTGTTCCATTGTAAATGAAATTGCCTACTGGCATAATGTGCTTGATTCTTACATGATTTTCTCAGATACTTCTCCTGATCTAAGGCATACAGTTAGGCTAGTTACTGTTATTTTGTGGTGATTTTCACAGAATGGCTCAAAAAAAGTGCGGGATTTTAATTTACGGTGAGAATTCAAAACGCAATATAATAAAGATTAATCAATTGTCTATTGTCTTGAATGTGTTTCTGCTAATAAATCATACTAAATAAAGAGAAGAATTCCAAACGTAATAAACTGCTTTGTTTCAGGGGTATTGTCTATTATACAATATGGTTTATCTGACAGTAATAATTTGGACGGACCCAGTAAATTCCTGTTGAGTATAAAAAATGAACGAACAAAAGTGGTTTCTACTATGATTAATCAATTTGGAGTCGATTTTTATGATGTATGAATTTTGGTTCATGTTTATTTTGAATTTTTATATATAAGTAGATATAATTACTTTTCTCCAAGTTACTGTAAATTATAAATGCTTTAAACTTCCTTCTAAAACAAGTACGTGTCAAGTATAGAAAATTTATCAAATGTACTATTATGTAAATTGCTGAACTAAATTGGTTTATTGAGGACAAACGTACCTTGCTTTCATTTGCTTTTCTTAATGTAGATGTATATATTTTCTTTCTAACACATCTGTACATGGAGCCTTTTCAAGCTATGATAGAAATAAACATAACAGTCAGTAAGTAAAGATTTGTATTAAAAAAATAATAATTAGTCAACTTATAAATTTTCTATATAAAATAATTAATCAATATAACAAGAGCTAGAAAGAATACTTACGTGATCAAAACTAGGTATGTAGTTGGGCTATACGATTTACGATCGATCGTTTGGTGTGGAAAAATTCAACACAGGTCCGACATTAACGTGCGCTCGCGCAGTATTGTAAGTAACCATCTGGGGTAAGTAACCATCTTGTATTATGTAGCAGTTTGCAATTGTAATTACATTTATTTAAAATTTTATAATTAGTTATTTTTAAAAAAGGTATAAAATTTTTATTTCTAGTGAAATAACGTATAAATTATGATTATTTCTCGTATAAATTTTACATAATAATATTAATGTAGTAAGGAGAAATTTCAGTTAATTCTGAATGTTTTAGCAGTTTTGTGGTTTTAAATGGGATTTTTTTCTAGATATTCCATACATATTTCAAAATTCCGAGGCTGCTATAAACTAAACCATTATTTATGATATATTACCAAATATTTTTCATTTCATTTGCTTATGTACAGTAGTTTGATCCATAAGCTCGAAAAAGTGCCGTCATGCATTTTATGAAAAACTTGCTTCGGAGTTTTGGCTTTATATAAACAGATGAGGAAAAATTGCAAAAAGTAAGGCCACTATTAACTATACTAATAACTGTTTTCCACCATTCACTAAGTCAAAGTTGTCAAAGTCTTTCAGTTTCTTAGAATAAGAATTCTAAATTTGACCATTTAATGTAAAAATCACAGCTGAAATGTAAGAGACCTCTTGAATAATATTCATTTACTCACAAAACAAATAAAATTTGCAATTATGTTAAATGAAAATTTTATTAAAGCTATTATAAATCAATTAAGACAATAATTTTAAAAATTATTTATGTAATTTGTGTCTACAATTTTAAGGAAAAACTCAAAATTTTATTTTAATTGAGAACAACAGTAATAATATATGAAGCATTGGCAATTCCTAATATTAGCTTCTCACAATTATAATTCGTTAAGCTTTTGCTATAAAAATTTCAACAATTGACATGTTTAGATCTAATTACTTCTTTTTGGCAAGAAATGCTATCAATTGTATGTTTTATTATTTTTTGCACAAATTTATTTTATATTTTCACTTTATATTTTATGATCACTTTTACTCCTTCGTGTTAGCGACTAGCCGACCTAGTAAGATATAAATGTGAATAAATTAATTTCTAGCATTAAATTTTTAAGTCATAAAACACAAATTGTTCACAAATATGTGTTCTATGGTTGAAAGCCAATGTATCGATGATTATGAAACTAAAATTATTATATGGAATGGAATCTCTCGCATCACTCGAATTACTTTATGTTCTATTATAAGTAACATCATGGGTATTTGTAATTTTACCTATTTACATAGTTTGGTAATAATTTAAATGTTGTCCCTTACATAGTATCATGTGAAGTGCAGAATTAGAACAACTTCAATAATCATTAATAAATTACACAGCAAAGACATCTAATTTATTAAAGGCATAATATTGAGTATGATGTCATTTTATGTCTGTTATATTCATTGCTAATGTTATTTTCATCGGATTGTGTATCTCTATGGCTAGAACAAACATATATTCCCACTGATTATTTATTGTATTAACCATTTTAGTGCCATGGTGTTTTACTCATATATACTTAAAAATGCCAAAGAAATCTTTTGTTTTTGATGTCATTTCAAAAATTATCCAATTTTAATAATTTTTTCAGTGTTTTCTTAATAAAAACTTGCACAATAATAAAATACAAAGAAACTTATAGAAATATATATTGTGAAAAAAATTATACCAAAAACTGAAATCAAAGTCACATCGCATTTTCGCAGTCCGGTACATCCTCCGTATCAGCAAAATAATTGTTATCGTCACTATTATCACTATCACTCAAAACTTGCATTACGCCACATTGTGAGCGCACCACAATGTCACTCCCACTATCACTTTCTTCACAACTTGAAAAATGATCATTTTCACTCAAATTATTTTCGTATTCCGACATTATGGGTTAAAATTTTTCATTTCCTATATCCTTTTTATGTTATAATTACTAATAATATTATAATTTGAACTTTATGTAACATGTAGAAAGATATAAAATTAGCGAAGCGTGCGAGCCACCTCCCCTACCACGCGCTAAACAGCAACTGATTTCGCGAGCGCCATCGCACTCGTGGCAAATTAAGATAGTATGCGCATGAGCACGATGGCACTCATCAGCACTCTAAGGTTAAGCTTATATAGAGACTCTGTGTATAAATTTATTTATTAATTTATATGTTACACACTTATCACTATGTTACAATTGACCTATTTGTAATAAACAAGAAGTAATTGCTTAACAAAATTTCAATTTATAGATCAGATCTGAACATTTATTTAAATAGGAATTTATTACAAAACTTATCCTGACATATTTCCTTATATGTACTCTATGAAACATCAGCATATACTCTATGAAACATTCATACATGCTCTAATGTATCAAAAACTTATTGACAAAGATACATATAAGATAAAATTAATAAAAAGCTTTTATTAAAATAATGACATAATTAATAATGTTATTTAACTTATTTGCTTCATTTATAAATACGTTGTATTTTTTCATAACGTTTTCAGTATGTATGCAACCACGAGACACAACCTAATTTTGTAATATCACCCATGACTATGGTCATGAATTTACTTACATTCTCACAGCTAAGAATCGGCACCACTTTATCAGAAATTGCACATGCTCTCCGCATAGACGAAAATGATAAGGTAAGTAAATCTATTGTAAGCACATTTAATTGCCAGAATCAAGGCATAACCTTTTAGACTTAAATATGTTATACCTAAAATAAGTATCATCAAACATCTTCACCAAAAAAGTTATGAGTGGAATATAGAAACAGGAATCAAATTTCATTTTAGTGCCCATAAAGCACCAATTGTAACGTCGTTCTTTGCAAAGCTCTCTTTCTCCTGGAGGGGGGGGGGGCCTAAATATGAGTGTCCACCCTTTTATCACAACTGAAACCCATACAATTTACAATGATATGTGTCTCATATCTCATTTTAAGAGTAACATTTACCTAATGGTAGGACCTTTCATCTCAAAAGTCATCATCAAGATGTTAGCGTTTATTTTGCACTTGTGAGTGTCTTATTCTTGTCAATTATGTAAAATATGATAACTTTATTTCTAATACATGCATGAACTTCTCATCGGTGATCGTCTTCTTGATATGAAAAATTTGTGGACCCTTGATATCGAAGATAAATTTTTTTTATTATAAAAGAGTTACGCTCAATTACTCAAGAAATATATTTTAGATGGCATTTTGCTATAGTATATTCTATTCATATGTGCTATTATCAGTTTAATAAATTAATAACATCTACCAGGTATTACAGATATATGTTTCTTTTTTGAAAGGATGAATGTGCTGAAATAAAAAATCAAATCATTATGAAATGCACAATAGCCGTTAGAGGCAGTCATTCTATTGTAGCTCAATCACAAACTTATGTAACAACAAACACTTTCAGTACTTTGCTAATATTACATGATGTTTGCTTCTTTTTATGATGTTTTGCTGCCAGTGAACAAGTTTTTATGACATAAAAATTAGTTAGGATGAAAAGATTTCTGATCAAAATGAGGTTTAAACACCTGCTCCTATCACCTGCCCTTGATACTCAACTATCTATAGAATGAATAATAAAAAGATAAAGATAAGAATTTATTGAAAGGAAGGCATGTATTTTATCTTAGGTAGAAAGCACGAGAATATTTACGTTAGTAAAGAGCTTGGCATGTCAGCGTGCCATATCTGTGGCACGCTGCCATGCCATGCTCTTTACTAACATTGAATATATTTGGCGTTAATTTTGTAGAAATTATTCTATCTAGAATCTTTGCTAATTGCCCACCTGAAGATGTTGTAATACAACGAAACCTAGGTTGTGGTAAAGAACTTAAAGAAAGTAGAAATAATACTACATCACATAATTTCATTTAATTATGAACTCTTTACTAACATAAATATTCTCGTGCATTCTACCTAAGATAAAATACATGCCTTCCTTTAAATAAATTCTTATCTTTATCTTTTTATTATTCATTCCGTGTTTCATTATTAAATGCTTTTATTCTGTTCCTCAGTTCATCTTCATACATACCCTGATTTTCTTTTACTCCCTTTAATCAACTTTCATTTTGTTCATTCTTTCATTGACCTTATTATATTTCAGAAAATTGTTTGGCTAGAAATAGTCTCTTCATCTAATTCTGCTTCTTTCCTTTAGTTTCTAATTCTTGATTAAATCAACTATTCATTCTGGCAAATGTACGCCCTTTTCCTTATTCCTCTTATGTAATTAAAATTAAGTATAGAATAGTTGCATTCTCTGTTAAGATATATATATATATATATATATATATATATATATATATATATATATATATATATATATGTATATACATGTAAATACATGTATATATATATATATATAAATATATATATATATATATATATATATTGTAGTTATTTACATATTACATTTATTTTTTTTCATTCCTTATAAATATTAAATATCCATATCTTTACCTTTAAAGATTTATCATATTGGATGAAGAATGTGATGGAAATAAAAAAAAACAATAAGGAGGAAAAGAAAAAACAATTTTTTGAAGGCATTCTCCTATTTACATTTAAGTTGACCATGTTTATTAATTCCCATATTCCCGTTTTCATTCCACAGGAACTTCATTCCGATGTCTTATCAATGGTTGATGAAATAATATCAAACAAAGAAAGTACATTTAAAATTGTTAACCGTGTCTATGCCGCTAATGAGTCAACTTTAGAAGCGACACTGTCGCCCGATGTTATTACTTTTGTTAAGATCATGGATTTTACTAATCAGACTGGACTAATACAGGGTATAAACCATGAGGTAGGTATGATTCTGTATACCCTTAGTGTTCACTGTCTACCTGAGCCAAATTATAACTTCCTAGGACATGGAAAACCACGTAAGGTAAACAATTTGAGACATGGAAAAACGCATAATGAATGTATATAATACAGAAAAAAATGAGTTCAAACAAGAAAAAGTACATGAAAAATCGAAAGAACATGTATATAGCTTTTAAGTTTTATCTTCATTACTACAATAGTTTTCATTTAGTACATAAATAGCATATATATTTGCGTCAAGATATATAGTATATATATGTGATCAAGATAGTATATATTTCTGTCAAGAATTATTTAGTTTGTCGGCAGATTCTTTGTTGTATTATAAATGTGTAGTTTTGCATAAAATTTTTAAGGCGACATTTATATATTTAAGATTGAAAGTCACTCGCTATAATTTAAAAGGGAGGCAATGCAAGTGTGAATAAAAGTCAGTCATTATACTGAAATTTTTTTATTTCCAAGGAACATTAAATTTTTCAACGTGAATATATACTACTAGGGAATATTTACTTGCCAATGTTAATAGGTCGATGTTTACCAGAACAGACCCATAGCAGGGACAAAAGAGAAACTGACAGGTGGAAGCACATGTAAATGAATTTAAATAGAATCCATTTTTTCCTTTCCAAACACGGAACCATCAAAAACCGTTCTTAATATTGTTTGAAAAATATAGAAAACGATAGTCCAAATATAACCTAATTGCTTCAAACTAAAACTTTTTCTGTCACAAAGCAAGCAATAGAAATGTGACAATAATATAAAAAATTATAATGATATTCTAACATCACTTCTGACTAGGTTCAATAGTCGGTGTTGAAACATAAGTTATTGTCACAATATTGAAAGTGCTCCATTTATTTTATTCCTTTAAATGATATACAATATAGAATTTTACAATACAATATAGAAATTTAAATTATATATTTCAATGATTAACAAAGAAAAAAATGTTAAAAAAGTTATAAGAATTCCAAAATTATTTTTACACAATTTTAGATAAGATATAAATATTCCCAAAGATATTACTGAAAATGTTTGAAAACATGTTAGCCTCAGTCCCATCTCTGAAACTGTTAAAGTCAATGTTATGAAAAAAATTATGTTACTAGAAGTTTATCTAAAGTTTACCAGAAAACTATACCAATAATTCTAAATATCATACTTCAAAATTCAAAATATTCCTATACCTGTAAAAGAACGATTAAGTAATATGTTTACCTACATGGTGAAAACTTTAATAACTTATTTAATATTAATATTTATAAACAGTTTATTAGAAATTCTTCGCTTAAATGTTTATATGTGTAAACACATATAGTAGTACAGAGTCCACATAATGAGAGTACTTAAAGAGTTTTTTAAAAAGGATAGTTAAGTGAATATTGTCCTATGAATACCTTGGCACTGATACACAATAAAAGGGTATACACATATGTGTAAAATTTATATTTTCAGATTAATGAAATTACAAATGGATCTATCAAAACTGCTATCTATAACCCTTACCCAAGCAACACGAATTTAATATTAATTAATGTCATTTACTTCAAAAGTACATGGAAATATCCATTCAAGATGATAAAGAAGAAAGGCCTCCATAATAAACGTCAGAATATTATGGCAAAGAAGGCATTCGTTGGTGTAGGTTATGATGCAGACTGGGAAACTAAAGTAAGTTTTATAATTACTACTCTAACTATTGAGTTTTGATAGGAGAATTAAACACAGAAATTAATCAATTCTAATTATACTTACAAGAATTATTTGGGATAAAATGTAAGAGTATTTTTTACAACAAACGCAATAATTAAAAAAGTGTCGGATAAAAGAAGAAATTATTTTTGCAATCTTATTACACGAGGCTGAAAATATTTTTATGCAACTGTTAGAAATTTATTGTTCAACCATCAGAATATTTATTGTGTAGGTAACTAGGCTATAATATATTTAGAGGAAATCTGTATTTTATATTTTTGAAAATAAAAAATATTTTTTGAGGTAGTAAAAGTAAAAAGTAAGTTATGAGAAAACTAAATATACAAAAAAATATGCTAAACATAAAAGGGAAGTTACATAAAATTTTAAGCACTTTCAATAAAATTCAATATAAGTAATAATGAAAAAGTGTTTGCCATTTTTAAATTTAAAAAATTTAAAGTCAGTATGTACGCTATTTTTACAGCAGTTTCTCCTGAACATTTTATTGACTACAATACAGTTCAACGGTAATGATTTCTCCTACCTTTAAAAATTCATAATGCAAGTGTCTTTCAGAAGTCCAGTCCAGTTTTTCTTGGGATTTATGGCGCATTTGTGAACGGTCATTTAGCTATAATCAATAACTAGCATGTTCACGTACCAAGTATGCGAACTATGTTCCCTCATATGTTAGAATATTATTAAAAAAGGCTATATTTTGAACCGAGTGATGTATTTGTGCAATGTGTGGTAATCAAGTTTTTAGGTTACAAAAGAGGCCTTTGTGCCATACTCGGTCAAATGCGTGTTGGACATGGAGAAAGACAGCTGAGCAGTATTCATTCTTTTCCACGGATTGCCGGATTGTGTGGACCACTCTGTGTATTTGTTCTGTCGTTCCATGATGTGCTCTGAATTGATGATCTGGGATTGTCCCTTTTTCTTCAAGTATCGGCAGCAAGCGCTTCAATAGCAGTTTTTCAAATAATTTTGATCACAAGAGGAGAAGACTAATGGGCCTGTATGAGATGACTTCAGTTGGAGATTTTCCAGGTTTGGAAACCATATTTATAATTGAAACTTTCCACAAAATCGGAAAGTGACAAAGTCTCAATACTGCGTTGAAGAGAATGGTTAATAGGACAATTCCCTTTCTTGGAAAATATTTAAGAACCTATGATGTTATTAAATCAAATCCTAGCGCTTTTTTAGAACTAGGAAACTTAATAGTTTTTTTGACATCTGTTGGGGTACGTAGTCATAATGGCCTGGACATCTGATGGTCGCTATTAAGAATAATATCAATTTCTTCTTCTGGATACATGATGTCAAGTTCATTTGGTATAAACGCTTTCTTTAGGAACTGAGCAAATAATTCTGCTTTGTCAGCAGGTCTTCTTGCCCAACTAGCATTCAGTTATTTCAGTGGAGGTAGTTGTTCTTTTGGTCTTTTTAATGACTTTGTCATTTTCCAGAATTAATAATCATTCACTTTGTATGGCGATGAGGTCTTCAACTTATCTTGAAAAGTACTATTTTCATTTTCTTTTGGCATTTGTTTTAGTTGTTTTTGCACTTTATTTAAGACCATTTTAATGCGTGCATTCTTGCTTGTTTGCCACTGTCGTCTCAGCCTTCTTTTTTCAGTTATATTCTCACATATCGCTAATGTATAATCCTTTTTTTTGGGTAGATGTCCAGACAGCCACTTAAATCAAGATAGTATTATACCAGGTCGCATTATCAATGTCTTTCTCCGTTTTGAGATATATGTAGATTAATATTATCTCATATGTAATCTTAAAATTATTCCCAATCAGTTGTTCTATTATGTAAGCTCTCATGGGGTTCTTGCCAGATGATAGTGGTGCTTAGCATGCATATCACCGGTATTTGATCTGAGCAGCCATCTAGCCATTTTTCCATTTTTATATACAGACTGTTGATGTTTCATTGGTTATGAAGAAATTAATGAGGTTGAGTGTTTTACTGAGATCCGACAGCCAGTGAGTAGGTTCTCCTGTTGAAAAAATTTGGAGTGTATTTCGGTCTATGCTTTTCTTCAGCTCTCTACCCCTCGTCATTGTCAACCTAGAGTCCCAATAGGTGTTTTGGAATTCCAGTCACCCCCAGCAATATATCTATTCCCAAGTGAGATGAAGAATTCATTGAACACGTTGAGTGGTCCCAGCTAAATCATCTACTGGCACTTCTACATCCTGTAGATATGCTTTTCTAAAATTAGGGAGAACATATTGTTTAATATTTTCTTTAATTATAATAGCAGCTCCGGCATGTGATATTCCATCTGGGTGATTAGCACAGTAAACGTTGTAACCTCTTATTTTAATAAATTTTTCATCAGTCATGTGTGACTCAGAGATCAAAAGTATATCAATTCTATTGTGGTTGACAAATAGTTCTACTTCCTGCTTATTGGGAGGTAAACCATTTATATATAATATAAGTATAACAACAATTAACGAAAATATTTCAGAGTACCTGATATTGCAATAGAAGTCTTAAGGACAAATAAAGAGATATATATATATATGATAGAGAAGAAAATGGTATCAATTAGTGGTGCAATTATTTCAGCACGATTAATGTTTAAAAGATACTTTAGGAATATATCAGACATAATTACAGTTTGTAAAATACTTAAATTGTACTAAGCGACATGAATGTCAAAGTAATTCCTATGTTACAAAGAGAATGTAACAAAGCATACCATGGGCCATATTTGAAGTATGTTTCACCAGAAATTGATAAATTGCAAAATAGTGGCTTACCATATAAACATGAAAGTGCAATACAAATTTCCACCATTAATGCACTAATCAAAGCTAGTTAAATATTTGAAAATTAATCAAATAAGTAATATTTCTTCTTGTTTAGATTTAAATAGAAATGTTATAGAAATAAAAGTTAAAAAAACATAGGTTATATTTATATGTTAATCAAAAGTAACTCTCTTAAGTATGGGTTATATCTCATTATAAAAATTTTTACTGTAAAACTTCAAAGTGTATGCGACAAACGTTTTATTATTTTTACAAAACTGAATTGTTATAGAAAAGCAAAACATTATTTAACATTCCCATTGTTAAATTTATATTAATTAACAAAATTTAACTACAGTTTATAAGAATACCCTTTCATGAAGACCAACTGTCGCTGCTCCTTATAATTCCTGATGCTGACATAAACATCGTAGATGTAGATAATAAACTGTTTTTGCTGCGTGACTGGTCTAATATACTGTCAAATATCTACTACATGTGGACATCGATAACCATTCCTGCTTTTAAAGTGGAATCAACACTTTCTACCGTACAGATGCTTAAGCATGTAAGAAAGCCTATTCTTTAAACTTTTTTATGACATCCTAAATATTAGAAAATATTTATTCAAGGCAGTAGTGGCATACCTAATATATATAAATTAGATTTTTGAAGGATGTAGTGTTCTAGAGGATAAAAAAAACCTTGAAATTATCTAATCTAACCGAACTAACTTTATCCTCAATATTAATTGTTTCACGCTACGTTATCTCCAAGTACAATATAAGAACTGTGCAGGAAACATAGAAATCGCTTGAAAACAATGGAAATGAGAACTTTTGGTTTATATGTTTATCGATATCAAAAGAACGTAGTCACTAAATGCAAAGTGGTTATGTTACTAGTGAATAAAATATTCAAATTTTGAAAATTAAAAGTTGTGTTACTTTTATAAATTATTAAATTTGTTTTATACGCCATATTTAGGTATCATAAATAATATTGATTGATTTCAATATCTATGCTATGGCGATTAAAAAATGCCAGCTGTGTAATCAAAATTTTATTAATATATCAACATATGACCCTGATAGCACCTTGCATCTTGACCCTGATAGCACCTCTGAGTAAATTAAATACACTTGTGGTAATAAAGTTATATAATTAAATTTAGCAGTATTTATACGAAAAAGAAAAAATTTGTTGACCTTTAAATGGGCTACTAATTGACTTCGTTATTGAAAAAAAATTAACTTAAATAGATTAGGATCACTTGGGCGAAGAATATGCAGTTTAATCACAATATAAAAAAAAAATTGTATGAAATTAAAATTAAACAAAAAGCAACAAGGAGACAATGATAAAAAAGTAAGATAGAAGTCCCCGCAATCCCCCATAAACCAATGAAACCAACATTACAAATGAATATATTGTAACAGATAACATAAAGAAATTTACATTTACACTACTTTCAACATCATGCTATGTTTACAGGTTGGTATTAATACTATGTTCACTGGAAAATCTGAATATGACATATTCTCTGGAAAATACAGTCTTCATCAAACCGTTGATGATGTTGTTCATGAAGTACTTATTGATATCACAGAAAGTGTTGAAACTCCCACTCTTATAGGAAAGAGTATGTTATCATTTGTCAAAGATGGTATGTGCTTGTTGTATTCTTATATGTACTAGTATTGATGAGCATTAGAAATAAATCACACGTCAATTATTAACGAAAATTATAAAGAAAAACAATTAAGTGCACTTGTTTTACTTTTCTAAACATTACTTGGTATTTTAAATATATTTTTAACTAGGTTCTGCCTGTGACTTTATCTATGTGGACTAGAACAATATAGCCTATGTGTCAATCCAGGCCAATAACTGTCTGATCCAATTTTTTCAGAATCTCTTTGCGTTCAATAGTAACATTATGATCAAGTTAAAAGAGAATTTTATATGCTATCCTTTCAGGCCACTTGGTGGGATAATATACATAATTTTCAGGACAGCACGTAATAAATCACAACCGCTCTTAGATACTTGCTAAAATCGAACTTATACCTTAAGTATGCACCTAATAAACATGACAAAAAGTGGATGTTATATCTCAGGAATTATTTCAGATTCCAGAATGAAATATTGCCTACTGGCCCAAACAAATAACATTGCATTTATTTTAAAAAATTAATGCAATGTTATTTGTATGGGCCTATATTCAGAAATTACAGAATTTTAGAGTAAAAAATTTTCAACCATCCAAACTTCCGCTATTATAATTTTGGTTAGAATTCTACAATGTAAATAGTTTGCCAATTTCAAAGTGTATTTACCCTTTCATCGCTGTTGACGCACAGGATACATTATTGGTGGTCAGTACAAATGACCCACATAGTCAGTACTAACTGATCAAATCATTTTTTTAAATATAGGTGTAATGAATCAATATAATTTAATAAATCAAATGTGCAAAACAATAGTATATAAAATACTACATACTAATCGCGTGACTTCTTCCTACTTTTATATGTAAATGCCGACTTTAAGTGAATACACACTGGGAAATACAGCGAAAAATAATAGTTCATTTGTCTGCTTATTAACAGAAATAGATATATTAATTCCTTTGTAAAGAGATTTCAGTTGTTACAGCTCTTTGTTAAAATTCAAACTTCTTTACATCGTAAGAACAAGGTTCCCTGAACTTTTTTTTCTAGAATTCTTTAAATGTTGACAGTTATAATTTTTCAGTAGCTTTCTTTTTGTGAACGACTCCATCTGATATGTTATAACTTTTCCAACATTGATTCTCCATTTCAATATTCTATCACTTTTATCTCTTTCTTAGAAAATAAAAACACCAGCATGCGCCTGCATGCGTGCAAGCATGAGCACATGTGTGTGCACCAGCACATGCCTGCATGTGTGAGCACGTGCTGTATGCATGTGCTGTATTGCATGCATTATGGTCATATTTTAATAACTAAGATTTCTAAAGCCACTATTTAAAAAAATATAGCAATAATGTAAATTTAAGTTGAATAAAAAAAAATTGTGTTACTGATCTACTCATCTTACATGGAATTATTTTTATTACATTGTTAAACAGATTGCTTTAAATTCTAAATTATTGCTTTTTACAGGTTACATGTCGCCATATCCAATCAACGTAAACCCTCCATTTCTGTACATCATCTACCATGATCGTTGGGGTGCTTTGCTGTATGGCAAACTTGTCGACTAAGAAAAAATTTACTATCGTATAATTTATATATTTTGATGTAAATAAAGTTACTTTAAGCTGCACAGATATTTCTTTATGCCAATGTTATTCATATAGGTATTATTTTTTAATTACCTATTTCAGTTGGTGTCCGATGTATCATAATTTCCATCGTAATACGACGCACAGATAAATTTCATGTGTTTATGATATTCCTATTGTAACTTTCTAACTTTCTCTTGCATCCAAAAACTCTCATTTGATGCGCTTGAAACTGGTTTATTGTCAAAATCAAGACATTCACTGATTTGTGTTTTCAGCCCTCTTGATAACCTGAAATGTTGTGCTCGCTTTAAAATATATTCTTTTATCAGCTAATTGCATTTACAAACTTCACCAGGATGATAGGCACCACAAAGAAAGATAATTTTATATGCTTAATTATTCTTTGATAACATGGGACATTATTACAATAAAACTTTCCCTAAATAACTTGAACTAAATTAATAATTTATTTGATTAGCAGATTTCAAATAAAATTGAGCAGTCTGATACTTCACCAGTCCGATACATCCATTAATCTCAGATTAAAGAACACCATCTATGAGTCATTCTATGTGAAACCAAATTTTTTTCAATTTTTAAAATTTCACAAATTTGTCTTAAATTATTCCACTAATAAAACTGTAACCGCTGCATAGTAGTTCAATAAAATAATGTTTCGTTACCCATTCATGTGAACTTACAATTTGTGAAAAATTTCAAAGTTTTAATACATTTAAACGTCCATAAGACAAATATCTTTTCACAAGGTCTTTCCAAAGTTATTTTAAAGTGGATTTTTTCTATCAATATTTGATGTATAGTGAATTTTGTAAATATATTCATGACCTTTCAAATCGTAAGCACCATCAGACTTTTAAGCAAAATTTTTGTCCAAAAAAATTTTTTTTTTTTTACAAAAATAAATTCAACAATACATGCAATAAAAAAGCATGTGATGCAATTCAATCTATGGACTAGAATTCAATATCGAATCTCGATTTCGGAAACCAAACCCGGGGTTGATTTCTTTTTTCAAAATAAAAGACGATTTTCAGAAATGAAGTCAGTTCAATTTTTACTAAAATCAACAGGAACAAGACAACATATTTGGTAATATTTAAATAAAATTGATGATCAATGGTAAAAATGTTATAAAATAAGAGAAAAAATCACAATACTAAGTAAACATTCTCAAGAGTCGTCTAGAGGTTGCTTACAAATCATATCTTTCCCACTCAACACTATTATTTATGTAACACCGACACCTTCTAAGCATCTGGAATTCTTGCTCTAATCACAACTGATATTGACAAAATAAGCTCAAATGCAAGGAGCATTGCAGTCTTGAAGTGCTCTTTCCTACAAAATGCTACGCAGTCGATACACAAGGAAGCTGTTATCTTGTAAATATAAGTAAATGCAAAAAAGTTCTAATAACTATAAGTAAATAGATAGTTCATTTCGAATTTGAAAGAAGTCATTAATTCAAACACCAAATATTAAGAATGTTAAATTTTTTTAAATAAAAAAGTACGAAACATTTATGAAAATTACGCCTGTGTTACTGCCTTTCAGTCGCAAAGGAGTGTATAATTTTACTTTCATTACAAAAATAACTTTTGTAGGAACAAAGCTGTGTATATGAGTCCCTTTGATGGCTCTTGTACTTTCAAAACACTCTTTCAATTACTGTATGACTTAACCCCATCACAAGTGCCTTTTTTTCCTTTCTCGGAATGATATATCGCACAAGTGAAATGGGTTAAGTTATTTGATAAAATACACACAGTGTAGATAGAATATTGAATATTTTCCGGGACCAAAAATTGGGATATATATTGAACAATAATGGCATCATTTTCTACAAAATCAAAATGCCAAAGGAAATCTCCTTCAAAAAAATTTGTTTGCACGGGCTTCATAGAATTCCTTTGTTGTTTTGTAAGAAACAAAAAATTATCACAAAAGATTTATCAAATCTGTGCTCTAGAACTTTTTTTTTTAAAAACAATTCTATCAGGTCACTGAAAGAAACATACTTCCAGACTTGAAAGAACATGCTATCAAAACATTTTCATAAAAAATAACTTGAAGTTCTTCTTTTAAAATGTTTATACCTGGACAAAATTGATAGCTATAAGACTCATAACATTTTGATTAAAATGGCACCTCACATGCGTAAGACATGTATTAAACGTCATCTTTATAACTTTTTTTATGAATGTCAGAAACTTTAGTTAATTTCTCTATTTTTTCTACCTCAAGCGTTAGAAATATAGCCTTATAATACACACACATGCAAACTCTATGCTAACCAATGTTATTCGACCTAAACTGAGCAAGTAAAAGGGAACATTAACACCTGTACATGTTTCTTGAATCGTGCATAATATTCACGAAGATTTCATGAGAAAATTTCTGTAAACATCAATTTATTTATCATTTTTTCTTTTTAACTGAAACAGTCTTTGGTACCGAGTGTTAAATGACTATTCTTATCATCTTAATACAAACATTTTTCTTTTTAATTGTAACAGTCTTTGGTACCAAGTGTTAAATGACTATTCATGTCATCTTAATACAAACATTTTTCTATTTAAATGAAACAGTCTTCGGTACCAAGTGTTAAATGACTATTCAAATCATCTTAATACAAACATTTTTCTTTTTAACCGAAACAGTCTTTCGTACCAAGTGTTAAATGACTATTCATATCATCTTAATACAAATTTCATTGAATTTTAATTAACTTTTCTGAATGATTTTTCCAGGACAAAGTTTAGACAAAGGCATAATTCATTCCTAGTTTAAAAGGCCTTTAGCTTTTTTGCCATGTAATATATTATTTGAAACATTTAGGAACTTTTTTCGAACCCCATATTATTGTACATGCCTAAAAAATTGTGCATATTCAGTCTAATTGTAGAACTATTAAAGAAAATTAGGACAAGTATGCCACCAATGTTCATAATTACACCATAGAAATGCTATTTTGTTTGGTATAGTTTGTCAGAATTGATAAGTTTAAAAACATTTGCTGTTTCATTACAAAATTTATACTTTTGGCTAGAGTGAATTGTCTTTAAATATCCTCATTATTGATGATCTCATACACCTTGAAACTATAAAATTAGTTACCGCAAGCTACTTAATTTATACATACAAGAGTCACTCCTTTTCAAAGAGTTCTCTCCTTATACACTTTTGATGACAAAACAGCGTAAATCACTTTTTTAAATGATTAGGTAAATGAAAAGGCTCACCAACAACAGTATCTAAAATTGTGCGAAATAATAGACAGCTGAAAATGATTTCAACGTGATTAACCGTTTGTGTGCCGACGAGCACCATCGCGCTCGTGCGCATACTAACTAAATTTGCCATGAGCGCGATGGCGCTCGTGAAATCAGTTCCTGTTTAGCGCACGGTAGGGGAGGTTGATCGCACGCATCGCTAATTTTTTATCTTTCTACGTGTTACATAAAGTTCAAATTATAATATTATTAGTAATTACAATATAAAAAAAGAAAATTTTTAACCCATAATGTCGGAAAACGAAAATAATTTGAGTGAAAGTGATCGTTTTAATTTAACAGTTGTGATGAAAGTGATAGTGGGAGTGACATTGTGGTGCGCTCACAATTTGGCGTAATGCAAATTTTGAGTGATAGTGATAACAATTATTTTGCTGATACGGAGGATGTACCAGACTGCGAAAATTATGATGTGACCTTGATTTCAGTTTTTGTTATAATTATTGTTCACAATATATATTTCCATAATTTTCTTTGTATTCTATTATCCTTGTACAAGTTTTTATTAATAAAACACCGAAAAAATTATTAAAATTGGATAATTTTTGGAAGAGATACAGTTTTTTTCGAGACAAGGGTAAATGACATCAAAAACAAGATTTCTTTGGCATTTTTAAGTATAAACGAGTAAAAAGCAATGGCACTAAAACGGTTAAATGTCTCAAATAACAAATATTTATTGGCAGTGCCTGGCTGCAGCATATAAGGTTGGTGACAAACACTTTTTTATTGTTGTGATACTGTCACGTTTGAGTTTATATCATGAACATAGTTGTAATCAAATTATAAAATTCATGTATCTTAAAGAAAATTGTACTCTTTCATTCGAGATAGATTAAAAAAAAAAAGCATTTGTAACTTTGCATCTAAAATTTACAATGAATAACAAAAAAAGGCTTATTAAAAAATTGTTTCTTGTAAAATCGGATAGTAACACTTGAAAGAACATAAAAAGATCTTATCAAATATCAATTGAAAAAAAACCTACTACAAAATCTTTAAACAAACTTCAAATTGTAAACTACTACAGACTATTATATTTTTATTAGTGAAATAATTTAAGAAAAATCTTGAAACTACAATTTTTTGATTATAGAATTATGATTTTAATAGTCATTTTTTTTAAATGTACATTTTTCTTTTGAAAACGGAAAAAACAACCTAAAGTTTCAAACAATATCAGAAGGTAAGAATAAACACAAAAAAAAATACAAAAAAGATATCTAAATTATTGATTTTCACGGAACTTATTTTTATTTTAAATGACTTGTCACAATTTTTCTACCTAAAAAAATTTTTGGACAACTGTAAATGGGTATATTTCTATTTTCTATTGTATAATTCTATTTTCTACATAGAAAATCCAATAATCTGGAAAAATCTATAGGTGTTAGATAAAGAGAATCAACTAAGCAAAGAGTTTAACCAGGTCATCAGACACAAGAATTATTGAGACAAAAAAAAAAATGTTTAACATGTTAATACAATATAGCCCATTCCATCTATACGTGGGCAAAACGTGCGAGAATCAAAAAAATTAATACAGAACACTGATTCACTAAACAATTAACTCACTTGAAATCCTATTGATTCATTTGACTCTTTGACGCTGGAACGTTTCAGGTAATGAAGTATTGATGGCTCGTAGCTTGAGTTGCATTGACTCGATTAATACTTCACTCACTCATCATTTACGTTAATGAGATTACTCCACCTTTTTGGTACGCATTTTTTATATTAGGTGCATCCATTTCTATTTCATAAACTCTTAGATATAGTGAAAAGCAAATCCCTCATACATTAGGTGGGTGCGTAACGTGTGAGTGCGTAACATACATCATATTTGCTAACCTACTCAAATCTTAATTATTTAGGAACTAATGTTAAAGCTCAATTTAAAGTTAGGCCCTAGCTCATAGGAATGTTAGAAGAAAAAATATTTGTATATTAGTAGTATTATATAGGTGTGATTTATTAATCATTTTATAATTGTAATTTTCAATTGGGTTGCCATTTAAAGAGATATCCCATATTAATACGTGTGGACCGATATCAAATAGCTGCACATGTGGCTGTTGGACTTTATTACGTTTTAATTTAATATGCAGCTCTAGTAATGGTAAAAATGTAATGTTAACACACAAATATGTGTGTATTTGCTTGACAATCGTAACCCTGTAAAGTACGAAGGAAAATCAGTTACAACCAATTTTTCAAGTCAATAAATATATAGAACATTATAAAAGAACTATATACAGTATAGTTCACACAATTCTACTGGCATACGGTTGACACAATTCTACTGGTTCATTAGGCATTGAGTTGTTAATGCGAGTTGATTTCTTTACCAATTCAGATTCAGTTAGTCATTTTACTTATATGACAATCAAATAAGGCCAAATCTCAATTTTATAAAAATTGTAGAACATAAAGTTCTCCACAAATTTGGTTACATGCATTTTTTTTGTATATCCAACCGTTTTCAATAATTAGGAAATTTATAACTTCATTTATATTTATATTTTATCATATAATTAACTTTATAAAGTGTACTATGAATCTGGCTCTGCAGTATACATAACGTTATCCTATAAATGGGAGCCCACTTCTCACTCTCCACCCTATGTCCCGAAAAATTAGTCCTACAAAAAAGTGCACATAGCCTTTGATATCTTGATCAGTAGATACAATCAGACCTATGTTTTATTTATAGATGACACAGAGGTGTATTTTTATGGGTTATATTGTTGTTACATGTAATATTTTTGTAAACTTTCAACAAGGTCTCAAATTGCCAATTATAAATTTTCTTATTTCTTTAGATAGTCGAAAGCATTATTTGGTAACGTATATCCCTCAATTCTTGAGTACAACTATGTTTGTTGGTATATAATTTAATACATAATTTTTATAAGGCAACTATAAAAAATACTTTTAGTTCTCTTCTACACTTTAGTTCTCCCAATTAATTCTACCAGTAAAGTTAAATTTACTAAGTTACCGAAAGAATTATTTAAGTAATCTAAAAGTCAGCTACCTTTACGTAAAGTAAGAGGCCTTTTTAATATATGTAGCTTCAAAGTAAAGGTTTTACAATGATACAACACAAGGACATCTGCTGAAAGGCTAATAAGACCATAGAGTTGAATGACACTTTTCTCGCTTGTCTTTAGAATGTCAAAATAACAATTATGCAATATTATTTTCGTTTTCCTCATGTCATTCTGAGATTTGATCCTTATTTAATGAAATATTTATTATTATGTGAAATAAGTTTACCATCGACTATGTTCACGAAATTTGTTTCTTTCATTGAAATCAAATGCCCTCGCCTTAACCGTTTGAGTGCTGACGAGCGCCATCACACTCGTGCACGTACTAACTAAATATGCCATGAGCGCGATGGCGCTCGCGAAATCAGTTGCTGTTTAGCGCGCGGTAGGGGAGGTTGCTCGCACGCATTGCTAATTTTTTATCTTTCTATGTGTTACATAAAGTTCAAATTATAACATTATTAGTAATTACAATATAAAAATGATCCACGAAAAGAAAATTTATAACCTCCCATATTGTCGGAATACGAAAATAATTTGAGTGAAAATGATCATTTTTCAACTTGTGAAGAAAGTGATAGTGGGAGTGACATTGTGGTGCGCTCACAATTTGGCGTAATGCAAATTTTGATAGTGATAGTGATAATAGTGACGATAACAATTATTTCGCTGATACGGAGGATGTACTGGACTGCGAAAATGATGTGACTTTGATTTCAGTTTTTGTTATAATTTTTGTTCACAATATATATTTCCATAATTTTCTTTGTTTTTATTATCCTTGTACAAGTTTTTATTAAGAAAATACCAAAAAAATTATTAAAATTGGATAATTTTTGGAAAAGATAGTTTTTCTTCAAGACAAGGGTAAATGACATCAAAAACAAAAGATTTCTTTGGCATTTTTAAATATATACGAGTAAAAAACCATGGCACTAAAACGGTTAAATATCTTCCATGTTGACACTTCGTAATTTGTTTAACTGGAGAACCCTAAAACCAAGCAATAGTGATATGAAAGTATAAACTCAGCGAAATAAACCTAACGTTGCAGATGTAGAACTTTTTGTGAATATCACGAGCATTTTTTGTCAAGAGATTTGACGAGCATTACATATTAACGGATATTTTAATTTTATTTTAGTTATTGTCTTAAAATGAAGTTTGGAGTGGAAAATACTGCGATCAATACTTTCATTCTCGTTGAGCTAAATAACAAAAGTAAACTTTCAAATTACATTTGAACGAAACTTTTACACTAAACGCCCCCCCTCCCCTCCCCTCCCTCCGGAAGTGATCTATGTACAACATGACACCATTTCAAATAGTTAATATTGTAGAAATAATGGACGTTTCGCAACAAGAATAATCTTTAAAAATAGTAGAAGGCTGTTTCCACATAAATGGTTTTACATTGTATAGTAAGAACTTTTGCCTTAACGAACCTCCTAACACTGAACTATTTTTTCAAAGACGAATCTACATTTTTCTTCTTGCATGCAATTTCAGAAAACAAAAAATCAAAGACATTTATAGTTTAAAAAAAACAAAAATTAAGTCTTAAAACTGTATTTCACGTCCGCAAGTATACTATATACAAAATCTAATACAATCTCTGGGGTGGTCCCATTGTAGACTTCATATGAAGAGAACGCACATTCTGCCAGTGCTTCTTGAGGAGCGACACCAGGAAGTTGATGGAGAGATGCACATTCTGTGCTAGCTCATCAGGCGTCATGTCCACATGACCCACTGCCACTGATAGACAAAGGACCTAAAGCCAAAAATAAATTGTTAATATTAACAGATTTGAGAACCAGGTAAGAAAAATGGAATAAAATCTCTTCCAGAGAGAGTGCTTACAACATTTTAACAATAATAATTTACAAAATTGTGTTTAATAAAAACTTTCAAGATCTTAAAAGTGCTTATAATTTTGTTTTTTCCTGAAAGATTAATTCGGAGCTTGGAAAAAAGCAGATAGTTTCAGTCATTCACCAAAAAGAAAATGCTGCTTCAACTTCCACTTCACCCCACCTCAATTTATTTTAACATTGGTGAAACAAATTTTTATAACGACTGAGCATTGCCAGTAGAAATGGAAATACTCGTATATCAAGTTAGAAGATCTTGCATCAATAATTTCAAGTACTGAAGGTATTTTTATAGATTATAGAATCACAAAACGTTCAATGTGATTTTTTTAAACCTAGCCACAACAATAGCACAAGTATATAAGCTAAGGAGAGAAAATATCATTTAAACTACCTTCTTCATCTGGAACTTAATAGTCGCCTTAACCTCATCAATCTTCTGTGTCATGGACTCCTGGTGGGAGAGTAGACCAGGGAACTTGCCAGCCTTATTGAGACCAGGACCGAGCAAGCGGGGGATCTGTTTGATAAGGGACTCGGATGCAAGGAAAGCATCATACCTAGGTAAAAAAATGAAAATATCATTTCATAAACTTTATCCAAACAAAATCAACTAATATTATACTATCTATTGATAAAAATATTGGAAAAACAGAGACAAGTTTAACCTCCTTTTATATTGGTACTTTTTCTAATTTACAATTAAAAATTCCTAGAGTATAATGATTTAGGACATTGATATTTTCACACTATCGGAAAACATTTTTCCGTGCCCTTTTATAAATGGGAATACTCCTTTAAAATTGTACAAACTGTACATACTTTCCACCATTTCATTTATATTTATCCAGATTACACATAACAACAGCATTATACTGAAAATGACTACACTAAAATTAATATTACACAAATATATAATTTCCAAAAAAAAAATTTTTCCCCTTAGATTTTTGCATCACGTAAACAATAACCATTGCCTGACGTTGACAAAGTCGACTATCAGACCATTCAGACCCACTGTACATTGAAAATATTTTAAAAAATTTACTGATTCTTTGTGTGGCTGTATAATAATTTGTACAGGTATCATGCAAAATCTACTGGATGGGTTTGATGAATTTTGGTATGGTAACAGTATATACCGAGGAGTCACATATAAGAGAGAAAAAAAACAAAAAATTTTTGTTATCCAATTACATGCGAACAAAGTCGTAAGCACAGCTATTAAATAATATAAATGTGCCAATTATTGAATCTGGTTCTATAAAAAAAAAATCAAGTAACATTTATTTCTAATAAAAAAAGTTTTCGTACTTCTTAGCCAATTTCTTGACGAGCTTCTTATTCTTGTTCAGCTTTTTCAATGCCTCAGCATCCATCCAGGCTACACTCTGAGCTTTCGCCTCGTCACAATGCTGCTGGTCCCCGAGCACGCATACACTCATCTTGGGACGCGGAATGTACTTTAGCCTGTAACGCAATCACAATTATTGAAGGCATATAAAACAGAACAGGGTTTTGACTAAATTAGTAGCTCATGGGTTTATCAGTTAAAATCAAAGGTGTCATCAAGATAATGCAGATAATACATGCAATAAGTAAAACATCATTTAGAGAGCTCTAGAAAAGATTAATATTTGTTGCTAAAGAACATATCATTCATCATTTGTTCACCAGACTTTTTGGACTTGCTTTCTTTGGAAGTTTTGATACTCGAATGTAAAAAACTTAAAAAAATTGATGAAATATTCACCTAAATGAACCCAATGTCATTGTGGTAGAAAATTGTTAATCTATTACGTACAAGCTCAATATGTGATTTATTTGGTAATTTTCCAAGAAATATTACCATAGTATTCAAAAAATTAAATATAAAATGTAGGAAACGTACTTTTCGCACTATAATATCAAGTTAATTTACAGACTAAAAATGCAAGGAAATTACAATTTTCCAATATTTACCAACACTTGAAATTATTTTTCGAGTTTCGAAGAAAATAACATGTCAAGTATTTTTCTCATATTATTTTATTTTATTTTCAGGTCAATTAATTTCACTCTCAATAGACGTGTGGATTGTTTCGAGACCAGGAGAGACTATATAAACTCCAGCTACTGAGAATTTTAGCAATATTCAAAATGTAGTTACAGGATAATCAAGATCCAAAATATCTCAGGTTTTTGCAACCCAACTTTGATAACAGCAGGTTAAAGACAGTAGTGAATGTTTATAAATTTCTAATTATGAGAAATAAAATAGATTTACGTTAGAGTTCCAGCAACATGGTATACTATTATTATTTAAAAAAATCGATAATAATTAGTCAACTGAGCCATTAATTACCATCCATTTATTTCATACAGAGACCATTATGACGGTGAGACAGAGTCACACCTCCCCAATATTTAAAGACTTTGGGTGTTAAGTCTCGTCAGCTTTCGCCAACTCCCTGTCCAGAGCAAATCTTACGGGACTATTATTATAAATTCAATGACAAATACTTCGTTTAAAACTAAGAGCAGATAAGCAAACACTATTCGCAAAACTCGTTAAAAGTTCTGTGAATATATTTAGACTAGACATCAAAACTCCATAAGAATGCTCTTTCCAGGTCAAACGTACTTGACAGTGCCTGAGAAACGCTTGTCCTTCTGTGGGTCATAGTTCTTCAGACCAATTTGAAGTTCCACAGTCTCGAGGAAATTTCTCTTCTTATCCTTGGAACTTTGTAAAACTGCATTTACACACTCATAGAGCGTGTCACGCGACACTTTGGACCTGGAAGCAATATATAATTAATGCAATTGCAAGCCAACATTAGATTCCGATTAACAAGGCAACGAATACGAATAAAAAAAAATCAGCGAGTTCATTTGAAAACAATGTACAATTAATTTATTGATTTGAATTTCGCCAACTTCTGAAATGCATTTAACCTTAAAAATTTGACACGCCAAATATGTTAGGCAAAAAATGTGAAAATATTGGACCAAAAATAATAAATCGCATTATGCGAAATTAAAATTAATAATCACATACTGTATTCATAATTTGAAACTATTTTAAAAATAAATTTAAATTATTAAGAACGATGTAAATAGATTTACTTACGACATGATAAAACGAAAAAGCGGCCGACCTATAAAAAGTCAACTTATTGAAAGAACGGAAATAGAAACCTACTTCACTTTTGTCAATTAAGAATATAGACTTATAGATAATGTTGTTTATGATCACAGTTTTGACTTTAAAAATAAAGTAATGAAACCAGTCTGATAATAAGGCAAGTAGAAATATTTCATCATTCTTTTATTATATATATCTCTAATAAAAGAATGATGAAATATTTACTAGTAAATATTAATAATTAATAATGGCTGCTGCAATTTTTTTTATTTTAAAAATAACAAAATAAGTAATATTTAATTCATAAGCTTGAAAAGAAACCAAATTTCTTAAATATCTATTCATAATAATTGGGTTACAGTATTGGTTTCATTAAAAATCACCTACCAAGAATGTAATTCCAAAATATAAATTATCCAGTAACCAAATTATGGGTATCCTATTCATAGCTGTCTCATGATGATATGGCCCCACGAAAACATGGCTGTCCATAGAATCTATATCATTTTTGGCGTACGTCGAAGGGAAACTACAATCAAAACAAAAAATTTTTGATCTATATGTATCTATATAGAATTAGAGCAGCTCAGCTTAATAAAGGAGTAACTATAGACAAATGAAAACGCTATTGAAACTTATCCGTGAATGGTCATTTTATCGATGCATATCCGAAAAGATGGCCATTAGCAAAATATTACAATTTAATTTAGATTTTATAAATAATTGTTTCATAATTAGAAAAAATCTCACTTTCCAAAAATTATTAAAAATAAATTTAATAGAAAAATTAAGTCATTAATACACCTTTTTGTTAACCAACTTCAAAAAGGAGAAGTTCTTTTATTTATGTCGAGTGGACCGATCTCTTTTTTTTTTGAAAGGGAGTGCTATAGATGTAGTCCTATATAAATATGATGATGATCTGATCATAAGGTCCGGAAATGAACTATGGAACTCGAAAAATGGCAATAAATCAACTACAATTCAAAATATTCACTACAATTAGTTGTTATTTTGCAAAATAATTACACCACTTACCAGGTCAGGGTCTGTTGATAAATTCTAGATATGAACAATGGAACTCCTTAACCGATATTACTAAATCAACCGTGATTAAAGATATTTGCTACTAGTAGTCGTTACTTTTCAAAATAACTACACTGTCGACCGGGTCAGGGCATGATTATGAGTTCTGAAGATGAACAATGGAACTCCTTAACGGATGGTAGTAAATTGAAAGTGATTCAAGATATTTGCTACTGATAGTTGTTACTTTGCAAATTAAATACACTAAAGATTATATCAGGGTCTGTTGATGAACAATGGAACTCTGATCCGATAGTAGTAAATCAAACGTAATTCAAGGTATTTACTACTGGTAGTTTTTCTGGAAATGAACAATGGAACTCCTTATCAAATGGTAGTAAATCAAACGCAATTCAAGATATTTACTACTGGTAGTTTTTAGTTTGCAAAATAACTGCACCATCGGCCTGGTCAATATGTGATGATGAGTTCTGTAGATGAATACTGTAACTCCTTAATGGATGGTAGTAAACCGATCGTGATTCAATATATATGCTACTAGTTAGTTGTTACTTCAGTTATTACTTTGCTAATTTGAAATTGAATTTCGGATATGGACAACGGAACTCCTCAAGTGGTAGTTTTTAATTTGAAAAATCTGATATTGCACTTCGGATATGAAGAACCGAACTCCTCAATAGCTAACAGCTAATCATTGGTGGCTGCTACTATCGGTTCATTTTTATGTGTTATTGATAATTAATTTTATACGAAGAGGAAATTATCTATATACTAGGTTTTGCCCATGACTTTTAATATTAGTGACTGATTAGACTTTTAATATTATTAATCATTAAAAATTCTAAAATAAATATAAATTTTATATTATAAATAGGCCCTTTATGAATCTATTTAGTATTGTGAGTACATTAGAAGTTAAAGTTTTAAATTTACATTATAAATTTGTTTAAGTTGGTCGACAGTGCTGGCATCAACTTCAAAAATAAGGAACTTAGTTATTTATTGCGAATAAGTCGGTACTTATTTTGAGTTAATTATTTTTTACTTTTCAGTACCTACATTTTTCGGAGTCGATTTTTTAAGATATTTTAATTGAAGCTCCAAAATAGCTTCCCAAGACATATGGCTTTACTACCTTTAATTACCCTATAGGACAGAGTCATGACATGTCTAATAAATATGAACATCTACTGTCACTGTCTAATAAATATGAACATCTAACTGTGCTATGTACATGTATTTTTAAATATAATAATTATAATTTATATAAAACATCATGTAGGCGGTTTCCCAAAAAGATAATGTTGCTTAATCATTTATTAGCATAACATCTATCATATAGATATATAACATATTATTTGAATATTTAAAGCATATACTCAATAATATACAGTTAAGGTGCTCCAGAAAAATATATCTATGCACATAAGTTTTTAAAACATGTGTTTAGAGTTTTGCACAGTACATGCCACTTTCGACGACCCACTTGTGTACATTTTTATCTTTTGAACTAATATTTATGTAATAAAATAGAAAATGTTTGACATTACCTTATACACAACATACAGCTCTATCCTAATTATAATGATGTAATATGAGCCATGCGACTGGCATGATGACATAGTTCCAGATATTACTATTTCAGATAACACAAAGTTTCATAGTTGCTATTGGAAATCACTTGAATTGTTAGTTTATCTATATTAGTGATCGCACAGGATGTTTCTAATGCGATCGATATTAAGGCAGTAATTAAAAAATTTGCTCGGAGTATGATTAGAAAGGTAACGTTTTAATAGGATATTTTGAGTATTCCAATATTTACAGATGATGAATATTTTTTCAGTTAGCTGTAAATTTACCATTTGATTAAATATCTCCTCTTTGTCTCATGTAACATTGAGCAGATCAATTGCCAAAGTACATATATAAGAAAAATCATTTGTCCATGTACTTGGCAATTTGTATATAGTAAGATATACTAATTGCCAAGTACATGGACAAAAGATTTTTCATTTTTCTTCTAATTTTACCCTTAATTTGTTTTGCCACCTGTATACAATTTTGTAATGGAGAAGGTGACGCCACCAACTATATCAATCATCTATTTGAAATCTGCTTTAAATACATTATAATTTTTATTTGAAATTCAATTTGGAATAAAAGTTCTAATATTACTTTTTAAAGCTAAATTTGTATACAAAAATATTTCAGATATATCAGATAATCAAATATTTCAGATATAAAAAAATTACTTTAAAAAAAAATGTGAGACAAAAGAGGAGCAATAGGCAAGACTAGAATGCTCACAGTGCATGCATTCAGAAATGCTTCAGGCCATACTCGCCGCTACTCCACCACATATTGCATGCTAATAAGAATAGACTTGTGCAATTAAGCAGCACTTTCTGTTGCGAGCATGCCCTTTTCGTATAGACATGCTAATTGTTTGCTATTAGGTAGCAAGTTCTCGGAAGTAGCAAGTTCTCAGAGGTAGCATGCTGTCATGCTATTAAGTAGCATGTATATTCCAGGCTTTTGTATTAAAACAAATAATCTACAAATCCTGTAAAATTTCATCACATCATGCTGTTACATACGGACAAACAGATATGAGAAAATTATTCGCCACTTGACTATGGTACCCTAAAAATATGATTGATAACTTCTTTTTCTAACAGCTTCTCAAATAAAAAATTAACGGTTTCCTCTAAAGATTATTAGTTTTCTTATAAATTATTAGTTATCTCTAAATAACCCCATATGGTAACTTGTTGGTGATTATTAAATAAAACAAATATATTATTATACAATAATATTTTTGGTAATTTGATTATCACTATAACAATGGTGGATAAACTCATGGATTATCACTATAACAATGGTGGATAAATTCAAAATATTATTTTGTTTATAACTATAACATACAAATTATTCTTAGGTAGCGAAAACAGATTGACTTCTCTGCACAATGTTGAAATATTTGGTAATTTTAGAAATGAATTAAACTAAATATACAGCAAAAATAAGAATTTTTAAACTATGTAGAAAATTTAAACAAGGTCATCGAAAAAAGTAATTCAAGATTATATTGAAAAAATGTATTTATTATATATATCTATGTGATATGTTATTAAATCATGTCACTTATACTTTTAGAATCAGGATTAAGCAGTTCTTCATCATCAGAACCTAAATCACTAGTGTCATCTTCTGGTAACTGATCGTCATTATCCTCATTTACACTGTCCTTGTCCCCTTCACTGTCCTGCGACAGAATGATATCGCCTTGTAAGTTTTTATTTTTTAAATTACCCATCCAAAATGCTTCTGTACAATTATTGGCTGCCAATGCTGCTTTGACTTTATAAACCAAAGTTTCTAACAAAGCTCTCATTTGTGGCACTTTCGCTATTAAAGTTGTATCTTTTTTCAACCTTGAATGGCAACATAACGTTTGTAAAAACCTTGTTGTTTGTTGCATCAATCGTAAAACCTCAATTACCAAGTCAGTTTCATTCTTCAACTTCATTTCCATTATGGGCATTCCTTGAGAAATGAAGAGCTTAATGATAAAAATTGACTTCTTTAAGAACGATGCTAAGTTATTACGGTTCTCGTGCATTTTTGCAATCTCTGATAAAGTTTTTGTCACTACAGCTACTTGCTTCCACAAATCCAAATGTTCGTTATTGGTGAGTCCTTTCTCGATATCATTTTTCGCAGCCTCATACACGGAACCGCACAACCCTCTGAATAAAATTGAAAAATTGCTCTTTGATATACAACAGAATGACTTAAGCACATCATTTTTACTTTGTAATTGAGCTGCTTCCTCTTTGATTTGAAAAGTTAATGTTTTTACAGATTGAATGTTCGGTTTTGTGAACAAGGACCCAACTAATAAATCAATATTTTGATTGAACAAAGTTCCTCTTTCCAAACTACCATCAGCCATTTGCCATGACTGTGACAGGAAGTCAGTCGATAGTTCTTCGACAATTGTAAGAATGGTACCATTTTCAGAGAGATTAAATAATGCTTTTACTAAAGTTACAAGGGTGACCGCTGTTGATATTTGTATGCAAAATTCGGTGCATTTCTTAAAATATTTTGCAGTCTGAGTATATAATTCGGAAATAGAAGTGGTCTTTGTAATAACTTTATCAGATTTAGCGGCCAATATTCTTAATCCATTACGGAGAAGATTGTAATTCTGATTTTTAAAACCTGTCCATCTAAAGTATATTGTGAAAAATGTAAGACAGTGTTCTAAACATGTTTGGTAGCTGATACACTTAGATGTAAATAAGTTTGAAGTTTCATTCATTTGGGTCTTGATAACCGAATTGATTTGCTCTAGAAATATTAATATCCTCGGCATTATTTCTGTAAGCTTTTTCGCATGTTCTATAGCTTTTGCACTATCATAAACGGTGTTATCTGATTTAGTGAGAGCGGTAACTTTCTTAACTCTTGAAATTAAAACAGATTCTAAGTAAATGTTTATGTTGTAAAGTATAAAGTTTAGATTTTCTATTGTCATACCATTTTGATCAGACTCTTCATCTAATTTTAGGTCTTCATTCAGAAGTGTTGCTATGCTGAAGTTCAGAGAACGAAAGTGAATTTTTTTTTGTACTATGGCTACATTTTTTGTACCTTTTGCCGACACAGCTATTTCAGCCTGACTCTTAGCAGTTGGTGGTAAAACGGAATCATCAGCGGAGACTTTCTCTTTTGATTTACTTCCTTTTGCAACTTTTTGTTTCTGCACAACTACCTTCTCAGTTATTTGATCATTTGGAGCTTTCGCCAGCACAAAGGTTGATATTGGTGGCTTGTAATTGCCCTTACAATTGTACATTATAGTATTCACCATTCTCTCCATATCTTCGATATGTTTCAAACGTTTAATAACTTTCATTTTTAAATCTGCACTATTTTGCTCTGCAAAGCCATTAACTAACTCTCGGAACCAATTAATACAATGAATTAGGCAATCAAGTAATCCAAACACTTGCTCCTGATCCATTTCATCTATACATGTTTCTGGATCAAAAACTGGCATGATAACAGGACAACCAAGTAAAGCGTCAATATCACATAAATTACCAAAGTTTTGACGGCTGTGTACTATTGTCACTAGCTGAAATAATGAAGGGAGAATACCAATATCAGAGTTATCTTTACCTGACTCTAGGGAAAGAACAGCTATGTTTACCGCTATGTCTTCATCAATATCTTCCTGGGCATTTAAACAGTATTGCATAGATAATTCAATATCATTAATAGTCTGTGATACTTCACCGACAATAAAGTTACTTTGCAAGTCATTGGTTACCGCATCCGACAGCCATGACAAGAACTGCTTATTAATCTTATCGGCTGAACTGATAATTAAAGATAACTCATCATAGAAAAAACTAGACATCTCTGAGACTCTTTCAGTACTTCTCGAGACAAGTTCAATCAATTGGGCAGCTTCCTTAATGTTTCCTTCTGGTAAATGACTGGTTGTACCGTAATCAATACTTTCTATAGATTGCCTATCGTCATTATTATCGTCATCAATAGCTACCAAGTATTTTACAGCATGGATAGCAGCTATAATACCTCTAAATTTGAGTTTGTGATTGGAGCTACCCAATTGTTTGCGTATGATCATATGCATATCGTCTCTTAAAGGTGAATTCTCAAATGCGTATGCTAAACCACACAGCAAGTTCATTGTGGTCCGTAACTCGTTCAACTTTAAATCATCTAGCTTTTCGAGCAATGACAGCATTTGTATGCTATGTGGCTTTAAGGAGGACATGTCTTTGGCAGATATCGTTGATAATATATTCAGCATTCCCATCATATATTGTTCGCTACCTAAACCTTGATGCAGCAGTTCAGCCACTACAGATTGCCGGCAATCTTCTAATTGTGTGAACAACAGCGTGTACCAATGAGTGGCAAAACTCATAATTGTACTCTCCGTTTTCATCTTAAGCAAGCCATTTATGAGCTGTAAAACATCTTGAAGATAGTTTTTTATAATCGGTTTAAATTTTTGAAAAGCCATGTCAAGTATTTCATTCTTCATCAATGATAGCTTGATATGTTTCTTAAACACATTTTCTACTACCTTTTCTCTACCGTTGTATGTTGAATATAATAATATAAGAATTACAATATCGATAGGCTTGTGATCAGAAGATGTTTTGCAGGAAGTTATGCTTTTAAACCAGAGTGTTGCAATTAATTTTGATGCAGTAACATGCATCCTTATCGCCGACGAAGTAAGTATTTGACTCGTCGCTATGTCACCAGCATTTTTGTCACCGATTACTGTCCATTCGAGCGAGGTTCTTATGCCTCTAATAACTTCCAAGTAAGCTTCTTCATCCATCCGACCAGGCATCAACAAAAACTTAACAAGATTGGGAAAGAAATGGAACGGAGCAGACGTCCTTAAAATATTGAAAGCCTTTTTTTGAATATCTCCGTATTCTTTGTCAGTTATTATTAAGTATGAAAGACATTCGAGTATAGCTGGTATTAAGGCATGGTCTTCACTCAAAAATTTACTCAGCTCTACTGCAATTTCACCGTGCTGCTGATCTCCAATTATATCTGGCAGTGCCGATATAATTTCCAGTCGAACAGATCTGTCTGTGGCAATATCCAGTAAATCTATCAAATTGGAAGATACAAGATCGCCACAAGAAAAACTGTCGAGAAGTGTCACAGAACGCAAAATCATTTGAATCCATTGGCAATTATTTTCTTCGATCGCGAAATCTTTCGCTTTTTCAAACATATACTCAATTAATGGCTTCTGCAACGGAGAAACCGATAGCAATATTTTAAACAAACTATCGTTAATATTGTGACTTTCGTTGCCCTGCTCGTCGACTTTTACGACGTTCGGAAATAAATAAAGTTTCAAAGTATCTAGATTATTGCATTCTGCTTTGAATGCGTTGATAAATTCTGTGATGTTTAATGGGTGGTCTGCGTGTTTCTCTAGTGTTCTTTTCAATTTGCGTACGAATTCAGATACCTCGCATTCTAAGGTGCATTTGTCATCCGCAACTTTTAGCCCACTTTCCGTAAGGGTTTGTCTGAAGTAAGTTTTTGATTGTGAAAGTTTCTGTCGTTTTTGGGAAATTTGAGATACTCCCGGTACAATAAGCGATCGCTTCTTTTTCCCGAACATTTCAAAGTCACTTCGAAACCTTTATATGCTTATCAGACATTTAATTTTCATGAATTTTTAAACTGTTTAATTCCCGGTAAACAGAGTTGTCAAATAAATAAACATCGACAAGTTGCAACTTGACAGTATGCATAAAGTAAATCATAGATTCTTTCTTTCTTTGATTATATAGCGTTCGTTCTCTCCAGAGAAAACCTTTGCCAATGTCAAGTGTGGAGAAAAAGGCTATGCAACACTGATTAAATCATATTTCGGATATTTGTCATTGTTGCTTGTTAACAAAAGAAAAAACTATACAATAAAACAAAAACTAAATGAGAAGTTGGCTACAATTAAATTAAAAGAAGAAAACGACATTATAATATACAGATAGTACAAAGTAAGTATAAAAAATATACAAATATAAAAAAAAATAAACATGAACATAAGTATAAAAAATTCTATATTTTGGTGTCGTTATTTCTTATGAACTGAATGATTAATCCTAAAATGGGTTTATTGGCAATAAATAAAAGTGATCTTATGTTGATGGGCAATTGAATTTTATATTTTAATAATTTGGAAATAACGAAGGAAATCTATTATTAAATGAACATGAAAAAATGAGATGATTCAGATCCCCTTTTCCAAGCCCACAATCGCGAAATGGAGATTTTCTAACCCGCAGTCTAGGCATAGAATGGATAGGAATAGAACAATGACCCAAACGCATGCGAGATACCACAGAGGATTCCTTTCGAGAGAAAGTAAATATTGAGAATCGAGGTTTTGTGGGTATAAAAGGGTCAATCTGGAAATATCCCGCACCCATAATCTGGGATGATCTATCCCACGCCCTCTGCCAGTCAGATGTCATCCAGAAACAAGTCATGAGAAGGAGATCCTCAATGAAATTAATAGTGAAACATGGATCCCGTTCACGGCAGCAAACAAGGAATAGCCATCTCTCAGAGTTTTTTATACATCTGTATATATTCGCGTCCAATCCATCCAAAAAGAATTCAAGATAGAATTGAACAGCGAATTAGCATTTTTAGACTCCTTATCAACTCCAAAACACAAATTTATATTTGGCCTGTGAAATACCGAGTCAAATCGGAAAGTATGGAGATGGAGAGAAGAATTTTGTTAAACGGGGTTAGAGAGGGATTTGAATCTTCGGAAGCTAACGATACAAAGAGGTCGGGACTTAAAACGCCAAAAAGGAGCATCCTTAATAAGCCTAGAGAGGAGAATGAACCATAGTTCGGATGACTACGGATTAGAGCGTTATATATTAATTTTCATGTGATGGGATGTGAGCCCCACCACACTCCAGAAAGTGCGTGCAGAATATTCATATTAACCATTGGGAGATGACATATTCAATATGAATGTTCCAGGATAATTTTAAGTTTAGGATCATACCTAACAATTTTGGTATTGGGGGGAACAGGGATCGAGGAGGAAATATAAGAAATAGATAACGGTGGTGTAATTCTCCTTCTCGAGAAGACCACCACAGGGCTTTTGAAAGGGGATAAAATCCATACCATGACCCATTTGTTTAGGTTAACAAGGGCAGAGGTCAAAGCATTTTCGGCAAGCATTATTGACTTATTAAAAGAATATAAAAGCAGATCATCGGCGTATTGCAAAACACGACAGAAGATATTTACTGTTGAAAGGATCATATCAGAGTAAATATTGAAAAGACCCCTCCATGTAGTTCTTGTTAATGGTGTGGATCCGGGGGATCTAAGGATAATAGATCTTTCTAAAAGAAAATTGAGGAGGAAATTTGTAATCTTGACCGGAATCTCAAGATTATGAAGAATTTTCTTGAGGATTGGAAGGTTTACGTTATCGTAGGCTGAAGAAAGATCTAAAAAAGAAGCAACGAGGAACTCTTGTCGAGAAAAGGCAAGTTTGGTGTCAGTGCTTAGGACGCTGAGATTGTCTATCGTACGTTCAGCTCTTCTGAAACCAAATTGGTTGCTTGGAAATATGGAATTATGTTCTGTAAACCATTCCAAACGATTCTTAATTAGATGTTCCGTAATCTTCATTAAAACAGGAGAAAGGGCTATAGGTGTATAGGATGAACCTACATTAGGATAGATAAACATAGATTATCTTTATCTTTGATTATGTGGCGTTAGTTCTCTCCACCGAAGAATAGTAACTATTACTGCATAAAGAAGCGACACTCACCTCCCCCTGCCACTTTAACGTCACCCGCAGATGCCGAGTACAATCAAGAGTACGCGTTTCTAGGTTCCCACTTGCTGTATGCACGTGTGTATTGGTTCAATTTTGCGATGTTTTGTTGAGTTTAACTTGTATAATTAAGTCTTAATTGATAACTATAATAATAATTCAATATTACGGTCCGTTATTGCGCTGTGTGCGAATGCTTAGAAAGCAATAAAATAACTTAAGGATAGGAACATGTTTTGTTTCGATCTTTTTGTTTATTATAAATAATTTTGTTTTGTACAACCAACTTATTTGGTTAGTACCTATAATTTTATGTCTACAGACATGTCACTGAGTAGTTTTAAATTTCAAACTGTTCTTAAAAGTCGTTGTTTTGTTTGAACGCGATGTAGTTGGAAAACGTATCCTCGTAGTGTCGGCCATGGGCTTATTATATTATTTATTAAAAGATCGTTCACATGAATCAAATCTAATCGAGTCAAATATACAGCGAAGGCAATATTTCAGTGTATCACATTTATAAATAAACAAAATTTATTTTTATTTAAGATTTTGTTTAATTTTTAGAATCCTCACTAAGTACCTTCTTTCAAATTCTATCTTAACATTATTGTTATCAAGTAATAATTTAATATTATTATTATTATTTTATTTCGTTTTTTCTTATTGTATCGAATGACTTTCATTGCTGAGTTTTCTTCAGTGACTTGAGATCCACGCAAGAACGACATCCGATCCCGATCTCGCCAAATCAAGCGCAAGATGCTTATAATTTGACGAAAAAGGATTGGTGAGTAGGAACTCGAAAGAACTGAAGGAGTCGGAGAAGATAAGAAGCTCGCGAAAATTTTTAAGCCGAGCATACGTCAAGGGCTCTACTATAGCTCTCCATTCCGCAGAGAATATCGAACAGTATTTTGTGAGGGGTAATATACCGAAACCAAATATACCGAATGAGAGGTAGCCTGATAATAAAAATATGCACCTACATAGCCGTATTTTAGGAGTTTTCATGCGTCTGTATATAATGCAAATCACCCAAATCCGTCCAAAATATTTAGGATGGAAGAGAACGGAAAATCCGTTCCCGTTTGAATCGAATTGGTATTTGTGGACTCTTTACCAACTCCGAAACACAAATTTATATTTGGCTTGTGAATCACTGAGTCAAATGGAAAATTATAGAGGGGGAGAGAGGAATTTTGGAAAATTGTATTTGAGAGGGATTTGATTTTTTGGAAGCTGACCGTGAGGAGGAGGTTTGTTAATAATAATCCCTTTTGGCTTAGAATGCCAAAAGGGATTATTATTAACAAATCTGGAAAGAAGGGTTGGTTTTGGGAATATAAGATAGAAGGAGAACCTAACTGCTTGCTGAAGAGAAAACTATAAGCTAAGTATTGTCGACGGAGGGATAGAGGAATATCAACACATTCCACTTGTAGGGTATTAATAGGGCTGGATTTAATCGTACCCGCCACGTTCTTCAGAGCTTGAGACTGAATGCGAGTTAATTTGGTGGCATTAGATTTCGAAATAAGATCAAGGAGAAATGAGTCATAATCCAGATGACTGCGAATGAAAGAATTGCACATAAGTTTTAGGGTGAGGGTGAGAGCCCCCTTATTCTCCAAAAACAGCACGATGAATATTCATGTTAGCCCCGCATCGGGTAATTACGTTCGGGTAATTAAGTTCGCATCGGGTAATTAAGTTATGAGTATTCCAGGATAATTTCAAGTCCAGGAACATACCAAGGAATTTAGTACTGGAGAGGATAGATATGTTTAAAAAGTTGAAGAAGATGGAAACAGGTGGATTTATTCTTTTTCTATTAAAGATCATCACAGAACTCTTAGATGGCGAAAGATCCACATCGTAAGAGTTTACCCAGTTAACAAGTTAACAAGGGCAGAATTTAAAACATTTTCTGAAACCGCAATTGTCTTGTCAGAAATATATAAAAGTAGATTATCAGCGTACTGTAGTATATGACAAAATCAATTGACAGAAGACATGTTGTAAACAAAAGAATGAAGGCATTAATGAAAAGCAGGTGGAGAATTTCTCACCATTGAGTGTGATATACCGTCGATGCTGAAGCAGAATTTTGAAGGTGACGTAAGGATAAATTCCAGTTTATTAATGGTAAAGTCTCTTTCTAACCAGTAATTGGAGTTTGCACGATTATATTTAATAGGGAGCTCATCCAGAATAGAGACGGGGGGGGGCAAGCTTTTTTAAAAAGTGATCCTCGATTACGATCGAAGTGATCCTCGGTAAGTCAGGATGAAAAATAGATCGAAAGAGTTTGATATTTGTCCAAACGATAGAAGGAGGAGTAGAAGGAGAGAGGAAGAGACAGAATTTCTTCCAACACTCCCTTTTTTGTTAAGAAGGATGTGTTTTGTTTGGGCTTGGCTTTTACGGAACAAAAGAAAGTTATCAATGGACATATTAAATTTGTGACTCTTTTCAGCCTCTTTACGAGTTTTAATAGCTGCTGAGTATATTTCATGCCACCAAAGAGGAGAGGGCCTATAGCGCTGAGAAATATTCTTCAATGGGATGGAGTTACTGGTAACCAGACCAATATATTTAACGAAGAGATCGTAGCAAGATTCAATCGTATCCAGATCCACTGGTGGGAGGGAGTTTATCTTCGATCTAAGGTATGACCGAAAAGCCTCCCAATCTGCCCTATGTAGACTGTATTTTTGAAGAGGAGGGCTTTTTGATGGATATAAATTTAAACGGGGGAAAGAGATGGATAGTGGTCGCTTCCAAAAGATTCGGACAAATGATGTAAGAGATTAATGATAGAAGGAAATATCGACTGCGCTAGGATATTGAAATGGGATCGGAACTCTTATAGAGGAACCGTCATTAAGTAAGCACAGGTTTAAGTCGTCTTGGAGCTCCGTGAATAGAATCCCATGACGGGTGGTGAGCGTTGAAGTCTCCCAGGAGCATAAACGGACCAGGTATGGCGGATAAAATATCCCATAACTCAAGAGCAATGGAACGGGAAGGATAGGGAATGTATAAAAGATAACGGTGATATCCTTGATCCTCGTGGCAACAATATTGAATTGAGAACCGCGAGAGTCAAGGAGTACCTGGGAGAAAGGAAGTGACTTGTCAAGTAGTAGCGCGGACCGACCCCGACCATCCGCTCTGTCATCACGCAGGCAGGAATAGCCCCGGATCCTAAAGTATCCAGGTGTCAGCCATGTTTCCGAAATGGCAGCTGTGGATGGAGAGTACCTGACACGGAGATGGCGAAGATCTGCCTTATTAGAAATAGCGCTACGATTATTCCACTGCAATACAATTTGAAGACACTTGAAATTTATTAAATTTTGAGATGCAAGTAATGAAAAGGCAACGTTGGACGGTATTGGGTTGAAAGATTTTAGAATATTGACTAAAATGGTCAAAAGAAGTTGAATGATGGATGGAGTAGAAAGATTATTATCTGGCAATTGAGGATTAAGCCCACAACCATTTTCTGGTTGTGGGATTCTGAAGTCTGACCTAATCTATTCTAGGGTCATAACCCTGAGAATGTTTGTTAATGTTTTTTTTGTAAGATGAATTATTTGGACGAGAAGAAGTCAATGAAAGGATGGTTCAGTAAGATGAGATGAAGGAACTAGAAGGAACCATTTTAGCAGCTTCGGCATAAGAAATATCTTTTTCAGATATTTCAATTTTGATTTTTTTTTGTCTCTCGAATTCAAGACAATTTCTGTCCATAGCATCATGGTTTCTGCTACAAGAGATGCGTTTCGCTTTGTCAACAGTCAGAGGGCAGTTCTTTCAAGGTGGCCTTCGGAAGCATCGTTCGGAAGAACGGCATTTCTCGGCTACATGGCTGAACCTATAGCATTTAAAGCACTGAATCGTAGGATATTCGTATTTGGACACGGGTAGCGATAAATATACTATAAAAATAGGTTGAGATCTGACTTGACCATCAAAAGTAATCATCGTCTCTGAAGGAAAGTATTGTGTACGGCCATCATTCATTTTTTTAACATTAAAGCGGCGAACTTTTATAACTTTATCACAACCCTCAGGAACTTCAATTGAAAGTAAAACTTATTCACCCGACCAGTCGATTGGAACATTGCGAACAATGCCCATTCGAGAAACATTAAATGATGGAATGAATAGTTTATACTGTGATATGTAGATCCATTAGAGTTGGCAAACGCTGCGTTGATTCTATACTTTGTTTACTTGTAAACATTTGTTTCCTTCTTGTGTTTTCTTCCTTCCTTCGTGTCAAGTTGAATTTTGTTTAATGAATCATTCGTTTAGTCTTTTCTGATAATTTTAAAGTTAATAGTCTTCCTACAGTTTATTTATCACGAATCAGTTGGATGAAAAAATAAAATGGAATCGTTGTGTAATTAGTTAAAATAATTTGTCTCGTCTACAAAAAAGAACATATTGTAAACAGTATTTGTATAGTAACTTTTAAAATTTAAAAACTCTAAAAGAGAAACGGCTTGAAGCTGGCCGGAAAAATTAGTTTTCTACTAAATTTAGCACAGTCTGCTCGGTATACTTTAAGGAGTATAATTTGACGTAAACAATTCTGGAAATCAATATTTACACCTAGGTGCTATACAAAATCTAAATGTTTGGATAATTCAGGTTTGGATAATATAAATATATCAAAAAACGGTTTTAGTGTAGATTTTTGGGGGGTTCCGTATGGTGAGGTTTGTAAAAAGGAAAAATGGAACTCTTGAAAAATCGAATCACGCTGAAAATTTAAATAATAATTCTATTATAAGTTTAACGCCCCCTAGACCGAAATTTCAAACGACCACCAGACACAAAGAGAAGATTATCAAAATACAAAAACCAAAACTTAAAAACAACAGGCAGAAAACCGTCAATATCGCAAGAAAATTAATAAAATAGAAAACATATTGAAGGCTACACAAGAAAAATCTTTGATTCCGCAATAAAGGTTGGCGTCTTATCAAACAGCAAATAACATATCAAATTGCCGCGCCCTCTCGGCTTAGAGAATAAGGAATGTTGATCTCGCTCACGTAGTAGCTTGAATCTCAATAGATTTATTTACTTCGGTACATTTTCTCTTGAATGAAATGATTACATTCATTGTCTTAAGAAACTATATTAGATCTAAAAAAAGCTAGAAAATAAAACGTTTCATGAGTTTATTTTTTAAATTCGTTGTCTCTTTTGTTTTATTATTCTTTTAGATTCAAAGTTGTTTATTGATATGTTCAACTATAATAGCAACCCTCATTGTGTCTCAGTCTCATTACTTCATTCAACCATTCACCGCGTCTTAGTGTGCTATGATTGGCTAGAAACAAACCAATTAGAAAACAGTGGGTGCAAAATTGGCGTAAGCGGTTCTGGTGCAATTTATGTGGAATAACACTTCTAGCCTACTCAATGTTCTATGGAGTGTATCATATAGAAGTAAATATTGAAAAGTAAGAGACTTAAAACAGAGCCTTGGAGGATGAGGAAGGAATAATAGATCTTTCTAAAAGAAAATTGAGGACGAAAATTGGAATCTTGATCGGGATCGCAAGATTATTAAGGATATTATTGAGAATTGGAAAGTTTACGTTATCGTAGGCTGAAGAAAGATCTAAAAAGGCAGCAACGAGAAACTCTTATCGAGAGAAAGTAAATCTGATGTCAGAGGTTAGGACGCTGAGATCAGCCATCATACTATTCTGAAGCCAAATTGGTTGCTTGAAAAAAATCGAATGGTATTTTGTAAACCATTCCAATATTTTTAATTAGTTTTTCCGTAATCTTCGCTAAAACAGGAGAAGAAGCTATGGGTCTGTAGGATAAACCTACATTGGGATCCATATGGGATTTGGGAATGGTAATTATTATCTGAGTTTTCCATGACTTTAGAAAATTACCTGATTTGAACATATAGTTCATGAAGAGACAGATAAATATAGAAGAAGACATTCCGTCAATACCAGAGGAAGAGTCTATAACATTATGCAAGGTGAAATCCAATTCATTAATGGAAAAATCTTTGGTTGGCACTAGTAAAGTTATATCTGAAAGGTAATTCATCTAAATTTGGGACGGATGCGGGAGCAAGCTTATTTAAAAATTGGTCTGGGATTTGAATTTAAACGAAAGAAATCAGTTGGAGAAATTATCACTTCCAAAAGACTCGGATAGAATATTCGAGGAAACTCAGGATGCCAAGGATGAGGAGCAAAGAGAGATATCTACTGAGCTCGGGTTTTGAAATGACAGGACAGGAACTCGTGTTGGAGAACCATCATTCAGTAAACACAGGCCGAAATCGTCCTGGAGTTCCACCAAGGAGACCCCTCGAGGGTTGCTTTGAATAGAACCTCAAGACGGGCGATGAGCATTAAAATCTCCAAGAATAATATACGGGCCAAGAATTGAAAATAAAATATCCCATAGTTCTATTGCCACAGGACACGTTGGAAGGGGGACATATAAAGAGGATAGTGATATCTTTGACTCTCGCAGCAACACCATTGAATTGACAACTGCGAGAGCCAAGAAAAATCTGGGAGAAGAGAACGAATTTATCAAGTAATACGGCGGATCTGCTCTTGCCATCCACTCTATCCTCCCGTAGACAAGCATAGCCTCGGATCTTAAAATGGAATCCTGGCTTTAGCCAAGTCTCCGAGATGGCAGTCACGGATGAAGAATACTTAAAAAGGAGGTGACGAAAATTTGCTTTGTTGCAAATAACACTGTTCTTTAGTTGTTTACAGTCCCTTCTCGCTAATCAATTTTCTTCAAACTGTGGTTTCCTGATTCTTCGGATCAAGAAACTTACGCTTAATTTGGAGAGATCGGGATCCGATGTCGTTCTTGCATGGATCCCTAGTCACTGTGGCATAGTAGGTAATGAAATAAAAAGTCGACGCAAAAGCTCGGTTTGCCGCCGTGAACGGGGATCCATGTTTCACTATTAATTTCATTAAGGAGCTTCTTCCCATGACTCGTTTCTGGATGGCATCTGACTGGCAGAGGGTGTGGGAAAGATCATCCTAGATTACAGGTGCGGAATATTTCCAGATCCAACCTTTCATACCCACAAAACCTTGGTTCTCAATATTTACTTTCTCTCGAAAGTAATCCTCTGTGATATTTCGCATGCGTTTGGATCATTGTTCTATTCCTACTCATTTGGTTAGACTGCAGGTCAGAGAGTCTTCAATTTGCGGTTGTGGGTTTGGAGGTCCATTGAATAATAGATTTCCTTCTTTTGTTTCCAAATTATTAAAATATAAAATTCAATTGCCCATCAACATAAGATCACTTTTATTTATTGCCAACAAACCCCTTTTAGGATTAATCATTCAGTCCATAAGAAAGAACGACATCAAAATATAGAATTTTTTATATTTATATTCATGTTTATTTTTTTTTATGTTTGCATATTTGTATATACTTATTATACTGTGTATTATAATGTCATTTTGTTCTTTTAGTTTACTTGTAGCCAACTTCTTATTTAGTTTTTGTTTTATTGTATAGTTTATTCTATTGTTAACAAGCAACAATGACAAATATCTGAAATATGATTTAATCAGTGTTGCATAGCCTTTTTCTCCACACTTGACAAAAGTTCTCTCTGGAGAGACCGAACGCTATATAATCAAAGATAAAGATGTGCCTAGTTCCAGAACAGCTCAGCACTTATGGGAAAAAAACAAAAAAGCAAATACATTACCGACAATTTATTTGTATTTGATCCTATATATATTCGATAAAGTGGCAAATACTGAGGTCTTACAATTTAATTTACATTTCATAAGGAATTATTTTTTATAATTGTGAAAGATCTCGGTTTCAAAAGATAATAAAATGTATGTTTAATAAAAAAATAAATCATCACCTTTTTATTTTAAATCCTAAAAACATAGCCCGGAATATTTAGGGCAATAAATAGTTATTTTATTTGTATTTTCATTTTGCTTATTTTATTTTACTTCCTATTTATTTTTCATTTTGTTTCGTACTTAGTTCAAATGATTTAGTTAGTGTCACCTAGCCTCTTTTTCAAACTGACATTGGCAAAGTTTTTTTCTGTAAGATATAATGAATGCCAATAAATAACAGATAAAAATTGGTGACAGATGTCATAATAACCTACAAAATAGAAATTGATTTAAAATGGCATCTAATTTGGGAATTTCTACTTTATCAAAATTTGTTTGGAGATCTCCTTCTATCCCGGGCTTTGGAGTATGTAAATAATGTTTCATAACTTGTAAACGATAAGAAAAACATTAGAGGAAATAATAAAAAAAACTAGATCCGAACAGCAAAAATCAAAACCATGCAATCAGATGAAAATGGTCGTAGTATGAACTATATTACTTTCGCAATTAAGTTTCTATAGCTTAGGGTTCAATGAATTGCGATTAGCATAAACATTAGAAAGTTCCCGATATAAGTCTAGTATAGCGAAAATGCGAATTTCCCAGTTTTTTTATTTAAATGATTATTTTTAATAAATAAAAATGGATATTTAAAAAAAATTATGGCTCGGATTCGATTATTTTATTACAAAAGATTTATTTGAAAAATGTTCTTCCTTTGAAGAAATGTCTTGTCAGTTGGTTGGCAAACATAAATTTTATAATCTCTTTTTACTCGATTCTCTGCGCATTTTTATTTCTTGGGTTTGTTTTTCTTTATATCAATTCCTGTTTGTATTTGTAAATTCAGTGTTTAATTACTAAGAATGACAAATAAGTCGAAAACTTACACTTCTTTCACAAAGTGCAATTAAATGTAGGAATTTTTTGCAAATCGCTTTTTATAATAAAATAATTGTGACCGAACCCTAATTTTTGTAAACACTTTGTTTTAAACAAAAAATACAAGAATTCGCAGTGCAGTCATATTTCCAGGTACAAACAAAGTTTCCAAAATAGTAATTTATCAGGAATGTGTCTCAAGTTCGCATAAAATACTTCTGCTGCCATGCATCTAACCAATTTACTTATAAAATCTTCTCTAATTTCAAGTATAGGTGAGGCGACAATCGTCTTGATCACCTTATATCTCGAAAATAACAAATGCTCTCAGTTTATGTACAAGTATAAAATTTAACTCCTTATTAATATGATATCACAACCAGTAGTTGCCAAGGAACTAATTATTGAACCTATCGCCAGGCACAGCAAATAAATCTAAGTAATAGTATTCTTATAATTCTAATAAGTGTGCTTATACATTTTAAAACAAATGACCTATAATTGATAGTATTTCAGAGCTTCAATCCCTAATCCCGAAAATTTAGGTGGTGGGTTACCCATTATTCTGATAAGACATTGGAAAAAGTTTTCTCGTTTAAGCGTGAGCAATATAATAAGAATTGGTTATGTTATGACATAACAGTAATCTATTATAACAAATAACTGATTTAAATAAATAACTCCCAGTGGAAAAGAGTAAAATATATTATGTGTATCAAATAAAATCTAATAATTCCAATATAAATAAACCATTACAAACTTTTTTTGGGTTTTAAAGGTCTATATTCCCTAAAATTAAGGTTCTATAAATATTTACTTTGCAAAAAAAATATTTTTCTTAATATTTCAACTTTTTAACAATATCTGTCTTGAGTATATCCCATAGTGAAACGAGAGACCTTATGACTTCATTATCATCTGTCACAGAAGCAGACACTTCAAATGGAGATCTTAACTAATTTGGCATATTATTAGAAAACATTTTAATTTACCTCTCTGCACATGTTAACTGGAGGAGAAATCTTCTTTTTGCTCACTCTAACGAGAGGGGAGTCATCAGATAGATGTTTCAATGTGAAATTTATGTTCCGTATACCATTTTTAACCTATTTAAGAAATATAAAGTTTCAAAGTGATGGAAAAGACCATATGTTCCTTCCTCTAATTTTGTAGTTGAAAAATTAGAGGGGGGAACATACAATTTAAAATTTCACAACAATTTAAAATTTCTGAAAAAATTCTAAATACTAACATTCTATTAGAATTTTCAATAAAAATTGTCGGTTTCCTTGTGTCGACAATTTCAAGAAATATGTATAAATTAAGGAAAACTACTTTGACACGAACTTGGTCGGCTCTATTTATCTAAATATAGTATATAGTTTATTATTTATATTATATTTATAGTATATAGTTTTATTTCTGGGTCAAAAGTAAAGAATTCACAGCTGAAAGTATGACTTTTAATTGACTCACATTTAAAATTCTTTGCTGCAAGATTCAGAAATATCTTAGTCTCGCTTGTCTATTCTAAATTTGAAAACAGAATATAACTAGAAGCTACAAATTTGCATAGATCTGCACCGGCATGTTATACATTCTCAAACCAAACCTATATCACTTGACTGTGATAAAATTTTGCCTTTTGATAGAAAAGTCTGAAATAATTCACATAAGCAAATTTTTTATGAAATTAAAACTAGTCTCACTTTATCAAATATTTGCAGATATTAATAAAATGTTTTTCTTGTCTTGCATTTTTATACCACGAAAGAGGTTTATTAAGCACTTCGTCATCTCAAATAACGTTGATACCTTATTTTTTTACTTTAAATCAATTGAGACTCGAGTAGATGAAGGGGTAAGAAACAAAATCCTATTTTTGAAAAAATTGCATAGAAAATCTTTTATTTTTGAAACTCTATACAAAATATATATTGATTATTACACTACATAATAAAATAATTTTTAATGCACTAAATACATAGGATAAGAAAATGTTATTTATGCTATAAAACAAAAATGAAAAAATGCGACTAATCCCTTCCTTCCACTCGAATCTTCAATTGGTAATGAAATGGTTATAACACCATTATTAATCAATACCCTATTATATTTACAGTTCCAGCAAGTGAGAACTAAATGGGTAGATTGGCGAATGTCGAGGGATGCCAAACGCCGTCGGATGAGTGCTGAGAATTTTATGGAAAGAATTAGGATTAATTCTCTCAGGAAGAATGACATACTGCCTGTTGAAATAAGGGATATGGCAGATAAAGAAATAAATAAATTTGAACTGAATGCCGTTCCTTTGAGAATCAATAACAGATGTGTCATTACTTCCAGGTAAATAGATTTTTTTAAATTTATTTAGTTGATGTACAAATACATTTATTAAACTCATTACTACATGTATTATATCACATAAAGACCAAGCAAATAAGTTACCCAAGCTACTAATTTACTGACAAAAATATTCAAAACAATTACAACAGATTCGCTCAACTCTGTAATCAAAATCTAGCAAGACAGTATAACTTACTTAATGAAATAAAATTGATTTCTAACCATACTTCTATAACTTTGAAACCATACTTCTATATTTGCAATGTCAGTTAGGAAGTGAGAAAACATAGTTACATAAATTTATGCCTCATTTACGCAATAAACATACAATAAAGCAACCAAAAACTCTACATAAAAAAAGGAAATGTTGTCTGAAAGTTTGTTAATCAAAATGTAAACAAGCTCTCAATTTATTAGAAGCAAGTGATGAAAGATGATTAACAAATAATAAGCAGATATTTCTTTAAATCATACATTTGGTAAATATGCTAAGTGAAAAGCTCTTAAAAATTTGTGAAGAATTTTTTTTAACTTTTGGTGGTAAATAATCTAGAAATAGATCAAGTCACCTAAATAATGCTAATATTTTTAGGGTTTAATCGAAAATGGTAATCTCATCTAAAATCAATTTTATTCATTCAAACCAAAGGTTTAAACCTTTGGTTGTTTTGAACTTACCAAATGTAGCAAGATAGTGGAACTTTGTAATTAAACTCTGTTTCTTCTTTCTAAACCATACTTAATATTTCTGTTATAAATTTTGACACTTGAATTTAGTCTGTTTGATCATAACTCAAGGCACTTTGTTTGCCAAGTAATAATAAATATTAAAAATATGTTATATTTTTTAAAATAAATATGTTTTTTTCAGACCGAGAGGTGTTGTTAAAGATTGGCGATTAAGTAGAATTGTGTGGAGACATCTAGCTGATTACAACAAATTGTCCGGTGTACAAAGAGCTATGTGGGGTTAAGTCGCACGTTGATATATTGTAGTTAAGCATATTGTAGAAATATTTAATATTATTTTAAAGAATTGCCATTAAATTTGTTTTATTTAAGTAGATTTTTGTATAAAATAGCAGTTAAGAACGAGCCTAGCGAACTCTTGGTTTTTTTGATGATTAATGTAAATCTAAACATTTGTGTAAAATATCAAACAGCTTGATCAGTTAGATACAGAGAAATAAAACACCAAGAGCTCTTATGACGTTGAAACTTTGTACGAAGTCTTCAGCCATTTTGCAATGTCAACTGACTAAAATAGATATTTTCAGTGAAACCGAAGAAATTTGAATCATCCATTAATCTTTAGACCGCCAACGAAGGATATATCTTTCATATGAAAAAATTACCATGAGCCATTGACTAATATATCGGTCCATGTTTATTACTCGAAAATGGGGTCAAGTTATTATCAAATGAAACCAATTGTTTCATTTATTAACTAAACTACGAATAAATTAAACTAATATATGGCATTACTGTTGTTTTTCAAATTTGAAAATTTGTGAAAAACAATGTTCTGCAAATATAGCATAATAAAAGATTATACTCAGACACTAGTGACAGATATATCCGTCACGTGTAGTTCAAAGCAACATCATATATAAAAATATAATACCATTTAATCTGTTCAAGTGCATATTGTGTCAATCATAAAGACGACTTTGGAACATTCCAAGTCTTTATTGATCTACACCATATGCGCTTGAACAGATTAAATGGTGTTATATGTAGTTAGCTCACTGAGAAATTGGTTTAAACTTTAATGAATTAGTTTTTATTATTAAAGTAATATGTCACTGCTTGTCTGAATTAAAATACAGCAAACAGGCAACACACAGACATAGTAACTTTGTATAATTACAAAGTAAGACGCTAGACGGAATGAAACCTTATGTTCAATTTCCAATGGATGTTTTAAACACTAGATTATTTAATTAATTGTGAACGATTTCTTACACTATGGATTTCGGCATAAACATAAATCCTCAATAAATTTGCAAATATACACTCACAAGCATGATTCCTGACGAGTATTGCTCACTAGTCACCCTTAATACTAAAAAATAACCAAGTATCTATTATTATTATTAACTTTTATGTATAGTACATATGGCGGACTTATTGCTACATGAGCAATCTCTTCCAGTCAACCATAACAATTTGTATTGAAATTTAGTTGGTAGACAGTAAGAGATTTTACAATGAAATTGATAAGAGATTTTACAATGAAGATTTACAACATTAGACAAAAAAAAAATTCAAAAGTAAATTAAAAAAGAAAACAAAATATTGACATGATTTGGGATGGGAAAGACAGGAAAGGGCGAGGACACAAAGGAAAAGGTTTCAGGAGATGCAGGACTTTTTCACTCGATCTTTGAAAATATTTATAGACGTGATTTTCCTTATGTCAGGATCCAGGTGATACCAAATTTTTGCTGCTTGGACAGTGAAAGATTTTTCATAAGTGGTAGAGGTATGTTTAGGAATAAGTAGGGTGTGTGAACTTTCATATCGCAGCCCAAGGCCGTGAGCAGACAAATCTTTAAATTTGCCACTAAGATAATTTGGGCTATGAGGATTTTTTAATATGTTAAAAAGAATCACGGATCTTCAGCCATCTGAGAAGTGACCTGTATTCAGAAATATGATCATATTTTCTGAGGCCGAAGATATACCGAATGCATAAATTTTTAAGACGTTCCAACTTGCACATATATTCTTCATTAAGATCAGGATAGCACACGTCTCCATAATCGATTAATGGTAATAAAAGTGTTTGACAAAGGTAGATTTTCGTTTTAGTCGGTAGAAAATTTTGAAGACGTTTCAAAGAGTGTATCCTGTTGAAAACACGACGACTAACATCATTTACTTGAGGCCGCCAATTAAGATTTTGATCGATCAGTAGGCCCAGGTTTTTAACAGTTGACGTGTATGGTATTATTGTACTATTTAGCTCTAATTTCGGTAAACTAAGTAGGTTTACTTTAGAAGTCAGTCTTTGACTACCGATGATGATAGTTTGTGACTTACTTGGGTTAACCAAAAGACCCATTTCATGAGCCCACTGACCAATTGAAGTGAGATCTCGATTAAGGATTTCGATGGTTTTTGATAAGGAATGGAGGTTCGAGTGCACATAGATTTGTAGGTCATCAGCATAGAGATGATAATTGCTAGAAATGTTTTTAACAACATCATCAATAAACACTGAGAAGAGGAGAGGAGATAGAACTCCACCTTGAGGTACACCAGCTGTAAGATCAGTCCACTCAGAATACGTATCTGAACAACTTAATACATTGCCTGCGTCTATGAAGATATGAACTAAACCACTCAAGTGAACGTTGGGATCTAAGATGTAATGGTATATTAATTTATTTATCATAACTTTAAAAGGATTGGAATTAATTTCTAGGAAATATTAACTGTAAATATGACAATTGTAAATATACTATTCCATGCTTAAAAGAAAAATATATAACATACTCATCTATTGACATTACATAACCCTTAGTGTTTATTAATCAAAATTCATCGTTTATTGAATAGCTTTTTAACTAAATTTTAGTATAAATTTTAATTAATGAACTATGGTCATTCAATTTAATATTAACTCCCATTAAATAAAGAAAACTATCGATAAATGTGTATATCGCTTTGGTTGGTTTAAGATGTCTCTAAATAAGGTATAAAATGAAACAAAAGATGTGGCCAGCATGCCAGGAGCAGATAATCCGTTCGCTACCAATAAACTTATTTCATTCAGGTGATAACATCCCTGGCGCCGATGATAGGCAAATCCTCTAGTGTTTTTTGTTAGTATTTATTATGTATACTTAAGTTGCTTTGAACTACACATAAACAAATAACATGTATGTATCTTTTCTCATGCTTATAAATTTGCTCCTGACGTGGCAACATTTAAAAAAATATGATAAAAAGCAGCAACTTTTGCTAGGTTGCTGGCTTTGAAATTAAGTTGCTTTGAATATTTTTAACCATAGTTAAAATTGTCCCTAACCTTAAATTACTTCTGTTGCTTTAATATTGCATATGCTTTAGTGCCAATTGAAGATTTGTTATAATGAAATATGAAAACTTAATTTTTTGAATTGTTAAAATTTTTTTAACTAAAATTACTGTTTCTAAGTTGTATTTAAGTTTCCACGAAAAAAATTTAAAGAAAAATACATTTACATGCAGCCAATTTCTTATAATGAAAAATAAAAACTTAATTTTTAAAGAAATTGTGAAAATTACTTTAACATTAAATTACTTTTATTATTTCTAAGGAGTATTTCATGATTTCCACGAAAAAAAATATAGAAAAATATATTTACATGAAAATTTAAACACAGGGTAATTACCTAATAATGGGTGCCTTCTGTGGTTAATTATAATATCTTTTTTATAGTTGATAGCAGTAAGATTTTTGCATTGTAATTTTTTATTACATGTGCCGATTTTTCAAATAATTGCCAGTTTTATGTAATACATTTTTTTTCACCACAAAGTTGGGTTATGAAAATTGCAAAATCGTAAAACGTACGTTTTTCAATTTTTCCTTGAGAGGATCGTGTTAGTTGTCATAAAATGTTTTAATTTATACGAAAGGCCTATTACTCAGCTATACTTAATTACAAAACCATTAACAATCAGACTTAATTTGTTGTCACGGCCCCAAAAGATCGACACAGGGTAGTGATTTTCACAAATTTTAAGTGTGTATCTCGAACACCAAGAGATTTTTATTAAGGTCAAATTTTGTCAGTAACCTAGACATAGCTTGGACCTCCCATTTTTGGTTGGTGCATGACTTTCAGGACATCCGTATATGTATAGTGGAATAAATGTGGGTCCCAGTTAATTTGCAGTGCCACAGGTAATAAGAATATTTCATATTTGAAGAACAATTTCATCTCTAGTAACAGTGTGTATGCACATTACATTACATAACGTAATAAAAAAAGCTTCGAGCAAAGTTTATTGCATTTAACTAGTTCTTATTTCCAGTTGATATCGTGTAAAAATATGACGCGAGGTAGTTATTAATTAAATTTTCTCTGTCTGTCCCATTTTTGGTTATGTTATAGAGAATAAGGTATGTTATGTTATAGAGAATAAGGTACGTTGAGGTAAAGTCAAATTGAGTTGCACCTCATGTATTTTATATTACTATTTACATACATGTGTATGTGCATTTTGTGATTATTGAAATAAATATTTATACTTTGTAACCTCATTTTTGTCTTTGTACATGATTTTCTTTTCATAAATAAGCATAATTTTTTTTGTCACTGGATAACTTTGCTATATTCACTATTTAAGAAGTTATATATCCCTTTATATTCTCTATTTATCAATAGAAAATTATCAACTTTTGTTTTGCATAAATTTGTATTTATAACTACAATTTAATGACGAGACCATCCAAGAGTATGCAGCGAGTGCAGGGTTTACAACAGCACCCAGCATACAGTAGACTTCAAAACCTTTAGTATATATATACATATATATATATATATATAAGTACATATATATATATATATATACATATATATATATATATATATACATAGTAGAATACTAGCGTGACCCGTGCGAAGTCTTCGCATTATAAATTATTCAAGTCAATTTAATAAATCAAAATTGATTGCAGGTATTCAATTCATTTGTAATTTTGCACACTGCTTATTACGTTTTTATTCCATTATGAAGCTCAGATGACAGATCAAACAAATATTTTACTAAAATTGACATATAGAGGCGCAAGTATCAAAAGCATTGAGCTAAAGCGCCACTTTATTTATACGTGAGTGGATTTGAAATTAAACAAAAATTTTACCGACCGTCAATCATATTGACGTTGAGCCGTTAGATGGCAGCATTGCTGTTTTGTGTATATAATTTTAATAATTAATTAATTTGCAAAAACAATAGCAATAATAAATTTTTTAGTTGTGGATGCCGGTAGAGCAAGCAATTATCTATAAAATGATATATAATTTATGTGGATTAGTTGTGAGGTTTTTTCTAAAAAGGGAGAGTAACATCTTAACCTTAGCGTATTAATATATATGATGATGATGATTTATAATTAAATGGTCAGACACTGACCTGCTAAAATTTTTGTAAGGCAAAACAACAGATTTTCTTCACATAGAATCTATTTTATATGTTCTGATCTGGTATTTTAACATTGTTACAATTTTAACAATGTTAAAAAATTTAACAATGTTAAAATTTTGGTAATGTAGTGCATATTTTTATATAGACTAAGCTATACTTAGAAACTTTTCCATTTTGGATTCAAATTAGAAAGTTTTAAAACATTGTACATGTATAGTTCATATTTTTGTCCTGTGAAACTTTGTGCTTGTGTTTTCATTTTGGCTATTACAGTTAACAGATATTAATCTCAATTGAAAATTCTTTTTTATGCAAGATATGCCAAAAAGCAAAGTATTCATACCTTGATACTGCTTATAGTAAATAATCACATTTTATAACCCGCAATATAATAATTTGTTCCATTCAATTTGTATCTTGTGTTAAACAACACATTAAAATTATTTTATTACATTTTTGCACAACCAACTCATTAAAAGATATCCTGTATTAACAAGCATTTCTTCATTTGACTATAAGTTGAAAATTTCTTTTCTGTACATTGTTACATAATTTTTCCGTAAGATTTCAAATTCCAGTTACTGTACATATTTTAATACATTTGAACAATTGTTCTTGGAAATAAATTATCTTATTGTAATATTCCTTTGTTTAAACATAATGTTTATGTATTTGAGGGACACAGACAACAGGCACCAAATGATTAATTAACATCATCAGCGCAGTGTTCTCTGCCCGATCCCAGGTTAAGTCAGCATACTGTGTAGCATTAGATTACACACTTACAATACTTGATATTCTATTATTGAAACTTTAACAAATAAATTGTCTTATTCCTCGCTTTAAAGATTAATATTTATGTGTTGTATTGATGGAGAATGTGGAACTTATAAGATATCGATTAAGTAATCAATGCAATTATCGGCACAGCTTTCCGTTTTCTGTCCGAAATTCAGCATGGCGTGTAGTGGAAGTTTAATTTATAATTTGTTTGCGGTCAAAAGTTTTAAAAATATATGGTATTTTATGCGTCTTGATCGATTCAGTCTTAATCAAGGCTAATAATAATGGGAAAACTACAAAGTATACAAGTGAATAGAGCAAAAAGAATGTTGCAAGTATTCTAAAAACTTGGTAATTGGGCGTGTAGTGCAAGTTTAATTTATAATTTGTTTGCAGTCAAAAGTTTTAAAAATGTATGGTATTTTATGTCTTGATCGATTCAGTTTTAATCAAGGCTAATAATAATGGGAAAACTACAAAGTATACAAGTGAATAGAGCAAAAGGAATGTGGCAAGTATTCTAAAAACTTGGTAATTGGGCGTGTAGTGCAAGATTAATTTATAATTTGTTTGCAGTCAAAAGTTTTAAAAATGTATGGTATTTTATGTCTTGATCGATTCAGTTTTAATCAAGGCTAATAATAATGGGAAAACTACAAAGTATACAAGTGAATAGAGCAAAAGGAATGTTGCAAGTATTCTAAAAACTCTTGGTAATTACTTTTTATTAATATGTAGCAGAAAGGACATCGTGTTTACCTATTTCATATTCATTGCTATAAAATATTCCTCTAAGTTTTAATATTTTCCACACTTTATAATTGTTAAGGTCCTGTCACAGAAAGAACAAAGAGTATAATGTATCAAAGTCATATTATACCAATCAGCCATCAAGGTTGATAATCTACAACCAATAAACAGCCCATAAGAGACCAGCGTCTTAGGAGCTTACACTATCGACAGTAAATTATTTTCTTATAGTTATTTTCAGTCACATAATGCTGTCGATGGAAAGACCCTTCCAGACCAGCCTGATTTACAACAGCAATACCATTATCAAAAACCCAAGTCTAAAATATAGAAATGAAAGTCAAAGTCACGGGTTTTTTCTCTTTTTATTAAAAATTTTTTTTGACCTTACTGTACAAGCTTAAAAATAAAGCTTACTATGGAACGTATTCGAACGTCATTTTTCAGCTTAGTCAAAGAGACCTGAAACAAAGAAACACAAACCATTATATAGCATATGTATACACTACATCAATATAATGAAAGTTTAGATGTTTTTCTCAGTACAGTAATGTTATCTATCATTAGCAATCTGAAGCTAATACATGAAATCAAACATCATTGAAAGCTTCCCCCTTGAAAATGGCAATACTGTAACAGTTTTCTCTATTTTATATATAATCCATACATTAATACTAAAAACTACTTCAACCTATGTCTCGCTGTTCGCAAGTATTTATATTTTTAATATAATAATAATTATTTTCCAAAAACAGGAGGATCAAATTCGTTCTGTTCTTATGAATAGTTGCAGAATATGGCAAATACATCATATAATATCTTGTTTCCTTTGCCATATTAAGTGTGGTCTAAGTTCACTTACGAAAGATTTGGACCTTGGTTTGTAGGCCACGTTTCATTGATGAAACTCATCGTTATCAGAGCATGAAATATATTCTTAGATATTTATGAATATATAACTACTTTTTAACAGTTTTTCAACAGAAGTTCCAGGCTAACCTATTAAAGTTGAGTCTATATTTTAACGGAAATTATTGTTTGACCTTTTAAGTTACTTTGAATTATAAGTTTATATTAATTCAGGGTAAAATTATAGGATCTCTTTAACTCTAATGTTTTCATCAACTTGACTGCAGTTATTTCTTATTGGATCTAGTCATACCAACACATTTCACTGGACGACATCCGAGATGTCGGTTATAACTTGCAACAAAATCATTAATTAACTAACCGAAGCCCATATCGTCATCCGACTCCTCGGGCTCGGACTCCTTTTTCTTTTCTTCCTTGGCAGCCTCGGCGGGTGCGCCGGCAGCAGCAGCTGGCGCGGCAGCACCTCCTGAAGGTGCGGCTCCTACTCCCGATCCAATGTTGGTGACTAGGTCACGTACATTTATGCCTTCCAAGGCTTTAGCAAAAAGGCCTGGCCAGTAGGGCTCCACATCCACATTGGCCGCCTTAAGGATTGTCGAGATTTTGTCACCCTGTGGCAATAAAGCAATATAGAAAATTTTATATCATTACCAACTCATAACATACTACTTGACACTAAACATTTTATCCTTGCGACAAACTAAAATTGAAAAATAAAATTCTATTCACACTCTTTTCAAAATTCTATTCAATTTTGGCAACGTCCATGCCTCTTGGGAATCAAGATCTTTTGTATTAACTAATAAGAAGCCTATATTAAATTAGGTCTTAATTATTAGTCGTTAAAGACTCACCAAAAATGTTGACACATTGAAGGTTAATAGAGATGAGTCGGGTCGTAGATAAAAAGTAATCGTAAATATTCATACTACATTTAAGTATTCGTTACTTGAAATATTCTCTTCACACACAGGACTTGCAGCTCAGAAAATTGATAAAGGGTATTTAAAAGATTTAAACAAAAAATGATTGTATACAACAATTTCACATTACAATTCTATACGCAATACTCTATTTACGCACACCTGGTTTACAGTGTCATTAAAATAATTACTGTCTGGATTGTACATTAACTACACTACCACTATATAACCTTATTCACACCAACTATTTATTACGCTCAAAATAAATGTTTATTGGCATTAAGAAAACAACTTTTCCTAGTCTTAACTTTCAGTCTACTGCGACGGTCAGTTATAATTAGTCCTGCTTTAGAAAATATTCTTTCAGACAGTATAGAAGTAGCCACAATGCCAAAGTACTTTTTTGCTAATTGAGCCACCTGTGGGTAAATACGTTCTCTGGGTTTCCACCAGAGAAGCGGATTTTCTTTTCATGGAAGAAGTGTGTCTTCGAACTATTACCTAAAAATGATTTTGGAATTTGCTAACAGCGTAGTAACTACATTTGAAAGTTTACTATCGAACATTTTCCATACAATGTCTTCATTTGCATTGTTACTCACTACTAGATCATCTATTTGTGGTGCCTGACTTGTTTTGAATGAAATATTGCATTCATTTCAATCTTAGTCATCTTTCATCAGATTATAAGAGTTATTGTCATCACTAAACACATTCCTTTTGATCCGTGGATCCAATACTGAAGCCTGCGATAATATAGGATAATTAACTTTGTAGAATTTGTTATTCAAACCATTTAAAAATTCTTCGAGCAGAATTAAGGTGGGGGATGTTGACACTTCCCCTTTTAATCGCCTTAAATGAGTAATGATGCCATGAAAAATGACCATGATTTTTGAAAGTCACTTCTTTTTCCTTCGCTCTGTTGTCACTTGATAAAAATGTTTTACAATGCATACAATGTCTGCAAGACTACTCCACTCATCTGCTGTCAGACACTACGGGATTATGCAGAAGTCCCAACGCAGCTTCAATCGGCTCCTGAATTCTATGAAGCTTTTCTATCATATCGAGTGTAGAGTTTCATCTAGTGATCACGTGATTTTTTAATTTAATTAGGACTCGATTAGAACAGAGCTGTTTTTGCACAGAATTTAATTTTTCTGTAGCTAAGGCACTTCAATGGAAATGTTACGACTATTTTTTTATTTTAATAGTAGAAATTGTAAATTAACGGACTTGAGAGAAATTTTTACAAAGATATTTAACATATGCACACCACACGCTAAATGATTCCATTCTGTATTGTGCACTGCAGCTTTCATATCTGCCGCATTGCCTGTAACAATAAAGTGGGGCTTATTATAAATTTACCATTCTCTGGCTATTCTTTTAAGCTCTGCGCTAATGTTCTCCGCAGTGCGAAGGTCACTGTATTTAAAACATGAAAGGAGACCGGAACACATTTCCCAAAAATCTGAGATGAAATGGGCCATATTATGGCTATATAACTTTCGATAGCGCGTGACGTCTAACAGTCTGTTGTTAAAGTCACGTATTTTGCAATTCGCAGCTGTAATTTTAATTTTGCTGCAACGTCGTCGTGTAACCTTGACAGTAAAATAGTACTAATATTTTTTATGGTCGGCATCACATATGATGGCTCCAAAAAATTTAGAAGTTCCATAAACCCAATACCTTCGTCAACGAAAATGGCTGCATATCTTTTATGATAATTTTCAATAGACGATCCGTTAATCGTTTTTCTCAGCTAACTGTAATTGGACACAAAATATAGGCTACGATTGCACGTTGCCATTAACTGGTGGAATACATGTTGTAGTGGAAGCAACTTCTTTGTAAATTTTTGGCGTTTCAGAGGTCATCGATTTTGGCTTGGGTAAACTATTCACTTGCACATATTTAGCCGATTGAATGTTACTGATGAATTTGACTCCAAAACGTTTTGATTACCAAGCTCAGTGGGAGTACAATTTATTTTAATCAAGCTGTCGTATGTAGGGTGATGTTTGGACATTAAATGCTTCTTCAAATTTGAAATTGAACCACCTTTTATTGAATATATAGTTTTACATACATCACATTTTGCTTTTCCGTCCAAGTCAGAACAACAATATAGCCAGCCACACATTGCTCTTATTTATTTATACTTTAACGTATATATAACATATACATTTGGCGGACTTATTGTTATAAGAGCAATCTCTTCCAGTCAACCTCGTTGATTAAATATTAACTAAACTACTAATTAAAAAAATGGAACTTAGGACATAACAAACAACATATAAGGAAAACGTTATATATGTATTATGATATATTTATTATAAAGTTATATATGAATAATACAAAAATAAACAAAAAAAAGGTTAATTATAAAATCTTGACCTGGTTGGTGGCAAGGAAAATGGGGAACAAAATGGAATTAGTTATGATAGGATGGAGGGATTATGAGAAGGACTTTTTCAGACGATCTTTGAATACATTTAAGGAGGGCGAGTTCCTGCTATCTGGATCTAGTCGATTCCAAAGTCATATAGCTTGGACAGCGAAGGACTTTTCATAAAAGGTGGTTGTACGTTTGGGAAAAAGGAGACTGAGCTGGTTTTCAGAGCATAGCTCTATACCGTGTGCCGACAAGTAATTAAATCTGCTTATAAGGTAAGTTGGATAAGTAGCATTATTCAAAATAATTATGCTCTCCTTGGATCAGTAAATTTTCAAGATATAATGGCACTCGCACACTATATTAAAAAGAATAGAATGTTTATTGTAGAATGAAAATTTTACAGTAAAATTATTACACATTAAACAAATATTTGTTTAAATTTGATAAGTAATAACTGCAGTCAATTTTCACTATTTCAGTTAATACAATTATACTTTTTTTAAATTATGTTTCTTTAAGACTTAAAACCACAAATTTAAAGAAAATATATTTCCAGCATACTAATTTAAACAATAGTTTATTTCCACTAAATTACCACTAATATGAATTTAACAGGAAAAATGGAGCTTTTTGACAAGTGTACTCTTTTAGCATGTGAAAATCGATTTGACCATATCGTAACGTTGGGTAATATAAACATGATCATTTTATCATTTTTGGAGTATTTCTTTAATGAAACACTTCCATTTAAATACAAAAAAATCCTTTTTAAACAAAACGATATCATTAATAGATCACAATTATCATTATGCAATTGAATAATATACATTTTAGGGATATAATTTTTCAATACTGTATGGTATGAAAAACGTGCAATCATAAAAAATTTGTAAAAAAAAATCATCTGCGGCATTATAATATTATAAGTATTGCTATTGAAACCTAACCTACAAATAAAGATAGTTACTTTCACGGAATTAGCAGAGTTGACGTAAACAATTCAAAACAAGCTTCTAAATGAGCGATTACAACTATATTTAAATCAGTTTCAACAAACCGTTCTCGACAATTGTATTTCTATACAAATAGAAAAAAATAGCGGCATTATAAATATTCATAACCTATAACGCAAATGAAAATAAACCGTCAATGTGCTATAAACAAGAAAATATATAAACTGAAGAACGATAAAATATAGTTAGTTATATTATATGAAGGGATTTTTTTCAAATACATCTAAAAATGAAAGATTATGATGGATGAAATGAACATGAGATGAACGTCAACAAAAATTTTTAAAGGCGCTCATGCTTACCGTGATTGGAACATCATCGTCGACAAGGATGAGAGCGGAGTAAACACAGGCTAATTCGGATTTTTGTGCCATTTTTTAAAAGTGCTAGTCAACACTAGTCGCCAAATTCAGGCCTTAGCTCAGAGAGGACAAGTGCAGTGACAACACGTTATACGCTACTCGAAAAATAGAGAAAGAGAATTTAACGGAAGCGGATATTTTGATATCCGGTGACAGAGACAAGAAATATATTTCTAATATAGCCGTTAAAATAATTATATCTGCATTTATTTTTTTGTTTATATCTTGAGATATATATTTAAAATATAATTAGCAGAATTTTTAAAATAGTTTTCCCATATTTATGCCCCTAATTATTTGATTATCCTTTTGAAATTTTATTTATAGTAATTAAAAATTATATTTTGAAAAAAATTATGTACATAAAATTTTAATAAACACTACACATCTCAATTAAATATTATTGTGTTGCAGCCGGTTAACTATTATTTATTTACGCACATAGCAATTATGGATTGTAATTTTCTATCTGGACTCACACTGATGAAATAGATACGACTAGAAGGGAAGTGTGAAGTAGTGCTTGGATAAGTAACATGAAAAATATTTACGAAGAATTAATTTAAAAGAACATAAAAAAAGTAACAGAACACAAAAATATTGTTTTTGGAATTGTAGTCTGTTTGACTGTGAGTAGGGTTGCCACCTTTTTTTGAAGGTAAAATAGTATTTTTTTCAAACTATTGGGAAATTAAAGGAAAAAATAGTACACATTTATTTTTAGTAATTATTTATTTTTCCACGTGTATTTGTTATTAGCTTTGGTTAACAAAGTCTTATTATTTTTAAAATAATTATAGGAATCTGAGCAATTTAGATCCATATTAAAATAAATTAACTAAATTTTTATTTAAATTAATAAAGGCCCTATTCCTTTCTTCTCGCCATTTTATATTCATTACGGAAAAAATTAATTCCGTAAAAGCGGAAGTTGCAGGTAGGGAAAGCAAAAAGGAAATAATTTTAAATATATTTGTTAAATTTGTATCCGAGTTTTTAAAAAGCATTTGCCATTTTCAGCAGTATTTTTAGATTTAAACACTTGTTCATTGCTTATTTTTTAAATAATTTCATTAACCATAATTATTTCTGAATGCAAATTATTGACATTAATATTTAATTTAGTAACTAAATTTAAAGAATCCAATATGCTCTCGATTTGTTTAAATTCAATTTCCGTGTTTAAATTCAGAAATTTCCATTGATTGAGCCAATTAATTGGGTTAAAATCAAACCATTTATTTAGATTTATTAAACTTTTTTCAATAAACAACAAAAGGTTACTATGAATCCTACTTGAAAGTTCGGTAGATTTTTCTTCTATTTTATTAATTTTTCCATTTGTGTCATATCCAAAGAAATGGTCCATTTTGCGCTGCTCTAATTCATTCTTTAAGTTTTTCATAATATTGTACACATCTAAAATGGTGATATAATTTTTTTCTAGCAACTTTGTTGAGTACATGCAAAATATGACTGACAAAATGAAAATAAATTTCAATGATAGTTTGCCCTTCTGTTTCATCTAGCAAAATAATATTTTGCAAGATTGATGGGCAGTCATCCTGTAGACTAACAAAATAGTTTCTTATGGGTAATCAATTCAGCAATATGTTATCAACACAAGGTAATAAAGAAAGCCATCTTGTGCCTACATGCCTTTTTAGTTCATGACATTCTCAGTCGATGTCATCAGCATCACTTTCCATTTTTTTTTTATTTTTATGGCACAAAATAAACAAACACGCGTAACCGGTTTAACCTCAAAAAATTGTCGCACAGATAGTAAATAATCTACAAGAACGGTCAATTTGAAATTGACGTTTACTTGTCGTAATGTGTGAGCAACGAACGACGTGAATGCGTTTCGTTCTGAAATCCCCAATGCTGCGTTGCGGATGCGTTCCAGTCACAGTTAATTAAAAAAGCTCGACAACTGAATTACCGATGAAAATATAGTATTATTCGTACTATATTATTTTTCTATGACATATAGTACAATTCACTGAAATATAGCACGATACCATATAATATAGTACGGGTGGCAACCCTAACTAGTAAACAACCCTGAGCTAGTTTGTTTACATAGATAATATACTACATTTGTTTACTTGTTCGCTCTGTCACACAAGAAGAGCTAATGGGACTTTGTTGAAGTTTTCAATGTAATTTTTGAAGAATTCTGTCAAATTTGGAGTAACATATAAGCTACATATATAAGCTATGTTTCATCGTAATCGTCAAATTAAAAGGAAAATATGATAAGTCAACATTTCAGTATAAAGCACATTTTTTTTGCTTTCACAAAATTTGCTTTTACAATTATTATAATAGATGGCGCTTTGTGTCTTGAACTTTCACTTACAATTTTTTTTTAAAGGTTGACGCAAAGGGAGTTTTAAACACAGCTAGTTGTAAATGAAATAGAACATTATTAAAATGATTTAAAAAAAATTTAAAGTAACTAACAAAGAGAGATTAGATTTTCAAAATCAAAATTCATCAAATGGACATTTCATGACAATATACTGCAAATACTTGTATCATTTAGTTTGTAAACCTGATGTACTGCATAAGATTTTCAATTTATTGAAATGAATTTTAATTTGCTTCCATTATATGATTGTAGCACGTTTATCACATTTTTATTCCATAGGTAGATTGCAATAAAGAAAACAATATTTATACTTTGTAATATTAAAATACTTGAGAATGGATAGCGTGCGTACAAAAGAATTATTTTATTTTTGCTTATAGCTTTTAGACAGGTAAACAAGAAATAACAGTGGTATAAATGTAAAATTAAATTCACAATTTAAAGACAAACTATTACAATCCATCGATTGGATAACTGCGCAAGAAATAAATATAATAAAACAATATTATTCAAATTCTTTGGACGTATCCCATTTTTATTCCGAACATATTTTGTAAATATAATCAATTTAAATTCACCCTCATTCACACATATTTGGTAAAATATTATGTATGATTATTTTTAAATAAGTTTAGATTTAATTGAAACAAATATTTTTAAATTCTAAATTTACTTTTATTCTTGGTATTTATATGGATTATTCAAGATTTTTAATAAAGGTGCTATATTCGCTAAAAAGATTACGGAAAATGATTGTACCCTCTTTTCATGTCTGAATATATTTTCTTAAATTAATGTCTGTGAAATAAATGTGTGATATTAAGGAAAGTTTAAAAAACTTAACTATGTAAATAAAATTATAAGCGTAGCTTGTTAGCAGTGAAGGCAAGTGCTAAATGGTGATTTAGGAAAAATATAATTATCACATTAAATAAAGGCGTGAAGCATTTTTTCAAATGAATTTAAAATATCAACCAAAATTATTAATCAGAAATCATTAAAAATTTAGCATTATAGAAATGTTAAGTCATATAGCTTTTAAGTACCAATTCAGCATCCTCCATGGAAGCCCCATATTCATTTAGCTTCCAATGCATTTCCATCATCACTAGGATGTCTACAATTGACATAAATGTTTTCTGTGTTCCAATGCAGTATCAATTGTATACTCATATTGAATAAACTTTTAAATAGATGTTAGATTCTTTGTGAAATGCACTGAGGTTTGTATACACATTTGCATAATTATACAACAGCATGTTTACAGACCAGACCGTAATTGCTACTCTTATAGTTTAAACTTGTATTAAGTCTATATCTATTTCAAAATGTTTGTGTGAATAAAAAATAAATCAAAACTAATTAGACGAAAGTAATGAGTTTCCAAATGTAATATTGTTTTTATATATCATATACACTGTAATAAATTTAATAGCAAAATTTTATTAGGTTTGTATGAGTTTTAATTTCTTCAGACACTTTCCTTTCTATTATTATGGTCTGATCTCTAATCCGATTACAAATTGGTGAGAAATTAGAATTAAGAACATTTGTATTTTTAATGTTTACATATATAATGTTATATAATTATGGTAAGCAACTTAATTATTTTAGACATTTGGGCCAAAAACTTAACTTTGAATAACTTAAGAAAACCTTAAAAACTTTTCTAAAAATAATACTGCTTACCAACTAAATATTAAATTTATGTAATATAATTGATAAAGTTGCATACATCAGTTAACAATTTAATTTATTCATAATTTTATAAATTTTGATATAGAAACATTTTTAAAATGGGATATGTATTTACAACGTAGCTTACAATGTACAAATATTTATATATTTTAAAACGGTAAGATTTTTAGTGTAAAGGAAATAAAAGCAAAAGACTTCAACATTTACATGAATAAAAATAAGTGCATCATCTTTAATCAGTTTCCTTTATATTTGGTATAGTGCAAGTAATTTTTAATTCCAATATTAGAATAACTAAAAATATTTACATGAAGTGCCAAAGACAATTATTGATATTAATTAGTCCTTTCATTATAATATCTAGCTTAAAAGAACTGGATTTCAAGCTGGACAAAAAAAATGAAAGTCACATTACTTAAATGAAAATATGTTTACCTATAGAAATTAAATTGATTTATATTATTAATAGTTTAAGACAGAATCAAAGTTTGGACGTAATATACATTAAATATATTATTTACAATTAAGAACTAGAAGATAAAATTTTCATATTACCCATAAGATATTAGGTTATATGAGATATTTTCTTTCATGTATCTTTCTCACACAGAAACACACTGGTATTCACAACCTTTACTGGAACTGCATCCCATTTTTATTAAAAAAAGAATGTAAAGAGTGGAATGAGTTAAAGTAATTCATGCACAATGTGCTTTGTATAAATTATAAATCCCATGAAAATAAATGGTGCTTAACTAACATATCCCTGACACCCTCTTTTAAAGGTTGATTCTGTGTCTCTTTTTTAATAGGCAACTCCCATTCAGGATTTAGATTGAACGCAAATTGTGATAATATTCTCAATTCACATTTGATTTGAACCCAGCCAGGTGAATTTATAAATGACCATGGGTGATACCATTTCTGAACAACATCGACACAGGAACACAACACCTCTAACCAGAGATGTAATGCTTCTTCATTAAGCCCCATGCAAATGAGACTTCTAAACTTCACATCCATTTGAGCATGTGCATTGTCATGCGACAGATTGATAGCTTGTACACATCTGTACAATAGTTCTTCAGGAGTCAAAACTTTTCCATCTTCGTCTAATCTGTACGTCTTGCATAATACTAAACGGCTGTACACAGAGTTAAAGTCTTTCTCAACTTCCCTTGATGATGCCTCTTCTATAAATAGCCATGGATGGCAAGGGCCATCTAAGAAACTAGGTCTTTTGATACCATGGAGAAGTACTCTCTTAAAAGCTGGGGCTAGCACTCCACGTACAAGATGAGCTGCTTTTTCTGTGACAGAGTCATCACCAGCTCTGCTATACTTAGCACCTCTTTCATCTAACAACCTGACGAATCTTGCAGGAAACCAACCCCTCAATCCATTCAATTCACCAACCCAACAATGCTCATCTCGGGAGCTTAATACATCTATTACATCATTTTTTCGAAAACCCAATTCATCATCATCTCTTCTTTCAAAATCTAAGAGAGCCTTAGCACGTCGTCTTTTACTTCTTGATACATTAACGTAGCGATCCCGATCAACAGCATGACTTTGCATGTTGTAATCTGCGGTCAACATTACTTCAGAGGCCAATTGAGGTTCCAGTGCTAAGAAATGTCTAGCAATTTGTAATATAGCTTCACGTAAGTCTACTAGTATTTCAGTTTGCTTCACATTTTTGGACGTAGCATCTTCGCCACTAGTTTCATCGCCAAATAAGATAGTTTGAATTACTGATTTATTTTTCTTGATTTGCCGTTTTTGCAAGTGTTGTTTCGGTAAATTTGGAACAGCTCCTGGATTACCGACTAGAGCACCATGGTCTGCCATCAAGTATGCTAAGTGTCGTCTCCTATGTGTCTCAATCAAAGTTGGACTCAATGAATCACCACATACTTCGTCGGTGGTTTTAATGAGGAGATCCACATCATCGAGCTCACCGGGAATATCAGAGAGAGCATTAAATATTTGAGCTGAATTTGATATTTCAGAGAAACGTTTTTCTTTTATTTTCAACATTGATAATGTAATCTTAAAAAGTGTAATGGAACCTTCAAGGAAAAATATATCCCATATTCTAAGTAATATTTTCATGTTCACAACATTAGCAAATAGTGTCAAGAACCAGTGCATTGTAATTAATGATAATTCTATATCATGGCTATTGAGTACTTGATCGATGGCTGGTAAGTAAGTAGCGATTAAAGTTCGAAGAACCTTCTGGTCTGCCTGTATCCCTATCAATGTGGACGAGTAGTACGAAGCTGGTAGGAGATCTTCAACAATGGTAGACATGATCCAAAAAGAATCTTCCTCTTCTATAAGTAAAAGCAATGAAGCTGCTATCATACCTGTCCCTTGGCAATAACCAATGTCAGGATAAAGCCAAGCTAAGGCTCGCAGGATTCTCCGCAGACGTGGAACACCAGTGCTAGTAGGATGTGAGAAACAAGCATTGTTAGGCAGTGTACGGACGAGATCTTTCTCTATTTGCTTGCTTGTTATAAGTGCATCATCGCTGGAAGCACGTACAATTTCATGATAACTTATTTCCGATGTCGCTTTTTTTATATTAGCACCACATAAATGCATCCATATTTGCGGGCGCAGCGAATGAGGGATGCCATCTTTCACCATTTTTCGAAGTTTTTCCGTACGCTCAATTTTACCGTCAGGCGTTTCTTTCAATTCTAGTTCTTTACAGGAAAATTCCCATTGTAATTTATGTTGGTCATCTTCCTGTGTTACGGGCGTACACCTTTTCGACTTAGAAGGAGTCGCCGCTTCGGAGTTTTCTTCGTCATCGATACAGAAACCGAATTCGTCGAACTGATAGTCATGAATACCTTCTGGTCTTTCTGATTCTGATTGTGCCAGTTTTGCCATTAAATCTTGAGGTACCATGCTCGGCGTAAGTGCGGAGAAGGGACCGCCGGGCGTAGGCAACAGTTCGTCCGCAATATTGAGACCTCGAATTGCATCTAATACGTCCTCGGGATCGTCTTCCGCCAATGCGGCGTTTATTTTGCGATGATGATCTTCCTTACCGACATAGCCCTCGTGATCTCGGGATGAAAACAGTGATTTTGCTATATCCATTTTATAAATTATATTACACCTTTGCAATCATTATAATAATTACAAACTTTTGTTATGAAATTTGTGTGGGTGTCAATGAATGTCAATATGTTCGTATACTTGTCAATGAATGAACGTCATCTTAGACCATTGATTTTTTATTCTTCTTTTAAATGGCCGATTTTAATTCTAAAAATAGTTGTGAGGAAACTAATTCATTTTCATTTATAGAAACATTATCATTTGGTTTTAAAACTACCGCATATTATATAACTTTCTAAAAAGTTTAAATAACAATGATGATTTTATAGATGCTAATATTTTTTTTATGCACAAACAAGCTTTTCTTAAAAAGCATGTGTATTTTTTATAAGTGTGTATTTTTACAAGACTACTATAACGTAATAAATAGACAGCCTTTCATAAGACTTATATTTATATTTCCCTATTGTGTAAAATATGTTTATTAGTTTAAATTACTATTTTATATTAATAAAATAGTCATAAAGAGTATAATAACTTGGGATCGCAATAAACGCTATAAGTTTAATCAAGTTTTATTTAATTAATTATTCGTTGCACATTTTTCTTTCCATGATCAAAATTAGGTAGATATAGACATTCTATAGTTTCACATATAGACCACAGAACATTATATACTCTGTGGTATAGACTATAGAGAAATGAAAACAATTACTTGTCTATGTTGAATGTTTTGGCTGGCGTAATAGCTGGCGTCGTAAATATAGTTTAAATTAGTTTTGACATAATATAGTTACATTCTTAATCACTTATACAGTATAGAAATAAGTAAACGTTTACAATAGCTTGACTATTATTAAAAGTATATTTTAAACGGGTCGTTATTACATTAATACTGACGGTTCTTGTCGGTGACACCTAGGTTAGTAAACTATATTTATATAAAATAATGTGTGCCGGATCACTAATCTCCGAATGGATCGTAATCCGATGCTTATATCTCTTTTTATGTTAACATAAGCTGAGGGTCTTGATATGCATTCAATTTATGTGTTTGGTTACCTTCTATTTTTATCGATCTCATCAAGGCGTTGTATGAATAATAAACATGTAATTCAAAACAATGTTCAAACAGCCGCAATTAAACATTTTCTAAATTTAATAAAATGTAGTTTGATAATTTGAAAAACAAAAATATAAATTTATCAAGGATTTCTATTTAAAAGAGATAATCATATTTTGATATTAGCTCTCCACTCCATTTTTCTCCATTTTTACTTAATGGAGTAAAATGGAGTGGAGAGGTACGACAAACTGAATTTTGCATTTGTTTTCTTAAACCTTATTCTGATTACGTCTGATGTAAGAGACATTTACATGGTGACTGTTGCCTTTTTGGCAGCTGTCTTGTTCTACCATGATTATGTGGAGGTTCGTGTGTGTATACACGGTGACAGTTGGCAGCAATGAAATAACGTTTACATGGCCACAGTTAGTGCGATAAGTACCATCGTAGTATCGTCGCATCGTAGTGTATACACAGGCGAACTTGTACATTATCATCGCAGAACATTGTCATAACAGCTGCGACGATGGTAACAGTCGCACAAATAATCACTGTATAAATACAGTTTAACATTGTTACTAAATTCTCATAAGATTTACGGAGAAATACTGCGCAGTGCTTACTTGTCTTTAACATTGTCATCACATTTCTACTCTTTTCACAACCAACACCTGTTCTAAATTTTTAAACATTTTCTTGTTAGCACATATTTAGTGTATGTTAGGTTTGATATGGCTGTAGTAAATATTAGTAGCAAATTAAGAAAGCTCTATACAGCGAGTTTGAGTAGTGTGTAGAATCTAGTCCCCAAAGCACTACCATTCTGTTAATAGAAGGCCTTAGAGATGCATCGCTTGTCCCAGGGGTAGTTTGGGGAGAAGGGGGAAAAGGGAGGATTCTGGCTATTTAGGGGAGTTATAAAAATCAATAAGTGTTTGAGAGAAACATTATTCTAAAAGAAATTATTATTCAGAAATCAGGTCAAAAGTAGAATACTCTTAGCTTAATTGTGCAAAATTTTGTTGGTAAAACTTATCAAAGACAAACTTAAATTTTAATTCATACATTGTGATGTTACTCTGTCTTATTCTGGAAATTATACTTGGATATGAAAGAATGTTATATCAGAGTAGTGCTATTTAGTTTCTTTTGAGAGTATTGAACCTAATGACTGTGGAATCATTTATGCCAGTCATATCGCCTCTTAAAAATATTTAGATATTTTTCCTCATTACCACATTTTAAATTACTTTATGTCATAAACAAATGACTATGGGTCTTAACATTTAAGATGGTGAGCGATTATATCAATTATACGTGGCCGTGGATCTAGTCTGCTATAAAAAATATAAAACGGCTATGTGTGTAAAGTCAAAACATTAACAAAGCAGGGTTCCATAGTTATCTACACCTTTTGAAATTGTCGATGGAAATTAGCTGAAATAATTTTATTTGAAAGTTCTAAGACGCTAGGATTTTTTAAAATTTTTCAAACCCATGGTTGAAAAATTAGAGGCAGGAGGTCCATTGCACATCATTTCAAAGTTACTTTCAAGAAAAAACGGGATTTAAAAATGAAAAATGGAATATAACATCTCAATTTCATTTTAAAAAACCTAACGGGTGGTATATAACTATTGAGGTTTCTATATGATGCATCTACTTGCAAAGTTTCATGCATGTAGATCTTAAACTATGAGTATGTTACAGAAAGCCGTTCAACATGACAAAATTAAAATGGTTCTTTCTTTCACTACAGAATTTCAAAAAAGAAAAGCTATTATATGAAACATTTTCTTTAACATTATTTTATGTTTTGTTAAAGGTACTTTGCATGCGAATGTAGTACAATGGGCCAATTAATTGTTTTATGATTATTTATATTTAAATACTTGGAAAAAATTATCATCTCTGACTTGTTTTAGCAGTGTTTAACTCATTACATTCTCACAGAACAGCTTGTGACGCTATGTGAAACGCAGTGAGTGTACTGAATCATGAATTTAGCATAAAGTATGTGTATAATCTGAAATATTTTATAGTTCTAATCAATAATGTTTTGATTCATGCTTGGATGATTACTCAGTCCAGGTGGAACATTATGATACTATGATACGTTGGGGAGTCTTCTCACCACATGAGATCTCCTTCGAACTGCTCTCTCTGTATGTCAATACCCTGTCACACGATGTATTTATTTGGTTACTAATGACGTACAATTAAAATTTTTCTATGTTATGTGAAAAAAGGACTTTATTTATAAATATGAATGAAAGGTAGTAAAGAATGAATGCAAATTTTTGCTATTGTTTGTATGAATAGTACTTTTTTGGTTAGCACAGTTTAATATTCCCAGTGAGAAAAGATATTGAAAGGTTCTCATCTCTATAGGTTTATATGCCAGTATTTATTAAATATTTTTCTATTTTGTCTCATGAGGTTATAATAACCTACAAAGTCTCAAATGATAATGACACATATTACTTTAGTTAACAATAGCTTCTTCGAAATAATAGGATGGTGGTGAAGAAGTGTTGTGTTGAAACGTGTGCTTCGTCAACGAACCGCGAGGAGGATAGGGGTGTCACATTTCATAAATTACCCAATAGTGCCGAGGTACGAAATTTATGGGTTAAAGCTTCGCGTATAACGACACAACTTGAGCCGAGCAAGTGGTATTATGTTTGTTCGAGACATTTTCGCAAGGCAGATTTCCAAATGCTTAAAGGTTCTAAATTCGTGTTGAAGTCAGGTAAATTACATTTGTGGCCTTAAATTTGGCTATACTTTTATATTTTGCTGGTAATATTTGGTTTCTTTTCTTGGTAATAATTTTGTTATTTGGCATTGTAATAGATATAGGTTGGAATTGAATGGTTTGTTAATTTCTGTATTAAATTAGTTAAAATTGTTTCATTTTAAAGTATTCTGATATAGTTATTTGACTTGTGAGTTGGGTCAGTTTAAAATATTCTCCCAGTTTTATAATCAAATTTGCCATTACCTGCATGTTTGAAAATAATACTACTAATACATATGGTTCGTATGCAGATTGCTACCGACAGTAATCTGCTCATACACCATATGTATTTTATATGTCATTATATGATGGTTTCCATCACACTAACTCACAACTCAAACACTGGACATTACTGTATATAGAAATATATATGAATTTTATTAAAATTTAATAGAATAAACTCCTGCGTTTGACTGCGAAAGATGAAGTTAGTCTCATTTAGTACTAATTGGAATGCAAGATCGGCTCCATTCTCATTTATATTGCACAGAAAAAGAAAAAAACTGACACTACTCTTATTTAATATTAGGAAAAAATGAGCATTATAAAAGAAAGATACGCTGAGTAAAAATGGATCTCCTTTTTCCTTGAAGTTGGTTAAAAAATGGGGACTAATTCTAAATGTTGAAGTTTTTGAATACATTTTTATTACTTGACAAGAAAAAGTTGAATTTTCTATAAACAATTCTAAGATACACCATGCTATAATATTTCATGAGATATGCCGTAAATCAACCACTATGTTTACTAAATATCCGATCAGACTGAAGTATGACTGACATGCCATGACTATATTATTTCTAGCAAACTTTTAAAATTTGAAATGAGTATTGTAAACAAACACTTGTCGTCAACATATAGTGTACTGAATGTGAAATAATGTTATTTGGAAAAGTATAAATTACATTATTAGATGTCACAAAAAAAAAACAAAATTGTCTAATTAATGAAGGCATGTTTCATAAATTAAATTTACTCCTTATTTGTTATGAAAAAGGTAACTGTGAAAATGAGTAATACACCTTAAATATATTATTAAATATTCAAATATTTATAACATATCTATGAAGTTACACCAATTATATTGTTTAAATGTGTCATTGTCTATGGTTGTTTATTGTTTTATTAATTTAAATAACACTTTAGTGTGTTATATTGTATACAACACTAGTGTTATTTTGAAGAAAAATTATTAGTACGCAATGTGGTCAATGTTAATGTAATTTTTTTTAAATTAGTTTAGTTTATTTTATATGGAACTTTTGTACGCATGCTTTGTAAAAATTTTTATGTATTTCTTACCCTTTTTGCCATTTTCTAGAACACAATTTAAGTTGAAGTGTTCTTGAATTTTGGAAAAGCTCACTTCCATTTTATGGATTTTTTTACCAATAATATTTTCCAAAATGTCATGTTAATGTAATTTACAATTATAAATGAGAGTATAGAAGATACATTATTTTTAAAAATTACTTGGTATCATTTTAATATATTTATTATATCTCACTTATTGTAGGTTATTTTTCATAATACTAATAATTCTTCATATATATTGTATGAAAAGTGTTGCCAGTGTGAGTTATAGTAAGACATGGCAATAGTAAAGAGCTTATTAATAATAAATTGTTATTGTGGGAATCTAATTTACAAAACAATTCGAAAGTGTAGATCTGATTTTTGCATGGATAGAGATTGTAGATTTTTGTAATGCATGAAGTAGAAAAAAAAATATTGCGATGAGTATGGAACATATTGAGGATATCATTTTTTCAATTTGATTTGCCGAATAATTGAAAATAGATTGTATTTAAATATTGTTAAGTTGCCCAACTTCAATCCACTCATAATTGCAATATTTTCAGGATCTGTACCAACAATATTTCCATGGAATATAAATGCTTTGAATTGTTTAAACAAGAGCAAAGAAAACTCATCGCAATCGAATCACAATATGACAACACAATCTGAAGTTGTTGATCCAAATTTGGTAGGCAATTTGAGTGGAAGTTTCAACAATGATGGAATAGTAATTGAGAAATCGACCACTATTGGAAATAGTATTATTATGGAAGATATTCAAAATTTTGATCAAAAAGGCAACATTCTACAAAATACAGGTGATCAGATTGATGAAGTGCATAACAACGAGCGAAAGATTGACGAATTAAGTATGGATAGCCAAGGCAGTAGTTTAACAGACGATGTTATAAACACAGAATCAGGTTTAACATTAAAGGCTAATTTGAAAAGAAATAAGGAGAGTGAGAATCCATTGCCGCTTATAGAAGGTATGAAGAGTGATGCTAGGATGATGAAGAAGATTATAAATCGGACTTCTTTTAGAAGTAGAGGGGGTAAGAGGAAGAGGAAAGGAAGAACTGGAGGCAGTGCATCCCGGGTGGCTGGTAACGCTTCTACTAGTGTGGTGAATACCGACAGAGGTAAACTTAATTTACTTTATGAACTAATTTGGTCATTTTGGTAAACTTACCCTTAATAAATTATTGATGGTGATGACTATGCTGATTCTATTAGAACAGATGTAATGAATATGCAATTTTTAAATATAAATAGCTAAAATGCAACATTTTCACAACTTTTACATTCATGAGAAAAATGAAAAAAAAATAAAGAAAGACAAATGATATGAATTTTTAAAACAGATATGATAATAGAAATTTTGTGATACGTTTTATGATGTGAGTGTATAATGACAGAAACTGATTTCTATACATTTTAAAAAATTATGTTAAACTTAAAATGATGCTGATTATGGGTCATTTTTGGTCTAACTTAAGATTTATCGAAAGGTGTTATAAACATTATGAATATTTTTAAGACTTGACAAATAATTCCAGGTGTGGGAACTATGGCTCTGTCAGTTGGGTCAAAAGTGGAAGTCAAGGATTTTGGTGATCAATGGCATCCAGCCCGCATTCTCGAAGTAGATTATGATGAAATGGAAGTGCTAGTTCATTATGATAACTGGGCGCAAAGGTTAGTTTTTAAAATAGATTAACGAATTTTCTGTGTTTGATTTCATTTTTTTGAAATCAAACTGTGATTGTTATGAATTGATTGGACAAAGAAACAAAACAAACAAAGAAAGAAATCATAATTTGAATATACAATAAAAAGAAAAAAATTATCTTATGAAATCCCTTCACCAGTAATTTAAAAAAAAAATTGTTTATGTATGTGTAACAGGCAGCTTTTCTAGAATACATTTCATTTGAAGTAGAAGTCATTCCTAATTTAAAAGTATAATTTGAAATTGATCTAGGAAGTCTAATTTCGAGGTTGAATTTTTTTGTCCTTAACAGGGTAAGAATTTTTACTGCATTTTAAGTTGTAAATAACGAAATCTAATGATTATTAATAAAAATTGATAAATAAACATTAGGTACAAATAATTAAAGTTGATAAATAACTAATTTTAAATAAATATATTAGTCAGATAATGTATAATGTACTTTTATGTATATTCACATTTTTATAATACAAAGTGAAATAACTAGAATAGAATGTGTTCTAATTTCTGTTTTACTTGACTGCGGCACTTTAAAGATGGGTATTGTGTATATCGGATTATGTATGTATGTACGTGAGTGAGTCAAGATCTTATTCTCTATACGTGGAACTTAATACACAACTCAGACAAACGAGGTATCATTAGACTCGTCTTAACCTTCTGGAAAGTTTTAGGTAGGTGACGCCATGATTCATGCAATATTCATGCATTAAGGGTTGCCACTTTATCTAATATGAAAAGTAAAAATTCAGAAACGCTATTAAGATGTATATAAAATTAAAGGTCCTGATTAACAGATTTCAAGATGTTTAATATGTTGTATAAATAAATATGAAATTTAATAAAAACAAATTTATTGGACTTGTGAGTTGGGTCAGTTTAAAAATATTCTCTCAATTTTAAGCAATATTACCAATCAACATTGCTTCGAACTTTAGTTTTTTACTAAAACCGTAACGTTCAAATTAAAAATCTAATTACCTACCAACCTTCAATTATTAGTTAGCAATTTATAATGAATCCTGAGAAAATATTTTTTATTCCATTAATACAAATTGAAGGTCACTCGGGTATTTTGAAAATATATATGAAATTAATAATAAAAATTGAAACAAAATAATTTATCTGAATCTATCAAAAAAGTTATAGAATTATAATAGGTGGCAAAATTTGTTTACAATTTGCTTTCTAGACTTTTATCATAGTTAAGAGTTTTTTCTTGGTAAAGGGCATAACTTGTAAAGTATGTACTTAATGATTTTCAGCTGATGAAATAAAAAAGTAATATTTAAAACTATTGTTGTTGAAAAACACATTTGCAAATGCTTACAAAGGTTTTAAAAGTTGGAATTCCGGTTACTTGCATATGATTTCCTTAGTTTTTTCTCTCTACACTGTTTAGTTTTTTAGGATAACCTTGATAAAATGTAGCAAAATTGCTGCTGTTTCTTCCTCATTTTATTTTTGAAGTCCTCTAAGGCTGATTGTGCACCCGCTGGGATATTCAAGACAAGGTATGGTGAGAATTTAAATTTCTCTTCGCATTGTCTACTGAAGATATACATAGAACATAATGAGAGATAAAGGCATAAGAAAGCATTATTCGCATTCACCACTGGATTGCGTTGGATGTCTCGCGCCACTTTCTTGACATGTTCAAAGCCACAAGTTCTTGACATGTTCATTGCTGGATGTTACTTTACATTAATTTATTTATTCTGTATTGAAATTATGTTGTTTTATTTCAACCTAGTGTCTACTGAATATGTTCTAGAGGAGAAAACCATTCGAACTGGTAGAAAATCACCTTAACAAAAGTAGTTGTTATTATAAATATAAAAGGCTCAAGGTTTATAACAAATTATATTGATAATTGATTATAAAACTGTTGTGTTGGTTATATGGATATTTACAATATATTGGCGTGCCTGATGAATAATGACCTTTTTGGTTGGTTAAAGTTGATAATGTAGTTACAATTTTTAAATATGTGTACAATTTTGGTAATAAACTAATAAAGTCCTTATTTACTTCAGAAAATAAATGGCGTGATATTTAAAATCTTAATTATAAATTATTAATTGCTCAAAATGGTTAATCACCCAAACCCTTGTTAATTTTAGTGACATTTAATATCTCTGTTATTAGAAAATTTAAGTGAATTAAATTTAATTGGCAACATGTATTTACTTGCATATTTTGTCTCTTTTTTTAGCCAGTTGTTTTTTATTATAGCTCTTCAATAAATTGATAAGATTCAGTTGTTGTTTTCAAATAAACATTTTGTGTCTTATGAAAACTATGTCAGCTAGGCATCAATTGACAATTTGATTTCCATTTAATAGATCTTGAGTAGATTGCCCCTATTTGATATAATTAAAATCCTTTTCGTTAGATTGTGTGATTTTAGTTTATAAGGATAGAAGTGTAATACTGGCCAAGATTAGAAAAATTGAAAAAAGAGATATTGCTCTATGCTAGGAACGTTATCGCATTTTCATTTGCTTCTTCTGATCTTTGCTTCCATTTAATGATCATAATGTTTAAGTGGTCTACCTTAGTAGGTTTTGCCTTCTTTGTTGTTTTCCCTGCTTTATTGTTATTGTGTAAATAAATCTTATAATTTGCTTAACACTTTGATATGAGGATATAAAAGAGCCAAAAATTTTTTTAAATATAAACAATTATGCTGCTGCAGGTCTGATGAGTGGATCAGCGTGAGCAGTCCCCGACTGCGTCCTGCTACAGTGCCAGCGTCACGCTTGACAAGTGTGCGTGTCAAATCTTCTGGGAGGGCTACACCTCCGCCTCTTGTGTACAGGCTTGGTGAACGCTGCTTGGCTAAGTGGAGCGATAACAGGAGGTTCCTGGCGACTGTACGTGCCGTATTGGATGACGGTGAGAGGAAATAATTTTGAATTCTTTGGTTATTGTTACAGCATTATTTATTTATTAGTTGTACCCGTGAATTCCTTCACGTTGACCTTTGGAAAATATAATTAAATTAATTGAATTACCTGAAAATAATGAAGTATGAAACAGATATAATGCCATTTATAATCAATATAAAGTAAATTTTTTTAGGTTTGAAATTTCAATACTACTTGTATTGAAATTGGCGTTTTTCATTTGCATTTTTATAGGTTATTTTGTTTTCGGTGTGTGTCAAGTAAGATTTATTTGTCCTGTCACTTTAATGTCTGCCCCAAATTGTCGATTAGAAATTTTATTATTTCTGTAGATAGTCGAAAGAATTTTATGAAATTCTTATTTGGTAGCATAAGAACAAGACATCCTTAAATTCTTGAGTACGGATATTATTAGTGTTTCTGCAAATGCAAAATACTTTTTGTAATGAAGTATATAACAATGTTTGTAGAATATCTAATTTAAGAGGTAATGTAATTTTTATAAGTTAACTATAAACATTAGACTTTTTAGTGAGCTCAATTAATTTTACTAGTTAAGCTAAATTTACTAATTAAAAGACCTGTTTAAATAAACTGACCCACAGTCCAGTGTTTTAGCTACCTTTATGTAAAGTGAAATATGGCACCATTTTAACATGCATTTTCAGTATGATGCAACATGCAGATGTCTACTTAAAGGCTAGTAATTCTGTAACATTTATGTTATTCATAAAGTAACACGATCCAATATAGAGCTGAATATTATTATTCAATACTATCAGAAAATTTTTTTTAATAATTATGTTACAAAAAAAGAACAAATTATTCAAAATAAATGATTTATCGACATCTCCCTCTGTCCCTCTGTCATCCCTGCAACACTTTAGATAGTACAATGGTTGTGAGGTATGGCGGGGTGCCAGCACAACGATAATGTTGCATGCTTTTCTTTTGGAAGTTTTAGAATTATGAAGCTTGTCATAGAACCTGGACTGAGGAAAAGACTGGCAAAGGTCCATACAGGATTGGGCCCAAGAACAAAACTGTAAGAAGAACAAAAATGATTCTTAAATAGAGAAAATGAAAAAACAAGCTCCTTAAAAGTTTTCTTTGCATTGTTAATTAGACAAATAAAAAAATCTTGTATTTTTTTATGGAGTCAGGTTATTTTTCATTTTAGTTTGTAAATGCTATTTTTGTCCATATAGCAGCATGACGAAATAAAGTGCAGATTTTGTTCCCGTTGAATCCTTCATACACAAATGTAAACTTTGAAACTCGCAGGCCCAATAGGGTCACGAAAAAAAAGTCTTGTAAAACTTGAAAGGAGTAAAAGAGGCATTCGTCTTGACAACTAGAAAGCAAATCTCAATGTCAGTTGTCAGTTTATTTTTAATTAATTTAGCCAATGACTGGCTACTAAATAAAAAAGCAATTGAGTTTTATTATAATTGTTTCTAAAAAGTTTTTATGTACTTCGTCACATTATTATTTTTCTTATTAATAATTTTTTATATTTTAAGAGTACTATATATGTGCGTTTATGAAGACAGCTTTTTTGAAACTGAAGTTATTACCAGTAATTCGAGCCATTAAACTAATTGATCAATATTTTTAAGAGTTATTAAAAAAAAAACAAAATTTTTGGTTTTACTTTTATATATATTTAAATTGCAAACCTAGAAACACTTGTAATTTAGTGTGTATGTATTTCTTTATAATGGCAAAACTTATGTACATTCTGACACCTGTACCTATAGAAGAGAAATCACTTTATTTTACTTTAAATGCAGTGGTCACTTTTAAGCATGGTCACTGGCTTTCTACTATGAAAGGTATATCAGGTATATTTATCTCCACATGGTAGATCTGATGGCATAGGCTTACTACTCATAAGTGGAAGTACAAGTCAATAAATTTTAGTTTCCAATCTCACATGAATCAAAAATCAGTTTTGAAATAAATAAAAAAATCAAATCATCCAAAATAAAAAAAAGAGTTTGAGAGTTATTCAGTATTAATGTTAGGCGATGTATATATATTAGCAGTTGTAGATTATTAAAATTGCATCTGCAAAAATTAATGATTTTATAGAAACTCTATGTGGTATAGGTCTATGTGTTTTCTTTTACATTTTTTTACAATATTACAATTAATTACAATATTTTTTTCAGGTCAGTACGAGATTATATTCGATGACGGTTTTGTTCGCGTGTGCAAAGCAACTCTTCTATCCAAGCTAAAACAACCAGAGTCTGACAGTGGTACGCAGATGTCATCTGACCGTTCTAACGCATCATCCCCCGTTGACCTTCCTCTCAACTTACCACCAGCTCCAATACTCTATCATAAACATCTCTTTGATCCTAGTCGGGATTATCTCGGCTCAAAAAAGGAACGCCGCGAAATGAAAAGAAAGTTGAACGTGAAGGAACTGTTTAGTGCTAATAAGAAGAAGAGAACGGAGCCTGTTACAAAAGTGACTAAGACGAAGTTGAAATGGAAACCAGAACGGAAAAAAGTAAAGATGCCGCCAGTGGTTAGGAGGAGGCAGAAAATTGATTTTACAGGTGACACGGTACAGTCGAAGTCTGCAGAGGTGGAGGATAGTGGCGTCGAGAAGAAATTGGTGGAAGAAAGCGAGCATGAGAACGAACCAATTGAAGTTGCAGGTAAAATGGATAGTTTCCCTGTTTAGTTTAATAGACTAATTATTTGAATTGTAAAAAAATTGCCCAATTGAATTCAAATGTTAAAATTTTCTTTTTATGTTATTTAGTAAAATTTCGAATAATATCAACTGGTTCCGCGAAAAATCCATCGCACTACATTTCCATCAAAATGAAATTCCCAATATACAAATCATACGGTCAAAAGACTCTTGCCAAAGTGCAAGTGTTAAAATTTCACATACAAAAGTTTTCATGTTGAAGTTGGTCATGTAATTCACGTATTTTTCATATAGTTATGTAATTACGCGCTGTGTCTGGTTCTTAAAGTAAAGGTTACAATTTTTCTAATTAAATTTTATTTATTAAACGAACTAAATCCAAGGCGACTATCAAATATCAACATAGATTGAAGGTGATGTTCCAGAGCTCAGATCTAAACAAAAAGCAATAGCTGCCCAATGTAACCTTGAATGTTCTCGCAGATCGTAATGATGAAAAATTTGTAATGTTATATTAATTAATAAGGTGTTTCAAAAACATTTATTTTTATTCAGCTTCAATACATTCTGAATGAATATAATACGAAATCTTTGGACTTGGTAAACCTTTCAGGATTAAACTTAATTCAAAGACCTTTGTGCTAATTAGTGAAATGACATTTTGCATAGTTTTATCTGTATTTTTGGGGATAAACAATAAACTTAAAAAATAATTGGGCGCTACATAAGGAAAGATAAATAATCTGTACATCATTATGAGCCTGAGTCCAAGCAGGAATCTATGCAGTGGCATAAAAATGGTACCCCACCCCCTAAGCATTTCAAAGCATTTCAACCGGCTAGAAAAGTTATGGAGATGTTTTTCTGGAATACATAGTGTATCCTTCTCATTGTCTTCAATAAGGGTGTTTTTATAATGGGAGAGTACAATGCTGGTCTACTGGGGTAACTTAAAGAAGCTTGTATATTTCCTTAGTTTCTCCGTCATATTTTAATGTGATAATATCATCTGGGCATAGGAGGAATAAAATTTAAAAACACCAATTAAAGTCAAGTACTATTACTATTATTAATTCAAGACTTTTGATGCCACCTTTGAATATGGAAACTCTAAACTCTACCTGATTAAGGACCATATAGATATTGAATTTAAATAGGATTACTAAAATAACTACCATTCATTTCACAGTTGCGGATGAAGTTGTCAGTGAAATTCCAGTACAACCTGTAACCACTACCCCGTCAGAAGAACCAAAACCTTCTGAACAAATGATACCTATACCCAAAGAAGAGAAAGTGCCGGTTGAACTTGAAGCGACCGTAGATAATAATGTAAAAGAATCGAATTTAACAGAAACTCTACTTGCAGCTCCTCAACCACAAATAAAACTTGAGCGCATACGTCAGAGAAAGGAAACCAAACGAGCAGCAAAGCGTGATAGAAAGGCTGAACGTATGAAGGTCAAGATTCAATTCAAGCCCACAAAAGCTAAGAAATTAGATGCTGCTAAAGTTAAAGATACTTTGGCTGAGGATTCAGTCAGTATTGCCAGCAGTATACCACCGGTTTTATCTGCCGAAGACATCTTGAGGCAGCAGAAGGAAATTGAGGAAGTAGTTTTGGGTGAAGGTGAGTGGTGCTGCAAGTGGCTAAACGGACAACCTGTTGGTGTGGTTAGTGAGATTGAGACACAACCGGTAACCGGTGAGGTATCTGATGGGTCGAATGCATCGCAGCAGCCATTGGCTAGGAGGAGTGTGCAGGCAAGTTTTAAATTTTTTTTATGTAAATTTTGTTATGATTACAAATGTACTTTCATATTCACTTTTTATAGTCACCAGTGGTTGTAAGATTGTAAGGTTCTATGTACTCTTGAATGTATACGAGAATATTCATTGCATTCAGTATTTGTAGATTTGTTATTTGCGGTTCAAATTTGTCATATTGGACCATGTCTCTTTATTGTGGGGAGAAATTCATTATTCACTGTATAACAAATGAGTTTGCAGTCTACCTATCTACTGAGACAAGCAACGTAGTGCAGTGGTTTTTTGTCAAATAATTTTCACTCTAAGTTTTTGTTTATGCTATATGGGTTTTAAGTTCATTTATGTCATATTGAGCCATAGATGCTAAAGCATACATATGCATTTAAAAATTTGAAATTATGGTGTCAAGTAAAAAAAAAATAAGTTAATTAAATGCCTTAAAAAGTAATTTCTGGACATAAAAATAAAAAGTAAATGATTAAAAGAAAAAATAAATGAAAAAATAGTAAAATTAAAAATTCTGGATGAAAAATAAGAAGTTCTATAATTCTAAGGTATATAAAACTGTAAGAGGAGCCGCCAATAAAAAAAATTAACCAATGTTGAATTGGCAGTCTAAGGAAAAAATTAAAAAAGGATTGCGTTCAGAAGTCATATAAGAAAAAAGAAAGTGTTTTTTTAAACCCTGAAACTGTATATCCCTTACAATCCCATACAAATTTTTCTTTGCTATCAACGGATACGGTATTCATAGCATTTTTCAAAAACATAACTGCCCTCCCCCAACTGCGAGAATTCACAGCATTTAAATTCTGACTGAAAAGCTAGTAAGGGAGTAAGGCTTTTAAAAAAATATTTTGATATAGTTTATATACTCGCAGACTGGTGTTTTTTTAACAATTAAAAAATAATAAAAACGCAATGAAAGTGTTGAAAAATAATTTTTGAAATGGAAAATAGTTATGAATAAAAATTTATAACTAAACATTTTATAACAATAATTAAAATTACTTAATTAAAAAAAGGAAAATGGTGCCTAGGTGTGAATACGAGTTTCATACATGGTAACCATATCTCTTAACTGCTAAGCTGCATCACTTTGTAGTACTTGTGTGTTAATATATATTTAAATATAAGTTCAAGTTAAGTTTTTTGCTTGTGTAAACTATCTCGAAAACTGAAGGGAATTGGGCCGAATTTACTACTTACTATGGGGGTATATATTAGACTTTCTAATCTTTACTTACAAATTAAATATGATCAAAATTACCATACCTTATAGCCTCCTTGTTTGTGACATCAGTTGTAAGACAAGGGGTAGGTGGTCTGGGTTTTGAATAATGTGGTGTCTTCATAATGAGAATTTAATTCAAACTGAAATATATATTTAGTTTGGTTTCAAAAATAATTTTTTTTCGATTGCACAAAAATTTATTAGCTTAAAATATTTTTCGTATATTTCTAATGTACTATTTGTTACAATTTCAGTGCTAAAACGTATATTATTTCTGGGAATACTATCTCTTTTCTGAAAGTGTATATTTGAATGTTAGCGAATATTAGAGTCCACACTTCCAATAAATATTGTGGTGATAATCGAAGAAGGCATAATGACATTTATATACGTAAATTTCTTTCTCAATTTATTAACAAAATGCTTTGTGGCTAATTAAAATTTCTAATGACATTTATACTTTATCCGGGTTGTCATTCCTGCAACAGAAACAAGCTTACCGAGTAAGGATGTAACATTGTCACAAATTAAACAAATATTTTTGAATAAACAAAATGTATTATCGTCATTTATCAACAGTCTGCCTCAGTTCACTGCCGGACATTAGACTTTCCAATGTAATATATATTGGTATCATTATGGTATTATATATCATCGGTAATGCCCATAATCACCACACTGGACATGTGGGGTGACAATCGCAGTGTTTTACTTTTTGCACAGCGGTACTTCTGCCTATGACTGGTGTGTGGTATTATAGCTAGTAGCCCTAGTCGATGAGTAGCTGGGAACCATGACTCCGTGGTGCACCATCATCAGCCACAAGATTGTCACCAACCTACCATACCGTGGCAATGAAAACAAAATGTCTTATTTTGTTAGTAAATAACATTACTAATAAAATGTGGCAGTGAAGCTTTTTTACTTTGCTCCGATAAACTAATTTGTAAAGAGGAAAATCGTAAGTAAATTACAGTAGTTTAAAGTTGTGAGATATTTTTTATTTTTTAAATTTAAAAAATTTGCATTTTTCAGGTTGAAGATAAGCGTCTACCAGATGGCTGGACCAAGCATATGGTGCGTCGCAGTCATGGCAACTCGGCAGGAAAGTGGGATGTGGTATTGGTGTGGTGAGTCTATATTCTTAAGTCTATTTTAGACTTATGTTCATTTTTCTTTATGGGTCATTTTTTTTTTAAGAAATTTTCAGGCACTTATATTGTTACACCAGTAATAAAATTTGTCTCCCATTTATATTTCATATCCGAATATACTTTAATATATATTTCTTTCAATTGTATTTTTAAAAAAAATTCATTTTGCCACCTTTTTTTGTGCGTTAAGTTAATAAACTTCTGAATATTAACTTATCATAACATAAAAATTCATTTGTTTGTGTTTAAGTACAATGTGGTTCATATTAGGTATGCATATTATAACACTAACCTGGTTGAGAAAACAGCTAGAAGAAATTTCAGCGACTTTGTACGATAATTTTATTGGTCTGATAATTTTCGTTACTTATCAGGAAGTATATAGACATTAGATGTTATAAGTCAAAATAGTTATGAGTGTTTGTCTATTACCAAATAACTCGGCAATTACTTGTTTAATAGATAAATGGCACTGCTATGCATCTAAATATTCAGTATTTTATTATTTAGATTGATTATAATGTCCGTCAGTTCGAAGCAAAGGTTTTTTTACAGGCAAAGTTCTTCAAAATCTTGATTTAAAAATTAAGTGCACACTTCGATTTTATGACCGAGGAACGGTAAAAGTTGATATACTGTTGGTTTTAGGTATTACAAGAATAAAAATGGAACTCTTAACTTTTGGAGTGTCTGGGCACAAAACGTAGTGCGGGTCGTTTTGTTGCCACGAAATTTGTTATTCAATTGTACTGATTTTTTCCGTATATAGAAAAGAAGTGTACCTATAAAATAGATGGAGTAATTTTATTATAGTTATGTAGATAAAAGTGTAAAAAATAAAAAGAAAGTGAAAAAGACAATTTCCCTATTTCTAGAAGAGAAATAAAAGGATTATAAACGAAAACGCTTTACAAAATGCAATTTTTATTATTACCATAAGAATGTGTAAACAATAATTAAACATAGATTTAATTAAAAATATCACCATGATATATAATTGTGTTATTGTTAAGTTTTTGGTAAACCATCCTAGTACTGTCTGCAAAATATGATAATTGAAAGCAACAAATGGAAGAAGCCACTGTAATCATATTCTTCATCTCAGTTGTTACATTGTTGGTAGACTGGTTGTGCTCGCTGTATTAAGTGTGTTACAAGCGAGTAAAGCACAAGGTATGACACCATTCCTCTTTATCATCTGTTCTCTGGGTGCAGTTATGCAAGTGAATATCCATGGCTATCTTGATCTGATCTATCCATCTCATCGGTGCTCTCTCACATGGTCTGGTACCTTCCACTTTGCCCTGTACCTTTACCACCAGGCGTCTGAAGAATTTCATTATGCAACTTAGTACAATATTGGACAAACACTGCCTGATGCTAAGTTCCTAGAGTATTGATGCGTTGATACAGAGCTTAGCTCATGATGCTCATGAGAGCTTAGCTTCACGGCATAGAGGAAAGTACTAGTGCTTGAAGTCTGGTTTTCGTTTTTTAGTGATGTTAACTAGTATTCCAATATCTTCCTCAGCTTGTCTATAGCAGACCTAGTAATAGTCATACATCATTCCAGTTCTCGAGAGCAATTCGCATTATAAGCTCTGTATAGACATTAAATAGGAGCGGCGGGATTATACATCCTTGATAAACTCTTGCACTGAGATGAAAGTGATTCTATAATGCATCATCTATTCTAACTGAGACTTTTCCAGGTTCAAAAAGACGCCTGAGTAGGCGTACAAGGTCAGTATGGTGTGCCCATTTTCAGTCATTAAAGTTTTAGCCATTTAACCAAATCAAATGTCTTGGAAAAGTCAACAAAGCAAATATAGTTCGACTTATTGAATTGCCGGAATTTCTCAATAATCTTATGCACTATTATGAATTGTTCGCGGTTGGGTACCTTTATCCTTCAAGAAGCCTGCCATTTAAGGTATGCTGTAAGATTTTGCTTGCATGAGGAATTAAGACAATAGGGCAGTAATTACTGTATGTTCTGATGGAACCTTTTTATGTAGGATTGAATGAAAATTGTATAAGCCCTTTCCTTCAGCCGGATAGCCATATTTCATTTCACAGTGTGTGAAGTATTCTTATGCTGTCTTCTTCGAAGGTTTTGATAATGTAAACCAGCATACCATCTATTTCCATGGCTTTCCCCATCTTAAAATGTTTTCTTACAGCTCTAACTTCATCTTTTAGAATCTTTGGCTCTATTTCTCTTTATTTATCTTATACATTATGCAGGGATTCAGATTTTTTATATATATTTTGGTTACAAGTGTCATTACCAGAGAAGTAGAAGAACCCACCCCGGGTTTCGGTTAAAAAATGGCCATCAATTCTATAATGAGTTTTGCTAAGGGCTTTTTTTTTGCTCTAGTAGACTATGTACGATTCCAAGGCCTATCCAAGGCCTATCCTATATCTAAGGGTACAAAGTAACAAATCTAAAATGGATAAAATAAAGATAAGTACTTCTCAAATAATAAATAAATCATTTTTCTATCATCATAATGAATTTTTTTATTCAAATATCCATAATTCAGTCAGTTTTGGAGAAAAACATTGTTTTTTACAAAAATAAAACATTAAATATGAAATAAGCATAATACCAATAGTAACTATGCCTCAAATACTAGATATATACTTACATTCGTTTTATAATTGAAACAGGAATTAAAAAAAAATATAACACAATTTTCAAAAAAACATACAAACATAAATATACTATTCAGACGACTGTATTACATTACCATTTTATTTCCATGATATATAATTGTCTATATGTGTGTTTCATTTTAACTTATTTATGTTTTGAGTGTTATTAGTCACAAACGACCCAGATAGGGATCAGGGCCACCTGAGGGGTTAAATGGAGAATATAAAAAAAGTAAATGCTTTGAATTTTGAAGCGCTATGCTTTGAAATTTTTCGCTATTTTCAACTGTCAATCAGACAAATGAGGAATCTGATATTTATTTTTATGAAAGTCAGGTTATTTTTCACAATAGTTGTCAAGTTTTATTTCTTCAGAACTCTTTGAACCAGCAAGATGAAACAAAATACAGATTTTATCTCGTTACATTTTCTATACACAGATATGACATACTAATTACTGAAACTCACAGCTCCAATAGGACCTTCGAAAAATTTATATAAAATTTGTAAAAAGTTTGAAAGACACTTTGACAAAACAAAATACTTGTTCTGACAATTAGCAGTTTACGTTTTATAAATTAAGTCAATTACCAGTTTTTTTGTACAATAATATTTTATTTACAGCCCTGAAGGCCGCCGCTTCCGCACACGTCTGGAAATGCGTACCTATCTAGATGAACAAGCTAAATCAGATCTCAAAGTGTTTGAAGATTGCCTTCTGGACTTTGGAGTGCACCGCAAGCGTGCCAAGAGACTGGGTTGGGATATGATTTCCTCAGACACAACACAAGACCCTGTTCCAATTACGCTACCGGCAAATAGTATGTCGGCCATAACATCGCCCATCGGTCGTAAGAAGAAGCTAAAATTGTCTCTGAAAAAGAAAGATGTTAGTAAGGTGCCACCAAAAACAGTTATTAAGAGGAGGAGGCGTGGTAAAAATATCCAACAGGTATCGAGCATCGTGGGGAGTGAAGAGGAAACACAGAGTGGAGTAGTTCAGCCAGATGGAATTAAGCAGGATGAGAATTTGATGTTGACACCAGCTGGAGATCTAAGCGCTTTGGATGGTGAAAGTCAGGATTTACCTCCAATGGAATCATCACCTCTTGAGGAAGGTTATGGTAAGAGAATATACATAAGAAAGAAACATTTTTATGTTTTAAACCATGGACATTAACGCCCATAAAAACAATTACAATTTAAACCATCAACAGTGTTTAAACGACGGTCTAATCATAATTGCATAAGATTAATGACGACTTAACTTAGCTGAAAGTTTTAACTCTAGATTGTTACGAGCTGGATTGGGTAGTTTAAACTTCTCTTTATAGATTAACCCCGAGGCGACGTGGCCGCCCGGTTATCAGCTGTTTACGTTTCTGTCCGCTTTGGAATTTTAGAGAACTGTCACTCAGTATATTATTTCAGTCATTTAGAATATACATTTAGAGATTTTGTTTATATAGTTTCAACAACCATTTCCAAAGTCCGTACATCTTTAGAGCATGAATTGTCAAAATATATATGGGTACAATCACGGTTATTTAAACTGTGATTGGTTTTACAGGTGTGAGATTGTGAAGTAGACTTGCGAATTATTTTACTACTTAATCAAAGGCCTTAATGATATGTTTTAAAACGAGGTTTAATTTTAAGACTCGACACTTAGAAAATAAAATGTAGGTTCTTATAATATTAATTATTTTGTACTTGCATATTATTTAATGGTTAGTTCATGCAAAATTAACACATGTGATATCCTTTATCTTTTTACCTTACAAAGAGATCCCCGAGGGTATCATAAGGATATCACCAAGTTCACTCAAATCAGAATGTTTCTATGAAAATCACTTTTCTATGTAATAACATCCCCTAACTTTTTACCTTGCAAAAGGACCCCCACGGAATCACAAGGGGATCACAAAGTTCGTTAACTATGAAATACCATAACAATTGTAAAGTTTTTATGTTTAAATTTATATTTGTTTTTTGCCACATTATCATAGAGGGTTCTAGATCCATCTCTTGAAACCCTTTGAATAGGGAGATAGTGTTTTCTAACACATGTCAATTTCATGCACCATCTCCCGAACAATCATAGTACTGTATAATTAAAATTGAATATAATTTATATTTCATTTTGCTGAGTTTTCAGAAAAACAAATAACAAATTATAAGTACATTATTCAACAGGATTAATAATGCTATAATTGAAAGTTTCATTGTTGTCACTTTGATAGTAAAAAAAGTTTTATTATATATTTTTTGTTTGACAACAAAATGTAGAAAGGATCGTAGGTTGAATTATGATATTATTATTAATATTATAAAAATTCTTGAATCAATTTTTGTTTAGAAAAAACAATATGTTAGTAAGTGAAGGTCCGTCAAAAAATACATCTCTCACGACTGGATTGAAATCTTGGGCCTCGTTCATCTAAAACCAAAAAATTTAGTATTTTTAAAGTATAAAAATGTGTTATATTTATGAGAAAATGGCAACCTCTTAAAGGTGTATGGTTATCGTCCCATAACATTTGCTTTAATATGCCTAAAATAATTGGTTTTTAAATTTAAAAAAATTGCTTTGTTTAACAATAGTCACTTAGTTTTTAAACGAGCTTTTTAGAGCACAGAAACAAGTTCATCACTGTATGAACATTTTCTTACAATTACTCTGTCTAGTTAAATCTACTAAATACAAATCATTTCAAAAACAATAAACTTGACAAAAGAATGCTCCGCTCATGTGCGCTACCCCAGTCGCTCTACCTGCTCTGCTTATAATGCCACACCTTTCTCATTTCTATAAATTTCAAAAGTTATATACATATTCTTGAAACTGCATATTGTTAAAGTGATTACCCACATTAAACTTCAATTGCGTAAACAACAAACTTCAACACGTCTAAACATGTTTTAATTTACCACCAAACAATGTTAGTATATTGAGTTTAAATAAATGAGTTTATTTTGTATAATTAACATTAAATGAAGTGTTAATTATATAAAATCTATATATACAAATAAATGCCTTTGATTAACTTCTTCCTGAAATGCCGATAGACAAATTTTTAAGTAACGCGATTTATTTCAAATTTCTACTACTGTTTACCAAGTTTGACACAATAAGTGTGATACATATTGTTGACAGCTTTAATCTGTTAGCTCAATAAATTATTATAAATACAAAGAATAAATGATTATATGCCTTTAAACCCTTTCTTCATAAATATTATATATAGCCTATATAGACTTCCCAATAAAACTTACAGTTATGTGCAATCCTCTTTTATTTCAGTGTATGTGGGCTCATTAAAAGTTCAAATGATAGACAATCTCTACTACCGCTGTCCAAAGGAAGGTTGCTTTAAGAATTTTCGCAAAGACAATTTGTTGAGGATGCATATTAAGCATTATCACAGGGAGATGAGAAAGCTTATGGGAGTCACTCCAAAAGTTTCCGACTTGGCCTATGCGAGGACAATTACGGAGGATCCACCTGCCCCTGCGCTGAAATCTAAATTGGATATGGAAAAAGTTCATAAACCCAAAACGCCGAAAGTACCAAAGATTGCAGAGACAGATACGCCGTCATTACCGAAAAAGGAAGTTGATTTAACTCATAGAGAGCTCTTTGTTAATACTGAAAATATTGATATCACACAGACACCATTGAAGACGGAAATTACCCAATATGAGGCCCTTGAAGATTCACCTAAGCTTCGAAGTGCATTGGAAAATGATACACCAGTTAAAAAAACGCAGTTGCAGAGTCTCAAACTCGAGTTTAAGGAGAAATCTGAACAAGAGGAGACTAAAATCAAATTGGAAATGCTAGATAATACTGTTCAAATTAAAGAAATTAAAGCTGAAAATCTGGGTGCCAGCCGAATGCAGTTTATGGACGAAGATAATATAGATGAAGAAGGATTTAAATTGCGTTTGGATGATGAAAAATCCAATGACTACACAGAAGATTATGAGAAATCAATATCAGCTTACACTGTTCCCAAAGAGATTGAAGAAGTACCTACGCCTGTAGAAGTGCCAAAAGTAAAGAGGAACAGGTATGAAAGGAAACGCTTGTCTCAATGGAAAGATGGCGTCAAAGTGTCCAAGAAAAGAAGGCAGCAAAATGTTGGAGTTCAGCAGAAAAAGTTGCTTAGCGAGATAGATGTTTGGGAGGCATTTACTTCAGATGCTGATGAGGCGCAATCTTCTTTTAGCAACGTAGGACAGCATTCTAGGCAGAGTGAGAAAAAGAGTGGACCGTTAGCTTTGCCGCAGAATATACAAGAGATGACGCCAGCTGCTATTGAACCACAGCCAGATAACATGTTTATAACGGAGAGTAAGTATTTAGGTTTAGTTTATAATTTTTTTAGAGATCCAAGTCAAATTATAACCTATTTGTTGGAGCTACATTGATGGACATACATATTATGTTGTGCTAACTCTGTATGTATGTCATTTCTTGCATTGCTGTGAAAGGTTTAAGGCCAAAATTGCATGAAGATCAAAGTCTTGACATTATCTGACTATTTTTTTGATACAGTCTTGCGCTCGCGAAATGGTCATACCTCTATGGTTTGGCCTTAAAGTAATTTGTGCCTAGTAATTCCTTCCTTGTGTATTATTGCTTACTACTCCTTGAGTTCGAAGTTCATTATAGTTCTCTTCTCGTCTGGTCCTTTTCTTTACTTGTTTTGTACTCACTTCAGTTTTCTTAACGATAACAAAACAGGCTAGGACAAATCACAGCAAACTTGCTTTTCGACTTCCCATAGACTTGAAAAGTATTTTTCATTAATAATATTATTACTATTTACAAATTTTAATATTATTTCTCAATATGAAAATTTATACGTGTTCATTCATTACTATTATAGTGGATTTTTTCCATTTAGAACTGTGTGACATTTCTAGTTTTGTAAATTTGTCTATTATCTATGATGAAATGGAGAATGCTTGCTTGCATATATGAAATTTGTAAAATTTATTTATTTATATGATGAGAAATAATATTAATATTTGTAAACTATTGTTTAACGGAAATACTAAGTAGGCTTATATGTTTATATGTAATAATTGTGTATTAAATGCTCGTAAAGCTAAGTTTTACTCGTAATAGACAAGTTATTTTAATTAATTGGTACATATGTACATCTAGAATTAAAAATCTGTTTTTAAAGATGTTTCCTAATTAATGAATATTTCTTTGTTTCATTTGTAATTGTGTAGCCCATTGGAGTCACCACTTGGTCTGATATTCATAATCACCGAGTGGTTACTGCATCATCAATTGAATGTTTACCATTTCTAATTGAAACATTAACATTCATAAATTGTCCACTATTATTAGACTGAATTTGTTTAAGAAATGTGTAATATTTCTAGTATGTATAAATACTCTTCATAAGTCTGTTATCTGCAACAAAATGTAGAATGTTTGCATATATGGAATTTGTTTATTACACTTTGCGATGTTCATTTCTAATGTGATTATCACCAAATATTAGGATTATTTCGTTGCAGATTTTAATACTAAAATGTAGCAAAAAATGGACGTAATCTTTATTGTATAGAAAGCCTTCAAAATATATATTGAATTATAATTATATTGAATTTTTAATTCTTACGAAATTTTAAGACCTATGATAATGAATTTAGGAAATAAATTCTTTTTACAATTCTCAATATAATTACCATTTATATTGGTAATATAAAAGAGCTGAACTTGAGTGTTTTTTGTCATAACTATTCAGTTTTTCAATTGTATACGCTTTAATATTATACATATAATCTCACGTTCTTCTGTGTCAAAATGTTTGTCAAGGCTTTTGCGTTTTAATTTTCACGTTACTCATTTTCACCTTATTGATTTTTTCTTTTATAACATTTTTTTCTTATGATTTAGGAGCTTACACACATATGTGATGTGTTTTTTAAATAATTTATTATATCTTTAGCGAAAGTAAGTTAAAAGCCAACTTAATTGTTTGAAGTCTATATGAGATAAAGGAGAATATTTCTAAAAGATGTTCTTTCAATATTTGTATATAAAATATTATAGATGCTTTCTGTTTCAATTTCTTATTAATTTTTCTGCTTACCAATGCTAGGTTTCCATTCTTTTCAATTGGGAAAAAAACATTTAATTTAAAAAATAAATTTTTGGATTGTTGGAATGGAAAGATTTTGTGTCCCTTGTTTACAAGACTCGTTCTTTATAATAATAACTTCTCGTTCTTGCATATCATCCTATTTTTGTAATACCAGTGCCCACAATTGAATTATTTGAAATTCATCACTTTTCCATTGTATTTTTCAACTGCTTGTTAGATCAGAGTCATTACCAGAATTTGATTTTGTTTATGATGAGTAAAAATTAATTTTGTAGAATATATTTTTGTTATATAGCTGTTATAGAAGTGTAGAGCTGCTATAAGTGTCACAAATTTATAAATAGCTGTATATATCATAAAATTAGTAATGTATTGTTATTGAAATGTATATGTGTACAATTTATTATGTATGTTAATTTTATTCGGAAACAAAGTATGTTATCATATTAATATTTTCATAATTGTTCAGGCGGTGAGAAGATTCGCATAGTTCGTATGAAGCGCGAGGAGATCATCAACTGCCACTGTGGATACGGAGAGGAAGACGGACTGATGGTGCAGTGTGAGCTGTGTCTATGCTGGCAGCATGCTATCTGTCATAATATAGAGCGCGAGTCACAGGTGTGGATGGATCCTTTTCTATTCTTGAATAATTTAGTTGTTGAAGATTATTCACGAATTACTCAATAATTTTGTTATTCACGAATTACTCAATAATTTTGTTTTTATGCAATTTGGGTTAAAATAATTACTGTTATTTGTTAACTAAGCTAATAGATGGAAAACAAAGGAAATATATCTTTCTTATAGTCATAAGAAAGAAAAAGATACATAAATTTGACTGGGACCTTATGGCTATCTCTACTGTCAAACATTATTAATAGTGATCAGGGTAACCATGTTGTTCTTAACCTGACCTTCATAAATTTATTATTAAGATTCCCACTTATATCTTCTAATTTTATGCAATATATTGTCTATTGCGTTTCATATTCTATTTAATGTTAAATTAATGCAAAAGAAGGGACATTAAATATTCTTCATAATGACTGTAATTTATCGTACCATAATCTTGACTTTGCCTCTACCAGGTTCCAGAAAAATATATTTGTGCCATCTGTACAAATCCACGTCGCGGTCGTCGCTCAGCCCGTTGGCTCCACGAGCAAGGTTGGCTTTATGAAGGAACTTTACCCTCATGGGCCGCTAGCAGCGGTGGAGCAGGCGGTGCTAGAGCTGCAGCTTTACGCCGAAGTCATGAGTTGGCTGGAAATCTGCTGTTGTTGGCTGACGCATTGCATGCAATGCGGGTGAAAATGCAAGTAGCCAGGTGAGTAAAGAGTAGAATAAAAATTGGACAAACAGCGTATAATTCCAATTATTGTAACAAAATTTTTTACCCAGGCAGAGAATAAATGTAGCTACAAATTTAAGCATTTGTACTATATTTATGCAGTAAATATACTCAATAAATATAATTTTTGTTGAATATATTTGGCATTAATTTTGTAGAAATTGATTATTCACAATTAAATGAAACTACGTGGTGTAGTATAATAAAAAATTATCCTAACAAAACTTTTAATTAAATTTTTAATATTGAATATATTTGGCGTTAATTTTGTGGAAATTCATTACTCGCAATTAAATCTTTGCTAAGCGCCCACCTGAAGATGTTGTAATACAACGAAACCTAGGTCGTGGTAAAGAACTTAATGAAAGTAGAAATAATACTACATCACGTAGTTTCATTTAATTGCGAAATTTTAATGTCAATGTATGTATGTCATCATATCAGTATCATGTGTGTCTGAAGGGTATTGTCTCGTATTTAAAAAATATATTAGGTTATAAAAATTGTTTCTAATAATTTTTTACCATTTGGGGCTAGTCATAGATAATTCTTAAATTACTTTGTTTATTGGATTTTTCCATTAATATAGGTTATATAAAAAATTCATTTATTTAGAATAGGCTTTTTAAATTGTTTTAGATTGTTCTATTTTGTATTATAAGCACACTACATTTATATTTCCAGGATATATGCCGTATTTTTTACATAAATAACTTAAAGTTTGAATTTTCGAACTCGCACTAAAAATGCAATTTCTGTAATGGCGGCTAATGTGACGTCACACACAATGTAAACAAACAGTCCTGCCTGCTAAAGGGGACTATTATTTGTTTTCATATTAAAATGGTGTATAAATGGTGCGCAGTGACACAATGTACAAATACGTATATAAAAAGTCGACACATAGTGTTCGTTTCAGTGCCAACAAATTTTAAAGGTAGCTGCAATTAGCCGAAAGAGATCCAAACAGCATTGTAGCTCACTTAAATGTTTTTATGTGTGCAGATCATTTCGATATAAGTAATATTTGTGTTTTAAACATTATTATCGATATCAATGCCTATAAACCAAAAGAATAAGAATATTGAACTTTGGTATATATGCGTTTTAGTACCAACGATATTTTGACAATTGTTAGTATTTATCTAAATTTAAATTTTTGATATGATATGAAAGAATATACATTAAAAACGATATATTTAAAAAAAATTTGCAGCAGATGATTATTTATTATAAAAAATCAATTTAAAAAATTTCATACCTGATGCCTTTTCTTTGCGATGGAATATGTTTTAACCTTTCTCCAGTTAGTTCATTTTATCTTTTATCGCTAAGCACTTATTACACAATTAAAAATATAATTTCTTACAAATTGTTAAGTATTTACAATATAAATATACTAAATTTAATTAACCGACTAGAATATTTACTTAATCTGTCAATTTTAACAATAACATCTTGTTTATCCAATAACATTCAATAAAAGTCTATTTGTCTATGATTATAGTGCTGATATATATATTAGCATATACATTGCATGGGAATTCAATAAATTTTTTTATACATTAGTTATGACCGGGAAGTTATTTTAATTAAATATGTATTTCTTTTTATATAATATAATATATAATGAATTTATATTATAAAAAAAATTATACTAAATGCAAAAGGTGATAGTTATAAATTAAAAGAAAAAAGGACCATAATTTAAAGATTTAAAAACTTGTCTGTGACGTCATCTGACTTTTAACCAATAACAGGGTGTTTGCGATGCTGATTAATTTTCAAAAAAATATTGTGATTTCTTTATGTTTTTTTTTATATAATATAAACTCATTATTCCGAAAATTAAAGCAATATGCTTATTTACGTTATAATCTATTAGGATGACCCCGAATCGTGGTATATTTTCGATGTTGTCAAATAGCCTATTATGTGATTATGACGGAATATTATTTTTTTAAGATACTTGAGAAAAGTAGCTTTTGCTGAAAACAATATTTTAGTTACATAATAATATTTTTAGGGAACTCCAAAGTCAGTGAAAATAGTTATTGGCTATCAGTATGTTCGCTATTTCAGGAACTTCTTTACGAATTATTGTATATAATGTTAACATTTTGAGCCAGGATAATTCAAGATTAGAACACTGTACATCTCACATATAGTATAGATCTGTTGAAGAGGTAGATATAGAATCATACACTCTATGACACAATGTAAGCGGTGGAGGTATACATTGAGTAAAGTTAAATGTAAGCTGTGGAGGTATACATTGAGTAAAGTTAAATGTGGATTAAACCAGATTGTAAAAATTTGATTTATTCGGATCATAATTTCTTATTATGATTTTGGTAATCCAGGATTGTTTCTTATTATAATTTTGGAAATCCATATATTTACCAAATATTTTTTTGAGTGGTTTTTTAAACTTTTCTTATTACAATTACAATTGAGAAAGATATTTTTGTATAGCCTGTAAATGTAACTTTTAGACAGGTCGTACGGAATATAAGTATTGGTATTGGCACTGTCTGTTAAGAGCAAATTTCTTCTAAAAAACTATTTATTGGATGATCATAATAACTGTGATGTTTATATTGCAGCAAGAAGGATCATCCCAAACTTTATCTGTGGTCGCGTTCCTGGGAGCAACCAAGTGCGCAGGAGGTAGCACCAGAGGCCATAATCACGGAGACTGTCTCCATGGACGATGATTTAGTAGATATGCCCAAACTGGATCTAGGCAACATGATGGAGAGTGAGGTACTGAATTATTCATGTTTCAATGTTTCATGATATGATCATCAAGACATTCATCGACTAATAAATTTGGTATAAGGGTACATGTGTTTTAGTCTGATTTTCAGTTTTGAGTGAATTTAAACAATTTACATTTAGAAGAAATACAGTAATGTTTTTATAGTAGACAAATGCATTATTTTGAATATTAAAATATACTCTTTAAAAACTATTAAAAAGGAATCATGTTATATCAGAGTGAGTTTATTTAGAGCTATATAATGTTACCAAATACGTCTAGGCAAAAATTAAAAAACAGGATGATTAAAGTTTTTAGTACCTATATTATAATAGTTTCCTGTTTTAGTTTCCTGTCTAACTCGTTTTTATACCTGTCAACAATTTAAAATTTTTATATTTTCCCTGATATAACTTTTGCATTGCATCTCAGGTGGGCAAAGAGAACTGTCCAATTGCCAAGATCTCACATGAACCCACATCTGATGCGGATTCAGCCCAGCTGCGAGACAATGGTACTGGAGAGGCAGAGGGAGCAGCTCTTGCAGGTTTGCTGGGCAATAATGACCCACTGCGTCTTCCCATTAGCACCAGCGAACTTGAAAGACTAGCCAAGTCTGTTCAAGGTGAGCGATTTTTGTCTAAATGTTACGGTATTGAAGTGATAGATGCACTATTTCTTAAACATTACCTTAATGTGTCAAAACATGAAGAAACCTCTTTAAGTTGTTTCTTTGCTATTTAACAGTTAATTTTGAGTTTTCTCTTATCGCTTGGTCACAATCTTTTTCCAAGTCACTACATATATACAGTGAATTTTTTCTTGTTCTTCAGATATTTGCTGGTAATAGATCTGAAGCTTGTGGCCTCGTTCATGCATCCTCTCATCTAAAACCAGCTAGGAAATTATGCAGATATGTATTATGAAAGACAAGAATGTCTTACAACTTTTGAATTAATCTATTGAACAATACCCACAGACTGTGATGTGCTTGGTTCTACCCCTGCCCCACCGTCTGCTCCGTCAGCACCTGAGCCAGAGAAGGCCATAGATTGGGCAGAGTGCCGTCTACGTCTATTGCAGCATATAGAACGAGCACAAGCTGCTATTGACGCTCGCTTGGATTCCATTGAAGCTCAAGTTGCTGGTGAGTTCCATATTTTTGAGTCCAATAAGGCTAGATCAGATGAAAATAATGGGTCGGTATTAAAGTATTGAGCGTTATGATTATAAACAAATTTTTTGAAAAATCATGGCTCATTGTTAGTTCCTCTTGCATATAGTAAGCACTACTGTTTATATATAATCCATTACCAATGTGCACGTAAAGCGTGGATTCCTTCTGCATAAAAACTTCAGGGCTGTGACTCAAAAAATTGATTAAGGAAATCTGAAAACTCTGCTATATCATCAAGTTTTTTATCATGATCTTTTAAAGACCAGAACAAAATAAAAATTTGTTGGTGCTAAGTCAGGGGAATATGGTGGACGTGATAGAATCTCCCAATGAAAATCCTATAACTTTTAGCAGCCGACTTTTGTTTTGTATTTCTCTGCAAAGTCGGCCAATTTGATTGCAGTATAATGTTGTCTACTGTGGGATTTTCTGGTATTAGCTCCAAATACAAAATTCCTTTTGTGTTTCACTAAACAGATGAAACTTTCTTTTGATGAAGTTCAGTTATTGTAGTTGGTATCGGCCTTTTGTGTGAGCGTACCCCTTGTGCGCTTTTGCGTATGTTTTACGTACAGAATACACTTTTCGTCTCCACTTACCAATTGGTTAAGCCAGTGTTGGGTGTCTCTCAGGGAAAGAAGATTCATACATATATTGGCACGTTGGTCTAACTGAACGGTGGTCAGGGTGTGTGGTATCCACACCCATAGCTTATACACTTTATCCAATTGGTGCAAATGTTCCACTATGTGCACGTGACTGCAACTGAGCTTCTTTCAATTAATTATTTTAAAAAGTCTATGCTAACTTCCACTGGTCGTCCACTACGGGGAAAATCTTTTAAATCATAATTCCCATGCTGAGTGGTCTTAATGAAACTTGTATAAAAGACAATGACGTATATCCTCTATTGTGGCTTCCATGTTCTAGTGAATATAGAATAAAAGCAGTCCATAGCAGTTGACATATATTTATATAGTTTACACCCTTTATATTACTGCACTCTAGATAGTTCTATCACTTTCTATAAGAAATCAAAACTCGAAGAAACAGCTTATTACTTGTCTACCAACCTAATAATATATTATAACAAAAAGCATAGATTTGAGAGAGAAAACTGTGGACTAGGAATGAATGGCTAGTCTGAAGACAAAAGAATATAGACTAGGTTGAAGATGAAATAGTATAGACTAAAGGCTTACCCTAAAACCATTTCTAGACTGATCCTAAATGACTGACAGGTAAAATTATAAGGTATAAAAGAATCATTTAACGTTTACCGGTTGGTCATATATTCATGTCAATGTTTGGATTTCCATGCTGATATTGGTGATTTTGTAAGATAGGAAGAGGATAATTTGAAATATTTAAAGAGTACAGATATATACATTCCAAGATTTTTGTAGGTAATGGTTGACTTTTGTTTTACAATAATAAATGTTTGTATTTAGCGATTTTGTTATGAGAAACGGAAATAGACGTTTGGGTATGTTCAGGAATAAAGGTAAGTGATGAACAAAACAAATAAAAATTTTTATTAAATCAGATGAGCGATGAAAATTAAAAATAAAACAAGTTTGTATGTGGGCTGTTTTATTAAAAACAATATGTGGAGATTATTCTACAGTATGGTTGAATCAGAATTAATGATAAAAGAGAGAAACTAGACATGTAAATTTGTTAGATGTCTTGTATGCTACTTACGTATAAGACGGTATGACAGATGGAAAGGAAAATGGCCAATTTTGCTAAAGTTATAGACAAATATGAAACATGTAAAACTCCTTGAACTTGTCTATGTTGAAAAAATATCTATTTAAATATTTTATACGGTAGACACACATAGATCCAAAAAAAGGAATTTATTGAGAAATTTAAAATTAAAAATCAATTAAAACAATATTATTAAGAAAAAAAGAATAAAAGTTTATTGTCCAACAAAATTCATAAGCACAAATCGTGTCTTTATCTAATAAATTGATGATTTTATGAAAGTGGAACGAAAGTACGGTTTTAAAATAATATTACTAACAAAGTCTCAAGGTGTATTGACAAAAAAAAGGAATTTATTGAGAAATTTAAAATTAAAAATTAATTAAAACAATATTATTAAATACTTTTCTGAATAATTTAAATCTTTAAATAAGCCTTAAAATCATAGACAATCGATGTTTGTAAGTAAAGACCTGAAAACATATTTAGTTTTTAGATTTATACTTTGAAACATGATGTATGAAATATTTATGTTCGCAACTATGCTAAGTACTGTAACGAAAATTGCCATTTTCCTTTATGTATTTAATGAATTTTATTATCACTAGAAAAGTAATTTTGCCAATAATCCTGTGTTTAAAAATCATTGACTTCATTCACAGAATTGGAATCGCAAGATCCATCGCTTGAAGACGACGAGACGGCCGATTTCTACCCACAGACCAAGCAAACCATACAGATGTTAGTCCGCGATCTGAATACTATGGAGGAGCTTGCACTCATCACTTAATTTATATTTTGTGACATGTAGAATAGTTATGTTAGTACTTTATAATGATTGTGTGTGCTAAGTTTTGTTGCTGTAAATTTTTTTTTAACGTAACCAGAAAATTTAATACAAAGTAGACTAATACACTAAATAATCACAAGAGTCTGAATATATCCTTAGAGAATAGATGCCTGCTGTTATAGTGTCAGTGAATTTAATGGTCATTATTTCCCACAAACCGGCATTTTCAGACTCATTTAATCCTCATCATACACGAGGAAAATATATAATGTTCACATGTATAGTTTTGGTGTTTGTGTTTGCTATATAAGGTCATTCACATTGTGTACGTACGAGATGTGGTATCATCCTGCCTCAGTGTCTCCGTTTATATTATCAGTTGAAGCTAAGTTTCTATACTCCATTCAAATCTTTGTAAACAAACAGATTTGACAGTTCAGGTATTGTAAATCTTTTTCTTACATTCATAATAGTAATTTAACATGGATTGATTTGGTATTTGTGATTAACAAATATAATTTTCACAACTAAATGAAACTATGTGATGTAGTATTATTTCTACTTTCTTTAAGTTCTTTACCACGACCTAGGTTTCGTTGTATTACAACATCTTTAGGTGGGCTATTAGTAAAGATACTACATCACGTAGTTTCATTTAATTGTGAATAATGAATTTCTATAAAAATTATATTTTGAATATAGTAACGCCAAATATATTCAAAATACATTTACACTCTATACACATGTAACTTGTATAATATAAGTTATATTTTATATCTAAGAGAAATTCAGATAAGATGAAGTGTTTTGAACAATTTATAATATTACTATTACATAAAAAAACATATAATAAAATAATACCAACAAAATCGATAGATTAATGGTAGTTTTAATGAAATGTTAGTTATAGAGAAAATTTAATTATTACAATGTAATCACAAATACTTAATTTTTGAGTAATAATCATTAAAATATTTTTTTAAAAACGAACTAATGTAAATGAAATATAATTATATTTCATAGATAAAATACAACATAAATAATGTTTATTCAGCCATGCTTTTCACATCGTTTAATTTAAAAGTTTACTTTTGTGCCCAGATAATTTTGATTGTGTTTATTTTACAGTGTTATGACGGCAATCTTAGTAAATATATTCTCCAACTGCTGTATACTGTGCTTAGAACAACATTCTGTATTTTAATTACACACAAACTTAAAAATATTACACATATAACACAAAGAACTTAACATAAAGTACATAATAATATAATAAACTTAATATAATTTTATGAAACACAATTCCGAAAGCAATTAAGTTGGTAAGTGTGGTAAGCAAACGTTGTGTACGTGGTATGTTGACTGTATGCCCCACGTATAAGTTGGTATACGTGGACATACAATCAACAAAAAATTTAATAGATCTTCTGAATCTATATGCCTTTGGATGTAAGTAGTATGACCTTTGTGAACATATAAATAGTGAATCTTGCAAATAATACTAGGTGTGCACTCGGATTAATTCCGATTTGGTCACTTTAATACATATGTTAGGTTTCGTGTAACAGGCAGATAACAGGTAACATACGAATCCGCATTGGGTGTCCTCAAAACAAAAACTCATAATTTAGTTTTACCAAACATACATATTCGAATGGAGAATAAAAGTTTATTGTCCCGCAAAATTCATAAGCACAAATCGTGTCTTTATCTGATAAATTGATGATTTTATGGAAGTGGAACCAAAGTACGGTTTTAAAATAATATAACCAAGGTCTCGAGGTGTATTGACCATAAAAATGGGCATTGCATATCTGCTTTCTAATATCTATTCAAGGAATTTCAGATTATTCAAGTAGTGTAAAACTCAATATAGGTATGTCAATTTGAAATAAATATTTAATCATTTGTCAAATAGTTTGAGATAAAATAAACATTACATTTTCTGTAGTCAGTGACATACATATATTACTTTTGAAACTACTGGTACGAAATTATAAACGTAGATATATTTTTTTGTGAGAATAATATTTTTATTATTAACCGCTTAGTACAAGCTGCGAATGCACTACATTTAGTGCCTATAAGATATATAAATAACAATACGGTTGCGTTTCGGCATCCACATACCTCTCAGCATCCAGGGCAATCGGCATGTACAATTCTTCCTATAAAAGAAATTGTTCTCACGAGTGCATTTTTATGAGGCTAAACATGATGGGTTGCGGCTGTCTATTTAACTATACCTTTTGGCCAAACTCAACATATAATAAATAATTCACAATTAGATAAATAATTTATGAATGTTGAAACACTCGGCTGGGAATTGAACCCTTAGCCTCTTAGATGGACGCTAGAGTCTTAACTACTGCGCTACAGGTCATAAAATGCTTTCAAATCTAGAAATATAGCAGGGTAAGTTGACACATTGTAGCTATCTCACTCTAACATCTTATAAAAGTAATGAATAGCCATATATGCTCTAGGCGTTTTCAGTATTGAAATTTCGATTATTTTAATGAAATGTTCCAATACCTGATTTCGTAATAAAAATGGAGGGTTGTCCATTTTTACTATGTAAATTTGACAATTCGCATCAAAATAATTGTGTAATACTTGTATTTACATCATTATTGATGGTGAAACTTTCTGAACTTAATGTTTTGATTACGTGTAATACAATGAGGTTTATAAATAGTCAGCTGATCGAATATATATTTGTGCCAACCATATTTTGACTGTCAAATTCGTTATATAGCTATTAGGATTAAATTTGTTGTAATGATTAAATCTCTTATACTAAGAAAACGAATAGTATGAAAGAGTATCGGGATCATAATTTTTGCAGCTTATTATAGCTTTGATTACTATAACAAGAGGACTAGTGGAAAATTCACCAAACAAAATTTCCATCAAAGTTAAAGGAGACCGGCAAAAGTAAGCTTGGCTTCACTGAAATAAACTATATTTTTAAAAGAGCTGGTATTATTTCGAATAGAAAAAAATAAACTGAATTGATTATTGATAATTAGGAAGGGCAAAAAATAAAAAAATTCGGTGTGTTAAAACCACACTGTAGAAGTGAAAACTTTGGTAACCAATATAATCTGTGTATGTTGGAAATTTTAAATAAAAGTAAAAGTTAAAAAGAACCCTTAATTGACCATATTTTATCCATTTTGACACCAAACTGTAATAACTACGATATATTAAAACATACAAATATGCTTGATTAATTTATAAAAGTTTTGCAATTAAATGTAAAATACAGTACGTAATAAATTATTTTTTTCATTTGTTTGAAAAGAAAATATGTCTTCTTTATAAATGTGGTCTTTATATACTGAGTATACTCCAAGTGCAGATAAGAAGGAGTTTTATTTAAATTCTATTAATAAATAATACTTTTATAAAATATAATAGAAATAAACTTAAGCAGGTGGATTGAAACAGAAGCTTACCGACTCCCAATTTTTTTTTATTAAACTGTGATACATATGCACTTAGCATGTAAGAACCAATTTAAAAATATATGTTAAAAAGTGTTTTGTTTTTAATTCAATGAAATAATACTTTTGAAATACTTTTAAAGAAATCAAATAAAAAATACGAGCATCAGGTTTTAAACTCTGACTTCGGTCACATTTTGTTCGGTAAAGCACTAGGCTTTACCGCTGCGCCGATGACCCATTTGTCAAAGCGACAAAATAATATCAATTGCATATTTTTTCCCATTAAAAAATGTTTGTCGTGGTGTGCCCATAAAGTTTTCACTTTAAAAAACATTTTGTAACTAAAGTTATGTTCGTAAATGTACATATATTTTATTTTCTAATATACCAAGACAAAAATTTAAAAAATCCAAGTATATAATAACTTTTCGAAACGATTCGAAAAATAATATTGATCACTTTTTCTAAATGCGTAGTCATTGTCTATATTAATTAAAAAATAAACTTATCATTGACATTGACATTCGTGCTGTGTCCTTAAAATGAATGTCCTTTTCTTTTCCGAGTATTATGTTTTTTTAGTACATTACATCATCTGCCTATAGAGGATACGATGGGATACAAATTGCGCATTGTTTTCATCTCGTTGGTTCAAAGAGTCCTGTAGAAAATGATAAAACTATTATGACAATCTCACTTTCATAAAAAATTCAGGATTTTTTGCATCATTTTTATTCTTGTAACTCCTAGGATTGGCGCTATATGAACTTTTGCTGGTCTCTTTCCCAATATGAATTTCAAACAAGCAAATGATGACGATAATATTGCGGCAATCGTTCTATTACAAGTGCTCTACTTGTGTGCTAACTGACATTTCATAGAATTTGGAAGCTTTTCATCTCAAATGTTTCATTTCTTCTTAAGGAGTCTGAAAGTTCCATATAAAATGATAGTTTTTTGAAGTATTTACTAAATAGGAGTGGTTATGATATGTTGTATTAACCATTTTGATTATTTTGACTTTGCCTTATGATAATCAAAGTTGAATATCTCGGTTCCCATACAAATTGCAGATAGACATTTGAACAGTGATATAACTTTTTGGCATCAAACATTGTGAATTGTGTTCTAAAAGCCAGATCTCAAAAACTATATTATTAATTTTAACAAAAAACAGTAAATAAAATCTTTACACCAAAACACAAAGGACCAACCTTAATTTTGTCCAGTTCATTTCACAATTGCATTGAAATTTTATAAACTTTTAAAAGCACATGACGTACACATGTGTTCCAGTGTTTCTGCTAGGGATGTTATGAATATAAAATTTTGGATCTGGATATGGATACGCATATGTGAATAATTTTTACCGGTTTCAGTTACGGTTACGGATATGAAATTATTTTGGATTATATGATTATTTTGGATAGTTTTCGTTATGGATATTAGGTATTTAGGAATTGTAAAAAGGAAATACAGTAGGCATAATTACAAGGTAACAATTTGACTTTATTTCTAGGTTATTATTTGATATTACAATCACAGAAAAAAAAAATTAGCCTTAAAAGTGATTATTATAGCTACTCTTTAAGTAGATAACACTCTATGCAAAAAGAAAATTATAATAAAAGATTTATTGGTTCCTATTCAATATTTTATAGGAATCATTATCTATTAAAAGCTTACCTTATTTAATGTTTACTTTATAAGAACACAAAAATAATTATTACTTGATACATCAACAGTAATAATGCATCCTATTTAATCAGTCTTTTTAAGATCATATTAAAAAGTAAAAACTAAATTAACAATTGAAATAAGTACCTACATACTGTAATCTTAGAAACAGGTAATAAAATAAGGAAAGAGAACTTTCTTCTTAATCAATGATTGTAAGTAAGGAAATGATTACATAGCCCCTTGATTACACTTGGCACATATAAGTGCCATCAGCACTTGTATCATAGTTTGTTAAAAATTAATTAACCAATACACAAATAAAGATAAATGAGAAAAATAGTAAAGCCTCCATAATTCACATCTGATTCAATTTAAGAAAAGCACATGATCTGGGTTAGAACATCTTTGTATCTATTTTTGCTTAAAGATAAAATCATCTTTAGAGCAAATGGTTGCCAAAAAGTTAGTGAGTTAATAGGAAAACATGCTTTTGGAAAATAATTATTAACTCGATTAGTGCCCAGGCCCTAGTCGGGTTAGCAAATGTATTCGAAGAACATTATTGACCCGTCATTATCCGGGAATTAGAGAATTTACATAGAGTATCTGGCTTTTTATAATAAGTGAAATTCGCAGCAGCTGCACCGTCAAAATTTAATTGTCTAATAAAAAAAAAACTAATTGCAGAAATTACTTCAGTGAAAACTATTAACAACCATACCTTTTCGAAAATATTATGAAATTTCCTAAATATTGAAATAATTTTTTATTTACAAATATATAAAGAGATATCAAAGAAATTTACGAAATTTTAAAAGACCCATTTCTCACCAAATTTTCTATTATTTTACAATATTTTGTGAACTGTGGTAAATAAAAAAACATTTTTTTATTTAAAATAATCATTTTTAACATTTTCTATAACATAATAAAATAATCATTCTATAAAATAATCATTTATATAACATTTCTGGAAATTTATTTTATTATAAAAAAAACATTTTTTTATAATAAAATAAATTTCCAGAAAATGTTATATAATAAGTCGAAATTATATAAAAGTACTCGAAATAATTCATAAACGTGAAATAATAGGGACGTGTTGAATCATTATGTCGTAAGCCATGAACGGAGAAAGGAATGGTGCAGTGAAACTAATAATTCTTTAATTTTACAATTTTGTTGAATTTGGTATAAAATTCTAAAAAATGTGTTTGATTTTTGTGAAAATAAATGATGAATTATTCAAAAAAAGTATGGAAACTTTTTATATCCTCATAAATTTCTAAAATTGAGTGATATATTATTTATTACTCACATTGTATACTTCTTTTTATACATACATAACCCCCGAAATACATATAAAGAATAAGCAAAATATTATATTCATGTGATAAGTGCAAGTATTCTAAAAATAATTATTTAACTTGGGCCATCTACAGTGAGTTATGTTGAAAAAAATTTATTGATAAAGGATAATTATATTTCTTTAATCTATTTACGAGATTATTTTATTAGTAACAAATTTGTTTTTTTCCCTAACATGAAGTTTTTTTGTGGTTGTAGTAATGGTAATAACAAAAAAACGAGCAGTAAAATTCGATTCAATTTCAAAACTAGATTATTCATATTTTGTCAATACTTATAACAAGTTGTTAATAATTGTTAAAAGTTGTTAATGTGAATAATTGCTAATATACAAGATACACACAATTATTCTTAACAAATATTATTCAAGTATACCAAGAAGTAATGAAATATGTCCCTTGGTTGGAAGACGGGTTGTATAGATGTCAAATTCTTTGAAAATATAATGAACAGTTATAGAAATAAAGCCAATATGCATAAAGTTCATAATAGCTTTTGGATGGAAAACATAGTTCTTAATAACTTTTGAACAGAAAAACATAGGATAATGGGGGAAAGGAGGGAGAGAGGGGAAACGGAAGGGGAAGAGGAGGTGGAGGGGAAGGAGAAAGGGAAGGCGAAGGGGAATGTCAATGCAAATGCGGGGCTGAGGCCGAAGGTGAAGGCAAGGGGGAAGGAGAAGAAAATCTAAAACTAAATCTAATACCATGAAGCAAGCAATTTTACATTCCTATGTTAAACTCAAAACACACCAAGCAATGCTCGGTCACCCGGTACTATATATATATATATATAATAATTAAATTGATGTTGTATGATGGATATTAGTTTGGCGAATCAGGAACAATGGGAAATTATTATTTTAAAATACAATAATATGCATATATTATATTAAACTACTTTCAAATAAAATATTAAACACTAACTGTATAATACAGTTGAATTATTAAACTGATAAGATTTGCATATTATATGAAGTTATACTCAAATAAAATATTGATAAAAAAGTGCCTAAAAAAGTAGATCATTTGGCCGACGCCAAGAAGAGTCAAGTGTATCCGATTCAGCATCACCGATCGGAGCGTGACGGTTCAGTTTAGTTCACTGCTGAAAAAAGTATTTACTCTGAAAAGAAACGAAAATATTTACAATGAAATACTTACTTGCATATAAGTGATTTGTACTGGAAAGAAAATATTAAACGTCATTGAATGTAAAGACGTTATGAGTGAATGAGATTTTATTTTTGAAAAACTGAACTCTGTATTGCTTTTATGAATTATTAAAATGCTTTTATATAATCACTATGCCATATTTAGGCACAACATCATTTTGATTTATTATAATTCATGGGGACTAAACAACGAAAAAAATAACAGAAGTGTAACCAAAAGTTTATTAGTTTATCGCCGGATGGTACTGATAGCATCTTGCACGGTCCCTATACATTTCCATATTTACATCTATTAGGATCTTTACTTATACTTACACACAATGATGAAAAAAGATAGAAAATTGATATTTTAACAGTCTAAATGTGAGGCACGTATCCTTGTGAGACACTATATTGTCTTGCGGCAAATACACATGTACTCGGTTGTTCAATAAGTTTTGTCATTCTGTAAGAAAAATACGATTTTATGGTTTGAATTTCATTTTATTATTCAATATACTCTCTCTGATCTTTAATATACTTGTTTCAATGATCTTCTAATTTATGGATTCCGTCCCTGAAGTGAGAAACTGGAACACTGTCGAAATATGCTTCCACGGCTGCTATTATTCTTCGTTCTATGAAAATCGTTTCCCACGCATGAATTTTTTGAGATGTGAGAACAGTCCAAAGTCGGAGGGATCTTAATCTGACGAATAGTGTGGATGTTGTAACAATTCATACTTTAATTCACCGATTTTCGTGATGGTTTTTTGAGTTGTGTGAGAGGGTGAAAAAAATCATTGATGAAAAATGACTATTTTTCTTCTGTAAACTACGTCTTTTCTCATGAATTTTTATATTCAGCTGGTTCGAAAGGTTACAATAATAATCCGAGTTTATTATTTCATCAGTTTGGAGGTAATCCACGGTCAAAATTCCTTTTGCATCCCAAAATACTAATGCTAACACTTTCTGGACCCTAACTCACTTCGGAGCAGAAGTACCAGGTTCACACCATTACTTAGCCTCTTGTTTTGATTTAAGATCTTGGTAGTAGACCCAAGTCTCATGATGAAACAATGCATAAATTTCTTTTTATCCTAACGCTCCAAATGTTGCTGAAAAGTTGCATTCGAATGTGTTCCATTGTTAGCGAATGCGGCACCCATTTTAGTAAGTTTTGTAAATATCATTTTTTTCATTTGTTCGTATAAGTACAATACAGGTCACTGTTTTCCCTTTAAAGCAAAAGAGACTTAACTCAAAAATGAAATCTTTTGGATATTTAATATTACATTCAGCGTATTGTGTAAATAAATGATGCCGGAGGCGGTCAATATAAAAAAGACTAAAGTATGTTTTCTTAGTTCTTTTTATTACAGTATCTCAGTTTTAGATTTTTTTGAGTTAGGTCTATTTCATTTTGAAGGTGCAAATGTAAGAATAACCTGTGAAACCACATTATATACGTTCAGAGGAAAATTGAAAAGAAAGGTATAGGTGAATATTATATTATTAAGCATAAATAATCTGTTGGTTAATGGGTACAAATTTTATACTTCAAACAATATTAAGATTTTCATAATTGATGAAAATGATTTAATTTTTATATCTATGACCATTTTTGTTTGGGGTTGGACTATATTATTGGCTATGTAGGACCATGAAGAAGCATAGAGATCATATGAAAACAAAAAAAATAAGAACTTTTGATTATGTTTGTCAGTATCAGTGCAAAACTTTATCAATAGAAAATATTAAACGACATTGAATGTAAAAAGGTTATGAGTAAATGATAAGATTTTTGAAAAATTAAACACCATGTTTTTATTATGTATTATTGAAATAACACACCAACCTTATTTAGGCATTATAATTTTAATGGTTACAAAATAACAGCATTGTAACCTAAAGTTTGACTTATCACCAGATGGCACGACAATATCTTGCACCTATAGAAGATATTCTTCTATAGAAGATGATTTTATGAGATTCCTATAATGCAACAATGAAGAATCAATTTTTAATACCAAATGTATTTTAATTCTCCATTTAAAATAATTTGTAATAATATTTCAATGACAGAACTTGCTACATCACAGAATATTGGTGTTAAATGTTTCTAACTTTTAAAAACAATAAGTTTAATTTTGTGAATAGAATAATCATGCTGGAAAAACAAAATTATACTCTTCCCAAATTGTTTGTTTTTTTATTTGAACGGGGAGGAAGGGAAACAGGGTGCATCTGATTTAATTCAGCACATTATAAGACATCAAAGGGGAATTCCATGTTATGGATATTTAGTCGTTAGCTGGCCGAGACTTGGCCTAATTTTACGCAATAGAGTTAAAAAAAAGGAAATAAATCATTTAGTGTTTTTACTTTTTAGCACTGCTGCATTAAACTGCCATTATTCGATTCAAATTTATTCATGAGCGCTGGAACTGTATTTTAAGTTGTTTGAGTTGAAATGTTGTATTTTTTAACCATTTCCGTGAACCTTTTAATTTATTCTGTACATTTAACTTCAAATAAATATACATTCTCAATTTTCAAATAAAAAATTGAATAAATGTTATACGTCAATCATATCTGAGTTTTGGAACTGTCAGATATATGTTGAAGCATAACTGAATTTTAGAACCGTGAGTCCTTTGTTACGTCAGGTAACTGATATTATATATCGGATGAATAAAATTACTCGTTGATCAAATAGCAGTTTTTTGCCAATTTACATCTGTCAATTTCTTCCCTATCTAAAATTCTTTTCTTCCCCTATCTTCCAATTCTTTTCACAGTATAGCATTTACTGGTGCACATTTACAGTTAGGTTAGCGGAATAACTCCTTTTAGACGCCCAAGTTGTGCTACAATGTTGTGGAAAAGAAATGTGTGCAATATGTGCTTTCGAGCAAATAAAAAGTATATTTTGAACAATCTATTACTGTGTAGTTTTAATTGGACAATTGCAGAACTTAATTTTTTAATATCTTCAAAGAAGTACTTGCAATTTTATAAAACATGTTTTTATTGCATAAAGAAATGGCACCTTACTTTATGGAATTTTAAACTAAGAACCACATAACGTTTTTAAGTAGCAAAAGACCTTTGTACTTTTTTGATCCTTATTTTTTAAAATAAAGCTACATTTAGATCTTAATTACCAATTTATTTTCTCGTTAATACAAAAACCAATTAAGTATACAATAATCAATAATGAACATCAGAAATATTTTAACCCTCATAGAATTTGGGAAGTGCATCACCCAATATAACTTTCCTTTCAACTCCGTCCTTGGTAATGATACCCAGCCTCACGACACCTCCTGAAGAGCCGTCGCGAGACATTGCGAGGGCAAGAGTGCGGACAACAAAGTCGATAGCTTCTGTTTTGCTCATGCCCTCCTTGAATTTTGCATCTACAAAGCCATACACATAACTCGAGCCTGAACCTCCAATAGAGACGGCCTGCCGACGACACATTCCTCCGATTGGAATGGAGTATATTTGACCTGGAAATGGGTTATCACTTTGTAGATATAATATGTAGAAAAAGACAAAGGATATTTACGCAAATAAATTGGTATTATTATGATAGTTACTTGGTATTAAAATTGGATTATTTTTTGGTTCCTAGAGCATGGCACACGATTGCTTTAGAAAGAGTAAATTTCCCTTAGTTAAAAATTTAATATTAACGATTACGAGATTGCATTTAATATTGCAGTGGCAAATGAGATAGTTAGACATATTCCTATTTAAGAAAGTTCTTATGACTGAAATTGTGGATAAGTATAGTGGATAAAATATTTTAAAAACTATCATTATTCCAAAGTAAATAAATTTTTACCCTACTTCTACAAATAATCGATGAATAAACTGAAATTATCAATAGTCAAAACAAACATAACAAATTATTAATCTATATAGTTACACAGTTTCTTAATAAATGAGCATCAACAGTTTCATAATAAATGAGCAGCAAAAGTTTTTGATCAACTCAACCACAAAATTAAACAAATGAAACAGAATTGAAATTTTCAATTAAAAAAGAAAATATTGTTTGTAATTAAAACTAATGAGAAAATAAGATTGCTTATTTGAAAAATCTAAGTATTCCGCTGTACAGATTATAAAACACAACACCTATTCGTCTATATCTTATTTACTTAAAGCCTCCACAATTTGTACATTCGAACTAAAATCTATTAACAAAATAATACCTCCCTCTAAATACCCTACCCTCTAAATCTAGAAACAAAATAATACCTCCTTCATTCTTATCCCAGCCCGCAACCAATATTCCAGCCGTGAGGGAGTCTCTGTAATTATAGCATAGCTCACGGAAGATGGATGCACCAGTTTTCACTAGCGGCATACCGCCAAGCTCCATTTGATGGAAATCTGGGGAATGAAAGTGAAAATTAAATTTAAAATGTGATATGATTTTGAATATTTATTGAATAAGTAATGTGCTACTTCAAACAATTGTTAAATTAATATTTCTATATAATGCTAATTAATATGTTAAAATATTTTATTTCAGCATATGTTTAATCTAGCATATTATTTAAATGTTGAAGTACATTTTATAACTTTGTGTTAAAAAAATATAAAAAAATTATATTTAAAAAATTTAAATAAAAATATTTGTTTAATTTAAAAGAACTACAAATGGAAGAAGACAATTTGATAATATTATTTATCAGCCAATTAGATAATTTCTTGAGTGGCTAAGGTTTGAAAGTATTCTTTACAAGATTTATTCTCACATTGAACACATCTTGCCTTTCAGGAAGTGTCAATAGTGGGCTCTTTCCCGAGTAGAAAAATGAATGTTATGTTTCAAGTAACGTTTCAAATTGCAATATCCTAAAATGACAAGACATATATATTTATATCATATATCATTTGACAGACAAATCAACAAAGGTTATAAATAGTATATGAGCGTGCTGTGCTTCGGCTGTCGGAGGGGGAGCAGTCGAAAAATAAGAGTATTTTGTCAGTTGATGCGCTCTTAAATTGTTATGCTTAAATAGTGGTTGTCTCCTATGTGACGAAAAATTGAGTGATGTGTCATTGAAATTATAATGTAATATTCATGTAGTGTACAGTAATAGTGGTAATGGTAATAGGTTGATTGCCAACTACGAATTATCTCATAGTTAACATTCTTGTCTAGGACGCCAGCTATGAGATAATTATTAGTATATCAGTGTGAATATGAATAAACGGCCTCAGGGAAGAGGAAAGTAAATCAAAGTTGGTTTACAGAACAGAAAATTAAAAAGTACCACGGTAGTTAACGTGTTAAAAGGATGGAATAATTGAAATTGTAGTTGTGGAAATTATGTGTTTGGACGAAGTGTTGAAGTATAAGATTGCTCAAGGTATTCAAAGGTATCATAAACAATTTCAAAGGCAGGTGTTCAAAGCACCACATACAGAAGAGTAGAGATCAAGGTGAATCAAGTGTCTAATGCTGAATGTCAGATGGCTCACCAACTTTTGTTGTGTAAAATATGTAAATAACGTTGTACATTTTATAAAATGAAATGTATTTGTTTATTTTCTTTCATACCACATAAACAACCTTACTGACATATGACATTTTGCGATGTAAAGATTTTCTGCTGTGGCTCCGCACAAAAACTGCCCTATTTTTCATCATATTAAATAACAAGCAGCTAATATCTAAAACTATTTACTGGAGCTACCATTTTACTATTTAGCTGTTTTATTTAAAAATTTTCTTTTAAAATCATTACATATCAAAAGAGTCAGCAAAATTTCAATTTCAAAAAGACTTGGATTGAATAAATCATCTTACATTAAAAAAAATCAGCTAATAAGAATGTAATTATTATGTTCGATTCAAGTTCGTGAGTTATGTTAATTCCTGCTTTTAGTTAGTTAATCTGATTGTGCGGGTGTATTGTTATTCAGTCATTATTGAACTTTTAACAGAACTGTAAGTGTGCTTAAGTATGTTTAGTTTACAGTTTTACTTCTAACAAACCAAGTTACATTGACGATACCGTGACGTATCTCAGATTGAAATCAGGAGATATTGATATTTATCTGTAACCTATTACTAAATTTATAAACTATTCCTATGGTTTAATTGTTATTTTATGATGACATTTGTTATATCTCAACGAAATAATGAGTTCTTTCATATTTTGGCAATAATACATTTTATAGATTAGTCATCATTTAACTATGGGAATAGGTTTATAGAGTCGTAATAACATGGTAATATTCTCTAAAGATAATTAAAAAATAGAACCTACTTAAATGGTACTTGACGATATCGGCGATGGCTTGAGTGTCTGCAGCCGATCCTGAACGACAACAGTAAATGTGGTCCGTGATTTTTGTTAACTTGTCGGTTACACGGTTAGCGATGTAAGCGCCCGTTGTAGTACGGGAATCGGCGCCTATTATAACACCTCCGTCGAATTCACAAGCCATGATTGAAGTACCAGTACTATGTTCCGCTTTCAACCACTCTGGCAAACAGGGATCGGAGTATGCACCGATAGTCGGGTTCATTGTTGCTGCCATAATTTATTACTGAAAATAATAAACATATCTTTAATACATCACTTTATTATGTTTAGAGTTAAGTATCTCATGTTAAAGTAGATTAATAGAACTATACTTACATTATTTTATAATAAATGAAAACACAAAAACTTTATTGACTTATTTTGTAAAGTCACGATTTACGATTAGATTCGTTTTGTATATTTGACATGACGGCTTTCAGAATAGACAATACTTTGTTTTTTTCTTAAAGTTGAATTCGCAGAATGAAGCATTCAATGTCATGGGTTAGGGTAATATGGCCAGTCTGGTAAAATGGCTAATCGAAATATTTCAATGTTCTTTCACATACTAGCTGTTGTAAATGTTGTTTTTTTACAAAAATACCAAATTATGTATTTTCCAAATATAAAGTTGGAAACAATTGAAGAATTTTTTAAGATGCTTTTTTGTTTTTTTCGTGAAATGTAATTTCCTACCGGTAAAATAACCTTGAAGTGAAAACTAAGTAGCGACTCGTATTACCTTGTATTAACGTTCGTAAGTAACTGACGTGTATTAATTTTTTTAATTATCGGTTTCCGCAAATACATCTAGAAACTCATGATAATATCAAAAAAGGTTTAATATTTATAGTTAAGGGATAGAAAACGCTACACACGCTTGGCATTGCCGGGAGCACGACGACAACGCCACTTAGAGTTCGCATCTTTGCTCGCCTTTTTAATATTAAGTAGTACAAAATAGTTAGAAACAAGGAAAAATATTAGTTGTTCCGAGCAAATAATTTGCAAGTCATCAAATAGTAATATTACAGTATAAAGACCTTTGAGAAATAATATACAGAAAATTAAAATATTAATTTTGAATTGTTTGTTTATTTTTCGTCATTAGCTGTGAAGGTAATCTTCAATATGATAGTTTAATCATTGGTTTTGATGAAATATTATATAGATATGACGTACCGACATAAAACACCTTTGAGAAATAATATATAGAGATTAATTTTATTATTAGTATATCTGAATATTCCTCTGTTTATGTACGTAAGAAACGCTTTTTTCGATGCGTTAAAGAAAAATACTTATAATTTACATAAAACTGTGTTTATTCTCGATATAATTAAGCCTGTGTGACGACTATTTATTTATTATTTCTATTAAATTAGCAACTCATTGCTAAACATTTGTAAAATTTGCTTTTATTGTTGTGTGTATCCAGAATGTCGCTAGTGACACCATAGATAATATACTATAAGTGACATAATATCAGTTATGCCTAAATAATCGTAAATTTTACGTTATAATAATGACACCAACTATTCAGCCGTGAAGTGAATACGTGGCGAGTTTACGATAAAACAACATTGGTGTCTAAATTTCCGTAAAGTAATCGTCATTTGTCATTGTTTGTTTTTATTTGGAGTACAGGTTTCTCACTTTTGTGATTGTTTTTAATTTATACGACATTACAATGAGTAAATTTATGTTGTTAAAATTTACTCAGCGTAACTGTGAAAGCGTGATTTACGCAACATATCTACTACTACGACAACAGTTTATGCCCATAAAATGAGTAAAGCATTATTAAAGTTAAAATACTTCAATGCGCTTTCGAATGGTAGTTGAAATTTAGGACAAAAGTGTAGGCTGCGAATAGCTTTACTGCTAAAGACAATTGCCAAATGAGTATGATGATTAAATATCATATAATATTTATAAGATAGGAAAATATCACAAATTGCATCCTTTCCCGAAAACGATTACCATATTATTGGCAAGGATAGTTTTTTTTTATATTGGCAGAATACTATAGGCATAACCAATTAATATAAACAATGTTGAAAGAAAGATGTTGAGTAGTCATTGATGTCTAGAATTGCTATAAGAAATTATATTTTCGAAGATTGAAGCTGAATATGATTTTCTGTTTGAAAAATGTATAAATCTATACTACAAAAATTTGTCGACTTATTAGAACAAGAACTTGCAAGGTATAACAGAAGAATGGTTGCGATGTTAGAGAAATAAAGATCTTACATTTAATGTTAGAAAAACGAACCACTTGGAGTTATTTAATCAGAAGATTATGACAAGCTCGTTAATCTTGAAAACTTCTTAAAAATTTTAATTTTCTATTTAAAAGGATAATAACGAAACGCAATCAAATTACAAATTCTATGCTATCGTAAAACAAGTGAGTAGTACTAATTTTGAACAGTGATCAACTGAAGATGACTACTTAAATCTTCTTCAACTACAAGCATTCAAACTGGTGCGCAAGAATACACAGAACTATTCCAAACTGTTTTTTTAGTATAAGCAGGAATTAACATATTCTTATTAGCTGATTTTTTTTAATGTAAGATGATTTATTCAATCCAAGTCTTTTTGAAATTGAAATTTTGCGATATGACTAGAGACAATACTGTTTATACTGTAACTTCTACATGTTAACCAGAGGGGCAACACATAGTTGACACTGAATTTGACAAGTGCCCTGGTCCCTTCAACACTACCAACTATTTACTATTCTCCCATATTGTCACTCTCAGTTGCCGAAGAAATCATAAAAAGTCTATTGCGAACATAGCCTAAACTTTTAACATTCGCACCGCTTCGCGTTGCGGAGCACTAGCCATTCGCCAGGAGACTCGCCTCGTCACTCGCGACGTTCGTATTGATGACGGTTTTTTGAACAAGATCAAAGAGCTGGCGAAGCGAAGGCCTAAATTGGGTATTATGTTTGTATGAGTTTTGGCTATTGTATATGGTTGTGTGTAGTATGTATGGGTTACGCTTGCAACTATGATTTCGTAATTAAGGGCGCTTGGTGATTTTAAATGCAGTAGTATAGTGTGATGTACATTATATTTAATAGTAATATTTCGTAATATAATAGTATTAATCTATTTACAGTGGTAATCTGTGCTCGCTGCTTAAGATACTGTACATATTTTGCAGTTACTTAAGAATAAAATCAGTAATCACTCATCTATGATTACCACGGGTGTGCAGGGATGATAGACCAAATTATTATTGAATGATAGACTAAATTATCACTGAGTTTTCAATTGATTGAAGTAAAAATAAGTTGTAAAATCACAAGTTAATGAAAATTAAGGAACAAATTAAATGACATAAGCATTTTCAACATGTCGCCCCCCGTTTTCAACACATTTTTGCACATGTTTTTTTGTTTGTTCGTGGACTCTATTAAATAAAGAAATGTCTTGGTTAATGGTACTTTTAAGTTTTTCAAAAGCAGCGATTATACGCGCACCCACCTCTATTTTACTGTCACAATCTTTCTTAATAATAACACAATACTTTAAAAACTTATCGACAAAACACCCCTGAACACAAAGAGATTTCGCAATCGACTAAATTAATAAATTGACCTTAGGCATGAACGCGTTCTTAATGAAGTATGTATGATTTGTGCAGACAGTTTTTCTTGAAATGTTTATCGTGCTATAATTTCTAAACCCCTTGAGATAACAAATTCTGGTTTTCACAAATAATCTATATACAACCAGAAGATTCATTGGTATTCGTTTTCGCACAGGAGTCGCTTACAAGGTGTATATATCTTAGATTCCTCTATTACGAAATACAGAATATGTCTTTAAATTTCGATACGAGTTGCTTTGGCTCTGTCTTGATCTTATTAATACAATATCAAAGGCGTCACGTACGGTTTAGACATTTAAAATCATTGTACAATTTAAACCAGCTTCAAGCAAGTTCTTCGTTTTGACAAAGAAAATATGCTGTAGCTTTCCGTTTGGTACGGAGAAATTATAAACCGCAGTTTTAAAAGCTAAGCCACGATTGTGGGAGTTTATAATGAAAAATAGTAACCTGTAAGTTTATGGCATTTCAAACGATTGTATTAAGTTGCCACTAGCGACTGTTTATACACTTCCTTATTGTTTCTTTTAGTATTTTTAAAGTCACTAAATTCAACAACTTACGTCATCCACTTTAATTCTTTGTTTAAAAAGTTTGGCATGTATTTCACATAAAATGAAGGAAGACAGAGACGGAAGATACATTAATCAAATAAATAATCCTCCCCCACCACCCCGTACTCCACAACCAATTGTGTGCAGCTTAAGTAATTTGTTGATTTTGATTATGAATTTCAGTTACATAGCTTCTGTAGTTATTATAGTATATAGCATTAGGGACTGATTAAAATTATTAATGAAATTTTAGTTACATTGCCGTCATTATTTCGTGCCAAGCGCCAATAGCGGAGATATTGTAATTAATTAAAATTATTTATAATGCCTAAATATAGGGTAATATGTTGCATAAAAGCATTTTGTTAATTCATAACAACAATACATAGTTTAATTTTTCAAAAATGGAAACTCATTCTCTCGTAACATAACCTCTTTACCTTTAATGACGTTTACTATTTTCTGTCATAATATATATATATATATATATATATATATATATATATATATATATATATATATATATATACTGGCGTGACCCGTGCGAAGTCTTCGCATTATTTATTCCATTATGAAGCTCAGATGACAGATCAAACAAATATTTTACTAAAATTGACATATAGAGGCGCAAGTATCAAAAGCATTGAGCTAAAGCGCCACTTTATTTATACGTGAGTGGATTTGAAATTAAACAAAAATTTTACCGACCGTCAATCATATTGACGTTGAGCCGTTAGATGGCAGCATTGCTGTTTTGTATATATAATTTTAATAATTAATTAATTTGCAAAGACAATAGCAATAATAAATTTTTTAGTTGTGGATGCCGGTAGAGCAAGCAATTATCTATAAAATGATATATAATTTATGTGGATTAGTTGTGAGGTTTTTTCTAAAAAGGGAGTGTAACATCTTAACCTTAGCGTATTAATATATATATGATGATGATGATGATGATATATATATATATATATATATGTCTATATATATATATATAAATATATATATATCTATACATATATAAATACAGATATTGAAAAAAAAATGTAACTATAGGTTTTTATTTCTGTCGTTTTGAAGCGACCCCACGTTTTCTTGCACGGTCTCATATTGACAGCTGCACTATTATGGTTGCCGAAACGTATTGGCTGACGGGGCAATTACACTATTCTGAATTTAGAAATCCTAATTAGGATTTTGAAAAGGAAATAAGGAAAGTAGGATAAGAGTTAGGACAGTTAGGATCCTAATTAAGGGGATTTTACACTACTCTTAATTTAATATCCTAATTAGGATTTAGGAAACAAATCAGGAAATAAGGAAAGTGTGATAAGAGTTAGAACGGTTAGGATTAATTAAGGGAATTTTACACTACTCTGACCTTGACATCCTAATTATGATTTAGGAAAGGAAATAAGGAAAATATAATAAGAGTTTATATACAAATCGATAAAACGTTAAACGGGAACGAAGATTGAAAATATTGGAGGTTCCTACTTCATTTTATAGTAACGATTTTTTTTATTTGTTGTCATGAGTAATTAATCAATTAATTAATTTTACAATAAATAATAATAGCCCCTGTAAACACTGTAATTATAAGCGACATCTATTTGCGAATAGAGTAACATCAGTCACCGACAATAGGAGATGAAAAAACTTGGTACCAAATGTGTAGTAAGATGTCGCTGTATGTAATAATTACTACTTTTATACACTATTCAGATTGGATTTCAAAGGTAATAAGTAAGTAGGTACATCAGAGGGCTTAAACGTAAATAAAAACGCCAGTGCATGTTGATGTAGATGTGTTAACAAATAAAAAATTTCAACACTTTTTACAGTTTGTGCGGCGAAGATTATAGTAAAGGCCAGTATGAATACAGAAATAAAGTTAAATAAACACAGAGCGCTAATAGGCTACTTTCTACTAAGAATAAATAGGATGGGTTGTAGTTTGTAATGATTAATCATGATATGGAGATACCAATAAAACAAAATTATATATTATTTTATTTTTAGAAAATCAATTCGACAAATTACAAATTCAGTCACGTGATAGTGAATACTAATCAAAAAGTGCTACATCCACACCATTGTTGTTGACATTTTCATATACAGAACAGGTTATATGATAATTTTTCGTTTTTAACAGTCTTTGTCAAGTTGATACAGTTGTCTTCAATTACATATTAAAAGACAAGCGTAATTCGCAATGGAATCAGGTTTCAGTAAAGCAAACGATAGTAATATGCCCAAAAGTGACGCCTGGTAGATTTTTTGCGTCAAACAGTGACTTCGGTTCATTAGAATTTCGGAATGTTAATGTTCCCTTTCGTAGTCAGTAAGAGTTTGTTTTTCCCCAGGTATTGTAAGATAATTTATATTTTTGAATAAATTTGGCGTTAATTTTGTAGAAATTCATTGTTCACGATATAGTAATATTTGTACTTTCTTTACCACGACCTAGGTTTCGTTGTATTACAACATCTTCAGGTGTGCTATTAGCAAAGATCTTTGCTAATAGCACAGATGTTGTAATACAACGAAACCTAGGTCGTGGTAAAGAAATTAAAGAAAGTACAAATAATACTACATCACGTAGTTTCATTTAGTTGTGAATAATTTATATTGCTTTTGACGTGGGATTTGCGAAGTATAAACAAATTGACTTCAACTTATGCAACAATTATTATTATTTTATCAATAAATTTGTAAAAATAGTGACTGTGAAATTCATTAGTATTATAATCAACTATATTAGCCCAGAGCTTCGACATTTTAATGTTTTTCTATAGAAAACACAATCACAAGTCATTGTTTAAGACATGACCAACATCACAATGATTTTTTAGTGAAAACATAGTTTACCAAATATGTACCGACTTAAACTGCAAATAAATACATCAAAATGATCTTCACAAAAATATATTCTTTAATCTGTAAATAAATTATGGCTTCATCGCAAGTTTTAGCCACCTTTTCCGTATTTGTTTAAAGTTTGGAATGTATATAAATAATTTATTTAGCGTTTTAATAGTTTAGTGCTTTTACACTGGGGCACTATACAATACTTGTAAAAAGACGAATAAATTTTTAATTAAACAAAGGAAGCAACTGTCATACAGACACGATTATTTTGATTTGCTTCATAAGTAAGACGCCACACTATGGAAAATCGGGATCAGTTTCGGATCAAAACTCGATAGCTTTATTATTTCTAAAGATTATGTTGTGAAATTGTTGCACAAATATAAAGTAGTGCATAAGGTTTTAAATGGGATGTATTTTAGTATAATTCATTTTAATATCCTCTATTGACAATCAAAGTCAATTTCAAAATTATCAAAAAATACTTTTATTTCTTTTTGAGCTATTAAAACTAGTTTAGTAGACAATTTATAATCATTAATATCTACTCCTGTAATTTCAGCAGAGCAGCTTGTATTGTAAAAAAATCTTCTGGTAGTATTACCGTCATTAGTATTACCACTTCCTTGTCGTGGTTGGTCGATAACCAAACCTAGCTCGCCACGAAAACGTTTTTGTACCAGGGTTTCGTCTCTTGCGAATTGGGTTTCGTCTCTTGCGAATGTAGCTGTTTCTTTTCTTCGCTTTTAGCTGACCACCTAGCAGTCACTTTAGTCAAATCGTTCATTTGCCGTGGAGTAGCTCCACATATTGTATATGTGTACCAGAAGGTGTATTCGTCAATATCTGAGATTTTTTGCCATCTATTATAGTAAGAAAGAGCTCACATTCTTTATTAATTAATGTTGGGCTCAAAGAATTTATTTGGCACTTTATTTCATCAAAAATTTATTTCATCTTTAGTTTTTTCGGAAGTTTCTTTGCTAAATTCTATGGATATAGGCCAACAAAAGCGCACAGAAGAAGGTACCATATTTTGTTAGACAACAAGCCTGTAAGCTCGTTAATTAATTTAATAGGCACCAAAGAAGTGATAAACAAATTTGCATTAGAAATATGTTCAGACTCTTCTGGAAGTTTTCGGTTTTACTGGCTTTGTCTAGATGAGCCGTCACAGCCCCGTTTACTGTATAGAAGTAAATATTTCAATCCATTTTTATACACGGAATCTATTTTCAAAGTTCTTGCTGCAGTGTGATTCAGTAAATCTTGAAGTTGTGTTTGTAATTCATATCGATGGAGGTAGTGGATAGCAGGTTTGTTTCATCGCTTGTACTTTGTAATATGGGGGAAATATAAAGCAGTTTCCTTAGTTTGTTAAATTTCTTAGTATAGATATAGTACTTTCGTTAAATCTAAATCAATCAACACGCTCAACGCTTCTTCATCTGTAAGAATTTGTTTTTGATTTGATTTTTCTATGAGACTTGAGAATAAGGTCTTATTTTCTTTGTCAGCAATCCTTAATGTTTCCACAAGATATGCTTCTGTTCCTTCTCCTATCGAACGTAATCTCTGAATATATCCATTGTAGATGTGCTCAAATTCGTACTTTTGAAGTAACTAGTATTTTTTCTTTTTTGCTTGATTCTGAAGAGTCTGGTCTGGAGTCTACACATGGTCTTCCACGTTTTCCAGAAGAAGTAGACGGTCGTAGTGTGGAGTCGGTTGTAACGTCTTCCGAGTTAGGTAAAGTTACTGAATATTCTGATTCCAACCAACTACTGTTTTTCTTTAAAAATGTATCTTTTTTCCGTGAAACTTCCAGACATCTTTCATTAAAAGCAGGAATAATATGTCTTTGAATATCACTAATGATAAAACACATTTTGTCTTCAGAAACTTGATAATTCTCTTTCAAAACTGCCTCAAACGTTTTTTCACCCTCGATATAGGAAAGTATTATTTCACGCTTAGAACACTTGAAGTAGACATTATACAGAGTTAACGAAACACGTAAGTATATTATATTCGTTACAATTAAACGTCTGTTTAATTACCACTATAAATTTGTAACGAAGAAATAAATGCATCAACTCTTTATATACTAATATAAAGAGTTAACTATTTGAAAAATTAGGGTAGTATGCATCTTCTTGATTAAACTTCACATGCAAAATTAATCCAAAAATGATAAATGCTCTATTGTCAAAAATATCTTTTTTATAATAATTATAAAACTTACCGCAAACTATTGATATGAATAGTCTACATTTGCAATTACAACAGATAGCGGTTTTCCGTTTTTTGACATTTCTCACATTTTATCAATAACTTTGGGAACAGCAAAAATCCGCAGCTAATTTTTATAATTGTCTTTTACGAATAACTAGGCTACAAATCACCATTGAATGTAAAACGTGGGGATATGTGGGTAATTGTCAAAAGTCTTGATAGACTTCAAAAAATTCCTTTTTTTAATCAGTTTATTTTAAAATTATTTTAAGGTAAATGTTAACATAAAGTTCGTAATATATAAATTTTTTCCAAATTTACAGAAAATGAGAATTTTAGAAATGTTTAATACTTTATACATATTCCTATAAAGTTTAACATTAAAATCACTTTGAAAGCAATGAAGTGAACAGGCCTGACATTGACGTCCGTAGAAACAATAACGATTGTCACATGACCAAAAATATACTTTAGATAACATTTGTAAAATTTCTACACGATAGTTTAGTTTGACCCTTAAACAATTAAATAAAATTTAAAAAAATGTTAAAATAGCGATACTGGTAAAAACAATTTTTGATATCCCGTTTTTCTATAATTTTCAATAGCATGCCATGACAGTCTTGAGCGTTTTCGAGGTAAATTTAAATTGGTTTTTTAAAAGGCAAAATACATTATGTAAACGTTTGATTTTTGGAAAAGTATAATTTTTTTGGGGTTACTTAGATACTAAGGTAAAGTATTAAACACTTTCCCAAATTTAGTCAACTAGCCTATTATAAAGAGGGAAATATATTGTGATAAATAAATACTTATACTAAATATTGTTTTTCTATGTATTTTTTTAAAGTGTTAAACCATAAAGTATTATGTTATAAATAAATAACTTTTGCTTATAATGTTCTTATTAATGATTAACAAATCACGATTAATATATTGGTAATTTTTAAAAAAATATTCTTATGTACTTATCAAATAACCTGACTTTTTATTAAATGACGTTAGTTCTATAACACATTGAAATCTGACTAAAAATTAATTTTGTAATTTTGTAATAAAAAAAAATTTCAACTTACCTATTGAGTCGCAAGAGACCTTGCAAGAAATACAGAGGTCGTTTGAAGATAATTAAATAAGACTTTTAGTTACACTTTGTCAATATCAGTGCACTGTTTTTTATAGTTTTATTGATAGTAAAAAGTTATGTTATGGGTGAACACAAGATTCAACTTTTTAAAAACTAAACATTATAGTTTTTCTATTAATTAAGATGCCTTTATACAGCACCCTAGACAATATTTAGACATTCTAAATGATTTGATTACTATATGTACCTACGCTATGGGGAGTTTACATGAAATTATCTTTTATCGATATTATGTCTTCAGATACAATATTGTATTCGCTCGTATTCGACAAAGGAACTGTATTTTATGAAACATAATTATTAAACTGTTCTCTGAAGTTACTGTAAACATAACTAGTAAAATATCATTTACATATTATTTATTCAGCTCAAGTTGGTACCTATGTTTCTTTACGCCAGCGATTTTTAATTTTCAATAGACAATAAATGAATTTTTATATAATTGGAATATTTAAGCTCAATTGAGCTTAAATATTCCAGAGTTAAATTAAATCCAAAGTTAAATAAATTTATTTAACTAATTCATTTTAAATGTTGAACTTTTAAATTACAGTATTTTTATAATTAGCTTTCGTAACTCTGACAACCACAAGTTGTAAAATTATTTCAAATATCGTTAATTAACAATGAATTTATATTAATTTACATTACCTAATACTGTTCAAATAATAAGTTAATTATTTTATCTCTTCATATATTATATTTTAGTAATATTTTTTTTTCTGTTATTGCAAAGATATGTATCCATATGTAAAAAGAAGTCTTATAAATTTTACGTCAAATTTTTCTGTACCAGAGTTCTTTAAATTTATGTGAAGCATTTATCGTATAAAATATATTATCAGGATTAAAATGTAAAAAATACATCTAAATAAAACATACATTGTAAGACTTTTTTAAAATATTTTTTTCGTGTTTGATAAAATTGTAATCATCACTAACACTGATAACAGAAAACTGTACGTTTTATATAGTAAATTAATTTGATATTGTTACTGAATTATGCGTTATTTTGGTAGAACACGTTTTAACTGATATCTATAACTAATATTTTATTGATTATGTGGATAAATTTGTAATCTCTGAAATGATTAATGTTTATTCTTCTCGATAATTATCTGCAAGATATTTAAAGTAGCCAGTAGGTACCTACTGCCAAAACCAAATAATTAGTGATATTTTTAATAGTCCATTTTCTATGTTCAATAACTTGGATTCAAAATTAATTCTGTTTGTTAATTATGTCAGAATGCTATTATCGGTACTAATTTTCTAGTTTGTAGTGTTTGGGCTATGAATTGTCAGAAAGACGGACTCTCGACTTAAATAACAATAAATGTGGAAAGGTATGTTATTTTACAGTTATGTTATTTTCTAATAAATAAAATTGTTGTGCTTGCACGTATTTGAGGATATGACAAAATTCTTTTTAAAAAGAACTTTTATTGATGAGAAAATTTCTTTAGGGTAGACCGTGCGCACGTTGCGAGCGGTGAACGAAATTGAGCCGTCACGCTCGCGTCGCTGGCTCTCAATCGGGTAAACTCGGTTCCTTTCGCCATCGGCCAAGCGAGTTCATTGTCTAACACGGAGTGCATCGTTTCAAGAATTACGTATTAGTTTTTATTAATATTTTATTTGAGTATAATTTAATATAATATATGGTATGATGGTACCTTGGAGATAAAATTTGAGGTCTTCAAGGGTCTCGCACTGCAACGAATATAATACGCGTATGTTATTTCATTTTTTAATTTAATTGTCATTGCTATCGTGTGGTCACAAGTACACACCAGGATTTTTTTAAAACGTTCAAGTCTGTTTTTTTAAGATCTATATTATGCGTGTATCATTGTTTTCGTAACACACTTCGCTAAGTCGTTTGATGATCTATGTGCGTAAGTTTTTTTTAAATCGGCTCTTTGATAATGTAACGTTATATCTAACATTGTAATTTTGTTACCAACTGTCAAATATGGATATCAAATATGAACCACTTACAGCTAAGCTGTTGAATAAATTACACGCTGACGTATAAAATGCTTTATCAATATTCACGTCCAAGACCATTTAAAAAGAAAATTAAAACAGGGGTAAATTTTATGTGTGTATGTATGCTTATAGGGGTTATTAAAATTATGTTCATGTAAAGGGATTGTCAGAAATATAATTCCTATAAATGGACTGTCAAAAGTATGTCCATGTAAGGGGATTGTCAAAAATATATTCCTGTAAATGGACTGTTAAAAATATGTTTGTGTAAAGGGATTGTCAAAAATGTATTCCTGGTAATGGACTATCAAAAATATGTTCAAGTAAAGAGACTATCATAAAACGATGCTTGTAGATGGATTATTATAAGTATATTCACGTAATGGATTATCATACCACATCATTGTGTTTCCAAGTAATATTATTAGGGAATGCAGAAAAATATGAGTGAAGATTTTAAAGCGATTGTGTATTTTACAATAGAGCAAAATTTGTGTCTTTATATATGATATATCCACTACATTAAATTTAAAAACTATATATCAATAATAGAGGCTAAAACAAAAACTAAATATATATAATAAGAAGTTTAAAATCATCAACTTTAAAAAAAATAAGATGCAGCTTTCATAAACACAACACAAAACATAATCTTGTTGCTATTGCATAAATCCCTAATCTTCAACTACAAAGAAAAAAATTCATTCGAAATTCCATAAAAACTCTGATTCGACAAAATATTACTGAATGAATGCAATGCAAATAAACAGAGGAATTGAAATTTCCTTAAAGTGCCACGTCACGGTACTCGAAACGGTAAACGTGGGCGATCGTAGGATCGGTTCCACTCATTAGAGCTGGCTTTGTGCGAAAATATCGCCACATTTATACATCATAAGGCCGTCATATACATTTGTGATGTAAAGAAGAGAAAAAAGGCCCCATAGACTAGAAAAAAGTTGAATTAGTTACGCGCCATTTCGAACGTCACCCGCACTTTCTGTTAGCGACAATTCCTTTTCAATTTGTAGACATTTTTGATAAATCGTCTTTTTATAGTTTGCATTGTGGGGATCGAATGGTTTTAACATTTGGAATATATGATTAAATTTATTTTATGCCTATCAACATTTTTGCGTTCAATCGTGGAGAGGTTTAAGGAGAATAGAAATAAGGTATCGAAAGTATTGACCAAATTGTGTCTTTTTAAATACTACTTTACGGACTTCAAACTTATCAAAATGAACTATATATAGCTGGTTCTAGTTTCTCCAACTTCACTGGCTTAAAACTTTGTGACTGTTTTATCATAAACGAAACGAAAATCGGTACGGAGATGGGTTTTGCCAGATAAAAATAAGTTTTTGGGTTTAGATATTTTGGTTTTGCGTGTTATGTAACTTATAAGGAAAATTTAAACTACGTATTATGATTGTGAACTTTTTAGCGTTTGATTTTCAATCACCAGTGTTAAGGTTTCTTTCGATGTGGTCTTTGTCAATTTATCGTTATATCGAGCACAATATACGAAAAGTATTTTTTCCATTTTTATTTTTTTTCTGAATTGAAAATGATATTTCTGTTATTTATAAAAGTTGCCAAGATTTAATTAACGAAAAGAATAGATTAAAAACAATATATTTACAGGTTGTTAAATATTTTTTATAAAGTTTTTTGTTCATTTACTTCATTTTTAAGTGAAAATTTCTTTTAGGTCAACTTGTTCATTTCTAGACGGTAAAAGATATGCGATTTCCCCTATACCCGAAGTGTGGCACGCTTCGGGTATCCTCGGTGGTAGGTTGAGTACGGCTAAACGGTTTTTCGTTCTTCAGGTATACTCGGCACTAGACCGAGCACGGCCGAACGAGACGCGGCCGAGTTAGTCAGTATATTTTTATTTCGTCGTTTTATACTGTGAATCAATGGCGTAGCATCAAAGCCATGATTTAAGCACTGAATTTTGCACGAAACGCGACAGAAGACCGAGTTCGAATCTCAATGCTTTAAGTTTTTTCTTGTTTATTTTATTTTAGTAAGTATTATTTCGTTATTGAATTCAAACCAAAAATAGTTTTTATTATAAATTTGCGTCAGTAGCTATGTGTTATAATTGCATATATATCTAGACATGGTTTAATGCAAATGAAATTGGATTGTCGGCTGTCCTTATTCTGAACCTCAAGTATATTTTTGTTGTTTCTTTTTTAAAAAATATTAATTATTAACTTTCACAATTTAAATAAAATTCCCTCTCTTCTGCGTTCGGAAAATACTCAGTATATAAAGTTCATGTTTATAATGAAGACGTAGGTATATTTTTTTCTTTAGACAAAATGTATTTATTTATTACGTGGTGTATTTTGTATGTAATTGTATGTATTACTATATCAGATTTGTTATGATATTATTGATGTCAAAGTAGTTAAAATAGGATCAGTTGAATGTGAACGGAATTGTTTTAGTTTCTTCACGTGTTGCCGTTAATATATAGATAGTACACGATTGCTATTAATATGAATTATTTTTGTTTTTAATGTTCGTATTCAAAATTCTCAATGGAAAAGATTTGCAATTTCGCGCCACACGAAGAAAGTGATGCGTTTCGGGTATACTCGGCGGTAAGTCGAGTATAGCCGAACGGTTTGACCCCTTTCGGGTATACTCAACGTTTATATTACAGTACGATTTATTGGTTGCCAAGGTTTTAGATGGTCTTAAGCACACCAATTTTTTTTCATTTGATTTATGTTTTGTGTTTATGTACTTAGTAATTTGCCTTAAGACGGTGGTGGAAAAAAAATATTCTGTTCTAGAATAATACCATTTTTCGAATATACCATTACATACACGAATATACCATTTTTCAATTTTAGGCCATGTTTGTGAAAGGGTAGGTTTTGAAATGTCGTGAAATATGTTCTTCCCCATCTAGTTTTTAAGCCAGGGTTTCGAAAAATATGTAAAATAATATTTAATTAGAACTTTGGATCGACATTATTGCGGTTAACTTGCATCAAAAACTTCAAGAGATGGACAACAATGTAACCTTTCTTTATGCGTCTACCGCCATTTGTTTAGAGCTAGTTTCTTAATCGAGTTTAAAAAAGAGATGAGAACCCCTTTTCATCGTATGTATGTTTATCTATGTCAGCAATTTTCTCATAATCTTTTGAACTTATTTTGATGATTCTTTTACCTGTAGAATCTTCATATTAAGGCACTAATTGAATTTTCAGTGCGATTCTTATTTAGTGGTTATATGAAGTCGGTGAATTTTTTTAATGAAAAGTATTTTAATCTACACATATAATAAAATTGTACTTATACATTGAAAAAAAGTGATCGATTTAGTGATCGATTTAATAATAATAGAAGTCAGAAACATTTTTTTACAATTTTTGTCTCTCTGTCTGTATGTTAATTTGTATGTAATTTGTATATAAACCTACTGGACGGATATTGATGACATTTGGTATGGTAATATTATATATACCATACACAAGAAAAAAAGAAATGTTTACTTAATTAGACGCGAACAAAGTCGCAGGCATAGCTAGTGATAAGTAAATATAGTTAGTCCGCGGCGTGCACCATGTAGAGCCAACATAAAATTATACAGCTACACTTGTATTTAGCAGCTACACTTATTAATACAGCTACACTTGTATTTAGCAAGAGATATATTTAATTCTAACTGGAATTGGCCTATTCGTCAGCTTTTTGGCCTCCAATGAAGTGAACACTATAAATCCTATCACGTGGCTTTGGTTACCATGGCGAGCCATTGGTACTGAAATAAAACAATAAATAAGTTATAAATACTAAATCATTGCTGAATGCTACTTCTTACAATGCAAATAAATATATAAATGTTGTTTTATACGTTTGCTTACATCATTTTTTCTCTTTACAACAATTAATTCGTTGTTCTCGTTTCCAACTGGCTCGTGAAAACTTGTAGAACTTGTAGCCAGAACTTGTAGTAGAACTTGTAGCGTGGAAACTTGTAGAACTTGTAGCCAGAACTTGTAGTAGAACTTGTAGCGTGGAAACTTGTAGAACTTGTAGTAGAACTTGTAGCATGGAAACTTGTGGAACTTGTAGCCAGAACTTGTAGTAGAACTTGTAGCGTGGAAACTTGTAGAACTTGTAGTATTTTGGCCATTATTCTTGTAGTTTACTTATTAATTCACTTAATAATTTAAAAACACACAGATTTCACAGACAGTTCGCCCGCCACGAGTTCCTTTTTTGATCACGTCCTGCACTGCTGTCCTTTTCATTTCTTCCACAACCTATTTCTCATCCGGCGAATATATATTACGAATATATAATATCCTTGTACTCTAATATATAAATCGTTTTCAGTGAAAACGGAATGCACTCGTAAGTCTTTTTATTTTCTAAATCAGCAGAAAATTATGTATTATATTTTATGCTTGTTAACATAGCTCTTTGGACGAATTTATTATTGGAATCTCTGTAAGAATGATCTATCTTTGCTAACAGCCCACCTGAAGATGTTGTAATACAAAGAAACCTAGGTCGTGGTAAAGAACTTAAAGAAAGTAGAAATAATACTACATCACGTAGTTTCATTTAATTGTGATCTATGTTTAAAAAAATTTAAGACCTGATTGAATATAATTGATGTTATCATCAAAAAAATTGGTATAAATTGGTAAAATTCGACTCTTTGAGCTACATTTTCATTGTTACACGTGTTACGACTTGGCAATTGCTAAACACGTCAAAGCAAAGAAGAAAACGGTTACCGGAAATTTATATAATCGCACAAACGATGCGAATTTCCGAAACGCTTACCGCGATTCGCTCTCGAGCCTCGCCCGATGTGAGCAATAAGTAGGCGTATTATTGAAGTCCTCGCCACAATGCGAATTGAATGTCATCCGGTGGAGGAGCGCGGTCGTGTTTTGTCGCCGCTCCGGCTTTTTGGTCAATGCTCTCGAGTTATTTTTTGTGGCCCGCTAGCCGCCCCCGCGGCAGATGGCCGCCCGGGCCGGCGCGACCCGCGCACAATGATGTCGAAGACTTTTTGTCCGCCCCGTTCCTCTGTTAAAATATGTACACATAAACTGATCGTTAATATTTTATTGACATTTATTTATAAGAATGCCATTATGGGGATCGTGATTTTGTTAAGTCGTATTGAATTTATAACGGTTGTCCCGGCTTCTTCGGTAAGTGGCGACGTCTTTTGATCGCGCGGTTTAGATTTTGCGGCCGCGAAGAGACGGGAATTATGGAGAAAGGCTCTGTATCAGCAATATAGGCGATTGGTTTTGAAAAATTGCTGAAGGAATTTGAAAAAAATTTCAATAATTTTTTTGAGATATTCTCCTTTAAAATATTTTTTATAATATTTCTGTATCTAGCGATCTTTTCGTATGCACATATTCAAAGTAGGGTTGAATTTCAAATGACTATGCTCATAGATGTAATGGATAGGTTATGTCCATAAAAAACAGGCAAAAATATGTGTCAACATTTCGAGCACAGAAAGTTTTTGGTTTTTGTTCATTTGAGACAGCAATATAACTCTCATAGTTGCGCACGCGGTATTTTATAAGAATATCAAAGTAAGCTACTTACGATATATTTCTACCTCGCTCTATAGTAAATGTAGTACAGAGTTGAACTCGAATTATTAATTTTAATATTTTCTGTTATAAAATAAATATTTTATGTTACAAAATTTAAAGTGGAGTAATAAATTAAAAAAATATTTTATTATTAAAATTGCGCTCAGTTACACCCGATGATTATAATAATGTTTCAGCAATGATTAAATATCTACAAAAGTTTATCCATACCAATATATTTGATGTACTTTCAAAAAGCCTATAGAGTTTGAGATGTTATAATATAGTTATACTATTTATAACTCAAACTGATTAAAGTAATGATCGATTGGCCTTACTAAATAAATATCTCATTTCAACCAAAAAAGTACTTAAGTATATGTCCAAACAAATATTTTTTACAATATTAATGTATTACAGATTTTGAAGATAATTATATTGATTTATCGGCATTGGTTTAGAATTGCCAGTATTCAAATGTACCAACAGTACTGAACTCTGTTATACCAGTACGCTAGATTCCTATACTATACCTATAAAATGAGAAGTACATTTCGTGTTTATTTGAAGCGCCACCGTGAACGTACCGGGAACTAAATTTGACATTTAGTTATAGATGCTAACATTTTCCTTCGTATCGACATGTCATATCGCAATTCACTGTATCGACACACGATAATACCATGATGGTTTTATATCGACACTTTCGATATTTTCTGTTATTTTGTTAATGTTAAGGGTATAAAATAAATTTAAAAAAATTATTGTTTTAAAAATGATTTTTATGTGTATTAAAAGAAAAAAAACGTTATAACTGTCTCTCGTCTCACTATTCTAAAGTAAAATAAACACATTAGAAGAAATAGAATCACAATCGCTGTAAGATGAATTGAGTGAAATTTACACTTATATTGGGCGATATCGGATTCTAACGCGAACGAGATATCTAAACAATATGTCGGATATGTTGCAGGATTTATCATTCGAGCGATTTGGATGAACATAAACAACAAAAGTGGTTTAACCGTACCTTCTGCAAGTTTGTTGGTAGTCATTATTCGGCCAAGCTTGTAAAAATAATAAAGGTAAACTCCCAAAGGAATTAATCTTTCTCCGGTATTAAGTGTGAAAGTACTTAAGGATCTTATATTTAAAACGAGAATACTGCTTCCCGGTTTACAACATCAACCTAAGTAATATCTGAAATCCTACGAATAATAAATCCCTTCATCATATTTGATATCAGATAATTTTAATATTTACAAATATATAGATATCCGTCTGAATGCACCAATAAAAATATACATTAATATACTGAAACGCTAATTATAGGCGTTAATATACAGAATTTTTTGCCACGGAAATTTGAGCTCGCCAATAATTGCAATCAATTAAATCTTATTCAATGTTACTTATGATTTTATATACGTGTTTTATTATATTTCTGTTAATAGAAAACTTTCAATTATCGACATTAATTACCGGCGTGTTATTAGGTTAATTATATAAATAAATTAATGAAAATTTGTGTTCTGTCCTACTGTCTCATTAGTTGCTTGTACGCTCACCACTGTATACGTTCACAAGCAGCGCCAGAATGGCGAGAATAAAATTGCTTCATTACGATTTTGTCTAAAGCCAGTGCATCGTTAATAGAGATCAGAGGCAAACAGGTATTAGCAAGTATTAAACATGTATCATTATACACACACACACACGCACACGCGCGCACACACACACACACACATATATATATATATATATATATATATTATATATATATATATATATATATATATATATATATAATATATACGAGTGTATAGGTCAACAAGTCGACTGTCGATTTTGACCATAAATTAAAAATTAGCATCGAAATAAAAAATATCGACAGAATTTCCCACTCTAGTTTCTATGTCTACCAAAAAAACACAGCTTTTAATTTTTAACTTATTAATAAGATATTGATATAACAATATATTTTTCGATGGTTAGGCAAAAATTTGGAGAAGATTAAATTACAATTATAAAATTGTTAACGTCTACTGAATGTTGGAAAATGACTAATAGTAAATACAACCTTAGTCTGCGGGTAGATATATATTTTGGAAAATTGGTGAACCTTTCTTTCATATCAGTATTCGTTACTGTCTTTTTTGTCTAATAAATAATTGAAACAATAAATTCAATTGAAGATTATCTCTAAGTTTATTGTCTTACATCTATTTCATTATTCAACATCAAACCGTAGTCATGCTTATTATATATTTACCCAAACAATGCGTTAGTAACGCAACGCATAAAGCCAAAATCAATACGCTGCAAAAAGAGAAGAGAAAAAAAAACTTTTTACGTGTTATTTTGTATGGAATAAAACGAAGTGTGCTCGATAACCCCAATGAGATTTCTCCCCTCACCTAACCCCCGGGGATGCTGCACTGGGAAAATATACCTACAATATTATATTACTCGCTTCCTACCTACACACGCTCATGCGGGGGCAAATAAATATATTCTCATGTATATTGCAAGCCGATATAAATGTCTGCGTTTGTAGCGCGTATATAGCCGTCCCTACGCACAAATCCATAGATGAGCCGGTCGTAGACAACACCTTCCCGCGGAATCGCGTGCCAAAATGGCGGACACGCGCGCCTGAACAATGGCCGATCATAATGTTCCTTTTATGAATAAGGAATATGAATTATTTTTGTTGGATTTGAGGTATGGGTTTTTTTAGATTATTTATTTGGGTAATATTTGAGAGTTGGGGTGCAATGCGGGTGTGTTTTCTTATAGGAATTAAATGCGCGGTTAATGCGGGTAGATATTTAGGTATTGTAGTTACTTTCGTTAAGTAGGGCGGTTATTTAACGTTTAGGTGGTTTGATATTTTTAACAAGAAAAGTCAATTGAGGAATGTATTTTACAAAGAGGGTAACGGAGGATTCATTTATATTCCACAAGCATTTTGCGAAATATTTGTCCGTATAGATTTTTGCTTAAGGCTTCTGGACCGGTTCTCCTTTATAAAAACGGAAAAAGTCTTTAGCAAAATTATGCTTTGGACTTTAAAGACAAGTAATATATTCAGAGTACACGTTGCTCCTCTATTCATGTGTGTAATTAGTATCTACTACATTTTTAATGGGTAATAACGCAAAGTATCGTCCTATAGAAATCACAATAACCTCAAGTTAAATGTACCGTACTCATTAATACGAATAACGAGTTACACCAAGTTTCATAAAAATTGTCCATTTGGTTAGGTGTGATTAAGTATCAAACACGCAAACAAACTTTGCGTGGTATTAGAAATCCTTGCGGGCGAAGCCGCGTCTAATGTTACTCGGCTACGCTGCTAGTCTGCTTGGTTCAAAGAAAAAAAAAATTTAAAAAGGTGGTATTTTTGGAATAGAAAAAAAAAACAAACAACTCAGCCCTTGACAATCAGGAAAGAGCAAGAATAAAATTTAGTTTATGAGTATAAAACAAAACAAAAGACTATCTTCATGGACACGTCTGTATTATATTTATAGTACATTAAGAATAGATAATAACAAATAAAAATAACCATAAAGATCTTATGAGATATATAATAACTTTTCAGAAACGATTACAAACGATAATCAATATTGTACGGTTTTTTTGAATATGTGTGTAACTAATGTAAAACAACTTAATGGTAAATAAACTGTTAAGTGGACTGACATTCTGTACGGTCAAAAGAGAAGACTTTTACGTTTTTATCAAGTTTTACGGGGCTTTTTTCGATGACAAGATTTTATATAAAAGTTTCATTTTTATTCTTGTAACACCTTGGCCCAACACTATATGGATTTTTGTCAATCTCCTTTGGTAGCGATTCCTTTCTCTTATTAGGCAACGAATAAAGAGGCAAACAAACTAATTTTGAATTGAAAAACAAGTTAAAGGAATTAAAACACACCTAATCTGTAGTTTATAAAAATAGTAGTAAAATACATATCTTAATAGGCTTATGTGAAAACTTAAAACCCCTTTTTCAGAAAGTCAGTTTCAAAGCCACTTTCGAAGGTATGATGTGTGAACTATATTTTTTATAATTTTTTGCGATATGCTCATATAGTTAATTTAAAAATCTATTTAATTGAGAAAAATAAAAAAATGACAAAATACAATAAAAATGTGTGTAATATTTCTTTATAATTAAATTATACCAAAAATCAATTTTTGAATGTTACTATACAGCTCTATCCTATGTTAATTAAGACATACAGCTAAATTTTTAGTGCTTAATTTTGAACTTAAGCTTTTGGATGGTTTAAACAGACAAACATTATCTACAAATATTCTTGAATTCGTTCATAGACATACAATTGCATCTTCGGCTAATAAATACTACCCCGTCGAATATATAAATGATTAAAATATATAATGTACGTAGCCGAAAGTAGAAAGAATTCACTAAATCCATCTGATTATGTTTATTCCTCAAAAATTTTGATTTTCTCGTATTATGTTATTTATTTATTAGCATACATTAAATAAAATATTAATATATTTTTAGAGTATGTCGTTTATTTATCGTGTCTAATCTTCTACTATCTACAACAGAAGAATTATCTTTTATGTATTATTAGTTGCCTGTCTTGGCTTTGCCCGGTCAAAAGTTATCGTTGATTTACTATTAATTCTTTCAAACATTATTTTGATAATAAGAGTTGGAAGTTGAACTCAATGTATATAAATGTACACACATATCAACCCTTTTAAGGTACTATAACCGTTATTAGCCATTCATTACGTTTATGCTGTAGAAAGATATTATAAACCCACTGCCCAAATGGATGTTATAAACTATGCGATCGTAAAAAAATCATCTTAGTTGGATAAGCCGTTTTTATACCGAATTGTAAAAAACCAATAAATAAATAAACCGTAAAAACAGACAAAACATTCCTTTTTATTATGAGTAGCTCAATACTATAAAAAATTTAATTTGAAACATTTTAAGATAATATTTCACTTTAATATAAATTCAATGTAATGATAAATAGAGTAAATTTTCTGAATTTTTAACTTTTGATTGTTATTGTTAATCTTTAATTGTTTTTTTAATAAGGATTCCACACAAAATTTTTTGGACCATTTTTTCAGGTAGGAAAGTTTATTTCTTTTTTCCTATTTCTACTTAGACTGTTATTTTATCGCTCACAATTTACGAGTATCTACTTAAAATACTGCATTGCTTTTTTTCATGTGACGTTACTTTTTACGCTTCATTTCTTTTCAATTTATATTATCACAGAAATTAGGAGATATTTACTTTATATTTTAATAAATTTGTTGATGATAATACTCTAGAATTTTAAAAACATGAAAAAAGTATAAAAATACTATAATTATTTTGCTACTGAATATTTTGATTCTACGCTCTTTTTTATTATTTTTTATTTTCAAGTATAAAATATTCGCCGCCATCGTTATGCAGGATTGTAGGCTTTCACTTGACATAATAACACCGCTAGTCCTTCAATAATTTGTTGTAATCATTTTACATGATTATCCCATCTTTTGAACGCAATTCTGAGTAGCGAATCAGCGGCGCGCGGCTCCATCATTATAGCTCCCTGCGAGGGCTCAAAATTAAAAAAATCTGCTCCACCGGTCGACTGCCCCAATGGCCACTCGACTCGCTGCAGCCCTTGCTTTGTGCTCGTTTTAGACTCCGCTACACAATGGGGTGTAATCCCTAAAAACTGACCCTAAAACGGTGTAGAGTCGCCATGAATTAAACACGCATAAAGACACTGCGCCTGAATGAATGGCCTCTGGAAAGAATTTAGATTTATAAGTATTGTATAAAGGGTGATGTAAGTGTAATCTGCACAGTCTATTTCTTTGTAAAATGTAAGTGTAATTTTCTCAGTCTATTGCGTCATAAATTGTAAGTGTATTCTTCTTAGCCTATTTATTCGCATGGTGTAATTATAATCTTTTCAGTTTATTTCTTTGTAAAGTGTAAGTGTAATCTTCTCAGTCTATTTATTTGCATGGTGTAATTATAATCTTCTCAGTCTATTTCTTTGTAAAGTGTAAGTGTAATCTTCTCAGTCTATTTATTTGCATGGTGTAATTATAATCTTCTCAGTTTATTTCTTTTTAAAGTGTAAGTGTAATCTTCTCAGTCCATTTCTTTGTAAAGTTTAAGTGTAATCTTCTCAGTCTATTTCTTTGTAAAGTGTAAGTGTAATCTTCTTAGTCTATTCCTTTGTAAAGTGTAAGCGTAACCTTCTCAGTTTATTTCTTTGTAAAGTGTAAGTGTAATATTCTCAGTCTATTTCCATGTAAAGTGTAAGCGTAACCTTCTCAGTCTATTTCTTTGTAAAGTGCCAGTGTAATCTTCTCAGCATGTTAGTCTCAGCATGTTGGTGTTTGTAGCATTCGCACGTATATTTCAAGAGCATGTGGGCAATACTAGTAGCGAGTGGGTTTCTGGAAACGTGGAGTCAAAATCATTTTATAAGTCTGTAAGTCTGGAAAAATAGTAGACAGTTTTCTGTATATAATATTTAGTAACATAGTTTACTTGGTTTTACATTTTAAAAATGGAACCAAGTAGACTATGTAGGTGCATAGTTTATGGTTATTTCAAGATGGAAACTCTAACAAACTATGAATTGCAAGTTTTTATCTCGCGGTATATTATTATATTTTTGTAAATCAAAATAGATTTCACGACTACTTTCAGAAAATAAATAACACAGATGAAAATATTTATTCAAATAACTTAATTGTACGAAGACGTCATACGAGAACTTTAGATTCTAGCTTTGTCTATGCTACAATGTTCCAGAGCGAAGACGAGGCAGATCGCTTGTACGTTATATTTTGAAAACAATTGTATGTTTGTCGTGTGTACTATCTTAGATATCCTAAATAGGTAATCACTTTTTATGGAACACCCTTATATTGTACTACCAGACATACTTTGCGGGTACGTAGGTAACGTGGGTAATCTACACCGGGCTATTCGCAGACACAGAGCTCTTTATTGATTTTATTTTTTTTCGAGGGTCCATCGACAATGGAGCGACCGACGGCCACCACCCATAGGACTTATTGGCAGCGCACGCTTCTGAACGAAAAAAGAAATAAAAAATTACATTATCTATTACCTTGTCCACCTTTACGGATGTATATTTTCAAGCGAGCTATTGTTGCCTTCTTGAAAGTTGGTAGCAATGTGTCTTCTTTAAAATTCGCGGTGATGTATAGAGATAATCTAAATTGTTTTATTGAGTTGTGCTATTTTGATTGGTCGATCGAGATTATTTGTATGTCAGTACAGACAGATATTTATATATTTGTTTAGTTGTGAAATTTATGTAGCTGCGTATACAGCAGAAGAGATTTCGATTAATATCTTATGTGAGTTAATTTAGACGACATTTGGGTATGGAAATTAAGGGCATATACGTAATAATTCGACATAAAAAAATTAATGAATTTTGAATATTTTTATTTACTTGTGCTATGAGAGCTGTTATTATTTTAAATTTTAAGATTTTAGATCAACGGAAAGTACCCTTGGAATCAAAGGACGTGATATTTGAAAGATCGCGCCTTTTGAATGCAGACATTCTTAGGAAATATTGAATTTTATGGGACCATTAGATCATAGACCTTGCATAGTAATTTCAACTGAAATCTCTGACCCTTCCTAGAAAAAAAAGACCTAAATAGACTGATTGTTCAACACAGTCAGTCGACTGGACAACAAAGTGTGAATCACACATAAGGATTCTGGCTTTTCATTCAGAGGTAGGGAGCGCTAAAAAGTTTGAAAATGTAATTTATACCCATGTTAATTTATAAATATTTACATAAGTAGTGACCGATGGTAAGATTTTATTATGATATTCAAGGCGTTGTATCAACACCCCTTGAATATCCTATATGCAAGTATATCTGTGAAAAAAATCTATAACATAGATTTTTACCCACTTTTAATTCTGCCACTCTAATGACAACATAAAAATATTGTAATAACAATTAAGCTTACGTGATGATGGAAGAGGGAGTTGGTCATAGGAAATTCTAAATGGCTAACAGTAAACCCATCGAGTTTGGAATCATCTGATTTAACTCACTGAGTGAGGGTCTGATAATAGAGGAGCGATGTGGTCGTGGGAACTTCTCAATGGTAAACAGTAAATCCATCGAATTTTGGGTTCGTTTAATTTGTGTTCACGGGTTCTTTAGTTATAAAAGTTGTCTTTTACTTTTTTAAGTTACAAATTTTATTTATTCAGTTACATTTATCTAAGATTGATCTTCATAATCCTGAAAAGGCAGATGAAGAGATTGACAAACAGGTATTTTTAATTTGAAGAGGCGTAGAGTTCTAACATTTGAGAATCTATTTTGAAGTAAAAGCGGGGCTAAAAGTGCCGATTTTTAGAAAATGACAAATTAGTAACAGAAAATATTGTGCTAAGCTTTGCAATGCCTTTGCAATCGATGCAAAATTTAATTTAGATTATGAAGTAATACCTTGTTTTTTCATTATTCATTTATATTTTTGTACAGACTAATTTATTTGCCAAATTTCGGTAAGGACCAACTTGCCCCTTCTTGGGGTTAGTTGTTCCCTAGCTGGGGTAAGTTGTACCTTAAGCTGTGATGTTCAGTTTTCTTCGCATTTTTTAGATATAAAAACAATTATTAATTATATTTATCATTTATTAATAACAATAAGTAACAACATGTATATTTGAACAAAAAACTGAAAATAACAAAAAGTTTTCTCTTTTCGGAAAGCTATTACTTAAAACAAAACTAATTAACTTAAAATAAACAAATGTTTAACATTATCAATGCTAATCTAGCGAGATCAAATAATTTCAGACTTCAATAATCACATATTCCTTGCATTAATTATCCATAATCAGCCTTTAGGTTCACATAAACTTCTATAAATTGATATATGTAAAATTATTCGATCCGACTTGCAGTTAGGGCAAACGTAAAATGTTATAATATTGGGATTTAGTAGGCATTTTGTATGAGCCCAATTGTTGCATTCCGAGCAATGTATGTCACAACAAATTATACAACAGTATTCCAAGTTAGAACAATTCTTCTTCGCTATCATTATTATTAAATTCCTGCAAGACCTTTCGTTTGTAATACTTTTCATTGTTTTTTCCCTTCCCCTTCCCTTTTCTCTTTCCTTTGCCTTTAACATTAGCCTGTTCCTTATTTGCACTTACAACTGTTTTAGATTTCTTCTTAGATTGTTCTTTTTTTAAGGCTTGCTTTTCTGGAGTATCAGTTAAGACTGCACATTTTCTGATACGCCTTTTAGTATTTCCAGATCGAGCAGGTGCTTTGGGATATGGCCGGATAATTTCGGGAGAGAAGGCTAAAGTTTTGTGTGCTGACTGTTTTTCTTTGTCAGTCTCAGAATCGCATTCAGATGAAGGTTTTTCTTGTGTTGTTCTAATGTTTTGAATACCGGAAGGTTCAGGTTCATCATTGAATTCTGCAACAGAAGAGGATTGCAAACCACGAAGATTGATTGGATGCTGTGCCTCAGATTCCTTGCTGCAGTCATGGGGAGATGTTGCTGTATTTTGAACTCCAGAAGTTCCTGGCTCGTCAGTAATATATTTTACAGCAGAGGGCTGCACATTTGTTGATTGTTCCGCTGTAATTCCCTGATGATCAAGATGTTCAGGACATGGCCGATCCGTGACGTATGATGGGCAAAATCTTCGTCAGTAAAAACATTGGCATCATATGGATAAATTCCAGTCTTTTCGAAAGTTTTAATAATATTTATAGGTGTTAAAGCTAAAGGAAATGCATATTTTACAATGCCTGGAATTTCGTAGATGCTCATAGTTTCGCCAGGATTATTGCGCATCCAGTTGGCTTGAGCTTTCGAACAATAATTTTTCAATGGACCATTCACCCTTACGTCCAACGGTTGCAGGCGGTGCGTACAATGTGGAGGAAAAGAGAGCATAATAATTGAATTCGCCTTTGCTTTTTCAACAATATTGATATCAATGACTGATGATTGACCAGAAGTAACAAGACTGGATCTGATGGTGATGGTTTTGTATATTTAATAAAATGATCCATAAATAATGAAAACTCTGTTGCCGTTATCCATCCAGAACTATTACCTGCACCAATTGATTCTGGAGGGATATCTCTAATAAACAAGTCTTTATACTTATGTCTGGAGAAGACAAACATTGGAGGAATTGCATTTCCGGCTGCGTTTATTGCTAGTTCGACTGTCACTAAGGTTCCTCTTTCTGCAGATACTATAGCCCCCACTTGCTTAATACCTTTTTGCGCAACAATTTTCTTTGGTTTCACTGCGGGCGTTATACCAGTTTCATCTAAATTATAGATTCTTGATGGTGGGAAATGGCATTTATACAAAATGTTGGCTAATTTAGTAAAAAACTCGGCAACATTATGTTTATTGAAGGATGCCGCCCTTCCAGCACTTGTAGATTCAGGAGTTCTAATTGAAAGTTTTTATTCCTTTTTATAAAATCACTCAGCCAATCGGATCCAGCCATTTTGTTGTTGTGCCATGAAGGTGGAATGTTGGGCAAATCATATTTCACGGCGCATTCGTAAGCAAGTTTTTGCACGTCATCTGGTAACAGACCGAAGAAGATAGAGGAACACTTCAATAAGTATTCAACTAAAGATTGTTCTTATTCTTCATTACAGACGGATCGCACTTTTATAGACCCAGATGTAGGTTCTTGTCCTGCCTTTATTTTTAATATATATCTTCGTAGTGTAGTATGACAAATTTCTAGATCCCTAGCCACAGTTTTCAGTTTTTTGCCTTCATTTATAACTGCATCTGCTGCTCTTTGCAAAAGTTCACGAGACGTACTGCCCCTGTTCGATTTCCTTTTATAAGTTCGCATTCTACAACAAAAAATTAATGTAAATAAATTGTGAAACATAATAGGCACAACTTACTCCCACATTATGGGGCAAGTTGTGCCGCGCAACAACTAACCCCAAAAAAAAGAACAACTAGCCCCGTTAGATAACACATGCTTTGATACAAAATTACAGTTTAAGTATAAAATATTGTTAATGATAGCTGTCCACATTCTATGTAAATTGCAATGCAATCTTAGAGAGAAAAAATTACAGATTTATCATATTCCATAAGCAAAATAGACCAAAACTAATTTTTACGAAAATATTTACTTACGTGGTTTGAGCGAGCGCACTTGACGCGTCTGTAGGACAACAGGCAGTGACCTTCACTAAACTGCCGGACGATCGTGCTATATATTCGCGGGAACCGCGCCACACTTCATGCATTTTGCTATTTCTTTTTGTCTTAGTGCTAAAGCCATCGGAACTACTTACCCCCGGCACGTTTAGCCCCGCCCTCCCCTACTACAATTAATGTTTAATTTATCTGACGATATCATAGGGAATATTGATAAAATAAATAGTCTATGAATTTGAATATTATCAAAGTAAAAAGGGACAGGTGTGTGTTGTTGATTTAAGATTTTTAAATTATTCAAGTTCAAATTGGTTACTACATATGTAATAAGAATTTGAGTTTGAGTTGCAAACACAAAAAGGAGCGCAAGATAGAGAAAATATTGTGTAATATTGGTAAATTCCAACAAACATTATGAATAGAAAAATGTTTTGGTTTGTTTTTTTTTTGCTTACTAACATTTTAGGGAATGTATCAATTTTTACTAAAGAAAACCAGCGTAAATGGGCGTGAACTTATAGGAATAGAAAACCATTTTCAAAAAGGCTGGTATTTTTTAGAATATAAAAAAGCAAATAATTCAGCGTACGACAATTATGAAAGAAAAAAATAAAATAAAATTTGTAACCAAAATTCCAAACAAAGAGGATATCTTCATAATCGCGCATATATTATATTTTTAATGTATCAAGAATGGTTAATAAGAAATAATAAAAGCAATAACAATCTAGCGAAACGTGTATTAACTTTTTAAAAACGATAATAAGAAAATCAATATCGCTTGTTTTTTTTTTAATTGGTAGCCATTGCCTAAATTAATTGGAAATAAACTGTCTGCTCATTTGTCTGATTGAAGATTTAAATACAACTTTTAAACAGTTTATTTCTTTCGTTTTATCTATTTAAAAGTGTCATTTTTGTTTTTTGCAACATTTGGGCCAAATACTGTATTGGCTTTTGCACATAGATTTGAGAAGAATCGGTCCATTAAGTCTATTAAGTAACAAATAAACAAACGAAAACACCTTCACACCATAACATTTAGAATCCAGACTAATTTTAGGGACTAGTATATAGGATAGTTTTCACCTCCGGAAAACCTTAATTAATAAAAAAAAATTAAAAACTTTTCTATTGTGTTCTTTGATGCCCACCACTAGAAGGCGTTGTTTTGATTTGGTAAAGTAAGCAACTTCATAATCTATTCATCAATTTAAATTTTCACATTAAACAATATTTCACTTAACAAATGTCATTACTGTCTGCTTGCAGCTTAAAATATACTTAAGTCGTATGCAAAATTTGCAAGATAATAAGAATTTGCGTAATAATCAAATTCTGTTATACAATAAAACAAGTTTTAGCGACAAAGTCATGGTTATGTAAATAAAGTTGGCGGCGAGTAAAAATGTTTTCGAATTTTTAAATTCTTAAACAAGACGGCAACCTTTCCAGAATTCGTTTTCTCGGTGTCTGTGGCAAAAGGCAAATCCAAATATATACAGAAATATATAATAACTAACTGTGCGTACGACTTCGTTCGCGTGTAATTAGGAAAAACATTTTTTGTTTTTTTTTTCTCTTATATGTTGCTCCTGGGTATATACAATTATCTTACCAAATTTTATCAAAATCTGCCCAGTAGACAGCGTGATACCCGCTCAAATCAACATACAGACAGTTCAAATAAACATACAGACAGTCAAATTAACATATCATTCTATACGTGAAATAAAATTTTTTTTTCAATATTTTCAGTGCACAGAATTAATTTTTTTTTAAATTTTATTATAGGTATAGATAAAGACGATATTTTCCGGTAATATTTAGGTAATTTTCTATTAAACCTATTTTTCCCTAATTAAAAATGCAGTAAGTTCGGAAATTCGGAAGATGAAATACGTTTTCGTGGAACTTCAAATCGTGGAAAAAACTGCCTTCAGTATTTTTTTTTTAAAAATAGTTATGAAATCCTTATAATTGCCCTTTCATTCGATAAAAGGAACGAAAGTAAACACTTTTTATTATATCAAACCCGATCCATCCTAAATTTGCAGACAAATGTTTAGGTGTTTACTATTTTGAAATATGCAGCCAAATATGCTCAATTCATAAGACTAACACTATATAATGCAGTTTTAATTAAAACCTAACAATTATGAGTTAAACTCACACTATGAGGGTTCTATACACATGTAGGCACTTATAAATATTTAAATTTAATATTAAAATAAATATTTATGTTTACAATATTAATTTCACACAACGTAAAAGTATTGCCTACTATATCTTTTACAAACGTAAAGACATCGGCATATTTTAAATATAACTACAAATTAACAATCTTTACTTATGCTGTGAGACCTTGCTTTTTGCCAAATTTCATGGTTCTAGGTCAACGGGAAGATCTTTATAGGTTAGGTTTTGATTTATTTGCGAGTGTCAAAAATTCGACATAAATGGCCGTATTTTTAGGGTTTTATTGCGTTAATTTAGAAGCTTGCTTTTACAGCTCCAAGGGACCGTAGACCTAAGTATTTGATATTAATTTCAATTTGATACTTCCACGCGTTCCTGAGAAAAAGGGCGTTAGACAGTCGGACAACGAAGTGATTCTTTAAGGTAACTTTTGAGGTACGTATCTCTAAAAATGTAATAATCTTTTTGGTTGAAATTGCAATTTTGATAGTGATTTGCAGAAAACAGTTAAGAATTTTCAGAAACTACTCGCCTGTGAGACATAATTCTTTGTTGACGGAGGCATCAACGAACAGCCAGAGTTGCCATAGCACTAAGAATTTCTTTAACCTTTTATATTCCGAATCCTAAAATTCGTAAACTTAAACCTGTATTGTAATGATTCTTTTATCACCGGAGCGAAACAGGGTGGGTATTAAATAAATAAACGTCTGATTTCAACATAATGAATAATAGCAACATGGTCTGATAATAAGTGAAAAGAATAAGATAAAATAAATAATAATAAATATTGTTCTTATAATATATTTTATCTCGCTTTTCAAGAATGAAGCACATTATGTTTTGGCGACGGATTTTAATATAATAAACGATGGATTTCAACATAATGAATAATAGCGACATGGTCTGATAATAAGTGAAAAGAGTAAGATAAAAGAAATAATAATAAATATTGTTCTTGTAATATATTTTATCTCGCTTTTTGACAATGAAGCACATAATATTTTGTCGACGAAATTTAATATAATAAACGACGGATTTCAACATAATGAATAACAGCGACATATTTAGTCTGATAATAATTGAAAAGAATAAGATAAAAGAAATAATAATAAATATTGTTCTTATAATATATTTTATCTCGCTTTTCATCAATGAAGCACATAATATTTTGTCGACGAATTTTAATATAATAAACGACGGAATTCAACATAATGAATAACAGCGACTTAGTCTGATAATAAGTGAAAAGAATAAGATAAAAGAAATAATAATAAATATTGTTCTTATAATATATTTTATCTGGCTTTTCATCAATGAAGCACATAATATTTTGTCGACGAATTTTAATATAATAAACGACGGATTTCAACATAATGAATAACAGCGACTTAGTCTGATAATAAGTGAAAAGAATAAGATAAAAGAAATAATAATAAATATTGTTCTTATAATATATTTTATCTCGCTTTTTGACAATGAAGCATATAATATTTTGTCGACGAATTTTAATATAATAAACGACGGATTTCAGCATAATGAATAACAGCGACATATTTAGTCTGATAATAAGTGAAAAGAATAAGATAAAAGAAATAATAATAAATATTGTTCTTGTAATATATTTTACCTCGCTTTTCAACAATGAAGCATATAATATTTTGTCGACGAATTTTAATATAATAAACGACGGATTTCAACATAATGAATAACAGCGACATATTTAGTCTGATAATAAGTGAAAAGAGTAAAATAAAAGAAATAATAATAAATATTGTTCTTGTAATATATTTTATCTCGCTTTTCAACAATGAAGCATATAATATTTTGTCGACGAATTTTAATATAATAAACGACGGATTTCAACATAATGAATAATAGCGACATGGTGTGATAATAAGTGAAAAGAGTAAGATAAAAGAAATAATAATAAATACTGTTCTTGTAATATATTTTATCTCGCTTTTCAAGAATGAAGCACATTATGTTTTGGCGACGGATTTTAATATAATAAACGATGGATTTCAACATAATGAATAATAGCGACATGGTCTGATAATAAGTGAAAAGAGTAAGATAAAAGAAATAATAATGAATATTGTTCTTGTAATATATTTTATCTCGCTTTTCAAGACTGAAGCACATTATGTTTTGGCGACGAAATTTAATATAATAAACGAGGGATTTCAACATAATGAATAATAGCGACATGGTCTGATAATAAGTGAAAAGAGTAAGATAAAAGAAATAATAATAAATATTGTTCTTGTAATATATTTTATCTCGCTTTTCAACAATGAAGCACATAATATTTTGTCGACGAATTTTAATATAATAAACGACGGATTTCAACATAATGAATAACAGCGACATGGTCTGATAATAAGTGAAAAGAATAATATAAAAGAAATAATAATAAATATTGTTCTTGTAATATATTTTACCTCGCTTTTTGACAATGAAGCACATAATATTTTGTCGACGAATTTTAATATAATAAACGACGGATTTCAACATAATAAATAACAGCGACATATTTAGTCTGATAATAAGTGAAAAGAAATATATAAAAGAAATAATAATAAATATTGTTCTTATAATATATTTTATCTCGCTTTTCAACAATGAAGCACATAATATTTTGTCGACGAATTTTAATATAATAAACGACGGATTTCAACATAATGAATAACAGCGACATAGTTAGTCTGATAATAAGTGAAAAGAGTAAGATAAAAGAAATAATAATAAATATTGTTCTTGTAATATATTTTATCTCGCTTTTGACAATGAAGCACATAATATTTTGTCGACGAATTTTAATATAATAAACGACGGATTTCAACATAATGAATAACAGCGACATATTTAGTCTGATAATAAGTGAAAAGAATAATATAAAAGAAATAATAATAAATATAGTTCTTGTAATATATTTTATCTCGCTTTTTGACAATGAAGCACATAATATTTTGTCGACGAATTTTAATATAATAAACGACGGATTTCAACATAATGAATAACAGCGACATATTTAGTCTGATAATAAGTGAAAAGAGTAATATAAAAGAAATAATAATAAATATTGTTCTTGTAACATATTTTATCTCGCTTTTCAACAATGAAGCACATAATATCTTGTCGACGAATTTTAATATAATAAACGACGGATTTCAACATAATGAATAACAGCGACATAGTTAGTCTGATAATAAGTGAAAAGAGTAAGACAAAAGAAATAATAATAAATATTGTTCTTGTAATATATTTTATCTCGCTTTCCAAGAACGAAGCACGTAATATTTTGATAATTAATTGCTATAGACGTATTGATTATTAATGTTTATTGTCATAGATAAAACAAAATATAAACGTAGGTTTGTGATTGGCGTTTATTTAATATGGATATGAAGAAACTTAGCTTAACTGATCAAATAATGAGTTAAAGTAGTGCTTTTTATCATTTGACGTTATATTCACAGACAGGCATATATAATCTAAATAAGTAATTACTTCTTTTAGGACATTTTTTTTGTACAATGTTCTTCCAAGTGTTCTTCCAAGTAGTGAATTTAAAGCCATTTTCAGCTCAGCTTTCACTAGTACCGTCATTGAAATAAAAACTTGAAGGGGTAGTGGGCTCTTCTCCAGCACCTATTTTAATTGTGAAACATTTAAGGCGAAGTCAGGATAACGCTTTCGTGGATTTTAGATCCACCACAAAATGTCAGATAGTTTTGATATGGAGTGTCGTTTGAAATATTTATTATTAAAAATTCTTTGGTATTGAAACTATATGCTCGAGTCATTTGGAAACATTTCTCAAGTCGAGATATTTTTTTAGTGATCCTTCATCGCTTTTACTGATTGACGCGCTATTCGATGATAAAATTACTATAAGTGCTATCGGTAGTAATATAGTATATTTGCACATACAGTCACTGTACGATGGTTTGTGTACAATTCAGTATAGCAAACGAGATTTGAACCGTTTGATTTATGCTTATAATGTGTTAGTAAAAATATACCGCAACATTCTGCAATATTATCTATAAACGTTCAAATATTCATTGGATAAGTATTTCTCGTACTAAAAATGCCGTATAAAAATACATTATTTTCATATTTTATGACATATATTTTATGGCATAATGGCATTACAATATTGTCACTTATTTCCGTGAATCACGGAATACCGCATATGCTCGGAGGGATGCTCCTAATATTTGTGTTAAATATTATTGGTATTTAATATTAACATTTACAGAATTTAATGCACATACATACTCACACACATATACTCTGTTAATAGTTATTTCCCTTAAGGATTCAATGATTAAACACGCATTTTAATGTTACAACTGCAAAATATTAAAAGATAGAAATTTTGATAGTTGGTTATTATGGTTAAATTATAAATATGATATTATGGAGATTCGACAACAAATGCGTTGATAATGTTTGCAAGTTGCTCGTTAAATAAAAGTTTCTATAAGTTCTTGTAAACATGCAGGCAGCCGCAATGATGCTATATTAAGTAGACACGTTAAATTCTTGTAAAATGAGCAAAATAAGTGGCTACAAGAAGCGTTATTTCTAAAGATTAAGCATTAAAATTTTGCTAAATCGGATATTTTTTAACTGTGGATATGAAAACTTGGACAGAATATCGAAATTGGCACGATCCGGATGAAATTCAGACGTACTTTTATCTCCTAATAGATTTACTAATTTTTGAGAAATATGATGTTGCTGGAGGCATTGTGAGAAATCATTTCTCCTATATATATATATATATATATATATATATATATATATCATAAATTATTTAAATCTTATGGCTTTTTTAATTAGTGAAATAACGCCTAATTTGTTAAAAAAAACTTTAAAAATATTCTGTAGAAGAATGACGAGCTGGATATTCCGTAGAGTTGATTATCTTGTTACATACTCCTAAAGAGAACCGGAAATGTAGCATCTAAATCCGAGCCAACACCCGCATACTTGCGACCAATAACTAACAACCCTCTAGATAAACTTTCGTAGGGGCTCCCTTCTCAGTCGCGCGCGGATATTAATAGCGGAATAAGAAAAAAACAGCCCCCAACTTAAAGTGAGGCCTTTTTTCTCGGGCACGCGAATCTAGTCAACAATAACGACCCTAAATGGTCGGTAGATGCGGAAGATCAGGGTCTCTATGAAAGAAAGGAAGAAAAGGTGGTTTACGGTTTCATCAAAAACGGAAACCGTGTTGGCGAAATAATTTGTTGTCTTATGATATTTCTCTAACTCTTCCTACTTCTTCTGAAAGCTTCTTCCACTTTTTGTTTATAATTTTGCCACATACGTTATACAACTATTTCACTTAAATTGCATATAAACGATTTGTCTCCTTTTAAAGATATTTTTAGTGTTTTCCACAACAGTGCGTTTCAATTGATATCCTACACGATTTACAAAAAATTAAAAAAATACTGTGACTTATTTCCTCTCTAGACTTTCTATAACAATCATTTTGAGTATTGATTATCGAGGTATATTGTTTATCATTAGGTTAAATTTCAAGTTTTTGAGAATTTTTTTTATGTTTCCAACAATACTTCTAAATTTCGCTTGCATAAAATAAAATAAAAAACGATTTTATTTTACTCGCATCTCCCTAAAATTTCCATATGAATATTTTTGAGAGATAGCTATTAAAATATATGTGAATTAATATGATTTATCACTATGCCGAATTTCAGATTCCTAAGTGAAATTATTTTTGTGAAAAATGGTTTTGACAGAGGGACAAACGGGTGGAGACGTGACCCATCTTATAAGTGTACTTTTCCCTTTTAAAGTACGGAATCCCAAAAAGAAAAACAAAAACTTATGTTATAAACACGAGTTTTTGTTTTTCTTCACCACAATTTACATATTATCATAATTTACAGTTTCACGTAATTTTAGTATTTATTGTTTATATAAAGAATGTTTGTAATGTCTAATATACTAAATGTAATATGTAAGACGAATTATATTTGTAATAAACCAGGAATTACTGATTTGTACACGGTGGATATATATATATATATATATATATATATATATATATATATATATATAATAGACAAAGTATCAGTGTTATCACGATGACCCGCTAACGAAATAACTCAACGACACTTTTGTTGGTCCTCATTCTTTAATTTTTCCCATCACTATATTTTATTACTTCACTAGTTGTGGCCGCGACTTCGCTCGCGTGGAACTCAAAATAAAAAAAGTTGTTAGGAAATATTTTGTGTTTTCTTTTCTTTTTTCTCTCAGAACTCTAAAATAAGTTAGTGTATCATAAAGTTTGCTAAAAGGGCTAATAGATGGCGTTGGCAGCCAAATCAGTTCCGCTGATTGTGATATTAGCGTGCAAGCGTTGACGTAACTTTTCTCATTTGTGAACCGATTGAAATGAAACCAAGCCTAAATGTTAGCCCAAGCTAATTTAAATACATCACTGAAAACCACATCCAAATCGGTTCAGCCGATTCTGATATTAACGTGCACAATGAACTTAAATTAAAGATTAACGTATCTTTTCTTATTTGTGAACCGATTGAAATGAAACTAAGCCTAAATGTTAGCCCAAGCTAATTTAAATACATCACTGAAAACCACATCCAAATCGGTTCAGCCGATTCTGATATTAACGTGCACAATGAACGTAAATTAAAGATTAACGTATCTTTTCTTATTTGTGAACCGATTGAAATGAAACTAAGCCTAAATGTTAGTCCAAGTTAATTTAAATGCATCACTGAAAAACATAACTTAATCGGTTTAATCGTTGCTGACTTTAGCATGCACAACGAAGGTGCGCACAGACAAACATATTAATAGACAACCCGACAAACAGACAAAAATTCTCAAAATAATTGTTTTAGACTTAGAAGCGTGTCTTTAGTATGTAGCACTTAGTTTTACTTAATAATATTCAACGTACAGATTCAGTTTTTTTACGATTTTGTTATATGTAAATATAAATAGATGTCCAGGGACCGTGCAAGAAACCTAGAAGTCATTGAAAAATTTTCACAGCATCATAAGTGATAGAAATAAGAAGGAAGATTGTTTAGGTGTTCGTTAACATCACTGTATTTTTTTTAAGACGTAGATAAATTACAGTTTTTTAAGACGTAGATAAATTACAGTTTTTTAAGACGTAGATAAATTACAGTTTTTTAAGACGTAGATAAATTACAGTTTTTAGCCATTTACCAATTAAATAGGAAAAAGTATGACTGAAATGAAAAAAACTACTTAGAGTCGGCCGTACCACGAATGTAACAAAATCTATTTCTCAAATAGGAATCAACATTCCTATTCATAGTGTGAATGATAAACTATGAATGTAGGTTAGGAAAATTACAAAGTAAATGGTAATCATTTAAAATTTCATTTAAAAGGTTTTACTTTTAAGAAAACAACATTTGTATTAAGATACAAACGGGTATGTAGTCAATGAAGCTGTTTCTTTCAATCTCCTGTTTTGTATTGAGATGAAATATGTTAAATGAAACATATTATGAAACATATTATTAGACTCTAAGCAAAATAGCATCGAAAACTTCATCTAAATTTGCCCATTAGATTATATTATACATTATGATTTTTTTAAATGATGCCTTTCTAAAGAAACTAAAAAACATAAGATATTTTTCCAAAAGTGCTTAATATCTTAGTGTTTTTTCCAAAATACTAAACAATGAAGTTTTCAACCATGAAAACTTCGTCTACGTACGAAATTTTATTTCCATTAGTTGTTTGCAATTTGGCGCAATAATATTATTTATGTATGTTGCGTTGCGGTTTGCTACGATTGCTTTTGTAGCTCGCGCTGAGGTTTGCTAGATTGCTTTCGTAGCAAGAGGTTCGCAATGTATATACATAATTCTCTGTATTACCAGGTAAAATTATAGTGAAGGAAATTTACCTTATAAAAATTGCGTGACTGCTGTGCGCCTTATAAGTAAGACTTCTTGCTTCTCATTCGTTTTGTCTGTGTCATTTTGAGCTTATACAGTTATATGGTTTTCTCTTACCCATCTTCTCTCTTCCCTCTTTCTTGCCCTTTTTCCTCCATATCCCTTTCCCACGTTTCCTTATTTCATCGTACTCTGGTCTCCCCCCCTTCCTTTGCCTTTCCTTTCACCGTATCCCTCACTCCTATTCCTCTATCTCTTCTTTCTTTCACTCCAGATTCCCCCCTCGATCCTTCCAAAGCTCTTCCGTTCCTTCATCCTCTTCCGCTGTTCTCTACAGCTCACCCTTTTCCCCGTCCCTTCTTCTATCTTTCTCTTTTTCCTCACACCACTTTTCTCTCTTCCATTACATCCAACTTTATTCATCACTACGATGTCATTATTGACCTACTAATTTACAAAAAAGAAGGACAAAAGAAGATTTATTTAAAAAAAATGCATCTAATTTGATTACTGTTGTTATTGCTTGACTTGATTAATAACACTAGACAATAATTACATCAACAGACAAATAATGTGACTCCATTAACAAATAATTATTCAAAATTAACCTGCTTTAACAGCTGTTTAAAAAAATGTAAACTACCTTCCTGTTCAACTTTTGGCACGCGCCATGTATTAAAACGCGCTGGGGTAAGTTTTTTTTGCACCCCCTTTAACCCCAACCGTCAGGGTCTTAAAAATGTATCGACGCGGAAAAAGTTGTTAAGATATGGCGGTAAAAGAGGGTCGCTTTTTGTGCCAGTTTCACCTGAAGCGGTGTCAAGTGCGCTCGTAGAGTGAAGGGTTTCCGTTTTAGGGGTGTCTATTTAATTGTTTTCATTTTATTTTTTGTCGATTATTTAAGAATTATTGGAGTGTATAAGGGTGTTAATACCAATTGAAATATTTGCCAGATTTTGTAATAGGTAGAGTACGTATTTCAAAGTGTATCGGATCTGTTAACATTGAACGAAAGACTGATAACACACATAGAAGATTCATTGATTATTTTGTATTCAATATTGAATTCCGAAAGATCGCTAGGACTGGTTGAGATATTCGAAGAAGATTTGTTAAATGTTTTCATATGCACATATGACGTAGAACATTGACATTTACGTAATAAATATCTATGCACAAAGAGGAATATGTAAATTTACATATTTTTTTAATTTGAATGAAATTTGAAGCCCACGTCCTCTTTATCTTAATTATTTTAATTTTGAAGTGCTTAAACTAATAAATTGCAGTAAGTAAAAACAACAAAAAGTATTAGGTTGGCAAATATTAAACCGAAAATCTTTTTCCAGCGATTTATGGAATGTTACAGACATTTCACGTTCAAAGGGTAACGTTCTGGCAGTTTATATAAAGAACGTGGTATTTCATCTCCTGTTTAGTTAATAACCGAGTTTCGGTGGGTAAAGGACAAACAAACTATGGACATTTGAGTGCTCAGTTCATTCTCTTCTTGAATTCAGTTAAGAACAAATAATGAAGGAAACAACATGCGATATATACACAATAATGAAATGAAGTGTATTTTCTTATGACGCAGCCTAGTATTTGTTTTAAAAGATACAAACAAGTAAACCCTGATTTCTCCGATAATCCCAGTCCACTAACGACATCCCACATTAAATTAAACTGAATTAAAATGATTTATTGAAACAGATTCTAGGTTAAACTCGTGTTATAGCTTTCCTTATATGTCACAGTCTTCTAAAATATTAAACTTTAGATTAGAAATTTGTAAATTTCAACGATCTATATAAATAATCTGTTTGCATTCCATCTTTTAATTCTTCAAAAAATTTCCTTAAATGTTAATTATTTATTTCTTAAAAACAATAGTAAATATATTATAATAGAAATAGATACTTAAACATTACAATAATTACTGAATTTTCTGTAATTACGGTAGGTAATATTCAGTTATGAGTATAATATAATCTATACATATAATTGTGACAGAGTTTTGATAGAGTAAATTCTGTACATGGAAAATATTAAAAAAGAATGATTGATTTAGTATATAGAATGGTAATATAAATCGGAACATCTTTTTTTAGAATTCTTGTCTATCTGTATGTATGTTATTTTATGTATCAATCATGAAAAATCTACTGGACGGATTTTGATGACATTTGTTATGGTAATAGTTTAGAACCAAGAGCAATATACGGGAGAACTTTTTTTTTCTTATTCCGAATTTCATGCGAGTGAAACCATGGGAAAGAACTAGTGATAATAATATCGTTAATTTTTTAAATGGAATTTATTTAGTGACGCCTGGGTTAGAAAAACTGTCACGTTAAAATTGTGTAACGCGCATTCAGTGTGTACGTAAAGGCGTGACCAACGCCGTAATAATTAATGAATAATATATATTAGTATGTGTTTTTATTTCTATCAATGCCGAAACTCGAAACGGCGAGTATTTTTTAATACTAACGTATTTTAATTTCAAAATTCTCGGTTTATTTGTGCGTGTTCATAATCTAGAATATAAGAAAATGATATCTGTCAAGTTGCTGAGCACTCGCGCTAATTTCTTTAGTGTACACGATAAGGAAATGCAGACATTATCTTAATCTAATGGTTATAATAATTGATTAACTAACATGAGACGGTAAAGGAGTTTCATTTCCTTCTTCAGTTTATGTGGGCACATGTATCTTTACTATCTTTAATATTTGATTATAAATTGATGAATTTCGTTCAAGCTCTGGTGTAAAAAACAATTAGATATACGGACTGTGGATATCCACTTATACGGATACGCATATCCGGTACATCACTAGTAATGAATACTCCAATGGCAATTTATTTATTCTTTCAAAAGTATAAAATTCAAGATACAATTTAATGAATACATATTTGCATAAAAACACAATTTAAAGCCATCATTTCCAGTTGCGATGTTCGTATAAAAACACCCCTCTAAATTATCAAAGTACAAAAAATATATAAAGCAAAAAAAATGTGTAACAGACACCAACAAAAAAGCGTGATAAAAACCCTAATAAGGTGATTGACCCCGCGACAGGTGGATAAAACAGATTTGGGGGCAACGTTTTGTCGTTTTTTATGGCAATATTTTTTTTAAGCGCAAAACCACTAAAAACCGACCCTCGTTTTGTTGTTATTAACGCCACGCGTCTTATATCCGCCTCTTGGGGGAAGTGAATGTTTATGGGGAAAAAACTCACCCTCTTTTTAAAAATCACGCGTCGCGTGATGCCATTTATTTCGATACGTGCTTTTTAAATATGGTATCGTTTATGCTTGTATACACATGTTAACCTTATTGGTATTTTAAGACTTTCGGGGACCGACTAATCGGGGAAAAAGCAGTACTTATGAGATCACCACGATGACCGTCTGGGGGTCTGTCACAATCTTCTAAAATATGAAACTTTTAAAATAGAAATTTGTAAATTGACACGATCTATATAAATAAGAGACGTGATGTAATAAAATAAAAGACGTGACAATTTTTATATGTGTATTTGGGGTACTAAAATCGCATTTATTTTTACCAGTTTTGTGCTTTGTTTCGCAATCAGTGTATTGTTTGTTCGATGGTGATCTGAAATCAGTGAACATCAATTTTGTTTTTGAAAGTCTCTTTAGTATTATTATGCAGACCTTAGAATGTAGTCAAAATTATGAATTTTTTTTAGAATTTTGCAGTGCAATATTAGATATTCACCTTTTAGATTTTAGCATTACCATTAAAGATTTTATTAAAAATTACTTTATTAATTCTAATAATTTTAACTTTAGCTATGAATCGAAAAGGGACGGGGTGATATATGCTTTTGTAGGTATATAATTATGAAAGCGGATACAATTTTGGAGTTCTCATTTTTCCTCTTTCAATCGATACTTCCACGTGATCGGAACAAAGTTTTTTATACCAAATTTGCTCTCTTCAAAGTCCTTAAACAAATATAATGTCGGTTCTTATTCTTGTGATAATGAGCTATGCCAGTTAATGCTATGTCAAATTTCACTTCATCTTCGAGAAGAATGGCTATGACAGGCGAGTGTACTGGCGCTTGAGTGGCCTTGAAGAGTCATGTTTTTTCCTTTTGAGGAGTTTTAAAAATTATTGAACACTAAAAAAAACTTATTACTACGAGACTTCGATAAAATACACCCTCATTTCATAACCCGTGGATTTATTTTAAAAGCCATGAAGTAGAGATAGGAGTAAGATCGATATGAGATCACTGAATCGCAGATGAAGGAGGGAAGTATATGGAAAAGCACTGATACAAGATCATTGCTAGAATTAAAATACTATACAATGCAAATACTGTACAAAAGTCCAGAATCGAATAATGTGTTATTATGAAGATAAAAAAATAAATCTCTATAAAAAAGATCTTACTCCTACCTCTACTTCATGGATTATTCCATGGAATTTCCTTTGTGAACTTGGTTAAAAATATCGAAAAACAATTCTTTATCTATAGAAACGCTCGAGGGCAATAAACAACATAATAAATAACACAAATACGCAAGTTGGTCGTTATCAAGTCATAACAATCATGTTCTAGGCATTAATTTTAAAGAAATGTGAAGCAGAATGTAGAAGACGCGTAAAGTTTTTGAAATATCTTCCATTCTATTCGGCCTTAGACTTCTATATATTGAGCAAAAAATCCATAATGACAAGTTTCTAGTAAAACAGACAATATGAATTTTTCTTGCATTCATTTATTTCTACTGGTATTCCTAATATATTATACCACGTGGACAGTCGTCGAAGGTCATAATCGCATTATAGGAGGAGTTCCAACAATTATTGAAAGCCATCCTTACGCGGTGTTCCTCGAAATATTTCATGGAAATACTCTGACGTTTACCTGCAGCGGTTCTGTGATTTCTCGGTGCTTCATCTTAACTGCTGCTAGCTGTGTCCCCCATGACTCTGATCATATTATTGCCTATTTAGGATCCACAAATCCTTACGAGTCATCAGAGATTATTTTTGCAGATCGATGGTTACAGCATCCGCTGTATCGTCCAAAGCCGCTGGATAATAATATAGGTTTGATTCTTGCGTGGAATGCCATGGCGCCATGTCGAGTAATGGAATATGCTTCGAATCCGCAAGCGTTTCATACGGATGTTGTGGGCATTTTTGCTGGCTGGGGAAAAGAGCAGGTATGTTTTTCTTACTAGTTTTTGTATCTAATAGCAGAAATAGGAACATATTTGGAATTAACATAATGTTTGTCTGCCTGTTTACGCTTCTTACTTTTAAATGGTTTTATTTTGAGAAAAATTGAGTTTGTGATAAATTTAGTTCAAAGGATTGAAGAAAAAAAAACATGGATGACTTTTATCTGTCATTTTTATAATCCCGATTATAAAAATGTGTTAAAGTTAATTGAGATTACAGATTTTTGAGTACTTTTGTTGATGCTCAAGTCACGGGAAAAATATCCTTACGCTGAGAATTTTTTTAACGCAATTGTTAATTAAATATATGCCAACGAAATTGAATAATACAAACTAACTTTTTCCTTCGGTGTGGATTCTTAATTAAGAATTTGTTTTCACTCCAACACTTCTCTATGAAAAAGCTAAAGGTTTTTTCGTTCACAGCACAAGCGTGTAGGTTTTGGGTTCTCGAAACAGGCAACTAATCAATTTAAAATACAAGTTGCACCATCTATTGGCGTATTGTATTACTTTTACTCCTACTATGTTTTGTTGCCATGCACTACTGGTGCATACCATACCACCGGCCAAATGATATTTCTGTAAAATAACTTCTTCAACGGCGGCGATAGAACTCCGAATTTAAGGAAGCGGATCATACTGGAATAGGCTTTGTTTTCTACACAGATTCGGTCCTTGTTCTAGGTTGAGTTGTCGTTATCTTAAATGATAAAGAAGCCAAGGTACGCACGGTGTTCTTTCAAACTTCCTGCCGTCGACATGCAGCTGGCCGTTTCTAACTCGGCTGCAAGTATGTCAGATATTGGTTAAAAAAAATTATTTAAAGAAAAAGAAATATTCAAAAGCTTTATCTGTCGCCGGTAGTTCAATTTTAAACATTAATTTCAATGAACACTACAGAAATCATCATAAAAATACTTGTATAAATTAACCAATAGATGGTGTTAGCAAAGCGTTATAGGCCGGTGAAACTTCACCCTAAAATTACTCTTCGGCGATTTATGTGTCAATAAAAAATAAGTTTAAAAATAGACCCGAAATTATTGTGGAATAACTGGACGCTCGACCATTGCATTTATCTCATTACATAGTTATAACGTTTAGTATAATTTTATTTTATGCTACTCAACCACTCATTTTGTAATTCAATTTATACATTCCGTTCTTGATTATCTACGCTTCCTAATTGTTATTATAAAAGTTAGTTTGTTTGTTGCATATTAACTCTGCAATCAAGCAACGAGTCGTTACCAAATTTGGCGTATATATGGCTGATGCTGCGGAATAACACACTGATCTGTGGAAGATTAATTCGTGTGGAATATTAATATCACAAAAAGCATGCTTTTGGATATTTGTTACTCAATCATGTCTAAATGACTGCGCAGATTTTCATGGCACTGAATATAGACACGGTTCATGGTTCAGATTAATGTTTAGACTATTTTTATCTACACTGTTTTTAAATAGCACCTCCAAGATGAAATTAAGGTTTTTTTGGTAATAAAATTTTCGCAAACGCGGATGTCATTGACATTATTCAAATTTGATAGGGTGAATTCTTTCATCTACCTTGGATCAACGTCGGGAATGATTTGGCTCCAGAACTGAGAAAACGAACAACTGCAGCCAACAAACGCTTTCAAGGACTAAGAAGATCAGAAGAGACACTAAACTACTGTTATATAAAGGCTTAATCAGATCGGTACTTACTTATGCATTTGAAACGTGGACATTGTCCCATTGTGACAATGGAGTTTGGAGAAGGAGAACTAATGCCGAACTTTATCGCTTATTTAAAGAACCAGATATAATAAAATTTATAAAAATTCAACGAATGAAGTGGGCCGATCATGTGATTAGAATGAAGGAAGATAGAATGATAAAATGAATTTTTCTGGCCAACTGGCTTAAGAGGAAGAGGAAAATCCAAATTAAGATGGGCGGACTGCCTACAAAGTGTTTTCGACGCTCTCAACATAACAAACTGGAAAACCGTGACGTCCAAAAGGAGGACTTGGAACAGTCTGCTTGAGAAAACCAGGGTCCACCGAGGACTGTCGAGCTACTGATGATGATGATGAATAAGAATTTGCAATACTAAATAAATAGACAGCGCACCATGTATTAAATCTATAGCTAACACGTCTCAAGAGCTCAAAAGCTGCATGTTTTTATTGAAGACGGCTAAGGTTTGAATACGGATAACCATTTTTTACACAGAGGTGTCGTGATATTCTCATTGGGTCAGGAACAATTCCCGGTTCTTTAGTCGCATGGTCATGCAGGCGTGGGTAAAAGCTATTTCATTCGTATATATTATAGTTAGTTTTTTTCGTAAATATGTTCGACGTAATCAACATATGGAAGAGTTTAGCTTTTGTTCATAGTAATACATTATTCGATTCTGGACTTTTGTCCAGTATCTGCATTTTTAATTCTAGCAATGATCTCGTATCAGTGCTTTTCCATATATTTCCTTCTTTCATCTGTAATTCAATGATCTCACATCGATCTTATTCTTATCTCTATTCCATGCCTTTTTAATTTACACCCCATAAGACCCATTTCCGTTTATAATTACTTGCAATGAACTCATATAAATTTTATTCCATACACTTTTCTCCTTCATTTATGTAACATGAGACTCTTTTCTATTTATAATTACCGACAATAATCTCATAGTAACCCTATTCCACACACTAATCTCCTTTGCTTCACATAAAACTCATTTCCGTTCATTAGTATTGACAATGATCTCATATCAACTCGACTTCATACACTTTCCTCCTTTATTTATTACACATAAATTCTAATTAATTTATCTAACATGAGACTCTTTTCTGTTTATAATTACCGACTATAAGTTCATAGTAAACCTATTCCATACACCAGTCTCCTTTGCTTCACATAAAACTCATTTCCGTTTATAATGCTCGTATATAAATCATATTCCATATACTTTTCTACTTTATTTATCTAACCTGAGACTCTTTTCTGTTTATAATTAATAATTTAATCTCATAGTGATCGTATTCCATACACTCGTCTCCTTTGCTTCACATAAAACTCATTTCCGTCCATTGTTATTGACAATGATCTCATATCGATTCGACATCATATACTTTCCTGTTATTACACATAAAATTCATTTCCTTTTATAATGATCTTATATCAATCATATTCCATATGCTTTCCTACTTCATTTACGTCATATAAGATTAATTTTCATGTAATCTTATTGAAAATGATATAATGTTCTTTGATGTATTTTTCTTTTTCATTACTTTAAAAATAGCTTATTTATTCTGTTAGCTGTACTTAATTCCCATTTCTGATGCTCGATATTAAACTCTCCTCAAGTAACAAACTCGCCTCCTTATTCTATAACTATATTATCTATTTTTATATAGCATTGTTCATGTTGCTTTATATATCACTTTACTCTTGTCAGCATTAATATAGCCTCTGTATATTGATGCTAAAAAGTTAAACTTACTTAAAAATTATTCCCAGACTTGTTATGTTGTAATATATTTATTTTCATTTTGTTATTTTGTCTATATGTCACAGCATCGTAACCCTTCAGCTGAAGACCGATTGTGATGCAATTTTATAGGAAAACGTTGTTGAATTACGTACATAGCGAATTGAAAAGAAGACTTGTTTGAAAAGGAGAGACTTTTTTGAAGTCCGCAGATCGAATTTGGAGATGGATTTTTTCCCATAGATCCCATCGAGTAAAATTTCATTGAAGAAGTATTTTAAGTAACCGAAAATGTTAATAATTATTTCGGTCAACTTACGTAAATAAATTAAAATGAAATAGGTAACTAAATGACTTAATTTACGCCTGTAAAATGTACATCATAATACATTGTATTCACTGGAAAGTAATTTAAATATTTATAAATGATTTAATAGAAATGCTCAGTACACTTAAATATAGAAACTTTTACATGTATCTAATTTTGAATACATTTGGCGTTAATTTTGTAGAAATTCATTATTCACAATTAAATGAAACTACGTGATGTAGTATTATTTCTACTTTATTTAATTTCTTTACCACGACCTAGGTTTTGTTGTATTACAACATCTTCAGGTGGGCTATTAGCAAAGATCTTTGTTACATCACGTAGTTTCATTTAATTGTGGTATTGTGTGTATGTAATTGTAAATATTTATGAATCTTTCTCAGTGAGATTTTTACATTAATTTTATCTCAACCTCTACACTTCATACTTTTGAGGTGACAACGACTTATAATATGGTATGGGGAGATATGTACGGGTATGAAAATCGGGCGATAGCGAGATAAATCACTGCAGTGTCATTGTCATTGAATGTTTTTCATCAAAATTGCGCTACACGGGGTACTAAAGGCGGCGAAGAGAATGGCGCGAATCGTATTTTCGAGCGCATATCAGTTCACTGATGCTTGTCGTATGAATTAGTACGTCATGTGAATACAGTGAGACTTGTTTTAATGCGATCTCAGTGAGTGAAATGGCAAAATAAATCCCAAACCACGGCACGGGTAAGTTTTGTATTTGTTAAGCGAGTGCAAAGTTAAACTCAATCGTTTCAAAATTATAAAAACCTTCGGTGTTTACCGAGAGTAGATAAAAAAAACACAGAGGATACTGAAACAATTTTATTGGAGATAGAATTTTAAAAATGCGAAAAAGAGAAGAAAGTTATAAATTTCCAGTATTTACACAATACGACAATTAAAAGTGAACTGCGATGCGCTCAAACCCATGTGTTGTTCCATTATAAGCAGTTCTGAGGAGACGTAATCACGCACCAATTTCGACCGTGTCAGCTTGAAACAGCCATGGTCGATTTTATTTCATTAATCTTTTTCTTTCATTCCAGTTCAACGACACGACAGGCGGCAGGCACGAACCGGTGTTCAAGAGAATACAGCAATACATTCCATCTCGTGAGAGGTGCCTTTCTGTTGTTTCTGATATAAGAGAGACGAACTTTTGCGGCATGTGGCTAACAGGAGATCAGCCCTGGATGTAGGCAAAATACTAATCATTTTTTTAAATATATCTTTTGTTGCTAAAATAACACGACCCTTTTAGAGTAAAAGTGTACGGGACTGTTCTGAAAATAAGTTTCCGCGTGCGTATTCCTGTTTCAAGAATTATCTTAAAACGAAGTACAATAGGGGTGGATAGTCGTCTATATTGAAAAGTCTTATATCAAATTGTGGGTCAGGCGCCAAATTGTTTGGGGTAGAATTAACTCAACCTAATTTTTTTTCATAACTTTGTTATTTTAGGTGTCTAATAGATTCTGAATATTTCCCTCTCCAATGTAAATCGTGAATTGCAAAGGAGGAAGAGGGGTTAAAAATAAGTTTTTTGCCCATTTATTGTTTTTTATCCAATTTTACGGAAAAAATGTTTCCTTTTCACAATTTCCGATTCCAAAATCATGATTTTAGGTCATAACTCAAAAGAATATTGATCGAATGAGTATCTAATCCAGGTTCCACTGCATTGTTATATTTTTATATGAGGGAAAAAATAATATCCATCTTTCATAATTCAACATGGGATATGAGATATTTAACCATTTTCTTCTCGCTACCTCTGTTTACACAGGTTCTGTTTTATGTATCTAAACTATTTTGTTTGTAGCGGCGACTACGGTGGTGCTCTCATCGTTGACGGACTGCAGGTGGGCATCTTCAGCGGCAGCGACTATCCAGCTAGTAACACTTCGATCTATACTCTCGTGGGTGCATACCACCATTGGATCATTGCTACCAAAAGACGTTTGCTATTCCTCAGTAACAAAACTTGCAATAATAACTATAAAACTAATAATACAATATTTTAAAAACTGTTTTTTATGTCTGTTTTATACTATTATGCATGTATAAATATTTTAAAAACTGTTTTTTTTAAATTTTCCAAATACTTCCAAGATACCAAGAAATTAGACAGAGTAATATTTTATGACATAAATAAGGCTAGTGTCTACATGAATATCTATTTCTCTTATAAAAACAATAATTTTAAGCAAAGCCATTTCTATATGGGTGGTATTCCTTATAAACAACTTCGCAAAAACTAGGGTTGTTTTCACTTTTTTTTAAATAATTTGAAGCAGTATTTATCTAGGTAACGTGGGATTACAAAAAAATATGTTTTCTGAGACGGACGGCTGTACCTCGAAACCAATCCTTTGAGGACGAACAAAAGCGGTATTTTTTGCTGAGACCGAAATAAAAACGTTATTTACACGAAGTAACTATCGTAAAGTGTGATAAAATAAAACTAAAGCAATTTACATAAATTATAAAGCGTCATACGTAATTTAAGCGTGAATTTGAAACTAGCTCTCGAACACAGTAAATATCCTATGAGAACGAAAAGGATAAATTTTTATTATTCACTTCGATTTTTTGTGACCTAAAACTATGATTTTTGGATAAATAATATTTACTATTCATAACATTTGTGATGAGTTTCATTTAAAACTCAATTTTAAAAAATTAAATTTAGAACTTGGATTGTGAAATTATTTGTTACAATGACACTTCGTAAGTTTCTATTTGGAAACATTTTCAATACTTTATTATCTGAGTTAGACTTTAAAGCTACTAAGTTTCTACCTTTACAAGAAACATTCTATATATTTTAATAAGTTCATCAGTCAGTGTCAAAATAAAATTAGAGTTTAACATGGGTCGTCAAGAAGTTTATTTTGACAACATATGCAATAAAATTTGTGGAAGTGGCAAAAACACGTAGATCTGAGTTTGTGGAAACAGAATATTTACGACTGTTGAATGTCTGTAAAAGATAAGTGTGTTTTCTGTAAATTTTTCTAACTGACTTCAAACAAGGAAGAGGTTTTTAATTCGACCAATATGATGTAAAAATATAATTCGTTTTTTTCTGTTTTGAGCGTAATTCCAGAACATTCTTCATAGAATTTTTAAATATACTTAAAGGGATAGTGCATAGAACTTTTAAAAATAAAAATGTGCCGAGTTCTATTCCAAGCTCGAAAAATAAAAATGCATAATAAAAATGGAAAATACAATAGAATTTGAAACTAAATTCCAAATTTAAAAGAGGTTGCCCTCGTCGGGTTTTATGGGTTGTTAAAAATATTTCTTTTATTTATAAAATACCAATTTGTTTTTTAAGATTACTTTAGTTTTTTCCTAAAATAGGCGCTTAAAAAGTGGCTCACTTAAAAATAAGTTACTAAAAATTTATCCATTTTCATAAGCTTTTTCTGGGTATCCCGTTTGACATTTTAACTATCTATAAAATGTCTTGGATGGCAAAAATATCGGGAACAATTGTTCCACTTTGTTGTCACTGTAGTGTATTGGATTCACCACTGGCTTACGGTCTTTGACAGTGTTGTGCAGCCCGGGGTTCCGTGTTCAATTTTCTGCTTTCGTCGAGCGGGGCTGGAGTGATGTTTAGAAACTTGTAGCTCAAATTGCAGAGACCAGTGCCTGCTTCGAGTGGCCATAATGGGAATTATGGCCAATGATATCTGCATTTTAAAAGGCCTAAGTCCAGCAGTAGATGGAGTGAGGCTTTTGGTGATCATATTGTTGTGGAGCGATTAGTGTTTTACAACAAGTACGCTTGAATATAATTAATGCCTAGTACTCGTTATGTTTTTAATGTCATTTAGTCGAAATACGACGTTTGTAATTTCGCCATATCCGTCTGCACTTCTGATCGTTCGTATAAACGCTCAACATCATAACCCTTTCAGTTTAAGACCGCTTGTGATGAAATCCACGAGACGAAACCTTTATTGCTCATGGACCTTAACGAGTGGTATGTGATTGAAGATATTTTGACGTTAAACATCTAATGGCGCGTTTGGATAAGTGTTAAAACATTCTGTTGGCGTGTTGCGATGTGCCATTCGGCCAGCTTCGTATCTTATCGGCCTCTTCCCATTTCATGCGGTCTGTTTCGCGTCTTGTCGACTAACATCGTAATAAAATTAAAAATATACTTACGATAGATTGCTAAGAAATCTGTGATAAATTATTTCATAAAAATAAAATAAAATAAATATTTTATTTGTTTTTCGTTTTCAGTTCGTTCAAATAAAAGTAGTTCAATTTAAAAATATAAACAATTTGAATGTTTCATATCTGCTAGGCGTCCCACGACGGCCCACATTTTTATTAAATGCAATCAAAACTGTTTAGTAACATTTTTTAACGTGTTCCTTCATAAGATGTTAATCTGCAAAGTGTTATGTTTTGAGACGGCCGGGGTCTCTGTTTAACCAAGTATGTCATAAAAATTGGTAAGTATCATAATTAGAAAGTATAAGTTTCAAGCCAAGATAATTCAGACCAACGTGCATCAATAAATTAAAGAGAATTAGTCAACCAAGTTATTTGTCTATGCCTGTGAAATGTGTACTAAGAAATATATGAGTATTTACATACCAAAAAATAATATTTGTTATTAGAAATATTATGTAACCTTAAGCGTTTAAATTTTATACACGTCTAAAGAACCTTCTTAATGTGAAACATACATCGAGTACATTAACAGGTTTATTTCTTTTTTAGATTATTTAATTAGCTTGAAATAATGCAGGGAATGGTTGAGAAAAATAATATCACTACATGTTGTAGTGCTAGTCAATAGGCAGGATGTCGATAAAAACTCACGTGTTATTTGTAACTTTTCTTTAATACTGGTTAGTTTAACAAGTCAATAAGAAAAGAAAAAAATATCGCTCAGTTCCGGATGTTGATATAATTTAAATTTAGAGCTTCTGGCTGGTCCATTCAATCTATGCTTAACATATAAAGGGGAAAATTCTGTTTGTTTATTTATTCGTTCGCGCTAATCTCTGGTGTCACACGTTTTATTTCAAAAAATTATTTTGTCTTACAAAGTCAATACTTCGAGGAAAATTATTATTACACTACGATTTATAGAGACAGAGAAGAGTTAAGAAATGTAACAGAAGTCAGGAAATACCGGTCAAACGGTGCAAGGGAGAGAAATAGAACAATTTCATATAATTGCACGTGAGACGGTTTTGTTATTTCTCTTTTCTCAGGAGAATTCGTCACGTATGCCCAGGAGAAAATTGGTTCAAATTCTACCAAATTAGTCTTATTATGATTACTGTAACCTTACAACTGTAATATTTCTGCTTCTAATATTTTTTCAAATATTTATACACATTTTGTGTAAATATTTGAATAAATTAAATTTGAAAATCTATTTGTTGTAGCTAATCAAACTAATAAAACCTAAACTGAAAGTTTAAAAAATAGTATATTGACTTCCACTTATTGAGGAGCAGAGATAAAAAAAATTGCGCACCATTAGAACGGTTTGTTAAACGGGGTTTCGAAGTCTTTCAAAATTGAGTTTTTAATAAGATAATGTTTTAAGTTTGACTTATTTTGAATTTGTAAGCTTCGCTTGCAATATATTAAACTTCACAGTGACGTAATATTATTGCACCCGATATTTTTCAACCAAGAGTTTGAAAAATCTGAAAAAAAATACGTGGATATTTGTTTAGAAATCTAAATATTAATATTTGATTAGACCTTTCAAATTAAATTATTTCGATCAACTTGTTTCAACTATTTTAAGAGATGTGAACAATTGCAAAATTCTAGTTTGTGCGTGTCACGAACTTCACTTGGGGCGTTTTGTTTCTCTACCGAGCACAACACTAAACGTGTTCTCAACAAGGAAGATTGTGACTGTCATAATGGCACAATTGGACCCTTCAGTTTTTAGTAATCAAACATACGTTGTGTGAAACAATATAGAGCATGGTAAGGATAATAGCTTTGGGTGGAAACTTTCAAAAATCATGACAATAAATATGCAAATGACTGGCATAAGTACTCGAAGACAATGGAAACAGTTTCGTTTAGAATTTTAAATAAATTGTTACAAAAAAATGGTGTCTACGGTTATTGCTTGTACTAATATGCAAATAGAATAACCTATTTATTTTTATGCCAGTTTCTTAGTCAAAAAGGGTTATTTTACGTTTTATTGTTGGCATTATGTTTATTTGAAAGTAGAAATAAGGAGAAAATAACTAACGGGTTATTTTTTGGACTGTTGTCGGGGTAGGTAATAATTGTTCGTTTTCGGGGAACGTTTTGTTATTGCCTTTTTCTTCATCTTACTTTTATAATGGCATTTGAGCTAAAGTAAACTGCCTGTGTAATGATGAGGAAATATGATGTTTCGTATATATTTATAACTAGTGAAGGAATTAAATTTATCGAAATACGTTCTCCCAGATTTATTTTCTTTTTGTAAAATTTTTTGTATGTTAATTGGATTGGCAGTACCTGGAATAAAAAAATGTTTTTCAAGAATATAAAATTCAGCTGTAGTTTATTTAATTTGTTTTTCACAGTAAGAAAATAGTGTTTAGATCATATATATATTTTAGCAACGTGTTTGGGTTTCGAACAAAAAGAAAAAAAACGGATCTTTGATAAGATCATTTTTGCATTCGTATATTCCTCTGTCATAGCCGTTTTTCAAAGAAAGAGTTCGATGTAGGAAATTGATATTGGCATTTTGGTTATAAAATTTATCGGAAGCATATTTCGCGATTAAAAAGTGCCTAAAATATATTTATGTTATAATTTTGTAGAGTCCAAGTTTGGTATAAATACAGTTTTTGCTTTTGGCCATGCGGGGTAGACATCAATTATAAGGATTTCAAAACTATTTCTTTCTGAATTTGCTGAAAATATCCATAAAATCTGAATAATATTTGTTCAGTGAGACAAAAAAATTCACCTGGCATTAAAAAAATAGCTGTGAAATTTGTTGAGGGGGTTTTAATTTATTATTAAACGTAGAAAGTCTCAAACGAAGGTTTGATTTTAATATTCCATAAACTGTGTCGTTATATTGAAAGCCTTAATATTGATATTTAAAAATGTTTACAAAAATATAAAAGTCTCTGTTATACATAGGAATATCCGGCTTCTTACCATCATGTTTATATTATTTACCTGACAATGTCGAAGACCGGCGAATGTAACCGAATTTAGCCGAGCGCCCTCGAACGATTCGTCCGCCTGCGGGCGGCACAATGTGCTCTCCAAAATTGAATTATTCCCAAGTACTGACAAAAAAGTGGCGGCAAAAAAGTTAAACCGAGCGGCGGGAAAAAAATTGAAAATGGAAATATTTAAATGTGACGTTCTTGAATCTCGTCCTGTAAGGATTCGGTCTCACTAAAAGGGTTTTAGTTAATTTAATTTTATAATGAAGTGCAGTTTTAAATTCTTACAAAACTATTTATAAGCAAGAAATTTGTACTCAATGCTTCTAACAAATAGTCTACAATGGTATATAATGGATATACATTATCTGCAAATAAGGAAGATTAAACATTTAATAATGTTTTAATGACGTTCGTAACTAGAAATGTACTGATAATAAGTTTGTAACCAAGCCCACGGGACTTTTAAATTAATGTTCTCAAAAGTTCCAGAAGAATTTATTATAGGCCAAAATGCGCTTGGTTAGTGGTAGTTAGCGCTGAGCTGTTAAGAGTAAAAGCTCAAGTGGTTTAATATTTTCTATTTTTCATAGTCTTTTAGTCATCTCGCTTCGCAGAGTAGGCATGCCTGTTCAAAAATGTTTGTCACCTGTACGAAAATTAGCGTATCGACCGTTTCTGGCAATTTACAAATGAAATATTTAAGAACATAATTATTACAACTAGGTTTTTGATGTGAAAGATCTAACGGCGAGTTTGAATGGGAGTTAAAATGTTCTGATGACAAGACGCGTTTTACCATTCCGCCACCTTCGTTTCGTGTCGGCTCTTTCCGACTTAATTCGGCCACCTTCACGTCTTATCGACTCTTTCCTATTTAATTCGGATCAGCATTGTTTCTTATTTACTAACGTTTACAACTCTATTCGTTTATATCGGTGTATTGCATTAAACTATCTTGAAACGATAAAAGCGTTTATTTACTATAGATTGTTAAGAAATATTTCATATTAAGATATATTTGTTTTTTTATACATAGTGTGTTTCAATGACTGAATCAATTTATGCTCAAATTTTTGTGTTGACAAAATGAAACATATTGTATATTCATCACGAGCGCATGTTTCATTCCCAAAACACTCGCGGCCGACACAGCTGATTCGTTTTTATTTAAAACGATTATTACAATGGATTTTTATGAAATTAAATTTCGAATTATATATATAAATTCGAATTATAGATTCAGCGTATTTCTTGTCATTGCAATAAGAAATCTATTTAAATTATACCCATAAAAAGTGGATAATTAGAAAAAAAAATATTTAATATACCTTTGTAAGGAATCAAACCAGTGTGGATTTAGCGTTATGTTATTTTTGTGCACAGTTGTCGGTCCCAATATTGGAATGCATGGTTGCAACTTTCTTTCCATTTTTAAATACGAATAGTTATATTCCTTTACTCTTTGTGTGCGCGCTTTTTCTATTATTTATTTTTAATCCTTCGTCTGGCGGCCAGTGGCGTTTCAATAAATTTGCTATTATTTCCGTTTCTTATAACTGACTATTTATTATATCTCTAATAAATAGTAAATATAGAACGTCTCAATTTATATTTAAAAAAAATATGTATTTAAACAAAAATCAATATTATTGAACCATGCATGTCTGTATATACACAGTTGTGACAAAGAACATATAAGTGATTCTGTGTATACAGCTGAGTGTGTATGAAATGTGTTTATTGTACAGGAATGAAATTTTTTTTTCATCGGATTTTTTTATCAAAAGGTGAGAACTGTCACATAGTTTATTAACATTTTCTACTATTAAAAGTTATTTATTGCAAATATCTAGGGTACCTATTTTGAGTTAATTATTTTTTAATTTTTAGTACATTGCCTTTTTTTGAAGCCAGTTTTTTAAAATATATTTTATTTTAGAATTTTTCATGATTAATATATTAATATTAATCAGCACAATTATTACTAATTAATTTAATTTATCACAATTATTTTCTTTCTTAGAATATTGAATATTTATTAAAAGTCGCGGGCAAAAGCTAGTATTTCGATAATTTCCTCTTTGTCTACAGTTGATTATCTACAATACATAGAAATGAAGCGATAGCAGTAGCCGCCAATTGTTATTTGTTAGCCGTTGAGGAGTTCGGTTCTCCATATCCGAAGTCCAATATCAGATATTGCAAATTAAAAACTACCACTTGAGGAGTTCCGTTCTCCATATCCAATATGAGATTTTGCAAAGTAATAACTAAAGTAACAACTAATCAGTAGCATATATATTGAATCATGATCGATTTAGTACCATCCGTTAAGAAGTTATATTATTCACAGTAACAAGGTCGATGGTGCGGTTATTTTGCAAAGTAAAAATTACCAGTAGTAAATATCTTAAATTGCTTTTGATTTACTGTCATCCGATAAGGAGTTCCATTGATAATCTCTAGAAAGCATCATTAGACTCTGACATAATCGGTAGTGAAGTTATTTTTCAAAGTAACATCTACCAGTAGCAAATATCTTGAATCACAGTCCGTTAAGGAGTGCCATTGCTCATCATCAGACCTGGTCGATGGTGTAGTTATTTTTCAAAGTAAAAACTACTAGTAGGAAATATCGTTAGTCTCTTGATTTACTAATATCCGTTAAGGAGTTCCATTATTCAAATGCGGAACTTATCATCGGAACCTGACCTGGTAAGTGGTGTGGTTATTTTGCAAAATAACATCTACCCGTAGCAAATATCTTGAATCACAGTTGATTTACTGCCATACTTTAATGAATTCCACCATTCATTTCCGGACCTAATCATCTGGTCATCATCGTATTTAAATGGGACCACACCTATAGCACTTTCTTTCAAATTAAAAAAAGAATCATCAAAATCGGCCCACTAGATAAAGAATTATCGAACGTATTTAAAAAAATATTCCGGCGAATTCCGAAGAAACCTCGATAAGTAAGTCGATAAGTAACAGGGCGCGCGGATGGCAAAGTTTCTACTTTTCTACATGCATGCAGCATACGTGCAGAAAAGTAGAACCTATGTTCTTTTTTCTTTCCTTGTAACCCATGTGGATAAACAAATGTTATTTTGTTTGTGATAAAAATTTCAATTTGTTTCATTAAAAATAAAAGTAGAAAATGTACTTTAATTTTTATTAAACGTAAGAGATGTTTAACTTGTAGCGATTCTTAATATTCTACGATTATGAATGTTTTGTGGGTGTGACACACACCATTTTTTTAAAGACATAGGCAGCAAGCCCGTTTGCTTAATAAGAAAACTTGTATCACAAAAACAAGTACTGCTCAGTTCGACGAATTGAAACGTAATGATGTATGCGATATTATAACCTGGCTAGATAATTTATCTATAAATAACTGCTATAGACTATGCGAATCGGATCGGCAGTTCTCGATACGAACAGACAGAAAAACTGTCGCCTTTTATAAATGACAATTGAGCAAATATTGATCGTTCAGATCGAAACAATTTTAAATGAATTCTGTATGCTTCTTGACAAAATAAAGTTATTATTTCCACGAGGCGCCCATGAGAGAAATGTGTTCAAACAATATTGTGAAGGCAGCGGCAACATTATAACAAATATCGGTTGCGTCCGGTCACCATATTGTGCTCGACCGTCACTCAGCGCGGGAAAGGATTCGCCATTTCTTCTTAAATTTTTTTTTTCGTTGCAATTATTTTTTTATGCAGTCCCATATAGCTTGCCATTTATATTGGTTTTGCAAAGTAATATTTGTTGAACATAGGTACAGTTGGCGTTTAGAAAAAAATGCAATTTTTTTCATCTATACTTTAAACATCATTTGGGCCTACCCAAGAAGTAGTAAAAATTATAGAAATCTGTCTAGTATGTAGTTTTGTTGTAATTGTGCCAGTATTAGGGTTTTGGGATTGTTTATGAATTAAAGATCATTTTGATACCTATTTACATCAAAAAAATCATTGACAAAATAATATATTGAACGGACTGTGTACCTTGTAAATTAGCTTCAACTAAATTATCTTCACATAAAAAAATTTAATCGATTTCAAATAACCACTGAATAAGAGCGCATACTTAAACACAATATTTGGAATTTTTGCGGTACAATATCGTTTCCGAACATAAATAAATTTGCAAATTTACTGCTAATATCTCTAACATTCGTTGTACCTATTAATATCTTAGTCGCTTCACGTATCCGTGTGTGCCTCTTATATTTTACTTACATCCGGACAAGTTAAACTAGTCGAAATTTGATTAGTTCCACTCCTCGTGACTGAAGAGTTCCTGTCACCATTTTTCGGCTCCATCATTGTACCATGATTTTGCCAAAGAACAAATTTATGTCGTTGTTAGCCGAATTATAACTTTATATATTTTACTACGAGATTTTTATAAGACCTACATCACCCAAAGTTGATAACTGCACCTGCGCTGCTTGTCTTGTTGAGGAATTATATGATGTAACTTCGGTTTCCATGGTAAATTTCTTACTAAATTTTCATGAGTTGGGTCACACGGAGAGAAGAAGGGTGGAGGGTATACTCAAATAAAAAATAGGGTCATCAAAATAATCCGATCCGATTGCGTATTGCATATAAATTTCGATTGTGTACTTAGGTACGCAATCGGAAAGGTTGGTTCGAAAGAATCGAAAGAAACGGTAGGTTTAAATATTTAAGTTTACATAGTGTTTCTGTTGAACTTTTGACAGATGACTATTGTTTTTATTATAGTATAATATATTGCTCAATATAATTTTTACAGGCATAATACAAATAGCTTGGTTGCTATGTCTCTTTCATTTATTAACACGAGTTTGACATTCCGCAAAATATTTTCGAGCTTCAAATCTTGCGGAGGAGGCGCTGCATTAAAAATATTATTGAACTATTTGGTTTGCATTTTTAAAGAGCTCTACAATTAAACCCCACTCGATATATGGAGAATTACTTCAGAAAAGGCCGGTGAAGTGCGAGTCCAGCTCGCGCGCCGAGGATTCCGTACCTCGTTTGGAGTAAACTTTATTTTGAATTTATTTTATTTATTAGAAACTATCTAATGTGTGCTTCCTATCGCAATAAATATTTAATAATATCTATTATAGTTAAGCAGGAGGGGATCGAATTATGATATCTAAAATCATTGTTACAATTTACCTTGATCTATAGTGAAGGCTTCTAAACTCACAGTATTTTTTATGATTTTAAGTTCAATAGTCAAAAACGGAGGGCCTCCGTTGTAATGTAGTTTGGAGGGGTAATGTAGTTTTTGCAGATTTTTAAACAATCCTCTTAAAATATATTTTCTAAAATACGGAAAAATAGTTTTGAGACCTTTAGAAAATATCTTTTCAAACAACATTCTTGACTGTACTTGCCTGAAATTCATATTTGTTGTCGATTACTTAATTTGATCACAACACCCCCAATTCCATATAAATATTTTCCAGTTTTAGCTGCATAAAGATATACTAACTTTTTCGAGAAAAACAGCTGTGACAAACGAACAAACGGACGTTTGAGTGATTTTTCATATAATGTTCCATATTTCTTCATGAGGCAAAGAACTTTGAAATTTTTGGGATTTGATTACGAAATAACAAGAAACAGTGTTGTACTACCATTATGTATGCAAAGTATGACTACAAATAACGGGTACCTAATTTTCGGGTTTTGAATATTATCTATGTTAGCGTTCCCACCATCAACTTACGATGAGTAGAAAAAGACGGTTAAGTGTGAGCAGGACTCGCTCTCTAAGGATTCCGTACCTTTATATCACATTATCGTAAAACTATCTATTTATTAAGTAGGTACTTCACAAAAATATAAAAATAAACGAATAACCAAATCTTCTTTCCTACCAAAAGAGACCTTCCTTCGTACTAAATTTCAAGATTCTAGGTTAACGAGAAGTACTTTATGGATTTGGATGATTTAGCCAATATCAAAATACTTGACATTTGAAAAAGCGTATTTTATTGAATCGAGTTAGAAGCTTCAATTTTTATAGTGGAATCATAGACCATGGTATTTGATACCTCTAGTCGTTCATGAAAAAAAACCTTGTCGGACCTAACAAAGACAGAAGGACAACGAAGTGATTCTATAAGGATTCCGTTTTTTTCATTTTAGCCGGTTTTGTATTCACAAGAAATTCATTACTCTCCTCAAATCCTTTAATAAGTAGAACCATTTTTGTTGCTAAACTTCGCTTTTTACGTATTAAGGAATGCTGCACCTAAATTTAATGTAATACTAATTTGAGAAGAAGGAAATGAAAAAAGAATATGTGAATTAGAAGCACACAAATGTTACAATTCCTGCATACAAAAAAGGTATTGTTTTATTTACGTGTACTTGTGTAAAGAAATTCGTAAGCTGACTTTTTCTGACACACACCGTACACGAAGCCACTTTTGAAACACTTTAATGGAAATTAATTCGGCGTACTTCCAAGATTAATTATATTTACAGAAATTCAAAACCCATTATGGAACGATAAACAAATGAAACCTCATAATGGATTTTAGGTGACGTTCGTAACTCTATTAATTTCATTAAGTGTTAATGGCATATTATTTATAAATGGTATTTATAAATGTAGATAATATCATAAGATAATATATATATATATATATATGTATATATAAATATATATGTGTATATATATATATATATATATATATATATATATATATATGTATAATTATATAAACAGGCATAAAGAACATATAGAAACTACTTGATAAAAGAAAACAAAAATTGACACTTTTTGGCAATTATTTTTGGCTATGTTTTTGTGGAAAGATGGTGCGAATTATTTAAATCATCATCATCAGCTGGTAGTCTCCACTCCTCAGTATATACTTGCCCATAGATTCTTGTAAAAATCGATTCCGTGCCGCTTGCATACAACTACTTTTACAGGTCATCCATCTACCGAGCAGCAGGCTTTTCGAGACTTGGCTGCAATGGAGAACCTTCCTTCCTCAGCCATCATCGGTTCTGTGCGCTACATGGACTACATTGCCATTTCAGCCTGCTTATCCTATGAGCTGTATTATTGATCTTAATTTTTCGAAGAATATTCATATATAAATTATTAATCATTCATAATATATATGTTGAATCGTACTATGAGATTTCAGCAAGCAAAATTTCAATAGTTAAGTGCAAGTTAAACCGCTATAATATGGTAAATTTCAGAAGTTTTGCATTTATTTGAGGTAAATTTGTATAAGCGTCGTTATTATGTTAAAAGGATAATAACGACGCATGTATAAAAACAGTTGCAAAATTGAGATAGTAAGATACGAGTAACAAGTGGATTGAAATAATTTAAATTGAAGGTTCTAATGAAGTGGTAGCAGTTATATTTCTTTCAGGTTTTCCTCCTGCACTTTGAAGTTTAAAGCTTATCAAAGATACTTAAAACCGAAAAATAGTATAAATTACTTTAAAAGACCCATCGTCTGATGTCCCGAAACCGCGAAAGACAATTTTCACCCACACTTTATACGTATGGACCTCTCTGCGTTATTTCTACATATATTTTTTTAATTTATATCCTTTATATGAACTGAGATCCCTGCTCGAAGAATGTACTTGCAAAATTTAAGATTTCTTTTATTTTCAAGCAGCCTATGCCTACTGCTGAGTTTAGGTCTACTGTTTGTCATCCCAGTCTAGCCGATGTTGCACTTTTTTCGGCAGCTAGTTATTCCCACCACTTTCGAAACTTCGTCAGAACACTTCGCTTGTTAACGATTAATGCCCCTGCTTCCGGTTCACGATATCCACTCCCAAATCTGTCTACCATCAATTATTCCATTTACGTGACCAGTCCAACGCTATTTGCTTTGTGAAATAACGTGCACCATGTTCCGTTAGCTGAAGTTGTCTCCTAATTTCAGTATTCTCGCTATTCTACTATAAAAAGTGATCCATAACATGACAGGCTCCTTTTTTTTCTCGGCAACTTGCAGTTGGTTAATATACCGGCAGGAAAAGCCTCCATTCCATAGGTAATTACAGGTACGACGCAATGCTCGTAGATTCGACCCTTAAGTTTGAGATCCTATGCACATAGGCCTGAAAGTGTACTAATATGAAACTGTAACGAGCGGATAAAAAGTGTATATTACTTTAATTATGATTCTAGTCAATTGTTCTATAGCTTCCTTACTTCAAATTTACACGTTTTATTATCTTTTCTTACCTTTTTGTACATCGAATCATATGCATTCTCTTTTCTTTTATTTCCTTTCGTTATTTCAAATTCCCAACTTCTCTTTTCCTTTCTTTACTTTCCTTACTTCAAATTCACATATCCTGTTTTACTTTTTGTGCTTTACTTGCTTTACATTCAAATACCCTCTTTTGCTTCTTTCCTTTCCTTATTTCAAATTTACATATTCACTTCTCACGCGTTCCTTTCCTTTTTTCAAATCCATGTACTCTCTTTTCCTTTCTTTTCTCTCTTTACTTCAAATTCAAATATTCTCTTTTCATTTCTTACCTTTCTTTATTTAAAATTCACATAGTCTCTCTTCTTTGTATCTGTTTTTCTGATTTTAAATTCATACACTCTCTTTTGCTTCTTTCCTTACCTTATTTCAAATTCACGTATTATCTTTTTCTTTTTTTGCTTTATTTAGTTCAAATTTACACTCTCTCTTTCTTTTTTCCTTTTCCTTACTTCGAATTCACAGATTCTCCTTTATTTCCTACTTTTACTTGCTACATATTTACAAATTCTCTTTCCCTTCTTTTCGTTTTCTTACTTCCAATTTTTCACATTATTTTTCTCTTTCTTTCCTTCCCTCATTTTCTATTCACATATTCTCCTTTCCTTTTTTTACTTTGCTTGTTCCAAATTCATACACAAATCAATACACTTTAAAACATTTTGTTTATATTTTGGAAATGTTGTAACTTTCTATGGTGGCATATTTATATAAATACTAAATAAAATAATTTTTACCAAAAAAAACTGACTTCAAACAGTAAAGTAACTATAAAAAACACATAAAATAATTTAAAAAAAAAAAACCGGCTTCAAACAGTAAACTAACTAAAAAAAAAACAAAATTTTTAACAAGAAAATTAAGCTGACTTCAATGAAACAAAACTTTACTAAAAAGAGAAAAATAAACTGAACTTAGATTATACACAAAAGTAATATATGTATTACATATTAATCATTAGGTATTAATACTTAACCTACACTTAAACCTTACTTACATTAATTACCTATATATATGCGTATTTTATATTCTATATGTATACTACAACTTATTTATTGCAAAATATGAATTTTTATTTACAATAACAATAATCGCCTGAACCTATTACCTATGAATCTTTATACAATATTATATGTATATGCTATCTATCTGTCTGTCTGAAGTCGGTGCCAAGCACAAACAGAACAAAAATAATACATAACATATACCTTCACAATTTTAACTAATAACAAAACCAAATGCTAATGAAATAAAAAAAAAATTAATTATCAAAGACAGAGAACAACAACAACAACAACTATAAGGAACTTTCAAACTATATAAATCCTCCTCCTTTTTTTGAAGTCGGTTAAAAAATACACGAGTATCTTCGTTTCGTAGTTATTTGGTTTGAAAAGTACGTTAAAAATAGTTCTAATGATTTATTATTTTTAGGGTTTTCTAGCTCTAATGGAAAAAAAGCATTTTAAGATAAATTACGTATCCATCAGTCTATCTGTCTTTTACAGCAGTTTTTGTCAAAAACCGCTTTCCGTAGAAACAAAAGTTACAAAGATACTAAAACCATTTATTTTAAAATTTTACGTAAAACAACTAGAGATATCGTTGAAAATATTCTTAAAATTATGGACCACTCCTACCTGTATTTTTGGAAATTGTAAAGTCGAAATTATGAAAAAAGAGCATTACTAGAAGTTTACCGGAAAACTATGGCAATGATTCCAGTTCTTATCATTTTTGAGAAATTCATTATATTTTCATGACTGTGAAAATTATAACGGGCCATATTATCACCAAATAAATTTCCAAGGCCGCAAACAAGATTTAAAAAGTATTTCCGCTCCATATCATTATTTGAATGTGGAACAGAATATTCCACAAGTTCGTCTTCTATTCGTTATTGTTCAAGATATCTCTGATGTAAGATTATTTGAATACGGAATAAAAGTCTAATCTGCCTCTGAGCCGCATTCCGCTCTTTATTGTCTATGCTATCTCTGATCGTCTGCGGGTATATATATATATAAGTAATACGTGGTTTATGGTTTGGATTGAGACGTTTTTATTTGAATAAAAAAATGGTTTTTGAGTATTCTTAGTATTTGTGTCAGTAATTGTATCGTTATTTTGTGATGTTTTCTTAGTGATACGCCTTTGAGATAAAGATGAATGGTGTTGATGTGTCACTTGAACTCGTAATCGTATCAGTTGAAATAATCATTCAATGTCGGATTTGAATTTCCTGCATTTTAATTAAATAATGTTCTGTTTAAGCTAGGTTAACTCAAGTTTAATGTGGCATACATTTGATAATGAAATGTAATTTTAAAACCAGTTAATGATCTCAGATAAATTAATTTTTTTGCTTATATATATAGCATATACTATTTTAAAATTAAAATTAAAAAGTGTTTTATTTTGTCAATTTGGTTTTTCACATTTCCTGTGATAAGAAAATACTTATTTTATTAATTTTTCTTTTAATTTAAATGTAGATAAAAAGTGTAACCTAATTAGATGATCACTGCGGTCATCTAATTAGATAAACCGATGCGGACTTAGTAAGTATTAGATATATTTAGCGATTCTTTTTCTATTTCAAGCAAAACATTAGTCTAAATTTAGTAAGTATATTGAAACATTAGTCTAAATTTAATAAGTATATTGAAACATTAGTCTAAATTTAATAAGTATATTGAAACATTAGTCTAAATTTAATAAGTATATTGAAACGTTGTGTGAAAAGTTGAAACGTATTATGTCTTTATAAAAAAAATAATTGTAACACAGCTCTAAAAGGAATATTCCATCTGGAATAACCGTCTTAATACCTCTAATTAACTTTTTTTGTTTTTGTTGTATTATGAATTCCTGCACTTCGATTTTTAATTAAAATATGTCAAAGTCGAAAAAAATGTGTTCCAATGTATTGCTTTATTTGCAATTGTTTTTTTTATTGGTTGACTTGTCTTGCTTGCAATTCCGCTCGCGGAGAATTTTAGTTTAGAAGGACTTTTTAGTTTTTTTTTGGAGCGTGTTGTTTAATTTTTATACGATGTTGATGTCTAAATAATTAAAATTGCAAGTAAATTTTCATTTTTATGGCTCCGTACCTCAAAAGGAAAAAAGGAACCCTTATAGGATTACTTCGTTGTCCGTCTGTCGGTCTGTCAAGACACTTTCTTAGAAACGTGTGGAGGTATCAAGTTGAAATTAATATTAAATACTTAGGTCTGCAGTCCCTTCGAGTTGTATAAAATCAAGTTTCTAAGTTAATGCAATCAAGAAGACCCGAAATAAATTTCCCGTTGATCTAGAATCATTTTTGCAAGAAGCTCACAGCACAAGTAAAGCAAAAAACCCGAAAATCGTTAATTTGTAGTTATATCATATTAAAAAAATATTTTTTTTTTAAATATGGATCTGCGAAAGATTATATTTTCGTTCTAAAGAATTAGAATTTTGTAAATATAGGAATATCACCATTAAATTTTTATAAATGCCTAAGTGAGTACGGAACCCTCGTAGTGCGAGTTCCACTCTTGCTTGACCTGTCACATATGTGTATCACTGACTTCACCGCCTGTCGCGTCGGATAATCCCCGCGAATTTTTCGTAACAATTTTCAATATGTATCAATATCTTCTTTAAAGTATTTATACTGTGAAAGATTTAGCTTAAATGTATTTAATATTCCTTGATAACTTCACTGTTTATAGTTCAAAAATATTTATAAATATATCTTCATGTTTTATTACTTTAGCGTTGAAAAAAAATAGCACTTATTGTCATTCGTTTGTGGAAAAAAAATAAAAGATAGGTATGTGCTACCTTGGTTTGCAAGAGTTATAACTTTGACATGTGCTATATTAAACTAATACTTAGTTATGATATATTAAAATTATGCCATTTTCATGTATCATTAATTGTTTGGAGAGTGTAAACCAAAATAAGCCGCACCAAAATACATTAATGTTACATTCATTAAATTTTTGCAGAATGCACGATCTAATTAATACTGTAAATTGCATAAAAATACATTCAGCAGAAATTGAGCTATAAGCATATTAATCATATTCGAAACCTTGTTACCTTGTTCTCGTGAATTCGTGAATCGTTCTGGAGGTCTTGTGCTATGCAATATGCTTTAAATAATTTTAAACACTAAGGACTAACATGTACATTATGAAGTTAGTCGTGAATCAAACTTTGTGCCCAAATAAGGGATTTCATCAACGTGTATGTCTCCTGGGCATTATATTTGAACTCGCTTGTATTTAGTTTGAGTTGATCACATTAATATAGACGTCGAAATAACTTTGTAACAGTAAGCGATACAACAACTGAATGCTTTGCCTGCGAGTCATTAATTATATTTGAATTTGGAAGTATGTAGATTGTAGTTGATAACTTTAATATAGACGTTGATATAATTTTGTAGTAGTAAGCAAATACAGCAACTGAATGCGCTACATGTGTGTCATTAATTATATTTGAACTTACAAGTATGTAGATTGTCGTTGATAAATTTGATATAGACGTTGATATAATTTTGTAGTAGCTAAGCAATAAAACAATAGAATACGCCGCATAAAAGTCATTAATTTTATTAGATTTTTCAACTTTAATAAAGACATTCATATCATGTTGTATCGGCAATCCGCTACATTTCGGGTGCAAAGACTGACAATAGTAGATTTATTTCGTTAGCAAATGTTGCATTACGCGATGTTGCATTGCGTTAGAGCAAAATCATGAGCTCTGCCTGTTTTCCGATTAACTTATATAAATGTATTTCATTTAAAATATAATTTATGTTAAATACGAATTTCCGGCAAAAACTAAATATTCTCTATAATCTGTCCCTGCGGTGCCATCGGGGTCTAATTTTTAGGTTTCCGTACCGCGAAAGGAAAAACGGAACCAAAGATCACTCACGTCGACCAGTCAGTCATAGCCGATTTTCTTAAAAACTATGCAATGAAGAAAATGAAAATTTATTACAACTAGCTAACTTTTTTAAAGAAAGGGAAAATGAAGTATTACAAATTTTAATTTGAATTCTATGTATCATGAGGGGTGTAATTTTAAAAGCAATATTATAGTTTTTTAGAATAATTTTTTAAATATTCAATTCAAAATTAGGAAAAATATTTTTTCATAATTTTAAATTGAATATTTAAAAAGATATTCTAAAAAATATTTGAAAAAAAAATGACTGAAAGATTACAGGAAAATATTGCGATTATCCTAGATCTTATAATTTTTTGAATAGGCAGCATGTTTTAACGCCTCTGAAAGATATAGTTCCCAATGTGAAAAATTAATATTTGTAAATCGTTTAATAAAAATACTATGTACCCTTAAAGGTTTACAAGAGCTCAAATGTGTATGGAACACTCGTAGTGCGAGTTCTAGTTGCGCTTAACAGTTTTTTTAATAGAAATCAAATTATTCAGTTCTGTTTTATTATTCCAAACTCACATTGTTTATCGATAGGTATTTTAGCAAAAGATTTTTACACTGTTTCCCTTTTTTTAAATCAAAGAACGCTTATAAATAATTATGTACAACACTTATAAAGGGCACTTATAACAAATTTAATAACAGATTCAATAATTTATTTTACTGCTGAAAAACGGGCGAAAAATATCAAATTTCAAGTGTCTTTCACATAATTCTTTCATTTATTTTTTTTTAAATATAGAACAATGCGTATTTTTATTTGTATATTGAGTATACAGAGACAAAAAATTAGATTTAAGATAAGAATTAATGATTATATAGAGACAAAAATTTATTTAAAATAAGAATTAAGTCGATAAGGATACAACGAATGATTAATTGCGAAAACATAATTTGCATGTCAAGAAATTCGTTACATTAATTTTTTTTTAAACAGACCTTGAGTAGTCTGTACAATTATCCAAAACAAGATACAGTATATTTTTTTCTGCCAATTAAATAAAAAAAAAGTGAAAAATTAAAGTTTATTGCAGCGTTTATGTTTCGCACATTTTTATGTCTGTGGGTACGTCAATGGATATTTTTAAAATCCGTCTATGACCTGGTTTCAAGTAAACAAAAAAAAATACGTCAAATGGAAAAAAATAGCATAAAGTAATGCCGAACGTCGATAGTTCTATTATCAATGGTCTACTTATCGCACCATAGACACGAGTACGTGTGATGTTTCGCGCCTGTCGGATTTGTTGGTTCGTTCAGCCAAAAAAACAAAATAGTTGACTGTAGTCGACGTAGATTATGATCTTATTGTTTAGTTGTTGTTATTGCGGGTACGCGTTAATTATTTGAAAATATAAATAGGTAACATTTGTGTCTACTTTTAGTAGCGTTACCCGTGGTCAAATTAACTTTACATAAATGAACTTCAGTAAATGACTCAAACCAAAGAGTTACCGAGTACGTACTGTTTTGTATGAAGATGCTTTATAAGTTTTTAAATATAAGTAGGTAACATTTGTGTCTACCTTTAGTAGTGTTACCCGTGATTATATTAATGAAAATTTACTTTACATAAATGAACCTCAGTAAATGACTCAAACCAAAGAGTCACCGAGTGCGTACTGTTTTGTATGAAGATGCTTCATAAGTTTTTAAATATAAATAAGTAACATTTGTGTCTACCTTTAGTAGCATTACCCGTGGTTATATTAACGAAAATTAACTTTACATAAATTAACGTCAGTAAATGACTCAAACCAAAGAGTTACCGAGTACGTACTGTTTTGTATGAAGATGCTTCATAAGTTTTTGTTAAAGAAAGATAAAATGAGGTAACTGTTGATTGGCATAAAAAGAAAAAGAGGGTAACACTGAAAGTTCGTAGAACTGATCATTTGTTATAATTGTAATAAAAAATTCATTAAAACTTCGAAAATCTACTTCACTTGAATATGTTATTTGTTTTTACAAATTGGAGGAAGTTGAAAATTGTGTATAATTGTCAAAATGAATCTATCGTGAGAAAATTTTTCTTTGATTATTTTTGATGACCCTAGTAGTAGCCTCAATCAACAAGAACGTTACCTATCCTATTCTATTCCGCGCTACTGTTTATTACCGGTATTAAACCGGTTAAAAGTTAAAGCGTGGTCGTACCAGTCTCAGTGATGATTTGCGGGAGGGATGCATCAATATTATGCGGTTCTTGATAACGACTCACAAAAGACTAACCTTTCAGCAGATTTAGGCAATTTAGGCATTGATGTGAGTCGAATTCAGGAAATTCTGCATGAAAATTTAGGCGTCAGGAAGTTTTTGATAGGTGGACATTCCAGGTTTTAACAGAAACCCAAGAACACCGTCGCGTTGATTGGTATCGCGAGATATTAGAAAAATTCGACAGAGGTCATTCGAATGCTGCATTCGACATCATCACGGGTGATGAAAGCCGAATATACTATTATGCACTCGAAGCTAAGAGGCAGTCTGTGCAGTAGATGTTTATTTCTGAAGAGTTGTCTACAAAGCTGAAGAAAGGATATAGTGCCGGAAAAAATGATTGTCTCGTTCTTGGGACGAACGGGTTATTATGCAACGATTGTTTTGAAAAAAATTATAAAAAAGACAGTTACCGCAGACTGGCACATCAGCAATCGTTTGCCTACTGTTTTGAAGAAAAAATCGAGAGCATCGCCATCGCAATAGAATCTTCCTTCATTATGATTATGAATCTGTACATTAAGCCAGACATACAACCGAATATTTGACTATATTGGGTGTAGAAATGATAGATTAACCGTCATGGAGCTCGATCTCGAACCAAGTTTTACTTTATTCCCAAGAAGAAAAGATAAACTGCGAGAAATACGATTCCTGGAAGCATTCGCAGGAGTGGACTGCCTTTGAAAAAGCCACAGAAGAGACGTTCATAAAAATGGGTTGAAAAAAAGTGGGCTTCTTCTCTCAATAGTGGAACCATTGAATGAAATGAAGCAAAGAGTGTCAAGGAGACTATTTTGAAAAACCATTGGGAAATAACAAACTTGCCAGTTGGTTTTATTTTCGATATTTTAATAATAGGGTATTAGACTATATTTGTTTTATTACTAGTATGGAATAAGTAATAACATTCAAAACGGTTAAAATAAATATATCGTACCTAAGAAAAAGTTATAATAAGTTAAAAACTGACGAACTACGATTCGCGCGAAAACGTCACATACAAAACACAACTGGCTTATGACGTCACTGGCCAGTTATTTAGCATTCATTATGAAGGAGTTTGTTAAATATTTTAGTATCTCATTAAATATTACGTTTAAGTTATATATTGCATATTATAATTTTCTCATTTTTTGTGTGGAAATTAATATATTCATAATAAAATTTTCAATTTAATGAACAAACAAATTGGCACTCTTTTCTTATTTACAAGTTCCGATTAATTGTTTGTTATATGCATTATTTTTTTCATGACAAGATATTTTTTATCCTTACTCCACAGTTTTAAAACATTTTTACAAAAAATATCTACACGAGTCAAATACCCTATTTTCAGTGTTATCTCTCGTAATTTGAAAATAAATTCAAATATTAAGGCTGATTAATTCAATTGCACAAATGGATAATAAATATACAGAATCTACGAAGGCCGCTAGTGAAAATTACGAAAGTAATAAATTTTTAGAAAGTTGAAATTTTTACTGCAGTTTCATGCTAATCGATTTTTGATTAAGCAAACGGAAATTACGTAAAGGTTTAGATTTTCAAGACACGCGAGCCACAGAGTTAACCATAAACTTAAATATATTTAGTCTATGGATTTCACATATAAGTGGCACTACCTATTGACAAGTTATTGTACTATATTCCTGTCATCGAGCATAAAATTGCCAGTTTCGTCCTAAATTAATTATGTCATTTCTTGAAATAGCGAATTTGTCAAGCTTATAAATCAAAAATAGCTGTACATGTTTTCCATAATATTAGTATTCCAAGCAAGAAAGTATATGATATAATCTGCATATCGATACTTATTTTAAAGCGAAGTCCCTGCCGCTTAGGTACTATTTTCTAAGTAAAAACTGAATGAATTTTGGTTTAGATTTCATTAGTGGATAGATCGAATCACGAGAAAGGTTTAAACGTATAACTTTGAAATATCTTGTGAATATATTAAACTACTCGTGTCTATGAATGTCGATGAAGTCGATGAAGTCTACAACGGCATACGTATATTTTAGATAAAATCCAAAGTAAATAAAGAAAAATAATTTCTCAACTCAATTTTCTAGACCTCTTTGTGAAAAACTGTTTTAACTTTTATCATACGCAATTTTAGAGTGATCTTCATCAACTTATACTGTTTAAAAGTTATGAAGATGCTTTTTAAAAAGAATGTACCAAGGCGTGAAAACTTAGTTAATTACGTGCACACAAAATTATAGCGATTCGTTGCCCATTTGCAGACTTATGGAGTAGCAAATAAATAAATGAAAGGGAAGAAGTTGTGGCAACGAATCAAGGTAATTTGACGACTTTGAAAAGGGAAATTAGCGATGCTTTGCAGATATTAGATTCAAGTTTGTCCCAGAGTTTGGCCGCATACTCGTAAATGGTAGTAATATGATTTGAGAATAAGGCGAGTTGGGAGGAATTCCGAAAACATGGCAAGTAATCACGAGCACGTAAGTATAGATTAACAGCACATAACGCAAATTTTAAGAATCTATGACAGAGCTGGTATAAGATGCCCTAGAGGGATTCTCCAAATTATTGAAAAGCAGGCGTAGAACAATTGAATTTCGTTGGTTACATACTTTTATACTGTCCAAACGTGATTTAAGTACAAAAAATGGTGCTTTCTTCTAAACTTAAATTTATTCCATTTTAATTATTTTACTGAGTTTATTGAAACTTAGAAACATAAGTTCACACTTGATAGACTTATTGCTACAGTAGCAATCTCTATCAGCAAACCGCAGAGCGATTATTGAGATATATTAGTACAGTGGTAGATTGGAACTATTGATACTGGCAATGAGAAATAAACAAAGAGAATAAATACATAAGTGAACGTGAAAAGTGCAAATAGCAAAAAACTATAAGTTGAGTCAATGTAGATTTTCAAAATTTTAAGAAGATTAAATTATAAATAGTCTTGAATTAATAAACTCTACTAGCGATCAGAGATTTGGAGGTCTTTGATTCGTAGTATTTCGAACGATAGGTTATAGCTATAATTCGGTATAAGAATAGTTATTCGATTTTTGTTCTCATATATTGCTCTTGAGTATAAAATGTTATACCAAATTTCATCAAAATTCATCAAGTAGAATTCGCGTGATTGATGGACAAATTAACACACATACAGAGGAAGATTCTATAGACAGGTTTTCTGGCTTCAATTATTATTCAACAAGCTAAATTAATCATTTTTTAAACTATTTTCTGTATATAGAAATCATTCTGTTAAAATTTTACTATATATATATATATATATATATATATATATATATATATATATAGATTTTTGTGGCGCACACAGTAAATTTCTCAGTAGCAGTCTTGCGCTGAGGGATTAGAAGTTTCTTCTTATCTTCAGAATGTAGTTCAAGGCCATGAACTGAAAGGAGTTGGAATTTGGATCGGAGGTATGAAGCATTGAGATAATTATAGAAGATATTATATGAAATAAATTATATCTAATGAAAGTATAGATTTCGCCAGTGGCGAATCTTTAGCCATTTTAGTTGGACTGATGATTTCCCGGTATTTTTTGGGACCGAATATGCCATCGAATATGGGGTTTTGCCGTTTCAATTGAGGAGTTGTTTAGTTAAATTTAGATAGATAGACAGTGTGATAAATATGTACTTTGGATTGAAATAGGAGACATTTTTGAAGACGTTTTAGAGAGCATGTTCTGAAAAACCTTACGACTAATGTTATTTAGCTGAAGTTACAATCTCATATTATATTTTTAATCAGTATATGTCATTAATTAATCAGTATGTCAAGATATTTAACAGCAGAAAAATAAGAAATGAAATAGCCATTGATGATCAGCTTTGGTAGATGTGTCAAGCGTATTTTTGATATAAGTCTTTACTATCGATTATAATAGCTACTGATTATAATATATATAATAGCTACTGATTATAATATATATATAATAGCTACTGATTTTAATACATATATTAGCTACTGATATAATTATTATCGATTATAATAGCCGGTGATTTAATAAGATCTCGCTTACTAGCCCATTCGCTGATAAATTTAGATCTGCATTCAAAATATCAATTCAAAAAGTAATTTCATTACAACTGCAGTGAGAGTATAACTGAAGATCATTTATAGCGAGTACATAAGTTTTGAAGATATAGATTGTTTGATATGTGTCGCTAAAAAGATTTTTTTATAATAGTTACATCAGTAATGTAATATTATCAGTTCTAAAATGAAAATGATATCCGCAGAAAACAATTATTTTTCATGTTAATGATCTTCGAATACCGCGTTCTACAAAAGTGAGCCTTTGTTGTGACGCCTATTTAGATGGCACTTACGTTTGATCGGGCGCAAAATGATCGTCATTTTCTCTTGAATAACAATTAAAAAGTAGTAAAAATAAAAATCTATTTTAATATTGCTCAAGCGTAAATTATTTATAAATTTCAATGACTAGCATATAAAAAATAAATAAACAGTAATCTATGATCCATATGAAAAATAATCCAAATTCAAATGACAATTGTTAATTATTTGAATTGCTGGTACACGATAACTTCATTCCAACAATGAGATGTATTCCCTCCAAAATCTTTGGACTAGCACAAAACAAAATCAAAATACAATTATCCGACATCGTTATTCCGCCATTATACTCGGAAGCACGTCTGACATGACATGTAAACATCAAAATAATATTAGCTCCTCATAGGTCGCCGATCGAATTATTTATTCGCCTTGAGGATGTTCCCGCGCGTGTTACGTCAAAATTGTGACATGACAGGGCATTGACAGACGTGACCTATAGAACGCGGTGACGTCTCACGGTCGACCTTTTCACGGTACAATTACGCGCCGTTTAGTATCGTGGCACGCGAGCTTTATTGTTGATGGGTAGATGTGGGAAGTGGGATGAATTTTTCATGTTTTTAAGGAATCGTGCTACCGTATTTTCGATATGATTGAAGGAACGTTTATGTAGAGTGGGGCAGTTTTGATGTATAAAGGTTAATTAAGTGCATTTGTATAAGTTTTTCTTTCAGATTTGTCGTTTCGTATTAGATTTATATCTACTGTACTTATATTCTACCTAATACAATATATTTATTTTTACTAGTGCTTTAGATTTAAGGGATTTACAATTTGACAATTATTTAGATAAACATTTATATATAATTTGCCAGTATGGTAGAAGTCGAGGATTAGGTAATTGAGGGTGAAAAAGAAGGCTGTTTTGAAAGCTGAAAGTTTATTTTGTATAGAAATTAAGAAGATTGTAAAAATGAGACTATTGAAAAGGGGAGTGAAAAATTATAATGGGTAAGAGACTTTTATGTAAGCTATCTCCGATGTATTTTTAGTTTTACAACACAATAAGTAGAAGGTTTTTATCTACGTTAAATGCTAGAATTACTTTGTATACGGTATTCACGTAATATTTTTTAAAATAAGTACTGAAAGCGCTGGTTTTTATTTATAACACCCACATATATACATACACAAACTCACACGCACACACATACACACACACACACACACACACACACACACACATATATATATATATATATATATATATATATATATATATATATATATATATTTAGCGAGCTTCAGGCACAATGTCTTTCAGTCAACCAAAATTACAATTTGTAAAGTCGCAGAATAAAGAGATAACAAATATGATTTTTTTTTAAAAAGAAAGACAGAAAAACAAGGAAAATACAAAAATAATTTAATTGGATACTTCGTCAGGCCCTTTGGATTAGGTTTGTGGGAAAGGAAAAGGAAGGAATTAATTCCTTATTAAGAGAAGGGATATGAAAGGAAGTAGAGCTGGGGGAGGAATGATCTATTCAGATGAATGGTGAAAATCTAGTATCGGAATTTATTTTGCTCCATAATTTGGCAGCATGAATAGTGAACGATTTTTCATCGAAAGTAATGCTATTGTTGGTGCGTAATAAGTTTCTCCGAACGCAGACCCAGATAGTGGGCAGAATGAAATTTCTGAATTTATCCAGACAATAAAAAGAAATAGACCTACTCTTATCTCTTACCCTTACGAATACTCTTTCTTCCAGTGTGCTTATCACAAAGCAAACGATGACCTTTAAAAGATAGCCATATAATTGATACCTCTAAATGCTCCTTTTACTTTTATAAATTTTAGTAACCTAATTTGGTATCAAATATCAAGTTTATCGTATTTTTCGGTGGAAAATTTACTGAACACCCCACATTTTAGAAGATTTTTAAATTTTTAAAACGACGAGGCTGTTATTTAAAATTTGTGCACAGTTCATACTAATACGAATTGCGTACAAGTCCACACAGTAAAAATTCGAAGAAAAGCCCTTTTCGTTATTTCGAAAACCATAGAGCTGCTAATTCCGTTGCGGTCAGGGTTGTCCATGTACCCGGAAATCCGGAATTAGTCTCTGAATACGAAGGTAATGAATTCTCCGCATTTTTAAATTTTGCTTTTGCATATTTAAGTTTTGGCTTACCTATATTATTAATGAGATTAGTATTATTTAATATTTTTGTACTACCTTAAAAAAAAATTACGTTTAGGTAAACTAACTTAGGTATCAACCGTATTTAGTTATTAGCTTGTTGTGTATTTGTTATTTATTAAAAATCGATCATTAAAATTTTTTTTTAAATTTATGATAGTATCTTTTCATTATACGTCTTTCATTATAAGAATGTGTTATAAGATTTTCTAAAAACATAATTGTGCTTTCTTTTCATCATATATACCCGTATTTAGTGTTACGTGTCACAATTTTGTCCCTTGTAAGTTGATGGGTTTTCTTCATGCTTTAATATTTTATATTTATAAACTGAATGTATTCAAGTCTTACTTGTGCTTCAAATCTATAAATAAAAAAAAATAAAATGGATATTTCGAAATTTACTAAAAATATGCTCTTAATCACTGTACCACGTCACGCATTCATATATTAGTAGAGCCAAAAATTAATGTAATTAATTTTTAAGTTAATTGAAATGCCTGCCTTTCATAACTTAAAAATAAATATGAAAGGCGGGCTTTTTACTGAAAAGCGATATTATATTGAAAGAAAAGTTCTAAGATTCTAACATCGTACGGATTAACTTTCTCTTATAGTTGATTTATTTCAAAATAATAATTAAATATGTGTACTCAAGGTTATTTTTCGTCTCTAGATTTTTCTACTTATGGATTAGCATTTGTAGTTGCTACGTTTATAGGGTCTTAGTTCTAATACAATTTATCTTTATTACTTTCTGTGTAGCATTTCCTTATCTTCTTTACATTTTTTTACATATAGCTTCTTGAAAGCTTCTTTTATTTTATCGATCCATATCTTCAGGATCTTTCACCCGTTCTTTATTCCTCTGACCTACTTCTTAATACCATTTTGCAAACTCTTTCTTTTGATACATAAGAGAGAAAGCAAATAGGTATGTGAAAATAATATGGATTAAGTAATCATTAAATAATTGTTCTCTGAAAGTCGTGTACAAATTAAAAGAGATGATGACGTAATGGGATTGAAAGTTTATGCTTTTAATGGTATAACTAAATATTTATTGACAACTTGAATTGTTAAAAGGAAGAGTTTGGAAAACAGATTCAACCTAAATTAATTGTAGATATTATTGTAAAAAAGATAATGTAGAATTTAGTAAAATATAGTAGAGATGAGAAAAAGATGTTAGTTCTAAATATTTTAGTAGAAAACTTTTTAATTTTCTAACCATTTTTCATTGCTTGCTTTTGAAAATAAAGAATAAACATATAATTTTCATTGAAATATAAAGGGTACCTGCAGAATAAGTATCTTCCTATAATCGTTTTCGCAATATTTTAATGTAAATTTTTCCAAAAATACTCAAAAAAATGTTTTGCTACTTTTTTGGATTCCCCAATTACGAAAGGAACCCTTATAATTTCATCACATCCATTCGGCCGTCCGTCTGTCAAGGTCTCACAGATTCTACTATTTTAAAACCAATGTTATTTGTAGGCAAGCCAACTTATTTTTGCTCCAAATTTCGTAGCTCTGTGTCTATAAAGTTACGAAACGATTACAGATGGATAGGCGAATGGCTAAACGACTTTATTTTTTCCCATTGGAATACAAAATTCTAAAAATGGGTTAAACATTTGTATTACTTTAGTATATTAGTTGTTTACCACATAAATACCTATGTTATTTCGATTGGTACGTTATGTATCCAAAATACGACTGACAAAAATAGGAACCAATTTTTTTTAACAAATAATTATTGTTTGCCCAGACAGCCGCTTCGGAATCGATTCGCAGAACCATGAACCGGTAGGTAGCTAGAACGGAGCACCAATTTTTTTGCAACCGCGGTCGCAGACACTGTGTATATTAAAATGGGTCATAATGCGGGATTTTATACATTTCTCTAGGTACTTTCACCGCGACATCGCACAAAAAAATGGTTGCGAAAGAGTCGGCTTCGGCAGCGCTGTATGTAAAAAAATATCATATTACCTGTTCCAGAGCGACATGTGTTGCTCCACGATTTGGTATATTTAGTTAGTAAAATATTTATTTGGTTATTTTTATTTTTAATAAAACAGGTCTATAAACGAAAGTGTTTTCTTGTTTGTTTGCTATTTAATCGTGTAAAAACCACCAAAATTGACGAACTTGGAAGTTTGATATTAAATAGAATTTGTTAAAATTAATTTATAATACAATTATTTCAATGAAAAAGAGTAACGAAAGTTTATTCAACTTATCATTTTTTAATCATTGATTGAATATATTTGACGTTAATTTTGTAGAAATTCATTATTCACAATTAAATGAAACTACGTGATGTATTATTATTACTACTTTCTTTAAGTTCTTTACCTCGATCTAGGTTTCGTTGTATTACAACATCTGGGGCTATTAGCAAAGATGTGGGCTATTATAAATCTTTGCTAATATCCCACCTGAAGATGTTGTAATACAACGAAACCCAGGTCGCAGTAAAGAACTTAAAGAAAGTGGACATAATACTATAACACGTAGTTTCATTTAATGATGAATTTATTAATCACTTCTTGTGGTAAAGTTAATAAACTACTAAATATATAATAAAATGGAAACGAGGTCGTGTCTGTGGCCGCATCACGCGTAAATCACTGGTTGAATTTAGATGAAATTTAGATATCCATTAAGATTATTACTCAATTCTACTGGCACTTAATTAATTAACAGCGACATGGCTTTCTTTTTTAAGCGACTATTTTAAATATATAATTTTTTAATTCTTCACCAAATGGCGCATTTTAATTAGGCGAGGGAACATTTTTATGCTATTATAATATTATCTCGCCTAATTAAAATGCCTAAGATTTTTAACCGAATCTTTATCTCAGGATAATACACGTAAATAAATCTAAAACTGTAGAATCTATAAGACTGTGACAGACGGACTTACCCGCACATCGATATAACGAAATTATAAGATTTCTGTGTTTGGTTACTGAACCCTCAAAATATAGAAAATATATGTGAAGATCTGTTTGCAATTAGGACTTCTTTCTGGTCAGTTGTGTTATCTGAAATAATTGTACCTATAAACTTCGCGATTAACTGTACCAACTTACAACTCTCTCTACCCGTTGAGGCGATTTTAGCGAACGTATGCTTTGCCGTCGGACAAAGAAAGAGGTAACCATTTTGTGTAACATCGATGAACCATCCAAGCGAGGATGCAAAAAAAATATTTGAAGCATTAAACTTTCACATGAGTCACCATTTTAGATGCTCGCAGATGGATGAAAAGGTATTCGTTTAGTGACATAAACAAAATTTATTCTAGTACAGCATGTTTACAACGTATAAGTTTACCGGAGAGACCCATGAAAAATCATCAAAATTAGGAAGATAATATATACCATCTTCTTTTTTCCCCTGGCTATGGTCCCATATCTCATTTGGGGTCATCCTTCTTCGTACATGTTCGCCACAACGGTCTATCTTGTTTTGTCATTGAGTTCAAGTTCATAATTTTAAGATATTTCAGTTATTAACTATAGTGTTCTTCCAGGTGGCAGCGGGTCGACCCCGGCCTCTCTTTCCTTCTTATATTTTTAATGCTGATTTGGTAATATGGTTTTCATTGCGCCTTATAACGCGCCCGTAATAACGCAAACGATTTTCTCTCAGCTTTTCCTTAATTTTTGTGACTATAAACGTTCCTCTAATGTACTCATTTTTGATTCTGTCATTTCTGTGGCGTGCATCTTTTGTTTATCTACCTTTCTCATTGGCTAGCATTCCGACTCTTACATCAACGCTGGTCATACTGCTTGCTTGTAAACTTGACCTTTCAGTGTGATGGTCATTATAGCGTCACGTAATATTTCGGTTAATGACCTCTATTTTAGCCAGGTAGTTGTTATTCTGTGCTGGATGTCTTTTTCACTGCTGTCTTCTGGAGCTACGACTGAATCGAGATATTTAAACTGAAATTTCAACTCTTTTTCATATAACACCTCTCCTTCTCTCCTCTTTAACATATTGAACTATACTATTAACCATTATCGATCTAAATACAAGACACCACTGATAATTAAAGATTTCTATCAAAATGGAATAATGCATACAGAAACTGCAATAATTGTCCAGATACAGAATCGTCGCCGTAACTCAAACTAAACGACAGGTTTTTCTAGCAAACTTCAAAGCACAAACGTTTTTCAACAAACAGCGGATAGAATTTATATAAAAATTGTGAAAATTGCTGGTGGTAATTTTTGTACTCGGCTGCATTTAATTCTAATGGTCACAGTAGAAAAGGCTGAGATAAATATACTAAGCTCATTCCAAAAACGTTTTATTTTTACGATTTCGGTAAGAACTTTAAAAAAACGCATACATCTTTAGAAGAAAATAATATTTAAAGAAATGTTTACTAAATTTTATGATTAAAATTTAACAAAAATTTATTCATCTTTTTAACAATTTTGAGTATCGAATCTTTCTCGCAAAACAATGTACCTAAAGCTTCTTGAAGTTATCGTTTTAAAGATCATTATCTCCAGAGCAGCGTAGTTATTTGAGTTTGCAGAAAATAAAATTCGTAAGTTGAGTGTTTCATAGAAATTTAAGAAAAATACTTAAAATTTTTCATCAAGTTTAGCTTAATAGTTTTTGAAGATTAATCAAATGAATAGAGAAAGTTGCTTCGTTAGCGTTTTCACTTTTAATAGGATCCCTAAAAATATTGCAAAGTTCAATTTTATAGTCAGTAAGTGTTAGGTTGTAACCAGTACACACTGTGGCGTTATCGGACATTTGTAATAATTTTCTTTGCACATTTGTGCATTATGCACGCCCGGATTGATGGCGCAAGATGTCAGTCGATTATGGGGTTGTCTGAACAGCCACCGGGATATGGGGTTGAACGAGGTATGAATAAATAAACTTCCAGCACAACGTTGTTGTGTGATCAGCATACGTGCAGGGTAGAAGCAGATATTTAAAATTTTTCGTATCTTCTATATACTGTTTTATAGCGTTTGTATAATCCGTATGATTTTAACGTTATAATAGCTTGATAAATAATTAAATTTAAAAAAAAATATTATAAATGTCTTTATGTGTTTTAATATGAGAAATTTGTTTATAATAAAACTATAGACTTTGCATGTTTGTACCTTGAAAATATTTGCAAAATCAATAATTGCGTTAATGAAAGATAAGTGATCGAACGCATTAAGATAATTTTTGTAATTTCTGTCTGGTTGTCTGTGTGTCTTTCTTTCTGTCCAAATTCAAATGGAGTTTAGAGAAACGAGAGGTGAATTTAATGTACGATTTACTTTTCTTTTATTGCAATTGATTAATCCAATAAGAAGATATGCGAATTTAATTCTATCAAAAATGAATTTATATTGCATTAGTACAACCAATATAGAAGTGCTTAGCTACTCGATGCATAGTAATTACATAAATGTATAATATACATTAATAAATGGCTATACGTGAGTTTTGAATCGCGCTATGAAGTTTTACACTGACATACTTTGAGTGTGGTCAGAGGTGAAGTGTTGAGAGGGGTAAGTGCTTGGGTATGTAACCCGAATGCGGGTAGACGCATGAGGAGATACGACGTTGTCAATCGTCTTCCGTTTATAACAATTTTTGATGTTGTATGTAATCTATATAAACTTACTCTATTACCCCAATTTATTTTAAATTTGAATCTGTTGTCACTATTTATAATAATTGTTATGCACACATCTCTGGTTGGTTTACTACTAAAATTATTTATTTTAAGACTATTTATTTAAATTATTCTTGTTTGAAGCTTTTTTATTAACTTTGCTTTTTTATTTTTTTGAACATAGATCCAGGCTGGGAGTACACTTGAATAGCATTAGAAGGTTTTCCAGTGACTTCAAAATAAAATATAGCCCATATCTATCTGGAATAATAAAGCTTTCGAACAGCGAATGAATTTTTGCAATCAGTCTAGTAGTTTGTGAATTTATTTCTTACACAGAAACAAACAAAAACTAATCTCACGTTCTCTCCGTCTAATTACAGGACATTAAAAAATGAATGAATAAAATTTATTGAATTAATAATTATTAAAAAGTGGCAAATTGTACATATACAGTTTTGTCTGCATTAGACTGCGGTCCATTTCATATGCTCATTTCACCGTGACCGCATACGCGTCTGCAACCCGTCCTAGAGTGATGTACAAACACAAGGTGCAACTGTTGTGTCTATTGTCTACTGGCTGCACTGAAAGTTATAGTGATGCAGATATCAAAGCGTTTAAAGTAAATATTTTTTTCCATATGGTTTCCATTGCAATCATGCAATATTTTTTCATTCTGTGACATCATTATTCAGGATACTATTTCAAAATTGTTATTGGAGTCTATGGTCTTCTGATAGAAATGAATACGTGTAGAGAATACACGTAGATAAATTTGAGATAAAATTTGTGTATTTTCTACACGAAACAATTAAAAAGGCTTTTAAGAATCGTATAAACACATATTTCATAACTTTAAGTAGCTCATCTCTAAAAATATACTGAAAAAAGGAGACGATCCCTACCACAATTTTGAAACTGCAGAACTTAAAATTGTAAAAATAACAAAGTATTTAGAAACTTACTTAAAGGTGACTCTAAACCTCACTATTTTTAACAATTTCATGATATGGTTACACCTGTTGTAGACGTGTTATTTACACGATAAAAACAATATTATTTACTTGTAAATAGTTTAATACAAATATTGCGTACCACTAAATGTTTACATTTTTATATGCAATTTAGAAACCCTCTTATTGTTTTATTCGTACGTAACAGGTCGTTCTTTATAAAATGACCAACATGATGTAGTTTATACATGTGGTATGTATAATATGTAGGGACTGTAGTTTCTCGATTTTCCGTGTATAGCAATTATTTTGAGCACTTTGATTTTATTAGGATATTTTGTATGTGACATTCACGCCTATTGTTTGTTCCAATGATTTTTGCGGTTATTAGCGTCATATCTAATATAAGTCATCTATATTCGGATAGAAATTCATGGTAATATCTAAATGCATGTTTAAAGTAGTTTAATACTAAATTGTATGACAAAAAAAACGTAATATCCTAAGCTTTTAATAAGTTAAACTGCAATGAAAGCATTACTTTCTTTACCATTTATAAAATCTTATTCTGAAAATATCATTTACTTTTCAGCTATTAACACGTAAAAGCGCGAATAACTTCGCTTTCAGATTGAAACCGTTACATTTCCTTCCGGTTCGAATCTGGCTGCATAAATTAACTAATAAATTAAACGATACGAGTGGATCTCTCACAAGTCATCTGCATGAGGCAACATCAAACACGAGAAGGCTCTTAATAAACAAGCTCGTCTCAAATCCATACCGGAATACGTTGTAAATCACACCTCTATCCCTTCCGGCGGCGATTGGACCGAGTCCTGCGGGATTAATTAAAACTAACAGAGTTTATGCGAATTTCTTAAAATAATCGTTAGCAGGATCCTTGTTCGCAAGTTCGTCGTTAGAGTGGGGGTTAAAAAAACGTGTCAAGACGTGTCGAAGTTCACACGTGGTTGCGTATCTATAGTCGTAGGAGGAAATTTGTGTTTAAGTAATAACGATGAAGCGAGTTTTGGTAACAAAAATGCATAACAAAATTAAATAAAACTCATCCAAAAATTTGTTTAATACTTGAAGGAAGAGGTTAATGTAAAACTGAGCCAGTAAATGATGGAACGCGTAAGTTCAGCGTCCCGTAGTAATTCCATAATTTTAAATGAACGCGCTTACTATCTTATATTACACCATTTCCGAGAATTTTTTGGATTTCCTCAGTAGTGGTACAAATACGAGGTTGGGGGCGGTTGCCAAATGACACTCGCTCTATTTTAAAGCATAATATTACGCTTACGAGGCCGATTAAATAAAAAAGAACACTGGTGTGTGCTTATGACCATACGAAAGAAGTGATAAATAAATGTTTAGTGAGCAACTTCATGGTGTCGTTTTTGTGTTGCATCGCTACCAACTTCATTCTGTACTTTTAAAATTTCACTTTTATCATTTTTTCATAACGAACCTAAAGAAATATAACTTCAAAAATACAATAACATATGTGTATTATATTAAATAAAATATTAATAAAATATAAAATAAAATATAAATAAAAAATAAAATATAAATAAAAAATACAATGTATTTCTTGAAAGGTACGCTCTCGGGATTTCTTGAAAGACACGCTTCGTGTTAGACCGTTAACTAGGTTTTCCGATGCCGAAGGGACCCGAGTTTACATTCAACGGATAGTGTATGTTCAACTGATCACATTTTATCATTTTTGAATTTGGAACTCACTTGTCCGATCACGGAGGGAGCCTATTTCACCTGAACAGTGAATTCGATGGGCCGCTTCTCAAGAGCCACCGACCCGACTCACCGACCCGAGCGTGACGGTTGAGTATAATTCAATGTTTAGAAAAAGTGGGTATGGTGCGCCTATAGAAGTTTTCACTTCAAAAATAATCTAAGCAATTTCATTTAGAAAATGCGCCGAATGACGGCAGTTGGTGAAATCATGAAAAAATAATTTTCGTCTCCAATTTTCATTAATGAGAATGTGTTATAATATTTGTTTATAAATGTTGTTATATATTGATTGGAATCCCTATCTGAGGAAAAATTTTCTGGGGAAAACATTTAAAATTGTTAATATTGTGAGGTTGTGGTTTTCGTCTGTGTCGAAAGGTTTTGTTTGTTTAATTGTTTGCTTTATTAATACGATATCTTAATACACTAAGAATTCTAATAGATAGTCTCAAATTAATAAGTGATTCATGGTTATTAAAAAACTAATTATGGTCTATTATTCGACAAATGGTATTGAAAATATTGAAATATAAAGATTATATATAGGCAAAGAGCGATCTAGTGCTTAAGATGATATAGGTAAACAATATACGTTGGTACGTGCTGGATTTTGAAATAAACTTTTTTGAAGTGTTTCTAATTCTCAAATGTGATTTTATTTATAAAAACTGAGTATATATGAAGCGTGTTTCAGTAAAAAATTAAATTCTTTTTCGCTGAAATCTTATCTTTGACAGTAATTTTATCAGAAACGATTACATATAACACCCGTATATATATTAACATTTGCCAAAAATCTGAGTAACTCGAAACTTAAAAGTAAAACGTACGTGTTCCAAAAGAGATTTCTTTCGCGTTCTCTCTAGTTTATTTCAGCTATAAATTGGTTCCTTGCCGGGATGCTGTGCCGGGTGCGGGGCCAGATGAATGAGAGAGCGGGCCGGCGACGGTGGCCGGCGGGGTCGCCTCCCGTGGGAGAGCGACTCGTTAGCGGCGGCCAAATGTCATCATTAATTACACATCCTCTGTCCTTCCTAACAATGCTGACTACTTCGTACGATGTATGCGATGCAATGTGCTCTACTACTCCATAAACTTAAATATGGAACACAGTGGTTTACGATTTTTTTTAAATTGTTTTAAGACCATAATAAAGTACGGAATTTTCATGCAAAAAGCGATAACGTTCCTCTTCATTTAAAGATTAACTGACCTTATAGTCACATCTGATATTACTTGTAAAATTACAAATATTAGTACATTACATTCGTCGCATTAAAATGGTTTGTAAATAAACATTTAAGCAAATAATGAGAAAAATTTAAAGGTGAAAATCGATGAAGGCGTAAAGTGGAAAAAATGTTGCCACCCGGAAGACAATTTTAAGGCTAAATTGTAGGCAGGTAACCCTACGAACTGCGACTGTCTCTCTCGTACCATCTGTGAAGGACAAAGGAGGCGAGACAGTGAGCTTTTATTTATTCAAACACAGAAATGGGTATTTTTGCATTAAGTGTTGTACTTCATTTTCCACTTGAAAACTTAATGTACTGGAAAAAAATTGTCGTGCCTGAGAATAAAAATGGCGTTAAAACATAGAAAAAAAATCTGTTATGTGCTTGTGACCACACTGTGGAAGCGAAAGCTTCTAGTTTTAAAATATATGTTTAATAATAATTACATTGATTTTATATGACGGATATTAGTTCGGCGAATCAGGAACAATGCGAGATTATTATTTTAAAATAAAATAACATACACGTATTATATTAAACTATCCGTTAGACGTTAGCCGTTAAACTCACTTGGCCGATACCGTAGTGAGCAGAGTTTACCTGTAGGAATGAAACAATAGGTTTATGGAAACTGACGTATGTTATAAATACTTTAGATTCAAATTTAATTAAATACCAAAGAAGTGCGTATGGTGCACCTATTATTTAAAAAAGTGCACTTGGTGCGTTTAAAATATAATTCATCTGGGAGCCGAGTTTACCCGATTCAGCGTTACCGATCCGAGCATGACGGCACAGCTTCGCTCATTGTTTATAAAGTGCGTCTAAAGAAAATTTCACTTAAAAAATTAGCTCACGAAAACATTTGTTTTATTCTCGTAAACCAGAAACCCTATTGAATTTTTTATGAAAAATGAGGTTATTTTTTACAACAGTGTGTAAAAGGTATAAAGACTTATTTATTTTTTGTGCTCGAAATGAGATCTCCCCTCTTTGACTCCCTTATTTCAAACAACACAGTTTAAGATTTTGCCAGAGTCCAGGAAAATTTCAAGAGTCATTAGGAACATTTTCACTCGCACAAAAGCATGGAAAGAAAGTGTTAGTTAATAGTTTATTTTTAATTCATTGCGATTACATTTAAAAAGCTAAAGATCTCGTTTATATTGTGTGATGATTTCTAAAGAGTTGTTACGTACTCGATTAGGTTGTTATTGTTACTTTTAATTCTTCTAAATAGTTTCTGAAGCATTAAAAATAAGTTTAAATAAAAAAGGTGAAGTTTCTGAATGAAGTGAATCTTCTTTAACATTTCATTTTAGTTAAAAATGTATAAAGACTATTATTTACCTTAATAAAAAGAACGTACTCTTTTTATTCTGATTAAAATTATATTTTTTCCAATTTATAGTAACACATTCAATAAATTTCCACTTGAAATTATTGAATAAATGATAATATCACACACACGCGGCCAAAACGTTTGATTTAAACTTCATATAGCTAATATGATGACTCTATCTACAAATTAGTGTTTGAATAACTTTTTAAAATTTTCGATCGCCATGTTAGCGCTCTATCGGTTGTGCCTTCAGTTGGATGCATACGATTTTTTTAAAAACGTTACGCAATTTTAACGTGACCGACTGGTTTAGTCGTGTGAATTAATAAACAGGTATTAATTCTTAGGGTTGCGGAGTGAATACAATTTTGTCACGTATAGTTTCAGTTTTTACTTTCTACAGTTTTATGCCCATAAAGTTGTGTAAATAAATTCTTTGTAAATTCATTGGACTTCTCCATAGGCGTATGTAAAGTGTATGTGATTTTTTAATACATCCCATCGAGTGAGTTATCATTGCATTGTTTTTTAAAAATAAAATTGAAGTTGCATTTGCCTTTTGCATTTTTAAGCCCCGCCTGTGAAATATTAATTTTAAACGTGACACGCTTTCTGCTCCCGCTCTCCATAATTTTTAGTTAACTATGGGTTTCGGCAAAAATTCTAGGATTTGATTAAAACTTTGAATCGTAATTGTATCTGTTAATTTGCGTCAACAATTTCAAGATATAAAGACAACAATACAAAACCATAGTTTGCGCTTGTTCTTGTATGGATACTGTTCTGTAGAGTAGGATTAAAAACACTTGTGATGAAAAAAATAATGTATATAACAATTAATCGAAACTTCTAAATAGGAAAAAGTGTAAATTTTTTTGTTCATTAAATTGAAAAATTTATTATGAATTTAGTTTCCACACAACAAAATGAGAAAATTATAATATGCAATATACAACTTAAACGCAATATTTAACAAGATACTATAAATATTTAATAAACTCCCTTATCATGAATGCTGAATACTGGCCAATGACGTTATACGCTAGTTGTGTTTTATACAGTGTGATTTCGCGCGAATCGTAGTTCGTCAGTTTTAAGTCGTTATAATTTTGTAGTGAAAAGTTCTGTGTACGATATATTTATTTTAACCGCTTTTAGTGTTATTACTTATTCTACGTTAATAAAAAAAAGAAATATAGTCAAATACCTTATTATGTAATTCGCACGCCCAATCAAAATATTATGAATTGATAACTAGGTTTTGTGCAATACAATATACCGTTGATATAATGATTATAAAAGTAACAAATTATTAAAATTGATGAAATAATAAAGTATATATATATATATATATATATATATATATATATATATATATGTAAGAAATTTAATGACGTGAATGGTATACAAAAATGAGGGGAAGACAGGGTAAAGTAAGTGATAAATAAAATCGATGGGGAAATAACGTTATAAACTATTTTTGAAAAGTTTATCGACGTTGCGTTGCGGGTATCAGACTTACATATATTGCAGTGTTTGACGGCATATGCAATGATAATCAACAGAAGATGGGTCTATATTTGGATATAAAGAGAGCGAGAAGGAATTCAGATCATAATCTAAGAAGATCATGAGCATTTAGGTCTTTAATGCAATCTAAATTAAGGTTTTGAATCTAGAATTAAAATAAGATGTAGTGTAATGACTTCTAAAAATTTGAACTGAAGGTTTTCCAACGAACAGAGATCAGAATAGCTTTTGCCTCTGCTTCTTTTATTGTCTCTGCTTTTTTTTAAATTTTAAGGTTTCCAAACGGGCCATAGAGTTAAGAAGCAAGCTTCCGTTTAATCTTAATATATTTACAAGGCGCATGTTTTTTACAGATTTCAATGATAGCAGCCTGAATTTATCTGAATTTTAATGACTTGTTGTTTATGACAAAATGATTCAAATGTGTTTAATTCTAAGCACATGCATGTAAAATGTTGCCGAAAATATTTAACTTTATTTTTTATAATTACCAAAAATTCAAATAAAATGTTGAAACCCTGCCAATTGAATTAAAAAATGGGGACCGATAAAATATGATATCCGATGAGGAAGCGGTTAAACCGCTCGGCGTAGTGTAATCTACGACGTCACACTTCAACTGGATGTGGCAATATTTTTATGGTCTTGTCTGTGGTAATGTATTTTTTTATCTGCAATAGTGTTGCGGTTCTAGATACGAGGTTAGATTGAAAGTTCTTAGAACTGGCCATTTGTCATAAAGTGATAAATTTAATTCTCAATTTTGAAAACCGAACTCTTTGATAATTGATTTTTAAGATAATAGATTTTTAGATAATAGATTTAATAGAGATTTGCTTGATTTTTTTTAAATTAGCGGTAATTTAAAAATTGTATCAAGTCAAGATGAAATTAACGTGAGAAAATTTTCTTTCGATGATTTTTTAAGACTTTTGTAGTATTTTATTATGAAATCTCGTCTCACACTCCTGTTTACAATTGGTTTAAAGAATTGAAGCATGGTCGTTTAAATCCTAATAATATACCAGTGAGAGACGTCTCCTAAGAAGGAAAACTAAAAAAAATGTGAGCTGTCATGGGACGCCTGGCGGATGTGAAACATCTCATTTTTTTGTTGTAACTCATATTTTAAATTAATAAACGCTTTTAACGTTTTAATACAGTTTAATGTAATACACCAATATAAACGAGTAAAGTTGTAAGTGTTAGTAAATATTAAACAGTGCCGATACACTAACACTTACGTAAAGTAGCATGTATGTAGTTTAGTAGAGAGGGAAGCGTTAAGTCGGAAAGGGCCGACAAGACACGAAGTTGGCCGAGTTAACTACAGAAAATTTTACACGAACATTTGAGCGTCAGAAAGTTTAGTGCTAGATGGATAGAATTTCAAAAACACCGACGCGCTTATTATTGTCGTAAAATGTTATAAAATTTCTGCGGAGGTGTGTATTAGTAATTGTTTATCTTTTATTTCGGAAAAGTTCGAGAGCAATGACCTCGCGTAGAAACCTCCTTCATCCCGATAACTTTTCTGCATAGTCAGCCAGATAAAGACCGAATATTTAACTACGTCGGATGTAGAAATTATGATTCATCCACTCGACCCAATTTCGCACCGTACGATATTTATTTATTACCGAGAATAATAGATCATCTGTTAGCAATAAGACTTTCGAACGACGAAGAGCGGTGAATGCTTTTGAAAAGGTCGTGAAAGTTACGTCTTAGGAAGAGTGGACTATTTCTTTCAGTGGCCCCATCGAATGAAACGATGCATAAAGCGTTATAGAGACCACTTTGAAAAACAATAAATAAATTACAAACTTACTAGTTATTTCCATTTTTATATTTCAGTTTAACCCCTCGTAGCACTGAAAGTTGAATTGAGTAACCGAAACTCAGGTATTTGTTACGTTACTTAGTAACAACATCTAGTAACCAATAGTACAGATTAAAATGGCTAGTACACCATTTTAATCTGTACGTTGGTTGCAGTAAACAAAATTGTACTTAATTTAACTCTTCCCTGAGTGATTCTTTCAAATATTACCGTTAGAAGTATTTTAAGTTAATGTTACTCAACCAAAATAGTTGACCATGGTTCACCACTCACAATAACAGTTGTTTTTGTCGTGTTCATGGACAGTTCATATAAGATGAGCATGTGTTATCCATTTCGCTTTGGCAATCTTAAGGCAATTGTCTTCATATAGGTGTTTATAAAAAGAATTACTGGTCTGCTGTATTTTCGCCAGGATGATAGGATAAGAGAAAATATGATTAAGGTTCAGTTCTATGTTGGGACAGTTTCAGCAGATAGAGTATATTCTATTTCCATCCCTCTGAATTTTCATCCGTCTATGTCGAGTCGAGTCTTGTTAAGGTTTTTGGAAGAGCTCTACTTGCATTTACTTCGCAGATCTGATATTTCAACTTGACCTTCCTGTCATTAAATTTTGGCTTGGCTAATGAGTTTATATCATTGAGAGAGACTCGAGGAACTAATGCATTGTTAAGTAACCTCGCTTCCTTTACCAATACATCCGCGGCCTCATTTACATTGATATCAACATGCGCCGGGATCCACTGCAAAGTACATTGTGTCGAGAATTTTGCTTAGGGTACTGTGACTGTGAACCGCAACAGTTGAAACATAGGACTGTTTATAAATGGTTCTAAGTTAAATATCTAAAAGGGATGATAATGGATAATTGTTTTTTCCATCCAGTAATTAAGGTTCTCTAATCTTTAATCTCAAGTCTTATTTGATATTGGCATTAAAAACATAAAATTACATTAAAACACGTTTGTTTCCAGGGTTCACAAAGTTTTATTTCAATTGAGGTTTATGAAGGTCTTTGGTATCCTTAAGTTTTAAATATTTTTGGTATCTCAGGATTTAAAAACTTTGACTAATTTCGAAAATGCAAAATAGATTTAGTGTAGTTACTAGAAATTCGCAGGGACTTGATTGTCAGTTTTTTTCGTCCAATGCAAGTTTTAATTAATTTTTTATTAGTTTAATAATTGAGCATGAAATACAAATGGAATGTCTATTCAGATCGAACGTTAATTTCATGATCTTAGCTTGAGTTTTCAAACTCAATTTGTAATAATTGTTCGATGTATAAGTTATTTATAACCACTTTGACTGATCGTATATCAAAAAATATTAATTCGTTCAGGTTAATGCCTTATTATACAGAAATATTTAGATAAAATTTAAACAAACCTTTTCTTATCTTAAAAACTGTTGTTGTGTTCAACTAATTTTGTTGAGATAAGTGTCTTTTTATAAGCCAATATATAGATGTAATTTATATAAAAACATTTGGATTGGATTGAGCGAAAAAAAACTCGTTTCTGGGCCCCTCTATTGCAACAGCATATCTACAAACAAAGTCCAGCAACCAAATACAATATCAAACTTTAAATTTTTTTCCAGTGATCTAAAGATAGATGATCTATAGATCACCGCGCCGCCATAGATCCTCAAAACCGTTCGCCGTCTGCAAATAAAAACCGTCCGACGCGTCGCAAAAACGGCAAGGGGCGCATAAAAAGGTCGGCCCAGTTCATTAGCAGCCGCGAACAAGGCGGTCCGCGATGATTTATGATGCAAATTATCCTTCGCATATCCTCATTCCTTGCTTCTGGCGCTTCCTGTCTTCGTCTGAGCATTCCGAGGATGCGCCGAGGCACGATCGCCGTCTACAGATTCATCTTTTGCCTCACTATACGTTTAGCGCTCCGTGACATTGTATGACGGAGATGTGTACTCGGTAATTTTTATTAAGCAAATGGAAAGTTTTAATCGATTAAATTATTCACGATTAAAACATTAAACATTTTAATCATTAAAATTTTCAATTCTAACTAAGATTAATTTTTTTTCACGAAGTTATAATAAGTTTTTGGTTAAATTACAATAGCGTGCGAGTCGTGTAACTTTACGTATCAGCGGTATTCTATGAAAAAAAATACCTGAGCCATCATTTGGACCTGTCAGAAGAATGTTTTCATTTCCCAAGTCCAATAGATTATCCCAATCGTTTGAAAAAGAAAAAAAAACGAAGGATAATTTAAATAAAATGAAAAATGAAAAATAAAGCTATAATTGGGGGTTTTCGTAAATCTTTTCTAAATGCTACTCCCGACGTGTTACCGATGCTTATGTAATACCATCAATAAATAAGTAGTTAGTAATCTTTTTATTTTTTCTTCATATTAAGTAATATATTCTCATGATCTTTGTAATATTTTCTATTTCATAAGTTAGTTTTGTTAAATCTCCTAAAAACAACTTTGGTTTTACTTATAACTAATGATTACGACTAAAACTAAATTAGGCATTAATCATGAATAACTATTGATGTTTTCAATAGTATGTTATTAGTCATATTTAAATGTTTCAGTCATCAGTTTTTAATCATTTGTCATAATTGACACATGGATAGCATTGGCGCTCGGGCTATGTTTATTCAGTGAACACATTAAACATCTGCACAAATTCGCGACTGACTTCGTTAGTCGTCGGTCCGCGGCTGGCGGGGTTCCGTCGCATATTTGCTGTGCTGGCTCGGGTTACAGAGCAGCGGCATTTCAACGACAAGTGTATCGATATATGCATGTTTACACGATCGAAACTGTCTATGGATTCGGTACAGCGAGCTTCATATTATACATACTAATAGTTGATGTCAGCCATCGTTTCAACACGATATATATTTATATATATATATATATATATATATATATATATATATATATATACACATGCTCAATTAGATAAATGTTTATTTAACTGTTAATTTTAGCAATGTAGGTGATTTCATAAATGTTCATGTTTGAAAAAATGTGAATTATTAAAGTTTATTAAATGTCTTAAAGTTATAACAAGTCACTTTATTCCCTTTTATGAGTATTCTTTCACTGTACATGCTGTGAATATTTTGATCTGATATTCTAGCATCCGGAACGTATCATTCTTTTTTTTCGTATCGTAATTGCTCTATCATCTTAACAACCATTGACTTCATTAATTTAAACATAGAACACTTATAATTTCGTCAAGTTTGTCTGTCCATCCGTTTATCCGTCACAGCCTCTACGGTTTTTTAATTACATGCATGAAATTTTAACGTACTGTAAAGTAGGGGCAAAAGTGAGTTTTTTTAGTGCTTTCCATTGATTGGATGGTTTTCTAAAATGAAATTAAGGTTCCACTTACAATTTTTGGGGTTCCGTGGGTGTCTGTCACAGTCGTTTTTCTCTGAAACCACTTAACATAGAGACTTGAAATTTGGCATAGTATTAAAATATATTAACGCACACATACTAAAATTCAAAAATATTCATCGGGAAATTTCACGGAGGGCAAACTAAATATGAAAAAATTTCTTTCTATTCTAAATTTCTTTTAAGTAAAATATATTATTATATTTTATCATAACGTTAGGTATTATATGTTTAGAGTCGTATTGAGAAATATGCGAAATTTGTTCTTTCCATTTTATTTCCGAAACTGTTCTACTTAAAATACAAGAAAATAAGTGGAAATCCTCGCGAAGGTCGAGGAAAACTATATATATATATAATTCTAAATATCATTATAATTTGTTTAATATTCCCCATATTTTTACGCCTAAAAAGTATATCTTTGTAGGGGTAAAACATAGGACAGTACATATACATTTCGAATTTTTATTGCGAAATAATTTTGGTTTTGTTATTTATAAAATCACCCCAAATTATTTATTAGCCAAAATTCCATAAAGTAAATACCTGAAGAGTTTTCCCTGAAATTCAGTGAAAAAGTAAAAAAATGTTCAATGAATACTTCCAAAGTCATTGACATTTACAGGTTGTTCATTAAAGAATTTAATTTTATTATTTGAAACGCTTTTTGAGATCGTATGAATGGATTTAAAGTTTTCATTCATATAATATCATTAATGAGTTACAAAAGTTTTTATTTCCCGATTTGATAACAAATTTTATAAGATTCGGAAGGACTTATCTGTTAGCTCCATTCCACTTGTATATTTCAAGAGGGCTCTTTTTGCGTTCGCTACTTCTTTACTGGTGATTTTTTGGAAGTAAGGTTCCTTTTTATACAATTTTGAGAACCATTTGTAAGTCGATACATTGAATATAGATGTGAGTGAATTACATTAAGTATCAGTAAAGGAATAAAAATTATGTAAGTGGCCATAATAAATAATTTTTTTATCGCATTTGCCCAATCAGGGAGAAGAAGACATATCTTTCATATTAAGTTTAATTTATTTTTAGTAAACTGGGTAGCAATTGTCTACGTGCAACGGTACAAAATTAACTGGATATTTACTAAAATCTCCACCATGGTTGAAATGTTATCATTATCATCAGCTCGAAAATGTCCACTGTTGGATATAGGCCTTTGCAAAGGTTCATACAAAGATCGATCCAAATCATCTGTGTGGATCATCTTGCTCTGCACATTCTGATACATGGTCGCCATTCGAGAATTTTTCTTCTGCAATGGTCGTTCGATTCTGCGTACTAATCTGCCTGTCCATTGCCTCTGCAGACTGTTAATCCTACGAGCTATTTTGGTAACCTTAGCTTTCTTATGGATCCCCTTATTGCGGATAATATTTATTAGAGAAACCCTGAACATAACTTTTTCTACATCTCGCTGAGTGACGAAGCGTTTTTACGAGGCCATTAGTAAGGCACCACGTTTGACTTCCGTATACAATCTCTGACAACACATACTAGTTGAAGACTTTTCCCTTCAAATACTGGGATATTTTGGATGAGAAGGTTTGGTGAAATTTCGTAATAAAAAACATAAATGTTTTTATAATAATTCTAACACGATTCAGCAGGATGAAGAAAGATTTTTCAGTATTCTATACCTCACTTACTTTTAAAAAATTAAAAAGTTAATGCAAGTATAAACATGAGTTAAATTGCGACCGGTCAACATTTGGACATGAAAACACAAATTTATTCGTGACAGGTCAAAAATGTAGAGAGACTTCAAAAATAATAAGTTATGTAATGACGTTTTATTGAAATACGAATTAATATTTGATTATTAATGTTGTAGGATGACTTAATCATTCTTCTTCATCGTAATATCCTCAAAACATAATGATAACAAAATCGGGGGATATAGTTTGGCGTCGCAGTTTCGAATCTATCCTCTACATCAAAAATTAAATTATACCACTGGATAGCTAAAGGATTAAAAAATTCATTACGATAAGCGAGAACAGTGACGCATCGCGCGCGGTGAAGGGGGAAGCGCCGCCATTTTGAGGTTATTTTGCTGCGTATCGAGATTTGCAATTAGTATAACTTTTGATTCGGAAAAGCTACGATGTTCGTTTAAGTTTTAATCGTCAGCTGGCGTCAAAATCTATCGATTGTATATAAAATATTAGTTTTAAGTAGTGACAGTGAATATAATAAGGTATATATAACGTCGGCCTAAACGCTATTGTAACACAATAATTATTTGTTTCCTTGCTTTTATCCTAAGTAAAAATATTTTATTTAAAAAATATAACCCGTTATATAGACGTATTCACGTGTGACACGTCCATGACACAGCTACACCCAATTTTTTTTAAATAAAATGACAAAAAAAATTCATACGATTGTTACCTAATGGGAAATATGAATGTTACCAAAAATAAGTATCAAGAAGGAAGGAAATGATTATGACAAATATTATGGCGATTGGTATCAGCAGTTGGTAGCTAAAATGTTATCTGAACTTATTGATGATGTAGTTTGTACTTAATATTTACTTTTGAACATTATAATTTTACGCCACGGCTTAACCGTGGGAAAGGAGACCATGCTTGCGTTTTGTTTTAATAGCTTTTTATATAATCACCTGTGTATAATATCTTAATTATGTTGCCACTTAGTACGCTAAATACTTTCACTTCTTTCGCCAAACGACATTGTTCGTCGAAGTTGGAGGTGTACCGGCATGAATACACAGGATAATCGGTTAGCAAGTAAACCGATCTCCCTCTGCCTTGCGCCGTTTAAGCTGTATACTAAAGTAGAATTGGACCGGTGATAAAGATATCACCGGTCCAATTCTATAAATTATAGCTTAATATTATTGTAAATTATGTATATTATAGCTTGAATATATTTAGTCTATAATCTTCCTCAGATATATATATATATATATATATATATATATATATATATATATATATATAGGTTTTCTAACATAAAGTAGTTTTTGAAATCAAACGTGTGGTTCCCGGGGTTAGTGCGAATAAGGCAAACAATTATGTATTCTTAAAATCACGCAGTGCGTATGTGGGAATTCTGAATACAAACACGAAAAGGAAAAGAAGTAACATTAATCAAATTAATAGTATCATATAAAATATGGTATATTAATTCATACAAATACGCTCACTTAATTTAAAAGAGTTATGTACTTGCATACAAAATACACCGCATAATCAATAAATACATTTGTCCTGAGAGAATATATACGTCTTCATACAAATGTAGACTTTACATATAGAGTACACCCTGAGTGCGGGAGAGGGAGAGGTGTATTTGAATTCTGTTAATAATAATATTTTTATAAAAAAATTTGAACAAAGACCGTCGACAATCCATTTTCTTTTCATTAAACCGTATCTAGATGTACACGGTGTCCGGGAATAGATGTCGGACAAAGATAACGCTATTCGTTGACTATAAAGGAATACATTTTCATTGAAATAAAACGTTAAGCACGCCCTTTTTCTAATTAAGTGCAAAAAAATATTACACAAACTCTTTTTAACACACCCAATACTTGCTCGGAATGCGGCGTTTACCGCAGTGGTGATGTCTCACGGGTTATTTCCTCGAGTGGCTCTGAACAATGTGTGCAAGTATCGCATGTACGCAAAAGATGACAAATAATAACGAATTTTATCTTCATTCTTCTGAAAAAGTTGTCTTTTAAATTTTATTTTAATGACAATCAACTATTTTTCAGTCAAGGAATAACGTCTTGCTTTGCCCGACACTTATTCCCGGACACCGCGTACATGCACTTGAAGCACATAACTACTGACATTAAATAAATTTTTAACAAATGTACAATGACAAAAGTATTTTTCTTGAATTTAATAAAGACAAATTATTTCATATAATAAAATCAAGGAAGAATAAAAATACAAGCATTGAGATTCGAACTCATCCTTTCGTCGTGTTCCGCGTATAATTTAATGCCTAATCCAGTACTATAATGCTGCGCCAATGACTAAGTCCTCGGTTTATCGCCGAGTATACCCATAGTCGAACTGTTCGGCTATAGTCAGTCGAAGGCCGAGTGCATCACACTTGGTGTGACGCAAAATCGTAGGTCTTTGGCGTAATCAAAAAATTTTGGACACGAGCTGAATGAAGTTTACACTTCAAATGTTTTCTGGTTTTTTACTACTCTGCATCTGTAAACGGTAGCGTAATGATATATAGCCATTAATTTTTATAAAAATACAGACTTAGTAATACAAATATAGTTTTTAAACCGTACGGTGGTTATAAAGATTAACGCAAACAAAACTTTACTCCTTTGTTACTGTTCGCCCCTATAAATCGTAACGTGATGATATGTAGTCTATAATCATCCTCAAAGTATGTGTTTTCTATCACAAAAATAATTTTTAAAATTGGACTTACGGTTCTTGAAATTGATGTGATCAAATAAATTTTTTCACTAGTTATATTAGTACTGATTATTTATGGTTAATTTGTTGACGGTATTCTCTACGGTTTAGTTCATTATTTTGTGCTCCAGTCGGATAGAAAACTATACAGTACCCAATTTTGTAACATAAAAATACCGATAACAAACTATCTATAATAATTAGTCTAGACCTTTTTTGTAGTTTTGATTGTTGTGAATAATTTCAAATATTATGTTGATAAAGCTGCAACGATTCAGTTAATTTAACTCTAAAATACACATGCATATAATTTAACTCAAAAATGCAAACGATTCCGTTGATTTAACTTTAAAATACACCCGCGCATAATTTAAATCAAAATTGCAAATTATTTAGTAGATTTAACTCTAAAATACATCCGCATATAATTTAACTCAAAATTGCAAATGATTCAGTTCTTTTAATTCTAAAATACACCCGCACATAATTTATTATAAAATGCAAACGATTTAGTTAATATAAATCTAGAATACACTGACGTGTGCGTCACACGTCAAATTAAAAAAATCATATTTCCTCGTTTGACTGGACACGTTAGTCTTAGGGTTGGCTGAAAATATCCAGGCAAAACTTGAATAGGTTAAAGTATATCGGCTTGTGACTCAATGGCTTATTCAATTTATCTACGATTCAATCTTTTACTGTAACACGTCCTATCAACACCATGTTTCATCTCGTTAAGGAAAATGTCGAGGGAGGAAGGTTACACTCCTTTATTCTGATATATCGATTTTAATACACCTTTTCATCTTTTCTTACGCTTAGTCAATTTCACGACTCCTTTTGAAACTTTAAGATTTCGGGTGCAATTAAGTCAATATTACCGTTTGTATGGTTCCCATACTTTAAAAAAAAACAAAAAAGCAACCCTCTTAGGATATATCACACGACCGTTTGTTCGCTTGTCACAGTTGATAGTCTCAGAAACCGTTTGATGCAGAAAGTCATGATTGGCACATCTAGTAATGGTGCTTGTTGACTCACATATTTCGCATTAGTAGGAACTAGACAATATTTGTTTGTGATCGTTATAAAGAATTTCTTTCGATTGTGGTAGTCAATTTAAGGGTTCTCACAGTAGCTTTTTCGGAATGTGTTGTAACACAAATCTAGAGTTATTACTAAATGTAAATGTCTACAGAAGAAATGCCACACCAAGTCATTTCTAGAATTACTAATGTTAAAAATCTGAAAAAAACAACGTTATTGGAAGTTAATCCTAAAACTATATGGATAAATCTAGTACTTAAGTGATAAATAAGCTTTTCCATGATACAGAACTCGAGGCACACTGCAATGATTTTATTAAAACACTCCCATCATTCAAAAAATCATAATAGAGCGATAAAATAACTGCAAATCTTGACATTTACATCAATTTTTAGAAAATTTAATAATCACGTCATACGAAGGCAGTGATGTTAATATATGTTTTTTTATATCATTCTGTTAGGAATTATTTGCAGCCAACTGCTTGAAAACGTATATTTCTTCAACAATTAAATAAAAATCTGGCACGAGACAGAAACAGATTAAAGAAACAATTATTTTGTCATGTTTAACCGCGCTTTTAGAAAAATAAGGTCAAATATATTTACTGTATTTTGCGTGAATATTTCAAAATTTGCGTGAATTTTTCTTTGTAAATTCGATTAAATTATTTTTTTATTGGCTTTAATAAAGAGACTTTAATTATTTCAGTACGTTCTGCGCGCACGTTTAATTATCACTTATCCGGTTTTTTATTTCGTTAGACGTAAATTTTTTATGGACTAGACATTGAGGTCGATGCATTTTTTCTTCAATTCTCTCTTCATTTTTAATGCAAAAACAATATATCTAGTTGTACTATTCTAATGTAATTAATTAGATGTATTATTAAGTTATAAGTTGTAGGAGATGGGCAAAATGTTGTTTCGTTTGTACGACAAAAGATTTGAGAGACAATTTCGTCGCATATGGTTGTGTTCAACCGATGTTTCGAAATTTACTTATAACAATAATTAGAAAACATTTGTTTCAAATATCGTTTTCTGTTTTTTCTCGTTTTGCAGCCATAAATAGATTTGCATGTGCTTCAGTTGTTGACCACACAGATAAGGATAAAGAGAATTTTTTCAACAAACATAATTTTAAGAAATTAATGGCCATCCTCTTGGACTAACTACGAACAACCGCTATTTTTTTATGTGGACGTTTAAAATGTTATCTTTTTGTTTGCCTAAAAATGTGGAAATTACTTATTAAAACGCTTTGAGATCACTATGGAGGTATGGAAAGACCTATTGCGACCCGCCGAGTTCGGCTATTTTAACACAAACATGCTTAAGAGTGGATCATTGATTTTGCGTGTATGCAGTGCATATGTGGTGCAATAGTTCCCTCCACAGTTTGTGATGGTGCAGATGTATTTATACCGCTGATGTATCGTGAAATATATGATATATTATAGCATATTAATATATTATGGAATTACTTAGAGCTAATTGTTTGTGTTGATATAGTAAAGTCTCAATTATTTGTGATGATATTTCGTTTTTAATTCAAGTCAAAAGAAGAAGTTTTTAATTCGATCAGTGGTTGATAGCTTTTAGATATTTAAACAAAATTTGTATGTGACTATTAAATTTTTGTATTTTTTAAAAATGTTTAGGGTAATTGTGTTTTAGGTTTGTTTATAATCAAAATACATCTATAAGAGGCAGTAGAGATAAAACCAAGATTTCACTTCAATATTACTGATTGAAAAAGTATATTACAATTGAAAACTGTGTTTTATTTCTCTAGAATATCGAAAGGAAGGTTAATACTGTTCATTTTTATCTGATCAATTCACATTAAGGCAGACGATGGAAAATTATTGCAATTCTTTATTGAAAACAATATTTTTTCTGATGGAATATAAAAAAATCATCAATACTGGTAGACATTTTTATATGATGAATCCACATTAATGCAGACGATGGGAAAACATTTCAATTTTTTATTGAAAACCATATTTTTTCTTATTGAATATAAAAATCATCAATACTGGCGATTTATACACATCAATGAAAATGCTAAAGAATATATTTTTTATTTCTTCTGATCAAAAAATATCTTTTCGTCATTGGAACAAAAAATTATGTATCTATTAATAATTGTTACCGTAACTTTTGCTAATCATCAGATGCTGCTTTTTGTGCCTTGACTATAGAAGTGATTATAAATTGGGTATTTTTACAAGTAATCAACTTTTAATAAAATTTTTGGGCAAACATTTTAAATATTGACATAATTTTTTTTAATTTTGCAAACCATTTATTGTTGTCTTTGCAAAATGACATACGTTTACGTCCTTTGGTGTGTACGTTAGTACGAGGACATGCCACAGGTCGCAACTCTTGGCCGATTTTGGTGACTCTTTTCTCTATCCATGAATAAACTATCATAATAGAAGTTTATTGATGTTTTCATTTATTTATCAAATAATTTAATTTTATAAATAATTTTCTACAAAAATCTCCATATTTTCGTGCTCACCGACTATTCTCAGCCTCTGTTTTGGGCGGTTCTTCTTGCATCGTCTCTCTGCTTTTTATTGTTTTTAACTTTTTCTTAAACTTATTTATTTAATAAATGACAAACTTATTGGTGTATTTTGGTTTTATCAACGATTTTTTTTATTTCGATACCATTTCAAGATAATATAGATACAACGAGCGGAAGAGAGACCGAGTGTGGGAGTGGATTGGCAGCGGTCATGTGACGTTTATGACGGGAAAAATATTTAAAGCCGAATTTGCTTATCTGTCCGTTTATTAACATTTATTAGTACAGTTGCTATTTATTTATTACTTACTACTATATTTTCACAAAAACATTAATGTCACAATTTTAATATTTCAGTTAAATAAGACAAAATATAATTATATATTTTTTGTGGAGTTAATACAATATGGTTAATTAGGCGTTACCATTTACGTAATAAAATACTTAATTAGGTAAATTTTGAGTTAATTGTAATGAATTAAATACATAATCAATAACAAAATTTATCAATAAAACTTACAGACAAATAATATAATTTTTAATTAGGACCAAACAATCGAAGTTAATAAATTGGAATTGATTAAATTATTAGAAAATATAAATTTAAATACTAAACCCTAAGACTTTCTTTTATAAATTACTTAATAACTTAAACCAATCATAGCGCATGTCTAAAGGTAAAAGGCTAGTAACTGCACTAATTACGAGTCACGAGTTATTACTATCTCGATAAAGCCACATGTCGAAAATAAAATCATTGTGCACAGCCATCCTAGTTGGCTGGTCTGTTCAATGGCTGAAATACTAATTAATACTGTAACAGTACTAATATAGGTTTTAGTTGTATTAACGTAATTTTAATAATGCAAAATAAATAAAACTGGTAGTATTTATAATGTCAGATTTGTAATTACGAACAAGGTAATGTGAATAGGCTATAAATTTTTTGCACAACGTAAGCGGCATCACTACGCGCGTAGTACTGATTTTATGATCCTATATTAAATATCCGTTCTCGATTGGTGAGATATTGTAAATACGTCCTTAATAGAATTGTCAATAAGTTTATTTTTGAAGGACGAGTTTGAGGATCCGAAGAAACTCACGGATGAAAGAAGTTCATTAACGGTGCTGTGTTCAAGGAAGAATGTTCATAGTGATGCTATATTTACATAATGGATAGTTATTGGGAATAAGTAGAAAAGAAAACGGGTTAGTCCGATAAAAAATGCATTACACTATTGAACAATTATTAAACTTTAATAATTCAAACAATCGCACAAAACAAACACTAGGAACCTGTTCAAAATTTCTATCAAACTAAAAAATTCCAAAAGTGTGATTTTACTTAGGGTGCAAGTTATTTTTCTTCTTTGACAATTGCTTACACTTTTTCTTAAATACTAATGAATCTCTTATCTTTGTTACAGTTTTACAGTCTTTAGTTAGTTAACCAATCTTTATGTAATCTAAAATTGAAATATTTTTTAATAAAATAATCTGCAATAATTATTATTTAGTAATCAGTCACAATAATCACAGATCAGTGTTTAGTTTGAACTTACAGTTTCCATTCTTAGTTACTATTCTTGCTTAGTTAATAACATATTAGTCTGGAGTTTTTCAAGATTGTCATAAAACTCGTCCATTCTTTCTTTAGTGAATCCGTTGGGTCTGACTTGAGAAGTTCCAGTTGGCTGTCTTATGGAAAAAATTTGTTGATGTTGTTTTAAAAATCCCCTTAACCAGTATCTCCCAGCAAACCCGTCCTTAAATAAATTATTTACAATGGCGTAAATTTTGTAGAAATTCATTATCCACAATTAAATGAAACTACGTGATGTAGTATTATTTCTACTATCTTTAAGTTCTTTACCACGACCTAGGTTTCGTTGTATCACAACTTCAGGTGAGATATTAGCAAAGTAATATTAATACTACATCACGTAGTTTAATTTAATTGTAAATTAATCATATTATTTTTTATAGCTAATTGATATACCAATCGCCGCGAATACATTCATAAAATTTATTCTCCATAGTTAATATGTACTCAACCAGCAGATTTACAATATCTATGCTCAAAACTGACTTTCAACCAATAACTTTATTCGTTATCGATTCGATCGGGGAGTTTTTATCATTAAAAAAATGGAAAGAGTATTGACCTGGGAACGTTGAAGTATTTAGCTGCTTTAAGTACCCAATTTTCTTTTCTCGAATAGCAGCGGACATTTCCTCCTTCTTTCACCTCTTTCTCTTCTTGTATTTGTTAAATGTTGCCATTTCTTACAAAAAAACACAAGAATTAGTACTCATAAAAATGTGCATAAAATTTTAAATACTCCACATTATTTCCACTTTCGGTATTGTAAATTAATAATATGATATCCTAACCAAAAATTCCATGTCACATTTTTAATTCTGGAAATATTCACAAAATCAAAGCAATAACTAAAATTAATAAGAACCCTTAATAGTTTAAACGATTACAATAAATTTTGCGTACAGTATAGTGAATGATTACAAGTATTGCATTCGTACCGAGAAAGTTTTCAAAGTTCGTAAAGACGTTTGGTTCCCGTATGACAGTATGCTGTCAAGATGGCGACCTGTTCCTTTAGTACTCATTGACTTCGTATGTCAAGTGACGTTATGTTTGCGGAAAATAAAAAAAGAAATAAATGGCGTTTACATTAATTTAGATATCCGAGTATTCTAAATTACTTGCAATATTTATATTTCACTTACCACTTGTTATTTTTTTAGCTCCGCTTACGATATATTAAACTCCACAGTATTTCGCAATGTCTCTACTTCCCCATTTCCGAAAACACTATTTAAAACGTGGAAAAATTTCTGGAAGTAAGTCGTCATGAGTATTTTCTAATAAAATTATTTCGAGGAATCCAATTTAATTATTTTAGATAAAGATCGCTGTACTTTAAATTTGTGGTTGGGTTATATTAAGTAAAACTGTGTCGAAACCCAGATCGCAACGTCACGTTGCGTGGTCTATGAGATAATGAAATATGAATCACAGACCGATTGAGAGACGCTGAGCTGATTCTTTAAGTGTTCCATTTTTATAGTTTTGGTGGGGAACACCAGCGACAAATAAGTTTAAATTGTTAGATGGAAAAATTTTAAAAAATATATTTAATTTTTTATATTATAACATCCGCTCAGAATAAAATTGTTGTTTTCCTTCAGCTTTATGAAAAATAGGTTAAAAAATAGCTAATGATATCACTCAAATGCTAAATGTATCAGTTACAAGTAGTTGTATAGTACTAAGCGGTGCCTGTGGTATTCTGTGGTATCAATCCATAGTTTCTGAAGTGTGCTTACCACTTCGTAAAATTCTAGTTAACAGACCTACAGTAACATGCCAACTTTGAATGATAATAGAAATAGTCCTATTGGAGTTGATTTTTCTCTGTTTTTTTTTTTTAATAAAATCAATATAGTATCCAAGTGTTAGGTCCCTGTTTTTTTAGTAAAAGGAAAAATATTGAGACGTTATTTTTTTCATGATACGTCGTTGGTTTAGTTTAACTAAAACAACCGAGTTCAAGGTGACGGTCAGTGACGACGAATACGAGGACCGCCCCTCGGAAGCTGCCGCTGCCCGTTCGTCAAGCTGTATCGCCCGTCGCGGGTCGACAGTTGAAACGAGGGACGATCGTGGAGTTACCGAACATAATTTATTTTCAGGGTAATCTTCTACGAAAAGAAGCTGAAACTTAGGCGTCAACTACGAAATTTTATTTTACAAAATTCTTCCATATGTAATACTTTTTTCTTAACTAAAGTTATTTAAATTCTATGTAGATGCATATATGTGTTTCTGGATGTACCTTTTGTATTTTTTAAATTTATTTGTCAATTAAATTTAAGCAATTAAAAAAACTATAAATAAGTTATCTCTGTATCTTTATTACAATCAATGATCTTACGTCTCAAATCTGAAAATATTTCGGTGTATCTTGTGCTATTATAAATGTAAAAGAACTCTGCTTTTATAACAAAGTTGCATTCAAAAAACATTCTGCTTAGTTTTCTATTATTTCCGGAAAATGTTTTATGTATTGTGATATAAAAATTTTCGGCACAGTTAACTTTCTAATTTCCTCGATAAAAAAGTAAAATGTAGACTTGAAATTTGAAGTTCTTACAAATATTAACATAGCTTTTTAAATTGAAATACGTAATGTTAAAAGAAGAATAGAAAGTTTGAAAGGGCTTTCCTCTAGTCCTCTTTGCGAAAGCAGCAGTATTGGTCATTTAGATGAGCTGGAAGAAAATTGTGGTTATTTAAAATCAAATTAATTATTTAAAATAAGAATAAAATAAACAAACATAATTTTGATGTAATATAAAAAAAACTTACTTTGCTTAAACCATAGTTTAAAAAAACTTGGTGACCCATTAGTGCTATTGAAAATGCGTGGTTTATTTTGTTGTAGTATTTCCTATAGACCCAGCGTAACTAAAAGCTGTTATTTTGTGTTATTAAATTTTAACTACCCCTCAGACGACATGCGGTGTTGTATTACAAAACGTCTAAATCAAAAATCGATTGCAGCCCCCGCCGCTAGCCGGCCGAAACGCCCCTATTCAAGGAAGGCAAAAAAGTACAACGCCAAGACAAACAAAAAAAACAACAAATGTAAAATTATTAAAATGCAAACTAGAGATTAAGGTCCCTAAATCCGACCACGTGGTGTCAGTTTTTTGAAAATGAAAGGTCTATCAACGCCCTTTCTCGGAAATGGATCCTGAAAAAGCAGAACCCTGGATTTGGCGTGTCAATCTTATTTATGGACGCTTTGGGACCGAGTTTTTGAAAGCTCGTGTTGATATTAATTTAGTTTGGCAAATTTAAATATGAACTTTTGTCGTGTAAATATTGGGTTATAGAGATGGATACATTTATTATAGCTTTAGAAGCTTGTAGCCATAACCACTATTTGGCTTTTACTTGCTGGGATTGGGAATATTTTTTAACTTACATAAAACTATTAAAAATATTATTTTTTGGATTTCGTACCTCAAAAAGAAAACTGAACCATTTGTCCGTCTGTCAGCGACTTTTCTCAGTAATCGTCTTATATAGAAACTTGGCATTTTGACATGGTAAAATTAAAACATATTAACACGCCTAAACCTCAATAGCCGACACTCATAAATATCTGTGTGGAAATTTATGTAAAAAGGAAATATAAATGTCGAAAAAATGTTGGACGCTATATTTAACATGAGGTATTGTTTGAAAGGGATATAGTAATTTGACCACCAATTTTTTCATAATTTTAGTTAGAGACATACTGAAAATCATGTCCTCCCCTTATTTCCTGAATTACGGAATCTAAAATTATGAAAAAACAATTTCTTCTGAAGCCTATGCAAAGATTGTAAGAAAATTATAACGATGACTTATTTTAGATTTTCAGATGTCCACTATATTATAATTTCTTCCAATTTTAATTTTTTTAAGTCTAAAATGATATCATTAAAGTAAGACGGTAAAAACTTCACTTTGCTTCTAGACTACGTGATTCTTAAACAAATAAAACAGTGTATTTTTCGTGGGCAAAACTCTAGAAGTTAAACTAGGCTAAACTTCTAAAAAAATCATTTTCCTTCTTCTTCTCCACTGCATCTTCATTACTGAAGGTCGTTCCTGTCTTGAAATGCTTTGCTAGATGAGCTAGCCATTTGTTTCCATGTTTCCCCTTTTCGGCTTCTTTCAGGCCGGCAGTGATAGGAAGTCCCATTATGATCTTAACTTAACCAGAGCAGCTGCCTAGGATACCAGCCGCGAGATCTTTTATCCTTTAATTTCTCTACAATAATTATCTGCTTATCTAGTTATCTGGCTGTCTACGAGCTATATGGCCAAAGTAATCGAGAACTCCTTGATAGCAGAAAGTTGATAATTTGGTCTTAATTTGGAGTTGGTCGAGTATGGATTTAGTATTCTTCTCCAATACCATATCTTAAACGAATCAATCTTATTCTTACCCAATGCGAGGATTATCCAAGACTCGGCGCCACATAGAGAGATGGAGAAAATAAGCGTTCGCACCAGTCTCTTCTTGGTGACATTGGAAACCTTTGGTCCTGCCATATTCAATTGAGCTTGCCTTATTAAACATAATTAAAAAATATATACGTAAAAAGAAGAAACATAACACCAATTTTTTGCTAGAATCCGAACACGTCTGAACGTCATTAATGGTTAAATCCTCAAGCGTTAATTTTCAGACCAAATCTAGTCTGAGCTGCGAATGCATTTGTATCGAGCTGTAAGGAATTCTATTCCTAAAAATACAGTAATTAATTACATGCTGCTATCTCATTGTGTCTCTGTGGTGTATATTTTTGGTGTAATGACCTTAATGTTTGCGGTTGATAGATATTTATCGATGTTAGCGTAACATCGATTATTGACTATATAAAACATCGATAATAGCAGTAAAACAAGAACATTTTACAATATTGATTTAAAAATTAATTCGATTTCTTTATTTTACAAATTTTGGTGAAGGTGATATCCTCATATGTAACCCTCGCTTTTTATTTAGGACAAGGTGGATTATAATCCTCTGTAAGTCAGAAGAGAGCTGCACCTGTTCTCCAAATTAGTCAAGATATTAACAGGTTATATTGAAACCTATCAGTGTTGGGATTGATTTAATTTCATCTATGGGACCGCTATGAGCAAGTACAAAGACATTCATTATTTCATATTCTGTATGCGTGTATCAACTTCCGCTGACGATTCTGTGGTATCGGAGCATTAACCTATATCGATTTATTCTCCTGTTCAGAGACAATTGTATAGATCACGGTCGGTTCATGAACTTAACAATGTTTAATTTATATTTGTGTTCATTTTTTATTAATCACTGTTTTTTTAAATTGCCCGATATGTAATTTTTAGGCTTCTGTACCTCAGAAGAAAAAAAGGAACGCTTGTAATATCAGTCATGTGTCTGTACGTCTGTCTGCCACAGCCGTTTTCTCAAAACGTAGAAACATGAAATTTTGCATACTAATAAAACATATTAACTCACAAATGTCAATAGCCCATACTCAAAAATATTCTTATGAAAATGTTAGGAGGGGAAGACGCGGGGTTCTGAATTTAAATTCTTCAAAAAAAAACTAAAGCCTTGTTTAATGTAAGGTATCGTTTGAAAGATTACGTGGGCTTCAAACATATTTTTTTTAATAATTTTTTGGTAGCATATTTTCGTACACATTGAAAAATATATTAACAAAATATAACACCTCAATTCATAGTTCCGAAACTACTTAAGCGAAAATTGTGAAAAATGATGCTTTTGGAAGCTTAATGAAAAGTTGAAGGGAAATCATGTTCTTACGACTGTGAAAAATATAGTATGTATTATATTTACGTTGTGAAAAATTTGTGACATTTATAAACAGTTTAAAAGAAATACTACGTACCCTAAAATGTTTATTAGAGCCTAAATATGTAAGGAATCCTCGTAGTGCGAGCTCTATTCATACTTGACAGTTTTTATTATTTCTTTTATAATCACTTAAGTAAATTTAGTTTTTACGTACTTTAATGCCTAGGATTAATACATATGGTAGACGTATTTCTACAAGGGCTATCTCTTACAGCAATGGTGTTCTGACCAATCCAGCCCCGCTTGATGAGCGGCTGGAAATCGAATTTGGGTTCCAACGATGCATCGCGCCGTCAACGCCATACAGCGTGTAATCCTGAGCCTTTGTGAGCCTGTGCCCCAACACACCACGGAACGAATTATACTAAATAAACGAATAAAAAACGATTTGAATAACAAACGTTGATGTTTAGATAGGTATGCAGAAATTGCCCCACTATTGTGATAACAGTCATTTGGTGTTGAATATACGTATGACGTTATCATACAGCAAAAATTGACCCAGACATGATTCAAACCCATTCTCACACACTAGACTACGACCACTCTAATAAGATACGATCTTCATAAATTACCAATCATTGACCCCGCCACCACAACACGACAATTACTAATAAAAACCACACACCATGTCTTAATTCAACTTATATACATTATGGACGATGGCCCCTTCAATTTTGGAATAGTTAACGCAAGTACATAATAAAAAAATGCGGGATCCTCCAAACGCATCCGATGCTTAGGGTAGATAAAACAATTGGGGCCATTGCAGTTACCGTTAGACCCCTATCATTAAATAGGTCGGATAAGTGGGGGACGAATTTCGCGCGTTAATAGGAAATGAAATTATTTTCAGTTTAATTTTAAGAACAAACGAAATATAATATTATTTTGGTGCCAAGTCCAGTTATTCCAGGAGTTAAATGTTTTTGCGTATAATAACAACTGAAAATCTACGCGGACATTCCAAAGAGTTTTTTGTTCATATCTAAGTAAACTGTGAAACTTCATGCCCATACATACATGAATTTAATCTCTACACGATTTTTGTGTAGTATTTCAACTTGAATATGATGTTGCAGTCTGGAATTAAAAAATTTCTAAGTCACATATTGTGACATGATTGAACAGGAGTAAAACGATTTATAAACACATTCCAATAACGCTTCAATACACCGAAAAAAGGCTATTCTAAAGCATTGTACCTATTCGTTTAAATACTGGACTGCGCATGACAGACGTATTGTACTGGGAATGACAAAACTATGACAGATAATTTAAAGTATAAGATATTTAGAATATCTGTCATAGTCATTACGATTTTCGATATTCCACTTTCTTGACATATTCCCTAACTCTTTATCGCAATATAAGCAGCCGATCTTATTGATGTCATACGATATCGGTCTTTGACAGCTTGTGACATTATATTATTTTTAAAGTTGATATAAAATTTTCAATTGTTTGCCTTTTGTTCTCACTCCACAAATGAAACCTGGTTGGTTTATTTACTTTTTATTGTATTTGTTGTTATTTATTTGTTATTGTTGTTATTTTTCTTTCATTATTGGTGATGATTATCGTTATTTTTGTATGAAGGATTGGTTATTATTATATTTTCTATTTATCATTTGCTACAGTTGGTCTCAATATTATTTATTCTGTACATTAATAAAATGTATATTCCAAGTATTTTTATGTAATTTGTTTAATTAATGTACTGTCGGTAACGTATGTATAAACTTAAATAAGTATTTATATTCGTAGTATGCCGCTTTGATGTGAGACAGTTAGGATAAAAGTCTATTTAATTCCTAAGAATCTCACTCATTGTTTTTTACCGTAATTTGTAACCGTTTTTCCATAACTGATAAATAAATAAATATTAACATATGTAAAGGACTTTAAATAATACTATAAATATTGTTTTCGACTAAATAGTATTAGGCCCCGCACTTCTGGAATATGCGTACTCAAGAGATGAGCTTTACATCTCGGTGATATTTTTTTATTTTACGTACATCTGTCAATACGTTACTAGTTATTAATATGTGCCAATAAAGATGCGAGTAACTATTCAACTTTGAAGTAAACTGTAGGTCAATGAGCCTAATAGAAATAAAATAATTGAATGCAATAACGTCTAATTAACCCCAGGTTTAAATATCTATTGTATTTAAACCATCTGGTTTAAATACAATGGAAGTACGAAAGTTGGAATGTAGGAAAGTTTATAGGAACCAAAACTCTAATGGAAAGGAGTTTACATATCATATTGTAAGAGGTATAGCGAACAATTCGTATTGACAATCATCAAAGTATTTTTATTGAAATAAGAAAAGAGATACTTAAGACAAAATTACAGTAGGCTCTTCTAATATGTTTTTCACGTCACAATTAAAATATGAAAAATAGTAATGACAGGTACATGAAGATTCATGGCCTTATTCATAATCAGAAATAAACTAGAATATACTTATATATATGTAGATAAAAACTAACAGACATTTATAGGTATATATATATATATATATATATATATATATATATATATATATATATATATATATATACTAGCGTGACCCGTGCGAAGTCTTCGCATTATAAATTATTCAACTCAATTTAATAAATCAAAATTGATTGCAGGTATTCAATTCATTTCTAATTTTGCACACTGCTTATTACGTTTTTATTCCATTATGAAGCTCAGATGACAGATGAATATTTTACTAAAATTGACATATAGAGGCGCAAGTATCAAAGGCATTGAGTTAAAGCGCCAGTTTATTTATACGTGAGTGGATTTGAAATTAAACAAAAATTTTACCGACCGTCAATCATATTGACGTTGAGCCGTTAGATGGCAGCATTGCTGTTTTGTGTATATAATTTTAATAATTAATTAATTTGCAAAAACAATAGCAATAATAAATTTTTTAGTTGTGGATGCCGGTAGAGCAAGCAATTATCTATAAAATGATATATAATTTATGTGGATTAGTTGTGAGGTTTTTTCTAAAAAGGGAGAGTAACATCTTAACCTTAGCGTATTAATATATATGATGATGATGATGATTTGTTGACAAAGAGTGGTAAAAAGAAAATGATATGGTTTAATATAACAAATAAATTTAATTATAAATTTAGTAGCCTTTATTTACTTTAATTAAGTGGCAAAGATTTGAAGTTAAAACTAGAAATACATATATGAAGAAAAGAAAATGACAAGAAATTTTTAGAATGAATTAAATAATTATACATGAAAATTACTTTATTAATAAACATATTGAATTCTACATCAAAAATATATATTGAAGCGTGGTCATAAACTCAGTACGATGATAGCACGGCTCTCATCGCCTCTGAATTGTCAAATAACAGCTGACAGTTGTATTGAGAGGTTACCACAGCAATGCGTCGCGTGGATTCGAAACAGATGACAGATGCGCAGAGCCGGGGAAATATGGCGACGGCACGCGTCTAGACGTACAGTGATAACGCGGGGTTAGATAATTGATTTTTTTGTTTCATTTATCTTTTTTTAATTTAAGGTATTAAAATTAATAAGAATTTTTAATTTAGCGAAGGTGTTGCAAAGTAGTTTATATATATTCTACATAGATACAAGAATAAAGCTTTATTTTGAAAATAAAATTGAACTTAACTAGTAGATTTCGCACCACGAGGGTTCCATACACATTTGAATCAAAATTTCCTTAAGAATTTCCTTTTGGGTGGTAATTATTGAATTATATGCAGGTTGAACGCTTTTTCTACGTCAAATGTTTTCTGAGAAAAAATTCGATGACATTTTCAATGTTATCTTTAAAGCTATTTTACATACATTCTGAAAAAGTCTCGTTTCTATATTTGAAATCTTATAACTTGTTTCTTTAAATTTATATCCTATATGAAACTATGAAAATGAATACGAAACTAAAAAAAGTTTCGATTTCTTTATTTTTCCCTCTCTGAAATTTTTATATGAATACTTTTGATATACTATTGAAATATATGCGGGTCAATTAAAAACATTATGAGAAAAACGGTTACGATAGATGGGCGGATACGGGGATGATCATGATGGAACCCTAAAAAGTATTAAAATGGAAAAAATTTGTGCTAAAATAATTGGAATCAATTTTTTTAAATTTTTTATGCACATATTTAAAACTTGAATTATTATTAAATAAATAATCAAATCGGCAGTTGAAAATGGAAGTAGTTTTTTTTTTGCTAGTCAATCTTTAAAAAAGAGATGCAACTATAGGGGATTGGCTGGGGAACTAAAGGTATTAAAAGAATTATATTAATCTTACGGCTATCTTTTTGAACAGGTCAAAGCAGTTGATTCATTCTACTAAGTTGATTGTTTTGTATTCTCTCTTCGTTATGTCAACTGTGTCGAATTTTTCCATTAGGAACAGTATATCAAAACTTTGCCATTAAGAGTAATATATAAGTATATCAATTATTCAATTTAACGTTAAACGGTTTTCAAAATATTTTGAGTGTTGACTGTACAGCAGCAGGCGAAAAAATGGCTGGCAGGCGGGCACGAATGAACTCGCTCCCGAAATGACGAATTTTAGTTTAGTTATTTAGTGCAAAGTTTTTTGGTTTCTGAATATTTTTTGGGTTTATTTATATAGACGGTTCTTTATTGGTGTTCTGTTTAGATAGAGTTTGTTATCTAGTCAATTTTTATTGGCAAAGAAATTAACGAAGACGAGAAATGTTAACTGAATATTTCACTGAGCAAACTGTAAAGATACTAATTTGAAATACATCTTAGATTTTCGAATATTGGGAAGCAAATTTTGAAAATAATTTCGAAAATCGAAGCAAATTTTCGGAATTATTTTCAACTGATTACTCACATTTTTCAATTCACGTATTTTTTACGATTCTTTTACACTCAGCCATGCTTTGCTCGCTCTACTGATTTTTTTCATTTTATCATCCCCTAATATTCATCTCATATTATCTTCCTAACATTAATGATTTTGTGTATTTTTACGGTTATACACTGTTACTATTTTATTTTGCATTTATATATTAATTATTTTTTATCATAGAAATAAAGGCGATAATTTATGGATAAATGTGTATTATTTTTCCTTAAATCCGAAAAAAACTGATTTTTTTCCGAATTGTGGTTATATACTTTTTATTGCGTTGTTTAAAAATCATACTAGTATAATTTAAAAAAAAAATAAAAGCTAAATACGAGTTGAAATCTAACTACGACAGTTTCGTACACACTTAACTACATATAGTTTCATAACGAAAGACAATCAGCTTTAAAAAAATAGTATGCATTTAGGGATAAATTATTGTATTTATTTTTATGATAGGAAAATAATTAATATATAAATGCAAAAAAAAATTGTAACAGATTAAAATCACGAAAGTAGACAAAATCATTAGTGTTAGAAAGATGATATGAAATCGTATGTGGTGGTGAATGGTGTATTAGGGGATGATGAAATGGAAACTGCAAAACTAATAAGAAAAAAGAAAATGCGACAGCTGAGCATAAAATAATCGTAAAAATACATGTATTTAAAAATATAACAATTTACAAATGATAATATCTTTTCACTATGTGAAGATACCTGCATATTTTCCAGAAAGCGATGGAAGGAATCGAAATCATTTATCCTTGAAGTACCTATATATTTACTAAATGACATTACGAATGTTTCAGACTTTTGATACAGGCGTTTAAATATTTTGGGCAGATGGTGGCGTCAAATCGCATAACTCTTTCGAGATTTATACATCGCGAAGAGGAGGTCATATGATGATATTTTTAGGCATTTTTGATTGCATTTTAAAGGACTTTTTCTATGAGAATCGATTTGATGGAGCCCGTGGGAAAGAAGTAATTTTGCAAAAGTTCATCACGGTCGCGATCGGTCTTAAACTAAAAGAGTTGTGTGTGGTCTACGATATACTTACGGACATCACGAAATTATAAGGGCTTCATTTATGCCATTCAACTACGGAAACCTTAAAAGGTTTCAAGTTCGCTACGCGCATTGGAAGTGAAGCTTCTTTATATATTAACAGTGCCTTGCGGTTCCAGCTGCGCAGAATTATTTCAATTATGCTGCTCTCCGAATTATATTCGAGATGATCAGTCGAAATGATAAACCGGTCTCTCGTTTAAGCACTGTTTGAGCAGTGTTTCCCAAATTTCGTTGCATTTTTAGGATTCTATACCATAAAAGGAAAAAGAACCTTTATAGGAACACTTCGTTCTCGATCTGTCTGTCCGTCATGATCCTTTTTTTCAGGAATGCGCCGAGGTATCAAGTTGAAATTAATATAAGGTCTACAGTCCCTTGGAGCTGCGATCTCAGAAGCTGCGTATCAAGATTCTAAGTCAACACAATCAAGAAGAATTCTAAAAATACGACCATTTATGCCTCATATTTTGACCTATAGGGTACTTCTCGTTGACCTAGAATCATGAAATTTAGCAAGAAGCAAGGTCTTACAACACAAATAAAGAAAAAATTTATAATTATATCACTTAAAAAAAGTAGTAGGCAATATATTTTCGTTATAAAAATAATTTTTTTAAATAGAAATATTATGTATCATTAAATGTATGTAAATACCTAAATGTATACGGAATCCTCGTAGTGCGAGTTCCACTCGTGCTTGACAAGTATTATTTATCACCGCTCTGCCAGTATAAACTAAAGGCTGATAATATAATCTATAATTGTCCTTAAAGCGCGAGCTTTCTAATGCTATTTTCATATCGAACATGTGATAAGTTTTGAACCAAGGATTAGCGAAAACAAATAAATAAATACAGTTTTCCGCTTTATATATTAGTATCGATTTTTTAGAAGGAAAAATGGAAATATCAAGGTAAACATACACAAAAACAAGAAAATCTATTTGACAGCAATTATATACTAATGAAAACTTTTCAGCTAATTGCCACAATATGATTATTATATAAAGATGAATATATGCTTTACTACAACTGGGAGCATAACGAACACTGAATATTCCTTAGTGCTACACAGTTGCTGAGCTCAGATTACTGGGCTCATTGATCATAACATATTTTAATAACAAAAATGTTATATGGTTCACCCAGTAATGGAATATAGGTAATATATTTATAATGCCAACTATGAGAAAATAGACTAATATAGAAACGAGTAGATGTTCTATTTATAGAAGGAGAAATGCCAGATCACGCTGTATATCGTATACAAGTTGTTATTATACATGGCTTCATACATCTCAGAAATGATTGAGTTCGAACGTCGCGTCGGGCGATAGCCGGAACAGATACGGGCTGAAGCAATAAATATTAATGAGTCGCGCGCCGCCGCTGCGCGGGGGCGGGGCCCCCGGTTCGAATTTGGAATTGTTTTTGTGTTCTTTTTTTAAGCGAGGCGCGAAATTAAGTTCAATATAAATGTATATAGAGCAAGTTTGGGTGAGTCAGTAGGCAGTAGGAGAGGAGCGTGTGTGGGGGTGTGTGTTGTCTAAAAAATATTGCCATCTGTTGGGGTTCGTAGTATATTTGTTTTATATGGTTCTTTGTATATATACGCATATATAAGGAAGTAACCAAATAATTTAACACATAGCGTAATATATAGTGCTTTTATTTTTTTAGTAGTTTTATTTTCATTAGACTTCTTTATAAAGTTTATATCTTTTGTCCCGTCCGCGTGAATTTTTTAGTGTTACATATCAGTATGTATTAGAAAATGTTATTTGGACTTGTAAAACCAAAAAAAATACTTGTTATAAATTGAAATAAGAAACAGAAACCTTTTTAGGTTTCCACACTTCAAATACAAGCAATGAAATTCTGACAGAATCACTCGTTTTTCCGACTGTTTGTCTAATTTGTCACCGCGTCATGTGTATAATATTATGTCAACCGACATAAAAATGTAAAAAGAAAGAAAAAAATTGGCATAATATATATTCAAATTTTAGATTATTAGTTAGCTAATTCATTTTGGTTATAAAATCGTGGGTTAAGTTAATAGCATTTTAGTAATTAAATTCTTCCAGAGGATTTAAACGAGTCCATGAACTCTTAACGAACTTAATTAATTTAAGAGTTACCATAATCACCTTCCATCTCCATCATCATATTAGGTTTTTATCACCATAATATTTTATTGTCATTGTGATTGTACATTTGTGCAAAATTTTATCTCAATTGACTAACGGGAAAAGAGAAGTGGGTGAAGATTCGATTACAAGATTTGATTATTAGATATTTATACAGTTGTGAAACTAAAAAAAATTGTATAAAAACTTTTGTGATCAGAGAATAGAAGTATGTCTACATCTATGCTATTGTAATAGTTTAATAGTAGAAAAAGACGAAATTTTAGTAAACGGATGAAATCCTATTCTCATTGCGTAAATGGAGGTAACTTTCAATTTATATAAATGAAGCATAAAATCTTTGCTTTCATGTCTAATTCTTTAGAATGTTTCGAACTCTTAAGCAATTAAATATGTTAATAAACCTAAATTTAAAATTCAAGCACTTCTACACATTCAACAATGTGCCCAAACATCCCACCGTTATCCCCAAAAACCGTCAATTCACAAATTCCAAACAAAATCCAAAATAATTCTTCCCCTTTAGGTAATTCAAATAACTCACTTCATTTCGACTGGCGCTACTAAATCCTGGTTCAAATATAAACCTGACATGGAACATGAAAAAAAAGAAAAAGTTCATGTCTATTCTCAGCGAGTCGAGCGCGCAACCCTTCTATAATTTGTCTATGTAGAGGCGTCGCTATTAACTGTCGCGCGTTCTTTGTCTATGGCCCGCGTCGGCAAGTGTCAAATGGGAACATTTAGTCGATAGCCGTAATTGTAAGTGGGTAGAAGAATTCTTTAGGGTTGTAAGACATATTGAATGTTTAATGTTAAAGTACATTAAATATGTACTTTAATTAATTTTTTCTCGCCTTAAAAAACCTATTGTAAATATGTGAATATGTTTAAAGCGAAAGCATATTACGATATTGATGGAATTTTGGCTGAATCATATTAATGTTTAGGATTCAAAATTTATTTTGGTTATCGACATAGCTAAAAAAAGATAATTTTATTTGTGCTCGCGTGTTATATTGAAGTACTTACTCTTTTATCCCATTAACATATATGGTTTTAAATCTGCTTTGTCTATTAGTGGAACCCATGGGACACTATTATTTAGAACATATGAATAGAAAGAAGTTATATTATGAACATCTAAATAAAAAATCTAAATAAACCCATAAACCAGGCAAGAAATTATTAAAATCAAACCACATATTCGTTCAAGTTAGGGTTATGTTTTCTTTCTGAAGTGAAACTTCTTATGTAACTGGGTAACACGTAATTAGTTCTCATTGACTGAGTACTAGTAACAGTATCCGTCTTTCAAATGTTGTCGATGGGATAATAGGCATGATGACAAAATTTTAAATCCCCTTCTATAATGTATGCACGTGTATACTATTTCTGAAAATATTTCCGAATCATGGTGTCCGTTTGTGATGTCAAACCTACATAAACATTGCTTTGTGTCTATATTTAACGAAGAAATATACATATTATATTTCATATTTCGTGTGTTAAAAACGAATTCGAAAGTTTACAAGTTGTTTGCAGTTCCTCAGCGTAAAAACATATCAATAAAACACCTAACAAATTATTTGTTTAAGTTCCAAGCAAGAAAATACTGAGAGATAAGTGGCTAAAATACCAATTCGCCAATTATTTCTGTGAACATCACTTTAATGTTAGTATTTACTATAGATTGACGGGTATATAATACAAAATATTTTTTTTGAGATGAAAGAAATATTTGACAGTATGTAAATTATTGTTGAGATTATGTTTGATTTGCTTTTTCAATGGACAAATTTATTCTTATTTCAGCCGCCAAATGATATTGAAAATTATGTGCATTATTATTTTATAGGGTCGGTGTCACAAGTGCGTATGAAACCAGGATATATTCCCACAAAATTTGAAAGCCAGTCAAAACACAATATTTTCTTAAAAAGAGTAGTAAATATTACATGATATTACATGGTTTCCTTCAACTGTGAGTAATAGTATGTTAGCTAACCTCAAAAGTAAACAATTACATAGTGTTAAAAAGGGTTTTTGTAAATTAAATTATGCTTAGCATTACAGATTAATATAATGTACTTACAAAGAAGTTTCAACTTCCGAAATTCTCATAAGCAAAAGTCTTCATTTGATGCAAGAAATTCTGTCATCATCAACAAATAATTCTGGGCAAATTTTCCGTAGCAAATCCATGTTCAATCGATGATGATGATTTTTTGTACTATTATAATAAAACTGAATAATTGAAGCGTTTTAAACAATAAATCAGCTAATGTGCCTGATCGCAAGAAAGTTCAAGTGATACGGTGGCACGGTTACTAGATGTGACGTCATTCGCTCTGATCGATGTTTCAGTTAACACGGCTGATTGCACTATTTCACGCTTTTGTTTTATTGAAAATCTTATTAATCTCGTGGTTAATATAAAAATTGAGTTGTTTTAGAATCAACATATTTTTTATCAAAAATATTTTTTTCTATGATTCTTTTATAATTTCATTATGCCCTATTATTAGGATTGTGCATGTGGCTTTAATAATAATAAAACTATATTAAAGTAACTATTGTATTTTTACTCAAGTTTGTATTATTACATAAAATACAAACTTAAGTAAGTTTCCCGTTATTTTTTAATTCATACCGTTGTAACAGCAAAAAAAAACCTCACTTTAGATCCACGAACAAGGTTATATGAATCATAATTGTTTTGTTGTTGCTTATTTTTAAGTTCCTTTTTATTATTATTATTTTTTATTAGATACACAAACAACCTTGTTTGACTTATGGTTATCAGATGCTTCGGTTAATTTAAATCTTAAACTTTGAAACTGAAAGGACATGTGCACGGTTAATGTAAATTAATCAAACATTTTGACAACTTAAAAAAAATTATAATTCATTATGTAAAGAATTAAAGTGTAATATAAATAGTGAATAAAGAAAATAATTGAATGGTTATATAATTATAATATAAATTTAAAATTCGGATTTGTTATAGAATATTTTTTGTTACATTTAAACAAATACATAGACAATAAAACGTAAATGCTAACGCAGAAAATCTGTGCCAATTTCCCAAAAATAAATAATTTTGCTTCTCAAATTAATATCAAGTGAATGAAAGTGCTTAACATTTTAATTAGATATTTAGACAAAGCGCCCAACACTTTTAGACTCAAATAGTTTATTCAATAACAAACGTGGCTTACATTAATTTTTTTTTAATTTTTTGGTTTGATAATTATTTTTTTGCTTTTTAATGCAATATTTTGTAAAAGCGTGTTTTTTGGTTTTTTAAACTATTAATCTATTTATAAAAAAATTATAGCACTAAATGATATTTCTACGGATCTTTTTGAATCAGCAAGAAGTGCAGATTGTGTTTCGTTGTTTCCTCAATACACTGATGTAACATACTAATGTAAGAAATTCGCAGGCACGATAGGGTCGTCGTAAAAAAACAAGTAAAAGCCAAAAAGAGTGCGACATGCATTCATTTTGAGAACAGGACGAATGTCAATATTAGTTAATAGTTCGTCGCATTCTTGACTTCTGAAGGTTGTGTCCGTCCTGAAAAGTCCTGTTAATAGTTTTCTTTAAGTAAAAAACAATCAGTATTAAAGACTTTTTGTAACCATTTCTAAAAAGTTACAATGATATACTCATTAGATATTTACTGTAATTTTTATTTGTTATAAATAATTTTGAATGCATTAAAAATATAATATAGGCGTATTTATAAAGATAACTTTTTTATTATGTCTTATGGTTACAAATTGTATTTTACTTTTTGCCTTTTCCGTCAATCGTTGAATGTTTTGGTTTTTAATATCCTAAAAAGTAACATTTTTTTTTAAATTATATTCTATTTGTTACAGAACCACAGACTCATTTCCGTCAGTCTTTATGAAACTTGGTATGTAATTTGAAACGCATTGAGATAAATAATGAACGGTACTAAATATCCTAATCGCAACTTATAAAAGAGAATATATTTGAAACGACTCTTACTTTTCATTGATCTGGGATCAGCAGATCCAAGTAGCTTATATTCACTGGCATCAAGACCAGGATAGGAAACGGAACTGGGATTACTGGAATTATCTTTAACGTTGCTTTTCTCTTTATTATTTAATAACGAAGTTCTGATGGCGTCTGTATTAAAGGATTAACGTTAATTAATTATTCCTTTAAGAATTGTGTTAATGTGCTTTCAAAGTTTTGCGTTATAACGGAAATGAGGGTATTTTCTAGAGATCCGGTTAATTTGAAGACGTTAAGTATTAGTGAATATAAATATATACATATATATATATATATTTATATATATATATATATATATATATATAAACACATTACACATATGTACTAAAAATACAATGAAAATGTAAATTGGTGTTTTCAATATTGGAAATGAATGATTTTATCATGGAATAAAAGCAGAATGGATTCAAATTTCAGGACTGTTATCTTTACTTGACGTCTTGTCGACTAAGTTATGAGGAATCGTTTTTGACCAAAATCTTTGTATTTAAAGATTATTTTTTTTATTTACCATAATTACATTTTTCTTTAATTATTGTATTGTTATCGGTTCTTGATACGTGTGCAAAATTTTAAATCATGCTGACATCTCGGAGTTCGCCGGTTACATTCATACATACACACACACATACAAGTGAAGCTAATAAAACCGTGTTAAAAAAGAAACTGTCTGACTAACTGACTGGTACACACTGCCTAAAGCTAAGCTGCCTAAACTTTTGAAACTTGAAATTTTACAGAAACGTTCCTTATATAGATGATGAAGGGTTTCTCAAAATTCAATAATAAAAAAATAAATGACCAAACTTTGCAAAAAAATAAACAGTTAAACACACGTTTTGCAGTTTTTTTGGAAATCAACCCTTTAGGTGATATCAGTGGTTTGAGGATCAAGTAAACAAATATGGTCCTTAAAAGTCAATATTTCATAATATAAACAGAGTGGCTAAGTTCGGTTTCTAAAATTTCCAAAAAAAATTATTCGTACTGTTAGGAACCATGTGTAATTTTTGTTTATATCAGTCATTTCTAAGTCATTCCAAATAACGTAATAAATGTGAAAATGACTTTGTTCGTTTCTTCTATTTTCATGGCTGAATCACTGAGAAAATCTTAAAGAAATTTAACTTACAAATTTTCTATTTTATGGACATAAATACAAAATACTTTTTATTTATTGAAATTCTAATTGCGCACGAGCGAATCGCCGGGCAAGAGCTAGTCGTGGATAAAACCAAAATTACACACTTTTTAATTTGTTTTGTTTATACAAATTTGTACGAATTATATTCCGACCGTCCCGATATAGTATTATTCAGTGCACGTACAAGTGTTGTACAGGATCGGTTTTGAAACTAAATCGATATGTTTATAATTAATAAAATCAATCGATATTATGAAACCGGATATTTATTTTGAAACAACGTATATTTTGAAGAACCTAAGATTAGCTTTGGGAAAATATCTCGATACCGTTGGAAAAATGCGGGATGGATGCTTATGGTGTAATACTCAGTAAAATAGATATAGACTATAAAATTAGGATACCGTTTTACCCTTCGATATAAATAAATATATCCTTACATAATGTTATGCAATATTTTTTATCAGACTGCTTTAAATTATATATTTGTGTTTAAATTATATATTGAGTTTTAGACAAATGTCGGAGTGAGACCTTCCCCTTACCAGAACTGGGCACGGAACACTAATTCCCTTTTTTACAAAGTCGGTACTGAATACTAATTCCCTTTTTGCCAGAGTCGATACTAGACACTAATTCTCTTTTTTTATAGAGTCGATACAGAACACTAATTCCCTTTTTACCAGAGTCCGTATTGTATACTAATTCCATTTTTATTATTGTCAGTATCGCGTACTAATTTAATTTTCACCAGAATCGGTATTTAACGCGAATTCTCTTTTATTAGAGTCATTATGGAGTATTAATTACATTTTTACCAAAATCAGTATTTGACAATGATTCCCTTTTTATTAGAGTCAGTATGGAATGCCATTTTTATTTTCACCGGAATCGGTACTTAAGGCTAATTCCCTTTTATTAGAGTCATTATGGAGCACTTTTTACCAAAATCAGTTTTTAACACTGGTTCCCTTTTTATTAGAGGCAGTATGGAATTTCAATTCCATTTTCACCGGAATCGGTATTTAACACTAATTCCCTTTTATTAGAGTCATTATGGAGCACTAATTCCATTTTTACCAAAATCAGTATTTAACACTGATTCCCTTTTTATTGGTGATTACCTTTTTATTGGATTTATGGAACGTCAATTCCATTTTTATCGGAATCGGTACTTAACACTAATTCGCTTTTTACTATAGTGGGTATGAAACCCTAATTCCCTTTTACTAGAGTCAATAACGGAATATTAATTCCCTTTTTAACGGAATTTGTACAGTACACTAATTCCCTATTTGTCAGAGTCAGTACGGAAACTAATTCTTTTTTTTTTAGGTAATTTTTAATTTAGTTCTAAGGAAAAATCAACTCGAAAATAAAATCGAGTAAGGAAAACGACGTTAAACGATTTAAAGAGAAGTGAATTAAGTCCACAGGTTAGATTAAGGTTATTTTTATAGTAATGGTCAGTCATTCATTACTTTTTTAATAGTAACCATTCAATAAACTGTAATTATTCAATACTCCTTAATTAGACTGTGTAATATCTAACGTGAAATTATATATATATATATATATATATATATATATATATATATATATATATATATATATATATATATACATACATACATACATACATACATACATATATACATACATACATACACACATACATACATACATACATACATACATATATATATATATATATATATATATATATATATATGGTGTAGTCTATAGCACGCTCGTAATTTACGTTTTCTTTACGTAAATAATACTGGTTTAAATGAAAGCTCATATTCGAATATATACTCACTTGCTAGTGTGCTAGTATTAAATAAAAAACTTTAATATTCGACAGCGTAAAAAAATATAAGTGGGTTCTTTTGAATAAAGAACAGGTTTAAAAAAAGGTCAGAACACCTCTCATTCGTCGATTCTTCATCCAATAAAAAGAGCGAGCGCGTGCCGGCGAATCGCGACGACGCGACGCGTGCCTTTTTACCCTCGCGCTTTAAAACGTCTACAAAAAACTCGATTCGAGAATAGAACACGCGCGAGCTTGCCACGTGACAAAAAAAATCTCCCTCATCGTATATTATTACTAGTGTAGTTGTAGGGTTGCCAGGCGTTAGGACTCTTGACTCGGAAAGGAAATAACGAAGTTTCATTGAAAATTCTCCCTCTGTATCACATAGTTTTTTATTTAAAATGGGAAATTATAATTACCTATTATCATTGTTGTCAAGCCACAGTAAGATCGCGAATTTCTAAAAGATTGTTTTTTAAATACCTGTAAATAGTTTTGGAAACATATAATAGCACGTTTGGATAAGAGTTAAAACGTTTTAATGGTACGTCGCGAAGTGTCATTCGGTCAGTTTCGCGACTTGTCAGCTCTTTCAGTCTTAACGCTTCCCTCTCTACTACACTACACACACACACACACACACACACGCTACTTTACGTGTGTGTTAGTGTATCTGCATTGTTTCTTATTTGCTAACCTTTTCAACTTTGCTCGTTTACATCCGGTGTATTACATTAAACTGTCTTAACACATTAAAACCGTTTATTATTTTAAAATATGAGTTATAGTGATTGTGAAAAAAAATTTAGAAGTTTTAAATCTGCCAGGCGTCACATGGCGGCTCACATTTTTTTAACAATTTTCAAACATGCCAAGAATTGTGATTTTTTTGAACTAATGAATTTCTGCTAGAAAAAAATATCAAATTTTCGCCTTGTGGAGCTTGTTTCATATTAAGAATGTAGTGGCCGAAATGTGATGGAAAACACGATGATATTTTTTCCAGATTTATATGAAATATGTAGCTAACTGCCCACCTTCGTGCGTCTTCCAATGGATTTTGCCAGTTTTTTTAACGGATAATCAGTAATGTGAATTTCAGTCTGCTGTATATCTATTCATGTCTAATCCAGAATTAAACACATCGAACACAAAAATTAGGGCTGTCCCACTTGAGTAAATGTAATTATGTAAATATGGTGACCCTAATCGTTACGAAGGCCATCTTTAGGTCTACCTAGGCCCGTATATAGCAACACGTAGGTAATAATACTGGCTCCCGAACGCATGTATGAGGAAGTATTTAAAAATAAGTTACCCTCCCTTTTTCCGCGTATTTATTTTCGGTAGGGGCGTTTGTTAATAACGACATTTGGATTCTGGAGTACCTCACTAGCTCGGTGGTTGGAGCGCGCGGTGTAATATATCCAATATCGATCTCTTACGTCTTGGGTTGCTACTTGTCTATTTTCATGCGTCTGTATTATTATTAAAAGTTTTCAACTTTCCTAAGAAAAATAAATTTGCGGGTATATGTATAGTATTATGAAAATATTCGTTTTCACAGTCCCGTGTAGCAAAAAAACGGAATCGTTAGAAGAGTAGAAACTTTAAATTTTAAGATGGAATTACTTTTGTCAATTGATATATTTTAATGCACCTGCACCATTGTTAAATGTTTTCAACTTTCTCAAGAAAAATGAATTTGCTATTTTTATAGTGTTATGTAAAACATTCATTTTCACAGTTCCTTATCCTAATATGAAAAAAACGGAACCCTCATAGGATAATTCATATGTCCAACTATTTGACCTAGAAACTTTAAATTAGAGATAACGTATATTAATAATTCTATACTTAAGAATGATAGATATTTGAAGAGAAATTTTAAGATGGAATTACTTTTGTCTATTCATATATTTTAATGCACCTGCACCATTGTTAAATGTTTTCAACTTTCTCAAGATAAGTGAATTTGGGAATATATGTATAGATTATGTAAAATATTCATTTTCACAGTTCCTTATCCTAATATGAAAAAAAATAATCCTCATAGAATAATTTACATGTCCATCTATTTGACGTAAACACTTTAAATTTGATATAAAGTGTATTAATAATTCTATACTTAAGAATGATAAATATTTGAAGAGAAATTTTAAGATGGAATTACTTTTGTCTATTACATATTTTATCACAAAATGAAAACAAAAAAAATAGAACCCTTATAAGATCCTGCACATGTTCGTCCATTTGATGCAGAAACTTTAAATTAGAGATGAAATCTATTAATAATTCAATAGTTAAGAATTATGGATATTTGTTACGATGAAATGAATGAATTCATTTTTTTTCATTGAGACTATTGAAATTAAAATAATGAAAAAACAGCGTTACTAGAAATTTACCTCAAGTTAAAAAATATTACAATGATTCTAAATCTTATAGTTTCTGAGAAACCCGCAGTGTATGTGGCCATTTGCAATTATGGCAAAAACAATTATTCTGAAATCGAACTACGGAGATCTGAAGAGATAGATTCGTTAAGGTACTTTCCTCGAATTTGTGTGTGTCACATCAAGATGAAATTAGCAAGTAACAATTTTCGTTCGTAGACTTTTAATAACTTTCGTCGTGGTTTCAATCAACAATAAAGTTGCAATGCACTTCCATTGACATCTTACGCTGGAGCACCAATCTGTGTTACTGTTTACTACTGGTTTAATGTGGTCGAGCATGGGCGTACCAATATCACTGAGGAATTGCGCTAGGAACGTTCCTCAATAACGATAAACGAAGATAATATCATTACTGTGCGGCTCATAATGAAGGTTAACAAAAGCTCTGTCCTATTAATTAAAATTATATGACCGAAGCTTAAAAACGTCGTCGCGTTAATTGGAAGTGTAGGCCTGTTCCTCTCAGTAGGTCTGTTTCTCTGCGTAGAGTGCTACGGAGATCATTTCGAAAAACAATAAATAGGTTAAAAACGTAATAGTAGCTTCTATTTTTGAAATTTTAAAAAACTTTCAGTGTTGCCTCTCGTGAGCTAGTACCTACTAGAATAGCTAGTACAACTGAAATATTTTTCTTTCTTTCTTCTAAATCTAAAGTCTTTTTCACTCTTATTCCCAGACACAGTATTACTTTTTACGAAAGCTCATTCTTATTTATGCTATCTAATTCTGCTATAATATTAATTTTGACATTCAAAACGTATTGTCGATTTATTTATTCCAAAAAAATTCTGAAAAAGTTATTTCTGTCTTGACTCTTTATCACTTCTTTTTTATCTCTTGTTCTTTATTTATTCTTTAGTTTTTCACATCTACAGCACTTTATTAGTCTTAGTTTGCTTTCTTTCTTATATGTAGTAACATTCATTACTTTGCTGTCATCCAAAACGTTTTCCATCTTTCGCTTCTTTGGTCATCCTTTGACTCTAATGAACATTAGTACACTTTTATTATTGATTTGAGACATCTAATGGCGCGTTTGGATGGAAGTTAACACGTTCTGATGGTAAGACGTGTTTTGCCATTCGGTTTGCTTCGTGTGTTATCAGGGCATTGTTTTTTATTTACTAACGCTTACAATCTTAGTCGTTTATATCGATGTATTGCTTAAAACGTTAAAAGCGTTTATTTACAATATACTGTCAAGAAATATTTTCGTGATATATTACTCCTTAAGAATGAAATAATTAAATTAAACTAGTATTTAATTGTTAATAACTATCTGAATATTTGTTTTTTTTTATTTTGATTTCATTCAAATAAAAATAATTAAAAATTAAAAAAAATTGATGCTTCATGTCTCCCAGGCGTCCCGTGACGGCTCATAAGTTTTTTATTCTCGTTTAGTCTTCAGTAAGCGTCAGCTATGACATGCGTTGAGACTTGATAAATGTCATAAAATTTTTTCTTTTCATTTCTGTCCTGTTCCATCCTGCAACTCTATACTTGAATGATTTATTCTGGTGTTGCATACATTTTAGATTCATAATTTTAGTCCTCCAAAGTAGTGAGTTCTGGATATATAGTTTTTTTCTGTAATTTTGTTCCAAAGAATATATGTAATATTTATATAAGTTGTATTTTTATGTTAATAATACTGTTGTTTTTATAGTTATTATGAATGGACTTCCCTATATATTACGATAATGGTTCGATAGATTTATACTTTGGCTGATTCAAGAGAATTAAATCTATTACAGGCAATTTGTCCTGTAGTTTCATAATTTTCATATCATTTCTCTAAATATACCAGTAAATTTTGTATTCTATTTTCTAATACTTTTTACAATTATTAAATGTTTTTTACAATTATTAAATGTTAATACAATTATTAAATTAATACAATTATTAAAAATGGAGATGAAATCCTTCTTTTCAGTACTAATTTAGTGTTAACAGTATTTACTGTAAACATAGAAAAAAAATTGTGCAAATTTTCGGTTTTGATAGTTTAGGAGATGCCAGGATATATTGTCACTGGAATGAAACCTAGTTGGACAATTAGTTGAAAGTAATATACGTGGGTAAATTATAAAAGTTTGCACATCTGTTTCTTAAATTTGAGGGCAGACACTGCCCACAATTTACATCACGGTGCGCACACCAAAGTTATCAAGAGACCAAAAGGGAGCACATTGTATATTTTGTAACCGGCATCTCTTCCCCAATCTGTGGAGATTTATTTCCCGGGCCGCGGGAATGCCGAGAGCTGGTACATTTTCGTTTCACTTTTAAAAACATGTCTTCTTTTTCTTCTTTCAACCCGACGTCGGTGGCAATTTGGATTTAAATCTGTCATTCTATTTCCATTCGCTTAGCTCTCGCCGTTTTACAGCCAGCCTCTCTTTGTCTGTTGACTGCGGCGGTGATTGGTTATTTTTGGGGGTTCGACTGCAGTCTGTTGTCGCGTCGTCTTTTAATTTGATGGCTTGATTTAAGGTGATGGCGTTTGTAGTACGAGAATAAATGATGTTCGCAAGATCATATAGAAGTTTCGAATAAAATTTTACTTCATGAGAAACTTGTTTAAAGGGACACGTTTTATTATGGCATTATCTCTTGGTGTCCTAGTAAACTGATATTTGTTTCCTGACGGTTCTATAAATAAACTATATTTAGCGGTGAAACGATCTCATTTAACTTCAATAGAGTCAAATTTAGCGGTGAAATGATCTCATTTAACTTCATTTTACGTTTATATTTTTAAAATATAATTAAAAATATAAACGTAAAATGGTGTAAGAACTCTTCGACGTATCATTAAATAAAAAAACTGTGAAAATCGTTGATGAAATCAAAAGTGCATACACCACTTTTTTACTGTTTATTAAATAAACAATTACAAGAAAAAAATAAAAAGTTGCCAAAAAAAGGGAGTTTCTGTAGAAACTTTTTTATAAGAATTAAACTGTTTGATAAATCACTCTGAATATCAATAAGCTTCATTCTGATAGGTAACCAACCGATGTAAAAACCAAAATCGACCAAAAATTGCAACCTGTGGGGCGTATTCGCATGTACATACTCGTAAGTGAAGACCCACGGACGGCGATGCGTATCATCGGCAAACTAAATAAAAACAAAATTGAAAATCGAATCATTTAAAGAAAACTACCAAAATAAATAAAAAAATGAAAATTGGGTCATTTAAAAACACCTCCATAATAAATAAACAAAATAAAAATAGAATCATTTAAAAAATACCACCATAATTTATAACAAAAATTGAAAACGGAATCATTTAAAAAATACTACTGCAATAAAAAAAAATTGAAAACCGATTCACTTAAAAATACCACCATAATAAAACAAAATTAAAAACCGAATCATTTAAAAAATACCACCATAAAAAAAAATTTGAAAACCGAATCATTTAAAAGTACCACTATAAAAAACGAAAATAAAAATTGAAAATCGAATCATTTTCTAAATGAAGATCTCCTCTTCTATATTAAAAGTTGATTATTTGTAAAATTACTCAACTTGTAATTACTTCTATTTTCAAAATTAGAGGCTGACGCGCTAGTACATGATAAAGCGAAAACCCGCGAAAGTGCAATATAATTTAATGCCAAGTTTCAACTAATCTCTTTCCACAAGGAACTTTTTTCCTTTATGATATGTGGAAATATTTAGTAAGTCTGAGTGACAATTTTAAAGTAGTTAAACTTTTAGACTTGAATATGGCAAGTTTTCATGTTTTTAGGCTTCCGTACCTCAAGAGGAAAAAAAAACTCTTATAGGATCACTTCGTTTTTTGTCTGTTTGTCTGTCTGTGTGTCAAGATCTTTTTCTCAGGAACGTGTGGAGGTATTAATTTGAAATTAATATTAAATACTTAAGTCTACGGTCCCTTGGAACTGTAAAAAAATGAAGCTTCTAAGTCAACGCAATAAAAGAAGACCTAAAAACAAGGCTATTCGTCACTCATATTAAATAAATCTAAATCTGTTGAGCTAAAATCATGAAATTTTGCGAAAAGAAAGATCTTATAGCACAAGTCAACGAAAAACTTTGAAAATCGTTAATTTATTATTATTTTAAACAAAAGAGTATTTTTTAAACTTGCGCCTGTTGAAGATATAGCAGGCAATATACTTTCGTTCTAAAAAATTAAATTTTAAATAACTAACTATTTATAAAATTTTAATTTTTTTAGAATAATAATTAATAAGAATATTATGTATCATTAAATGTAAATAAATGCCTAAATGAGTACGGAACCTTCGTAGTGCAAATTCCACTGGTGCTCGACAAGTTTTATTTCACAGAGTTTTTTGTTTTAATTATAATCGATTTTTGGGAGAACTTTTTTACAAAAATCCGTATTGAAACTCTTTATATTTTCTCCATGTTCGTACGTCTGTCTATTAGAGCATCATAATTTTTATAACCTAACCTAACCTAACCTAACCTAACCTAACTTAACCTAACCTAACCTAACCTAACCTAACCTAACCTAACCTAACCTAACCTAACCTAAACCGCATATAATTTTTAGATGGAAATCTCAATTATTTGACACAAATAATAAATGAAATTAATAAGAAAATACATATAAACCGGAGGCGAAAAATTTTGTTTTCACGCACTCCATCGATTGAGGTTAGTGGATGGGTTTTTTGGAATGAAATAGAGGTTTGCTAAGAATTATTCTCCATATTTTTCCAAGTTTGGCTAGGAAATATCAAGCTTCAAAGCTGATGGTTCGTGACGTAATAATACACCGCTTAATCAATGAAAGCGTCAAGGAATATTCTAGGAATCGTCAGCGGTCTTAAAAATTTAGACTATTCTGATGACCTCTGTCTGCTGAGCCATAACAATGTGGATATAGTAAAATTTGAAGACTTGGAGAGAGAAACAGCGTAGATTGTTCTCGAAATCAACACAAGGAAGACTCTAGGAGTGAGTTGTGGAGTCAAGAATATAACTCTGTTGCTACTAGGTATAGAGCGAGTGAAACTTCTCCACAATTTCACGTATATCGGGAGTATTGCATCAGAGACAGGAGGATGCACTGAAAAGGACTCGCCACTCTGCACAGTTTGGCAGTTGCGAAAACTGACAGCGGAACTCAAAATATACCAGTCCAACGTCAAAACCGTACTACTACACGAGTGCAAGACATGGAAGGAAACAAAAGACCCCACAAGCAGATTCCAAGTTTCCGCCAATCCCTGAGATATATCTCCGAATATCTTGGCCCGAGAAAACGTCTAACGAAAACTCGCTAGAACGATACAAAGAAATTCCGATTGAGCATCAAATGAAATGCCCCAAATGGAACTAGATTGGCCATAAGTACAGAAGTGAACCGCGTTATATAACCTTAAAAAGGGATCAAGATTCTTTAAGGAGAAAAAGAAAACGTGACCGTTGAAAGACCGTTGTATTGGCCGAACGGAAGATCATGGGCAAGACCTAGAATGAAGTCGTGATGCACAGGACCGATTAGCGTGGTGAAGTACCATGGATGCCCTTTGTCTTACGATGTTTTCTTAGTTGCTCTCTCAAAGATAGATAGCCCTTTCTCTCACGAACGGGACATAGGATATGAAGAGCGAAAGATAGAGAGGGCAATTATGAAAAATAAACAAAATATCACGATAAAACTGCTACGCATTTACACAAATACCCTTGTTCTGTTCTGCCAAATGAAAGTCTTGTCGCTACGTACTGACGAGACAGTTACAGCGAACGAATACGGTATATTATTAAGGAGAAACGTAGTTAGAGGAATAAACATAATATATACAGTCGGGCGTATAGTTGCCCTCTATAACTATCCACGGTCCGGGATTTAATATATTATAGATCCGCATGTCGATATGTCGTAGCTACCTTGCAGAGGGGAAGGTCGGCGTATTGTGGAATATTTGAAGTATTTTACGTGTCATTGATTTAATATATATATATATATATATATATATATATATATATATATATGATCAGTTACATTTTGGTATATTACAAAATTTAATGGTACTAAATGTGAGCTATTTACGTCAAACGTCCCAAAGATAAACAAAGAAGATGGATATTCTTTCCTAACTGATCCCGTTAGTATATATTTTTAAAAATTTTAGAATGGAATAATTGAAGTAGTGAAAAGTAATTCCTTTTAACCGTTTTCAAAGTTTTATATTTTTTTAATTTTAATTTAATCGAAGTTTAATCTGTTATAATGGTGAGAACTGGTTGGTCAAATAACCAAAAAGGTGAGACACATTCGTCCTCAGAACTTGATTGCTATGATTAACAGTACTAGGCAGATAATTATTTTTAATGGACAATATTCAAGATTATTTCTGTAAAAAAAGCGGCGAAAACAAAACTCGGTTTTATAGTATAATAAAAGATAATTTACAATTTATCATAAAAAAACTTGTAAACTACGAGTAAAACTTGCACTATGAGGGTTTTGTGCACATTTAGAAGCACTTCTATTAAACTATTTATAAGTATTAATTTTTCACAACGTAGATATATCTTTCACAAGCGTAAACACATGGCGCGTATTTAAACAATTATAAGATCTAGGATAATAGTTGTAGTTTTCCTGTAATTTTCTGGTGCGATTTTAATAGCCTTGTTTTTTCTAGATTTTTGGTTCACTAGTTTTGGAAATATGGGGAGGGGGGCGGGGTAGATACTGCATTTTCGCATTTTTTATATTTTTTAAATATGCAATTTCAAATTATGAAAAAATATCAAGTGTTTTGAAATGATACCCTTCATTACATACAACATTTTTAAAGATACGAGTGCTCTTCAATTCTTATATGAATATCTTAAAACAGTTAACTTGTGCTAAAGATGTAGATTAACAAGTGTGTGATTACTACGGAAAATTTTAAATTTTTACGTAGCATAGTTCCTCAAAAAATCGGTTGTGACAAACGGACAGACAGAAACGTAAGTGATTTTATAAGGCTTTCGCTTTTCAGTTTGAGGTACGGAACCCCAAAAAATATATAGTCTCTTTTTTAACCATTTTAATAGCTAAAAAAACATTTTTTTGTAGGTTATTTTGCTACTTTGCGTTTGATATTTATATCATAGAATAATTTAAGATTTTTCGATGCATGCTTACGAATTATTTTCACGGTAAGATGTACCGGCACTTTTTTAAATGTGAGAGACTAAACATATCTCTATGAAATATACTGCTATAATTATTTTAATTTTATACTCTAAATTTGACACGACTAAATATATTTTACACAACTAAATATATTTTACACAACGAAATATATTTTACACAACTAAATATATCGTGTTGAATTTGCTAGCTCTCTTATTTTAATAGAACTCATCTATGCAGTCAGTTTTGCTTGTCGATGATCAATAAGCTTTTAACCAATGACAAAATCAGACAGAGAGACCGATGAGCGAAAGCGGTGCCGCTTTAGTTGATGTGCGGAAACTCAAAATCTGTGTCTCCTTCTAAACTATCGTTGAAGAGACGTCTAAAAAGAAAAGGGTCAGTATATCCAAGGGATGTATAGGTAAGAGTATAAGTAGTGGTAGGGTCTACTTAGGAAAACAATGTAATAGAAATAATTTTTTTTCACAGCTTTATTTTTGATAATATAAAAACTGGTCATATGCGCGTCCAACCACGCATAAATTGGGATTTCATAGTGTTTCTCAAAAATATTAAACTGCATATAGTTTAAAAGTTCTGATATCGTGCTTATTCATGCTCATAAAGGTCTATGATAGTTGAATAAGTATGCTAATACCCCGTCAATGGACCCAATTTGGACATACTATTTCAATTAACTTTCTCTATTGTTTTTTTTAAATTTAATTAAATATGGCAAAATATATTTTCAATCATAAGCATTAATTTATATTTAGTATGTCAGCAAGATAGATTGTTGAGCAATTTCCAATTGAGTTACTTCTGAATGCTGAAGAAGTTTTTTGAAAATGAAGTCCACATTTTTACATAGTCTTGTTTAGTTACACATTGCGAAGGTGGATGTGGACACATTGCAAAAGTGAATGGGGGACAAATTGCAAAGGCGGATGGTGGACACATTGCAAAGGTCGCTGGGGGACACATCGCAAAACAATTTTGAAGCTTAATATTGCGTAAACGTGGTTAAAAAATGAAATTTTTTTGACAGTTCCAAACCTAACGAAGTTGATATTCCAGATTTTTACATAGTCTTGTTTGAAAACACATTGCATTTGGGACGTATTGCAAAAGTGAATGGGGATAAATTGCAATGGTGAATGGGGGACAAATTGCAAAGGCGGATGGTGGAGAAATTGCAAAAGTGGATTGGGGACAGATTACAAAACAATTTTGAAGCTTAATATTGCGTAAACGTGAGTAAATGAAAAGTTGAAACGAAAGCCAAAGTTCATTTTAAAAGACCTTCATTTCTCATTTTAAAAGACCACACGTGGGGTACACAAAATAAAATTTTCTTCACCTCCATTTCTTAATCAGGGCAGCTACTGCAAATAATACGAAAAAAGTTTTATGCTACATATTAATTAAAATCTTTATCCAAAGCAATTACATGTAATATTTAATGTAGAGATTACGAGGGTGTAACGGACGGACGGAAACACAAACGGATATTGCTAAGTTATAAAAGTTTCATGTTTGACTACGAAACCATAAAAACTTCCAGTATAACTGTTGTATTGTGACCTGCATGCTGTGTGTATATTCAACAGGTAATTGTACTTTATCTGCCTTTTAAAGCGGTCTGTGTAATTTTGGCATTTGATGCGTTATTGTTTTTTTTGAAGAAGAACTTCCTTAGGCGTGTTACGAAAATATCTGCAGCCAACTTCATGTCAGACCTGACAATTCAGAATTCAGAATTCGAGAAGATAGCTAAAGAATGTTTTAGCTCCGTACAACGTTCGTCGGCGTATAGAAATGCCTGCATAGCGGTGTGAAACAAACTGCACATTTGTTGTATTAAATGTGGAAAAGTAAGAAACAACTTAGCAATGCTATAAATATGCAAAGAGAAATAAATTAGTTACTTCTGTAAAATTTCCTTTCTTCTTTTCTTTTAACCTTCTTTTTATCCTTTTTTTAAATTACTTCTTTCCATTTTATCTTAAGTGGGATATTTTTAATATTGTTTAATAAAATTTAATAGAATCATCGTAGAAGTTTTATTTGTACTTTTATCGCGTGGCCTACTGATCGCACAGAGTTTTTATCGATTGTTTAAGATATTTACTTAACATGATTTGTTTATAAATTTGATCAGGTGTCAGTAACTTTCTCCTCGAATGTCACATGTGAATATTCCATCACGCTATCCCAAATCCGTCGAATGTACTCCGGCTCAACTCCCTCTCCCAGGGAGGAAACCCTCCAAACGTCCACAGCGAGCGCCCCATTCACCCCTCCGGCGGATAGGAGGGGAGAAAAAACGCCGTAAAAAATGTCCGCTGCGCGATTTTTACCCGTTTTCGCTCGCTTTTTCCCGCTCGGATGCGGCGGAGCTGACCCGTCGTCATGACAACGGGGGGCTTCAATATTTTAGTGGCGGCGCTCTTCTAGTAGCAAGCTTCCTGTCTCTGTCTAGTATGGGTGAAGGGGGTCGGGGGAGGGAAGAGGCAGGGTGGAATGAGTTATGGGTTTCATATTTTTAGTATTGCATTTTCTTTTGTGACATTTTTGCTCGGAATTAGCTTTGGTTTTGTTGAGCTATTGGATTGCACTTTGAAAGTACCATTACTATAACGAAGATTTTCTTTACTCATTTGTCGAAAATAATATTACGTTGACGACAAGTGAACCTGCAACTGTTATCAACGATTTTAGTAATAATTTAGAAGACTTTCGAATATTTGTGAGGATGTAAATCTTCTCTTCAGCTAGCAATTAACTTCTGGGGGGAAAAAACAAATTAAATTTGAATACATCACGACGTGAACTTGGAGTGCCTGCATTTTGCGAATTTTGCTTAGGACAAAAAGCAAGCACAGCGACACACAATATATGTAACGAGGAGTAAAGTACTTTCTTGTGATAGAGCAGTTTCAAAAATTCAAAGAAAAAAATTTTATCTCTCCAACAATTAGGGCAGCCCCTTACATTAGTTTTAGAAAAATTAAAAATCCTTTTTAAACAGACCTCAGATTTAGAACACGTTATCTGCAATAGCTACTTTCATGCTTTTATACAGCAACAAAAAAACAACTTCGTGACTTGGGGAAGAAGTGGTAATATTCTTTTTAAGTGCCGCAAGAGCTAACCCCCTTCAACTGGCTCGATCCTGTATAGCATAAGAGACGTGTGAAAATAGATTTTCATTTGGATACACTGAGCTCCCCCCCCGCCCCAGTGTCCTTTCCAGACATCTCAGCCTCCGACTACCACATATTTCTCTCACTATTTATTTACGTCATAAAAAAAATTAAGTCTACAGATTATCATAAGGCTCAATTTAACATTTTTTAAATTCTAAACCCACCGAAACCTGCAAGGAATTTTCTGTCTGCCATTTTTTCTCTCACCGGCGTATACGTTGACAAGTGATAGATAACGATTTTGTTTATCTAATTGAAGTTTGATTTTATTAGTTACGTATTGAAAATAAGATAACTTTGTGAACTGAGACGTAGAGCTTATTAGCAATGTAATAATATTAGGTTAGCAATTACTTAATATTAATACATTGCTTAATGTTAACGTGAATCTTTTTTTGTTTATGTATTGAGTGAATGTATTGAAAATTGCATCATAAACTTGTCACAATACCCACTGTAAAGGAACAGTAGAATCCAGTTTTTTTAACAGAATAAACATCTATTATATCTTATTTCGAAAAATAAAAGATTATAACAAATGGGAGGTTATATCGAAGGACATGCAAGTATATGTGTTGATAATGGCGACAGATATCTTGGGAATACTTCAGGCGATGTGATGGAAAATGGAAGGTGAGATAGTAATATGGAGTGAAATAGGAAGTAAGTATAAATGACAACTAAAGTGAGAATAAATAGTAACCATAAATACCACGATTTAAACGGAACTATCTATGTTATTATCCTACATTAAAAATTATGTAACTTTGAAATGAGTAAATTCATCGCAAATTTCCAAAATTATTACATGTGTTCTCCAGGGGAAATATTTAGAAATATTGCACCGTGTAATTTGTAGACGTCTGGAAGCTTTGTGCTAGGTGAGAATATATATATATATATATATATATATATATATATATATATATAAACACCGTCGCGTTGGTTGGTGTCGTGAAATGTTAGAACAATAATACGAAAGTCAATAAAATGCGTATTTACCATAGTCACGGGTAACACAGCTGTTTATACGGTTTCGAACTAAAAACTAAGAGCCACTTTGTGCAGTGGGTATTTCCTCTTAAACAGTTGCCACAGGATGAAGTGCTGGAAAAAATATGGTTGCCTCGTTCTTCGGACGGATGGGTTATTATACAGCGTTTGTAACGAAAAATAAAAGAACAGTTACCTTAGACTGGTATACGAGCAATTTTTACCTATTGTTTTGGGAAAAGTTCGAGAGCAACGCCCCCCAGTAGAATCCTCCTTCATCATGATAACGCATCTGCACACTCAGCCAGACGAACGACCGAATATTTAACTGCGTCGGGTACAGATATTGTAGATCATCCGCCATACACCGTGTAATTCTATTTATTTTCAAGAATGAAAGATTAACTGCAAGGAATAAGATTCCCGAAGAGGTGTTTGAGTTTAAAATGGCCGTGGAAGAGATATCCAGAGGGTGGACTGTTTCTCTTATTGGTTCCGTCGAATATAAAGAGTGCCACGAAGACTATTTTTAAAAACAACAAATAAATTACAAATTTCCTACTTGGTTACATTGTTGATATTTTAAAAACCTTAGGTGTTACCTTATATACTAAGGACAGCAAGTGCGAATTTTTTAAATCCAATTCTTGTGTCTGTTTTGCATCCCAATTGGGACAAACGCAAGCTGAAAGGTTAAATATGTAATATTATGGTTTTTATCAGTTATATTTCCCTTTGCTATGTCTATCCCAGAACGCAAACATAAGGAAGCTTTGCTGTACGTAGAGGGCAATTGTGGATATTAAATTGTAATGATTCAATTACTTCCATAAAAATGCCATTTTTTGTAATTTATTTTAATTTTGAGAAAATATGTTTTGATTTCATGTAATAATAAGATATCACAAGTTTGATCAAATACGATTTTTAAGTCAAAAGAAAGCCTTACAAGTTTTTCCCCATACTTGCATTTCTACAAGATTTTCTTAGGTTTATTTTTATTTACGTTTGCAGAATTTATTAAATGGCTATAATTTAACAAAGCCCAAGATAGGAGTCTTTTAATTTAGGATTTTCAACTAGATTTACTTTAAAATTTTTGATGTTTTCTCGGCTTAGCTTTGTGAAATAAATGAAAAGTTGAACCAAATTTTGTCTTTAGGTAATTATCACTCAAATTTATTGAAATATAAGCATTTCAATTAATTTAGACCTTATTTGTATCCGTTACTTTGCGTCATGTATTCCATGACCTAATATCAGTAAACTTATTTTTTATTTAAACAAACTATATATTTATAGCAATTTTAGAATAGTGTTAGTAAGAATTTGAAGTGAACAAAAAGTTCTAGGATGTAAGTGGTTAATATAATAATAAATTGATTATTATAAACATTTTAGTTACAAGACTGGGTAGTAAGACACTGTATAAATTACTGAACTGCAGATATATATATATATATATATATATATATGTATATATATATATATATATATATATATATAATTTATTGTATTTGATACAAGATAATGAAAGGGGTCGATAAATATCAAATTTTGTGATGCATTAAATTGTTTTGTTTTAGTGAGGAACAAAAAACCTTTTACGTGTTTGGGAGTTCCCCGAAATTTATTTTACAATTAAGTCATTTTAAATTCCAGTATACGAGAAACTATATATTATAGTAAATTTTGAACTAATCATTTAAAAAAACAATTATACTCGATGACAAAATTTTAGGATTAAATTAGATACTAAATGTGCGTATTTAAGTGATACTTGACATTTTGGTCTTCGTATTCGACGTGATCATACATTTAGAATAAATAACAACAGTTAGATAAAGCTAGCGAACTCCAAAGCAAAGTCGAAAAGCTTCAACGTTATTTGTCGAGCTGATTTATTTAAGTAATCATTAAATAGCCAAAGCGCAAACAGTATTAGCGAAACGTAATCCGTCCAAACAGCCGGCGGGTATTCGGCAATTATACGGGACAATATTTCTGCAGAACATCAAACAGCATTATGGCACAGTGTCTGATGTCGTCGCGATCCTGTTTCCACGAATATTGATTACGAGGAGATGAGGGCGGAGGAGGAGAGAGGAGGACTCTGAATAAGTAAAATATCGCCGGCAGGTCAGCTGTTGCGAATGGGGACAATTGACGGGGTGTTCGAAAATAATAGGAGTGGCGAGATGTTGAAGCATACATTTACTTTTGGGTGAAAGCCGAAATTTAGAGATTTTTTTAAAATTAGATGAGACGTTTCAATTAAAATATTATCCTCGCAAAACCCGTTAGTTGGTAGTAAAACTTATCTTACTTAATTAATATGTTTCAATGTCACGTGATGTTTTATTGCCGTTTCCGTGATTGGATAATCATATGCTGACAACAGGAAGTTGCACAACATGACGTTTTGATTTCAATATATTTTCCTGTTATTTGATTCTGCATTTTTTATAATAAAACCACGATTATCTTCAATGTACTTTTCAGTATGACGTATTAGATACAAAAGAAGAGTATCATGTATTTTTGTCACTTGTGAGTCGAGGTAGTCATTTAAAAATTTAAATAATGGTTTTAATGTGATATTTACTTTTTTCCTCTTGCCCAACTTACAGATTTACTCATACGGAAGTGTTATAAGAACAAATGGTTATAAAATATAGTACAAATAATAATGAACACGGAAAACACACAGCAATTCGAATAAACACAACTCTAACTGATCAGTCATGGACCAGCAGGCAACTCTATAATCCCATTCTTAAAATAGCAAAAAAATATAAAAACTGGATTCATCTCTTAATATTGCGTTGAACAATGCGGTGGTTCAAAATATTTTACGTTTAAAATAAATGTTATACAGTATAATAATATTTCAGTGCAAGGGGATTTATTAAAATAAATAAAATATATTCTGTGTAAATTACGCGAGTATTTATTATATATATATACATATATATATATATATATATATATATATATATATATATATATATATAATGAACCCAATCAAATATTAAATGCTTTAAAACGTATAACTGTAAATTGGATACGTAATAGAGACTTTCCGAAAATTGTTCTCATACTTAAATAAAACCAGCCAAATGAATGTTGGGACACGAAACAATTAGTGTTCCTTAGTTGTCTACATATTCCGAAATTGTTAACCGAAGTAATTTATTTCTCAATCTGTTAAAATCCAAGTTTCTAAAGTTTGAGTTAGGGGAATGTATGGTTACAAATTTCACCTTACTTCTGTCAAAACGACAAATGGTAAACGGAAGTTCACTTTCTTTTCGAAAAATGACACTCCAACCGGAAAGGCATATATTAATTTTTTTGTTTCCAATTTACATTTGTTAGTTATATTAAAAATGTTTATGAAAATTTTGCTACATTTGAAATGAAATTTACATTTAGGTGCAAAATAGAATATGCATAAGTTGGAAACTACAAAAACTATGAGACTGTGACCGATGTACCGACAGATGGAGAGACGAATGGAGCCATACTTTAAGAGACCCTTGTTTTGCTACGCAACCCTAAAAATAATTTTTTATTAAGGGTTTAAAAAAAATCTGATTTGATTTGCGTATCAATGATTACGTATTTCGTCTGACCTGAAATTATTTATCATAAGTCATCGCTAATATGGGTTTCCTAACGAAATAAATGTTTAATGGTGTCTAATATAATTAAATAGGGGGGGGAGGGCATACATATTATTGTCAATATTTTAATAATTGTGGCATCTATAATAATCTTTACTATTTTCCTATAAATTTGCGTAGGCTTCTGGAAACTCTATTTTTTCACGATTCTACGTTCAATCGTTTCGGAAACAAGGGATATATCTGAAGATATACTATCTAAACTTATAAAAAAAATTAGACTTTTATAACTAACCCCTTCAAACAATACCCGGTTCGAAAGGAGAACATTTTTATTTCTATGAAATAAAATTTTTTTTCGGGTACTTAATTTGAAGAAATAAAATTTCCGTACAAAATAAATTTTATTATGATGTCAATTTCCAGTTTCGACATCAAACGGTTTCCAGGAATAGGGACCTTGACAGGGGAACAGACGGTTACGTGAGTGACCTTGTAAAGTTTACGTTTTTCCTTTTGAGGTTTGCGCACTTTAAAAACGGATAAAGTGCTATTCAATTCCAGCGACTGAGAGGAATCTCGTGTTTATGCAAAGTGGATCTCCGAATAAAAAATAATGACGCTTCGTCTAAGCGGCATTCGGCTTTGTATTAAATGATGTTTCGAAAACGTGAATAATAAGGTTTTACATTTTTGATAATAATTGTTCTAAACCCTCATGATAAAATTGAGTGATGAAGTGGATTGAAAACAAAATATAGAAATGTACAATGTCATCTAAACTCGGAAAAAGAATTAACTCTGTTATTAATTTCATATATTTTTTAAAAATATTGACCTTCATAATAATTTTTCAGTTAATAATATTGGCCCTCCCTTCTGTTGATGCAAAATGCAAATTGTGTGCGAAATATTTCTAAAAAAAATTTCTAGTTAATATATTCAAAGGCGTATTCAAATTCTAGCATAAAATTATTACTTAAACAAACAAAATGCGTTTTAATTTTTTATTATTTATGAACTCAACAATGGTATTCGTAGAGAAAAGCTTTTTGATTTTCCACGTAGATAACGTGGAGAATGATTCAAGGTAATATTAATGCCTTATTATTTTAATTCATCAGTTTAACATAGCAATAAACTAAAGTAAGTAATACTATCGATTATTTAAGTCAACCTTAATATTATTGTTTTTCTGAAAATGGAAGAGGTTTGTATATTTGAATTTTGCCAAATTTCGTTGAATGTCATCTATACATATAATACAATTGTAACAGAGTGCGTTGTGTATATAGACAACATTTAAAAAGCGGTGATTGATTTAGCGCATAGAATGACAGTTGAAAGCAGAAAATCTGTTTTTAAAAATATTGTCTGCCTGTCTTCTCATTTGTTCGTCAATACACGAAATTTATTGCAGAGATTTTTATGATAATAGTTTACACCCTCCAGTAACATATGGGATATTTTTATATAGATATGACAAATATAAAAAATTACCTAACGGTGAAAATTACGATATTGGTAATCCCAAAGCCATGTATTTTTATTAAATTTTGTGCTCGGAGAATGTTGATAGAAAAAAAACAACAAAATTCCACATAACTTTTCTCGTACCGAATTTCACGCGAATGAAGTCACGTTGGCATAGGTAGTACATATATTGTGCTAATCTATTTAAGGTTTTATATGATCGATTCATTTTAAGAATACTGCATTCTGTATACCTGTACAAATACATCACTATTAAATTCTTTCAGAATCTAAAAAAGAAATGACGGAAAGTGGACAAATCAAAGTTGAGACATTTTCTCAGGAACATATTACACTCTTACTTCAAACATTCCTCTTAGATTTTTTGAAAGTATTCGAATATGAATTCACTATATTCATTTATTTATGTGCTCTAATGTATATAATTCATACATAGGGCGGACTTATCGCTACAATAGCAATCTTTTACAGCCAACCGGAACATTGTTTTAGCTCAGCTCGACGAGCAGCCGGGAATTAAACCCTGGTCTCTGCGGTGTGCTGAACCGTCAAAAGCTGTACGCCTTGTGATCAACCTACGGCAATATTAATATATATTAATAGAGCACATTGAGCTTTGATTTGAAAAAAGCTCGCGATATAGTGTAGATCGTCGAAAATACACGTTTAAAATACGTTACTATATTTTCAAGGGAGAAACAATATAACATATATATTTACAAGTTTTAAAGCAGAAACTGCTAAGTATTTTCAAAATGCGTTTTAATATTACAAATTATTGAAATACTTAAATTTTTTCACATCATTGCTGATTACCGAAAAAACCGAGTCGGAAGGATTATTGTATTGTAAGCTGGTATCAGTTTTGTTACATCAAAGTACTCTGCGACATCTCAAGCGACTGAATAAAACGTATTGTTTGATAAGTCCAAATTTTACACTCAAGTTACTCTCAGTTTCTCGTTTCTATGACGACGATTGAGTCGTTACAGTACGCTGAAACTTATTTCAGTTCTAGTAGTGTGTTGTCACTCGGGAAATTAAGTAACTTTTTCTATTAGAAGACGAAGCTTTTCTATAAGTGATGTAAGAAGATTTAGGATTATTGTGTTTTTTTTTTAATTTCAAAAAGTCGATAAGATATATTTTAATCAAGTTTTTTTTTCTCTTTTATATTTGCTGCGATATTCTGCATTTTGTAGGGAAAAGTGATATAGTAATAGTATTCGATTATATGTAAAGTTTATTAAAGTTCACTTATGAAAATAAAATTATCTGTATGTCCCAATCAATCTAAATGAGAGTATAATTTGAACTAGCTCTTCTATGGTCACGCTTCTTGATACCATCTAGCCACAGTAATTGTGAACCAGAAAGTCTACCATTAACAAATCTTATGCTAGCAATTTACTCATACGATTTCGCGGAATGATTTTGACAATGTCCTCAATGCTTTCTTCCATACACCCTCCACCCCAACGCCACCCTGCAACCCTAAAAAGCTCTCTTGCCACCCGGGCGGGGACAGCGGCGAGCTTCGATCGGTTGCCATAGCGACCGCCGCCAGGGCGGGGACGTAAAAAGCTCGCGCTTCCGGTGCGCGTTTTGGCGGAGGCTATCGATTGGTGCTGCCCGCCCTCCGAATATTAACGAGGTGGTCTTCGCCTTGTTTTATGATGGTGACGTTTTCGTAAGTATATGCTAGTTTTTTTATGGGATTTGTGTGGGCGGAAGGCGCTGCGGCTTATTTGCTTGTGTTATTGATTAGCTCTATACGATCGTGTATTTTGTTTATATTGTATTTTGTTTATGATATCCGTTACTAGAAAATCATTAATTGAGTACAACATTTAACATCAGACAACAACAACAACAGATATTCAAACAATTATAAAGAAAAACACGAAGAAAAACAGAACAAAAAAAGTGAACTACGCAATTAAAGATTCGGAACAAAGTTGAAAAGGAATCACAATTTGATATTTATAAGTACGACTGTCAAAAATGGGAAGTGAATTTTCTATTCTTGAAAAATCTCGATATCACTCAGTGTGTCGTATTCGAGACGGTGGACGTTTTTCACTTTTTTAAAACTTGTATTCAATAATTCGAACCATATTTAATTGATTTGTTTTAATTGTTATTCACAGGCTACTTTTGTTATTGATTAATATATCCGGGCAGTTCGGACATAATTCTAGTGTAATGTGAGATATATTTCTCTCATATTTTACGATCTGCACTGAATATACTTAGAAGGAATCTGTGTGCGCGTTTAATATTATTATTTTGTAAGGTTTTTATTAGATTCGGAACCTAAATGTCCAAAACGGAATCCTTATATTTTCCTCGTGTTCGTCCATATGTCAGAGCATCATAGTTCTTTCAGTTTATGACTGATTGTGATGAAATTTTATAGATAACCCTAGTTGATTTACGTAAATACAGAGAAACATACAGAAAAGGAAACATTTTAAAATTGGTTTTAATGTGCCTTCCCGTATATCGAATTCGGGAATGATTTTTTTTGGCATGTCCATCTCGTGGAAACCAATCGATGGAAGATGTCTTTCAAAGTGCGATAGAAAGTGTCTAGTTTTTTTTATTATTGCGTCATATCCTTCGCAAATTGTGAATACTCAAAGTGTTTTACAGTGTGTGAGGACACACTCCACACCCCAACTATTTTTACAGAGTGCGTCAAAAATCCGAAAAAAAAACAAAATAATGCCATTTAGTAAGTTCTTCAATGTAACATTATTTTGACTGACCTATTTGACCATAAATAAATTAAAGAAATGTAGACAACTAGGTTATTTTGGCTCCCTATAAACTTCATAGTGTCCGTCAACTATTAATAGACTTGTAACAAATAATTTGGTCGATTTACACACCATTAAATAAATAATGGATCAAAATAACAAATTGAACTATAATAATAATTATAGTTTTAATAAGAATAATCATGAATTATTATTTCTTATAAATTATAACAAGTGATGATTATAAAACCCAGTGATGATACCAAGAATTGAGACGTGGCCAATTGGTAATGGTTTCGTAAAATGATTCCAATCCACCCATCGAACTATGAAATTGGTTATTCTCACGATTTCTCTGTAAAATATGATTTGTAATGAGAAAATCTGTAGGAGAACTAAGGTCACCGATGTAGCTCGTAGCGCTGGCAGGCTGAAGTGGCAATGGGCAGGTCATGCAGAACCGACGATTTATGGGAAAGAAAGTTATCGAATGGCGACCACGTACCGGAATATGCAGAACAGGACAGCCGCTAACTCCGTGAACAGATGACCTGGTTAAGGTCACGAAAAACAGCTAGATGCAGGCGGCACCGGGTTGATATCTATGGTATGTGTCTATAAGGAGGCCTGTGTTCGCCAGAGGATGTATTTTGGTGTATGATGAATAAATAATACCTACAAACAAATGGGTATTGAATACTAAGTTAATGCGTGTTTAACACGTATTCTTACTAATAATTACCGTTCTAACATACAAAAAACCTTATTTGTAACTACTTTTATTATATTTAATATTACGAACGTCTTCATCTAAAGACAGCGTTTGATTAAACACTTATTTAATTATCGATATTGATTTTAATTATTTTTTAAACTTTACTGAAACTTAGAAAGCTAGGTATACAGATGGCGGATTTAATATGAAATAAGACAAGTAAGAAATATTACCCAGCGGTATATTTTAATTCTTGGTAGAATTAAATTAATAATTATGAACCAAACACATTGCAAAACGCTTTGGGGGCTCTATCTCGCGAAGAAGAGGCTATGAATAATATATTACCAAACAATTTTTGTAATATCATTAGGTATCATCAAAATGGGGTTCGATAGAGATATAGAAGTAACTTAGGGGACGATCTTAAGTTCGAGGGGTGGAGAGGTACTTTCGTAAATGTTAAATAACATTTTTTTTCATGTGTTTACGTACAATTATATTTTTCTGCAAAATTTCGGCATAAGTATGGATATAGATTTTTGTCAATCTGCGATGGAACCTTGAAAATCGTTTTTGGAAAATGATGTCGTCCAAAAAACCCACGTAAAACTCGAAAAGAGCAAAAGATTTGGTCATTTGGGATCACAGAACAAATGACAATGTTAGTTAATTTTTAATTAACTTTAATTAATGAAATTAATGGCTATAGGTTGACAGTAAGCAACCGATACTGATTATTTTTTGTAATCGTTTCAAAAAAATCATTGGGTACTTCTGTACTTCGTTAGATTTTTATTGTTATATTTATTTCTTATTAACAATTGTTGATGATTCAAAATTATGACGCCTTTTTATGAACATAGCTTTTTTTAATTTAATATTATAATTAAAAATTGTGTTTTATTTTTTGCTCCTTCGCGATTGTCAAACAACGAATGTTTTTGTTTTCTAAAAAATACAAAAATGTATTTTATTTCTATATAGACATACCGATTTTCTCCGGTCTCCTTTGGAAATGAAAGGTTTATGCCCACGTGGAGATTATTGCCATGTACGACTGTGTTATTGACAAATGTGATAGATGGACAGATAGACGAATAGACAGACAGTGAATTGATCACATTAGAGTGCCGATTTTTTAGTTTTGGCACGGGTATGTTATGGTTCGTTTAGGTTAAACTTAAATAAAAAAGATACAACAATTCTCACAAGTGAAAAGCATGCGCAATCCAGGACTTGCTGGTTTTGCAATTATCTATCCCCACTGCCAATATCCTAAAAATGACAATCAAGCTTACCCTTCAAATAATATCCCTTCGATAGCGAGATGATATTATTTCGAAATAACCACATACTCCTACCCTCTATTGAACACTACACAATTATATATCAAATGAATGTACATATTTTTATCCACATGATATAAGCATCAAATTTCTCTGCCAAATAGGTATATAGAAGGGATTCAACCCTTCAACGTACAACCCCTTGCAAAAAATACACAATAAATAATCAATACCCAACCCTTCATTCGTTGTTCCCTCTGCCCAGTTTTTGTGCAGTTTTGGCTCTTTTGTCCGCGTTTCGAACGTCGCAGATAAATTTCTCGCAGGTATTTTTGAAATGTGGTATGTTATATATTATTTGTAATATGTAAATAAAAAAAAACATAAGGGCAAAATAAAAACAAAACAGGATTAAATAAAGTTTGTCTTACATCGGAATAAGTGTTGAAAATGTTGAATAACGGGTAACGACAAGAACTGTAGACTGACGTAGGACGAGATCTTTGTCCGACTTTCTATCGACTTTTCACCGTTTTACAGCATAAGCAATACACACCCGTGTCGTCGATTAATCGTCAGCCAAGTCAGGTAGCGATTGTTCAGTCCCATGTTTTATCCTGTTCTTCTTTAGCGCATTTTAACTCTAATGTTCGTATCGGCGCGTGTGGTTATAAAGGTGTGGTTCGTAAAAATGACCAAGAATACAATTCATTTTTTTATTAAAGTACGTCTGTTAAGTTACCATTATATTATCATAAATATATGATATTTTTTTAATAATACAAGTAGTCTTGAGTAATCACACTAAATGCAACAGACATATTATGTATTTTGAATCAGAATAATATGATTCATAAAACTTTCTCAAGTTATTAGCTAATCAGATCTATTATGTTATATTTTACTTCATCTTATAATATATCCTTCTTATGTTTTGAGTTATATACTTAGACTTTTACCTATATTTTATTATTTGTTGTTTTACTACAAAATCAGACCAAATTTGATGCTTGTGTATGGTGCAGGAACTGTCTATTAAACTATTTGCAAATATGAATATTATTTTTCATTATGTAAATATACAAGGATATACAAAGGCAGTGTATGTAAATATACTACCCTTGTATATCTTAACATGCGTATAAATATGGCGATTTTCTCCAAAACTGTAAGATTTAGACACATCCATAGAAACTTCCAGTAAGTTTCGGAGGTGAGTTGGGGTGCATGTTTTTGTGAACATTTTTAACAATTTTTTTTAAGTTACGAAAAATTCGAAAAAATATGGTTTAGGAATCCTTGTAATTCGTCCTTTCAATGAGATATCTCACACGATATTAGGAATTTTAAAAAAACTTTATTAAGCTTGTGCAACTTTTTCGTGCATATATTTTTGAGTATATACCATTAAAATATGCGTGGATATTGCATAAAAATACAATTTACCATAATAATACACTTTACCATTGTGTCAAATATGAAGTTTCAAATGGTTTCTTAAGAAAACAGCTTTGACAGGTAGACGGACGGAACCGTGAGTGATCTCCGATTTTGCCTATTTAAATAGGTACGAAACTCTAAAAATATTTACTTAAAGGTTCATCGTTGTAGTTTTGAGTTCAAGGATATGATAATTAAAGTATTCAAGTCAAGAGAATAGATATAGTGAATAGACCAAATGAGTTTCTATTAAAAAAATTCTCCAATGATTACGAGACAAAATTAATTGAATAAGTTTAGAAAATAGATTCATATTAATGTTATTTTTTTAACTATTGAGATAAATTATTCAAATTATTAATCCATAGAAATCCATAGAAAGCCAGATTTCTTTTTAAAATAATATCTACTATACTGGTATAAATTTTTCACACTTATTGTGGTACCTATAATAAAAATGGGTATGATCGTACAGCTTAGTAGCGTCTATCAGCAACAAAATATCTATGTTAGTACAAATTTACTTGATTGGTTTCCATTTTCCAATATTTTATCATATTAATTAGCTGTTTTCCGTTTACCTCTACTCCAAATAAAAAATTAAAACACCAACATCAATTGAAAAGTACCAAAAATGGTTACGAATTAACGCAGGTTTAAAAAATAATGCGTCATAACAAATAAATTATAGCTTTCACCAGATAACTTAATTATAATATTTGTAAATCTACTGAATCAATTATGGTGAAAAACCATTAAATTTTCGATTATCTGTAATAATATACACGCATCTATCTGCTTTCAAGCTGGTGCATGTTTTTGTTACATTAATTCTCTTTAAAGCGTTACTTTAAAATATTTATCTAAATTTATCACAATGGTATATGCCTAAGAAAGCATTTAATAAAAAGAAATGTTTTTCCAGTGACTTTGCATATAGAGTGCAAATCTAAAAATTTTTCCGCTCGGGCATTTCAAATATATTTAATTACGCTTTCTGTAAATAATTTCTTAAAATAAAGATGATAATATAAACTAGCGTGACCCGTGCGAAGTCTTCGCATTATTTATTCCATTATGAAGCTCAGATGACAGATCAAACAAATATTTTACTAAAATTGACATATAGAGGCGCAAGTATCAAAAGCATTGAGCTAAAGCGCCACTTTATTTATACGTGAGTGGATTTGAAATTAAACAAAAATTTTACCGACCGTCAATCATATTGACGTTGAGCCGTTAGATGGCAGCATTGCTGTTTTGTGTATATAATTTTAATAATTAATTAATTTGCAAAAACAATAGCAATAATAAATTTTTTAGTTGTGGATGCCGGTAGAGCAAGCAATTATCTATAAAATTATATATAATTTATGTGGATTAGTTGTGAGATTTTTTCTAAAAAGAGAGAGTAACATCTTAACCTTAGCGTATTAATATATATGATGATGATGATGATGATGATGATGATATTAAATTTTACGTGTAATATTTTACGGTTATTTTTGAATCTGTAATTCTCATTATATCAAATATAATTGGAGACGTGCCATCTTTAAAACTGTTATAAATTTCATGGATACAGCTTCAACCATTTTGAAGAAAATCGAATGTTGTAGACAGACATTAGTCATCTCATTTTATCTTTTTACACATAATCAAGTTTACATATGTAGAATAGCGTCAAGTAGGGAATAACATCCTTCGTTAAAAAAACAAAGCATAGCGTTCGTTCAAAGTATTGTCTTTCTTAATATAATCTCAACATCGACAGGGCGCAGGTTTCCACATATAAAAATACAAGTTATCTGCTTCCTATAGGCACGGTGAATTTTCGTTATATTAAGAACACAGTGTAATATTGAGAACATGGTGGCGCACCGAGCGGCAGAGCAATCCATCAGCGCCCACGCGTACATACATCAATCCGTGATACCGGCGGCGTGGATATGAAAAAAACATGTTCCCGGGTGTTGGGGAGGAGGGCCAGTAAAAGATATTCCGTTTCTAGACGGGGCGAATGTGGGAGGGGGAGAAGGTGGCTTAGGGATGAGATAGGGGTAGGAGTAGATTTATGGGAGGCGAATTCGGGGGTGGTAAGTTTTTTTCGTAGGCGTTTTGAGATGTGGGATTAATATATGTATTAATTTGAAGTATAGGCATGTACGTTCCTATATGTCAGGTTATCAGACGACAGAATTAATGGCGACATTGTAGAAAATATATGTTCGACGCTTATCAAGAGAACAAACTTGATTGTTTCGTTTGCTTTAAACTTCTTTTATTTATATATGTTTTAGTTCTAGTTTTATCTTTAACGTTGAGTATATTGAGTACATGAGTATATTGAGAATATTCAGAAGCTTAAAAATGTTAGGTTTGAAAAATATTTTTTATTAAGTCTTATTTGAAAGCAATAATTGTTTTTAGATTTGTAAAAATAATAAATATAAAATATTAATATAAAGCAGGTTTCGCTACTTGTATCTAATTATTAAATTTGTTTATTTTTATTTATTTGTCTTTTAAATATAAATACATAAGGCCTAATTGCTTTAGAAGCAATCTTTACAGTCAATCAAAGAACGAATTTACAAATATTGCAAAAAAGAGTTAAAATAAAAATAAATAAAATGGCAAACTAAAAAAAAAACTACTTTTTGGTTTTAAACAAAAAAAAAAACAAAAAGTAGTTAATAAAAACATATTGACAAAAATAAAGGGGATGGGCAGGATTTCGGTGAGTAACTATGGAGGGGATGACGGGCAGTTACTAATAAAAGTTACGAAAAGAATTTTGAAGTGAAACTTTGTTGAGCGCGACGAGAGAGAAAAGTCAAAGTAGCAACGTTTTTTATGCCACTTTGCAACGTTTAGTGGTAACGTCTGAATGTAACGAAGCTATTGCAAGAAGACCAGGTACTAGGTAGGTACTTAGCTAACGACCGAGAGAGATAGATGAACACGATAAAACAAGACAAAAAGTGTATGAATGTCCGAAAAGAAACAAAAAAGATGTTCACTATTACGATCAGCTGTTTTGTACGTTATGTGTGACAATAGTAAATGTTTAAGTTGTTTTGTGTATTAAATCTGTTCAAATTTCATCGATTATTTATTTATTTATTATCGATTTATTACTAATTTGCGTGTACTTCATTCATTACAAGATTAATTACATGTTTTTAATTTCTTAGGAACTCACACATACAGCTGTCGTAAATATAATTCACAACAGGAGAATACATCCTGACTTCCTTCAGCCGCATTTTGCCGTATTCCGGTACTGGCATTGCAGCTATTTTTATAACTGATTATTGTATATGTAAATTTATATGAAGATTTTATTAGATGTTTACGTCGATTTGTAATGAATTTTATTAATTTTTCTGAATGTAGGGTCTATGGACTTATTCTCAATATATTTTTTTAATATTTAACTCAACGTATTTATTCTGCCCTTAAGCATGTATGTAACTTTGAAATGTACGCATGCACATATGCTTTATGCATTTCAACATTGAGTAATGTTTATAGTTAATTAACTTTGTTCTCTGCCGTTTTACGGCTTACTCTATACTGATAAATCGCGGTTTAGATTGTCAAAGAAGTTTCACTCTCGTCACGTGTACTGGGTTGCACGCGATTTTTTTTATCTCAAATCACCTTTTGAAGGACCAAATTATTCCTCGCACAACTGAACAAATGGTCCAACTTACATCACAGTTTTGCAGCATGAACAGTGAAGGAATGTTCATAGAATGAGATATCATGTTTGGGGATAAGTAAAGTGAGGAGATTTTTGGGGCCAAATATAAGGCCATTTATACCTAAGGCTGAGAATTGAGACCTAAGATAATCCGGGCAACGAGAATACCTGAATACATTAAAGAGAAAATAGAGTGCGGAGATTGCGCCGGTAGCAAATGTTTAATCGGTTAAACTACGCCACGTAATGCTAATTTTGATATAATTTAACGGAAATAATTTGAATTTAAAGTGTCAATATAATTTTGGTAGCTGGAATTTTTTAAATTTTTATTAAAACATTAGTTTCCGAGGGTAAACATTGATTATGAAGTTCCGTTTGAGGAATATTAACCTCAAACGGAATTTGAAGATGAAAAATGGTAAAAGGAAACGATAAATGGAATGATTTCATTTTAAAAGATCTGCTCATTCAAGTAAGTGGACGAAACAATTTGTTTGTCTTTCCTTTGCTTACACACATGGGGAATCACAACAAATAATATTTTGCTACATTTCAATTCAGCTTCAAAGCTCAAGCATTTACTTGCGAAGTTTCATATATGCTAAATAGGTTTAAATTGTAGACATGTTATAACTACAACGGTTCATTCTTTTATTACCAAACTCTAAGAAACGAAGCTATATATTTTTTAGTGTTGTATATTCTATATCACTTATATAATTATATAAAGATATAGGGTATATTGTCATTTTTTGGATTATTGTCTGTTTGTGTGTTTCATTTGTGCCTATAGCACATAAAAACTGCTTATTAATTTTGGTAGTGTTGTAATATATTATTACTTTTAATTGTAGTATAGTACTCACAGTGCGAAGTCGTTCTTTTTAGGGTTCCGTATCACAGAAGCAAAAACGAATCCTCATCACTTCGATATCCGCCTTTCTGTGTTTGTCTGTCAAGACCCTTTTTCTCAGGAAAGCGTGGAGGTATCAAGATGATATTCATACCGAACACTTAGATCAACGGTCCCTAGGCGTTTCTAATTCAATGCAATAAAAAAAATCCTAAAAATATGGCCATCTACGTCGCATTTTTTGACACTCGCAAATAATTCAAAACTACTTAAATACTAGACTTTACGGTACTTCCTATTGACCTAAAATCATGAAATTTGGCAAAGAAGCAAGGTCTCACAGCATAAGTAAAGGAAAAAATCTGAAAATCGTTAATTTGTTGTTATACCACGCAAAAAAAATGTTTTTTAGCTATGCGCCCATGAAAGATGTAAGCAAAATATTTTCGTTACTAAAATATATTAGGTATAATAGGAATCATACGTTCCATTAAATGTTTATAAATGCGCATATGTGTAGGGAACCTCCGTAGTGCGAGTTTCACTCGTGCTTGACAGCTTTTTAATTCACATCTTCAAGATTTATCTACTCTAGCGGTTTTCACATCGTTTTCTTTACGGAATTTGTTTTGACCCGTAATTAATAAATAATGTAATCTTTAAGCTATTTCGCATTTATCACCTTTTACAATTCAACTAAAAGTACTCAGTCAGCTTTTTTTTAAATATTCTCCTAAATTTATTAAGTCTAGCGGTTTTTTTTTTAAATGAGTGATTATTATGATAATGAAAACTACATTTTTACGTTTCGATAGGATCTCCCGGTCTCTTGTTCGTGGTGTGAGTGCTTGACTCATTGGATTACAGTTTATTTACTTATATAATTTACGGAAACGTTATTGTTGTGGATCTGTGAGCTTCAATAGGACACGGTGATTACAAGAATTTATAAATTCTGTGATATTGTCTATTTTTGTTATAATATTATATCATGACATTAATTCAAGAAACAAATGTTCATTCATCAAAAACAAAAGACACTCTGGTGTATCCACACTCAGGTGGTTGAAGAATTAGATACCGTACCATAAAAGTGGGGAATTCCGATGAAGTTTGGTTCTAAATACAGGTATTAACAAAAAATGATGACTAAGCGAACGCGCAATGCTATTAGTTAAAAATATCAATCTTAATTACAATATAAGAATGTTGTAATGACTGTGTCCTGATGAATATATGAGTTCAGTAGTCAGTTTTTGCTAACTCATTCGGTTACTCCATCTAGAATTAGTTTTGTGAATATTTCATTTATATTTGGAACTAGCTTTTTTCGTGATTACATTCGTATGGATAATTAATTAAATATAATAACGGGCTGATCCCGATAACGCAGGTTAACTTATTATTGGCGCCATTCGGAAGCGGTAATAAAACGTCAATACATATATGTTTTCTAACGTTATTTTAACATTCTTTCAGCCTATTTAGTGACAAAAAAGGCCAGAAAAATATTAAAAGGAGAACTTCGTTCGTATTAATTTGAAGCCATTATATCTCCTCAGTCAACTAATATTTTTTCTCTGTCTATCGATTTTTCCCATTATATCCAGTTAATATATATTTTATTTTATTTCTAGGACAATATTGGTAACTTTAATAAAATTGGGTTAGTCACTTTTATGTTATGCGTATATAGACAGAAAAACAGGCAAAGACTTCTTGACGTCATATCGAGACGATATGTACCTCATTATACTCTTAAGTACTATAATACGTAAAACCCTATCAAAATTCTTCCAATGTTTTAAAATAAAATTATAAGAATTTAAAAATATAAAATTTATAAAGAAACAAATACAGACATAAATTTCAAATAACGCCGATGATGAACCTCAGTTGCGAAGATGAATTTCGCAGAGTTCTTATTACCCATATTGTTTGTGTGGGTATATTGTATTTTATTACAAAATTTAATATTCTGTGAAACGACACTTATCTCTACTAGATAATTAATTAGTTTTTAAATAACATTTTATTATTCGAGTTGAAACTAGATTAGAACTGAATTTTGTTGTAGGTTGTTATCTACGTATCTAGTGTAGATGACGTACAAGCCAACGGGAAAAAAGAAACATTTTTTGTTAACGAATGCATTAATATAGAATCAAATGTACAGTTTCTCATAGAAATATTTATCAAAACTACCTTGCATGGAGATGCTGTAAATATGATGAGCGTATACGAGTATGTTAAAATATCATCTTTCTCTTTTTTTAAATGATTGATAAAAAAAATTACAAATATTGTAACATTTTGAAAGTTTGTTTTAAAGAAGTATCATTTGTGTACTTTTATTTAAGAAGAAAATTTTAGGGATTTTTTATACGTCCAATTGCCGCTATTTTTAAATTTTGAATTAATTTTCAATCCACATTAGTTTATTATTCATACTGCCAAATTATGGAACAAACTCTATTCCGATACCAGAATTTTACCGCCCATTCAAGCATTTATAAATCATCTGAAAAAATTCATTCCTCCTTAGACTTTACTTTTTTAATAGACAGATAGATTAGATCAAAGTTTTCAACTTAAACTTTGATCACTTGCACTTTGTGATCAGTGAAAGAAACTGAGCCGTCATGCTCAGATCGGTAACGCTGAATCGGGTAAAATCGGCTCCCTTTAGCATCGGCCAAATGAACTACTTTTTTAGGTGAACCATGCACACTTTTTGAAGTAAAACTTCTTTACGCATGCTTTACTTGGTAAGTAAGCTGGTAAATGCGTGACGAGAGCGTTACGAAAAGTGTGATCGGGCGAGGCGAACGGAAGTTGAGAGGTATATATAAGTTAGTGAAGACAGAAAGAGAGAGAGTTACGTTTCGTATATTACTGTAGGGACAAGAGAGAGAGGTGCGAGCACACGTTTTCTTTCTCTTTTTCTCTCATATCCAGTTATGTTTCGTATATCTAAGACACAGTGTAAGCCTATTGTGTGTATCACGCTGTAAGAGCAAGACAGAGCAGTGCTCGCGCACATTTTCTTTCTCTCTTCCTCTCATAGCCAGTGCATATATATATATATATATATATATATATATATATATATATATATATATATATATATATATATATACACGCATACTGTGATTTATTGATTATTTTGTAATTTCATTTCGTTCTTGAACAATTTTATAAATTATCATTTTGTTCAATACATTAAATATTATACGTTTAAAGTGAATAAAATTGTAAATTCATTTTAAAGTTCATATTTTGTGAATTTGAAGTTTTACTTCAGTCGTGTGGTCTAAAGCGCACTCGTTTTTTTAGTTTTTTAATACCGTATTTACTACTGTAACGATAACGAAATCCTTCGATTGTGGCTTGGTGCAATACTTTTGTTATTCTATTTGATCCGGGTAGCCACTATAAAAAAATCAGAGACATGGTCACTTCGACGAATCGCTGGTGACACACGTTTCGTACCCGAACACATGCTTAAGCATTTAATCAGCACAAAGCGACCAGCGGCGCAAAACCCGGGTCTCTTTTGTCCTGTTATAGTTGTAAAAAAGGACGTCGAACTAAAAAATGTATTTTGCAAAAGCCAAACTGCTAATCGATCTTGTTTTGTAAGAGCCACGGACAATGAGGTGCTCCTGTCACGGCATGCACTACTAACGTTTTTTGGAGATAATAAAACCAAACACTTTGTTACCGTTTAGGATCGAAAAAAGTGACTTCGTATTGTGCGAGGCTTCCTTGGAGTATTCTGTTTGTAGAATATATTTATTTATATATCTATAGTAGAGATTATTTATTTGCAACAGATATTATGACAAAGTTTGATAGAAGTTTTTAAGTGTCAGATCAGGCTGTTTCGTTTTACTATCATAATTTTCTAGTTCTTATTGATTTCTTCGAATCATCAAACAACATTTTAGTAATTCATTGGTCAATGTAATATAAAACTTGACGTTTTTTAATCGAATCGAATTAGTTCTTGCGAAGGTGTTTTTAAAGTTAGTCTTCCAGAATTTTCTTCAAATTTTTGATCAATGAATTCTTCTTCAGAATGAATACTTATGTCCTAGGGTGGTGGTTTTTCCAGGTATTGTGGCCCTGAAGGGGAGTTATAAATAATTCTGGTGTGATGTTGATATTAATTTGGGAAAGCGTACATTTAATTACTACAGATATTTTACGCTGCAGTGCTTTATTCAATGATCTTAATAAAGTCCGTGCTTTCTTAGAATACGACAAGTGGGTTTTATTTTGGACCTTTCCGCGTTGCAGTAAAACATCGTCAAAAAACAAAAAAAAGGATAAAATAATGAAACTTATCCGGAATTCAATGTTTCGAAATTTAAATAAACAAACCTAATAGAAGAAATCATAAGAAAGACCCAGGAATCATAAAAATCTTGTCTATTATGACTGAATTTTTTAAAAAAGTTATTAATGAAGTAATGCGTTCCCCGGTCATATACAAATTGGAGATTCCTGTCGAAATGGTGATGCGCTACGACAGAAGTGGTGTTGCACTTTTGTTTATTAATGTGTTCACATATGTGCGCAAAATTCAAACTTATTTAGACAATGGCAAGTACGATTTTTTTAGTATGAGCCTTCTTAAGAGTCGGGCCCTGTTGGGCCACAGTACTTTATTTACAAACAGGTTAACATAATTACTATACACCCTTGAATGTTTAGATTTTCATATGTATTTCAACAGTTTTTTTAACTCTGCGGCCATATATGCCAGTTGGAAAAAATGTTATAAATTAAATTGATGTATGTTAAAAAACCCGTGAAGTTAAAGTAGAGAAGGAGAACTAGGAGATAACTCTTTACCCTTGCGATATATTGAGGGAGCTGTAATATTATACAATTACACGACCTCATATTTTAAAATTTACCTAGGATTACGTAATTATGGTTTTTTCTACAGTAGTCTAGATATTGCAACATAAAACTCAGTGAAATATTTAATTACCTTCTCAATCGTTTTGATAAAATATCAAACAATTCACCAGAGCCTGCAGCCAAATTGCTCTAAGCATCAATTTAAACACCTCCACCTGGCGCTTTTTGCATCCCAACACGAGTCAAACCGCGACCGGCCACCTGATGATCGCAAGGTGATGGTATCTGAACGATCACGTGCAAGGAGCGCCCCGACGCAGTCGCGTCTACGGTGCATGTGCATCTCCATTGAAGGCAAACAAACATTGCACTGGGTTAGCAGGTAATGCCGATGCCTGTAAAAAGTGTGTGCTCTTTGTCAGCGAGTGCATTTTTTCTGTCGCCGCTTGCGAGTCGTAAAAATTTTGCTTTTTTTTGCCGTCTCTTTTAAATCCCTACTTCTTTGAAGTGACAAAAGTACGTACCTGCTTACAGTGGGTGTATCTACTGTGCGGCGGGACAATGGTATCGGTATTGGACGTTCATGATCGATTTATTACGGGGTTTTTAAATGAAAATACCAAAGTGCAGTATGGTATTGATGTGCGCGTTTTTTGCGGGGAATGATAAGTCATCTGTGCGCACTGTTAGAACTACATGGCAGTTTCAAACGGTGCGATGAACTAGTAAGTGAGATGATTTACTATTTATTTCAATAACAAAGTTACTTCATTAATTTGCAAGTGAAAAAATATTAAGAGATTTGTAGGTTTTTTGGGATGTTGTTAACTCAACAAATAAAGAAATATTTTTTAAATTTTATTTGAAATCTTTCACAAATATGGAATAATTTTTCTTTAAAATGGTAATTTTTTTCTACTTTTCCTTAACGTTTTTCTAATAGCTTTATAAGGTCAGGCTGTAGACGTACGTATTCAAACTAAATATGTTTTAATTTGTTTTTGTTAATTCTTATTTTTAGAACATGATTTAACATTTTTCTACGCTTACCACTGAGGTCATTATTATCTTGGTCCACATTGGTGCATAAAATTAAGCATGAAATCGTGTCATTAAATATTGTAGATCCCACGAGTGTGTTTTATTATCGCCTAACGACCCAGTCCCGAGGTTTGACGACAGAAATAATTTTAAATCGGATAATTTTAAAAGTCGTCAACTTTTAATGTAGCTTTTTAGAAAGAGAAGGTCGTCAACTAACGATTTTACAAGTTCTTAACTTTTTATATATTTATTACGATCTGAATTTTCTTTTAAAAATTGGCATGCGTCTCCTTCGGTCGGTCTATATATATATGTATATATACAGTACAGACCAAATATAGCGTGTCTTGAGACACGTACATGCAATTCTTGACCGATTTTGGTGTTAACTTTCTTAATCAATTGATTAAGTGTGTGACAATAAGATCCAAAAATTTTTATAAAATTTTGTTTTGTAAATTATTTTTTTTTGTTTTCCAAACTGTTAATATAACATCATTTTAACAGTTTGTAAAAAAATTTTTTTAAATAAAATGTTAAGTGTGGTGAAATTACTTTATTATATATATATATATATATATATATATATATATATATCACATAGTATAGTGATATTTACCGAAATTAAAAGTTAAATAATTTTTATATTTTAACATCAGTAACATATTTATAGTTTGAATAATATATAAAAAAAAACAGCCAATTTCGTCAACAACGAGTTTTACACAAATATCTTAAATCTCAGAATAGAAGTCTATTGATTTACACAATTATTTGTCACGTTGTTTCTTTTTATAAACAACTTTCTACAAAATCCCCCTTTTTTCTCGCCTGCGACTTTTAATGACCTTTCTTTTTATGCGGGTCTCTTTACCCCTAGTTTTTGCTACGTGCTACTTTAAGTTTTCTTTATTTTTTATTTTCCCTTACAATTGTGGATTTAATAAATAAAAAAAAACACGCAGTATGCATTTTCGGTTCCAGCAACGATTTTCACCATTTTATTCAAGTATTTTCGAGTCGTCTAGCGGAGAGATATACTCGTATTTTAATTATTTATTAGTTGAATGGGTAAATAAATAGTTTACTTTTCAATCTTAGCCCGGAGCTTGCCATTTTAGAAAGTCTGGCATATTAAAAAGCTATTAAGTGTTGCATTCCTTTTGCAGTTTTGGCGGCAAGTTTTTATTCTTATAAATTGTAGCATTTCAATGATGAAGAGGGAGAAGAGGTGTGTCCATGAACAGACAGACACACGAACACCTGTTAATTGGCAGAAATGTAATAAACTTACTATAAAAAGAAAATGGCGCGGTTGCGGTTGTCATTAAGTCACTAGCCATCAATAATCAACGTGGTATATCTATACTTTCATGACAGGACAACAAATAAATTGTTTTCGTTTTAACTAACAAATATTTTTATAAGTTTTTAACATTATATAAACTTACCAAGTATAAGTGAGAATCTGACAAATTAGAATATTGTTGAATACGATAACTTGATCCGTAAAAAATTAGTGAAACATTGAGTCACGACATGTCGGTTCTTAAATGACAAGATGTTAAAAAAATTCGGTTAGAGGAAAATAATTCAATAAATAATTTTTCCTATTTGACTGTACACAACAAATTCATGTACATACATGATTTGACTATGGCCGATTTAAGAACATTCACATTTAGCCCGACTCTTAATTTTGTTAAATTGATAAGACAAAAAAAAATTAAATGATCGCACACAGCGAGAGTGTGAATGTGTTAAATCGATTAGACAAAAGAAATGAAATATTGACCGTACTGGTTTTAATAGAATTTTATTTTGATGACAAAAAAATAGATAAATCCGTCATGAATTGTTAACTCGTACAGTATTTCTGTACGTACATAGGTAGACTGCACGAAACAACTACAACTACAGTTAATAATTAAACTGGAGCTTAACTTCGATTTTTTTATTATTTTATATAAATCTGAAATTAACTTGTTATTCGCATGTCGATTGTCGCTATCGCCTCTCTCTACTCAACTTCAACACTCGACCCAGATCCCGTATATCATTACAGAGATTATTTGTACTACAAGTTTATAACAATGATACCTCTTTTTATAACCTCACAATTTGAATATGCCGATTCCATAACGACATTGTTTCTCAACATCCGTCATTTTTAAACCGAAATTATTAACATTTATAAGGGATATACAAAATATATTATTTATAAATTAAAACTAGCTACGATTGAATTAATGTTTTTTTCAGTGTGTAGAAAATAATATAGTTCTAAGTTATTACTAACATTAATAATTGGTCACTGCATTTTGTAATATATTTAATAACACAATTAACCCTTCAAAATGTATTCATAAATATTCTAACCATTTTGTGCACACATAATCAGAGTTATAGTTTAGTTTTATACTTTGTTCTTTTTATTATGCAATTATATGACTGTTAGCCTTTCAATAAATAAATATTTCCTTTAGAAGTACATAGGTGCACTGCTAAAACAAGAACTGGAGCCGTAATTAAAATTAAGCTTAGTTCTGAATATTTATTATTTTATATAAATCTAAAAGTAACTTGTTAATAGATTAGTATATTTTCTTTATAAGTACGTAGGTGCACTGCTAAAACAAGAACTGGAGCCGTAATTAAAATTAAGCTTAGTTCTGAATATTTATTATTTTATATAAATCTAAAAGTAACTTGTTAATAGATTAGTATATTTTCTTTATAAGTAAGTAGGTGCACTGCTAAAACAAGAACTGGAGCCGTAATTAAAATTAAGCTTAGTTCTGAATATTTATTATTTTATATAAATGTAAAAGTAATTTGTTAATAGATTAGTATATTTTCTTTATAAGTACATAGGTGCACTGCTAAAACAAGAACTGGAGCCGTAATTAAAATCGAGCTTAGTTCTGAATCTTTTTTATTTTATATAAATGTGAAAGTAACTTGTTATTCGATTAGTATATTTTCTTTATAAGTACGTAGGTGCATTACTAAAACAACGAACTAGAGCTGTAATTAAAATTGAGCTTCGTTCTGAATTTTTTTTGTTTTATATAAATGTGAAAGTAACTTGTTATTCGATTAGTATATTTTCTTTATAAGTACGTAGGTGCATTATTAAAACAACGAACTAGAGCAGTAATTAAAATCGAGCTTCGTTCTGAATCTTTTTTGTTTTATATAAATGTAAAAGTAACTTGTTATTCGATTAGTATATTTTCTTTATAAGTACGTAGGTGCATTACTAAAACAACGAACTAGAGCTGTAATTAAAATCGAGCTCCGTTCTGAATCTTTTTTTATTTTATATAAATGTGAAAGTAACTTGTTATTCGATTAGTATATTTTCTTTATAAGTACGTAGGTGCATTACTAAAATAACGAACTAGAGCTGTAATTAAAATCGAGCTTCGTTCTGAATCTTTTTTGTTTTATATAAATGTGAAAGTAACTTGTTATTCGATTAGTATATTTTCTTTATAAGAAATGTTTTCTTCAGATTTATTGCAGATTATAAGAAGAAAAGCAAAATTTTACATTAAAATTAATATATTTGTTACAGGCTTACGCTTAAACCGTTTAAGCAAAGTGACCATAAATGTAAGAGTATGAAACCTGATCTAAAGAACAAGAAGCTAAGTTATGGACAGATAAAATTATTAGTTTAATTTTAAATTCGTACTTTATTTATCCCATGTCGATATTGTCTATCCCCTTCTCATAAATTTCAAAAATATTCCGCAGCTACATTGGTGCACATCATCCATGACGTGAGATATGTGTGTGTCGCAACAATTCCGTTTCACATAGGTTTAATGGACACATTCTCGACCGTAGGTCGCCGTATATAAGGGTAACGTTTTGAAGTAGAGCATTTTTAATTTATTTCGCTGACCCTAATGCATTATTTTTGCAACGAAGGGTCACTATGGACAATGAGTAATGGCTATTTTCACGGCTCTAGCCGTGCAGACGTCGATGACGCAGAATTGCAATATTGTACATGAAGTTTTCAGTTTAGGCTCGGTTTACACTCTCAAGCTTTGAATATATTTGGCGATAATTTTTTAGTAATTAATTATCCACAATTAAATGAAACTGCGTGATGTAGTATTATTTCTACTTTCTTTACCGCGACCTAGGTTTCATTGTATTACAACATATTTTCTAATAGCCCATCTGAAGGTGTAGTAATACAACGAAACCTAGGTCGTGGTAAAGAACTTAAAAATAGTAGAAATAATACTACGTCACGTAGTTTCATTTAATTCTCAAGCTTCTTCCGATCGAGAACATTATTTTATTGGAGTATGATCGAACTTGTTTCTTATAACCTTATATTGTGATATCGTTGTCTGTTCGTCTGCCCCGGTCTTAAAGTTTCTATAATCTTATGGTAGATATAAGATATAAGTAGCATTTTCTTTTTTCAAAAAAATTCTAAATATGCTGAGGTTTAATTACGTCATAGTATATAATGAATTACCCAAACAGTTTTTAATTCTGACTTGTACTTTTAAAAAATATTTCAAAATTTATACGTGACACAAATTAAACTGTATCATCTTTCTCTATGACTTGCGCTGTCAAGTGTATAGTACACCTTCAGGGTAAAAGTCTGGTGATTTAAATTTAGAAAATTTTTTTGAAGATGTTACGTAATCTAGATATTTTATCCCGCAAAATATTGCTAGAAGTTCTGAGCAAGTACTAATCAATATGGCATGATGTCGGATATATAAGTCACTAATGGAACTAAGCAAAACTCCTGTCATGTTTGACTAGTAGTTTTTATGGTACATGGTACAGTATTATCGTGGATAAAAATTAATCGTCAGACACATAAAAATAAATATCCTCCACGTTGACTATTTAATTTGGTAACTAGCCTCGATCCCACTGCTGATAGTAAATTCCTGTACCCACCGTAAATCCCTCCAAAAGTCGATTCCAACGAATACCGGCAGTGGTATTCCATTAAGAGTTCAGCATTTCTTTTCTGCCACTCAGTTCAGGTTTGTGTAATGCAACATCTATTTATGTTGCACTAAGCCACTTCTCAACATTATTAAAAGTCGCTTCCACCAATCGAAGTTAAGTTCTAATGTCAATAAACCTAACCCAGGTGGTACTCATAAAGTAGAAGAATTCGTACTTGATATCGATTGAAATCTATTCTCTTTGATGTAACGTACTCGAAAGCCTGGCGTTAACTATCATTAACTGAGCATGATTCAGTCTATTAATATTTTATAATAAAATATTATGAAAATTTCGACAAACTTTCTGTAAAACTTCCGAATTTATGGCTAAAAGCTCATTAGTAAAATTAACTGAATAATTTTTTCTGTCGCTTAGTTCACAATGTACATAACAACGGATTTCGATTTTCGACGTCTAACGAACTTCAATTGTAATTGTTCGTCAATACCATGTATCAATTCAAATGTAGACTATTATGTACTTTACTATTTATACATATATAAAATCATACAATCACACAATTTTAAACTTCCCACAAACGCACACAACTTTACAGAAACAACATTTATAGGTCCAACTATTCAAAATTGCCCCCAAAAGAAAAGGGTGGCGACTAATCGCCTTAATGGTCGAAGTTCTAAATTGAGTTTTTGATAACAAATAAAAATGACCCCTCGGTCGCTTTGTCCGGCTGACCCCTCACTCGAGGTCTCAATGGAACAGAGAATAAGGATAAAGGATAAAGGTGGCGGAAGGGAATAAAGGATGCGCGATCCCGTTTCTGGTTTCAGTACCGTTCGATTCGTTAACGTCCATTCTGTGTAATCCAACGGATTACATATGTACTAGTGTGTGCACTGCGACACTATGTTTGAATGTTATGTATGGAGAATATCATGTATATATATTGACAATCGGTGATGGAAAGCAGACTTATGATCGAGCGTGTTTTGGGTAATTTTTTTCCTGCTGTTTTACTACCGGTTTTCTTTCTGACAAGAAATCTGATAAGTACAATCAGATAATGCACATAGTACTATTTAATTTGTCATATAAGGGAAAATAGTAAATATATTGCCTGGTACATAGTTTATAATCGTAAAAATATAGCGAATTTCTCATAAACTATGAGATTTGGCTATAGTTTTCCGTAAATTTTAGATTAACTTCTAGTTTATTCATACTGTCAACACTAGCAGTTTCGGAAATGGGCGAGTAGGGCCATTTTTGCAGATATTTTCAACAGCATCTCGGAATTGCTATACATTTTGGTGTTATTTCCTTTAAGAAAACATATGTTTCCATGCTTTTTTCTTTTTTTATATTGTTTTTTTAGGGTTCTGTACCTCCAAAGGAAAAATTAAACCCTTATAAAATTCTGCACCTGTCCGTCCGTCCGTCACAGACGATTTTAGGGAGGGAGCAAATTGCTAGAATTACTAGAATTTTTTTTAATAGTAATACATCTTACTAACCCGCATATTTTTATTAGATAACGTTTTTTTTATTATCCATATGAGAATTGAAGACGGGATACTAAGAAAGATATTAAATTTTCTTCTTAATTTTATACAGCACAAGATGTATAAATTGAAAGGGCTTGTTATGAGGAATACAAAAATATTTCCTCCATAATTTTATATAGCATATTTTATACAATAATAAAAGATATTGCAAAATATATGAGAAAGTATAGAATTCCTTCACTTTATTTCCAAAATTACTAAGTGAAATACTTAAGTGAAAAATCATGAAAAAAACAAGGTTGGTAAATCTGAATAGAAGATTACAGAAAAACACTAGTGATTATCCTAGATCTTATATTTTAATAAAAATACTATTTACCCTTAATTATTTATGAGTATCCAAATGTATACAGTACTAACGAAATATAGTAAATATATGTAGTTTAGTAACATAAAGGCTTCTTTTGATACGTGTCTCTTGCTTCTGTATTATTCATATAATAAATTATATAGGATTTTTCTTCTCTTTTGGTAATCACTGCCTGAAAAACCTTCAAAAATAATGAAAATGATTTGTTTGACATATAATGTTGCTCAATTTTACGGGTCTTTCAATTGGTACAGAAAAAAAATGTGAAAATTTCGAAGGTTGTTACAAATACTTGCATCATATCATTTAGTATATATTTTTTCCTATCGTTCGGATCGATTTTGTGTCGCATTTTTACAGATGTTTATACATCTTTAAGTAATCGAATATTCATTATCGTGTCTAAGTTTGCGATAGTTTTATGTTATACTGGCATATTAATTATTCACTCTCATTTTCTTCGATAATCGATTTCGGTCCAGTACTTTTAATATAACTTATAGCTGAAGCAGCTGCTAAAAATTAATTAATAATTTAAAAAAAAAACAAAAAAAAACACGTTTTCATAATATTTTACACTAAAAAGCGAAATATATTTATCGAATCTGTTTTCTCTATCTGCTCAGTAAGAACTTAATATGAGCCATGTTTATCATTGAGTATAATATTTGAGTTGTTAAAGCGTAGGGTACTTTGTTTTGATATCTAACTAAAATTATAATATTGAGAAAAAGAGGTATTTTTATTTTGACAATTGAAAGAAAATTTATTTTGTCTAATATCAATCTTATTTTGAATGGCTTCAAATTTCACTCATTATTTACTTTACAAAAAATGGTTTTAGTGAATTTTGAATTTTTTTTAAAAATTATTCTAGCAATTTAATCAACACCGGACTCGAATCAAAAACATTATATACCCAATCGTCATAAACACCGCAGCCTACCCACATCGCAATACGCGCACAACACAACATTTTCTAAACCCTAAAATACAAAACGGGGTCAAAAGAAATACATTTTAATTTTACGCCTCCTTTGTGCGAATAATATAATTTATATTGCGTCGATAAATAACATATCGAGTGTTAGCACGGACGGTGTGGGGTGACCCGAAGACGACATCGCCATTGTACGGACGCACACACGGTGGGTCAAAACAATCGGCAGGGTCAGCTGCCGCATTTCGGACACTTATGGCCTTTAATCGCTGGCCTTTAATAGTTGGCTTATTGTGATATATTTTATTTCGTGTTCGTGAAATGGAAAAAGGGAAATCGTTTCGATATAACGGCGGTCGTCGAATGGCGGGACATGGGTTGGGCGAAAAAGAATAAGAAATGCAAGAAATTGTCACGTAGCGTAAAAAGGTTATGTAGGTCTGTGTGAATAGGCTAATCTTGAGAGAACTGTTGATTTTAATTCAATTTCCATAGTAATGTAACTTATATAATGTATGAGTACACTGTATAAATAAGAGAGTTATAATCTCAAGAAAATAAGGGCGTGTATAAACGTGGAGTAAGTTAGATAAAAATGTTAATACAAAAAAGCTCAAAATATTGTAAAAATTATAGGAAATATATGATGCAATATGTTAAGGACATGTATTAATTAAATAATACAAATTTTCTGAGTAATTAATAAATACAATTATTTCGAATATATGTGGCGTTAATTTTATAGAAACTCATTATTCACAATTAAATGAAACATCTATACATGTGTAGTATTATTTCTACTTTCTTTGTTCTTTATCACAGACCTAGGTTTCGTTGTATTACAACATCTTCAGGTGGGCTATTAGCAAAGATCTTTGCTAATATCCCACCTGAAGATGTAATACAATGAAACCTAGGTCGTGGTAATTAGTAATTGTCGTGTCTATACGTGATGTAGTATTATTTCTACTTTCTTAACTACATCACGTAGTTTCATTTAATTGTGTAAAATTATTTTATTTATTTTTAATTTCGGTATGTGGAATATTAGTTGCCCGTCCCGGTTTCATCCGGGCTAGAAGGGAATATGACTGCATTTCGCTTTTTTACTTTTTTATATAATGATTATATATTGTGAGAGATTTTACAAAAAACGCGGAAATAGGCGTTTCTTTATTTCTATCTGAGAGTATCATACAATTTTCATTTATCTGCCTTGAATCCAAGTATTCTGAAATTTCCACATCCATTTTCATATTAGAGGGTGAATTTCAAAAATTCTTCTCTTAAAAACACCTAAAAGTAAAGCGAAATGTACTTGTCACATTTCAAGTCTGTAGGATTTATAATTTTGGAGTTTATAATTCGTGAGTGTTATTTGGCTTTTATATGTTAATAAAATTGTGATTTATTATAGTCCGATATAGCAAGTTTATTGATATATAATAGTGAAATCTTTTACGAATGTATAAACCTATTTAACAAGTTTATTAAGTGTTGGCGTTTAATAAAATCACAAGGGCTAACCAAACAACTGTTTTTATGTTTGTGCTGCAACGTATGCACAAAAATTCATCATCGCTCTTTATGGGCTACAACCTTTAGTCACCGTGGCTAGGTTGAGAGTAGACCGATCTTTGAGTCATTTATAGCGTTCGTCTAGTGCATCCTAGATCGAAAGAAGGAGCTCAATGGCTCATTGGATAGCAAATGTATTTAATCCTGTTGGGTAGGAGTTCTTTATAGCAGACACGGGACACTATTGGAGATTTTCAAAGGTTCCTACACAACTGTGTGACATGAGGCGGGTGGTTACAGGTCCCTGAAGAGGTGTTGAGGCAACGTGGGTGTTGAATTGGGAATAGTTTTGACTATGACTTGTCGAGGCGGTATACGACATGTGCCTTATTTCAGCATGGCATAATGGCACATAACATGATTAGTAAGTAGGTCAAGAACACAGTAAATTTAATTGAATATAAATTGAATAACACATTATCATATTAATTTAGCGTTTTTCATACATTTCTTAAATATTCATAATAAATTTGATTATATCTAAAATTTTCCGAGGTGCTAAAAATACCCAAAAATCAGAAATTGAACCCAACCGACCAACCACTAATCCACTAGCTTTCCAAAATCCATAAAGTCAAATTGACCTTCACCATTTATTTATGTGACAATTCTGACCCCAATCTACTGCGGACAATGCAAGCGGCGTCTTAGTGTTGACCGTGCATCCGGGGTCCGAGCAAAGCGTACCGCGATTTAGGGTTCTCATTTGATCGGAAATCGAATTTCTAACCCTCCAATAGATGCTCGCTTTCTGATGGACCCAGCGTGAAATAGACGTTGAAATATCGCGTTTAATGTGTAAAATCGAAGACGATTTATATTTTTCGTCTTTGTGCTTTAATAGGTTTCGGGGTCAAGTTTTGTGAAAAAGTCTCGGTGGCCGTTGGTACGCGGAAGTCTGAAAGGTTGGGACCTGTGTGAACTATTGTTGATTTATGGTATTTCTTAATAACGGTTTTTCGAAATTTAACTTATCAGATATTGAACTAGTCAAATGTAATTATTATTTTTTTTTAATTCATAATATTTTCCTAAATATAATCAAGTGGGAGTTACATTGTTGCAGGCAACAGTTAATTGTCAAAATAAAATAATTTGACAGTAAGTTAAAATATACTAGCTATTGTAAAATAAAATATGTTAAGAAAAAAAATTAATGTGATAACAAAAATCAAGTGCTAATTACAATATCATGTTATTGTGCAATGGCTTAAGATATTCTAATTACAATATCACGTTAATATTCAATGGCTTCAGATATTTTAATTCAATCATTAGTGTTATCCGTATTTAAGAAAAATTAGAGCAAAATTAGCATGTAATTCTCAACGTACATAAAAGTTTGCCATTCAATCAATTTCTTTAGAATTCTCATATTATGTATAAATATTAGCGAATATTTAATAACTTGTTCTACTCTGTATAAATATTAGCGAATATTTAATAAGTTATTCTACTCTGTATAAACATTAGAAAATATTTAATAAGTTATTCTACTCTGTATAAATATTAGCGAATATTTAATAAGTTATTCTACTCTGTATAAATATTAGCGAATATTTAATAAGTTATTCTACTCTGTATAAATATTAACGAATATTTAATAAGTTATTCTACTCTGTATAAATATTAACGAATATTTAATAAGTTATTCTACTCTGTATAAATATTAACGAATATTGAATATTTAAACCAAACATTACCTGGGTGTTTCATTTCAGGAAAATATGTTATATGTCTTCAAAATTAATGAAATAACGGAAGTACGTAGCTATAAGTCCGTGGTGATGCTATTTGTCTTTTAAATGTGAAAAAACAGTAAGAAGGCTAGGGTCATAAACTATATAGGCAGTTCATGAACTGCGTCTGAATCAGCATAAAAATACCTCTGAACTGTTTTGTTCAGAGATAATATTATGCAGATTCAGATCCAGTTCATGGATTGCCTATATAGTTTATGGTCCTAGTCTTTCTACTGTTTTTCATATTTAACCGTTGGTCGACTACTTGTCGTTTGAGATAGACCAAGGGCGGCAGGTAGATGTGGCGTACCTTCATTTAAAAAAAATATAGTTTAAAAAACTAAAAGAAACACGCTTTTGTAGCAATATGAACTAAAAATAAAATATAATGAATGATAGGTACGAGTGCAAAATTTTAAATAATTCTGACGTTTAGAAATGTGCGAAAATTTAATTGAAATATTCACACATACATACATACACACGTACATACAACTGAAGCTAGTAAATGTCTGTTAAAAATCTCGTTAAAAAAAGAAGAGGACCCAACGTATCTGTTGTCCTCTTCTTTTAATGGTAAATTAACTACGATTAGTAATTAATACTGCAAAATATCTGTTATTAATCTGCATTAAATTATTTCTGGGAATAAAGAATAGTAAATATTTTGAGCTACTTTATGGATGTGACGACTCTGACACTGGAATCTGAGCGTAAAGTTTTTTTTTCATAAGTGTGCGTTAATTTATTTTCGTTCTCGATTCTTGATATGTACTTATCTCGATGATTACGACTCGAGTCTTGATGTATACTTTTGGGACTTTGGTGTTATTATAGATAATAACCTCTCATTTTAAGATCCCCTTGTAGATAATTACAACTGTATTTAGGACATTCAGAATTGAAATGATTTCAATTATAGATTTTACGATATCAACTATATTAAAGTTCAGTAATTGATTGCGCCAATACATAAAGATTGATTGCGCCAAAGCGTGAAAATAAATTATATTTTTATTTTTTTATGTCCCCTTAATCAAACATTGGGATGAAAAATATTTTTTTCGCGATTACCTTAAATAATACCAGGTCGAAATGAAATAGGAAATGTGTACATTTTTTTATACAGTGAATCTTTAGCGAAATATAATCCCGAAGTGTGGAACGATGTGTTCCTTCTAGTTAATTTTTAACTGCGCCTATGAAAAATCTGAAAAGTATCACGATAATGGCATTAGTAAACACTAAAAAGTAAAATTGTTTTGATTAATTTGTAATAGTAGATTGAAGAGTATTAATTAAAACGGAATTAATACACCAAATTATTTGTCTCATTTCTGTGAAATACATACCGGGGAATATGTTTACATACTGAAAAATAATTTCGTACCCACATGGGTACAAAACCATCGTAGTGCTAGTTCCACTTATACATAATAGGGTGAGTACATAAATACATTTTGAACATGGTAGGTTTTCACTGTTAGCAAGTGAGGAGAAGAAAGAAACGTGTATTTATTCAAAATATTACTTGGTCACATTGGCAATCCATCAGTTTACTTGGTTACATTGATAATCCGTCAAATTTGGTATCGTTTTTTTAATCTAAATTTATTCATGTGTATAAAACACCCACTATTTCATATACCACATGCACTTGCTAGCATATGATTGCAATCTCTAATGGCTTGTTTGATGCCTTTGCTTGACTAGGAATTGGAATCTCTGCTGCATTTCGACTTGTTCTGTTAATCGGCTTTAGAATTTAGAATCAAGGTGCCTACTCGCTATTTCTATAATTTTTTGAAGCTCGTATTCGAAAACCGTTTCATTGTTACTAAATGTTTATTTTATACTAATGTAATGTACCAACCGATCTTGTACTCGTCCATTGTCTTTGTTTTTATTGTTCTAGGAAGTTACATTTCGCAATGCATCCACTTGAAAAGGTACAATTTAAAAGTGTTGTTTATGAAGACACAAGATCAGGTTACTTATGGACTCTACACATTTACCGTGGACTACATGTGAATATATATTTTTAATTATTACCCGAAATACTTCAACAGAAATATTACTCGTGTTTTAGTGGACTCTGTAAACATTAATGTGAAACACTTGTGAATGCGAGATTACTCTTATACTCTCAAAACATTTGGGGTGTGGCTGGATTTCATTATCTTTTGTTCTATAAACCTTTTATATCATATTACTTATGTTTAGATAGGCTTTACAAAACTTAATTTCGTACACATGTATAGATTTTTTTTGGTATGCAAATGTTTGTTTATATAATAGAGTAACGTATGGTGAAAAGACATTCGGCTGCTAACTTTCGTCATAATAACTAAACGTTTAATCGTTCTCTAGATGAAATGTAAATTCATAATCATTTTATAAAATAATTGTTTCCATAAAATCAAAAATAACAGTTCAAAAATCGTGGTCAGAAAGTTTCACTTACAAAACTGTTTACGTTAACTTAATTAATGTGGTAGCATCAAACCGCGAGTTTGGCAGGATTATTAAAATGTTATAAATAAAAAACATGAAAACGGTAATTTAAATAAATTAGACTTTAATTTATATTGTTAACTTAGCATCAAACTTCTGGCACTTCAAGCGATGCGGTAGGAATTTAGAAAAATAAAAAGTCCAGAAGAAAAACTTAGAGCACGCATGAGTAAGGTTCCATAGTTTTCAACATATTTCGGAATTATTGCAAAGTTAACCGAAATCATTTTAATTAATATTTTAATAAAATTATGGTTTTTACAATTTTTTCAGCACTTTCATACCCGTAGCTGGAAAATTAGGGAGTAGGCATACAATGTGCCACTTTGAGATTTTATATTTCTCGAAAGGACTTGAAATGAAAAATTGTAAATAAAACTGCAATTTAATTTTAAAAGACCTTTCAAATCATATTTTATACGATGGCTTGCGCAAAAATATCGCCTCCATTTTTTGTTTATAAGGAAGTATATTAATTTTTTAAAGTATTTCTAACATATTAATTTAAATCTCCATGCGACAAATCTACTTGCAAAATTGCACACACATATATCTTTAAGTAGTAGTAAGTTGTAGAAGCTGTGAGACTGTGGCCGACTGATGGACAGAAGGACATGACGAAATTAGGTGGGTTTCTAATTTCACTACGGAATCCTAAAAGTTGTTTGGATTAATATCATCGACGGAAATAGGTGACAAATGGATTTATTTCTATACATCCGCTTTTATCGACTTAGGTTTTTAATTAAAAATACTTTCACGTTAAAATGCCGTTGGAAAGAAAGAAGGGTTTCAGATGAAGGAAATTGAAGAAAAATATAACATTGTTATAAGCTTATGTGTCAAAATAAGTTGTTTATGTATAAATGTAGTATACACGGTTATACAAAAACCGAATAACATGATTGTATCTGTTTTGTCATGATTTGTACCCGTTTTTTCCTCGTGCGAAACGAATAAATAAATTAAAAAACAAGCTTATATTTGACAGCCCACACAATTCGTTGTCGAAAAGCTATTTTCAAACGAAATCAAATGTTTTTCTTTGATTAAACAAAATATGTTTTAATAGGTTGCGTGCTGAATTGGAAACGCAGCCCTGTTTCTTTTCTTCTACACTTACGAAAATTATAAACTACTTCTTTTCCAAATTTCAATATAATCGACCTTTAAAGAAAGCAACCATCCCTATCGGTTGATACTGACCCCAACCGTACAGAATATACAAAAATACGTAATTCGCCAAACCTGTCCTCATAAAAAATCACCCACAAAACATTTGTTACAACATTAAAAAAATCTACAGCACCTAACGAGTAAAAACACCAACCTGTCGCGCAAAAAACTAACCAAAAACAGGGTATGAACTGGGGTTCCCAGTATCATGTTAAGGCGATGGGAGATTAGCCAATAAAACGTTTAAAAAGGGATCTCCCCTCGTAAAAAGGTCCCCCTAAATCATAAATAATAATCGGTGATCAAGTTACCTTTTTTTAAATGTCGGTACAGGTTTTTTGTGGGGCCTTTGATATTTTTTGTGGGTCGAGCGTGTTTTCCCATAGGTAATTGCTTTGTTGGGTAGTGTTTAAGAAATTAATCATTTTGACACCTGTTTTGTGTTCGAATAATAGGGAACGTTTTTGCTAATATACTTGAATTTGATCTATTTATCTACGTATATTATTACTTCGCTACCAAATCGTTATAATAACAGAGTCGTGTATTCGTGGAAAGTTGTTGGTTTGTTTATTTCATTTTATCCACTACCTGTAATTTTTTATTGGACTAATTATTTAGGTATACTACAATAAACTAAATGATATTGAATATATTTGGCGTTAATTTTGTAGAAATTAATTATTCACAATTAAATGAAACTACGTGATGTAGTATTATTTTTACTTTCTTTAAGTTCTTTCCACGACCTAGGTTTCGTTGTATTACAACATCTTCATTGGGTGGGCTATTAGCAAAGATATTTATTAATACTCACAAAAAAGTTGAAAAATAAAATATCTTCGCATGAAATTAGTCACATCAAAGTTTATAAAGAATCTCTAAATATTTTGTATTACAACATCCTCAGGTGGGCTATTAGCAAAGATCTTTGCTAATAGCCCACCTGAAGATGTTGTAATACAACGAAACCTAGGTCGTGGTAAAGAACTTAAAGAAAGTAGAAATAATACTTCATCACGTAGTTTCATTTAATTGTGAAACTAAATGATGTTTGCTATAAGTTACCTTATTACATTTTGATTTTTATGTATTAACTGAATATACATTGTTTAGGAGTCCGTACTTCAAAGGAAAAAATCGAAACTTTTGTAAGATCACTTATGTATTTGTTTGTCTGTCACAGCTGATATTCTCAGAAACCATTTGACGTAGGAACTTGAAACTTGGCATTGCAATAGATCATATTAATCCCTATATAATTAACACTTTGAAATATTTTGAGAGGGACAAATTAAGAATTTTTTTTTGTTTTTCATGTTGTTATCGTGTCATTTAAAAGGATTGTTTTAGAATTTTCAGTAGCATGCTCTCATATAACAGCACCAAAGTATACAAGAAAATGTATTTTCCCATTATTTTCGAAACTATTGAAGTAAAAATGGTGAAAATAGGGTTGGTAGAATCTGAATACAAGATTGCTGAAAACTATAGCGATGGTTCTAAATTTCATGGGTTTTGAGATATTCACCATATTTTCACGCCTGTGAAAGATATATTAGACAATATATTTCCATGGTGAAAAAATATGTTTTAATATTTGTAAAACAGTTTCATAAAATTTTATAAGTACTTAAGTACGTACGTAGTACGAGCTCTATTTATACTTGATCCGTTTTTGAGTGTTAATTATGCATGGATGCGATTTTTGAAGTGAAACTTTTTTAGGCTTATCGTGCGTATTTTTTTGAGTAGTGAACGAAACTGAGCCATCACGCTCGGGTCATTGGCGCTGAATCGGGTAAACTCGGCTCCCTTCGGCGTCGGCCAAACGATTTCACTCTTTAACACAAAGTGTATTGTTTCAATAGTTATATATTTTTTTTATTAATAATATATTTGAGTATAATTTAATATAATACGCCTATGTTATTGTATATTTATTTTTTGGCATTTTATAGAAAATGGTCCAGCATTAATATTATTTTAGCATTATAAAGACACGTATAAAACAGTGTATTATCCAAAAAACAATCCGATCCATTATTTACTTGTATGTTAAATTATTGCGATATACTAAATTTAAAAAATATATATGTATAATTTCTGGTTATTGTTTCTGGTTCGATAATTTAAAAAAGTAAAATATGAAATACGCTATGGTTTACAAAGTTATGATTTCATTATTTAAATGTTAGTCTACTTTTATCTACAGACTTAGATTAAGGTTTTATTTTATTTTGAACTTTCTTAATTTATACCAAGATGAGAGTCTTTTAGCATTACTTGTGTTTCACTAACAGTGGCATCGGATGTCGTTTGGGGAGATATTCGTTCGTTATTTTATCAAATTAACGCTTAATTGAGGCCTAGTGAATTTAGATAACATTTCTTTGATCATAGAATGGTTTATTGAATTATCTAAGGATGTTGGGAGTTCGCTGACATTATTTGATGTATTATGTCATTTAAATATTATGTAAAATTAATTTATCTAATAAATATGTAACATTCTCTTTACGTGATTAATATTAGGTAGACGAAAGGTATTCTTTACCCAGAGATGTTTCATGAAGATTACATATCAATGATGTTATATTATATAACCGCAGTGACATTATATGACGTTTATACGTACATTGATGACGTTGTATTACATAGATGCGATGACGTTATATGACATTTATATATTGATGACGTTATATTATATAAATATGTCATTAGCGCTCTAAATGTGGGACTCAAAAGTTGAGATTATCTACAATACTTATTTAACTGTCATTAGTATTAATTTGGAATAATAGTATTTACCTTTTATTACTGCTTTATTTTATAGTCATATTTATCAAAATGCTATAACAAATATGTAACATTCTCTGCACGTATTTAACATTAGGTGGACGGAATATATTCTTTAAGCAGAGGTTTGATAATATTGATAATATTATATTATATAACTGCAATGACATTATATGACGTTTATATATTGATGACGTTTTATTAATAGATGCAATGACGTTATATGACGTTTATTATTTAATTTCAATGACATTATATTATATAGGCCTCAAAAGTTGAGGTAGTCTATTTATTTAGCTGTCATTAGTATGATTTTCTAATTATAATTTCGAATCTACAACTACCATAGTAGTTATCTGTTGTTATTGCTTTATTTTATAGGCATATATCTATCAAAATGCCTTGCCGCTTATGACAAAGTGTTTTAATTACACGGTTAGCAAAAGGTTCTGAACAGCATTTCATTCATAAACACGTCCAAAAAATATTTAATTTTTTTACGATATTTATTTTAATTCATTTCGAATTAAATAGAAGGAGATAGTAAGATAACAGTTGTGGGATAACAATATATTCAGTTGTCATTGTCATACTTTATTGTGTTAAAAAGTGTAAAAAGATTAGAAAACAGAATTCTGCTGTTTAGTTATGAATTAAGACGATTCCGCCATTTTACACAGGGAATGGACTAAACCGATTTATCTTACAGTAATGTTATCCCGTTTGCACATATATCGTACTCGCTCCATCGATGTATAACGACGACTCGCTCCGTTTTAATATCAATGTATAAACTTAGATAATTACAATTATCCCTTTTCCATATTTGCTTTTCCGCTCAACGTCTTATAAGTCAATAGACTGTCTAATATTTTATAATATCTATGCACTCACTTTTTTTTGCAATTATTTCATTAGTTCATTTTAAGGATATAACCTATTTATTTAATATATCATTGTATACGCGGTTTTTAACGCGGCTTAAATGTTACTGAAATGTTGCACAAATTATTTTCAGTTCCATGTACACTTATTCAAAGTTTATCGGTGTAAAAAATTAGAAAATGAAAAAAGGAATCTTTTTTTTCAAAATAAAGATCACATTTAATCTGTAACATTTTCAATCTAAGTTCGTTCGCAATCGGGTAAAAAAACTGGCAATGGTCCATGTAGCACCCAGGTTTTACTAGTATAAAATGACGTTGTTACATAGGGAAAATGAAAAAAAATAAGCTATTTAAAGTCTATTTAAATCGTCGATCAGATAAATGACAAATCATGTATTTCTTACTCAACTACGGCAGAGCAAGGATTATGAATTTCACAGGCTATTTATGTATGTATGTATGTATATGAGGAAGTTTGTTCCCTCATAAAGACTAAACTACTAAAGTAATTTCAATACATGAGACGTTTTTACGTTTCGGATTCGTCATGATCCAGAGCATCCTAGGGTAATATATAAATTTTACAGGCTATGTGTGTGTGTATGTACGTATGTAAGTGAGTAAGTTTGTTCCCTTTTACAAACTAAACTACTAAAGTAATTTCAACAAATGAGGTATCTTTAGATTTGCTATGATCCAGAGAGTATCTTAGGGTATATAACGTTATGAATTTCACAGACAATATGTATGTATTTGAGTAAGTTTGTTCCCTCGTAAAGACTAAACTACAAAAGCGATTTCAACAAATGAGGTGTTCTTAGATTCGTCATGATCCAGAGTGTCTTAAGGTACATAACGTTATGAATTTCACAAACTATATATATTTTGTGCTTTCTAGATATTTTTTTCCGTACTCGGTTTTAGTATGAAAAGTCATTTTGCATAAAAAATCAGGTTGTTTTTCACAATAGTCTCTAAATATTGTTTCAACGGAACTTTTTGAACCAGAAAAATGAAACAAAGTTGAGATTGTGTCTTATTATGTCTCCGTACACAGGTAACATACAAATCTATAAAACCCGACCCGGCAGGATCATCGAAAAAGTCACATTACACTCGAAAAGAGCGAAGGAGACTTCCTTTTGAAAACATGAAAAGAATTTATTGACATGCATTTTGTCAATTAAGGGTTTTTGTATTTATTAGGAACCTTTTTTTTTTAAAAAAAACAAGCTGTATTGATTTATTTTTCCGTAATAATTTTGAAAAACTTATTACGAGCTTCTTTAGATTTTTATTCTTTTATTTATTTCCTGACTTATTGAAAATAAAGTATAGCTTGTTTATAAAGTTTACTTTTTATTTTTATTATGACCACAAATTGTGTTATATTTTTTGTTCTTTCCATATTGTCAATCATTGAATTGTTTCTTTTTTTATATTCTACACAAGCTTTATTAAAAATTATATGTAAAATGTTTATGTTCTATTTCTGACTTTCTCAAGTCTCTATTAAGGGTTTATCTCTTAGGAATATTTCAATAATATCTATGTTATTTATCGAAATTAATTACATGGTTATAGTGGCACACTCATTTTTAATGCGTATTTTTTCATTTAATAATCAATAAATAGTGAAATTTCCATTTGTGTTAAACTACATTTGTTCCAATTTAAGTATGTATTGAAAAACAGCATTTCGAGAAATAAATAACATATTAATAGATTGAGAGTTTGTAGTGATCTTCGGTGTAGTCATTTGGTTCGCAATTTAACACAATTTGTGTTAATATATGTGCTTATACGTCTTTGGTTTTGCCCGTCGGTCATCGTAAACGATGAATTAATGAGAAGCAAGAAGCATGAAATTGACACGAATTAAATGGGTAGGAACTTTGATAAGAAGACTTTAGGTAACAATAAAATAGAATATATATACATATATATATATATATTTTTTTTCTTAGGGCAAGCTATGCCCTACCTAAAAAGTACTGCACAGCACTGCATAGTGAAAGGACACGTTAGGATAATCCAAAGGCAGGGTCGAGGTCAAAGATGTTGGAAAACGCGCGTGTCTTCTGACATCTTTGGTCAAGGTAAATATTTTTTAAATATTATTTTCAGCCTTCGGGCTCTTCACTTCACAATGTTATGTAGATTTCATGTAGACAGTAATTTATACTTTAGGAGCTAGATTGTCGATAGGCAGACAGATGGACAATTGAATGAGGGCAATTATTCCATTTCTATCTTCAGGGAACTGTATTCTAAAAATTATAAGTCCATTAAACTAAAAAGAAACTAAATTAACAACAATTTTGTTTGTTCAAAATGCGTTATTTGTTGTTTTTTCTGTGCCCATGTGGCAAAATTATACTCTACCTAAGCCCGAAACCCTGCTAATACGCACAAACAAAAGACGACACTTTTGAAACGTCCAAGTTTTAATTGCAATTTTTGCCAAACCTTTTTTCTCAGGGCTGCAATGAGGAAATGCAAATCTTCTTTGTAATTTTAGCAAGGATGCGCGTGGCTGGAGTCCTTTACAATGCCTTTTTTGTATTGTTTACCAGTGTCGCCGTTTGCCAAGGACGACTTTCGCTTATGCAAAAAGGATTTGATTTATGACGGGGGCATGTTCCTAAGGAGTAATTTCTCTTTCAATAACGTTCCTGGTAGCCGAGTCGTATAATGGCTTTTGGCGTCTTGGATGTGCCAAATTACTTTCTCGTTTCAGAGTTAACGAAATGTTTTTACGAACATTGGAGTCTATGTTGTCAAGAGAGCGAATATTCCTTTGTTGTTTAAATTTCACCATTAAATTCCCATCGAATCATACTGATTTTATACAGAGGTTTTGTTTTCTTTTTAGGATTCGACACAAAAAAGGTCTTATAAGTTGATAATAACCAGATGAAAGTAAGGTAAATAACACGTTCTTGAACGGGGAGTCATGGTTAGAAACGATTTAGTCAACAGAGAGATTCGGGTGAAATTTCAAATTAAAGTCTTAAATCATTACAACGATGTTAAAATAATTATGACATTACAACGATGTTAAAATAAGTATTGTACACAACATAAAACTGTACTAAAAAGTACAACGATGTATTTTGTTAGTTATTAGCTTTGTACGTCCCGTCTACCGTCGCAAAAATGGCCTAGAAACATTTTAAACGTTTGAATTAAAACAAATAACTGTTACAGCTTCATCAAAATAATGTCAGAAATAATTGTATTTGACAATAAAACCTCTAATGATGTTGCTTGTATCAAAGAGTTCTACACTTGATTACAATACAGAATTAAGAATTAAACCATTGAGAACATTGTTAAAAATTTAACCCTTAATAATAATCCTATTAAAAAGGTCATTGAAATAAAATTCACTCATGCCCACTTGTTTGCGGGACAAAACTGGAACAGTTAGTTTTAAAATAAAGTAACTTGTTCCTCATGTTGATTTATTCAAATTGATTTTAAAATAAAATATTTATATCTAACTTTTTTAAATAAAATACCTTAGCTAAAATTGTAATATTATTGGTGGCGTTCTTTTGAATAATCTATACGTACATGTATTAAAAGCGGTAAGGTTTTATGTCTATACATTAGATAATTCGGAAATTTAATTATTTAAAGTTTTATTTAGGATGTTCAGAAGCTTATAAGCAGTTTTCAGATTTTTAATAATTTTTAATTAATTTGTTTATATCATTACAATTTAGTTGGTTTATTAATAATATATTGTTAGTTTGATTGAAACATTGTAGCTTACAGTTCAGATATGAGCAGAGTATATATTATTGTTTATGAAAAAACCTATACTAGATTAATGTATATTCGATAATCTAGTAAGTTATAACCAAAAACGCTTCCAGCGTATCCGGCCTGGTCTTTAAATAAAATATTACCGGATTAAAACTATAAAAAATAATTTCATCTAATTGGCGATTCGAGAAACCGGGCGAAATTAGTAATTATTAATTCGCGGACAAAATTAGTAATTATTAAGATATCGTTAAGTCAAACGACGTTAAGTCATATAACTTTTGTTAGATTTTGTCTATCCTATTGACAAAACTATGCAAATAAGAGTTTCATTCTATTTAACACACATGTTTTCAGTGATAGATAAATAACTCTTACACAATACTATAAATATTTTATCAAAAGTGGAATTATTTTCCTTAGTTTGTAAATAAGTTGAAACTCAGTCTAGATTGTGCCCCACTGTATTCATTATAGCTGTATATTAATACGTGAAGAGAAAACTTTGTACACCTTTTTAAGCATATTGCGCACAGAGGAGTATGAGATTTGGTATAGCTAAAGTTACGTACGTATACGGAGAAGAAGTGCAGAAAGCTAAAATTGATATATGTGTTACAAAGACATTAAATTATTATTACAAATACATTAAACGATTCATTGTTTACGTTTATACTGTCAATATCAAACACGTATTAATCTGTGGTCAAACAGTCGAACAGGGTAGATTTTTTAGAATTTCGACCATTGGGCGACTACTAGTATTGCTAACTCATGAAACTCAAAGGTCCTCGAAAAAAGCCAAGTGAAATTCAAAAAGATGAAAAAGATTTTAATTTTGACAACGCAGAACGAATGTCAATTTCAGTTAACAGTTTTATTTTTAACAAATTTAAGCAATGATCACATATTAGAAAAAAACATATATATTTATTGTTTTATTATCGTTTCTAGTTAAAAGAAATATTATGTACTTTTTTATACGTTTATTGTTGTTTTTATTTCTTGTCAACAATGTAATAAAAATATATCACATGCGCTTTCATGAAGTTGGCTTTTTTGTATTGTATTATGGTTCCAAAATGTGTTCTATTTTTTACTCTTTCCTGACTGTCAATCGCTGAATTGTTTCCGTTTTTAAATTTTAAGGAATTATTTTTTTTTTAAATAAATTATGTTACTGCAACATCTCATTAAACTAGTTGTTGAACAATTTACATTATTGTAATTATATTGCATTATTTGTTTTTTACTACGTTAATCGGGTTCTTGTTTCGGAAACAATACTTTTTTGTATGTACCGTTCGATCGTAGAGAATATTTGATCTAGCAGAATGCGCGTTTATTAAATATTCCATAGATCGGAAACATTAGATTTAAAAATGGGCGGAATATTGGTCCAAAGGTCAATAGTCTCTTTAGATTATTTGATGATTTAATTTTGTTACTTTTGTTTACAATAAAATATACAGTCTACCAGCGTGTTTGTAATTAAAGTTTTATTTATCTATTTATTTACCTTTGAGTATATTTACGTATTCTAATTTTAAATTTTTATCGATAATAATTATATTGTTTCCCCTGTGTATAATACTTCCAGTGCCCTGCTGTTCCACTCGAGTAGAATCGAGAGATCTCTCTTCGCTCTTTTCGCCGAACGACACAACATATAAGCCAGTCTCTACCTTGCATCGTTTAAGCAATGTTCCCAAACTTTTGTTATAGTTTTTATCACTGCTCTGCACCTTTGAATAGTAGTGTGGTGACAAATTCTTTCTAAAAAAATATAAACTTTATAACAGGAATTATTTATTTTTAAATAGAATAAGTAGTCCCAGAGATTAACGCAAACAAATAAAGAAATGTATTATTACTCTTTATATTTTAGTATAAATTAATTAACATATTTATTCGAGCCATAACCTATATCTATATAAATTTTCATGAAATTTTTTTCAGTCATTTAGGGGTCGCTGAATAAAAACATCCAAACGCATTAGTATTCCAGGTAATTATGTAATATCTATTCAGAACGTTCGGATAATGAACTATAGTTACTCATACCATTTAAATGTAGAAAATGGGATAGGGTGGCGTAAATCATTAACTGACTTTCCCACAGTTTCATACACGTAGATTTTCAGAAAATATGATTGAGTTAACTGTAAGATTAATAAATGTAACACCATCTATTATAATAATTATAAAAGTTAACAATCTTAAAGTAAATAAATATCAAATAGAAATATCAAATTACCATAACTTCTTTTCAGTTGATCGATTGTGATGAAACGTAGCCTATATGTTACCCCACACCCAACGAAATCTATCAGTGAAAATTTCATAAACGTCGCTTTTACCGTTCTTGCGTAATATACGAACAAACAAACAGACTCACAGGCAAACACATTTTCTAAAAACAATGTCTTTATGTTCCATTACTTTTGCTATGTTATCCTAAGTTACTCTTTCGTAAATACTTGCAGGTATATAAAGAACGGTTAATTCTACAGTTTTATTAAAGTTATAGATAATAAAAAAACGTAAGAACCAAATTTATACAGACTAATATTAAACCCACTAAAGTAATTAAATGACAGATGTTGACAGCAGTTCAAAATATTAAATAAATCGAGGAAACAAATTAAATTTATTTCGAATACATACAAAATCGAATTTTATGTGTGGAAGACAACCAACAACGACGGCTGACTTTAATTAACCCTTCTGCGCCACTCTGCATATTCACCTCTGGCTATACACTTTTCGTCAATTTGGGTGGAACGTTTCATTGCGCGATTTAAAATATACGTAGCACAATCTGTTGATGTACACAGGTAAACTATACATTTGTGTAATTAGGTACTACATGCCGAGTAGCTAAGCACTTCTTTTTTGTTAATGCATTGTAAAGGAGTTTTTGAAAATATCAAATTCGTTAATAATCTGATTACCTAAACCAATACAACAAAATCTAAATATCATTTCAATTTCACCCTTATATTTAAAAAAAAATTGCGTTCGAGTTGAATCAGTAATTTTTACATCACACGGGAACAAACAAACATATGAACAGACAAATGTTCCAAGAATGGTCTTAATGCATTCTGTTACTTATCTTTCATCAATCTTATAATTTTGTTGAAAATATTTTCAATGGATAGAGCCGTAAAGGTCTTAGTTTTTAAGATTTTTATATAAAGATTTTTACAGACTGTCTGTTATGACCTTTTTTTCTGTTGAAAATCGGACCCCGGGAATATCTCTCAATTAAAGGAAGTAAATCCTCAAAACGATGTTTGAACGAATTGTATACGACTATCAAATACAGTACAGCTACATAAAAATAAAGTTTAGAAGAATTTTATATGACGATCAAATACAAACAACTACATCAAAAGAAAGTTTACAAGAATTGTACACGACGATCAAATACAGACGGCTACATCAAAATAAAGTTTGGAAGAATTGTATACGATCATGAAATACAGTACAGCTACATCAAAACGAAGTTTGGAAGAATTGTATACGACGATTAAAATACTGTACAGCTACATCAAAACGAAGTTTGAAAGAATTGTGTACGACCACCAACTACACTACAGTTAAATCAATACAAAGTTTGAAATAATTGTATACGACCATCAAATCTACAAGAAAATATCAAGATGTATATGATTAATTAGTACATAATAATTATTATAAACATTTTAATGTTACAAGACCATTTGTGTATGGCACATATCGGTTTCTCGTTCTGAATTTACCATAAAAAATGCGATAAAAAATTTAAAATATTTGCAGTATGAAAAATAAAACTTTTCGTAAAAAATCATGCAGTTGTTGCCGGGAAACATAATTGATCGAATATATAATTGATCTAAGACTAAACCCGTACATAGCGCATAACGAACTGAGAGCATTTTTTCGAAGATATTGTAGGTGACGCGTGACGCACAGGGCGATGTCCAGCGAGTTGGCAGCCTGCAAAATTTACACCCGCCGGCTCGTCTAATGGCGGTCAGCTGCCGCCCGCTCGCATAAATCAACCATCGACAATGGTTTCACTTTTTGTGGCATTGAAATCGATGCTTTTCGAAGGCGATATGTTAGGTAGTTGCTAGTTTGTCAAGCGACTGTGAGAGAGGCAAATAGAGACCGAAGTCCATTCGGGAATAATTTTTTATTAAATTATTTTGTGCTGTTCGAAGTGCTGCTGTAAAAAACACGTGGATGTGACAAACTTGCGTACCGTACCTTCTGTAACTTTATATTGCCAGTATGCGTTTTCAGTGGAGGCGCCGAGATTATCTCTAGTCTGATGTTACCCCAAGATATCTGTATAAATCACTATGTGATCAAAAAGGAACCTGATCGATATAATAAAAGATAGATGTTATCCTTCAGGAATTACTTCAGATCTTAGGATAAAAAATTAAATCCTATTTATTAATCTAGATATTAGAACGCCACATGTTGTGTAGATCTGTTAAGAAATTACTGAATTATAGAGTAACAAACATCCATACAGACTTTCGCATTTATAATATTAGTTAGGATTTACATCGAAGTAGTGATCTTGGTATAGGATCACGATATTGGCTGTTAAGGCCATTAAGAAGAAACAAATCGCCAATTACGTTCCGCTGTATCCTACAAATACATATGTAAAACGTTGATACATTAAACCACCACAACGAATAAGACTATTAGCAGTATATTTTTAAGTAATTTAGGCAATGGCAACAAATTAAAAAACAATTTTAAGATAGGTATATCCAGAACATAATATAAACGCTATTATGAGGATAGCTTATTGTTTTGGTTGATAGCTTATTGGTTGAATATATTTGGCGTTAATTTTGTAGAAATTCATTATTCACAATTAAATGAAACTACGTGATGTAGTATTATTTCGACTTTCTTTAATTTCTTTACCGCGACATAGGTTTCGTTGTATTACAACATCTTCAGGTGGGCTATTAGCAAAAATCTTTGCAAATATCCCACCTGAAAATGTTGTAATACAACGAAACCTAGGTCATGGTAAAGAATTTAAGTAAAGTAGAAATAATACTACATCACGTAGTTTCATTTAATTGTGAGCTTATTGGTTATTAAGATTGTGTTTATTGGTAGTTGTGTTTTATTTTTTTATTCTTCCTGATTGTCAATCGCTGAATTGTTTTATTTTCTATATTCTAAAAAATACCAGTTCTTTTGAAATTATATTCTTTTTCTGTAAAACTTGGCTCATTTACGCCATTCTCCTTTGGTAGAGATCCGTAGCCAGGTTGTCGATTATTAAGTGAAAACAACATTTTCACCCTTATAACAAGAGTTAGGATTTAGGGGTAGAAAATGTCCTTACATAATTCCGTAATACAAGCTACAAGTATATGTAATACATTGATAATTTTACGTAGCTCGTTGAATTATTGAGGCTTAAAAGTAATACAAAAAACAAACAAACTCACATTCGCATTTATAATATTACTTAGGATTCATTATTATTAATATGCATAATTAACCGACCGTTGTGCTTTCATTGTTCTATGTTTAGAAAAAAATAAATTAATTAACTTATTACGCTTCTAAAACAAAGGTTAATTAAAGACGAGTAGTGAAAAAATTATAAACATTTATCGAAATATGAGTTAGTTATAAGTTTCGAAAATTAATAGTAGGAATATAATACATCCTTGTCTCTTTCGCTCTCGTAGGACACAATGGGCATTGTTAAAAATGACGTCACAACTCAGTATTGTCGTCCTAGTCCAAGCATTTAAATTAACTCATTTTAATTCGGTCAATATTTAAAACATATCAAAATATAGTTATACCTCATAGCGCAAAATTGTGATTTATGAAATAAAAAAATTGTCAAATACATAGAGTAACGTTGAATATCATCAGACTAGGCTACGTCTTTATTTATAATGTCTCGTAACTGAAGGTACGTTGGAATGTTCATAACTCGTTTTTTTCAAAAACTTGAATTGTTAAAGATATAAAAAAATTATTTTTGGCATGACTTCATCACGTATCACGTAAACTCTACCTAGTATTTCCATAGGTTTTTACTAAAATATGTATATTAAGCGGAAGGAAATAAGAACTATAGTTTTTACGCATACAAATAGTAAATATATGTCATATTAATATATTATTATAAATTTGTGTTTACTGATCAAACAAAATCTTCATCGGCAATCTCAAGTAAAGAAAATCTGTTTATCATGACTTCAGCTGGATACATTCTTTCAAGCATAGTCAACTTGTTTAAAATAATTTCTACTTTTATCAAATACACATCTCCGTTGCTTTATGGATAGAATGATCGAATATTATGGTTACAATTATTTGATACTATGGATTGAATGATCTTATATTATGGATAGAATGATCTGATATTATGGATAGAATTATTTGATATTATGGATACAATGATCTGATATTATGGAAAGATTGATCTGACATTATGGATAAAATGATCTGATATTATAGGGGAGTGATTTGATATTAGGGATAGAATGATATGACATTATGGAAAGAATGATCTGATATTATCCATAGAATTATCTAATATTATGGACAGTATGATTTGATATTATGGATAGAATAATCTGATATTATATATAAAATGATCTGATATTATGGATGAGATGATGTGATATTATGGGTAGAATGACTTTATTATAGATGGCTGAAACCATATAAACGCTTCCAAAATATGCAGATTCGTTGTATGTTCGGTTACAGAAAATGAAACCCCATTTCGTAATATAGGTGATTTACTCAAAAGGGTGAAGATATGCAAGTAAGGTTTCAACGCCGAATTCTTCTCCACATGCTAACTTCTCCATAATCTAAATTTCGCATCATCCTTATTAAACTTTGTTAAAAAAATACGCTTTTATTTGATATCTTTACAAATATGTAGTTATATACAAAAAAAATGTCGATAACGTCATGTTAATTTGTTCATATATTTTGTTACAAAAGCCGGATAAAAACAAATTTCATTCGAATTTTTATGTGAGATAACTTTTTCGATACAGATTTCCGTTGTATTGGCACGGGAAACAAGTTAAGGTTAATGAATAATAAAGCGAATGATAAATATTATGACGTTTTTCTATTACGAGAAGATTTTTTTAAATCGGACTATTGATTCCAGAGTTTAGCGTAAAACAGACAAATTAACAAACAAACTTTTGCACTTTTGTATATTTGTATATTATCTGTATAACCATTATACAATCTATATAACCGTAAAACCAGTCGCTGAATTAAAAAAAAATAAAAAATAAAGGAAAATAAAATTTGTGTACATGAAAATATTGGGAAATAAATTATTGACGAAAATATAAAATATTGACCATATCAGGAATAAAACTTTTCAATATCTTGAGGAATCTACATAATTGAACTTACTGCTGAAGCCGCGACAATAACTTGTTTACTGTAGTCTCCTTAATATAAAATTCATAATACTCGAAAAAGAAAATTTCGATCTACACTGCAAAACTTTTAAATCGACTTGCGGGCTACTATTCTAGTCCCGTATTGCTGAATGGCACATGTACAGTACCAGTTTCTTATATAGGTTTGTTCTGTTGAATTTTGTAAACGCCTAAGTTTAACTGAATCAGGTCCAGCGAACAATGTCACACTACGCTATGTAAGGTTTCATGACTCCTAATATTAAAGTTGTAAAATATTAAGTACGGCCTACAGTAACCCTAGTAAAGGTAACTGTTACTTGCATCAATTAAAAGCATAGTTAGAGATATTTATTAAAATAATAACTGAATGAAATTATTTATTTAAATGAAATGACCGTAACACATGTCGTGTATTTGTATGTAATCTTCTCGCGAACACGAAATGACGGCCGGTTCTGGCGGAGATATAAAACGAAATATGTTTTGGCACGGAAACAACAGGAATTTTAGTTGCCAATTCATATGTAAACTAAAAACAAATTTCGCCATCTTGTATCTGAGCTTAATATATAGTTCGGCAATATGCATTACATTTAAAAAAAAATACGCCTTTCACCAGCAGTAATACATTTTCGGTTAGAGCAAACTTTAACCGTGTTCTTTGGGTAATTTACAAAATATTTCCTTGAAACGGATAGATAGAAAAGTGCCGCATTTCAAAGGAAAGAAAAAAGAACTGCATCCAGTTTGTACTAGACAAACGGAATGCAGTTCTTCGATTAGAAAATGTCCCATAACTTCGAGTTGTTTCAAATTGAAGAAACAACTATCTAATGTAGACTAAAATTTTCAATTTAAAATATGAAAATCAAGTTATACATTCGTATCATACATTTAATTGAATTTTCATGCATCCTTTGCTTGTTTTTATTATTTTGACATAATTGTATAGTTGGGAATGTTTCACAATATTTCACGTGTATCGTAATGTTGTGTGCTGTTTGTAGAATTAAACAGTATGATTTGTTAAACTTAATATTTGAAGTCAAAACTCGTGGTTATATTATCATATTTTATTTCTTTTTCAATGAGAGATACATAAAACAAAAGATTTGGCGATAAATAATTTTAACAACTAATACAAATAAAATAAAATTAAGACTAAACATGTAACGACGCACACAATATTTTTTTTAGAAAAAAATAGTCGTTGCTTGTTTTAATTTGTAGCCATTACGTAAATTAATTAAAAATAAATTGTTAACGGCCTTGCCATTCTTTTCGTTCTTATCAACATAATGTTTTCTTGCCCTTTTCGAGTTTTACTTGATTTTTTCGACAATCCTCTTGGGTTTTTTAATCTCAAGGGTAGTATTCTACATCTGTGTGAGGAGGATTCAACGAGACACAACCTGCACTTTGTTTCCTTTTGTTGTTTCAAAGACAAAAATAGCATTTCTCTATTTCAGAGTGTCATTTTCATGCTTGTAATATTTTCCTGTATAGATTTTTCCCGGTCTACTTTTCCTTGGGCTTATTGAAATTAATTTTTATAATTTTTAATTCAGAAAGAACATATTTTTCTCTATTCCGGACGACTTTACATAGTTTATTAACGCAAGATATATAACTAAGTTACGTTTGGAAATGTAAACCGCTCACAGCATCAGTCGAGGGGGCGCCGACCGGGAAGATTTTGGCACGTGTAGCAGCTGTTTCCTCTATTGAATTCTCGATGCAAAAAACGTACAAGTCCACGTGACATGTTCATCGCGAAGCGGGGCGTGGATTCGAACCCGGCGCGTGTCTTGCGGCTGGGGGTTGCTGCTTTGGGAGGGGTGCACTGAGTTTGTAGTGAAAGGGATGTGAGAAAATACACGTTGGATATTTAGGAAGTTCTAGAAGAAAGAAATGTTTTGAAGCAAAACACTGGCTATTTTAGTTCTAACTTTTAAGGGCAAGACTATTTGTGGAAAAATAAAATAAGGTTCGAAATTTAAATCGGTATCCAGTTTAATTATTTACAAATATTGTCTTCCGCTATCGACAATATGACCAATGGTGTTTGGTGAAAAGCACATTGAAAAAAGAAAGAAATAACATAAAAATTGTGGATTTTCATGATAATATCTTTATTTTTCTATCAATTTTGTAGTTATATAATGTTTCCTATATGTTGCTCAGTATATAAGAAGACAGTATTTTAATTATTATATTATTCTGAATCTAGGAAGAAGCTAAAGTACATTTTGTCTGATGTATATTTACAAAAAAAGATAATATTAAAGTTTTAAGTTTCCGTAATAATTATTTTCCCCTCACTTGTAGTCAATTATTATTTCATTACATTTTGCACAATAAGTAAAAAGAAAAGAAATTTTCATTTTTACGTTGGTTTAGAATGTAGAAAATAACATGAAGTATAGTTTGCTTGATATATATTACCACATTATGAATTTCATAAATAATATAAAAGCCAGCCAATTTATGAAAATTAAACTGATGAAAATCAGAAAAAAATATATCATGTAATGTCATAAATATGATTGACAATAAATTGTAAACAATTTCGGGTTATTTAACTTTAGCTTGCCTGTGATATCATTTACGTCGTGTGTATACATTTTTTGATTTAGTCAACGCCTGAAAAATCAGAATCACTGAATTCATCCGTCTACAATTAGTCAAATCATTATTATTAATTAGTCAAATCGTAATGATTTATCATTAATTAGTGAAATCGTAATTATTTATTATACTGAAATCAGTCAAGAGATAGGTATTTATTTTTCTCATTGTATCTTTATTCTTTTTAAATTTTTGTCATATCTTATATTTCTTCTGTTTAATTTAATAAATAAAAAAAAATATAAACTTAACGTTGTATAACGTCATTATTATTTATTACTAATTAGTTAAATCGTAATTATTGATCATTAATTAGTGAAATTATAATTATTTGTTATACTGAAATCAGTCAAGAGATAAGTATTTACTTTGCTCATTGTATTTTTCTTTTTATTCTTTTTTATTTTTTTCATATCTTATATTTCTTCTGTTTAATTTAATAAATAAAAAAAAATATAAACTTAACGTTGTATAACGTCATTATTATTTATTACTAATTAGTTAAATCGTAATTATTGATCATTAATTAGTGAAATTATAATTATTTGTTATACTGAAATCGGTCAAGAGATAAGTATTTACTTTGCTCATTGTATTTTTCTTTTTATTCTTTTTTATTTTTTTCATATCTTATATTTCTTCTGTTTAATTTAATAAATAAAAAAAAATATAAACTTAACGTTGTATAACGTCATTATTATTTATTACTAATTAGTTAAATCGTAATTATTGATCATTAATTAGTGAAATTATAATTATTTGTTATACTGAAATCAGTCAAGAGATAAGTATTTACTTTGCTCATTGTATTTTTCTTTTTATTCTTTTTTATTTTTTTCATATCTTATATTTCTTCTGTTTAATTTAATAAATAAAAAAAAATATAAACTTAACGTTGTATAACGTCATTATTATTTATTACTAATTAGTTAAATCGTAATTATTGATCATTAATTAGTGAAATTATAATTATTTGTTATACTGAAATCAGTCAAGAGATAAGTATTTACTTTGCTCATTGTATTTTTCTTTTTATTCTTTTTTATTTTTTTCATATCTTATATTTCTTCTGTTTAATTTAATAAATAAAAAAAAATATAAACTTAACGTTGTATAACGTCATTATTATTTATTACTAATTAGTTAAATCGTAATTATTTATCATTAATTAGTGAAATTATAATTATTTGTTATACTGAAATCGGTCAAGAGATAAGTATTTACTTTGCTCATTGTATTTTTCTTTTTATTCTTTTTTATTTTTTTCATATCTTATATTTCTTCTGTTTAATTTAATAAATAAAAAAAAATATAAACTTAACGTTGTATAACGTCATTATTATTTATTACTAATTAGTTAAATCGTAATTATTGATCATTAATTAGTGAAATTATAATTATTTGTTATACTGAAATCAGTCAAGAGATAAGTATTTACTTTGCTCATTGTATTTTTCTTTTTATTCTTTTTTATTTTTTTCATATCTTATATTTCTTCTGTTTAATTTAATAAATAAAAAAAAATATAAACTTAACGTTGTATAACGTCATTATTATTTATTACTAATTAGTTAAATCGTAATTATTGATCATTAATTAGTGAAATTATAATTATTTGTTATACTGAAATCGGTCAAGAGATAAGTATTTACTTTGCTCATTGTATTTTTCTTTTTATTCTTTTTTATTTTTTTCATATCTTATATTTCTTCTGTTTAATTTAATAAATAAAAAAAAATATAAACTTAACGTTGTATAACGTCATTATTATTTATTACTAATTAGTTAAATCGTAATTATTGATCATTAATTAGTGAAATTATAATTATTTGTTATACTGAAATCAGTCAAGAGATAAGTATTTACTTTGCTCATTGTATTTTTCTTTTTATTCTTTTTTATTTTTTTCATATCTTATATTTCTTCTGTTTAATTTAATAAATAAAAAAAAATATAAACTTAACGTTGTATAACGTCATTATTATTTATTACTAATTAGTTAAATCGTAATTATTGATCATTAATTAGTGAAATTATAATTATTTGTTATACTGAAATCAGTCAAGAGATAAGTATTTACTTTGCTCATTGTATTTTTCTTTTTATTCTTTTTTATTTTTTTCATATCTTATATTTCTTCTGTTTAATTTAATAAATAAAAAAAAATATAAACTTAACGTTGTATAACGTCATTATTATTTATTACTAATTAGTTAAATCGTAATTATTTATCATTAATTAGTGAAATTATAATTATTTGTTATACTGAAATCAGTCAAGAGATAAGTATTTACTTTGCTCATTGTATTTTTCTTTTTATTCTTTTTTATTTTTTTCATATCTTATATTTCTTCTGTTTAATTTAATAAATAAAAAAAATTATAAACTTAACGTTGTATAACGCCATTATTATTTATTACTAATTAGTTAAATCGTAATTATTGATCATTAATTAGTGAAATCATAATTATTTATTATTCTGAAATCAGTCAAGAGATAAGTATTTACTTTTCTTATTGTATTTTTCTTTTTCTTTCTTTAAATTTTTTTCATATCTTATATTTTTTTCTCTTTGATTTAATAAGTCAAAAAATTATAAACATAACGTTGTATAACTGTTATAAAGATAATATACAAAGTGCAAAAGCTTGTTTCTTAATTTGTCTGTTTTACGCTAAACTCTGGGATCAATAGTCCGATTTTAAAAAATCTTCTCGCATTAGAAAAATGTCGTAATACTTGTAACTCGCTTTATTATTCATTAATCATGTTTCCCGTGCCATTACCAAGGAAATCTGTATCGAAAAAGTTATTTCACATAATAATTCGCATGAAATTTGTTTTTATCCGGCTTTTGTAAGAAAATATATGAACAAAATAACATGATGTTATCGACATTTTTTTGCATATAACTACATATTTGTAAAGACATCAAATACGTTAGAAAAAACTTGCGTACGAAGTGGCTTGAAAAATCCAGTGCTTAAATATAATGGAATGATTCATCTAACTGAAATATACACGTTTTTAAATATACATGAATTCTATACCTACAGAGTTATATTAAATAGTAAAATATATATTTAGTTGTGATGAAAAATATTGAGAAACTTTGCTGAGTCAGATGGAAAGAGTATTTAATGCGTGGGTAATGGTGAGATATTTATATTTGTCTCTTGTAAAACATAAGCTACAACTTCAGTTCAATCCATCAAATAGTTTCCTATCCTATTGACAGGATAAGGCAAAGGTCACTTCGCTCTGAACTGATGATAGCGTCGGTTTGAGAAACTTATATTTGAAGGGCATCATCAAAATTGATCAACTTTCAAAGGGCAAGACTAACAGGAAAAAATACGAGAATATATAATATGCGTATATCTGTAAACATATTTCATACATCTCTGATGCGTATATCTGTAAACATGTTTATGAAATATGTTTACAGATATAATATGCATATATCTGTAAACATATTTCATAAACATATTTCGTATATCTGTAAACATATTTCATACATCTTTCAAAGGGCAAGACTAACATGAAAAAATACGAGAATATATAATATGCGTATATCTGTAAACATATTTCATACATCTCTGATGCGTATATCTGTAAACATGTTTATGAAATATGTTTACAGATATAATATGCGTATATCTGTAAACATATTTCATAAACATATTTCGTATATCTGTAAACATATTTCATACATCTTTCAAAGGGGAAGACTAACATGAAAAAATACGAGAATATATAATATGCGGATATCTGTAAACATATTTCATACATCTCTGATGCGTATATCTGTAAACATGTTTATGAAATATGTTTACAGATATAATATGCGTATATCTGTAAACATATTTCATAAACATATTTCGTATATCTGTAAACATATTTCATACATCTTTCAAAGGGCAAGACTAACATGAAAAATACGAGAATATATAATATGCGTATATCTGTAAACATATTTCACACATCTCTGGATATTGACTATATTTGGCGTTAATTTTGTAGAAATTCATTACTCATAATTAAGTAGTTTCACTTAATTATGAGTAATGAATTTTTCGTGATGTAGTATTATTTCTACTTTCTTTAATTTCTTTACCACGAGCTAGGTTTCGTTCATCAAATCAAGATTATCAATCTTTGTTAATAGCCAACCTGAAGATGTTGTAATACAACGAAACCTAGGTCGTAGTAAAGAACTTAAAGAAAGTAGAAATAATATTACATCACGTAGTTTCATTTAATTGTGGACATCTCTCGATCTTATGTGCTATCTGCAGTCTATCGAGGATCGCATAAATAACTTAAATCGAATGCAAATTTGTGCGTCCGAAGTACTTTTATACATCATAGTTTATATATTTATACTGTTCGCTAATTAGAAGTATACATACCACAAACCACAGAGTGAGAGAATAGAAAGATTACAGTCTAACTCAAAAATACCGAAAGCCTATTTTTTTTTAAAAATTGTGACTGCAGCTTTTTATGAAAACTCAATTTATTTTTAAATTTAAATTTTAAAATGCCAATTTCGTCATTTGTTTTGAAACGAGTGTTTTTACGAAAACAGGGAATTAAGGAGATGATGGATACTGTGCTGTCACGTAACTGATACATGGCGCCTTGACCTTTAACGAGAAACGTATTGAACGGAAACCCAGCATTTTTTACAGATTTTTAATTATGCGCAATTTCCAGCTTTCCTTTCTGATCTGCGAGAAATTCCTTAGTAATCGCCTGTCGCGTCTCCCACGAATTTTATCCCCATTCTTATATAATATACCTATTAGGTACATAGATTCACTTACTCACATATATGCTTAGGTGATTCCTGCTCAGCAATATGATGCGGGGCGGGCAGTTTTCGCCCGCGAATCCATCTCCGACCGACCATTAAGGTCCGGCCATAAAAAATGATTGCGCGGGGATCGAACGCGGACCCTCGCGACACGAGACCACCCCCCTTTAGCCCCTTAGTAGGTTTCCCTCCCTCTGCCACCAATGCGGCACCTACAGTCGATTAGAGAATGAGTTTGGACTGTACGCAAAGGTGGGAATGTTGGAGTAGAGTGAAGTTATTTATTCCTATGTGGAATCTTTTTCAAATTTATGTCCAGGTAGATCAAATTAATTAAGAATACTTTGAGAGTAGTATTGTTGATCACGGTGGCAAAAAAACTTATAAGAATCAATCTTATTATTTGTCTTTAAAAATTGGAATTACAAATAAAATTAAGACGTTCTGTCTAGAGAAAATACGTGTTACATAAGCTCGCTAGCCATATCCTTAGTTAAAATAATGGCGAACATCTTAAAAAACAGCTAACTTTAGTCTGAGTTGGTTTTAGCATAATCCTTACATTATTCCAATAATTGAGTTTCAACTTTATGTTGTAATTTAAAAAGTAAAGATAAAGGGTTTTTTTTTAAGATTTCGAGCAACACTTTCTGAAACTATTGTAAATAAAATTCTTAAAACTATATCTGAATTTTTATTATTTGTCCTTTCAACTAGTGCCCTCACACGACTAAAAGCGTGAAATTTCCGTGTACCAAACTAATTCCCTCCAAAATTGTCTGACAAATATTTTTCTTTTTCTCATCATTACGAAAAATGCGAGTTAATACGTTTTATCGCTACGCCATATTTCAATTTTCTATGTCAAACTGTAAAAACAGTTGCGGGTTCTACGTGGACGCCCGAGTGATCTTCTTGTAAGAGTTCCGTTTTTTCCCTTTGAGGTATTCTTTTTCATCGTAATTTCATTACTGCCATGATTTTCGGCTTTTGAAGGACCTTCCTAGAGGAGCTGACCCTATCTTCAGCTTATTCCAAGACGTCAGTAACACTGAATCGAGGAATGATTTTAACCTGTGGCTAGGATGTTGACAGCGAGATTTTTTTACGCTTTCCTAGCAGTAACTAGTTTAACTAGATTAGCTTTCAACAAACTATATAGTCAAAGTAATTGTGGATTCGTTGGTATAAGATGGTTTATAACTTTGGAGTTGGTAGAGAACTCTACAAATTAGAATAAAACATAGAGTTAGTTTGTTACCATTCATGTATTTTGCTAATGTTATTACAAGTTGTTTGTTTTTTAAATGTTATTAAAAATTACAGTCTGCCTTCTGAAAATCTGTCCTAAGAGATACTAGCTTATGTACTTTATTTCTTGAGAAAAATGGAATTAGAAACAAACAATTCGAATTAACAGTTCTAAGGATAGTTTTGTTACAAACAAACAAAAAAAAACAATAAATCGCATAAAGAAAATCAGTCTATAACACAAATAAAAGAAACAAAAAATCACAGAAATAAAAATAATACTTCACCAAGCTCAGAACTGTATTCCAAGAGCAGGGGGGCGTCGGCGTCCCGCGTATAAATAACGCCCTCTATCTGCCACCTCCTTGCACCCCTCCACGGCCCCCTGGCTCCCAGTGCCTCCCACCCTCCCAGAGGCCGCTAGGCGCACTGCAAAACGAATAAAAATAAATAGCGTTGGTGTTGGGAGGTTGGATGTGATAGGCCCCTTTCTGTTTTCATATTATTTTGAGGAAAAACTGATTCTGAAGGAAGTAGTGGCTACATTATATATATATATATATTAGAAGCTCCGTATAATACTAATAATAATAATTCTCACATAACCATTATCGAATTTTAAAATAAAAAGAGAAGTAAAAACGAAAATGAAAGAGAAGAAAACATCAAATAAATGATCTTCCGTAAGTCCATTACGTACGATCCATTTTGCACGACCAGCATAGAGAGAGCAAATAGATATTCTTATTAGCCTATCCTTCTTGTTTTTTTGTATGGCGGCGTCTGTGTGCATACTGGATGATGTGTAAACCTTTTTAAGGGAAAACAATCTGAAGTAAGAGGCAAAGTGGGTTTAAAAATAATAAAAAGTATTACCAACAATACCCAGAAATATATATATATATATATATATATATATATATATATATATATATATACATATATTATATCTAAAATATTGGTTATTTTCTATCGATATATTTATTTTATTCATTAACTTTTTATGACATTCTATTGATATATAAATTGAGTGTTTTTTTATTACATTAAAATCAATGTTTTCATAAAGGTTATCACTTGCATGTTTGTACTAAAATGTTTAATGGGTTATTTATAATAATCAGTTAAGTTATTTCGAGTTTATACTTACGTATATACACCGCAGCAACTCGCGGCATTGCATTCGGCCAAAGAAATTATTTGTTTAATCAAAATAGTTAAAAACGTCAGTATAAATGCCATATTTATTTATGTTGATTGGAAAATTACCAATGTGAAGTATTTTTTATTGAAAGAAAAAATTGTTTTGACAACACAAACTGGTATGATCTTATAGAGTTATATAAGAAAGTAAAAAAATAGTAATGTAGGGATGTTTCTATTGTGATCTTACGTTTCAATTCAAACGTTCACAATTTGAATGTCATTGTGTAGACTTTGTGGTGATTGCCACATGCTGTTGGATTCCGTCAACATTTTCGTTAGTTCGTCATTCCAATACAAGTCGCCTGTCTCTAGAATATTGCTTAAGGGTCAATCTCTTAATAAATAATTAATTAATGTTATCTTTTAATACCCGTATTGTCCTTGATAATTGTTGTTTAGGTGATTGTTAACATATTATTATCATGACTAGCTTTAACATTAAATTATTTCTGTTATTTTATACAATATTGTTAATAGTAGGTTTATTTAAAACTCGCAAAAGTGATTAATGTTATTTTTTCATAATCTTTTCTTGTATTTTCAATTTTAATTATTATGTTAATTAATATTTATGTTGTTCAACTATTGTTGACATTTCATGTTATTCAATTATTGGTATGTCAATTTTTAATATTCTTCTATTATTATTGTTAAATTATCACTATTATGTTGTATGGCATTATTTATATTATTACCACGGCTTTAATCAATATTTGTATGTACCAATACTTAACGAAGATTAGTATCTGAATTTGTATGTTAGGATAAAACTCTGCCTATTATAAAACTTATATGAATATATATGGGTGTATACATATATATATATATATATATATATATATATATATACGTATAATACATGAACGAGTATATGTTATCTTACATACAAAATTTCTTTTAATTTATAAAGATTTTCACTGAGGTGATTTGTTTCATTGTTCTAAATGATAAAAATAAAGAAAAATGAAATATTTTGGAAAAACATATTTATATAAACACATTTCTTTTAGTTTTAAAATGATGTAAAGAATGTGAACCTGGAATGGAAATGATGAAAATGCCTAAGTCGACGCTTTGTGGATCGTCAACTGATCTTATTAGTGATATATAATACAAAACAGGATTTATCGATAGTTTTTAAGTAGCAAGGTTTGACGTAATAAATATATTAAAGTGAGTTAATGATGAAAAATCAGATTTTTTATTTAAATTTTAAACTTTTACGGCGATTATGTCGGAAACTTTTAAATCTTTTCATACTCATCAGAAACATATCACATCAGAAATAATGAGTATATAAATGTAGGTATGTAAGTTTCAGTAGTTTTTTAATGCAGATTTCGCTACCTGATCTTAATTTTGATAAATTTCTGAAATTTTCATTTCATCTTACAAGATGTTTTGGACTTGAAAACCGCTATTAGCTCGTTAAGTAAAGTGATAGCTGATCGAACTTTCGTGTGGTACAAAATACCGTAAGATTTAAATCGCTAATACTTATAAGACTAATAATGCGTTTACAATGGTTGGATAGATCATATTTGTACATATTTATCTTGCAGTATTTGTTTTGCCCGTGACATGATCGGACGAGTACATGCGTGTTATTGTTGCGAATTAGCATTGTGTAAAGTTATAAATTAGTGTAGCGTGAAAACGTGTTTAGCTGGGATCTTGATTTGGGTGTCGCTGTAAAGAGATTGCATAGGACTACTTGGACCCAAAGTAAGAAAATAAAAATATTTGCCTGAATATAAAAAAAAATTGGTATTAACTGGGAAATTAAACAAATTAAAGACTTCGTCTCATGTGAATCGCAAATATGCTCAGAATGGTAGAAAACGCAAATCAGAGAAAAGCTCGCGTCAAAAATAAGCCAAGAAACCTAAAATCTTCAAGACTGAGAAAATGCAAGAGCTACGACAGCGTCGAAAAGAAAATTAAAAAGATTAGGCAAAGTGATTACGTAGCTGACCCATCGGGCATGCGGCGTCCAGCAACAGTAGCCGTTTCACTACATTTTATTAAAGAGATTGATAATTGAATTACACATTACTACGAAACACTTGTTATGATTTTCCCCCGACGTTTTCACGAAGACGATTACGCGGATCTGAACTGCACCTTTCGGTTTATTTTTAAAATAATATAATGTTTGATTGCTCGTTTGTCTCCAATTCAAGTTCTTCATTCACTTCCAAAATTAACTTTAAAGTAAATTTTCAATGCTCAAAGAAGGGTATAAAACCCTTTATTTTATTTGATTTTGCCTATAACAGTTATAACGTCTTTACTTTAAACGGTTTCTGAGAAAAACGATCATGAGATCCATTAAGAGTTCCGGTTTTTCTAGTTTGTTTATATAACACCAAAAGTAGGTTTTCATCCCTTCATCTGATGACGAAACTAAACTTAAAATGTGAAATATTTCCGTTTTATATGTTCTAGATGAGACACTGTCTAATGACATGAAAGAGGTAATTCTATTTAATAATATGCGAATTAAATAAGAATTAGGCAAAGAGAATGGCCTTAATTGAAACGCGCTAACTGTAGTTAGCCTATTTAAGTTTATGACAGAAACAGCTGTGACAGAAGCGATACGTGAGTAATCTTACATATAAAAAGATTTCGTTGTCCCTTTTTAGATACGGAAAAAAGTGGCCGAAATCGCTGAAGTGCCATTGTATTGAATATATTACAGAACCTTTTACGTCAAATTGTATTTATACGCTAATGTTTGTGTACGATATATCTTATTATTTGAAAATAATTTCAATAATTTTCTTTCGGTATCCCGACCGAATCAATTTTGCAAAATTTGTGTAAAAGGAAAAGTTTTCATATAATCTGCAATGAAATGCTAAATTTTTATTCCGCTTTTACTGTCTTTAAAAAATGACTGCCGACAAACACCAATATTTCTACTTAGACAATTGACAAAAGTGTACGTGGAACGTTCTGAGCGCGAGTCCCGTCTCAGATTCTATATCAATTGAATTATTGACCAATGTCCACCCTAAGCTATTTCTTCTCTCACTTCAAATCATAAAAATTGATTCAATCGTCTCACTCGCACGCGCGGTTGTTATGTGCGGGTGTGAAGTAGACGGATATAGATAACGTTAGCTGCTCACGAATCGGTACATAACGGGGATCTGTGTTGAGGAAACGGACCGGTTAATCTAAATTTTATTACCATTACTTATTTCTATATTTTTTGGCTTTCATCCTTCTCCCTAGTATTAAGATTTTCTAATTTGGTTCGTATAATTATTTCATTCCCTAGTTTTTTTTCGTCAATTTATTTTCAATGTGTTTTTATAATCACTTTCCCGTCGGTTTCGCTTTTTCAACAATATTTTGTGTTTGACGAAAATTCGAATTATTGCTTTAATTGTTGTTGATTGATATAATTTTTTAATTTCTAGTTTATTAGATTTCACATGATATCTACTTAAATATTTTTCATAATTTTCAGTTATATTTGAAAATGGTCTAGAAATTCAATATTTCCATCGGCATTTTCACACAAAATTTAATTAATTTTTTACTGAAAAATATTACGAAAATAATTACGGGACTTACCAGGTTTTTTTATAAATAAAAAACGCTTTAAAAGGGAAAATAACCAAATCTAATGAATTATTATGTAATATACATTAACGAGATATAATTGTAGAAGTCAGTAAGAAAAGTCATTACAAATTGTCTTTTAATGCACATAAAACACCCAATATTGCTTTTCAATAAAATTAAAATATCTATAAATCGTTAATATTAAATATTTTACAGGTTTAAGTAATCTAGAGAAAAATTAAAAAATCCAATCAATGGAAATGTTTATTGAAATATTTCCCTTCGATGAATATGGAAAAAATGTAACTGAAATAGAAGTGAAATAGTCTGTGGGAATGTGAACAAGATAATATTTAAATTTATGTTACCTCTAAATTTTATATGTTAATGGTTTTATTAAACAAATTATTAAAGAAAAAAATGTTATAAAAATGTGTTATGAAAGCAATGGGACGACAGTGGGGGATAATATTTTATACCACCGGGGGATGATGTTTTATGCCATGCGCACACAATTTTTATAAATTTGTCAGATTCTTAAAGAATACTGACAAAACTCTATGTAAAGTGCTGGACACAAATCTTACGAGTATAAAAATAAAGCTCCTAAAACCTTAAAATGAATCGGCAATAAGAAAAATGAGAAATCTTTTATTTTTCATGACAAGTGATGTAAACATAGATTTAGTAATGTCATTAATTGTTTTTGTACACAAATTGAGATTCCCGCTTAACCACAAATAATATTATATCGTCGCTTGTCGGAAAAAAGTCATGTAACACTTGAAGAAAGCGAAGAATACATTCACAAAAACATAAAATGCATGTTATTGTTAAATAACAGTTTTTTTTTAAATTCTTTTTTGCTATATAAACATTTTAAAAGCAATTGATTGCGTTGATAAATATCATTATTTTTTTGTAGTCGTTTTGAAAGAGCTTTTATGTGTTCCGTTAGGTTTGCCCTGTTATCATTATTATTTAACGATAATTCTTTATAGACTAAAAATAAAGGATATTCACATTTACGAAAATTTTTAGGTTCCGGTAATAAATTTCATTTTTTGCCCTTTTTTATTATATGTAACTAAAATGTTTGGACTATTTTAATTAAAAAAAATATTCTGTTTTAAAAAATATGGTCCCGTAGACAATTACATTCTCTTTTTTGTAGAACGAAGCTCCGTTTAGTTGAAACAAAATTGATGATGATGATCATATGAATTTAACAAAAATAAATTATCCAATATTTTATTCTAAACTATGAAGCTTTCTTTCTCAAAAATTTTCTTGAGTATGCTTTTTCAGCTAAAAAATAGGGAAAGCTCAAACGTTTAATGGACAAGGGATGATTCGATAGAGAGAGAGAGAGAGAGAAGATCGTTGAAATCGATAGAGAGAAAAGAAGTTGGGATATTTTGACTATGTTGAGTTTATGAACAGGAAAGTTCTAAAGGTACTAAAATATATATGGGGAAGTAGTGAGTAGAAAAAGGAAAGCCTGTCGAACCAGAAAACCATTAACGAATCAGATTTAGTAATGCTTGGAATATGATAATGTGAGGAACCAAAAACCTTTTAAAACCATTATGGGAATGAGCGCAGCGAAAGTGTTTTATGTTAGAAAAATATGTTTCTTTTTCAATGCTGCTCGCTATGCTTGTGATACAGGTAGACAAAATATATAATAATTCTCTTATACTTTGAGGATATTTGTAATGTTTCTATTAACAATTTTATTAATATTGATATTATTTTTCACTGCATAAATATATTGCCTAGCATATTATTCACAGATGCGATTCGTTCGAGCATTAATTTTCCCATTTTTCTCTACGCCGCAGGGACATGGATGCTACGCAAATCGAGAGAAAAAATATAGACGGCCTAGAAACATGGTGTTGGAGAAGAATGCTTAGAGTATTGTGAACTGAGTCCCGCACTCATGCATCTATATTTCAAGAAATAGGTATCAGGCAGCGTTTGTCCAAAATTGTACGAATTCACATAATAAAATTATTCGGACATGTGTCGCGGCGTAACAATGATCATATTGTACGTCTGGTGGTACAGGGCAAAGTGGGAGGTACCAGAACACTTGGGAGAGCACCGATGAGATGGATAGATCAAGTCAGGAGAGCCACAGACGTTCCGATACACTGGTGCACCCGAAGAGCAATTGGCTATAGGAATGGATAGGAATCCTATGGCACATCACTCATCTACAAAACACTTGACATGATGACCACGACCACTCTGTCAAGAGTTGAACGACTAAGAAGAAGCGGGACAAGTAACTTATTTGCCTAGATAATTTCAATTTTGCACTATAGTGCTTAACTTAATGTCGTTGTTTTGATTATTTTTCTATTTGTCACATACGTTTTTAAAAATATGGGTACATTGCACCGCACTTTGGAGATTCATATATCGCGAAGGGGACGCCTGTATCAGAAAATATTACTAGACATTTCCGATTGCATTTTGTAAGTTGTTTAATCATACCCCGCTCGATGGGGTCCGCCAGAAAAAAAATCATCCTTGTGTTCGAAATATATTTATTTAAAATTTACTTAAAAAAAATTAAAATGTGTTTTAAATTTCCGCTTGTTTACGTAATTCAACTACATCTTACCGTAACATTTCATCACAATCGTTTTTATTTTATGCAAATTATAAAAATTCCGTTTTAACCCTTCGTCTACAGGTCCCTAAAAATTTATTAAATTTTATTTTTTTTGAAAAGAATTATTTAATAACATTTTTTTAAATTAAAATTTACTTGACTCGTCTTCCGTCGCCTTACAACTCCGCGTTCGCCCTTGCATCTCTATAAACCGTCTGATGGCCCGGTACTTATTACTTTGCCGCGAACATTTTATTTTTTTTTCATCTCCTTTTTTCTCTCGGATTTTTCCTTATTTTGCCGACTCCTACATAAAATATGGCGCTCGTCGGAAAATTCCTTTTTTTTATATACGCACCGTCTACGTATGTGTGTAGTTACGGAGTTTTGCACATACGTGGTTCTATGTACGGTTCTAGCTTTGACGATTATATAATATTGGATAAGTATTTTTTGTCACGACGGGGGTAACGTTGATGAGGGTGACGCTATTTTTTTTAACGCGGATAACGACATTAATAACGTCAGATTATAGTTGACAGACAGCTCTAGGACTTTGAAAAATTTGCTAATCGCATTTAGTGGAGTATAAGAGATACAATTTAGCGGGAGGAGAAAGTCGTATTAGATAAGGTTTACTCGCATTTAAGTCAAACTCACTAGAAAATAAATTTAGTTTATATTCCACGTACCCCGAAAAATATTGACGTATTTACGTCAGTATTTTTGTATACATTTTTGGTATGAACTTAAATTTTCATATGTTTAAAACATGATTACATTTACAAATATGATACGTAACTGACGTACAATTTACATTATTATTTTGTTTACATTTTTGGTTGTAGTCTGAATTTTCATATGCTTAAAACATGGTTTCATTTACATATATGATTAAATGAATGACATATTTAGGTTAACATTTTGTTTAAATTTTGGTTGTAGTCTGAATTTTCATACGTTTAAAACATGGTGACATTTACAAATATGATTATATGAATGACGTATTTAGGTAACATTTTGTTTAAATTATGGTTGTAGTCTGAATGACTGGCGTATTTAAATTAATATTTTTGTAGTCCGAATTTTCATACGTTTAAAACATGCTAATTACATTTACCAATATGTTCATATGAATGACGTATTTAAGTTAATATTTTTGTTTAAATTTTTGGTTGTAGTCCGAATTTTCATACACTTACAAAACGAATGTAGTCCGAATTTTCAAACACTTACAAAATGAATGTACAAAAACGAAAAATTCATTTCAAGAAATCATGCCTCTATTCCCTTTACCCTGTCTATGTTTAGAACTTCTTCCTCGCCTTGTCGTGCGTATCCTTGATTCCTTTCTGGTTCCCGTTCATATATTAAGTTACATATTTTATTAATTATCAATGTCCTTATATCGTTATTATTTTTTTTATATTTCTGTAGCAAAGAAAAAAAAACAACGCATTCCTAACTTAAGTCCTCAATTTTTTAAATATTTTTTTATTATGTCGACCTGTTACTAACTAACTATATTATGAAATCTACGAAACAAAATTACATGTAACTCTAATTGTTGTATCATCACGAAACTTAGCAGTTGTGTGTAATTGTAATGACAGCACAACAAAATGGACAATGTTTCAGTGAAATAGAACCGGAAGTTAGACACTGAACTCGATAATGGAGCAACGTATCTTAGGCATTTTTGGGCTTCTAATTATTAAATATACAGTGGTCTATTTAGGATTGCAAACCTTTGCGTCTGGGCAAGCACACGTAGCACTAAGTGGAGTAAAATTACTTTATAGACTTCAGATCGCAGAAATTTATTGTCCCATGCTTATCGGAAAGACGATTTGCAATTCTGGTACATTGAGGGAAAAGGCGAGGATCCGCTTTCAGTCGCCCACGTACACAGAATCGAAAACACACCTCAACCTAATCAACTGTTCTGCTCTGCTATTTCGGAGTCTTTAGAATTTCTTTAATATAGTGTTTATATTTATAAAAGTAATTCTAAATATTATATAAAGCAAGTACAAAAAAAACATTCTCTCTTTTAACACAAGACTAAAAAATAAAAATAAATTAAAGTTGAGAAAAAATAAAGGAACACGCTTTCATAAATACTTCACTAACAAGTAAAAAAAATAATTATTGAAACTGTTTTCTCTGTCTACTCTGTAAGGATTTTAGTGTACGCCATATCTGTTATTGGCTATAATGTCTGAGTGGGGCGCTTTTTCTCAAAACTAGGTTATTTTGCTTCTCAAATTAATATTAAGTGAACGAAAATGTCTAAAGTTTCAGATAGAATTTTGGTTTAGTAACTGCTATTGTTATTAAACCAGACAATGATAACAAGATGCTTAAATTATATACATTTTTATACAGATAGTTCGAATTTTATTTGTTTTTCTATGACTTTGGATTGAATTACTGTGGCTAATAATATTCTCATTAATTTCTCCATAATTCATAGAGAATTTGGCGTACGTATTTAAGTTATAAGTTCATTAAATTCTATGTGACAAATTCATTGAATTCTAAAAATATGATATTTTGTAAGGTCTAAGGTTCGCTATTAAATTTGATAAAATATGATGTTCTGAAAATAATGATAAATGTGAATTTCTACAAAATTAACGCTAAATATATTCAATATTTGAAACAATTGAATTGACATCGGATTATTGCCTTATATCTGTTTCTCTTACATTTTATAATGAGGACACTCGCTTCCTCTCACTATCATGTACTTGTTTACTTCAAATTAGCTTGTAATTTTAATCGACCTTGCAAATTTGAACAAAGTAAGCTACAGCATCGGAAGTACTTAATTTTTTATAAAGTATGTTAACAAAAAAAAATTAAAAGATAAAAATTTGAAAGTGATAATTTGACCAGAATCAGTGTAGCTATTTTTTAAAGTAAACAAATAGATTAATTATATGTTTGTAGATGGTTTTGTGGGTTTAAAATGTTTCATTTAAAAAAAGAGGCTGATTGCCAGTGATCTCGTATCTATATATGTAAAAATATACGCTAGAAGTAATATACAAATATAAGACAGACGACGGCAAGTTTAACGTGAGAAAACAGTGAACCCCTATTTTTAACATACTTTTTTCTTAATAAAAATAATATGACGTTGAAATTATTATATGAATATATCGACTACAAAACACTATAAGGTTTTTCTCGAAAATAGTGGAGTATGCCATTTATTCCTGAACTTAGTTTAATATTGTGCAGGATTATTTTTTTTTTATTCCTGAACTTAGTTTAATATTGCGCAGGATTATTTTTTTTTATTCCTGACCTTAGTTTATTATTCCTGAACTTAGTTTAATATTGTTATAATATTTAAACTTAGTTTAAATAGTGGAGTATGCCATTTATTCCTGAGCTTAGTTTAATATTGTGCAGGATTATTTTTTTTTTACTTTTCCGGTCAATATTAACACGCTTTTATTAGCTTTACTTCTATGTATATATGTAAAAGAATTTTTCAACTGAAAAAATACCCACTTTCGGACATCCGAATTATTTAAAATTTTGCACAGGTATCAAGAACGAACGACAATGCAATAATTAATAGTTATGATCTGATATTCTCACTAAGATCAATTCAAAAAATGATTAAATTTTTATTACGGGTTATGTACACTAGATTGATACTACATTTGTTCTCTATCAGAAAAAAATAAGTCATTGGATAGTCTCCAAATTGAAGAACTTGATTGCTTCAAGCTAACAGGGAGAATTTCATGTAATGGTGACGCTTTAAATGCAATGGCTAGTTTAAGCGAATATGAATAATTAATATTCAATTTGATATTAAGAAGAGCAAAAAATAAAATTATAGTAAAAAAACTTAGCCTGTCATGGGGACTGCCGATCGAAGAGAAAACTTAGAACTTCGAAATAAAAGTATTTTTTTTAATTTTCAAATTAATTGCAACATAAAAAATTAAAATTTCATAACTTGTAAAATAGTATTCATTGTTATACTGAACAGTGATACTACAATTAAACAATTATAATAATAATCAAACTTAAACACAATTCAAACAAGCACGGTATACGCTCATAGAACTTTCTACGTAATCAATTTAACTTTTAATTGATTACGTAAGTAATCAATTTAAGTTTACATAGCACTAATGTTGCATAATACGTCACCCTTACAGCATGTCGTTGACGCGAACTCATAAGATTTTCCCCATCCAAAAAGCGTCCAACGCGCACATCATACAGTCGGTATATGCAATTTGTTGATGTATATATATGTATACATAGGTTATATATATATATATATATATGTATATATACATACATATATACATATATACATATATATATATATATATATATATATATATATATATATACATATATACACACAGAAGTTTCCTCCAAAAAGTAGCAAAAAGAACTAAAAAATTATCTTTAAATATAAAGATTTTGGTAAAACCGAAAGGATGCCTCTGATGAAAAAAATAACTTCGTAAAAATAAAGCCTATTAATTTATATTTTCATAATAAGTCTATCTTCATAAATAGTTAGCAAAAAAAAATTACGATAACTGATGTCGACCATTTTTCCCTTTTGAGCAAAATGTTTATATTTAAGGATAATTTTTTATTTTTTAGTTCATATTGTTACGAAAGTGTACTTTTTAGTGTTTTTGAATTATAATTTTATTAATTATAATTTTTGTGTGTTTCTAATTTTGAATAAATCGTTCATTGTCAATATTCCCTTTTTGCAAGGTACGAATGTCTATTAGTTCTAATTTGACACATCATTTTAAAACACTTTTTTATTAGCTGCGGCTGTGTAACTGAAACGCATTATCAGATCGATTTTCATAAATAATCAATTCTTGTGACGATTGGAATCTTTGGAAAGTTGTGTAATTACAATGACAATTGAGTAATATGGTACTATCGAGTTGATATGATTTTGGAGAAGGAAGGTGGTTGTAGTAACTTCTCAATGGCTAAAATTAAGCTCAAATTACTTTGCGCTCGTTCGACTTGTCTCAACGTGTCCTTTGGTTATATATAAATATAATAGTCATGATTTTTCCTCAATTGCTAACTGTAAACCTACCGAGTTTGGGCGCGTTTTCCTTGTCGACTTAAGTAAAGCGCGTTTCTTAATTTTTTAAAACCATAACATTTTTCAGTTTTAATTAAAACACTTTTCATAAATTCTATATTCTTGTAATGATCGGCAATTCATATTGCATAAATTTTCCATAATTCAGTTCAAATGTTACTGTCGTAGTAGTTATTTTATATTAAATCGCGCGAGCAGACAGTATGCATTTCAGGAATACGATTTCCGGTGTTGAGGGATCTGTAAAACAATTGACGCACTCCTTGTGTTTTGGAATTTCTCTCTGTACATAATTTCATTTTTCATTTTGAGAATGTACGGTAGCAACGTTTTTCAACCTAGTATTGAAATAAGTAAAATCATCGTCTAATATTATATAAGAATATAGGTCATCGACTTATTTTCGTTTTACATTCCTAGCTTGTGTCGGAGCATGATTTGTACCACGATTTGTTGCTCTCAGTACAGCTGTCTTACGTTGCTTAAGTAGGTTTTACGTGCCGCACTGAATTTAGTAAGTCCGATGTTTTTATAGGTTACCCAGAGATCGTATCGTGTTTAACAGACTGTTTAGTAGTTTTCTTAATATAAACACCAATTCCTTCAAATATGTCTTATGTTAAATTTGTAATAAAGAAATGAGAAGTTATTCTACGCATAGAAATTAGTAAAAATAGATTAGTAAGTGCATGTATTAAATTAAATAACACATGAACTTAAAAATACCGTCAAAATAATCAAAGACGCTGCAATTATTAGTGGTCGGTATTTAAAAACCGTTTGTCCTTTTCCTGGACCATTTTTAAGTGATAGTTCTTTGAAGTGAAAACTTCTTCAGGCGTGTTGAGCGATTGTTGGTAAGGGAAAATCTTATGGGTTTACGTTACACAAATTATATACACATTTTATATACCCGACTGTATGATGTACGCGTTGAACGCTTTTGGATGTGTAAAATCTTGTAAGTTCGCGTCACCGACATACTGTAATATCTGTAGCTATAAAGGTTACGTGTTTTGCAACATTAGTTCTGTGTATATCTATACAAGTAAAGTTAAATTGACTACGTGGAAACTTCAATGCGTGTATACTGTGCATTGTTTAAATTGTGTTTTAGTTTATTATTTTAATTGTTTAATTATAGGACCACTGTGTAGTACAACAGTGAGTATTAAATATGTTAATATTTTTATATAGAAATATGAATAACAAAAACAAAGCGTTTATTTTCAAATATTTCTCATATTCGTATAATATTTGCGGTTAAAAATTTGATATTGTTTATTTATTTATTTTTTAATATTTGACCTCTGTCATACATCATGTAATCTGTATTTCGTAGTGAACTTATCTTACTAGCGTGATAAAACAGATTTACTTTATTTTTGTTATTTTTAAAATTAAAAGTTCTATAAAGTTTTATAATAACTTTAGATTTATGTGTTGAATTTTGAAAATATGGTCACCAATGCAAAATTATGGTAAAATTATGTCATAGTTTCAAGTTTTCACTTCTGTTGGCGGTCCCCATGACTGCCTACGTTTTTTTGTTTCCACGATGGTTTTTGTATCTATAATGGTACTTATGTAATAGTTTCTGAGACGATACTTATATCAGAATTATATTTATTAGATACTGATGATTGTGGGACTAACAAGTGTTAAAGTAATCAAACGAAGATAGTAATATTTCGTGTTTTTAACATTTGCGGGGCGCATATCAACACACAGGACACCTTTCCGTAACCGGAAAATGCAACCCCGAATTGGATTTAGAAATATATTTGGATAAATATATTGAACTTGGCCCTAGTTATATAGTATTCAATTGGACATTGGAATTTTGGACACAAATTCGTTAACAAACGTGATTTTATCTGTTACACTGGTTTTTGTTTATGTTTTTTTTCTCTGTAATTTTCATTTACATTTCAATTTGTTTTCGTATTTAGAATTGTGCAATCAACATTATTTTACTCTAATGCAATAATTAATAATTTGAAACACCAAACTGGCAATTGGTTACTAATTAAAAGTTAATAAATTAAAAAGTTATAGAAATTTTAAAACACAAAAGAACTTTCACATACGATTTGCAATTTATATAAGATAACTTTACTGGTTTTAACATGTTCATAAAATATTAACCATTTGAAATTTTTAATTAAAAAAAAAATGTCAAGGTGTAATTTTTTTGTTACCTAAACTAACTTGGTATTACAAGAATTATTTTGTTTTTATATGCGTCATTTGTTTGAGTACATTGTATCTTGCATTTGTTTTATTTTTCTACAATTACATGGTTTGTCACGAAGATAGTTTTGTTTGCGAAGTGATTAAGGAGACGGGCCGTGGAATTTTTACGGCTGCGGGTATATTTGATTACGTCGATAAATTACGTCTTAATTATTTACATAATGTAGAAATAAACAAACATCCTATTTGTTTTCTATTTGTAATGAATGTCATTCGTCACGGGCATTGTTTATGTAGGAACCGTTGATTTGTTATTGATGTTAGTTGCTGTCGGGCGAGTTACTATATGTTTTATGACTCATGTTTCGGTGCAACAAATAAGTCACATATAGATTATAAATGCATCTGTTGAGTCACGAGTTATTTAACATCGATATCTTTACTCTCGGGTCAAAAAATATTGGAATCATCTATGCTCTCAGCTTCGAAAGATTTTTTCAGTCCTGTATAACAAGTTGTTGCCTGAATCACGTAATATATTAATCAACAGCTATGTGTTATATTAACGACATTATTATCAATTAGAAATACAAACGTATTGATTATTATCTTGGCATGTGACACTATGTAATCTCTCATATCATACGAAAGTATGTGTTAACCGTGATGGAATGATTGCGCAAATGAAGAACTGTGAGCAAGGAAATGGGTCTTCTTATCAAACACCTGTCAAACACAAGTGGAACTCGCACTACGAGGGTTCCGTACACATTTAGGCATTTATAAACATTTAATAGTACATAATATTCCTATTAAACTATTTTAAAAAATCGAATTATTAGAACGAACATTTATTGCCAACTGTATCTTTCATAGGCGCATATTTAAAAAAAAATTAAGTGATATAACTACAAATTAACGATTTTCAGATTTTTTCTTTCATTTGTGCTGCAAGCCCTTGTTTTTTGCTAAATTTCATGAATCTAGTTCAACGGGAACAACCCTATAGGTTTTGATTTATTTGCGTGAAAAAATGCGGCGTAAAAAATGCGGGGTATTTTTAGGTTTCTTCTTGATTGCGTTGACTTAAAAGCTTGATATTTGATATTAATTTCAACTTGATACCTCCATACGTTCCTGATAAAAATAGTCTTAACCGATCGACATACGGACAACGAAGTGACCCCGTAAGTGTTGCTTGTTTTCCTTTTGAGGTACTGAACCCTAGAAATTAAGGTTTTCGGAGAGTTGAAAGGCTGAAGAAATACGAGATAGTGGAAGACTTCATATATTTCAGATGGAGCAAATAAAAAGCTGCTACATCTGAAAAGATTAGGAGAGGGATTGGCATAGAAAAAACGCTGTGACGCCACTGGCCAAGATATAAAACAGCCACAGACTACTTTGAGAGCGTTTAAATCGAGTGTCGAAATTTGTAATTTTGGTTTGTTATTATCTAAATAAAGCGCTCGGGCCGATTTGTGTAGGTCCCTCTGGAAACGCTGCAAGCATCCTCTTGCTGTAGCTCTGACATACACTGCGTGTGGCTTCTGCTTCAAAATGACCAGGAAGAAACATATAAAGCAAGCTACATTCTCGACATCGATTCATCTGTAGTCAAACAATAACGCTTTCGAATTACTCTTTATACATATTCGATCTAAAATATTCTGAAAGTTTTTTTTAAATGAGATATTTTTATGTGTGTATGTATGTGTATTTACATTTATCTCAAAGTAATCATAAAGAACCATGATAACTAAATAAAAAGCGGATTAAGAACCATCATAACTAAATTAAAAAAAATAAGTCCAAATTATCGGGAGAAAGTTTCCAACTTTTTATGATTCTATATACAAAATGGAGTACATACGTTTAGAAGAAGCTTAGGTGTGGAGTGTGTTTCTCAGTCTGGTACGTTACTTTCTAAGTATTGATTTTTTTATATAGAAATGTGTAATTTGGCACAATCGTGATGTTAGAAGCAGATACTTTCAAATATTATTTTTCGTTTTTGGGTCGAAGAATTATGTAATTTGTGCAAAATTGAAGTAAATAACTTACTTGTTTAGGAGCTAGAAGTCTTACATAGAAAGACGGACATATAACGTTGTTATGAACATTATTAGTATTATGATTTTTATTAAGATCTGTTCGTGAAAGACAAATAGCATTGTGATTGCTGTGGAAATCTCTTCGTGGATGGACAAATAGAGTTGTGATTGCTTACAAAATCTGTCCATGAATGGGCAAATAGAGTTGTGACTGTTGTCAATACATGTCCGTGAATAGACACGTAGCGTTGTAATTTTTATTAAAATATGTCTGTTAATGAACAAATAGTGTTGCGATTGTTGTCAAAATCTTCATTACTCGACCTATTTTATCACTAGATGCTTAAAATTAAACTATGATTCATAGCCATTTTAATACCATAGGAACAGATATATCGTCGCTGATATCCACCTGGATTGCACATATTTCGTGACGTTACAATCCATTGAGGGCCCGAGTCTGTTTCAGGAACAGCTTCCGTTTCTTACTGTCTTCGAAAGTTTCTCTACACTTGTTAATTTAAAATGTTCTTAAATAGTTCATCCATCATCCTTTCGGTCTTCGATGAAGTCTAACCCTCCTGCTTCAATACAAAGATTTTGTTAACGCCTCGTTTATTCGTGACTTATGTGCCTATGTTTTATTTATTTAACATTCAAAAAAAAAGTGGAAAAGTGAAACTAACAAGATATACGGTCTTTGATGGCGGGTTGCACTATGGGGACTCGGGTTCGATTCCCAGCCGCTTATCGGGCGGGGCTGGACTGGTGTTCTAGTTGGCCGTAAGAGAATACTCCCGTATCTATAAATTCGCCATATACCAGTTGTATATATTACAGTGCGTAAAATAAATAAAATCTTAAATCGTTTCAGAATTTTTTCATTATTCGTAACTTTAAAAATCACCATATATTTAAGTCTAAGAATTTTCTTTATGACCTTCCATTTTAGAAGTTTATTAGACTCATTCTTCACCAAATTCCATGATTCAGCCCCACATTTAAAAACAGATTTTGAAATCTTTTGTTTGAATGTAATCGCTTAGTAAAAAGGTGGAATGTAAAAAATCACATTTTATAATTTCGACAAAAAAATCAATATTTTTTTTCAATAAAAAGAAAAATAATCGACACACAAATAGAAAAAATAAAGTAAGGAGAAATGAGATAGAAGTGATTATACTGAAAATGGAACGGGATAAATTAAGATATGGAAAGTGTATAGGGGCAGTAAATTTATGATGGTGAGATCCAACGAATTCCATTATTTAATAGCGTAAAGTAATGGTCATGAAAGGACGAACGATGTTTAGGAATGGGAAATATGTGTAAATTTTTCAGTTTTCAGAACCTACATTTAATCGATGGGCAGGTAATTTCATGTATCTGTCACCAAGGTAGAAAGGTTTATGTGGATTACCTAAAATATTACAAAGTAATGAAAGAATACGGAAATTGCGTCGATCGCAAATAGTCATTCATTTGAACCAGGATCTAAACTCAGAGATGTGATGATATTTTTTTGAGATCAAACACGTAAAACATACATATATTTTGAAGTTTTTCCAGTTTTGTTTAATAATATATTTGTTTATTTACTTTAATGTATCGAATTGATAAGTAAAGCAGACTTATTGCTATGAGAGTAATCTCTTAGAGCTAACCAGAATACGAGTCCAGCCTTACTCGATGAGCGATCGGGAATCGATCATAGATCCCCGCTTAATCCAACACAACCCGATTAATCCAACACACCACGACGATGGCATTGTAATAATTGGTTTGTAAGAATTGAATAACAAACATATCCATAGCTAAATAAAGGTGTTAGAGAGTCTTACTTAATGGAATTTTAGCCTTGAAGGGAGTGAACCTTTGTAGACATTTCAGAGACTGCGTCCTACCGAAGAATCGATGACAGACAACTTCATCTGGGACTGTCAACTAAGATTTTGATCGATCAGTAAATCCACATCCTTTACAGTATTAGAATATGTTATAACATAATGAAAACTGTGGTAAATCGTGTTTAGATAACCACTGAAATGTTCGAACTTATTAAGTACTAGCTGTGCCAACGATTTCGTTCGCGTAAAATTCGGAATAAAAATGGTCATTACAATTTTCTTTTTCTCTCATACAAACTATGTCATCTCGGGTATAAACTATGTTATCAAAATACGTCCAGTAGATTTCGTGTCATTGACGAACAAATTAACATACAGACATATATTCTAAAAACTAGTTTTCTGGCTTCTATTAGCATACTTTATGCTAAATCAAAAACGTTTTTTTATATATAGATCACTTGCCGCCTACCCGCCTTTGCTTACACAAAAAAGTGATATGACAGGTACAGTACCTAGATTTATTAACGGCACCTACTTTTCACGATTAGGTTATTTATTCTATGTAAAGCATTTTTTTTTTACCTTTAATATTTCTATTGTCAAATTTTGCAACAAAAAAAACGAATCATAGTGGACCAACTGTAATAATTATCAACACAGACCATTTAAATTTTTTGTTGACTTTTATATTATCTACAATACTTTCATACATCATCCTAATGTAGCCACAATACTTTAAAAGTTAAACACGAAAATGTTTGAGGAACCCGTGGATTTCTTTCACTCAAATCTTAATTGCGCCTTACCCATAATAAAGTTCTAAACATATCTTATATGGCCTGTGTCCATCTGGATAATATAAACTATAGCAAAGTGAAAATGTTATATTAATCTAATCAGCCGTTTTTGGACCAATTAGTACAATTAATTGAAATTAATTTACGAAGTCGTGTTTAAGAGTGTTAATCTATTTTAATTGAATACTTAAATGTTTTTTAACGACATATAGAAGCAGGGATCGATTAGCGACCTTAAAACAATTACAAAACGCTGGTGATTAACGATGTTTTCTGGGTATACGAGTGCGGTATCAATTAGCGTACAATTTTTTTTAGAAAAAGTCACGTACGCCTTCGAGTTTTATTGTAAATACGACAATTAAATCGACTAATGACGCAATCTATTAATAGTTTTAACCGTTGTTAATAAGTCGTTTACGATGGAATCGGTATTTAGGAAGGTTGAGGAAAATTTAGCGTTGTGAAATAGCTGCTACTTGGTTGCATAAGCAGGATCGAATAAAAGATAGCAACTGCGTTATGTACATATCTGCTATCTCTTATCTGTTTTCTTTTTGTATTTTTCTATATATACATATATATATATATATATATATATATATATATATATATATAAATATATATATATACACACATATATATAGAACGTTATTTTTGTTCATAGTTATTAGCACTAATATGGAGTCGAGCGTAGTTATATCATCTTTTGTATTTCCCCATATAGACGGTGTATGTGTAACGGATTTCGCTATTTTGTAAATTATTTTTTTTTAATTAAATTTTGCTTAACACATTTTTAATTATCTTAAGCACACTAGTAAGTCCACAATTAAATGAAACTACGTGATGTAGTATTATTTCTACTTTCTTTACCACGACCTAGGATTCGTTGTATTACAACTTCTTCAGGTGGGCTAATAGAATAATGAATTTCTACAAAATTAACGCCAAATGTATTTAACACGCTAGTAAGCTTAGAGATCCAGTAATTCCTATTAGTGTTATTTCCTAGTAGTTTAGTTGAAGTTGTTTTACTTGCTTGAAATAATTTCATTTGAAAGGACCTATCAAAAGTTATTATCGATTTTTTTTTCGAGATTCTTATGTTCATATCGATTCATAAATTCTTTATCATAGTCTTGCTTGGAAACTTGAGAAGAGGACCGGGAAGGGGGTGCGGGGGTACTGGAGCAAGCTATTCTTATGCTTAACATTTCTCTAAAGATTCGTGTTTTCTTTTATCAATCACAATAACAAATGAAATCAAAAGTCGTAAATTAAATCTAAATTTAATCTTAAAATGCTTTCTGACGATACCACAAAATATTTAAAAAAATTCATGCATGTAGAAACAACGAAGGATGTGACAAATGGACGGACAAAGTACGGACATGATTAAAAAATAAGAATTTCGTGTTTCACAATGCAACCATAAATGAATTCATTCACTTAGTCGAGTCTTCAATACCTACTGTAAAAGAATAAAAAAGAACTTTGGATATGATTGAAATAAAATGATATAAAGAGGAAAGTTTGTTTGTTTATGGGTTTTTTAGGGTTTGGCGCAAAAACAGATTATTGGATTGACATGGAACATTATTAGCCTAGTATCAAACATATTAATATTATTTTTTCCACGTAGGTATATAGAATATTAGATATATACTATATTAGGTATATAGAATATTAATTATTGATAATTAGGCTACCGTACCTCAAAAGGAAAAGAGGACCCCGTATATGATCACTTCGTTGTCCGTCTGTGGATCTGTGAAGATCCTTTTTCGCAGGAACGCGTTGACTTATCACGTTGAAATCAAATACTAAGACTACAGTCAGTTGGAGCAGAAACACGGTCATTTACCCGCATATTTCTACACTCGCAAATAAATCGAAATCTATGCGGTATTTCCCGTTGACCTAGAATCAGGATATTTGGCAAGAAACAAGGTTTCACTGCACAAGTAAAGGGAAGAATCCGAAAATCGTTAATTTGTAGTTATATCACATAAAAATATATTGTTTTTAAATATGCGCCTATGAAAAATATAGAGCAATTTTCGTTCTAAAAAAATTAAATTTTGTAAATAGTTTAATAGGAATATTAGGTACCTTTAAAATTTTATAAACATCCAAATGTGTACGGCACCCTCGGAGCGCGAGTTCCACTCGTGCTTGACAGGTTTTTGACAAATGTATATATTTTTTTATTATAATTTTTATTTAAATACAAGATACAAGTTATATTAGAACCCAATTGCAGCCCAGTAAATAATGCACCTAATTTCCCAAGTAAAGTTTTGAGATAGACCTGGCAACAAAATGTGCCTAAAATGACCATTTTGGTGGTACTAAACCGTTGTTCGTAAGTGGAAAATATTTGTGTTCAATTAAAAGAGCCAGTTTTAAAGATACCCTACGTATTTATGAAAAAAAAATTAGCCCCTCTTTGTAAATAGGGTAGGAACACCCTCGAAATATACTATTAAACAATTCTAAACACCATTTATAATTTTGGACCAAACAACTACATGTTTTGTGTGTTCCACCTTATTTCGTTTAGAAGTTAGAAACCTTGAGCAAACGGACAGGCACAGAGATAGCGTTGAAACACACACTTGTTACAATAGGATTCCGTTTGGACCTTTTGCGGATGTAGATCTGGAAATGATTATACATATATATATATATATATATATATATATATATATATATATATATATATATATATATAGGTATATATAGATGATAGCGCCCAGATGGACATATGTATAAAATGAGGTTATATCATTTAAGTTAAAGCAATTGGAGTACATCGGATGAATTTTCGAGTTAAGCTTTTGAACCGTTATAGCCATATTGAATAATGCATAATAGTAACGGAAACGTATAAAAAGTTCAGCTATATATATTGCTAATTATTATATATGTTATAAACTTTTTTTACTGTAAAATTGAAAAATATTAAATAAGTTTTTAAGTGAAACTTCTTGGGCGCGATGAGATTAAAATGTCAAGGTTGAATTTTGTGCAACGTTTTTATGCAAACGTTTTTCATGCAACGTTCAGTTGTAACGTCTGAATGTAACGAATGTATCGCAAGAAGGACGGATAATAGGTATTTACCTAACGACCGAAAGATATACATGAACACGATAGAATAAGACAGGAAATGCACGCATGTGCGAAAACAAACAAAAATGGCGCTCAATTTTGCTATCGTCTGTTTTGTAGGTTATGTCACAAAAATAAACTGTCAAAATTTTGTCGTTTTATTAATCTATTTACGATTGATGTATTACTAATTATACGTGTACTCATCCATTGCAAGATTAACAACATATGTACTTAATTTATTTATAAATCCAGAATGAACCCGCACATAGAGTTGTAAATTTAATTTACAACAGGAGTGATACATCCCGACTTCCTTCAGTTGCATTTAGCCGCGTTCTAGCACTGGCATAGTGGGTATTTTTAATCGACAATTGTCTATGCACATTGATATGAAAATTTTATTACATATTTGTAATGACATTTTATTAATTTTTCTAAATGTATATGTAGCATTAAAATCTTACACGAATTTAGTACAATCTATGGACTTACACTTAGGATATATTTCTTTTTCTATCTGCCGTTTCACCCCTTACTACATACTTACAAATCAAGGTGCGCTCAAATTCTTCGAGAATTCTTTGAGAAATTTATCTTCATTATCTTTCTCTCGTGGACACGCACATTCACAGACGCACCATGAACATTTGACAGGCTTTTGGCATAGATTAATATAGATTCGATGCCACGTATCGACGGCTCTCCCTCTGCACCCATACACAGACACCAATTTATACTCTGGAATATTTTTTTCTCAAATTCTCAAATTTTCTTTTTTGGTTAAACGCACTAAAACATTAAAACCATAGGTATCAAACTAAGGTTTGGAGATTATTATACGCGGAATAGACATATACAAATGCCTACATTCCAAAAGTACGTTTGTTATAAGCATTTTTTATTATAAAATCGAGTCCTATTCGGCTAAAACACCAGACAAACAAATAAATCGATAAGTATATTAATAAATTGACATTAAGTGATTACTACTAACGGGAAATAAATAAAAAAAAATTGGAAAAAAAATTGATTTCCTCCATCAGATATTTAACGAGAATGCGACGTGAAGTAAATGTAATTGAGGAAATAAAGAAGAAAATGCTTCAGCCACGTTGATCGCATGGGCGGGAATGGCTGGTAAGCAGGTATATCAGTCAACACAAGTGATTGATACAAGAAAATGTGAAAGATCAACAGCGATATGGGTAGATGATATTGTTTATTAAGTTTAAAATATGGCAATGCGAGAAGCCATACAGAAGAGTGGAGCGAATCAATACGACGTTGACGAATGAGTGACGTGAAAGAAGTATGATAAGGAAGTCCTCAAATTATTTAATATATGTAGACCCTCATCCTTCGTTATTTTTCCATGTCTTTCCTATTCCTCTTATATCCCTTGTTTTATTTCATTTAACATTATATATATACATTATATCTAGGTATACATGGGCTCCGTACCTCAAACCGAAAAACCCTTAAAGGTCACTCAACTGTACGACTTAGAAACTTGAAATTTGACGTCATCTTTTTAACCCACTAATTTTGAACATCTTTTTAAACCATTAATTTTGAACTAGCTAACTTTTAAAAAATATTAATATAAATTTTAAAGAACCCTCTTTGAATAAAATTCAATTGGTCAATTGTCTTTTAAAGTTTACGCCTCATATACGGTGGCATTTGAATGGGTTTTTCATGAGGAATAAAAATTATTCCTCGTAACAAGCCCATATTTCACAATTGTTATTAATTTAGGAACATTTTTAAAATGAATATTTTAAAATATATTCTAAAAAATATTCGTAAATACAGCATACCACTTGTTATATCCGAAACTATTAGACCAAAGCTCATGAAAAACGGGGTATCTAGATAAATGTTCTAGAAGTTTACAGGAAGTATATAACGATTATCTTAGATCTTACAATTTTTAAAATATGCGCCATGTTTTTACGCCTGTAAACAATTTACCTAGTATGAAATATTGCGAAAAATTAATATTTGTAAATAGTTTAATACAAAACTGTGTAACCTTAAATATTTATAAGTGCTTAAACGTGTATGGAACTTTGTAGCGCGAGTTCTACTCGTACTTGTCAGGTTTTTTTATGTTTTTGTCATTAATTTGTTTGCATTAGTCATTGTCTACAACATAGCGTAGTACTAATATTCCACACTAATCGCATTATGATCGGCTGTGGTACCTATATCGCTCTTGCTATAATAAGTTCGTCATCTGTATACTTGGCTTTATAAGTTGCAGTAAAGTTTAATTAATATATATATATATGTATATATATATATATATATATATATATATATATATATATATATATATTAATTTAATACTAATTTTGTTTCAGGTATTTTCTGCCAACTTTCTATTTGTAAGACGAAATTTCTCGCTCTAGATTACGCGCTTCGTGAAACTGATGAATAAGCAATTATAAGTACAGTTTCTTTTGATATTGGTATTATTGGTACTCCTGTATCTCATTTATAGTGTCTCCCAACTCGCTAACGATGAGGAATACCTACTGTCCTGTAATCGGACTCAAGAACGTACGTTTCAAATAAAGTGATTCTCCTAAACATTAAGTAGTGGCGTATTTCCTTTTTATGTAATCTATATTTTTATTCAATTTAAAGGTTTTATATTAAATTATATCCATTATTTGGTACACATCTACACACACAGTTCATATACTTACAAGCGCTTTCGTTCATCACATAAACGCCCAACGACAAAAGCCGACATTTTACGAGCGGCTAAAAAGCGTCATAAAAAGTCCCCCTCCTCTGGTCGCGATACGTCGGCCTCCCATTGGCTGGCGCGGGCGGAGTAAAAAACAGACCACGCCCCCCGCGTAGTTCTTTGTCGCTCGTTTTTTATTGCCCCGGCAATCGGTCGCGACTCGCCGTAGCGGTTTGTTAGCGCCGCGCGGGTAGGTATGTATTATGTAGCTAAGATGCGCTTGTATATAATAATGGTGAATTTCTCATTCTTCGCACTCAGATTTACCAATGCCTTCTGTGATTGAATTATACAATTACCTCGATTGATTACGATTTCCTTATTAAGTACAACATTTCATGTATTCATTTTATATAAACTTTGCCTATGGCTGCGCCCGTGTTAGTTTAATAGATTTTAAAAAACTTCTTTAACTTAAGATTTCAATTAGGCTAGTTATGTAGTTAGGAGGTAAATATTATTTTGAATATAATTTCTTTCTTCTTTATAATTTTTTTAAATATAAACCTGACTCTTAAGGTTCCATAGCCAAATGGCAAAAATATAGGTATAATTTCGTCCTGTCCGTCTGCCCGTCTGTCTGACCGTATGTCACAGCCATTTTATTCGGACACTATTGGCACTATATAGATGAAATTCGGATGGTTAGTATCTTCTATGAACCGCTATTCAAGATAGATCTTCGAAAATGATATAGAAGTTCCAAAATAACTTTTTTTTAAGTCAATAGTTGTTGAGACATGCGCTTCAAAAATCTTAAAAAATGTATTCCTTTCCCTCTAACTTTTCAACTAACGTGTGAAATTAAAAAAAAATTAAGGAAGTAGAACTTAAAATAAGCTTTCAACTAAAATTTATTTGAATAAGATATATTGCGTAGCTTTTGAGATACCTATAGGATCTTTTCTGTACCGACCGCAGAATTAACTTTGTTTTCACAGAGTCTTTGAGAAACACAAACTTGTAAGTTTAACATTCTTTGGTGCTACGGAACCCTTTGTGTGCGAGTCCGACTTGCACTTGGTTAGTTTTACTAATGCGATAGTAGATAGTAGCGATTTTTGCGATAGTTGCCCAGTCTGAAATGCCGTATAATAATTATGGTATTAACCAACAAATATGGCATATCAAATGAAATTGACTTTTAAATATTAAATTAATAGGTTTATGTGCGGGGCATAATTTTTATGTTTACTGTTCTACTTCGAATAGAATAATAATATATAGACTATACTTTAATCTAGGATAGGTATATAAAACATTTAATAATTCGTTTAAGCACGACAGATATACAAACAAATAAATAAACAGACAACGTTTCCTTCCAACCAACCTTTTAATATATTCGTAGGAATTTTACCAACTACATTGCCAAGAACAACTCCCGTCTTATAACTAAAAAGGTGTAGCTGATCTTGCACATTTTAATTAGCGGCAATCACTTAGCCCTTATCGATTACCTTTAGTATTCCTTCTCTTCTTCACATCGCCGATTTAAATTCCAACACTTGTCACATTTCAAGAAGTTAAATGGCATTGTTTAATGTACTCTAGGGGTTAAAATCCATTAAATACCTCACTATCTTTTTGTGCCTTGCCTAGCCTTGACGTACCTACGTATTACTCGTCTAACCATTATATCGTTTAATTTTTGTGGATCAGGCCGTCTATCATTGATGAATTCTCAGAAACTATATGACGTAGAAACTTGGAATTCAACATGGTAATATATCTTATTAACACACATATTTTTGAAGTGGAAACTTATTTTGACACACCGGCACACTTCTCCTAAGCAGGGAATGAAATTGAGCCGGTGACGCTGAATCGGATAAACTCGGCTCCCTTCGGCATCGAACAAGCGCATTCCAAATTCAAAAATGACGAAATGTGATCAATTGTATGTGCATTGCATTGTTCGGTTAAACTTGGCTCCCTTCGGCATCGAACGACTCGCTCGTTCACTATCTAACACGGAATGCATCTCTTCAAGAATTTACGTTTTGTTTGTTAATATTAATTTATTTGAGTAAGTTTAATATAACACGCGTATGTTATTTGTGTTTTTTAATTTTATATTGAACATTTCTAACATAAACTATGTGGTCTTGAGCATAACAATTTTTTATTTTTCTTTTTAAAATATTTATATATCTACGTAAGAATTAAATAGGCGTTATATAAAAAATCTACTCATATTTAGAAAAAAAAATCATAAGATTTCGTTGGAAAGGTCTTGTTATAAGAAGCACAAATTATTTTTTCATAATTCTTAATTAATTATTCAAAAAGATATTCTAAAAATAGGCATGAAAATAAAACATTTCCGAAACTATGAAAACAACAATTATGAAAAAATATGTCGAAATGTGTACGGAACCCTCGTAGTACGTGTTCTACTGGTATTTGATAGGTTTTTTGTTTATTAACCGTGCCAATAATATTGACAATCCTCCACTGCGTTATTATTTTTCACTTATCTCATTACGCTGTCTATAAGTGATTGTTCCTCTAGACATAAATCCATCACATTAGCCTTAGCCTTCCAAGTTTCAGTAAGGGTCAATAAAGAAAATAAATTATATATATATATATATATATATATATATATATATATGTATATACATACATCTAGAGATAATATTTTAAAAAAATAAGTAAGTATGGACATGTCCTCTAGGCATTCCTGTCATACTACTATGCAGATAGTTTATATATTCATTATTTTCAATATTAACTATTTTTCGGGTAATTTTATAATTAACAAACAGCGCAGAAATATACATATCTTTGATGTATACTTCGGTATATTAGAAAACATTAAAAAGAACGCTCTTAGGTTCTTACCCTTGAACGACCTTTATTATCCGAAAAGTTAGAAAACTCTTCAAGCAGTCAGCGGACAGGGACCATTAGCTGATCGCATCTCGCGCTAATCTCGCTCCAGTATTGAGTAACAGACCGCAACGTGACGTTTTCTTCAGTTTTCCTCATAGGCATCTAGTCCGTACCTATCTCTGATTTTGTATATTGTATCTGATGACCTCTGTCGTGTCCATCGATGATCAAATGTACATATTTATGTGAATCGAGTTTATCGCGGGCGTGGTGGCTTGTTTTCAATTTTGACTTTAATTACCAAATTCTACATTGAATTGCGAATAACTTGTTTAGGGTTCGTATCCGTGATTTAAAATAAATTATTGTACTTACGTTAGTTTAGACAAATCTACTTTATGAAAGTAACAAAGCATAAACTAATTTTCCAACATTTGTACGAAGTTGCTTGTGCTTTTTATAAAATGATCGTGAAAAATGAATGGGCTGGTGGAAATTAATTTAGTGCAGACACACTTATATACAATATGCAACACACAAAGAGTCTATTATAATTAAATTTCAATATAATCGGATTCAATATAAAAAAATAAACAAAATATTTTATATAGGTATAAACAAAATCTTTCCAAAATAAAGAAAACATTGTTTATGATAAGAACCATTAATTGTATGGTGGAACATAACTTGGTGGCGTTATAGTTAACACGAAATGAAATGAAATTAAGCGAGAATAATAAATTAAATGTAATTTTATAAATAAAATAAAATAAAATTAAATTGAATTAAATTAAATTGAATTAAATTAAATCAAATCAAATTCAATTCAATCAAATGAAATCAAATTAATTAATCAGCTATAAAAGCGTGGAATTAGAGTACATAATTTACCCATATTACCTTTTTTTAACGATAAAGTTAGATTAAGTAATATTTTTTTAGCGTTTTTTATCTTGTTTATTTTTTTCTCATCCAACATTTAATTTTTATTTATTTTATTGGAAAAAGGTGTGGGGTGAATCATAAACGTGTCCAAATTATTGTAAGTACCGGCCGGCGATAGTTAACTCTCACAAGGCGAAGGATAAACGGAGTGCTCCAAGACTCTGTTTTTAGGACGTCAGTCACATGTAATCGTAACATCTATTATTTTAATCTTTAAATGAATGATATTTCCTTTTTTAATGTAAAAGAAATTTATTTATTTTTTAAGACTTTTTATTATAAAAATATATTTTATTATAAAAAATAAACGGCTTATTATATTTTTATCACTGTAAATTGGTAAGATTAGTTGTTTTATGAAGTAGAAAAATTATGCGTTTTTATTATTGAAATAATCATTTTTTATGTATCTGATTCTGAATAAATTTATCAAATAATTAATTGCTAATAAAGGAAAAACGGTTAAGTCCAGGTAGGATTCGCGCCCTGAGACATCCATATAGTTTTATCCTCTTTTTAGAAATTGCGTGAATAGGTGCTTTACAAATAAATGAAAACAAAAAGTTTGTTGCGTAAAAATTCCATAATAATTAGTAACCAATTATTTACCTTTGATGATGCTATGAGACCTTCCTTTCTGCTAAATTTCAAGATTCCATGTCAACTGGAAGTATCTCAAACATTTCGATGAGTCAGTACCACAGTACGTTAATTAAAAGGCGGTGCCTTTTTGTTGCTTTGCGTTAGAAACTCGACATTTTTACAAAAAAATGGGCCTGATAGACCTTAGTATTCTGACACTTTTAGCAGTTTCTCAGAAAAAAAAAATCTCGAAGGACAAACACACAGACATACGGACAACAAAGCCCTATAAGGGTTCCTTTTTTTTCATCTGAGGTGGATGAACGCAATGAACGCAATACATTTTTGAAACATGGTCACATTACTAAATAGTATCAATAACATGCGAATTTATTTTCAATTAATTAATTTACAGTCATAGTACACATGCCCATTCTTTTTTCTATAGGTAAATCAACGAATTAACAATTTGAATTCAAGTTTAATATAATTTAATTACCGTTCTTTTGCACAAATTAGATCAATTTATCTTTTTCAACAAAAAGCCATATATATATATACACACACGCACACATATATATATATATATATATATATATATATATATATATATATATACTAGTTTTTGTACCGTGGATATCCTTCCTAACTCGCTCGAAAATGTCATCAGAAATGTCATTTTACAAGACAAGACAATTTGACATTACACAAGACAATTTCACATTCGACTAAACAATTCGTTGAAATCGAAACTCTGGATATAGTATAAAATATCTGGACAATCCATTTGGCAAATATAATTAAGCACAAAATGTAGTACGATTAACAAATATACTACAAATTTACATCTGGGTTACTTATTATTAGACAATGGTATATCATGGTTACTTTACATTATTCCTTGTTTAATACAAACAAAGAAGCAATTTTTATAGAGACATGTGAACTTTCGTGCGTTGAACTGTACACTTCGTTTTGCTTAGTGAATGACTTCCAAAGTTCCACTCACAGAATAGTTATGAACAACAGAGAAAACTTTAGGAAATTTTCTCACAAATTCGGCAGGTTTACGAAAAAAGGTATTCAGTTTCATCATTGACGTAATAACACACATGTTATGACGTAAATGTTAAGTTACAGTTAAGGACGTGAATAATTCGTAGAATGTTATTTCTCAAAATTAAGTCTTGCTCATTAGATAAAATTATTAAATATATTTTTTTATCGGAATAAAGTTGCATTTTCCACTTCCTAAAATAGAAGTGGATATACGTGTCATTTTAGCATGCAAAGAAATCAGTGGGCGGGGGTGAGTAGTGGTTTTGGGTTTTTTGCACATGCAAAGTGATACCACACAAATATTAATCTAACCTAATCTAACCTACACCTTGAGTATAGGTATAGATGCAATGCATCGTTAAGAAAAGCATCTTTAAGAAAATGGTGTGTTGCGTCTCTATTTGGCGCGAATCCTATCTGCACTTCACCGTTTTTCCTTTATTAATAATTAATTACTTGGTACATTTTTTCAGAATCAGATAAATAACATAATCAGATAATAACAACAACACTTAATTATTTTTTTTTAATTCCGCGTCTTTAATTAATTTTCCGCTATAAGACGCATAATTTTATTGATTCAGTCCAGGATATTGTACACTATATTATGTAATTGTCAGATTTCTATTCTTTCTTTATTAACCAACAAGTTTGCTTTAATATAACCCCGTTATGTACACGACTGCCAGCATTCCGAAAGCTTTTTGGAATATTTACCTCTTACGGCTACAGGCGGTACGGCGCACTCTGCGGTGCCGGGATAAATCCCAGCCGCTCGTTGAATGGAGCTGGAATGATGTTTGTAATCGTATAGCTAAAATGACACGGACTAGCAACGGATAACAGTGCTACTGGTGTGAAAAGCTACTCACTGCGATAGTCTCTAAAGGTACGGCCATTGGAGAGAGGCCTAGGTCCAGCAGTGAACTGAGGCAGTTGTTGATGAATTTGAGCTTTAGCATCAGAAAATTCCTATATAATAACTGAATCTGTGCCTATCTATCTTTTAAGTATCCCCGTGAAACAAAAATTTAAAATAAACCATAATTAACTTAACCAAGGCAAATAAGTTTCATACCGTTTAAGTGAAATCCTTTTTTTCACTTACTCGATAGGCGATTCTTATATACTAGTGGGTAATATTTAAGTTTTAACGCTATTCGTTTACGTGAAGCTCATTCGGTCAATCTGACATTTTAAAATTCTTTGGCGACAATCTCTACTCTGTGCAATTGTTTGACCACATAATATTACGGCTTTGATATTGTCAGTGTGAAAGTAGATAATGAATCTGTTATTGGTGAACGTAAACGATAAATCTTTTAGTGTATTTTTAATATATAATTTCGTATATTTGTAACACATATTAGGTATAAATTTTAGCTTTCTTTAACTATACCAACTCACTCTTCCGTGCGGGCAATATGCTTAAAAAGGGGTACAAAGTTTTGTCTTCACTCACATATATATATATATATATATATATATATATATATATATATATATATATATATATATATTTAAATATTGCAAATAATCGTTAATATTTATAACGGTTTTACATTATAGTATCTATTTCCAAGTTTAGTGTCAGCTGACAGATTACCAGCACAGTATTCATCCTAAGCGGCCAGACGTCACTAATATTACTAATTTTGTGGATTATGTGTTTGGTTTGCAGAGTGTAACTCGCTAGAAATTGAGTAGAATTCCTTCATTTAATTATACATTGTCAGGTTTGTTGATACCATTCTGAGACTATTTATGCATATATCTCAGAATGGATCAAACAATCATCATCATCATATATATTAATACGCTAAGGTTTTAAGATGTTACACTCCCTTTTTGGAAAAAACCTCACAACTAATCCACATAAATTATATATCATTTTATAGATAATTGCTTGCTCTACCGGCATCCACAAATAAAAAATTTATTATTGCTATTGTTTTTGGAAATTAATTAATTATTAAAATTATATACACAAAACAGCAATGCTGCCATCTAACGGCTCAACGTCAATATGATTGACGGTCGGTAAAATTTTTGTTTAATTTCAAATCCACTCACGTATATACGTGAGTGGCGCTTTAGCTCAATGCTTTTGATACTTGCGCCTCTATATGTCAATTTTAGTAAAATATTTGTTTGATCTGTCATCTGAGCTTCATAATGGATTAAATAATGCGAAGACTTCGCACAGGTCACGCTAGTATATATATATATATATATATATATATATATATATATATAGATTGGTATCAAACAATACACATATCAGAATGTTATCAAACAAAATATATTTCAGAATGGTATAAAACAATACATTTCTCAGCATGGTATCAAACAATATATATCTCAGAATGGTATCAAACGTGACGTGACAAGAATATATCTCAGAATGGTATCATTTAATAGACTAGGTGAAGGTAAACCAAAATCAATCAATACTTTTTTCATTCATTTGCCTTCCCTTCATGCAAAATTATGAATTAAATGGAACGGCGGTCGAAAGGGTAATGACACCGGTCATTCGTAGGGCGTCTTGGCGTGATTTTGGATAACCATAAAATATTTCACATCCATGTCACCAAAACCTATCAGAAAACCTACAGGATGTCATGCAACATCCCCATGATTTCCGTGATAGTGAGTGTATTGTGATGTTGTTCCATTCTTTACTCTTTAGTATCCTTGAAACCATTACGGTCATCTGATCTCTGCATACAGTAACTTATATACCTGCTCATGTGGAGATAATATTAAAAAAATGTAATAGCTTTTTATATAAAAATGTATTTATGTAAAAATTATGGGTACTATACATGGGTATAATTTCTTCATATTTTATTACGAGTACGGTCGGATGTAATTAAATCCAATTCCGACGGGAATTGCTTTTGATCGGGCATTTTTATTTAAATTATTAAATAATTATGTTGATAACCCCTTGGTCTTGGGTTTGATAAAGCTCTGTGCTGCTGACTGTGACGTTAGAGGACGGAATCGTTGTGTATTTCATCTGCATGGATCGTTCACGAACGTCCTGAAGCGCTCATTGGATTTTGTCACATTTACGTTGATCAACTCAATATTACTAGAGGTGCCCAATCTTGATATCTTTTCTGCTCCATTGACTGCTTTAGGAATGGATTATAGAGTTGCCTGGTAGTCCACGATCGATGATATACTATAATTTGTTAGTCATTTGAATTCATGTGGTTTTTCTGTTTCATTCATTATAATGTTTATTTTATTATGTATACTGTTAACTACTGTATGTTTGTTGTTTGCACATGTCCAATGCTTTGAGGAAGCCCGTAAGGTGAACGTGAATTTTTTTAATAAATAAATATACTACGCATCATTCAATATTTAGAGTTTCGTATGTCCCTAAATGTATACGAAATACTTGTAGCGCGAGTTCTGCTCATATTTAGTAGGTTTTTTTTATATTTAACTTTGCAACGTGATTTTAAAAATCTAGTAATTTTCTTAAATGCACGTAATGCCTTTCTGCAACGTGATCATCTGCCATTAACAACAAAACGTATTAACTAAATTTCACATTATTAATAGCTGTCATCATTAGTTGAACTAATTGTCATATTTACAATAAAACTCGAAGGCGTACGTGACTTTTTCTAAAAAAAATCGTTCACTAATTGACCCACAGTCGTATACCTAGAAAATGTTATTAATTACGAGCGTTTCGTAATTGTTTTATTGTTGTAAATCGATCGGCCGCTACGTCATCGTGGAAAGAATCGCACAGCGGAACATTTCAGCGTTATTTGTTAGATCTAGAAAGATAGGAAAGTCGCGTTAATATTCCACGAAAATATCGCTCAAGTTTAAACATATATCTGTAATGAAAATGGGATTAATTTATAATATATATGGTGACCAATAAAAGAATATATTTTTTATGCATAAAAGTTATTTTCTGCAGAGAATACAACTTTATCACTTTAGGATACAGATGATTTTTTTTCTAAAATAAAAACGTTTCTTTAAAAGAGATCTTGTTAAGTACGAGTTTAACTCACACTTCGAGGGTTCCGTATCCACTTAAATGTATCTACTACCCATACAAAAATATTGCCTAGTACATCATTAACCCACGCGATAAATATTTATTTTAAAGTTCAAAGATATTATTTCTGTTGATTGTAAGAGGTTTCTATGAACTTTTTACAGACCCAACTATATGCCATAAGTTGGCTGACTGTTGCTGGTAAACTAGCAGAGCCTAGTCAGCAGTGTTCGTAATTTTCCTGTTAATTTCGTTATATACACTACTATTGTGAATATTTTGAGGTATTAAAAAATAATTGTTTAGCCCATGGGAGTTGGGGACACGTAATTGTAACAGAAAATACCAATTTAAAGCTTAACATTTCGTAAACGGATCCCCGTATGGTAAAACTGTTCATGACATATCACCAATATTTTTGGTAACCCTATTAAGGATATGCTATTAAATGAGATATTCGAATAATAAACAAATGCACACTAATTTTTTTAATTTTATTTCCTAACTTTATAGGAATAATACATTTCAAATTACACAAACAAAACGGTTGAACCTCCGGACAGCAGACAGACATGACAAAACTATAAGATTCCTAGTTAGACTACGAAACTCTAGAAATAGACGGTGTATTGACAGTACACACGATTTATATATATATATATATATATATATATATATATCAAAAAGTTTCAACGAATGATATGATAAATCGTAAAAAAGAAATAAAAAATAAAAGAAAAGAAATAGTTAAATAATCTGCTAAGTACGAGGGACTTTTTATGCATATTTTATACACATGTAAAAAATTATGCATATTTTCGTAGGTTCCTGTTATTTATAAATAGTTTTTAAAACCTCTAGAATCAAGACCCATTATTATAGTTTTTTTCAATAGATTTTATAAGCTACTGGAAACCATGTTATTTTCATAATTGTAAGGTTCGTGCTTTCGGTAATATGGAAGGACAAGGCGTGACGTTTCTCATATATACTACGTACACACATATTTATATATATATATATATATAATAAAATTGTAACAGACTAAATTCTGTATATGGAAAATATTTTAAAAACAGTGATTGATTTAACGAGTAGAATGATATTAAAAGCCGGAAAAACATTTTTTAGAATTGTTGTCTGTCTCCCTGCATGTTATTTTGAGCGTCAATCACGCGAAGCATTACCTGCTGGATAATGCTGGTAATAGTTTAGTTTAGTTTTTGGTATGGTGATAGTTACAGAGCTTAACTTATACTTAAGAGCAACATATGAGAGAAAAAAAAAGAAAAAAAACGTTCTAACTTTTCTTATTCCGTATTTCAAGCGAATGGAGTCGTAAACACAGTAGGTATTTGTATATAATTGGACACATACAATTACTAAAAAATACACATACAATTACTAATTCACTATATTTAGAAATTTGAAATTTCACCATTTGCCCCGTGCGTGAAAATAAAGAAAAATTTCTAATTTGCCCACTCCAAAATTTGCATATAAATATTTTTCATTGCAAATCGCGAGCTTCCACATAGAAGCTTTTTGGAAACTGTACGTAGAACGGTTTAGAAACGGGAAAAGGCAGTTAAAAATAAATAGGCGGATATGTGAGTGACGCGGAATCTTAAAAATTATGTTTTATTTTTTTACAAGAAATGTACACTTAGGCGATAGACCAATAAAAAACTCACTTCTTATATATATAAAAAAAAAATATAGCGATTAAACAAGAAAACTCATTGTTGATTTATGTGTCTTTAAATACCTTATTTCCCAAAACCTCTTACAAAAATTTGTGGGAGGTTAGTGCTGTAGTAAAATACTTTTGTACTGTGCACGGTGCACTTTTAAAAGATTTCCCCTTTAAACTATTCTCCACTATAGAATCTTGTTGAAAAATTCAAAGGTTTTGCAATAGGATATTTGACTATATTCTTTTATTACTAGAATAGAATAAGTAATAACATTAGAAGCGGTTCAAATAAATATATCGGACTTTTCATTACAAAGTTAGAACGACTTAAAAACTGACGAACTACGATTCGCGCGAAAACGTCCCATACAAAACACAACTGGCTTATGACGTCACTGGCCTGTTATTTAGCATTCATTATAAGGGAATTTATTAAATATCTTTAGTACCTCGTTAAATATTGCGTTTAAGTTATATATTGTTTATTATAATTTTCTCATTTTGTTACGTGGAAACTAAATTCATAATAACTTTATCGATCTAATGAACTACAAATTTATACATTTTCCTATTTAGAAGTTTCGATTATTTGTTTGTTATATGCATTACTTGTTTCATCACGAGGTTTTTTTAAACCTACTCTGCAATTTCAAAACATTCATATAAAAAATATCGACATCACTCAAATGACACACGAGAATAAGTGAAGTTTAACCCGCGTAAAGAATTTTACTATAACAGTTATAAACGCGTATAAAGGCACCGTATAAAATTAAGGAAATCTGTATTAGTAATGGTTGGCAATAGACGTGATACCGTGATAGTTTCAAAATATTAATAATGGTACATTATAAGCAAGAGAATTTATTAATATTAATTTTGAATGTTATAATGAAAATGTAAGAGATCAAGTTATAAGTTGTAGCACAAACGCAAAATATGTTTCAGTAAATAGTCAACAAATTTATTGTATGATGTTGTTATGAACAGTACTATTTCTTAGTAGGGTTTAAAGTCCATCATAGTCAAAACATAATTTAAACATAAACGGTGACTTAGATTGCGTTTATGTTGCATATCGCATGAGGGTGGTTGCAGTGTGCATGATTATATAAATAGTAACATCATATTCCACGTAGTGAAATGTCGATTGCCCCAAAATTCTGTGTTCGTATAATAATCATTCGAAACTCAGCCGACAAGCGAGCCGAGTTGATAATAAACGTGACTAGAAATAATAACAAGATTATTAAAACGGGTTGAGATAAAATGAAGTTGCCATTGGAAAATTACAAAATTTTTAATTTGAAAAGAGTTAAATTTTTAATTTGAATATTTCAGTTCCAACTGTTTCGAAATAGCCGCGTACCCATAAAAATATTTTTAAAACAATAGGGAACCTTTTTTAAATGTAAGATGAGCAAACAAGCTAATATTTTTATTATTTATTTAGTTGCGTTTAGTATCAAATAAATAATAAAAATATTAATAAAACTGCGTTAGTCAAAAAGTTGAATGGACTATATCGTGAAGAGAATATTTGTTTTAATAATTTAATGGACTTAAAAACAATATGTACTAAATTGATTTATGTTTGCTTATTTATAATTATAAATAAAATTAAATATAATAATTATGTTGGGAAATACTGAATCGATTTTATCTTAGGCATAAATACTGGAATATATAGGGTGATATTATACCGATGAAGCTTTCTATAATAGATTAACTTTCTATAATAGATAACTAAGGACATGTGAAAAGTATCAACACATTTTAGTATAGAGTAGGTACATTTATTCCTACACCGATATTTTTCTATTCGATACTTGTACCCACATGAGTACTTTACCACAGATTTTGTATCGAATCTTTCTCGAAATTTTGTCCTTGAAATAATGCTTCAAAAACTCCTTTTCAATTGCAACTAAGTGGTGTCAGTATAACTACCAAAATGTTGTAAATTGGTGACAAATTGGTGATTCCAAATTGGTGACACTTCATACTGTTTTTAGAGTTCCGTAGCCAAGTGACAAAAAAGGAAACCTTATAATTTCGTTCCGTTTGTCTGTCTGACTGTCCGTCTGTATGTCACAACCATTTTACTCGGAGACCATTGGTACTATTTAGATAAAATTTGGATGATAGGTGTCTTTTATGAACCGCTATACAATGTAGTTAAAAACACAATTTACAAGTGGAGTTACGAAAAAAATTATATTAGGGGTTGCACTCCATATATGTAACTGAGGGATGAAAAAAATCCAGTGCACATAGGATATGGGGTATCGTTAGACAGGTCTTAAAAAATTATGTAGAGGTTCCAAAACAAATTTTTTATATAAGTCAATAGTTGGTTAGCTAAAGGGGAGAACACGGAATAGGAGCCACATAAGAAAAAACTCCAATAATTTTTGTTTATAATCACATTTTTGTCTACTTTTTTAGTCAATAGTTGGGATTTACGTTTCGAAAGTCTTAAAAGTCCTTTTTAAAAGAACTTCTTACTTTTCAAATAAAGTGTGTAAAATTCTGAAAAAAATTAACATAGTAGAAGCTATAATCAATTTTGGTCTGAATCAGATGTTGGGCAGTTTTTGAGAAATGGAATATTTTTGGTACCGACCGCAGCGATATTTGCGACTTTTTTTCAGTGTCTGAGAAATACAAAGTTATAATATTGTTTGGTGCTACGGAACCTTTCGTGCGCAAGTTTGATTCGCACTTGGCCGTTTTTTTTAATTCGAGCAAAGGCATAAATAATAATTTCCTCTGTACCAAATGCCGAATAACTATAAGAAGAAATTAAACACTGAAGCACTCGTTTCAGTGCCTAACCAAGAGTAAAAGGAAGGAAAGGAACAAACATTTTATATTTAGTGATTGCACAGAGAGAGAGCGGGAAATTTGGAGCTTTATCCATATTCACTCTCTTCTATAAACGCTCGCTAAGTTGTTTCGTGTTTGCGTTTTCAACGTTAATTAATTGAAATCTAATTTTATCCTTTTACAATTAAAATATTTTATACAATTTGCATTAAATTTCTTATTTAAACGAGCATAATTTGTGAAGTAGTGTGTTTATAATTTTTGATGGACAGAATATCGTAAAGACAGTAACAAATATGTATAGATTTAGATGGGATGTGGAGGGTAACTTGTCACAAAATATATCCTTAATTCAACTTTCACGGTAAGTATTCATGAATCGCTATATCGATACTTTCCTTTTGAGACTTTTATCTATAGTTCTCATTTTATCGATACTTCTCATTTCGATACTATTATGCCCCTAGTTGCGTCATCAGAAGAGAAAAAACAATTATAATTAAGTGCATGCCAAACGCGTATATCAACATCATTTACAAGGTAAGTACTAAAATGTCGTTCTCATATTTATTTAGGCGCACTAAAAATAGTTAGAGTAATTTATTTTTAGTAATGTCAGTTTTAAAGGTTCGAATTGAAAAATATTTAAGGCCAAAAAAATTATGAGAATTATACAGAATCTGATTCAGCCCATGAAGCGCTATTTTATTATCATATCTCAAAAGTATTCGTTCTCGTATTTACTTAGGTACACTAAAAGTAGTAAGAGTAATTTATTTTTACTAATGCTACTTGCAAAGGTTCGAATTGAAAAATGTTCAAGGCGAAAGAAATTATAAGAATTATACAGAATCTGATTCCGCTTATGAAGCGCCATTTCATTAGCATATTTCACAAGTGTCAAATATTAAATTTTTACAATTTATTGAGTATATACGTTAAATCAAATTGTTTCTTAAACAATAGTTCCCTGTGTAACTGAGGAAGCTTACACAAATATTAAACAACAGTTTATTCTAAAAATATTTTATGTAGGTATCTACGGAATACGTATAATGAAAGTTGCTAATTTTTTTTAAGATTAATACTATTATGCAAAAACAATTCTAAGCTTGATTGAAAAAAAAACAAAAAACAATTAACCAAAAAGCAAATATATAAAAAATTATAACATATATCACTTAGAAAAATTGTTATTGAACCATGAAATGATTTTATTTGTCAAGTTAGCTCTTTTCTATAGGTACATTACTTCACTATTTGATATATCCAGGTGTCAGTGACAATGAGGGTGCAGTTAATTATGTCGTAATTGTTATTGAGTTGACTCAATACTTTTCTACTACTTGACATTTCGCCAATGTGTATCGGTTCTCAACTCGGCTTGCTTGCCGGCTAAGTTCTCACTAAGTACCCATAAGACAAAGGCACATAATATGGCGGTAGTAATTTACAATATTGAATATATTTGGCGTTAATTTTGTAGAAATTCATTATTCACAATTAAATGAAGCTACGTGATGTAGTATTATTTCTACTTTCTTTAAGTTCTATACCACGACATAGATTTCGTTGTATTACAACATCTTCAGGTGGGTTATTAGCAAAGATTCTTTCGAATAACCCACCTGAAGATGTTGTATCTTTGCTCACAGCCCACCTGAAGATGTTGTAATACAACGAAACCTAGGTCGTGGTAAAGAACTTAAAGAAAGTAGAAATAATATTATATCACATAGTTTCATATTATTGTGAATTTACAATATATTACCCATTGCAGTCACCTTAATAGCATAAACAATATAAACGCACTGTACCTACTACAAGTTTGTACATCAACTTATCGCCTAACAACTTTCTTTTTTATTGTTTTGTGATGATAGCTAAAATTAATAAAAATCAATTCTTTTTAAAATACATTATTTTTTGAATCGATCATGTGTCACCTTTTGGCGGTAATAAACATTTATTAATACATATCTTTAATTTAACGCAGTACTTTTGCACGCGTTTTTATAATTGTTACAATTACTTTACCTACTCAGTTAAACCTCACTTATAAGTGTTTCCTTTAATACCTGTGCTGTAAAATCAAATTTAATATTTAACGCTTATAAATGTGACAGTATGAACTTTATCTTTATTTTATAACTAATTTTTAAACGAAATATCTATATTTCCCTCCAGGATATGTTCGAGAAGTTTCTGTCACATTCCAGAAAACGCTGGCAAAAAGTGACGAGTTTATTATTTAATAGCGATTACGTGATATGCTTGCAAATATGCAGACGAACAGTCAGACCGACAAAAATTTAAAAAAATCTACTCGTTTCGAGTTTTTTGAATTGATTTTTATCAAACAAATATTTAAAGTGCCTACAGATTTTTCCCTTCTAAGTTTTATTATATGAATAGACGATATTAATATTAGTCTGTTTGGACGCCATGCCATTATCAGAGTTCAGAGTTCATTGCAATGTACTATGATTGCTTTCTCATATAGATATAGGTGCAAAGTATTGAAGGATTAAGACTTCGCGTATGTCTTCGTAACCATCAGTCTCACTAATAATATAAATGCGAAAGTTTGGACGGTTGTTGCCCGATTACGCACGGACGGTTGGATATGTTTCATAAAACTAGACATAGGCATAAGTTGTGGTTACATTTAACATGTAGGATACTTTTTGACATAAAAAATACCCTAATTCCTGTAGGGAGAAATTCGGTGTTTTTTGTTCAGTAAACAAATTTAATATACAATCTGTCAATAAATGGCGTAACGTATACAATAACCCGCGAGAACATACGATAAAATATTTAATATCATCTTCAGGTATACATCCTAGTACTTGCACTCGGGTTAAGCCGGATGCTGAAAATATTTTCTTATAAGAATAAGCCAGTCGTGATCATTAATGCTGGAATACCTATAACTAATATAGGTATTGTGGTACTCTCAGTTCTTATACCGTGTAAGTGAGATAGGAAGATGTCTTCAGTCCAAAGCTGAATTTAAGGCGTCTCATATTTTGCTTGGAAGGATTTTATGTACTTTCATATTGCGGTACATCTTTGCATTGTGGGTGTCATTTAAGTTTGAACGTATTAAATAGTACCGTTTAATAAAAAAGAATTGCTTATTAAGAAATGCGGTACCTAGTTACATCTTCGGCTTCAGTAAATATGATGTTATTTCTAAACACAGGTTACCTCTCAAATAGTTGGAGATCCGTGATCGACTCCAACTACACAGACTTACACTTCTTTTTAATAACCCTCAGAGTCCTGGCAGATTTAAAGATTTGTCTGCACAAGGTTACGCTGTCCAAGTTTACTCACCCCATTTATTCCCAAACGTACCTCCACATCTTACGAAACATTCCTTACTATCCAAGCAGCAAAACTGTGGAAACAACCCTTTATAAATTATTGCAAGGAATGACTGAAAAAGGCCTACCCCTACTTAACCCTAGTCTTTATGCGCTCCGGTCCTTTTCTTCGTTCATCCTAACTCATGTCATTTGTATTCTATTTTTTTATGTATATTTTGTTTATATTATACCTTCTCTAACCGATCTCGGTTCTTCAGATCTACCGGACTAATAATTTTTCAAAACTTAGTGATATTACAGACAGAGAGTGCACGTTAACTAAGTAAAATCAAAAATTTATTAAATGTATCACGTTATTTTTGATATTTCATTTTAATTGAGTTATTCTATTAAAAAAAATATTTGGGTATTCCGCCAGAAATTTTGTGTAATAGCACCTAATTCAACAATTACGGACGATTAGAACGAACGAAAGAAACAGTTTTTTTTTCATAACAAACATTCAAGCTTAATATATCCAATAATTCACGAACGGGACTTAAGATTTAAAAAAAAACAGAGAATAAAACATCGAGTTTATTTTGAAATTTTTTAAAAATTATATCTCATTTCATGGGATGGGCGAAAACAGTTTGCTTCCGTATGGGAAGATATAAAGCTCTAGAAACTGTGGCAGACGGACGGAAGTGAGGAAAATATAAGGGTTCATTATTTCGCTATAAAACCCAACGCAACGCTACAAATTCCAAAACGCAAGAAGGAAGACAGGGGAGGTTTGTTGACTACCCTTTAAAAATCATTATGTTTGCATTGTGGCAAATATTATTATAGTTTATAAACGTTATTTATAATTGATTGTAAATATTTCGAATTATTTTGCGATACTATTTTAAAAAACGGCCAAGTGCGAGCCCAACTCGCGCATCGAGAGTTATTTACTTCGTGTGAATTCATATTGCTGCATTCATCATAAAATCATTACTGACATGGTCTGTAAACGAGTAAACATTTAATAATATTTAATATAGTTATATAACAGGGACATATATATTATCGTCAATAGGTATGTCAACAATGTAATAAAGTATGACACTTAGAATCATAGTTATAGTTTTCCTGCAAATTTTGCGAAGTCTCTTAAAAAACTTTTTTTGAAAATTTTAGGTTTATTAATTTTGGAAAAAAGCGGGAACTGACCTATTTTTGTTGCATATTTATGTCTCTAAACATATACTAGCTAAAATTATGAAAAAAATTATTTTTCAAACTCTTCTATAACTAACCCTTTCCAACTATACTCCACACTAGATATGGAATTTTAAATACTTTTTTCCAATTTAATATCTGTCCTCTCCTTAAGTTTTCATATTAATATTTTGAGTGTTAACCAATATGCTTTATTACTATATTTTAAGGTTCTACGTTAAATATTTCTGAGAAAACGAGATCTCTTTGTGTACTAAATAAAACAAACTAACAAAATTATATTTTTGTAACGTTGCGACAATAAAAAAAAACGAATTCGTAATATAATTTTTCCGCTCGCAAACAAAGTACAGTGTATGAAATATCATTTTTAAAATATTTCGTTATCTGAACAAACATTCATACAAAAATTACGTGATATTTATAACTTAAACTATGTTATATAACATGTCTTTTGTTATTAATGTGATCTATGTAATAATTGCATTAATTCTCAAAAAGTAGTTGAAACTATGTTATTAAGTATAGTATTTTTTTAAAGTTTTCAAATTTTTTTGGTCGTCTGATGTTTTACAGAAACTTGCGTTATTGCACATTTTTTTACAATTATTATAACATTTTTGTTTAGTCTGACTTTTTAAAAAGTAAAGTTTAACGATTACGCACACAGTTACTCTTATCTTTGTCCTCTATAATTGCTTCTCAAATTCTAAAGAAATTAAAACTGCAATTACTCTATACACCAATGCAAACGAAATTTATTTCATATACTTTCAGTATTCATTCTTCACAAACTAATTCGCTCAAAAAGCACAAAAAATGCTTCCAAAAAGTCTCAATATACCAGCGCCTCACACTATGACATTCTATTGGTCGAGAAGTCTATATACGCGTCGATAGTGGGGGGAATGAGAACGAGACGCGCGTATCCGCTGCCGCCGCCGTCGCTCTCGCACAACTAGAAAAGGGGATAATTGAAGCATTTCAAATTTGGAATATGTATCGATAAAAATTGACAGATATTTTTTCCAGTCTTTTGTTAGATGTTGGAGGGAGTGGACGCGCGCTCCCACTTTTAAAATTTATAATTGAACGCGCGTTTAAAATCAAAATTGTTAAATAGATTTCTTTTTGTATTTTGTTAATCAATTAATTATAGTGTGTGTTTTGAATAAGTATTTGATTATTTATTTTAAATATGGATTAAAAGTGACATTAGTTTGTGGATAGTGATTTTAAAAATTAAATTCTATTTCTTATAATATATCCCGTTTTCGTCGACATTTGAAGGTAATTATCTATTTTCACAATTTTTTATGGTAAATGTCTTATTAGCTGGTGACAAATTTATTATTACAGTCGATTTAATCTTATCTTGTTATTTCTTTTTATCAAATGTTTCAAATAAATTGTAAAAGCAGTGAGGTAATCTTGACTACCGCCCATTTAAAAAAATATGTATTTTTTGTTTGTTTCAATATATCTACTATCTAAAATTCGTATGTTTATATATATTTTAATATAAACATATATTCGCTTCGCCATTTTTGTCTCGCTAAAACGAATTTAACATGAGTAATATTCATTAAACTCAACGATAATATAGTGTTTCTTGTGAATATTTGTTATATTTTAATTTTTTTTCAATTCTCAAACATTTTTATTTATTTGTAGGTAGTTTTTTCACTTGTTAAATTTTTCCTCGTCATGAAAACAATGTGTTTTTTATATTGGCTTTTACTCTGTAAATTAATTAACATAACAAACAGATATCTAATATATATTTGCGGGTTGTGATAGTGTGCCCTATTTTATGATTTGCCTTCTTCCATTTGGCCCAATCTTTTATTTTTCTGTAAAAGCATGGTTAGGTAAATAGTACCGAAGTATCATACTGAGAATTAATCAACGATTCGAAATTAATATTTGACTTTCCATCTGCTAGTGATCATTTTAATTTACTCAAGGATAACTCGCATGATCAAAGACTAATTAATTATTATTTTGTTTGTTTATTCGTAAATTTAAATTCAGACAAATAAAAACGACAACTGTCTTAATATATCCGAGCAGTTTATTTTTTTAAATCGTTACAACGTGTATATTTTTAAAATAATTCTAAGTTATCTTGAATAACTTATCCACTCCTAAATGCCAACTGGAAAATCAATTAACTTATTATTCTAAAATTACAACTAAAACCTCTTGATATATTTACAATCATGTTTACAAATTTTACCATCAATTTTACGTTATATGTAAAAATTCAGTTTGACTAGAAATCTATTGTTGATTCTATAATTTTTCATAAATTTGTATTTCTAGATGGTTTTATAATATCTTTAAACATTCAGCGAACCGTAATAAGCAACGTTTCTGCAAAAAAGTATGTAAAACCTTTCTGAATATAGAGCGCTTTGCACCGCCGACAAACGAACCTAACACAATCTATCACGCCAAACAAAAGGGTTTTTATTCTATGCATTGTCCTGAGCAGGTCTATTTTATCTGTAAAGAGAACTTCATTTGAATATTTTATAACCGACGTCCAAAAAGAGCCATAAAACCAATTGTCGCTGGGGCTGAAAAACCCGTTCATAGTTTTGTTTGTTATGCAGAATAACTGCCCTTGGTTGCCGGGCTGGATCTTTCTGAGTAAATAAAAAAAAGATATTTTTTATATACAAAATAAAATCAACATAAAGTAAGTAAATATTTTAAACCAGTTAAATTTCCTCGTTTATTAAAAATACGTTCTTGAAAATTTCTCTAAATTCAAAACGTTCAATCCATTATTTCAAGACAATTACACTCTCTTCTATTTCCTTCAATGTTTAAATTTATAATAATTTTTAAAATTATGATTGCAAATGTTCAAAAATGCGAGTCTGCAGGCGGTTCCGTTTGAAAACTATCTGTGTCAACAGAAGTGGCTTGCTCTTTCATCGAATTCATATTTTCATTCTCATGAATATTTTATTTTGGCCATAGTTTCTATCTAGTAAGCTCTTCCTAAAGAAATAAGACTTTATTACTACACAATTGGAAGTTAATATTTAATCTTAAAATTATCTAAATTTACAGAAACTGGCATTCAAATTAGGACATACATTTTGTAATTAAGAACAAAACATATATAGAAAACAAATATTTCTTCTTCTATAAATATTCGTAATTGGCATGTTTTGAGATCTAAGTCAGCACAAATAATGTTCTGTGTAAGACGGCGAAGGCGTCATGACGCGATGGGGCAATCGCAAACAATGTTTGTTCTTTTGTTTTACTTTTAATTTTCATCACTAGTTTTTACTAATTTATTTAAGGATGCATTACTTAATTTAGTCGCTATTATCGTGGCTTGTTTACAAAAAAATACATTGGTTGTCGCTTGTTCCGGTACAAAAGGTATAATATAGATAATAACAAACCTAATTATGTATTTGGTTGTTTTCGTATTTGCTTTTAACATACTTCCGCTTGTTCAATATATTATTTATTTAACAGCTATTATGAATAAGTATCAGAATTGAAGATCGTAATATAATTGCCGTCATGGTAACCACATTATCTCCATGGCATTTTTTATTTGCCTTTATGGTAAGCACACTATCTCCATGGCATTTTTTATCAAGGTAGGACGGGGATGACAGCTTCGTCATTTCCGGTGGGTCATGGCTGTATCTGGTTTTTAGGGAGATGGTCTTTATCATTGTTACATTTTTTTGTAGCACACACATTATGTATGTGGCGTTGATAAAATGTCACATACATAGTGTGTGTCCATATAATATTTTTAACCCATATCGATACTAGGTGCATAAAGATATATATTCGTTTCCTCCAATTCATGTCGATTTTAGGTTTTTAACATGATGGCGGAAGCGCTAGATAAGTTCATTGAAAATACCGGTTATCTATTTGTTGGATTTTGAGGAACTTGTTAACGAAACAATTTTTTATATTTACTCATTTTTTTAATTTTATTAAAACTGCCATGTTTAGTGTGGATATTTGAATTAAATTAGGAATACTATAAGATTATAGTACCTTGATCAAGAAGAACAGGAAGTTTTGCTCCGTGCACGAATTTTATTATAATCTTACTTGCTTTTAAAAACTTGCCGATTTCAACAATAAAAGTATATAACTTTGATTTTATGAGTAGGTGCTTAAAAATACTTATGCATGTTTTTTAAATTTTTATTTTAATTTCACCTAAAATACTATTTTAGACTTATGAATCATTCATTGCGCTTTACGCATCATCTATATTGCACGACCAGCAGAAAGGGATACCACTATAGGAGAAAGCGAGATAGACAAACTATTTAATCTATTATTCTCGTTTTTTCTTATAACGGCGCCTCTATCTGGTGATCGTGCACCATGGATGGAGCGTAAAAGCTTCAATATGATGATTTAAAGGGAAATTACCGTATTTCTCATATTTATATTTTTGGTGGGATTACAAACCCTTTGATAAGTTCAGTGAACTGTTTGAATAAGTAACAGAAATGAACCGATCCTAGTGGCAATCTTGATCTTGACAAAAACACACTCAAGACCCAATAGAAACTGTATAAAGTGTGATACAGTAACCTCTCCCATTTTGAATATTGGGTACAAATAATTATTGGGGAAGTTGTTTTTAGAGAACTGTTTTAAATTCTGTTTTTTAGAGAACTTCTTGCGTACTGACTAATTCGTCTTGAAAATGTTGGGTACATCTTATTTTAGGGTGGGAAGCAGTTGTCGACAACACGTTTTGTAAAATGTTTGAGCAATTATGGTAGTAATATAGAGTGTCCGTTGTGTAAAGTGTTACTGATATAACTGCTGAATAATTTTACAAAGCGTTAATGTTCGTACTACTTTACTTGTACAAAGCTTATTGTTAGTACGTTAGCGCTGGAATTGGTTTTGTTTTGTATACGCGCGTCTCATAATAGAGCCAGATGACATTTATCGTTTCACATACCTGAATCATGAACCAATATTCCGCCCCGTTCTTAGGCGTCTCTCAAATCAGTGAGATTATAATATTTTCTTTTGGTCAATTGACAGCCTCAAGAATATGATTGTTAAGATTTCCGACGGTCCATGTACTATTGCAATATCTTGATAATTTAGCTGTTTTTACATTCGTTCTGTGATTAATTCTTCTGTATTGTTGTTCTATATAAGTGATGCTTAGTTAAGTCGTCCATATTTTTCGTTTCTACTTTAAATTGGCTGCATGTATAAATAAATAATAATATCTATAATGCAAATTGCCCAAAAACGAATATAACAATAAATAGTAAGAAAAAAAACAAGTTTAAAAAAGGATTTTTTAAATTTCTTGTTTTTCTTTGCGTGTTCTAATTTTAAAAACATTTAAACTGACTACAAGTTCTTATATTCATAGTTGTATTCAAATTTACTCAAACTCAAACTATTAAAAATACAAAATAAATAGTTTAGCGCCAAGTTGACTAAAACGATTTTGTTAAATCATTATTAACAAATGGTTAACTTAAAGTTTACTATCCGTTTCTGGTTAAATCTATATCGCTTTGAAGCGTTTATTGTATCATCGTTCCGTTATCTTCGTGTACTTTTGTTATTTTTGTCGACGAACGGCCCGCGAAATGTCCGATGTGTTTAGATAAGATCGACCACAAAACAGTTTTTTAACCGCACGGTTAGTTTGTTATCAATTTTGAACAATATCGGTCGACCAATTTTTGTGCTTTTAAAATATTGTATTAGATATTTCATTAGGTAAATGTTTGTCGGTGGCGTTATTAAAATAGACCATGCGCTCTATGAATGGTAGAAAAATGTATATTTTTTTGCTCTGCGGAATCATAAATCATGATACATTTATATATATATATATATATATATATATATATATATATATATATATATTCGCTTATAATACAGCATACAATCTATCTAATGATATGCTTTTTATTGTTATAAAATTCGAACATATAATGGAGATTTGCGAAAAAGTCATTTATTTACCAAGTAATACGTTACAGATCGCCTATGCGTAATTAAAAAGAACCAAATATTAATTCTAAACAATATCTAACGACGTAATGAATATAACGGACATGTGAGAATTATCATAATTATGACTAATTGCTACCGGACTAGAGTCTTCGAATTATCAACTCGCGTTAATGAAAATAAGAATGATTTTCTAGAAAAGTGCAGAAAACTTTAATGAATTACCATTGTATGAAATGTATATAGCATATGTAAATTTAGACCTATACAGGCTGTGATATATAATGATTCTATTATTCGTACAGGCGGTTTGGTGTTTCAAATTGATTAGAACATCTTAAGGCACTATACCTATCAAAGTTAGAAATTGTTTTAGGAAAAAAATAATCTATGGAAAAAGATTAATGTTTTTTTAAAGAAACACGCTTTAAATATCCTCATTAATCCTCATAAATCATTTGTGTAAATAATAGATAGGTTTTTTGTTATACCTGTTAGTGAGTATGTTATAGACATAGTAGATACAATTTATTTTAGTTGAAGAAAATATACCCAGAAGACCACGATGTAAAGGATGTCATGAATTAGAAATAGCCAGGGAAGGCATTTTGAAAAATTATTTTAGAGACGACGAATTCTTAGACCAGGCTAAGTCTAAGAATTTGTTAATATGTCCTTCAGCTGCTATCGATAAAAGTCAAGTAATTGAATCTACTTCGAATTTGAATATTTGGAAACTATATAATTCATTAGAAATAAAAAAAAAACATTTAAATAAATATTTTTAAAAGTTGATTGTTGAAAATGTAGATCAGTATCTAATGAAATTTCTGGTCCAGTCTGGTACGTAATTCATATACCTATAAAAAGATCAGATGAAAAAAGGTTGGGGGCCGCTACGTATAATTGAAGTGAAACTTCTTTTTATATGATACTGTAGCGGATAAAAGGGAAATACTAAGATAATCGTCTACCAAAAACAACAAAGTTTGTTTAATAGAAAACTATCGCTGTCTTAGTGTTAGTTTGTATGCTAAGACATTAAACCGTAATCAAAAATTAAAGAAACATGTTCACTTTACTGGCGGTCTACTATATTTATATAATTTTTTGTCACTGTCTTCTTTTTCAACATACATTATTTGTCACAGCCTGTATATTGATATTACCGAGACAAAAAGTTTCAGTCAATCTCATTTTCAGAAAATATTATGTAGTCGACTTCTTCATCTGAAACATCTGCGAAATTTAAAAAAGTTTGAAGCCCTGAAAAAAGTTATAAAGGCCATCGTTTATTGTAATTCAGAACAATTGACATCGCTATTTATAGGGAAGAAAAAAATGAGTTTCTAGTAATATTCTAAGAAATTACTGGATATTTAAAACTTTGTTTTATTTTGTGTTATAGTTCATGACAAACATGCTTGTAATGAAAATGTAAGAGTTAATTCTGTATATGGAAAATATTTTAAAGAGTGATTGACTTAGCGTATAAAATAATAGTAGAAAACCTGTTTTTAGAATTTTGTGTGTCCGCCTGTCTGTCTGTGTGTTAATTTGTTCTTCAATCACGCGAAGACTACTCTTCGAATCTACGAATCTAAGAATCTACTGCACGGATTTTGATGAAATTGGTATGGTAATAATTAAAAAACAAGCGACATATAGGTCACTTTTATCTGGATATTACACATACATATTACATATTTAGGACTTTTTATTATTACTTATTATAATAGTTGATACTCTCGATTGACATATGGGATATAGGACTTTTTTCTGGATATTATACATTACACATGTAGAACTTTTTATCTGAATATTACAGATACATATTACACATTTAGGACTTTTTATTATTACTTATTATAATAGTTTATAGTCTCGAGCGACATATGGGATATAGGACTTATTTCTGGATATTAATTACACATATAAAAATGTTATCTGTATATTGCACATATAGCAAACATCTTGGTGAATATTACGATAGTGGTACTACAAACGCTATCTATTAACGTTTTTCGTAAACTTTATGCTCTTAGAGTTCTGAGAATAAAAAATTTGGAAACCCAAAAATATCGTAATAAATTTTCTTATGCCGAATTCCACGCGAATAATGTCGCGTCAGCACAGCTATTAGTTAATAAATGTGACAAATTTGAGAATGATTGGTCAAATAGTTGTTTAGTTATTAGGTAACAAACAAAAGCTATTGCATGAAGGTATTTAACAAAATGTACGCGAAAATGTTAATTGCAAACGTCTCGAAATATTAGAGTAAACCCCATTTGTTTTGCGATTTTGTGTATAATTACAAACAATGTACTTCGTAATTGGTTTCGTTGTCAAAATTACGAAATCTTGAACCTAAACCTATATCGGTGCCTGTAACTTTCCTTACATCATCGCCCTCAAATCAGACTTACGTCATATCTCCATCGCTAGTTATTTAGTTTATTAATTAGTGCGCTTTGTCACATCCGAACATAATTAGGCAAAAAAACCAAAATACAGTCCAATGTATGGCTACCCGCCGGCAGTCACGTATACCACTCATTATATAGCCATTAGCCGCTTGCTGGTATGATGGAGTTACTTTGAAAATAACTATTTTAATCATCGACTTAAATTATTTTTTTTCCTTAACGATTTCCGAATTAATGCGCGGCTAACTGTCGATGTTAATTATTAATTAAGTTCTAACAATCGTTAAGAATTAGCGTGTTGCCAAGACCATTCATATTGGGTAAATCGTCTTTGCTGTTGATCTTCGAAAACAAAATCGTTTGGTGAAAATGGTGCAGCGTTTGTTTGTAGACTCTAAACTTTATTTCTTTCACCGTGACAAAACTCCACCCATTCGTTATTGACATCCCTGCAACTTAATAAGTTACTATTTCAAACAACTTTATTGGGAAGCAAACATTAAAAATAAATTATAAAAATATTAATTAACTTATTTCATTCATACAGGAATAGACTAGGGTCTTTGAGTCTCGATTGCATATATGTTTCTTAAAATGAGATTGAATTTTCTTAAACATTATTTTTTTTAAAAAAGGTGTTTTTCGTCTCGGAAATATGACTCCGTATGTTGAAAAATGAGACCGTAACATAAAATGAAACTTATATAGCAGATCGTGAGTAAAATTAATACGTTTGTTTCATTTTTGGTTACGGTTTAATGTCTCAACGAGCAAACTAACACCAAGGCGGCGGTAGATTTCTTTCAAAAAAAACTTTGTTGCTTTCCTGATAGAGTATCCGGATAGTTACACGATTACCTTAGTATATTCCTTTTATTCCCTTCAGTGAAATATACAAAGAAGTTTTACTTCTATCATACATAGTGGACCGCAGTCATTTTTCATCTCATCTTTTTATAGGTATATCAACTATGTATCAGACTCGACTAGAAATTTCATCAGATACCGATCTATTTCACAGAAACTCTGCATATCGCATCCTCCATTTCCTTAACTGCAAACATGCAATAATATATATTCGAATGTAATAAGTCTCCAATGAGTCATATCATTTTCACGAATTTAAAACCAAATTGAATTCATTCATTAGACCGCCCTTCATAGAAGCTTAAGAAAACGTGTGTATTAATTGTTTTCAAGATTTTTCAAAACGAAAGATCTAGGGTCTTTGAGACTCATCTAAGTAATTGATTTCACCTTTTAATTACCAAACCAAACCATTGCGAAATATAACATTGGATAGAACCTACTCAAGAAGAGTCATTATATTACGAGAAACTTTATTACTCACACACCAATATTTTGTTTATGGACACTCTATATTTCAATTTATCCTTGATTTTTATATTCAATATTTAATATATTATTATTATTTATAAAGTAGAATAAACCCTCTCCTTTTCATCTACGCATTTAGACCCCTTGTTAACGAATAGTTATAAAATTTGTATAATGTTGGTTGTTATTAGAGTTCATTTTATAACTTGGTTAAATTACATTTTTATGATTTAAAACAGCATCTGCAGTTGTTGCCATGTTTAAGGAAGAGAGAATGTTACATATTTTATATATAATTAAAAGCTACATTCGTATATGTCAAATAAAATGTTTATTTTTTGTCAACAGACATGATAAGCTGCGCTCAGCCGTCGGGCGGCGTGCTGCCGGCGCCGGGCGCTCCCGACCCACATTGGAATTCACTCCTCCACTCTGCAGTGGTGAGGCTCATTGCTGATATCAATTGTCTATATTTAAGCTGCTATATTAAACATCTATCATACAGTTTAATACTTCGAATAGTTTGAATATCCACTAGAGTACTTAGGATGATCAAACGTATTTAGGCCATACGTCTGTTTGGATCTGATTGAATTAAAAAGTGGATCGTGATATAATTTTGCTTTTATTTTAATGGTTTAATTCGGTTTAATTATTAACGGTCTTAAACGGTTTAATTATTTGATAGTCTTGATGGTTTAGTTATTTATTCCACTTTTTAGTCAAGGATAGTATCTAAGATAGAACTACATGGCGATTTTGTAAAAAAAACAGCTTATAACAATCTACAATATTAAGTTACATAGTCGAAATTCAACTCAGCACGTTTCACTTATCTACATTATTATTGCTTATTACCATCAGAAGTAAGAAAAGTATTATCTGTCTTATGTCCGCCTGGACACTGAAAGTAAATACAGTAATAAATCATTAATATCGTCAGAATAAGCAGATTTTTCATAAAAAATAAAAAAAACAGATAATTTGTGATTACAACGAAAATTAACATAGAATACCTATATTTTTCGCAAAATCGTTGATATATACACATGTACAACTTGATATCTATCAAACGTTCATAAGGAATAATACCGGTCGTCACCAGAATTAGAAGTTTCTTAAAAAGTGAGTATAATTAAAATTAGTATTTCAAGATCATCTATCAATATTAAGCACAAAGGTAGCCATCACAATGTTATATTTATTAATTTACCAGAACGCTACAATGATACGCGCATATACGCTATAAACATAACACAATAGCTTGTCAATAGGCAAGGGTTTCTTCAATAGCACAAACACTGTTTCAGTATTTACATACATTTTTTTTCTCGCGCAGAAACAAGAACAAGTGGATGGCAACGAACATACTGGATACAACAAGGACAGTGGCGGTTTCCTGTCGGATGGCTTCCACAGCGCATCGCCAACCTCGTCCGCCAAGGATTCACCGCGTAGCGTCGCCAGCGATCATTTCTACGATCCTCTGCCTATTCACGGTAAAATCAATATCGGCCTCCATTTGGATTCCTATCACCATAGCCAGCAGTACAACTTGTCCACTCCACCTGGCTTCGATGGGACAGCCAGGCTGCAAGAAAACAGTAACCCGTCCCCTTATTACAGTAACTCATTCTCACCTAAAGTCAACGGCAAGCATCAAAGTCAGATGTCGACACCGATTTCAGCAACCAATGCACTTTCGCCAAAATCACCTATTCGCTTACCTTCATCTCCAGATCGAAGCGAGAATCAGCACCAGCAATATGACCAGTACTGCGATTCTGGCTATCAAAATGTATCAAACCAAAGCAATGTAAAAGCTGAACCTTCTCCTCACGATGACAACGAGAGTAGAGACGGTTCTATCACCGAAGAGATGGACTACGAAGACGAACCCGGCCTCAGAGTACCAGCCGTCAACTCTCACGGAAAAGTTAAGACCTTCAAGTGCAAGCAGTGTGAGTTCATCGCAGTGACCAAGCTTAGTTTTTGGGAGCACACCAAAGAGCATATAAAACCCGAAAAAATGCTCACCTGTCCCAAGTGCCCTTTTGTCACCGAATACAAGCATCATCTCGAGTACCACATGAGAAACCACTTTGGCTCAAAACCGTTCCAGTGCAACCAATGTAACTATTCCTGTGTCAATAAGAGTATGTTGAACTCTCATTTGAAGTCTCATTCGAATATTTACCAGTACCGTTGCGCCGATTGCAATTATGCCACTAAATATTGCCATTCGCTGAAGTTGCATCTCCGTAAATATCAACATAATCCAGCCATGGTGCTTAACCAGGATGGGACACCTAATCCTTTGCCTATAATTGATGTATACGGTACACGAAGGGGGCCTAAACAAAAGATGACGTCCAAATCGGCTCAAGATCCCCCGACGAGTGTAGCTGGCGGTGGTCAGACGCATCCTCTCTTCCAAAACCCTTTCGCCCTCAACTTCCCCTATCCTCCGCTGCTGCCGCACCCTTTCCTTTTTCCAGGCAACAATGGCTACAGCGATGCGCCACCCGTGCAGCCCATCGACAACGAACAATCTCCTACCAAGACGGCAAAGCATTTTATGGACCAAAATTTACCATCCCAAATATTACAGCACCGGTTAATTTATGGGGAGAACAACCCATCGCATTACTTGTCCAGGAATGCCGCGTCACGCAGCGTCTCTCCTCCTCCTGTCTCATCTCCCAAGACGACTACCGTTCCCAGAACTCCAGAGCGTAGCCCTCCAATATCGCCAAGGAGCGCCGATGACGCCTTAGATCTGACAAATTCAAAACCTAGCAACTCTAATACTCCTCCACCGCTCACCAATTCGACGCCTTTAACACCCACTGCTTCGCTTAAGAATCGTCGAAAAGGTCGCGCTTTCAAATTGGAAACTGTTGCTCTAAGGCTGCAGCACTCGTCTTCTGAAGAAGATATATGTAAGAACGCCCCCCGTTCTTCGCCCGCCATGAAGAGCTCTGATTCAGAAGATTCAAACGGTTCGGCCGAGGCTACAGGCAAGGATATTAACGACAACAAGAAAAACCAGGATTCTGGATATGAGAGTGAGTGCAAACGTACGGAGTCTCGTTACGACTGTCAGTATTGCGATATTTCGTTCAAAGACCTCACGATGCACACTATCCACATGGGTTTCCATGGTTACAACGATCCTTTTATGTGCAACAAATGTGGTGAGCGTAGTGTTGATAGAGTGTCGTTCTTTATTCACTTGGGGAGAGCTCAACACTCTTAATTATCTTTAAATTGAATGAATAATGCACCTGAAAAAAACTCTGTTTTTCCTCTTTTTCTCTAGTTTATTTTTATCTATCCTCTCAATGGTGCCGTTGAAGACCTTCAACATCTTGATCGAATTATTAAATTGCTAGTCATATTACGTGAAAAATATTACTATCAGATATTATGAACGCTGTTTCTTCTCTGAAACATTCTTTTATCTATATTGTGTCCAATTCTTTTTCTAGTGATCATTTATTACTATCGTATTTTTATAGACTTCGTTTTAAATAATTTAATTTACCAAGTTTAGTTAATAATCTGTACCTAATTCTGCAGCATTTTTTGGTCTGGTCGCGATTTATGGGGAGAACTAAATCGTGATCGTGATTTGTTCGAAAGAAACGGGTAACTAAGTTAAGTAGATAAGTTGTAGATCTTAATGCATATAATTGTAATATTGGGGTGTTATTTAACGTTAAGTAAATAAAATGTTAGAGCTCATATCCAAGAACTTTAAAATACATTCACAAAGGGTTAACGTTTTTTCTATTAGTTAGTTGATATTAGTCCTATATAGTTGATATCTTAAGATATTATTTACAAAATGAAGTTCTTCTTCGAAAATTATTTTGTATAATTTTCTATTTTGAGATAATTTTCAATTAAGTCTTCTCTTTGTTAACTGTGGTACCGTAAAGTTGCGGTCTTGGGCTTATTGACTTGAAAAAATGTAAATAAGTTAAGAAATTAGTGATTTAAAAATAAAAAAAAGTAATGAGTTAATGTACAAATTAAATGAACAACAAATATGGATACGTTATGATACCTTAACAAATGTTTTTAGTCACATTCTGCTCGCTTATTTTGTAAAATTAAATTTATAAGTAAATGTGCTATATATTATTTAAAAAAAATATGCTTAATATTAAAAATAGTTAATGTTTAAAATAATTATACGATACATAATATTATCTAGATATTTTGACCAAAAATTACCTTTATAAAGCCTGGCCAAAGTTGCTTTAATTTTTTAGTTACTTTCTTCTAAGTCTTTAGTTCGAATTCGCTATAATTTATAAAAAAATGTTTTTCTTTACTTTTTTGAATTTCGATGAAGAATAAATTATACGATTGTAAATATACTATACAAGTAGATGAGAGTGATTTTTATAATGTGTTGATGAAAACGTTTTTTTCCTCTTTATAATGGAAATTTAAATATTTTCACAATCTCTAAGTAAGTTTAAGCAAAATATATTGAAAGTGTAAAACGATTAAATAAGAAAATTATATCTCATTAATAAGGTACATATTACCTTCTAGTAAAGAAGGATGCGTGTATCGAATCTATTTATTTATGTAAAATAAAGAAAAATGAAGAAATGTTGTTTTTTTAATTATTAGTATAGCGATTTAAAAACAAGTTTGATAATTTTGAACAGGACTCGCATCCCGTATACAATCATACATATAAAAAAATAAATATTTAAGGACAGTATTATTCTAACAAACTGTCGTTTTGTCAAATTGCAATCGACGTTTTTATTTGCGGGTAGCTTCTTTAAAAAGAAATCAATGGACGCAAAATCTATGATAAAATATGCGAATAAGCAGTGATAAGAAAAGTTTCAGACCAAAACGTGGTTTCAAATTTGGAATTGAACTCAAAACCAAAGACAAAATGTTTTTATAATAAATCGGCCATTACTAAAACTAGTAACATTGTATTAACCAGTTCCTCAATAATGGGCATTTGTTTAACAATTTCACTATATCGCAATAAAACCTCACTTTTTCCCTAAATTTAGAATTTGTATATTAACATAGTATTTCTTTAGATTTAATTGTATCTATTTTAATTTGGAACTTTATAAAAGCATAAACGACATATTTTTATTATCAACAAATTATCGTTGGAATTTTTTACATCAAAAGGAAAAAAGAAACCTTCATAGAATCACCGTATGTTCAGTTAACACAACCGTTTTTCTCAGAAAGCACTTGACGTAAAAGCTTGAAATTTAGCATGGTAATAAAGCATATTAACCCATAAATATTTAAAGAGCTAATACTTAAAAACAATTATATTTAAACGAAGTAGGGGGCTTAAGTACTCCAAAAAAAATTAGTTACATAGTGTGGACATCGTTTACACGATCTTTTCATAATTTTAAACAGTATATAACTTCCGCAATATACTGACAAATACGCAAAAAATTTTGTATTTATATATGTCCTTAGTAATCTGGATTGACGATAATCTTTTTACCTACTGATATAGCTATCGTCATCCAAACATTTAGTTATAATTATTACAAAATACTGCGAAGCAGAATAAAAATATAATCATAATTGTATTTCATAGTGTTGGAACTTTATAAGGAGACAGCTCCACGTAGTCTAGCCGACGATGTTATACTAAACATGTCTAACTTGCCACGAACGAACTACGAGTAACTCGTATAACGAGATAGAGTCAGAGATTAGAAAGAGATAGAGTCAAAGAGAACACCTATATAAAAAGGTAATCGTATTAAAGATAAGCCAATTACCTCTACTTTAGAGGACCACTTTTAGGCCACTAATGATATGTCTGCATAATACAACGTCACTGTAACTAGTTGTAGGTACTGTCCTCATATTCACATGGCGGCATTTATTAATTAACAAATTAAGAGATAAATCTATATAATTAACAAATCGGAAATACGGAATGCGGCACAACAGAATTTTTTAAAAATCTTTTCTGAAGTTTTATCCAAACCAATATATAATTTGATTATTGTAGAGTTAGACTGTAATTCTTTAGGACCCTACAATCGTTTAATTACTTTTTGAATTATCCCGGGGGCCGTTCGAAAACAGTAATTTTAGGGATTTTACTTCAAGTACGAATTTTATGTTAAAGTAAAAACACCATATTTACGATTAATTACTTTTTAAATTATCACGGCGACCGTTCGAAAACAGCAATTTTAGGGAAGGCTTCAAGTACGATTTTTATGGTAATTAAAGTAAAAACACCATATTTACAAAATAAAGATTACAATAATAAATAGGCACGAAGTAATGGATACGCACTTACATTCGATCGATAATTACAAACTCAAGACTTTCAAAAGTAAGACATACAACTTTCAAAAAATCACAAACAATTTTGAAAAAATCATAGCGATAACCATGACTGTATGTTACTGTATTACTATTCGATTCGTAATTTCGTTCTCTTTTCTATGATATATTGTATCTATATATTTCTTTAATTTTAACCTGACTTTTTAAGGTTGAGTGGCGTTAGTCGCTCTTGATCCAAAGGACATGTCCAATTTCTTTCTAGTCGTATCTAGTAATGCCCACGAAAATAAAATAGATAGGAAAAAACTAAAAATAAATTAATGAATTATGGTGAATTTTTACATCCCTAGAGCTCGGAAGTAATTATTTATGTGAAATAAAAAAGAAATAGTTTTGTTGATTATGTTTCTCTTTTACGTCGCTTGCCTTATATCGACATTCCATTTAATGGATCGAAAGCAAGCCGAATAACCTAATATTGTATATTTTTATATTAAAATGACATAACTTTTTATCGTTAAAAACAATTATTTTAGTTTAAAAGTTGTCTGAACCACACAATAAAATATAAAAACCGTATTCACAATTAAATGAAACTACGTGATGTAGTATTATTTCTACTTTCTTTAAGTTCTTTACCACGACCTAGGTTTCATTGTATGTCAGGTGGGCTATTAGCAAAGATCAATAAGAAGATGTTGTAATACAACGAAACCTAGATCGTGGTAAAGAACTTAAAGAAAGTAGAAATAATACTACATCACGTAGTTTCATTTAATTGTGAATAATGAATTTCTACCAAATTAACGCTAAATATATTCAATATTTAAGAACCGTGTTATTAAAATCAAATGCGTCGTGACAGAATTATTTTGAGAGTTGGTAACATCGACAAATTACATAAGCGTCCGTAGTCCATTTGCGTTCTTGCAGTATCGTTTGTTGGCAATTGCTAGCGTTTGTTGCCAATTTTTATTATCAATCGACGTACTACACGGACTGATTTCACCCACACCACGATTCTTTCTACATTTTTACAATGACACAACTGTTATTTTGGTAATTTTATAGGAGAGCGTTTTAATAATGTTCAGATTGTTTAAATTAAAATTACGAATAAACCTTCAATGTAATTAGATCGCAACCCGGTTATTTTCAAACTTTATGCACTCATGCATAATTAAAGAATAAGATATGTTTTAAATTATCATGTGTCGCTGAATAAAATCTGAGATAGTGTCTACAATTGCGTCATAAAAAGGATGCATGTTATAAAAAGGATACAGATATTTAAATGATGCAAATTAATTATATTTTGTTTACGTATTTATTATCAAGTTATAATTGACTTTGTTCTGTCTTGACTAAATGGCACAAAACACTTCAAATCAAAAAAAAAAAGTATTTTGTTCCACCTATCTTAAAAAGTACCAACTAATTGGTAAAATCACAAGGAACCAATGTTATGATCATCTTTTGCATTTAAAGTAGATAATGAACATTGTCTGTTTTGGGTGTTTAGGTCCAAAGTAGGAGCTTGACGTTCTTGATCTACATTATTATGCAGTGAAGGGCAATTTTCCTCAAGATTAAATCCTTTAATTAATGATTGATTAAGTGGTAAAGATATTTTCAAAGTTGCTGTAACAGAAAAAAAACGTTAATTCACAAGCAAGACAACAAATCAAGATATCTAAAGATAAAAAATCAAACTTACGAAGTTTCTTTACAGTTTCTTGAGGTTTTTTTGAGACGTTAAACAGATCATATTGAATTGAATAACCACAACTTTAAATTTGTGGTTCAAAAGTACAAATTTGTTCATTTCTTACTGTTAAAATATTTGAATACATTTAAGTCATAAGCAGAATGATCAAATAGTAATCATAACTATACAATCTTTTTGTCTATAACTTACGGGATTGAGATCTATGATATTTTTCTCTGCAAGCGCCTTGACAGGTCTTCGAGTTCGAGATTTAGATGGTTCATTGGGTTCAGTAAAATCAAGTGTAATTTTTTCAGTAAGTTCTTTTTCGGTATTTCCTGATAACAATTGCGTAGATGGTTCATTTTCTTCTTCGCTATACTTATGGACAGCAGGCTGAACATTTACATATCGGTTCATATCACTTCTTTTAGATCTTTAGAAAAAGGCCCAGGGATTTAAAACTTTACTTGCAGTTTGTTCATGGTATCTTCTCTATTCTATTAAAATGTAAATACAATATATGGGAGTATATATTTATTTAAAGCTCTTTTACATATGTCTACTTGAAAACAGTATTTCCAATTATAATTTATTGCAGAAGTTTTGTGGCACACCGTAAACCTTCATAATGTTTTTCAATTTTCCACACATCAAAAAGTTCGTTGAGGCTTCTTTGAAAAAAAATACCAAAGTGAGTAGACCAGGGCTACTATTAAAGGATAACGAGGAAAGTAACAAATACAATTTTTTTAATTTTTTTTCTCGATTTCTGACTATTTGATATTTTTTATCGAGAGTTTAAAAGTCATAAAAGATGCATTAAGCAAAAATTTTCTTTTGACTTTAATTTTTCTTCAAATATACATATTTCTACACCTGAAATACGTGCACTCAAGCTTTCATTTCTTTTTTGTGGTAACGCAGAATTTAATTAACGCAAAAACCATTCATATATAATTTTATACATCTATTTAAACTATTCGAATTTACAAAAAATATGTACGATCTCCCTATACGCAGATTCGCTGCGTTTCCGAAAAGTGCGGTGTATACTCAGAACATAAGTACCTTTGCATCAAGTAACTTATTAAGAATTTCTACTTCTATTTTTAGAGGTATTATTTTTTCAACGTATAAACGCGTTAATATTCTAACCATTTAGTGTATATACTAGAAATATTTTTTACTAAACGCTATATTAGTCATTTAAGATATTTTATGATCATATATATTCAAGATTATTATTATAACATGGAAACTAATCTCTAATAACTTCTTCAAGTTATATCACTAAAAATTGGTAATATTTAATACAGAATAGTGGATTAGGCGTACACCATACATATTTGCGTGCTGCGTGTCACTGGTTCGTGGGATTTCCTAAAAAATAAATTAGCATATGTAGTAGCTATGCGATTGCAAACACCACTTCGGCCCTTCCAGGAATCGGATCCGGGACCCCTTGGGGAGTCGTTCTGTCAAAGGACGTAAGTCTTGTGACCAAATCAGCATGCCACGGTTTGAAAAGTAAAAAGAAAAAGCCGGAAAGAGCTGTAATTGTCTCTTAGCTTTCGGGGCACTTTTTATATGGCCATGAAAAGTGAGGCTTTATAAAAAACCTTAAGATCACGTTTAAATACGTGATAAAGTAATATTTAAGTATAAAAAGCATGCAGATTCTGACTATAAATACTAGAGGCGTTGTCAGTTCTAATTTGTCAACTCTAATGCTTGATGGGCTGTTTTCTTATATAATTATATAATCAATAATGTTCAAAATTTGGTTATTCCTATTTCAGCTCTCCACAAACGTTCCACGGGTTTTATCCGTACAATGGTCTTGTTGTTAAAATTTTCTCCTTTCCTGAAAGTTAGGAAATGAGTATTAGGCAATTTTCTAAATTGTCAGTATATATCTCGTCATAAATTAAGCATTTTTGTGATACGTTGATGTTTATTATCAATTAATCACATTACCATAATACCTCTACTTGAAAATGGTATTTCCAATGTTACCATAATTATTATTAAAACGTAGGAAATTATGAACTAAAAGCCCTGGATAATTTTGTTTAGAATCTCGGACACTTAATCATTAAAGTAAAAGCCCATATTATATTAAAATGAAACAGTACAAATCTCATAACACTAATCCATATTATTTTGTCTTAAACAAATGTTATTTATATTACTGACCACAAACATAAAACTTACACTCATGATGGCATACAAAACAATTATAATGATTCATATGTTGAATACAAAATTAATTAAATTCCAATCTATATCCTTCTATAAACTCTGAAACTTAAAACAAAGCATGACTTAGAGTGATGTACTTTGAAAATGAAATCAACAGGATAATAAATGTGAAATTACCACGAGTTTTTTGTTGTTTATTTCTATCATTAGTCTATGGATAAAATTAACGTGTCACTAATTAGAAACTGATTACTTACTTTAAAATCCCGGGACTTAAAAAATCCCCCAGACGATTATTTCAAAAAGAGAACAGTATCCGAGAAATAGGACGGCTGGCAGCCCTATTCACATCTAGTATTTAGTGTGCCTTACTTGTATCTTACTTCAGCTTTTCACTCAACTGAGTTATTAAAAGATAAATAATATAAAACAAGTTTTGGAAAAGTAATAACGTACCTGCGGGTACTAAGGGCTATCGGCTAATAAGGCCTAAGTAACGGAACTGTACTTAAAACGGGCAAACTCACTCGAAAGCTATGCACACATGAATTACCCGCAGACAAGTCGCCACAAACTCGAGGTCGGGCGGACCAGCGTTCTTTCGAATTCTCCGTGGTCAGTGCTGTGCCATACTTTATGAAAGAAACTCGCGTCGCTCTAATATTAATAATCCATTGTATATGATCGTATCTTTAGTAATTTCACAGTAAATTATGAAATTTTTTGTACAATTTATCTATTAATTCACGCTTAGTAATTTCACAGTAAATTTTGAAAATTTGTATACTATTTATCTATTAATTCACGCTTATTATGATCCCTATATTTGAATTAAGTATTGCCGCGCAAATACCCTTGAAGTGAAGCTTGTTAACGAACTTTCTGGATGAAAGCCTAACTGAAAAAAAAATGAAACGTCATGACCACTGATGAAACGCTCCTCATTGGCTCGAGAGCGAGATGAAGTAAAAGAGAGGCAAACAGGCGTGTCGTTGTCTTTCTTCTACCTTTGTTTTCTTTAAATATACCTCTGTGTGTGTGTGTGTGTGTTTGTATAGTTGTCGCAATAGGAAAATGTACGCGCTGGTAATAGTTGGGAAAAGAAATCATCCTCTTAAGTGGACAATTATTTCGTATACTGAACGTGTTTATGTATTATCGTTTTTTGTTATATTTTTTTATTGTGTGATGGATAATTCAAACGTTATTTGTATAAATGTTTATTATTTATTACTGTATCAATATCACATTAGTTTAAGTAATCATTAAAAACTAAATTTTATATGCGATTCGTAAGAAACTTCGCTTCTGTCAGGTATCCCACGACACTTCACGTCTTTTTTATTTTGTTTTTTTTTTAACTTACGGTCGCCGAGGGTTAAAAGGTCTATCAAAAGTATGTGTAGATCTTCTTAGCCTTTCATTTTTTGTTTTCTTTTTATCGCTGTTCTTAAGATATTCAATCGCTTATGCGGATGATAATGTGCTGTTGGTCGGAAGAGCAAGCCGCAGAGAGTCAGAGAATCGGGCAGCGGACTCCCTCGTCAGGTTACAAGACTGGGACACTAAGAACAAACTCAGCTTTGCCCCACAAAAATCCGAGACTGTCCACTTCAAAGGCAGGCTGGTGAGGAAGCCGTCTGTGGTGATGGCCGGCTATAGGATCGGTGTGTGGGATCAGATTTCCTACATGACCCTAAAAACACGACGGAGCTTTTTAACATGGGCGCGGGACATCGGCAAGAGGGCTCGGGTAGCCTTCCATGCCATGGCCCGGCTTGCCGTGCCACCTGGGAGCTGAATAACTCTACCCTCAAACTAATGTATACGGCAATATACCTATGTATATCCGCCATTGGTTTGGGCTCAGTGGTGCGTCGGGGTCCAGCAGGTTAGACGAGTGGTACTGAGACCACAGCGTGCGCCGCTACTGGCGCTGACCAAGGCTTACAGATTTTGCTCCACGGATGCATGGCCAGTTTTGGCGGATCTTTTGATTGTCGACCTCGCGATTGCAGAACGCGCGGCGAATTTCATCTTGGCACGAGGTAAGAATTTTATTGTGGGTCCGTTAAATTTTGAGTTTTTGGCTGATGAATCCCTTATTTTTCCTGATTCGAAAATGACCAAGTTGTTCTTCTCCGATGTGTCCGAGTGGATAAGTAAAAATTGGCCGATTAATACACTTCGCAATTTCTAACGGGAAATGGTGGTTTTCGTACCAGTTTGCATAGATTCGCCCTTAGAGACAGCCCTGCGTACCTCCGGTTTTGAGATGCAGGACATGAGTCATGTTTTGTTCCACTGCAGTGAGCACGACGATGGGCGTAGAGTTTTGTTAGAGAGCATATGTCTAAATTGTAGAGCAGAGTCACGCGGAAACTTAGAACGTGATATCTTTAGTCACCGAGACTCGGTTAAGAATGGACCAATCTTTGAGTCATTTAGAATATTCGCTAAATGGAGGTGCTTAATGATTCATTTAGAAGGGACACACTATAATCCCGTTGGGTGAAAGCGCTGAGAATGTACATACGGGACACTATTAGGGCACCTTCGATGGTCCCCTCTTTTATATGAGGTGGGTCATCACGGGTTCCAGGAGGGGCACTGGGACAACCCAGATGGAACGTGGAAATAGTGTTTTTGAGTTTTACGTATGTAATAAATAGCATACAATGAACACTGATTGATGATTTGATTTCAGTACCTATGACCGCAATGCCTTCCAAAAGGACATTATGGTCAAAAGAAGACAGCAGTTAGTGCAGTCCAAAGTGGAACTGTTAGTATGTGCAAAGCTACGGACGGGTACAAGATCCGCAAAAGATCCTTAAGAAGTCAACTCAAGAGTGGCAGCTTAAAAAAATTACTGCCGAAGCACAAGAAGCTAATCTAATGACGAGAATAAACAGGTTTTCTGAAATAGGATTGCCTGTGACACCACTAATACTCCGTAGTTTGGTCTACATGTATGGTCTCAGTTTATAAACCAGGCAAGCGCTAAAAACTAAGATGACCTTGGTCTAAAAAATCACCCCGAAAAAATCTATAACGTGTAAGAAATAGATTGTATCTTGATAATCCATAATCAGCAAATTATTCTGGGTCAGAAATGGCAAGATAAGTACATTTACAGTCTTCGGAACAAGCGGGAATCGTCATTAACCCAGGATGTGTAAGTGCACTCAGAAATATCCACCACCAATGTTGATTATTGAGAAAAGCAAGCTGTTCACCGTACCACGCATGTGCTCTAGCCACTCGACAAAACCGTCTATCCGCCATTTGAACATCAATGGGATGCTAAAGTTTTGTCATTCTTGGAACAAAACCAAGACAAAAAGCTCACTAAGGCACTATTTAATATTATTTTTTCCGAAGGTCTGGTCTAAAAGCATAACAATACCAAAACAAGTGGTCTTAGAGCCTATATTCTTTGAATTCTCATGCGATTCCGGAGACAGCTTTTGCTTCATCTAAATTAATAGAAGATCCAGGGTCACTGTTGCCGGATGCTGTCGACAAAGAAAACTTGCTAACTTCTAACTCTTCTAGGTTGTCAACTTCAGACTTTTCAGGGGACTTCAGAAAGCCATAGACGATTTCACCCTACCGTAGTAAATTAGAACCTGCGGGCATAGTTTTTTAAAACGTTAAATTTTGTTTATAATAGAAGTTATGTTTACATTTTGTAATAGAAGTTATGTTACCATTTTATGTTTACATTTTGTAGTTGTGAAGACGATAAATTGGCAAAATTTTTATTTTATCTCAAATCTCCCTTAGTTAGGCTTTAATACCCGTAGGTACCTTACTTTTATTAAGAATAGTGGGTATAATGGTTTTTTTAAATAAAAACTAATTTTTTTTAATCGAGCATCGATGAAGGTTTTGAATTTGGAGGGGATGAATTCGGTTAATGTCCATAAGATAGTAATAATGTGATTATCAAAGCATGCGGGCAGCATTCCATTATTTTTGCGCGAAATTCTCATGTGCATTAATAGTTTACAATGACATTTGTAAGTGTGGAAATGGGGGAGGGGGGGGGGGTGTCGGTACACGTAGACATATGGAAAAACGCGTGACTGATATAATCAAATTAAACTGATGTTTTTGAATCCTAAAAACTAAGGAGTTAGAAATAAAAACTGCCAAATGAGAGTAGAACTTGCACTACGAGGGTTCCGTACACATTAGGGACTAATAAACGTATAAGGATATGTAGCATTTCTATTAAACTATTTACAGATATTAATCTTTAACAATTTAATTATAAATTTCACAAGCGTAAAACATGGTGAATGTTTAAAAAATTGTAAGGACTAATATAATCATTATAATTTTTATGTAATTTTCTAGGCAGATTTTACCAACCTTGTTTTTTCATGATTTTTGGTTCAGTAATTTCAGAAATAAAATAAGAGGAAGAGGGCGGGGTGTGCTCTATTTTTACACATTTTTAAGAATATCTTTTTAATTATAAAATCGAAAAATGATTTTTGTATCTTCATAAAAATTTTGCGCATTTCGGAATTACCAAAGGACAAATGTAAATACGTTTATATTTTCTAAATATGGACAAGTCTGAGTGACAATATTAAGCTACAAATATCTTCTATAAACTGAATTTTAACTACGCACGCTAAATTAAAAAAAAAACAATAATCAGTGTTAATGGCTTTTGAAATGTGTAACCATTGCTTAAATGATTTAAAAATATATTGTTAATCGGCTATGGAATTACTTTCGTGTTTTGTACAAATAAATGCATCCTTCGCTCTTTTTGCGTTTTGCGTGCCTCTTTTCGACGACCCTATCGGACCTGCCAGTTTAATAAATGAGTATGTTGCTCGGCTCAAAGAGTTTCGTAGAATGATACCTATAAATTATTATGTAAAATAACGATACTTTCTCATTTGTCTGACTATTTAAATAAAAATTAAATGAAAAGAAGGCTTATTTTTTAATCATCTCCATATTAGAGTATAATTTTTATGCTGATAAGAACTCAAAACTAAAAATACTTTTGTCGGCCTCCTTAGTGCCCGCAAAAAATATTACATTAATAAAATTAGGTACGTAGGTTTTTTAATGTAAAATTTACTGTCTTTGATATGAAGTAAGGATTATTTAAACTGCAAAGCATAGAGCCAAATGAAATATAGAATTCTACATTTAGGCAAAAGTATATGAAAAAAATAAATACCACCATCCGCACATACATCGAAAGTACGTTAAAATGTAGCGAATTTGCAAAAACAAAACTCGACATGCAAAAAACGTCACCACTAAGCCAGTATAATCAGGGTTGCATGCGAAATATCGATAATTGTCTTGAAGATACTTTCTCTGTTTATAATTTTGGAGCGTCGATGCTATTATCGATATTTGGGCTGAACTGTTTTTATAAAAAGGTTGAAAGTTACGTTCAACTAAATCTAAATAAAACCTGAAAAAACTATGCACGGATATCTCGGTAAAAAATAGCATTATAGCATACATCATAAAGTGTGAACATGAGCCGTCACCAAAACCAATATCTTAAAATTATTATTTAATAATTTAAACAAAGTGCAGGATCAAAACGGCTTCCGCAGAAATTTAAATAAATTGCCATCAATAATGTCCATTAAGAAATTAGACGAAAAAAATTGTTAAAAATGAGAACACAGATCATGTTGCACAAAAGTTTGATTGAATATAATCGCTATAAATTGTGGATTTTTAGGATAATCTTAAAACTATACATGACTTGAAGTTATAAAAGCGCTAACCATTGTTATACTGAAATCCCATTATAACCTTTTTAAACCTTACTTGAAATAGCCATGAACATAAAAATAGAAAATTTGCAGTAAAAAAAACAAGACTGCACGTGTTTCCGACGTGTTCACAAATTTCCTCTTTTCCGCGCCAATCGTATCGCGTTCAGTATCCAACATTTGTACGCGTAATTTCGAAATAGGCGTACTCTTTGTGCGTTGATTTTTCGAAAAAACTAGTTGCCAAGACCTGGAACTAACTGCAAACAATTTTGTAATTGAATGTCTGTATTATTATTTTACAGATCCGAGAAATAATACAAGTTATGAAATTTTATTATTTATACAGGTTATTCCGTGCTTCAAACTGAGTATATTTAAAGGTGTTTCTGTATAACAATATATAGTCAGAATGACTTTGATACCATATTTTATTAGAGCAAAATTATCTGAAAGGTTATCATGTGTCGTATCTTCTGTTTAAAGAAAAACTTTACTGAAAATTTATTGCTCACATAACTTTCATTTGATACCTCACTCGAAAGTGTTAAAAATATATTCTGTTCCTTGAATAATATACTCAAAGTATAAATATTTTTGAAAAACATTAATTGCATTTTTGGTCCCATTCATAGTTCATTAGTTTATATTTTCTTGATAGATCGACCCACTTTAAGAACTGATAAATACAGTGCTAATAACACGTTTCGTTTTCCAATTATTTTACGGATTATCAAAACTATGTCGATCATTGATACTGCTTCCACATCTCTACACGCAAGGTGCATCGTAGCGTCGCGCGTCCGCGATCCTTGTGACGACTTCCTGTCCTCACTTGAGCTGTGCGGGCGCGGCGCGGAAAAAATCAACGATCGATAAATAAAGGAAAGACGGCCGAGTATCCAACGGCTTGTTCGTGATCTTGTTATTCGCTTCTTGTGTGGATGAATGTTATAAATTAATATTTTGTTTAAATTTATGTTACATAACCTTATATAACTATCACTTTCCGCTATTGTATACCAGGTGAAGAAAAACGGATTGGTGTCATTTTGTAAAATTGGCTGTTCCGTTAATCATGAAGATAAGGTTCTAGAATAGTCTATATGTATGTAAGTATAAATTAGTATAAACGCTATAAGTCATAATTTTTGTGAATTTACTTAAAGTCAATTTTCATTTAATGCAGAGTGCCACATGGTAACCAGTGTCTTACTGTCCTTTTAACTAAAATTATCAATTATCTAATTTATGTTCACGTCATTTTATTACAATAATATCGTAATAAAATGTAATATAACTAATCATAAAAAGAAAACAAACATATTTTATCTGCACAAACACATTTTTTAAATGTGTGCACGGAAATATATTTATTTATTTATTATCATTGTATCCATTAGTTATACAGTATTATAATTACTAACTCCAATTAAGACTCAGTAATATTATCAAAGTAATTTTTTTTCATATTTGTGACTCCCTTACACTGGCCAACCGTAGGCTCTAATATGGTAAAACTGTTTGACATATGACCCCGGTAGTACAACACGTGCTGTCAACCTAAGAAACCAAAAAAAGAAATAAAAAAATCCCTCTAGAAATCAATATTTAATAACCATTATTATTCTTATTTCGAATGTGACACACGCGTCAACAAAAAGGCGCGCTTTGAATCTCCGTCATGCAATAACGAATTTTATCGCCCGTGCTTTAAGGCGAAAATAGCATAGCTGCTCTGAAGTTAGTTCCCCCTAAAATTGTTAGCACGCGCGCTCTATGGGCGCGTTCCTTATTAGGTACCGAAATAGTTGTATTCCATTTAACAGGAAGGGAGGTGAAATAAAGCGAAGAAAGAAGGAGTTTTTGTTACTTCGCTTTTACATGAGGCCGTTATATATATTGTAATCTTATGTTTATATTTCATGCCATGTATTATTGTGGGTTTGTGATGCAAAAATGTAGACCGTTTTTGGTTTAGGTTTTATTCTTTCGAGACCATTATTTTTGTATCAATAAGAAATTCAAAAATGTAATTTTCATTTCGATGTAATGTTTTCATTTCTTTTGATCTACATATATATACACTATTACTATATTATAGCGTGTGTATCTTTGTATATTGAAGAAATTTATTTTGAGTAAAAAATATTTTTGTCTGTTTTTTTTCTTTTTTTATTCGGAAATCAAATGCATTTTGACGAATTTTTCTGTTCTAAAGCTTGAGATTCAACTTAAAAACTGAGTAAAATTTACTTAATAAAATAATTTTTAAATTGATCCTGAACGGCGTATCTATTTCCCATATTCGAAAGGCAACTAACTATAAATTGTCTATTTTTAAAACTTTTTATTCGATTAAAATACTTTTATTGTATCCACAAATAACGCTTTTAATTAGTTTCTCTTACAATTAATGTACTTCCCTGAAATATTTCCACACTAATTTTTTTCGAATAAATAATTACCGAATACCGAAGTTTATCCTAAATTTTTCTTTTCTTATACTCATAAATAGAATCTAATCCCAACGCCTTATAAGTGAAAAGTGAATTATTAGATACATATAATATTTCTATTTATATCTCCATAGCCTATTTACATTTTTTCTCATTTTCTTAGCTGTCGATTAAAAAAAATTATGAATTTATTGCCCCTCTTTATTTGATGCAGCAACTCGCAGATTTGCCTTATTTTCACCATTGTAGAGCAATGCTAATCCTTCTTTACATTGTCCTAGTCTGAAATTCACACATACTGGCATAAATAAATCATAGTAGTTAGATAATATAATAGTTAAATATGCCTAAAATTCATAAGGCATAACAAAAAAATATATAATAGTTAAATATGCCTAAAATTCATAAGGCATAACAAAAAAAAATATAATAGTAAATATGCCTAAAATTCATAAAGCATAACAAAAAAAATATAATTTGAGTTAGCGTTGGAAATTTGCTTACAAGAATTATATTTTTTTGGAAACTATATAAAAGTGTATTTTTTGGCTATTATAAGGTTATTTTGATAGAATAAAAAAGATTTAAAGAAACACAGTTTATAGTCTTTCATCAGAAGTTAGTTATTCATCAAATCATCATTAACATTTAATCTTTGTATTTTCATTACTTGATTTTAATAATTTCAAAATATCGCCTACAAAATATGAAAGTCTATCATAAAGAGGTGTTCACGCAGGTGTATTGGCTGGTTTCTGACAAATATATCGAATGCTCTATATACATGGCATCCTTTACCAAGTTAAACCTATAGAAATATTTTTTGTATATTCGTGTCTTGACCAAACCCACGATAAAAGTCAATGTATGCGCGATGCACATGTGTTTATTCTTTAATTACTATAATGTTTAATTGGTTTCTCTCAAATTGTATACACTCATTTTCTATCCCTAGCTATAGGTATTGTCTTCATTCCTCGTTCTCTTATGGGAACGGGGAAGTTAGAAATGATTTAGGAACGCCGCGTACTAAACTTTTGACAAATATAGAATATAACTGACGACTCCTCGTCATTAATCACAGAACAAATATAGCAACTTCTAAATTATGGAGATATAAAAATAACTTATAAACAATTCAAAACCCACATAATTTAAGTCCTCAAGTTGTTAAAAAAATGTCAAATTCCTTGGATAGAACCCATTACTGAATTGAAGGACGTCAAATTACGTGCGTCAGGAGAACGCCGCAGAATATTGTATCGTGGTTTAAGGACATAAACGATTAATGCCGTCTGGCCCGAACATGAAATCCAGGAGTATAAAACGTAACTAAGCTCAACACCGAAAGGTTAACGATGTAATTATTGAGTGATTTTATGAAGTGTGTGGTCAAGAGAAACTCTCGCCTTGCAGAGTTATAGCAGGTCATGCTTAAAATGAGATTAGTGGTCAATCGATACGAAAAATATTAAATACTTATTATTTTGACAGGTGTCTTATTTTACTTAATATAACAAAACAAAACTGAACAACACGTGTATTCCGTTGGTCACAAAGTTGAAGTAAATTCTTTTTTCGATATGTTTATATCGCTTCATAAAACATCATTAAAAATATTTTACGTTATGAAATAAGTTGCACAGACAGTGTTAATGATCACTTTTTTATGAGACTGTTGTTGCAGTATTATCATAAAAGCCGTATATAAAGACGTAGTTTTTTTTATTTCATAAATAACAATTTTAAAGCTGACGAGGAGTGAAAAAAATGTTTGACAAATCTTAAAAATGAGCCACCTTTTTTATATAGGTTAGAATCTTTGCTAATAGCTCACCTGAAGATGTTGTAATACAACGAAACTTAGGTCGTGGTAAAGAACTTAAAGAAAGTAGAAATAATACTACATCACGTATTTTCATTTAATTGTGAATAATTAATTTCTACAAAATTAACGCCAAATATATTCAAAGGTTTAAACTTGACGTTTAGAGAAAGACGGCAATAAAGAATTATGCTGTCATTTTTAATAACGTTCATTGTATTCTACGAGAGCGAATGAGACACCATTAAATTTAGATACTAATAATTCGTTTGTGTTTTAATTAATTTTGTAATTTTTATTTAATTTTAATTATTAATTAATCTATATTTTAAATGAAACTTTACTAAAAGCAACGAATTTAGGAATAGCCAACTTCGCTATTGTCGAGTATACGAGTATCTATTAACAATAGACTATAATTTTATTAATTACATACATTTATTATTTAGGCACGATGTTTGGTATTTATACACCAAATGATAATATGCAGGGGAGACCGGCGTAAATGGACATTGCGTTAAAGAAATAGAATATAATTTTTTGAAGAAAAAAAACCGGTATTACCTAGAATATTAAATAGAAAAAAATCGAGTGTTTGGCAATTAGCAAAGAGCGAAGAATAAAATACAATTTGTAACCATAACAGAAAACCAAAAAGCTATCTTCACAACGCACATATTAGGTTTTTAATATACCAAGAATTGTTGATAAGAAATAAAAAATAAGAATTAAAAACCCAACAAAATACAGAATAACTTTTTAGAAACGGTTACAAAAACAATGAATAGCTCTTGCTTTTTTTAAAATGTGTAGCGATTACCTAAATTAATTAAACATAAAATGTTAACTAACAGAACGAACGTTAATTCATTCATTATTTCTGTGTTGTCTAGATGAATGTCTTTCGCTGTTTCCGAGTTTTACGTGGTTTTTTTTATGACTCCGTCTTCATCGAAACAAACCACTGTCAAAGCATCAAAAACAGGCCCCGTCAGGCCTGCCCTGTCAGTTTCATGGATTAGTATATTACATCTATGGCTGGACGATACGAGACACATAGAAAGAGCATTTACAATCTGTTATGAAATATAATCTGACTTTCTATGTAAAAAGTACAAGATTCCTCATTTGCCTGATGGGCGATTTAAATAAAATTGTTAAAGAGTTTATTTTTTCATTTTCTCTGTTTAAGAGAATCATTTTTATTCTTATGACACCTGAACCTAACACTATATAGCTTTTGCTTTGTTACGTACAGGAATGCTCATTCTTTTAAAATAATGTGATAATAATATAAATTGAGCGATAGATGTCGTTAGGACACCGTCATATGTCGGTGAAATGTTATGGAGTTATTCTTCGGCGTTTCGCCTATCAATACAAAACCAGGTTTACTTCAATAATAGGTGTGCATTACATGACTATGTACAATAAGGCTGTCGTAATCTAGATATCATCTTTCATTGTACTTCGAAGATATGTGATTGTAAAAAGGCTTTCTTAAGTTTAGTCGGGAAGTATTTTACATCTGTTGTAATGGACCCTCATTCATCGTCCAGTTTACAAATATTAATTTTACACAACGTAAACGTATTGCCTCCTATACGTTTAAACATAGGGCATATTTAAAAAAATATAAGATCTAGGATAGGAGTACAACAGGATAGGAGTTTTCCTTTACCTGCTTATTTTTAATTTTTGGTTCAGTTGTTTTGGAAATAAGGGAGGGGTGCTGCCTTATTTTCCCCTATTTTAGAAGATTTAAGTATTAAATTTAAAACTATGACCAAAATACTCTTTTAGTATTCATAGCAAGCCCTTTGAAAAGATAATCCACATGATACATACAATTTTAAAAAATGTTTATAAGATGTTTTACTATGTTATATTTGAAGTTTCCAGATCACTTAAATTCTGAGAAAATCGGCTGTGACAGAAGGACTGACAGACAGACATGCGAGTAAACTTATAAGGGTTTTTCAATTTGAGAAAATAGCAAAAATCCTGAAAAGAAAACTTAAATTATAAGGAAAGTTTCCAATGGTATTCTGAGAAGAGAATTTTTCAATTAGCTATTACAGCATTGAGATTATAGCAGTTATTGATCCGCTACTAGCTATTTACTCTAAAATAGATATATTATTTCATTATTTTCTTCATTTGCCTTTTTGCGTTTTCTGGATAATTACTCCAAGTTTTTCAAAATCTTAGCGTAGCCTTATTGCCCTATTATTAAATAAGTGCAGCTATATGTAGCTGTAATTTATCAAAATAATAATTTCAACTTTCGCCATGAAGGCGTATTTTCATCGCATTTATATTAAAACTTTCCTACGATATCTGTACACGAGACAGTACGGTTACTTTCTTTTCCTATTTCCGCCTGGATATGCTAGCATTCCATTCTTTGCAACGGAGACATTGCACTCATGCAATTTATCTTCCAACTGTTAAAAGTAGCAATCATAGGATAGTTCTTGCTTCGTATTAATGAGTATACTTACATACTTCGTACCCGATAATTTCCTGAGCTCGTCTTTTTGCTATACCACCCACTAAAACCGAATTATATCGGAGCTCTTCAGTTTCCCACGGTACCCAACCACTCGACCAGCTGATCGCGGTCACAACGGAGTGTGATTTGTTTATGACGAGTGAAAGTAAATTTGTAGAAATGTGGCGTTGTTACCTTTTCTTAATTCTTATATAATTTTGTATTCTAATTTATTAATTTAAATTTGGTTAATCCATAGCTTTTTCATCGTTACGAATAAGTTGTCTATAATGTACCGATAAATAAGTAGATAAATATTTTGTTCAGATAAAACAACTTACACAAGAATGTTTTGCACAATTTTTATGAAACTTTTTGCGAAGAGCAACTTACACGCAAAAACAAATCGCAAAAGGAAAGGAATTTGGCGTCATGATTTAACAGCTCGGTCCGCTATCTCCTCTGAAGCAAATCAAAATACGAGATACGCTGTTTGGCAGCAAATTTCCCGGAAGAATAACCATCGGTTCAGCACCGGCTACGTCTCCTTTAGAAAAAGCCTAAGACAGCGCCTTTCCGGCGCCGGGAAAAATTACCATACGAAGATATCAAACGCACGTACCGGACTTGTTTATTCCCTTGGCAGGACGAGAATGAATTGAGATAATATTTAAATGAGATCCATTGTGTAGAATTCCGCAAGCCTTTGAAACAATGGCGGAATATTTCCAACTGAAATGTTAGTTCAACTTTAATATTCGTATGTAATAATCGGAGAGCGAATTCGGCTATAAGAAATTGGCAAGGGTTTTTGTGGTTTATCTATTTGGTCTGTACATATATATGAGCTTTTCCCAAGACTTAGCTTATATTTTATTGTACTATCTTTAACCGACACAAAATCGACTAAACAAAGTAAAAGACGTTCTGTGCATACCGGATGTGGATATGACCTGTTACAAGTGTCACTTCCAATTGTTTTTAAGAATGGGTTATTTTAAGTCGGAAAATATATATGTATAGGCATGGAGATGTATGAGTACCTACTCAATAATGAAATGAAAATTTATAAAAATTATTTTGGTATAGAATAGTAAAAACTGTACATTTAATGCACACAAATAAATACGAGAATATCAAACATATAAAAACACTACCTTTTTCCCAAAACTTCATCTGCGTTTAATTTATTTAAATTTAAATATTTTAATATTAATTGATTCGGTACCCTGACTTAACCCTAACCTGAACCCCTAACCCCCCCCCCCCTGTACTTGACTAAATATTTCAAACAATGAAAAGTCTATCAGCCTGCCTTTCAGTAGCTGTCTGTAATTCTAGAACATAAAGATAAGTATATCCACTAAAAAACGAATATATTCTAAAAAAATGTGTTTGACTTAATGGATTACAAATAGTCGAGTACACACGCCTTTTCGAAATAATCTTCAATGTACAAACATATCTCCGTGGATTGCTTTGAATAGTAAGTCAGTGCGGGGTCTTTTGAAAGAGTAGCTTATTAATTTACGACGCACCAAAAAAAATTATTTAAAATCTACATAATAATCCAGACCTGAACTTATTTCCTTTCGATTGCATGCGCTCAGCATGTAGGCCATTTCGTGTTGAAACTGTCAGTACTTAGTCAGTGTTTTCCAGCATATTCTGTAAATGCTTGAAAACACGAGTCCTAACATTTGTTTCTGAGAGTTGTCTTCACTTCAAACGTTATTGAAGTAGAAACGTCAAAGTAAATTAGTGACGAAAACGAGAAATATTAACATAACAAAATATACTATTCTTATAACAGCATTTTATAATGGTTTCATACATTTCCTTGAGTCCGGATGAGCAAGACGAACTTTATCTTTGGTATCATTTACTCTCTACAAAATTAACGCCAAATATATTCAACACATATCCATAGCAAAAATGTGAAAATAATCGGATGACGGCAGTCAGAAAATACCTCTATGCAAAGTTATTTCGCTCAAATTGCATTTATAAATTCAGGGAATTATAATTATCTGTTTTCCGCCTGCGTAAAATATATTAAGCAATATATTTGCATTATGCAGAATAATGCAATGTATCCTTTAAAATTTAAACTGCCATTTATTCAATATCTAAGTGTGTATAGAACATTCCTAGATAGAATTATACTCGTACTTAGCAGGTTTTTTAGCTTAATAATATTAAATACATTTTCGTTCATTTTGAACGATATGGTTACGTACTCTCTACTAAAATATGAAAAGGTATTAAGTAAAGGACTTGTTAAACATTTTTATACTTATATTGTTAATTAGTGTTTTTTTAATTAAATCTAATCAGGGTGACTAAAAAAATGTTTTCAAAGTAATTTAAATTTTTGTAAAAAATCTTAAATAGACTACTTATTTTAGCAAATGTATCCAAAACAACACTCTTTAGTTAATTATAATGAGTAGTACTATTTCTGGAAACAAAAATAATACAAAAAAATACATCACATATATCTTAATTTTTAGAAATTAGTCTTAATTTATTTTAAAACACGCCTAAATTCACTATAACGATCGTGAGGCGGGTGTGAAGAATCACAAATTATAACATTTACCCAATACCGGGGGCGGCGCCATCTTTTAACATTGTTTATTAATCGTCATAGCAACCGAAGCATTGTTGCCGCACGCAAAAAAAATAGAAAACGATAAATATTTTCGGCGATTAAATATTTTTGGAATTTAATTGAAAAAAATGTAAAATGTTTCTTCATTTGTGATAGAAATGAGGGCTGTTTTGTGGTCGTAATTACAGGTTTCAAAGTTGATATATGAAATAGTACTGACCATTGAATTGTGGCATTGATTTGTGTTTTAATTTATAATTTTGCGATCTGATCTTTTGAGAATTGAGAATTATTAAGTTTTTGGAACAGTATAGTTATTGAAAATAAGATAACGTTAACGGTGGAATTTTTACCTATTTCCCCATCATACATGATATTTATGAGTAAAACAAATTAACAATCATTTAATGAACATTGTTTCTTTTTAACCTTGGTTTTATTACGTACTTATTTTTTTCAAATATAAAAGAGATCATTACATTCGTTTGGATAAATGTGATATTGTACTTACATTCCACTAGTTTTTGAATGAATTAGTAAATTTTAAAACCTGTCCAAATAAGAAATAAGTTTGAAAATAAATAACAATTTTAATTTATTAAGATATACTCATTTTTTAGTAAACCTGTTAAAAATAGCATTCAATAATTATTCAATTTGATTATTTAGGAATTATGTAAATATATTTTCATATTTATACGTTTTCCTGGTATAAAAGTATTCACATCCGTTTTTTCCAAAGTTACTTAAACCGTCCTTTAGAAGTTTCCAATGTTAGTTATTCCATAAGAAAAAGTAATTTAATTACATAATAAAAAGTAATAAAGTACAAAACGTGTCTGTGCGTGCATTACGTAAAAACTATTAAAAGTATTTTATGGGAACTTTCAGTTTTATACCTTAGTAGCTTGTACTCATGGAGCTGAGCAATTAACAAATAACTACTTAATGATTTAACATTGACATTCGAATATTTCTTTTAAAAGGAACCAGTGTAATCATAGTTCCTTAATTCTCCACTAGATGGCGGTTTTTGTTTTATTTTTAATAAGTATTTTTACTTTAATAATGTATTTATGTTTGCATATACTATTAACAGTAACATAATTGCGGGTACTACGTTTTAGCCTTGAGGGCATCGAGGATGAAAAACAATTTCAGGTCTGGAAATGTATTACTTAGGAGTAGCTCGACTTTTACCGAGCAAATTAACGATAATTGCTAGTGTAATTTAAACATAAATTTCTTGAAAATGGTTTGCATTCCTGTACGTCCCTTAAAGCCTCATTTATTTTGACCGCTGCTGTTATTCTTCGTCGTAAAGCCAATATCTTTCCATCGATCCTAAATAATATCTCATAAATGGCAAGTTAAACACAAACGCTTGTTCTATGTTTTTTTTTAACTTGATATCATACTTCTTTTATTCCTTTCTTGATTCATAAACCTACATTAACTGACATTTATTTTCAAATACCATGTTGGCAACTAATAAACCCGCCACTTTCTTCACACCCCGCACTATTCTAGCGGTATCTGGAATGTTATAGAAATTTCTCGATCATCCCCAATAAGGTATAAAAAATTGCGACCTTCAATCTTCTGTTCAATTAGCAACTGAATTTCGGCGAGTAAAGAACAAACTAGAAATATAAATTTGACGAAGAGAACTTAGATTGCTCTTTCTTAATGAATTCCGATTACGTCTAAAAGCAAGCAAAATAGCGCACAGTATATGCATATGTATGATTGAGTTGTACCATATGACTATTCCTAGGATAGAACATGTATTGCTCTCAAGATTGAAAGAAGAAAATTTTGATCATTTCGATAATCATCATCCAGGGCGACTTACAATCAATTTAGAAAAATTACAGTCTTACTGAAATAGATCCCAAGCTAAGTTCACGTTATCTGCTAGAGTTACACTAATGATTTCATACTGCAATAGAAAATCGACGTCATTTTTTGGGGAAGAAGTGGAAATATTCTATTTGGCTACCTCGTGAGCTGACATATCTTCAATTTTAGAAGAGGACCGACGTGGTCTCTCGTGATGCCAATGAGTATCTCATTACGAGACTTAAAAAAATATTTTTGCTCGGATGGACTTTAATATATCACCCACTGTATTCTCCGGAATCATTTCATCGACAGTCTAATTATTTACGTCATATAATAATTAAAGACAGAGACCATCTTAATGTTGAAATTACCTGTTTTTAATTTTCAGTACAATGCCCAAAAATATATATTTAGAAAGAAGGAACTGTATCTCTAGATATACTGGACGATATTGAATGGATAATAATGGCGCTTATATACTTGAAAAGTTATTTTATTATTAACGTAAAAAATTGTGCGCCGTCATGGAATGTCAGAGACCTGAAACATCTAAATTTTTTGTACTTTATATTTTTATTTAAACAAATTGGAAATGAAAAAACAAATATTAAAAAAAAACGAATATGCTTTATACCATACGACTGAAGTAAAACTTCAAATTCACAAAATATGAACTTTAAAATGAATTTACACTTTTATTCACTTTCAACGTAGAATATTTAATGTATTGAACAAAATAATAATTTATAAAATTGTTCAAGAATGAAATGAAATTACAAAATAATCAAAAAATCACCGTTCGTGTAACGCTAGCAAACTCGCATATATATATATATATATATATATTTTTTTTTTTTTTTTTTTTTTTTATGCACTGGCTATGAGAGGAAGAGAGAAAGAAAATGTGGGCGCGCACTGCTCTCTCTTGCTCCTACAGTGTGATACAGACAATAGGCTTGCACTGTGTCTTAGATATACGAAACATAACTGGCTATGACAGACAGAGAGAAAGAAAATGTGTGCTCGCACCTCTCTCTCTTGTCCCTACAGTAATATACGAAACGTAACTCTCTCTCTCTTTCTTTTTTTGTCTTCACTAACTTATATATCCCTCTCAACTACCCTTCGTCTCGCCCGATCACACTTTTCGTAACGCTCTCGTCACGCATTCACCAGCTTACTCTCCATGTCAAACGTGCGTAAAGAAGTTTTACTTCAATAATTGTTAATAATAAAACATAAATTTAATTTAATTATTTTATTTATATAAAATAATTTATCACAGAAATATTTCTTAACAATCTACTAGTCGACAAGACACGAAGCTGACCGAATTAAGTCGGAAAGAGCCGACAAGACGAAGCTCGTGCCTTTCGGCCAGCTTCCGCTTGGCACGTCGCGACGTGCCATTAGAACATTTTAACTCATATCCAAACGTTCCCTTAGATGTTTCACATCAAGAATAACTTTATCAAATAAGACGGCGGGTTTGTTAGTTGCCAACTTAACATTTTCCTTCATCGACCTCTATCAATCTAACTAATATAAGTCTTTGCAAGCATTGTTCCATTGACAGTGTTGGTTATCGATATTTTTATGATAAAAATGTAACATTAACGTATGAAATAAAGGAATTCAAGAATTGAAAAAGAAAGTAATTGATAAATGATTTATTTAGTCAGCAATTTCAGGAAACTTACCACCACTAATTTATTATTATATTACGACTAATTTTGCAATGTACATCACACAGAATATACTTTTTTAGACGCTATACAAAATGACAATGAAAATTCTATACAAATTTACTAAGTGGTTTTAACGTGAAACAAGTATAAACATAAGCAAGATTTGTTTATCAGGTACTTTTATACGATGCATTTACAAACAAGCAAACATTTAAAAACTGTCGATTTCTTCTCTACAATTCATATATTATGTATATATAGACATTTTTATGATTATCAATTTTTAATGTACAAACTTTTTTCACAAGTACTTATGCTATGAAACAGCCTTACAAATAATAAGCAGCTTTGTATTTTTTTATGTGAAACAAATTATTTTTTGTAATCACCTAAGTAAGAATGTCTCTTAAGACGCTCATTTTATTTTTTTTAATTTTAACGAAAAGCGTAACCACAAAAAAAACAATGGTCAAGAAAGCAACTTAAGAGGGCGGGCCCGAGCTACGGCGGCACGCTTCTGTACCGAGGGCGTTTTATACATTTTGACCAATTCGAGTGTTTTTTTTTAGTTTGATTATTGAAAGGCGTTTCCGTGGCCATCTGGTGGCTGACCGGCACAATCCTGCACGTGGCACTTCGTTCGTTTTTGCTATTTGCCGGTGTTGTTTGTGATTGCAAAAAAAAACGAAATTATTCGTTTTTGAAAAATATAGGGTATATGCTCATGTGTAGACACGCGGTACCTATTATAATAATTATTTGGAGGCGGATTACTACAAGAATGTAACACAAATTTAATCATCACTAAAAATGTTTAAGTAAAATATTGCCAGTATATTTTGCAAATGATCAATTGAATAAATATTGCTAGCAAATTTTGCATATGATCAATGAAGATTACTAGAATATGCAACGAAGGTTAGATAGAAATATATGTTAGAAAAACACGAAAGTAATCTCGGCCGATCACAGAAAATTTTCAATTTTGTAATTTTTTAGAACGAAAATATGTTGTCTACCATTCATTTCACAGGAACATGTTTAAAAAAATATTTTTTATGTGATACATCTACAAATTAACGATTTTCGGATTTTTTCCTTCATTTGAACGACATCGCTTCTTGCTAAATTTCAGGATTCTATTTCAACGGGAAGTACCTTATAGGTTTTGATTTATTTACGAGCATCAAATTATGCAGCTGTATTTTTTGGGTTCTCCTTGATTGCGTTAACTTAGCAGCTTTATTTTTTACAGCTCCAAGGGACCGCAGACCTAAGTATTTGATATTAATTTGATACCTCTATGCGTTCCTGAGAAAAAGAATCTTGACCGACCAAGAGAGGGACAACGAAGTGATCTCATAAGCATTTCTTTTTTTCCTTTTGAGGTACGGAACCCTAAAAACAATAGACCCGGTGGTAAAATGGTCACACTAAGTTAGAAATTGTGCCTTTTTAGGTCTTATTTTTCATTGCTTCAGAATTCATAATTAAGGAGAAGCCAAGGCGACATTGACGGCGGGCAGCGGAAGTGATATTTTTGATCATTTCTTTATATGAAATACAAATAATTCGATATTCAAATAACCTTGGTATAAGTTTTTCTCTTATCCTCGCATGTATAATTAGAGCGATCAAGAGCGAAACAGACGATTGTATTTTCCGCTATTCCTGATCTCTGAGTTTCTGAAGTAGTATTCATAAAAATGGTTATTGATGGCATCTCCAGTAAGCCCGTCGTGAGCTGGTTAGTCAATCGTACCTCAATAGTATTTATATTCTTTTTTTTAGATTTAATTATTTTATTAAGAGAATACATTATTGCTATCATTAGGGTCTTCTTCGTGGAAATATACGGAACCGATGACCAGCATTTCCAAGTCTTCGATTTTCCGTTATAGCATATGTTTAGAGGAAAAACTACTTCGGGCACTGGCCGAATACTATTGACCCTTGGAGTTGTACCTATGCTGGTTGTGAAGGGTTTTTGGATCGATCCGAAAGATTATGTGATATTATTGTTCTTATTATTCACTATTGTGTACTCACCTTCCACTGGAATTCAGAGGGAAGTATGTATATTGCCGGCTATACTAAGCATATTAACCTGCTTTATTATATTTCTGTGGCAGACATAAGACGCTGAGTTCTGTAAAAGGCTTTGATGATAACTAAATGATTTTTGGGTAATCTGAAAGTATTTGGATATTTATAGTTCTATAAGGGCTATTTTAATTGTTTTGAGAATTATGGTAGCGCGTCAAAATATACGTTTGATAGTGTTTTAATGCCGCGTTTATTTGATTTAATAATTATTTTTTTTAATATGATCAATAACCATAGACGACGTTCTGTCACTTATGACGGAGAAGTTGGTTGCCATCAGCTTAACACATAAATCAATATATGTATAAACACTTACACATATACAAACAGGTAACATTTATTTGCACACATATACACGTATACTCCACTCCTACTTATCCAAATATCACACCTCTCCTTTTCATTTTTGTTCCCATCTTTGTCTGTACTTTAAGATTGAGATATGTTACGGTAGATATTGGTCGGATCTGTCAAGTTGCATTTAGTTACGAAATCATCGATTCATCAATGGACGTAACCACGTGAATTAGCCAGCTCGTTACCGTCATTTTAAACGAGCATATCATCACTTTGTTCACTGTATAATTTTGGTCTGTAGAAAGCGTAGTGTCGCTCTCCATACTTAGTCTCCATATTGTCGCAGCTGGCAGCAGTTTGCGATCAGCTCTTGTACTTTATACTTACTGACTGGTGTTGTAAGCTTGTTGTTTATCTTCTTAATCTTGTATGAAATTGGTTTCTCTTTCAGGAGCGATCAAAGCAATCATTTGCTTTTCAGGTTTTTGACATTCCCTCCTAGACCCTCTTACACAGTCTGTAATATCTCTGGAGTTTTTCGTGTTTTCTCCGCTTCGTTTTATTTGTACATCTTCTACATCTTTCGATCACCGAAGTCGTATCTATGTACTACGTACTTGCATTATTTTGTAACCGCTTACGTACACATTTTTTACCTACTGTAGAAATGACGTTTTTATTTAATTAAACTGTTCTTACCCTGTCTATGAAAAGGCTGGCAAATTCAACGCAAAAAAATTTTCATTATATGTCGATATTGAATTCAAAAATGAAATAACTTTGAATTTTCGAAGACAATAATAAAAAAAAATCCATTGGGTATAACGCACAACCCCCTCTCGCGCCGCATTATTTCCATCGCGCATTTTCGTGATGTTGCCTTAATCGATTAATCAATTTCAGCATACCACCAATAAAAAAGTTTATTTTTCAATATGAGGGTATAAATTTAGAAAAGGGAAACTTATATTTTCGTTTCACATGACTTTTTTTTAGAAAAGCTGCATTTTCCTGTTTTAAATGAAACACTATGATTTTATATAACTACATTTACTTATGTATTCCACTAAGAGAGTCGACGCCGAGGCGATTTAGGTAAGTAAGACATCGGTAAATAGTCCATAAGTATAACAATGGACTGTTTACGGTGGGTGAGAAACTAATTTTTCCGGTTATATTGAAAACCGCCGTCAAGATTAAATATTTTTGGTCTAGCTATATATATATATATATACATACACACATATATATATATATATATATATATATATATATAAACACATACAAGATAAATATACCATGAAAGTCACGTAAAAATACATTTGACTTTACAGTTAAATCTCATTATAAGATAATTTATTTTGCGCATTTGCACTCTAATATGCATCAATATAATTTAAAAACTAATCGTTTCGGTTGAGCGAATTGAGTTATCTTGCCCTGTGTATTTTTTATTCATTAATTATAGGTAATTAATAAGTTTTATCGATTAACCTAAAACCACTGTAATTTATTCCAGGTTACAGACTTATAGTATTGCTAGTGTGAATAAATAAAAAGGGCTTTGTTTTTGTTAATATCTAGCATCGTATTTATCATATATAAATGTCGTCCTTTCGTTTGCGATCCTCACGGTCTCTGTTAAAGTGTATGTAATCATCGATAGTAGTTGTTGATACAATTCGTGACTTAATTCACAGATCATATTCAATGCCTATTATATTTCCTGTTTCTACTCGGTAATATTACGAGTTACTTTGGCTGTCTGCCTAATTATCCTATGTTTATATTATATAATTTTTTAAGAATTCAATAGTTTTAAACATTTTTATATTAAGTCCAAATCATCGTAATTAACGATTTTTCCCTTCAGTGTAAGAATTTCATATTACTATAAAATTTACAACCATTTTTCTTAATTTTTTTTATTATTTGTCTCACATTTGTGCTCGATCTTTTTCAAATAATAAAAAACCAAAATAATTTTTTCTTCCTTACGTTGTGAAAATAACTATCGTATTATAGAAAAAAACTTTGTAAATAAAATAGTACCTAATTAACACAAAAAGAAGAACGATATAGGAGGCGCGCAAGTCGCAGAAAATTAAAATGTTTGTTCTACACATGGAAATGTGGCTCAATTTTGACTTGATTATAATTACCAATAAAGACGACTAAACGTATTTTAAAGTGTTCCCAACTTTTTGATTGAACTTCTGATTTCCCAACTTTTTAATTTAAAAATGTCAAAAGTATATACGGAAAAAACTTCTTAGTAAGTTAATTATTCTGTACGATTCATTTTTAAAATGTACTTTTAAGCACGGAATTTTGGATTTCAACAAAACGGAAACCAATAATTGCGGTGAAATATCTTTATTTGCGATAGTTTTTGTGGTTTTGAGCTTCTATTCAGCTTTTTCATGAACGGAATGCAATTCGCATTCCGTTCGTTTGTCCGTAGATTAAAATTTTATTTACCATGTACATTGATAATTGAAGATTATTTACAAATATAAAAATTTGCAAAATATGAAATCAGAATTAAAAAATAATTAATATTGCAAAATTTATAATAATTAATATTGCAAAATTTATAATAATTGCAAAATATGAAATGAATTCATAATTGATTTAATATAAAGCGCCGATGCAAGTAAACGTCTGTTGTATAGTATTTAGGAAATCTATTGTATAAATGTTTTAAATAAAAAAAATAACGAACTGAAAATTTATTAGACGTATTTCTTGTAATGACATTTGTAAGTTGAACAATAATTTTTAAAATGAAAATATTTTTTAAACATGCATTGCGCCATCTAGTATAAAAATGTAAAACATTTCCCGATTCTGGTAACTTAGCTTAAAGATAAAGTTTGTTCTTTTTGATATAAGAGGTCGCTGCTGCATGTTAATTTGATCATTAAAAAATATACATGATTATAATCTTTTATGTAATTGTGTGTATATAAGTTTACTTTGATAATAACTATTTAAAAAGTATTTACGCATCATACTATAGAAAGATCAAAAGAATAGTTGTGCAGTGCGATCATAGATGGCCCCATATATTTGGATTAGTATTTTAGGAAAAATAATGACTGGTTCAAAAAAAGGTTAAGAATACCATGAAATTACTTATTATCAGATATTCAACGATTTTGATTTAAAGACGTAGTAACATAGTGATATTTTTACAGTATTTAACATTTTTAGCACACACAATTAAATGAAACTATGTGATGTAGTATTATTTCAACTTTCTTTAAGTTCTTTACCACGGCCCAGGTTTTGTTGTATTACAACATTTTCAGGTGGTATATTAGCAAAGATGTTGTAATACAACGAAACCTAGATCGTGGTAAAGAACTTAAAGAAAGTAGAAATAATACTACATCACGTAGTTTCATTTAATTGGGATTAATGAATTTCTACAAAATTAACGCCAAATATATTCAATTTTTAGCAGATTTTATTTGTATTATTTTCTTATTAAGCTTCTTTTGTAAAATTATCCAAGCATAATTTACGTCGATGATATGAAGCTTCTTTTGGAAAATTATCAAACACTATTGTTCCTGGTAATGTGTCTATATGTCTGTCACAGCTTCAAATGCTTCTAAATTATGAACAGGTCAGGATTTTGCTTTGAATATTTAAGGCAGTTACTATAGTGAATTAACGGACAACAATTTGAGAAAACAAATGATTCATATCATGTTTTGTTTCAGTATTTTTGTACATCATAAATGTTTTTAATATAGAAAATGTATTGTAAAGTATATGCTCCAAATATATAATCAAATTATAATCTATTAAACTTCAGTATTTTTATGTTGACATTCAATTTTCAATAAAAAATACTTTCATTTTAGCTTTTAAAAATTGAATTTGATTAGTTTTATGGTTTTTGTATACTGTGACTAGTTGTGGGGATGAGTCTAGCATTGTCCTGATTAACTCTCTTTTTTTACTTGCCTATTCACATCTATTTTTCAAAATCTTTGATACATTAAAATAAATTGAACTTTATTATAATTGAATGTTATTTCATTAGGATCTTAAAACAGCAAATAAGTTTAAATGAAATAAAAATCCTTATTAAACAGGTTTCTCAAAATTTGTACTTAACCAACTTTTTACCTTTTTAGTATTGCAATATCTGCTGCTGACCTATTGCAATATCCGGCAGAAGGGTCTATTCAGAAATAGAACAATTGGTTTTGAAAGGAGTTTTTATGGTAAAATGGTAGTGTGAAAGGTGTTTTTATTGTAAAATGGTAAATTTTTTTTTTTAAGTGGATAAATATAAATTACATCGGAATTTGTAAATGGTATGTACGAGGGAACGTCTAAAGTTCACAGAACAAAGGGGGAGGGAGGAGAATGTATCCCACATTCTTTCTTTGTACGCTGCTAATTAGGAACTCGTTAAAGGTATATAAGCCAAATGTCAAGTCTCTAATGTCATTAATTAATGAATAATCGCCTTTTAAAGAAGTAAATCTGGAACTGAACTGCGAACATGGAGCAAATGAAATATGCACTGTGATTCAATTCTTCACCAAGCAAAGAAAAACTCTTCAAACCATCATGAGTGAGATGGAAGTTGTTTACAAAGATCGTTGCCCTAGTAAAACTATGGCTTATAAGTAGCATGGTCAATTTAAACAAGGTCGAGACTCAATTGAAGACGACCCTTCACCCAGGGAGGCCATCATGTCAGATATTGTCGAATTAATTGGAAAACTTGTATTGGAAGAAGCTCATCTGAAGAAGTAACAACTTTCTGTATTAGTTGTTGTATCAGGTATAATAATTTTGAGAATTCTACACGACCATATTGGAATGATTAGTCAGTGCAAGATGGGTCCCGACAATGCTTACACCGCCACAAAAGCAACAAGTTGAGGCATCTAAGTAATTTTTGAAGCTATGTGCAGATGAATCTACGTTAATTTTGTAGAGAATTGTGACTGAAGATGAAACTTGGGTACATAACTTTGAGCTTGAGTATAAGCAAGAGTCGATGCAATGGCACAAAAAGGGCACTCGACCCCCTAAGAAGTTTAAGGTCTCGGAATCGGCTGGAAAATTGATGGCAAATGTTTTTTAGGATTGTGAAGGGATTTTATTGATTGACTTTAAAGAAAAAGGCACCACTATAATTGGAGAGTAATGCTACCATATTGGATAAATTGAAGGAAGCTATAAATGAAGAGAGTGTATTGTTTTTGCAAGACAATGCGCCGGTTCACAAAAGCAAAGGTGCGATGGATGCTGTTCACAAATTCGGCTTCTAATTCCTGATTCACCCACCCTATAGCCTTGACCTAGCTCCCAGTGATTTTTACTTTTTCCCAAACCTGAAAAAAGCTCCGAAGAAGCACAAACACACAAAACATTTTTTGGAGGTTTTTGACAAATTTATTTCAAGGCCAAATAAATGTATTGAGCTTAAGAGCGATTATATTAAAAAAGAAAAATATTTTAATTATTTTATTTAAATTGCAATCTTTCTGTTTTACGGTCTTTTGAACCTCCCCTCGTATGTTTGCACACTTTTAAAAGCTTACAAAATTTAAAGTGAATTTTCATTTGGCTATGAACTATTTTTGATTCATAGTGCTTGGTGGCATATATATAATAATATATTTACACATTTGGGATTGTATCCAAAGTTGAGGTATGTTGCATTTACAGGTATGTCCTAGAAAAACTACCTTTCCAGAATTGAAACTGGACAAGTTTCAGCCTCTTTGTTTTGGTGAATAAGTGGTATATCTTATTTTTGCTTAAAATGGTTAATGCAGTTTCAAAGAATTGGCCAAAACCGGAAAAAGTTATATAAACCATAAGTATATAGCAGAAAGGTTGCTGTTGTACATTTGTCATTATTGTTATGGTTATGCAGCTCATCTGTTTTATATTTATGAAGTAAATTTCATTTTGATGGAAGTTTTGTTTGGTGGGTTTTCTGCCAAATTTAAACAAATAAATATTTCACAATTTTCTATGGTATGGTGACTTACCTACATAGATGACTAAATATCTACGGAATTCTACAGATCCTCACCAGTGTGTCCAAAGCTTTTTAAAATTTTTAAATAAATCATTGAAGAGATGTTCAACAGACTTCTGGAAATTAATGTCTAAATGCTTTATTATCTGAATTTTAGTGGATTAAAAACATTTATGCAATTCATATATTAACTGAAAATAGTATGTTTAACCTACGTGTTGACGCAAAGTTTTGGATATGTGGAAGGAAATAAAAGACAAATGGTTTTAAACTATAAAATAAACACAATTCAATAAAACTGAAAAATTAATAACAATTTAAATTAACATCTTGCTAACTAATAATAAGTCGTGAACTACTACATAATTACATAATTAGAATCGTCAAGGGGTAAACGAAGAAAATAAAGAGAGCATTTGAAAAGTTACTGGTGGCTCACAAAGGAGACCAGACCTTACTGCATTTTTCAAAAATTTTAATCAGTAATATTATTGGAATTTGAGAAGTCTTTGGCAAGCTATGAGTTGCTTATTAAAAATGAGTTGCTCGAGTTGCTTGTAAAAAGATGGCAGGAGAAATATAGTACTGTGAATTTATTTCAACTAATTACGTTAATAACGAAAGAGAAGAAAGGAATGCTAAAATTATATTTACAAGTTCCCTTTCCACAATAGCATTCATGCTAATGTAAATCGTTGTCAAAGTGAAATGTTAGAAATATAGACAAACCAAAAGTCATTAAAAAATTCAGGTGGAAACTGATTTACTGCAGTTAACCGATGATGTCACGGCAAATAGATAAAAATTTTTGAGCGTGCTCAAAATGTCAAGACCGATTTCCCAAAACGTCATTAGTCAATGTAAGAGTGAAAAAACAGGTGACGGTTCCAGAATATTCTATCACGTAAAATATAATTTTCTCCTTTCACATAATAACTGGGAGCATAAAGTGCTACCAAACCAAAGTCCAAGGGATTCAAAATTAAAGAGAAATTGCGGCAAAAAGAAAAAATAATTATAAGCAACTGTATACAAGAAACATTTTGCATTTAATATAGCCAAAATCCACTTTCGTCACTTAATTAGCAGTTAATTTTTTATACGATGTAATCTACGTGTCTAGTATAAATAGCATACGTATAACATTACGTTACGATTGAATTGAGGATACATTCAATAAAATTACATTTGACCGTGCTTTTATAAAATCCGAAAGGATTTTATAAAAGCATGGTCATTAACATATATAATTTTGTTTTGAATACACCTTCAGTATTGGAAAAATGAAGTTCCGTTGAAGAGCTCAGAAACATCAATAAATTTTGAAAGACTTGTAGTAAAGACATTAATATTGTTATTCACGAAGGTCTTCACAACTACTCACTGTGTTTATTATCAATAAAATAATTTATTTTTATTGTTATTAAAAAGACAACAGATTATTTAAAAAACAAATAAAATAGGAATATTCTTATTTATTATACAAAGTCTTTGTTAAAAAAACTGAACAGAATTCTTGTAGCATTCTTTTTGACAACAGCTAGTGCGATGGCATACGTATTCCCCGCTTCATCTCGCTCTACATTTTAAGTGTAATATGATTGCGTTTTAATTTCCATACTATATGAATTGAAATACACATTAATTATAAAACAAAAATTTTCACTGAAGCTCGCCACAGTTGCTAATTATTATTTTGGCTGACGTTGTTCCACTCTTGCTGCCGTACCTCTCGATCTTCTTAACAATGTCCAAGCCTGATATTACATGCCCAAATACGACATGTTTTCCATCCAACCAATCCGTTCTGCAAATAATAATAAAATGGAGAATGATAATAAAACGGAGTATATGAATTATCAATATAATAAATATATTGCCCACTCAATCTCTATTGAAACATACAAGGCACAAATGAGTTAGTTTTTTTTGGGCCCAACTAAAAGAAAGCAGATATAAATTATTGGATCTGCTTACCTTAAAAAAGTTCTTACTATATAAGCAAGATCTGTCAAAAAAATTATAGTAAATTTCAACTAGAATCATATAATAGAATTAAAAAGTAGGTAAGTAAATCTATCCATACAGTCGTCGATTATCAGCAAACGCTCACATTTTATTAGTTTTTTTGTTTGCACTCCTTTTTCCTCCACAACTTTTTCACAAATAACCATTCCGAATGGTTACCAGCTTGATAGTTAACAACTATACTGTAAAAAATTTAAACACATACTCTAGTCATTTTCATAATCATCATGTACAAAACTACTAGATTACATAAGACTTGTCTTGTGTTTTCTGCTTGTAATTGAATCTAGAGACTGTTGTTGTCCACTAAAATGGAACTGGTCTCAACATAAGTAACGTATCAATTGTGCCATCAGATTTCAACGCCATTTTGACAAAACACATTCTCTGATATGTCTGCAGATATGTGATAATTTGTGAGCGATTGAATTTCTCAAAAGGTGAATATTTATTAATATCGCAGCAAATAAATATATTTGTAGTGAATTTTTCTGCGAATAAATTTTTAAAACAATTACAGGCAATTAATTACAATAATAATAGTGCCTTATATTGATAAAGTTATATATTTTTCAATAATGTAATCTGCTTTTCAATGTCACATTTCTCAACATTCCAGTTAGACAAATGAAAAATTCAAATGTATTGCAATATTCAAAAGCATCATAACATATAAAATGAGATAATTTTCATTTATGTCCCAATGTGGTATGTCTGCTCGCCATAGTGGACAAAATTTGTCCTTTATAAGAGGTATAACTAAGAATTTTAATATAATAGTGTGTAATAGTGTTATTAATGAATAAAAGTATGTTACTAACTTTTACTATTAGATATTCACTTACAGTATTTTCTATAAACAATTCTAACATGTCCAAGAAATTATTATTATAAGATATAAAATAAAAAGGCTTTTTATGTATGAAAATCCACATGTCAATATTATTAATAAATAATTTTACTATATATAAAAACTTATCATTATTAATGTGTTAGCTGCATTTAAAGCTGTTTCATTTATATTGAAAGTAAATGCATTTATTTTTTTGCAATTGTATAATAATAGTGTAACAAGTAAAATTCAAAATGAGTTGAAAACATATTCACTCATACAAAAATACAGATTGAATGTCATTGTAAATTGACAGTTTATTTTTAATTTACTTCGGCAATGGCCACTTATTTAACCGTTTTAATGCCAGGCTTTTTTACTCATATATACTTAAAAATGCCAAAGAAATCTTTTGTTTTTAACGTCATTTACTCTTGTCTCAAAAAAAAACTGTATCTCTTCCAAAAATTATACAATTTTAATAATTTTTTCGGTGTTTTCTTAATAAAAACTTGTACAACGATAATAAAATACAAAGAAAATTATGGAAATATATATTGTGAACAAAAATTATAACAAAAACTGAAATCAAGGTCACATTGTATTTTCGCAGTCCGATACACCCTCCATATCAGCAAAATAATTGTTATGTCACTATTATCACTATCACTCAAAATCTAAAGGTTAAAAATTTTCTTTTCCTGGATACTTTTCATATTGTAATTACTAATAATATTATAATTTGAACTTTATGTAGCACGTAGAAAGATAAAAATTAGCGATGGGTGCGAGCGACCTCCCCTGCTGCGCGCTAAACAGCAACTGATTGCGCGAGCGCCATCGCGCTCGTGGTAAATTTAGGTAGTACGCGCACGAGCACGATGGTGCTCTTTGGCACTCTAACGGTTAAATAGCGATTGATATTATTTTTAGTAATCTTTTTCAAACAATAATATGTAATCTGTAAGGTTTTTATTGTTACTTTTATTTCTTGTTATCTTAATATGTAAGGAAAATTAATACATACACATTTACGAAAATAGCTTTTTGATTTTGTATTATGATAATAAATTGCATTTTATTTTTTGTTTTTGTTTATGACTGTAAATCACTGAATTATTCAGTTATTTTATTTTATACAAAGTGCAACATTTTTTTTTAATCGTATTATATTTCTATAAAGCCAAACCAGTTGCCTCTGACATCCTTTGTAAATTACTAAAAAAAAAAGTTGTAATATTTTTCTCCTGAATACTTACTTGGTTGTGCAAAGGAAGAATTGTGAACCATTAGTGTTGGGTCCAGAGTTTGCCATACTCAGGATGCCAGGTCCAGTATGCTTCAATGTGAAGTTCTCATCATCAAATTTTCTACCATATATTGATTTCCCACCTGTCCCATTGTGGTTGGTGAAGTCGCCCCCCTGACACATCTATGCTGCATGTTAAGGATAATTTGTATTGTGGTTGTCTATTTAGAAACTCTAGAAGAATTTATTCTAAAATCGGGTAAGGATTTTATTTACCATTATACTATAAAAAACCTGTGTCTTATTGAAAAACGTCCACTATAGTTATAGTAAAGAAAAATGTTTAAAACTTAATTAGCAACTTGTAATTCGAGTAATATTAATTACAAGGAGAAGTCAAAAAGTCATAGAAAGTTGTTTAGATATGACTAATTCATTAGTTATATATAACGGCTGTTTCAACTCAATCAGAATATTAACGTCTGATATATTGTGACGTAAACAAGCCAAGAAGATCTAGAGGAAATAGTCAAGAATTTGGAAAATTTACTTCTCTGCTGTCGTCGAATTCTTTATCAAGGAAGGAAACCACTTAAAACCACATTGGAAGAGACGTCAACAATCTACAGGGACTCTTGCCTAAGAAAAATAATAATTTTCAAATGGCATGTTATATTGAAATAAGGCAGATATTTGATTGAAGACAGTCTTCATGTAGATTATTCCATTGGAGCCATTATTCCAACAATCATGTAAAAAGTTAAGCTGTTTTAGGTGATGTTCTTCTACAGAAGAAGCAGTTGTCATCGCCGTGGTGTGTTAGGTTGACCACAATGCGTATGGCCTTTGATGATATGGATCACCGCAGAGTCCCCGGGTTCGATTCCCAGCCGTTCATCGAACGGGGCTGGACTGGTGTTATGGTTGGCTGTAAGAGATTGCTCTCATAGCAATAAATCTGCCAAATGTACCAATTCAATAATAATAAAATGTCATTTTTTTTTTTTCAAATTTATTTTGACTATCTGCAATAGGCTGAATAACCATAATCAGATGTTTTCCAATACTTGATGTTTGGATGGCTGATTCTCCATCGAGATTCAAAGCCATTTTTAAATTTACACATTACATTTTAGTGCCTTTTGTCAAGATTTAATATTTGCCATCTTTTAAGATGTGCAATTCTGTCTTTAACAAATCTTGGGCCAGATTATTTGCGTGGAACCGAAGTCTTTCTTTGTATTTTATGCAATGGTTATTTATTTCCTCCTTGATGATTGGTATACCTAGATATTCATGTATCTCAGTATTACGAGCATACCATGGTGCACTAGACAGCATTCTAAAGATATTATTTTGAAACCGTTGTAAAATCTCTAGGTTTCAGTTGCTAGCCGAGCCCCACAATTCCAGGCCATAAGTCCAGATGGGTTTTAAAATGCATTTGTAAATAAGCAGTTTATTAGTTAGTGAGAGCATAGATTGTTGACCTATCAGCCAGTACAGTTTTTGACTGTGTATATTTACTTCTTGCCTCTTTACTTTTATGTGGTTTGCCCATGTTAGTCTCCTATCTAAATGGAAGCCTAGATATTTAGCACTGGCTCTGCATGGTAACTCTTGATTAACCATAGTAACCGGCTTGCAATGTCCTTTACACAAAGTAAATGTCATTTGAATTGATTTAATGGCATTGCATTTGATTCTCCATCTCTTTAACCATTGATTGACACTATCAATCTGTATTTGTAATTTAGCTGATGCTTTGTTGGGATCTTTATCACAGGAGGGACAAGCTGTGTCATCTGCATATGTTGCAGTCATTACTTCCTGGGTCACTGGTAAATCAGATGTATATATTGAGTAAATAATTGGACCGAGTACAGATCCTTGTGGTACAGATGCTCGGATATTATATATTTTAGAAAATTCTTCATCAAATTTTACCACAAACTTGCGGTTCTGTAAATATGACTTCAACACCATGTACAACGAGTTAGGGAGAAGAATCTTCAGTTTGTACAGGAGCCCTTTATGCCAAACTTTGTCAAACACCTGCTGGATATCTAGGAACACGGCAGAGAAATATTCTCCTCTTTCTAAAGATTGTCTTATAGTATTCACTACCTGGTACATCTGTTCTATGGTTGAATGCTGCGACCTAAATCCGAACTGATGGTCGGGGATTACATGTTCAGTGTTAAGAACTGGTTTTAGTCTATTCAGAAGTATTTTCTCAAAAACTTTGGAGATGATAGGTAACAGACTAATTGGTCTGTATGAGTTAGGTTCAGTTAGTGGCTTGCCAGGTTTTGCTAACATACGTATGACAGATATCTTCCATAGTTTTGGATAGTATAAGAGTCTCTTGATTGCATTGAAGAGCATAGTGAGGAAAACTATTCCCTTTTGTGGTAGATGTTTCAAAATCTCTGCTGTTATAAGATCAAACCCAGGAGCTTTCTTGTTTGGTAGTTTCCTTATTATTTTAGCTACTTCTTTTGGAGTAGTTAGCTTTAATGGTGGAGACAACTGTTGAGCACTGTTTATTACTCTTTCAATCTCACTCTCAAATTCATCATTACTAGCCTCATTTGGGCTGAACACATTTTTAAAAAAAGACCAAACATTCATTGAGAATATATAATTTTAAAAACGGCTTCAGTCTATCAATCAGAATTATATAATGATTTCGATAAAAGTTCGAAAATTTCACCTTCATGACAACACAATAATAAACTAATAAAATGAATACAAACAAGGAATGAGCATCACAATAACTAGTTCAGTGAATTAAATTCACTAACAAAATATAATAGGCGTATTAAGAGAAAAACTACATATTTTTACAAAAAATTATTTCATTACAGTTTGTTCACTTCGGCTGGCATTTGACAGTTGGCAGATCTTTACACAGTGTTTTCGTATGGTGTGAGTTGTTCACTCTGAATGTAACAAAACAATGAGTTAGTTTACTCTGAATATAGCCAAAGGTAAGCAGGGAAGTTAGCATATTTTCTCCTTAGATGTAATCAATTTTAGTAGATTATAGAGAACTTTTGCAATGCGATGTTCTGTGTAATTTGATAGGTATGAAGTTTTTACATTTCATCTATTATACACACTTCGCGTTCGGTTTATGCATCATATATTAAGTGGTGAACTTAGCTTGAATACCATAAATTACATATGTTTAAATATTCTTACTATATTATATATATAAGTTAGATGATTAGGGCGAGTGTCAGGGTTGATTATTCTGAAAAATGAAGCGGGAGCTTTAAGGCAAAAACTGTGGGACTAAGAGGTCAAGTCGGCTATTTTAGCATAAGGTGGGTAATTTTTTGGAAGGTATAATTGAAAGATCTCATAAATATATTGTATTAGCGGTCAGTGGGGAAGCATCGCAAAGAAAAAAATAGTTTTCACATTTTTATCTCTCGTGTCATACTGCAAATTTTTTGATTACCTTTTACTTTGTACTGTATTTTTGTGTTTTACATAGCAAATTATATATGGTTGCATGTTCCTTTTCAACATAGTTAACTTTCTACATCAACCATTTTGAATATATTTCTCATTTTTGTTACTAAAACACAATTTTTTACGTATTCCTTTCCAAAAATTGCTCCAGGAAACTTTTCAAACCAAATCATAAGTACAAAATCTTAAGGTACTTTTCCCAGTTTTTGGAATACACTTTTGCTTCAATGCATGTCTTGCTCTGTATCCTTATTACTCACCATATAACTGACTTAAAGGTCTTATTTATTCAACTGGCTACTTTTAAAAATATTACTACAATACATAACTGTAATTTTTTTTTAATTAAGTCTTATTTTTATTCTCAAATGTTTATATACCATAAAGAATATAGCTCGTTCCCCTAAAAATTTTGAAAACTCGAAAGAATAATGATCTTCTAACTCACTTTTTGAAGATATTGAGTTATAATTGTATTCTTATTGTTCATTTTTTCTAAGATTGTCTGATCATCTTATAAGTAATTTTAATAATCTCAATAGACAAATGAATGTGAAAATATAGTACACTCTCTTATACTACTCCAAAATGCGAGTTAAAATTTATTTTAGTTTTGCCTAATAAATGCTCTCTTTGAAGCTATTTAAAATAATGCTAAACCTGACTTTCAAAACATTCCTTTCAAAATAATACTGAATGAATATAAAAAGTTTCTCTCTAAAGGATTCATCATTGACTCATTACTTCAATATCTGTCTCACATCTAGCAATATGAGCCAGTTTTTATGTTTGTATTTTATTATTCATAAAGTTCTCACTTTTTAAATGCTAGTTGTTAGCTGGGTTTTATTTTAATCATCCTGCTCCTGATTTTAATAGACTTAAGAAATTAAGATATTGATATAATAACATATTTATTTAGTAGGTCATAAAAGTACTAATATTTTGTAATTTTAAAGGATACAAAGTCAGGTATGACCCTGTGGAAGGAACTACCCTGATAACCAAAACCCTTCTCGTGTGTGCAGAGTGCCCGGAAGTTGTTTGCAGTGCGCGGTACTACATCTGCACGCAGCAGCATCACTATACGCCCCACTTGCTGCTTGTCCACAGAAATATCGAAGTAGACTTGAGGATTCTTCTTATCAGCAGGAGCTGCTGAGACCTGTCGAAGGAGGTCGGATAGACATATTAAAAGGTAGATAATTGGCACAGAAGGAAGATTTTAAAGCCACTTGTAGTAAGTACAGTTTTGTGAATGATGAAATACATGTATAAAACAGTTCAATTTTGACATGGCTTTGAAAGTGCACAAAGAGTACATAAACACACATATATTAATTCTCACAGGGTTCCAATGTGGTTCATGCTTATCCAATGTCATTTTATTCCCAAACACTCTCCTTCCTTGATTTTCGTGGACCATCTAGGAAATGCTAATGCAATAATGCAGTTTTTCATGGACCATCTAGAAAATACTAATATAGCTTTTTTCTTCTTGAAAATAAAAAAGATAGACTTTACCGAGGATTGAACCCATAATAAATTACAGAAGAGCCTAACTGTTAAGCCATTAGTTATTACTCGAGTTGCTGAGTCTAATATAAAGTAAATAAGCTTTGTTTAAATAATATTTTGTTGATACCCACCCTTAAATTCTAGGATAAATGGGACATCATTATAACATATGTCAATCTCATTGAAATCTATGATTTACGTATACAATGTGTTAAACATATAGTCCCATCACTATCTCATCTAGCCTGGATAGCAATATACTATATAGTTTATTGGTAGAAAGCAGATCAAGCTGAGGCTAAATTACAAATTTCCATTGAACCGTGTTCCTCCACGTTGAACCATGTTCCTCAATTTAATCTATGTTAAACTAGATAAAAAATAGCACTCACAATCTGACTCTTTGCTTCTCCCTTCACTCCTCCCTTCTCCGTGTTTTCCTCTTCCTCACCACCAGGCCCCACCTTTCCACCACCCAGAGTCTCACCAGCATGCCGTTGAAGCCAACTATCTTCAGACCATACAGCGCGTGTGGAGCCCTCTTTAATGCGCTGTGGCGCAGCTATATTAACTCGGATTGTACGACCAAATAATTCCGAGTCATTCTGGAATTATATGTTGCAGGGTTAAAAGTGACCTTCATTTTATAGTATATGAAAGATAAACAGAAAATGCATATAAATAATATATGTTATATATATAACATGCATGTTAATTTTTTTAAGAAATTTGGAAATTTAAATCTTTATTTCCTTTCAAGCATCCTTAATCGGAAACTAAAGATGCATCTTCAAAACTAATTTATTTATAATTATGTAAAAATTACAATTTAAAAAATATTTGCATTAATTATGTAATTTCATTGAAAAAAATAAATGAAATGACTAATATAATATATCAATTACTTCATAACTGCCAACATTGGTTGGCTTAGTGTTAATAGGACACAATATTCAAGATGTGCGTATCATTTGGTATAACATACATATATTCTTTATAAGTTCTAACACCATATATCTTAACCGTTATTAATACTGAGGGGCTTGTAGTTTCTTTTTTACAAATTTCTGAACATCATTTTGTGGTTTTGCAACGATCAATTTTAATTTGGTTCAAATATTATGTCCCTTTCTTCAATATTAATTTATATGGATATTGCCGAAAGCAATAAAATTGTGGTGTGTCAAAAAAAGAATGATTTGAAAAAGTGATTAATGCATTATACTTATAACAGTAATATATTAAACAAAGATGAACGAGACAGAGTGAAGGAAACATAAATCTATACATATACTTAAAATTACAGCATTGACATGTCTGTACGTTGAAATTATTTATAAGTAAATAATTTAGGGGGACATAATAAAAGTAATAGAATACAAAAACACAGTTTTTGGAACTTTTTTTAAATGTTTGTCTGTTTGTTTAAACAGGCATCACATAAAAACTACTGAACAAATTAAAGTGAAGTTTTTTGAAAAACATACTGATTGACTTGAAGTAACATTAAATCTTGATTACATCGGGATCAATTTGCTCAATCAGAAGACATTCGAATTGAACATTCTCAACAGCTGAAGAGTGTGCATATCATTTGCTGTAATTTCTTTTGTAATTGGATTAGTACAACAACAAAGGAGTGCCTAGCTACTTGAGGTGCAGTTAAATTATTGAAAGAGGCTTGGCCAGTGGTGAAGTATGGAGTGGTGTAGAAGGGGAATATGTTTAACCGTTTTAGTGCCATCGTTTTTTACTCATATATACTTAAAAATGTCAAAGAAATCTTGTTTTTGAAGTCATTTACCCTTGTCTCGAAAAAAAACTGTATCTCTTCCAAAAATTATCCAATTTTAATCAATGTTTCGGTGTTTTCTTAATAAAAACTTGTACAAGGATAATAAAATACAAAGAAAATTATGGAAATATATATTGTGAACAATAATTATAAAAAAACTGAAATCAAGGTCACATCGTCATTTTCGCAGTCCTTTACATCCTCTGTATCAGCAAAATAATTGTTATCGTCACTATTATTATTATCACTCAAAATTTGCATTACGCCAAATTGTGAGCGCACCACAATTTCACTCCCACTATCAATTTCTTCACAACTTGAAAAACGATCATTTTCACTCGAATTATTTTCGTATTCCGATATTATGGGTTAAAAATTTTCTTTTTCTGGATCCTTTTTATATTGTAATTACTAATATTATAATTTGAACTTTATGTAATACGTAGAAAGATAAAAAATTAGCAATGCGTGTGAGCGACCTCCCCTACCGCGCACTAAACAGCAACTGATTTCGCAAGCGCCATCGCGCTCGTGGCAAATTTAGTTAGTACACACACAAGCACAATGGCGCTCGTCGGCACTCAAATGGTTAAGTAAGTAATCTGAAAGCGGGCTGATATATGAAATAGACATAACATAACTCTACCTAATCCAATGTAACCGAACATAACCCAACCCAAGTCAACATAATATAACCTAACCCAACATAAACCAACCTGACTCAACATAACACGACTAAAATGAATCCAACATAACCACATGTAAATATCACTATAATAATCCACATGTAAAAACTACTCATTCAATTAAGATGTAGCTTTTTTTTAATAATATATGGGTGGACTTGAAGTACGAGGGGGGACCCATAAGTAACGGGAATTACGCTGTGGTGGGGAGGGAGAGTGGGGGGAACCTATTGTTTGACCACATGTCCGTTAGTGTCACGCCTCCTGGGTCACTGTGCAAAGTTGTGTTGCTGTGAGTACATCGGTTCGCCTGTGAGATTTTTTTTAGTAAAACAACTTTTTCCATTTTGGCGAAAACGTAATGGCAGATTGTCGAGAACAATACGCAGCTGTGAAATTTTGTTTCCTGTTGGGGAAATCGGCCGCGGAAAATATTGTAATGCTTAAGACTGCTTATGGGGATGCTGCCTTAAGTAAAACCAGAGTTTACAATTGGTTTTCACGTTTTAAAAATGGAGAAATGTCAATTGAAGCCCAACTTCGTTCATGATGCCCCTCAACGTCAAGAACTGATGAAAACGTCGACAAAATCAATGCCCTCGTTTGTGAAGACTGTCGCCGAACCATTGATCAACTCTGTGAGATGTCGGGAACGTCATGGAGTTCAATTCAGACGATTTTATCTGAAGATTTTCATCCCGCACCTTCTCACAGACGAGCAAAGGGAGCGTCGACTTCAGGCATGTTTTGAGCTTCAAAATCAGCTCGATGAGGACCCTGAATTTTTTCCAAGGTGATTACTGATGGGTCCCCCTCATACGATTTAGTTGTTATTTCATCAGAATCAGCTCTCTCAATCAGAAGATATACAAATTTAATATTTTGAAAAATTAATTCTCATTGCAATTTTACAACAGCAAAAAAAGTGTCAAGATATACATAGTAATTACACAAATGTTTAGTATATCCATGTATATCAATAGATGGTACTATGTGTAACTTAAATCGCATAATGAAATTGTCCACCTGCACAAGTATTGGCAAAATAGAAGTAGCCCGAGGTGAAGTGTGGAGTAGTAAGGGAGGGGTATGTGATTGAGTAAGCAATCCAAATGTAGGCAGACGCATGAATGCAGATATCATTGTCAGTTGTCTCCTGCACATAACTTTTTTTAGTATTGTATGTATTTGTTGTAAACTTATAACGTTTCCTTAATTTTTTTAACATATCAATCTTTAGTCAATATTCATAACTTACCTACTTTGGTAAGGTTAGTATTCGTATTACTGTGTAAATTTAGGTTGTTACGTACTTTGTTGTCTATACATTTAATTAAATTGTAGAGTTGATGCACTTGTATATTGAAGGTATTTATGAAAAAAATCATTGAGGAGAACTTAACAAAAGTAACATCATAACAAAAGAATATAGTAAAGGTAGAACACATAAATATTGTGTTTTAAATATTTGCCCGTTTGTAAGTCTGTTTATTTCTTCGCATATCACGCAAAACAGCAAAAAGAATTTCAATGAAGTTTTTATTGATGGATTCTGTTGAGACTCGGATAAATATATAGACTATATTTTATCGCTAATGACCGAAAAGAAGATATGACAATTTGATGTAAGTCAAAGACATAAGTTCATTTCAGACTGAAATAAGTTCATTTTTATAATTATTATATTGGATATTTTTACATGTATTAATTTGGCAATTAACTTAATCACATTTTTTATAGGTCCACATGCAAACATAGTCACGGACACAACTAATGAAATAATAAAATCATTGGTTTTATTAAAATGATGGGAATATTGTCTATTTAATACAATGTTGTCAATTGCTTCTAAAATTCTATTACTTTATGTCAAAAAAACATCAAATAAAAGAAAAAAATTTCATTTCTTTGAAAGCCACAAGCTTGAATAAAGTCAATTATGATATCAAAAATTGGTTAAAATACAGTTCAGTATATTAATAGTGAATGTGTGAATCTATGACAGTGTAATCTATGACAAAGTTTCTGTCGTTAAGAATTAGTGAACAGTTCTTTTGTAGGTTTGAAATCATTTTGTAAACAAAAGTCCGTAATTGAAATAAATAGTATTTTTTAAATTATTTTTGACGTGATAAGGTCTTATAAATCGATTAACATCGGCTGCACGTATGAAAAATTGTCACGTTCCGCCTGAGCGTGTAAGCGAGAGCACGATCGACCCAAGCGTCAGAATTTATTTCAAGACACATTACACTTGGAACACTGCCCTTGATTTCGTACTTTTCCTATCATCGTCATATCCTTAACAGAATAACGCAGATTGGAAGATCTTAAATATAACACATGTATACAAGTTGTAAATAAATTGTTAATAGCACATTGTTACTTGTAATTAATCTGTATAATTTAAGTAAAAAAATATTTGAATTAACGAGTGTAAATAAATGTTAATATATCTAAAAATTTGTAATTTTCAATTAACTCCTTCTTTGTATTATACAAAATAATAATAATTCACTTTAATTCATAAAAGTATGTAATTTTTCATCAATGTTTCTTTATGACGTTATCACGTAAAACTATCGTCCGTAAACCGACTTTACAGACAACCAATTTTTTTTTTTGTAACAAAGTATTACTTTCATAGAAAAACAGGTAAATTAGATCGTTGCTTAAAAGTACGTGAATACATTCTTATTATCTAACTAAATATCTATAAAACAGAATATATAGTAGTATACTACTAATCTCAAAAACCTAACCTCAAAATATCTCATCATTTGTTACAGTTTTTAAGACAAAAAGTATATATTTTAAGGTACCATATTATCAATAGCAGCGGCAGCATCTTCAGCGTTTTCAAATTCAATAAAAGCAAAACCTCTGTGCTTTTCCGTTTCGTAGTCCAAAGGTATTTGAACATCGACCAAATCGCCGAATGGAATAAACGCCGCATTCAACACTTTCTCGTCGACTTCCTCAGCTAAGCCTCCAACGTATACTGTCCTTTTGGGGTTATTTGAATTTGACATTTTCACAGTTTAAATAATGACACATTTAGAAACTTTCAAACATATTACGAAACTTGTTTACAAATATTTGTGAACATTAACCTAATAACAAATCACTGTCATTTAACGGTCAAAGACACAAAACAGAGACGTAGTCAAAGACATATTTTTTTATTTCGTTTTGTAGGAATTAAGAGAAATACAAAGGAACCCGATGATACAGCCTGTTTTTACATTGATTTGATTAATACGATAATTCATGGTAATATGGCCAGTTCGACAAGATGGCTAATCAAAATATTTCAGTGTTCTCTTAACACATGTCTAATTAATACCAATAAACGATGGCTACTAGTGCATGCCATCTGCAGCACGCGTTGTTTTTGTAAAAAAATAATAAATTAATTTTTTTATCTTTGAATTAATCCCATTTGTTTGTTTTTAAATTCGAACAATTACGGTATTTTTTCTGTTTTTCTTTTGTTAATTATAATCGTGTATGGGTATGTAACTTCAAAATGAATCGTAAATTATTAAGCAACGCCAGATTTGAATACGTATTAAGGTGATGCGGTTATATGCATTTAAAAGTTTATGTGTTCATGATCGTTCATTGCACCTGCTTCACCGTTGGAAAGAAACCATAAGCAAAAAAAGATTTCAAAATAATTTTTAAGTATTTCGTATGTATTTAGAACAGCTCAACAAATTTTAAAAAAGCCGAGCAAGTGGCTATAACTTATACCTAATTGAGTGGTTATCTTGTCTACAAATATCCGATAAGATGATCGATGGCGATTTTATTATTTAATTTATATTCTTTAATAATTATTTTTATAGTTACGTAAGATTTCGATTTCTAAAGAGCGTGAAATATATGTTTAGAAAAATTAAAGCATCTACACATCTTTTTATTTAAGGCTCTAAGTTGTTTCCTAAAAAACCTGGCTATTTTATTTTAATAAGACAGCTATTTTACCTACGTTTTTTCTTTCTTAAAATGTAGATCTCAAAAAACATTTATTTTATTACAAGGTATAAACATTGTCTTTTCTAATAATTTTATTAGTATATAAATAATATATAAGAAAATATAGGAATAAACTAGCGGTAGTGACTCGGTCGGTTTTCTTGACATACAGTTAGTGGTCAAGAGTCTTTATGTCTTCGATTGATTTCGCCTCTTTCTTGTTATATATACTTTACCAATTTTTCAACCATTCCCAACGCTATACAAAATACACGTCACTCGAACACTTAATCGTTTTGAGTGATTATTTTTTAGTTCGATTTTATTAGCTTATTTCTCATGATATCATAATTTTATTTCTTATCTTGTTATATTACTTTTCAACGTATAAGTATTTGTTTTGTACAACGTACATATAACTTAATAAATTTCATTATTGTCCTGTGTTCTTTGGTAAATATTGTTTTAATCAATAGTATTGTGCAGATATAATATTTTCTTTAATATATATAATATTTCTACACAATGTTTTTTAAATTTCGTTTGGAATTAAATTTCTCATAGAGTCAGCATATTATAAATGTTAATAAGTTCAATTATTGATAATTGAATAAAAATAATTACAATAATTGATTATGTGGTCAAAACTATATAAGTTTGCAAGAAGGGTCAAGAATTAAGTTAATTTTATTTAAAAGCGCATTAAAGTAATAAATAGCAAAAGACGAGGTGTAAAATTTTCTATTGATATCTTTCATACATTGTGAAATATGAAGAACTGAAACTCTCAATGAGTGAACTAAGAAATATTCCTTTTTCAATAGCACCCTGTACTGTTAAGATAAAAATATATTTTATTCGCATTAAACGTAAGGAAAGATAATCGTTACCATCTCTCGTTTACAAGGTCATTCTAGGCCAAGCTTATTTTCTTTATATTCAATTGCAGAGGTCCATATTCGATTGCATGTCTCTTAGAAAATGTGTGAAATTAATTTGATGAATTGAAAATATATTGTGGGCAGATGCTGATTTATCTGATGAGGTGCATAACAATAATACCGATAAGTTGACCGTCATTCCGGATAGAATATCCGTAAATAATGAATTTGAGCTAGATTTAATTTATTTGCGGCGGGACTGTGGAATGATCTTCCATTGCTCCTGTGAGCAGTTAGTCCAATATTTATATTAAAAAATTGGTTCCTCTATGGCTACTGATCAATCAAAAGCATTCCAAGTGTTCCAATCACATTTGAGTTTATATTGTGCCTACTAGTCTTTGATTAATGTTTAAGTGGTGTTTAGATGGTGACAGTTCGTGCGACATTTGCGGTCGTGGCAGCGTCACTGCCACTAACTGCCGCTGTGTATACACGGACGAACATGCACATTAATCATGGCAGAACACTGTCACGACAGCCGCCGTGACTGCAACTGTCGTTTAAATTGTCATCCTGTAAACCACGCTTTAGTAAGAACGTGCGGGCATGAATATGTCAGCGTGTTCAAGTTACACGATCTTTATACAAAGAACATACAAGTGTATGATGAAAGCATATTCTTAAATTTACATACTATGTGTCAGCTGTAAACAGCAGCAGCAGTGTCTCCAAAGATGGTAGTAAAATTTTATAAGGCCAACCTAAGAAGTAACAAGGTATGATCTGTGGAATACACGATAGAAGTAAAAATTCTACGAAAGTTTCATTTCACTTCATAGAATATAATTAAAAACTATGTGCGTAACTTAATAAAAATAAGGTGCGCATGCTATGATAATGGTGCCGTTGTTATGCGACCGTTATCCATAGAGTAACGGTTATGATTTTTGCAGTCATACACCGTCGAATTTATTTATCTAAATAATTACTCGGTAATAACAATCACACTATAATAAAGAGTAAAGTTGTGTTTGCTTGTTTTTAGGGACTTGCGCAAAAAACTATTAATCTAATTGAAATAACCATAACTTTCGGAATATGATAGCTTATAATTTCCACATTTCCATAGGTTATGTACATATGTTGTTTAATTTTTGTGAAATATGTAATAATGTCAAAGTGATCGGAGAAAAAGTTGCCGGTCCAGGGATTTTCGTGACTAGTCGTAACAATTCGGATAAACTATGTAAGGGGGAATTGTAGATCTTAAAAAGGCTTAAAGAAAAGTCAGCGACAGTATTTATCTATCTTTTATGGAAAGGCCACGGTAGCTGGCTTTGATTTAGAAAATGCGTTTGACAAAAACGGATGAAGTTGATATAAATTTATCAATCGTCATTAAAATAAATACCATAGCTATTTTAAGCATTTTTATTGCACAATTCGCAATGTGGATGATTGATTGAAGAGAAATTAAAAGGTTTTTTTACCAAGGAGAGTAAACAAAAGTAGAAATTTGATGTTGAAGACCTTCGGTGCGATGCATTTGGGTAAGTAGGTGTGCGAATTCAACGCACCGATTAGAGTGCACGCCTGGTGTTGAAATATCACAATATGTGTAGATACATTATTAAACTGTTGTTAATTAAAATAAAGTAAGAACCTACGCTCGTGAAAGCATGATCGTAGTTTGATTAAATAAATAAATTATACCTGTATACTTTAACATTTTGAACAATAGTTTAAGATAAATTAAAATATTTTTGAACGCATTTTTATAACTTTCGGTATAATGTATTCGTGCAAGCAGAGTTGAAACGGAGAGAGGAAACGAAACTATTTGGAGCCGGATTTGGTTATTAGTTCATCGTGTCGCGGTGCATTATTATAATTTTGTTAAAGTAAAATAAAGCACAGAATTACGTTAAAAAATACATGTCAAAATTGTTTAATCCAATAATTTAATTACCATAAGAAATAGGGGCGGGTCGCTAGTAAATTATATTAATCAGGGATAGTTATTTAATTATTAGCATTTATTAATTTTACATATTTCATTTCTGCAAAATATTTCATAGTTGCCACAAATTATCGTCATTTTAAGTGTTTGCATTCGAAACGTTAATAAAATGTTGTCATGCGCGATAATAAAAATATGCTTTGGAATTATTACGGGCCAATACTAATATAAATTTTCCAATGGATAGCGGTAAGATAGCATTTTCAACTGGTTAAGAGGTTGTTATACCCAAAGTGAATATTTTCGATTTGAAATTTTACGTAGATATCCAATTTTTTTTTTAAAAACAAAACATGAAAGCAGACTATATGCCAAATGGGATTCAATGATCAGAAACATGGTACGTAAAACTTTCCTATATAGAGTTAATTACTGAAATAACCTCAGTTTTCAAAATATATTCAGTCATTTTGACGTCATTTTTATAACTATGTCATTGCAATCTACACTAAAATAAAGAATAAGTAGCGGCTGGATTAAAGGTTTTTCAAAATATGAATTAGTTATCAGTATATTAAGAAAAACGTATTTTACATATTTTTTCTTCTAAATACTATCGCCACAACCGGCTCCTTATTGGGCGAGATACTAACCGTCATTCGCCCACGGGTCTGTATATATCCGCGGGTATATGTCGTAGAGCGCAGAGCTTACTAATTTTGTGAATTTATATTTTGTGGATTAGATTTTCACATGATTAGATTAGGCATATAGTTTACTCGATAAGTTAAAATAACTGTAATTTCAAATGCAATCTCGCCATTGAGGGAAAGGTTTCTGAATGATACCAGCCGAGTGGAGCCGATTGTGTCCACTCGTGGGTCTCTGCGTTGAAAATATTTCGATAAGACACTCATTGAAAGGTAATGATGAGAGTGTACTGCAAATATTATAAGAAGTCACTGAGGTATTATCGCTCAACAGGGTCTGGCTCCTAAGCAGACCCACACTTAAAAACTCGTACTTGCCATTGTCTAAATAAGTTTACATTTTGCGCACATTGTGAAAACAATAATAAAAAAATGCAATCCCACTCCTACCCTAGCAGGCCGCTATTTCGACAGCAGTTGTTAATTTGTCCATGACCGAGTAATGCGATACACCCCTAAACTTTTTTTAAAATTTCGGTGAAAACGTTTAAAATTTTTACGTTTCTTCTATTACACCTATTTATTTAAATTTCAGAACATTGAATGCCAAGTACTATTTTTTCCTTTTTGTTACTTAACGATGTTTTAACTGTAACGCGGAAATGGTCTAATAAAGTCCACTTGTCGTATTAAAAGAAAACCGGGGATTTACTAAGAGTGGTAATATCTGTAGTACCCAAAGTATGATCTCTCAAATTAATATCAACATCACGCCAGAATTATAGATATTTATATGTCTTTTTAATATCAACATCACGCCAGAATTATAGATATTTATATGTCTTTTTAATATCAACATCACGCCAGAATTATAGATATTTATATGTCTTTTTAATATCAACATCACGCCAGAATTATAGATATTTATATGTCTTTTCTTGGGCCAACAAAAAACTTAGAAAATTTAGACACTTGCCCCAAAGAAGACTTACACCTTCATCACTACCCAAAGAAATAAATATTCGATTATGAAGAGAAAGTTGCTTTATGAAAATTAGAAGAAAATTCTGGAACATTAACTGTAAAAACACCTTTCCAAGAACTAATTCATACTTAAAATTTTGCAATTGTTAATTTTAAATAAAAACGCAAAGCTTTGTGTCATGTTGGCCAACTAAAGTTTTGTTAGATGCTCTTAACGATAAGGCTAAAAAGATTTAAGGAAATAAAAAACAGAAAGAAGCTGAAAATTACTAATAACACGATGAAAAAGGCCAAAGAGCAGCGAAAAAAGTTGGAACCTATTCAAAGGATTCTCGATTATATCGAAAAGAAAGCAAAGCTTGAGTACTATCAAGGAGGTGTGGTACTATCAAGGTAGCTAGATAATATAGTGCCAAGCTTGTAATCATGAAGAATGTGAAAAAGCGGAGATTTCCCGTGTCCTAATTGCGAGTAAAAATTAGAAAATTCGTTGATTTTCGTGATAAAAAATAAGAGTCGGTTTTTTCTTAGCGTTTTTATTTAAATTACTAGAATTTTAAATGCGATATTTTTTTAGTTATTTTGTATACAAAATTGATTCCTGTTTTGAGGCAAAAGAGTCAATTTAGTTTCTTTATTACCAAAGTTTGTTTGTGTTTTTCTAATACTCCGTATAAGGCCTACGGCAAATTCCAAACTAAGAAAATAATTCATTCTTAGTTTGTTTTCACATATTAGTTAGCGGTAAAAGTGAAAATAATTTCATTTTCATTTTATGAAATTTTATATTTTATTGCAATTTTCACTTTTAATAGATTTAATAAGATCCATAACCTAATTTTTGCTAAATTATTTTGTTAAAAATTTTAGTTTAAATTTGAACTAAAATTTATAAATGTTATTTGACGGATAACAATTAAAAACTTAGATTTTACTTAATACACATAAGTATGTGATAGGCCTTGTTATGAAACAAGATTCCTAATAAAGCCCACATTTGCGGTTTTTAAACGGTGCCTTTTTAATATGAAAACGCAACAAAATGTTGTGATTTTTTCCAATATTAAAACCCTAATTAAACAATGTCTTCCATACTTATGGTATTTTTCATTTATCACGCAATTTCTTGATTTTGCAAGTGGGTCTTGTTAGGCGATTGTACTTTATTTCAAAACATATTCGCTATACAAACACGATTTCCTCACGATTTTCTTATACGTATAGATAGAAATATATATTTCTATTATCGACAGTGCCGTTTTATTCCATATACGATTCTTAATAAATAAAAATAATGAATCTAATATGTAAAGAAAAAAACTTACTAAACATACACTAGGGTGGATTACTAATGTATGGAGAAAAAAAACTCAGTTTTCTTACGAGCACAGTGACAAAAACGCTGCTAAATTATGAGTGTAAATAGATTATGAAGTTTGTTAGCAATTGGAATTAATCACCTGCCTCCGGAGTCATGTGGAAATTGTCAAAGAATGTGGTCAAAGGCCTAACAGCATTTTTCAAACGTAATCAAAGTTTGGACTTTTTTCCATCGAAATATGACGCGGGTATTTATGAAACAGTTTGTTCTGAACTTAGAATGTAGAGTAATCCAGAAGGCGCCTACGCACATATCTCTTCGCGGTCGCGGTGAAGCCAAAAATCGGTGGAGGGGGCACCGTACTCCGCCTACTAGCGCCCTCACCCAACGCGTACGGTGTTACCAGCAGAATAAATTTACCCACCAACTTCAGGAAATCGACGCATATAAATATATTTGCTCGCGGCAGTACGATTCACATTTGCATCAATTTATATGGTCATGGCTTGGCTTATATGAAGTATTATTAAGGCCGCCGTGTTAAATTTCTAAAATGTTTATTCTGACCACAACCAATGGCCAAAGTATTTAGATTAAAATTATTTAAAAACTTTCACATTTTACCATTTTATACTTACACTTTTAATAAAAAAAGAAAACAATTATCTTAGTGTCTTAAAGTAAAAGACATGTGAAAAAGCCCGCAGTTTGAAAATATTCGATCTCATACTAAAGAAATTCAAAATAGGACGAAACAACTATTTATATTAATTAGCATTCAATGTCGTGATAAAATTTCTTCATATTTTAAACACAGACAGCGGAAATGAATTAATGTAACATGTGTTTCTTTCCGTAATCCTACGTATAGTGATTATATACGCAATACATAAAAGATTCTAAAATTGAATATGATAATGGAAATTCAAACGTTATACACCAAATTCTCCAATGACATTTTCCAAATCCCGATTTTTTTACATATAAAATTTTACATTTTTCACTATTGAGCAATTAAGATGTTTTAATTTGGGTAAACAATTTTTTAAGAGGTGACAACACCAATAAAAATGGCGCGCTTCTGTTAATAATAATCTACTTGGATATTTTAAAATTGCATAATTAATTGAAAAAGAAATTAGGTAATAGTTTTTACGCATGAAAAGTACTTCCCATTTGTTTCTTTTGCAGTCCGGTGATATTTTTGCAGGCGGGAATAGCCATAAGCCGGCATTTTAAGCTATATTGTCACGTAACCTTTTAGAGCTGTGTCTTAAATTGCACCGACAGCCGCGTTTTGATACTACGCATTTTATGCGTAGTTTTTTGGACACATTATCGCGTGTGTTCTCGCCTTCTGGAGTACTCTTTATTCTAAGGTTGTGAAATTATATTTTCTCTGCTTTTTTCCGTTCGGGGCGCAGCTTACTATGGTCTATTACTTGTGAACTTGACGAATGCAGAATATTGTAGAACTGCCGATGCGTTAGCTGCTCCTGCTCTGTATAACACTCTGAATCTATTGCATGTTTTTGATAGTAAAGCATAATCAACTGCACTTGTAGTGTTACTCTCCGATTCAGTATTGAATTCCGCAACTGAATTTGGGTTGGTTCTTTACAATCCGACTGGACACATACGGATTGAGATGGGGTACTCAACTTTTCCATACATATTTCGGCCACTTCTTGTCGTTTACGTTTGTTTTTTTATCTTAACAACTTTCTTTTCGGTGCTCTTGTAATTCGTTTTTTTTTGTGCCAATGCCTATGCCACCTATCGTCATTTGCCTAGCTGTTCGCTGGTCTCTTATGAAGCTGTGTTTTCATGAAGGTATTTTTTGTTTTTAAGGCAAGTACATTTAAGATAAACTCGACACTTGCAAGCCGAAATACCAAACAATACTTTACTTACAAGACGAAACTTTAACAAGTTGTTTTTAGATATTTTTGGGTGAGACTTAAGAAAGTTTTTATATGTTAAATAAAATGCTAGTAACATTACGTTCATTCGCTCTGGTTCTATTATAGATGATTTCGCTTATATTTTTTATCAGTATTGCAACTACAAGGATCTCTAATTATTTATATCTTAGCTCTACTTTTAGTATCCCTCTTATATTTTAACCTGTGTCGGATCCACTCATAACATTTCATCACATCTCCATAGGCTAGCACCATGTTGACTTTTAAATCACATAAGTCACCAAATAAGAGACAATTCCACCTATTTAGAGTACGTTCCGTTCTTCTGATGGTGCAAAACAAATGATTGCACTCTGTTACGCAAACACTCATAGTTTCACCGATTAATAGCTTGTCCGTTGCTCCTTACTCCTCTGTCCTTGAACTCAGCCAAACAATGGTCATATTTATCGTCATTAAAAACGATTACGCATAAAATATGAATAAATTGACAAAGTATTAGTAATGTGATGTCAAAAATTACTTTTTTAAAAAACTTTTATCATAATCCGTAAGCAATAAAACTTAGAATAACGTAATAAAACTTTACATATAAATTAACCACATAATTTGGCACTTTTTTATCACTGGGCTATTTTAAAAAACAAGAAAAGAGATTTGACCCACCTAATATACACTACCTCTTCGCGGATAGCTTTAAATTTTTTTACACAGTCATAATATTTTTGAAAACTCGTTTTCGAAACATACTTGCATAAAGTTGGTAATTGCGAATTATAGTCCTATATAACTTTTTGAAATGGACTATACCGACGAACGCCGCGTGGGGCGTTCGTCGGTATAGTCCTCACCTTGAGCTAGTCACGCCTTCTATCATATTTTACCTGGCGTATATCTGCCTCATAAATGTTTCGAAATTACCCTTCAACATTTCAATACAATTTATAATACTGTTCTATTTTCATATTGTTTGTTGTTGTTGTTACCCCAAAAATAAATCGATTATTAAAAAAACTATATTGCAGGACAAAGTCAAAACGTATCGAATTATGTTATGCGACTGGTAACAAGTTTATAATTATCTGAATAGAGTAATTTACTATAACTAAGTTGTTTATTTCTAGCAAAATATCGTGAAAATACAGTTAATTAATAACAAGTAGTTGACATATTATAAAAAAAAACATTAAAGACATAGGGGACTTACGAATTTCCACATTTAATAGTAGGGACTGAGTGAGGATATTTCCCTGTCTCATTCTTGTAGAATATAATGAACATTACCAAATTACTAATCTTGCCGCCCTAAAACTCAAATTTTGATCTTTACAATTCGTCAATTTTTAAAATTTCGCCAAAGATTCTGTCACTCTTCTAGCCTAAAGTTATGAGTCAGGATATAAAAAAAAATTAGTCAAATACTTTATTGGATATAAAAAAAGATTGCGTGCAAATCAGTACACATGACCCTGAGGTCATATTAGTGGTGCATGCAGATGTGCATGCAGATGTTTGTGGTTCAATGAAAGTGAAGTCTATCAAGGTACTGTAGACTATCCAGGTACGTCTTGCTTTTTGTGGACGACCACAGTAGGGTATCATTTGCATATTTCCTGAAAAATAATGGTTAAGTGTAGATAATAATAGTTAAGTATAGATCATTTTAATAATATCTGAATATTATGAAAATGATTTAAGTAATTCAATTAATCAAAAGATTGACAAATAAGTTTCACACAAATATGTAAAATTAGTAATAAATCTATCATAAATAGAATCTATCACAAAATTTGGACAGTTTACTTTAACACGTTATATATGTTACAGTAAACCATACACAAATGTGGTGAGTGTATATTTTTTGTCTTATTCTACCGTGTTTACCTATTTCTCTCGGTTGTTACCTATGCATCTATTTTCCGCCCTTCTAGTGATAGATACATTATATTCAGACCTTACAAAAACGTTGTGACCTTGAAGTTTTACTCTCATTGCACACAACAAAATTTCATTTCAATAAACAAAGCGGTTATTGTCAAAAACCTTTATTAAAAAAACTTCATTTACCATTGTCTATGCTTTCCATGACAACGTATTTTTTAGTTTTTGCTCGTTTATAAAGGAAATAAATAATCTATGTTTTATTCATAAAAAAATAAAGAACTATCAAAAAAATTCTTCAATATTTAAAAATTAGATAGAAAAACAAAAACTTCGCTGCAAGGAAAAATACCATCTTTCGTGATCAAAGTTTTATGCTACTCCACCTGATTTTCTCGTCACCCTCACTGTCATCCGTTTTGGGTGGAACAGTCAAGCTTTCGACATAATTCTTCATTTCGTTGCTGGTGTAAACACCAAACTTATCCTTGTCGTATCTGTTGTACGTTGATTTTCTCATTTGGACTACTGTCCCAATATCGCTTACAGTCATGGTGAGAGCCGCACTTTTTTTGTCATCTTCCAACACTCTTTCGTAACCTGAAATTGAATTGACCATTAATAGAAAATATCTTTATTTCGTTTGAGTCGAGGCGGGATTAGGGAGGGGGAACTTAAGGTAAATAACAATTATTGTATAAAAATAAGATAACAAGTAGCGCTACCTACTGGCAACTATAAATTAACTTGTATAAGTTACAAAATAAGTCAGTCTATTGCAACCACACACCGTGTTTTATCAGAATATGGGCCCAGACCCATATTCTACTTTAAAATATTGGTATCTCGTTGTGTAATTACATTGGGAAGGAGCATGAAAATTATGATGAGTAGGTGTTCGCAGCGGACAATTTTCCAATTTCAAAAGATGTCGACGTCACGAAGACCGAAGACGCCATCGCCGCTGACACCAATGACGTTGATGTTCAAACAGCAAAAGTAAAGCTAATCGTGACCGTTTTCGTTCCATCCATTCTTGGAAATGAAAAGACAGTTTTTAGTGTAACATAGACAGTTCATAAGATAACCTTGCTGAGAAATTAGATTTCAATTCGTCTGGAAAACAGTGAATCAATAACGACGTATGTTACTCGACTAATGGATAGAAAGCAGAAATAAAAAAACTGGTTTCAGAATGAGTGACGAATAGATTGGTTCTTAGCTTTTAGCAGGATTACTAAAGAAATTTTTGTCTACGATCATGGCCACTGAACATTCGGAGAGCGCCATTTCCATTAACGTCATAAAAACGGAGCTTCTAGACACGGGTTCAAATTTCGATATTGTCAGCAATGAATCCTAAAAGTGCGTAGAAAGTGGTAACAAAGTAAAGTTCCAGAAAGAAGTTTGTTACATTGGAAATCAGCCGATTAAGCTAATTGGCGTAGCCAAGTTGATAAACGTAGTACACAGATTAAACATAAAATTTGTTAGTAGCTTCATCAAGAACGACTTCCACTATAATATGGCACATACGGCTAGGCCATATAAACAGCAGAGATTTAAATGTAATGAAAAATGGAGCAGTCCACCACGAACAAGGCATTTCTCGAAAAGATAAGATTGATATCAATCAATTTAACTATCCACTGTCCTGCAATACAAGATTGCTCATTCCATATAGCAGAAATAGAAGTGAGGGAGTGTTAGAAGTGGTGCATGCAGATGTTTGTGGTTCAATGGAAGTGAAGTCTATCAAGGTACAGGTACGTCTTGCTTTTTGTGGACGACCACAGTAGGATATCATTCAGATATTTCTTGAAAAATAATACTTAAGTATAGACACATTTTAAACAGTTAAAATTGATTGTTGAAAAATAAATTAATGCTAGTGTTAAAGTTTCAAGATCTGATAGAGGAAAAGAAATTTGTTCAAATGAAATGACTAATTTTATAAAGCAGTCTGGTAATTTACATCAGCGTACAAATCCAGGTACTCTGGAACAAAGTGGGTTATGTGAAGGGCCAAATCGTATAGTTGTAGAAAGAGCTAGGTGTTTACTTTTAGATGCTAATTTAGACAAAAAACTTTAGGCTGAAGCTGTACATACGGCGGTAAACTTAATAAATAGATCGTTGGTTTTTGGATTAAACAATGAAATGCCTTTTCAGGTCTGATAGATAAACCCCTACATCGACGGCGATAAAAGCGGAAGCCTCACAGGTTTGATTTTAGTGACCTAGTGACCTTTGTGAGATAGGTATACAGGAGAGCAAATAACTCTTGAAGAAGCCATAAATGGCCCAGAGTCCAAGAAATGGTCTTAGCTATAGAAAAAGAAATGAAGTCGAACTGAATGAAGTATGAGAATCATTTGATAAACCAGAACAAGCAGAACAGTTGTTCAGTGCAAAGAGCATTTCGTAAGATTATTTATTATCCGTTGACTTTACTCGCGTGAATTACGGTATTTACATATACATTGAATTACAATTTTAGATATGCGGACTGAAAGAGAATTAGACAAATTATGAAAGTGCTTTCTTATATCTATATTAGCAGTTTGATTGCTTTATATTAAGCAATGAGCTGCTGTTTGAGCTTACTCGTAAACATACTAAATAAAATTGACTGTGAGAAGACACATAGTTGACAATATACAGCGATTTATTGTGATCGAAAAACGTGTACTAAATGGCTTTAAATGTGTTTAGGGGAAAATAACAATAAAATAATTTAATGGATTAGAAGAATCTTCAAAGATTAAAAAATACCTGTGTTTACAGATAAGTAAGCACGCAAACTTCTGGCGATGAAAAGATCTGACGAAGATCATAAACTAATATGAATGAATATAGCCTCTAATATAATATAGTTTTTTCAACATATTAACTAAAGTTTAATAAAAACAATTTAAAAAAAAATACTATATAATAAAAAAGTTTTAAATTATGTTAACATGCAACAATTAAAAATATCAACGATGAACCTAAGTGAATCATCCCTAAATTAGTCGAACAATGAACAATCTATTCTATGAATTGATCAAATGAAATCCACAGATAAACGATGACAAAAATGACCATAGACGTCATATCCTTGGCAGCGCTGAGCTGCAAATGAAAGCGTGAGCACTTTTTGCGGGGTGTGTCTTTTAAATAATTTACCTTTATTTACATATATTACAAATTTCAAACGTTTGCCCTTCAATATGCTCCTCAGTTACACTGACATCTCGCTGCAGTCTAGCACCGGATGAAGGCATTGTGGAATTAAATGTCTGTCAGCTGTTTCAACTTATTCGCCTTTTTCTTCGTGATATCGTGAACTGATCTAAGACGGCACTGATTTAACTTTTGGGAAAATATAAAAGTCGCTCGGTACTAAATCGGGCGATTATGGAGGACATTCAAGTATAATGTGTTTGTCGGTGAAAAAGTTGCTCACGCAAGCGCATTGTCGTGTTGAAGAATAAATCTATTTTCCCACAGTTTTGGCTGTTTTTCTTTTCTCCCAGCTTTATGAAATCTTCCTTATAACCCAATTCCAAAATTACACCTTTAATATAAAAAAAACACAAAGATGAAATTGGTTCTAATCCTCACTTTCTTTGGTGAGCTCTTTTCGTCGTCAGTGATCATGGTGTTTTCCAGACCATTGACTTTCTTTTAGGATTATACTGGAAGATCGGAATTTCACCACAAGTGACCGGGTTGAACGTGTTAAATTTCAAATTGACATATTCTTCATATCTTAAATCTTGCATTTGCACAACAAAAAACACAATCAAACTAAATGGTTATTCACAATCAACTGTATTATTTAAAAAAAAAATACAGAACTTTAATATAAATACCTTTAAATCCGGTCTTCAGTCGATATGCTTTCAAGGAGGTTTTGTCCATTTGGGTGTTTAACCCTGAAATTATACCACAAAATTAGACAAAAATAAGAGAATTAGCAATTAAACAACAAAATCAAGAACCGTCTTAAGGTTTCTTCATTCTTTCTTACAGAGCAAAGTTGGGGAAAGAAAAGCCAGAAATGTTTTAGGATAATAATATTAATAATATTTTCAACCTCCATGTTTCATTTCATAGCTTTTAATAGTTACCGATCAGTAGAAATGCAGCTCTATCGAATGCTGTGAAGAGGAATCAATGTACTTGTGTTCTGTGCAGTATTCGTTAAAGCTATTCTTAATTAAAAAAAAAAGACAAATGGTGAAGTGTAAGTCAGATGCACTGTTTGAATTTTGTATTTACATTCTTAGTTCAAGCATTTTGTAATTAAAGACAATATTTATTATGACCTATTTACATACGAGAATTATTTAGATTTTAAATTATGCATTTATGAAGTGTAAGTTTTTAATTTCCTTAGTCTCATTTCCGCTAATTTCCATATTCTCAAAACATTTGCTTGGAAACGTTTGCGGAAAACGTTTCCAATACCTCTATTAAAACAATTTGTCCTATAAGAAATCCGGTAGTTCCCTCATTCTAAATTTTGATATTTTTCGTACAATATTGTGAAATATAAGTTAATTAAAAACCAGTCTTGAAAAAAAATAAAAAATTGATTGAAAAATGAGCCAGTTATAAGGTTTCTAAATTTGAAGATACGGATAGAATAAAATTAAGAATAAAATTAATACATGGGAAAATCGAAAAAAACATTTTGTCAAACTTTTTTTTTAGGGCTTTTTAGAAACCATTGAACATCGTAGTCTCCTCAATTTGAAGGATGTCATCCAATATAACCCTAGATATTATTAAATAGTGAATGAGTATTGCAATTGTAGAAATTGCTGCAAAATTAATGTAGAACTTCATTTCCCTTGTCTTATCCCTAAACTGGACTTCGTAGAACTCATTGAAGATCATAGTCTCTTTATTCTGAAGAATGTCATCAAATGTAATCCTCTATGAATATAAGTAGTGAATGAATAATACAATTACACCAAGTGCTGAAAGAATTAGCAAAAAAACTTAATTTCCTTTGTCTTATCCCTAAATTCTGGGCGCTGGCGACTGGGCGCCCTCCCAGCCATGCATCCTTTTGACGCGGTGTCCACCGTAGGATTAGGGTGAATTTTTAATGAGGCTTTCTACCTCATGACACGGGCGGTTAAGCCAGTGCCCCCGATTCCATAAACAGGAAAGGCGTCACCCTGCGAGTGACCACAAATTCGTCCAAACTCGTGGGAACAATATGAGTCTAAATAAAACCGAAAATAAATTACAAAACATAAAGCAACATAAAACCAACCTAACACAAGTCTTATCCAAAGATCTTTGCGAAACTAGGCAGAGATCATCGTCCTTTAGTGGCAACTCAAACTCCACTACCGTCCTCCAACCGACCCTATGGCAATATATTAAAAGCAGTAAACCGGATCCCAATGCTAGTCAGAAAAACCCTTCTGAAATACAAAGTGCAGAACAAACTCAAGAAAATTGGCAGCAGGACCATGTCAAAAGCAAAAGAAAACGGAACGAAAGCCCAGCTGAAATAGAAAACAAACAACCAGCGTCTAAGCGTACCAACTTTTCGGTAACTGTACATAATAGCTTTGATATTCTCAAACGAAGATCACGAAACTATAAACCAGGTCAAAGAATATGTACCAAAACCGGAGCCTATTTTTGTTACAGGTGTAATAAACAACTCACCTTTAAGAGACACAATTAACAAGGTCGTGGACAAAGAGAAATACACATTGACCACGCTCAGATCAGGGCATATTGTCAAGCTAATACCTAAGGATATCGAAACTTATAAAATTATAAGAGACACTCTCATCGAAAAAAATGTAAATCATTATACTTACAAACTAAAGAGTGAGAGAGCCTATCGAGTGGTAATTAGAGGTTTGCATGCATCGGAAGATTTATCACTGATCAAATCTGAACTTGAAGCTACAGGACACGAAGTAAGACAAGTTGTCAACGTGCTACATCGGGTAACCAAAGAAAAACTTTCTCTATATTTTGTAGACCTAGAACAGAGACCTAATAATAAAGATGTATTTAATATCAAACATATCAGCCAAGTTAAAGCTACAATAGAGGCACCATACAAAAAAAAGGAAGTTTTGCAATGCAAACGGTGCCAAAGATTTGGGTACTCCAAAAATCAATGTTTCCGTCCCTTCAGATGTGTGAAATGCGGAAACGACCATCCGACGACCTCATGCACTAAACCTCCAGAGATAAACGCCCTATGTGTAAACTGTCAAGGTAACCATCCGGCAAGTTACAGAGGATGTCAGAAATATAAAGAATACAAAGAGCGTATTTTCAAAATCAAAGCAAAACCAGACAAGGGTAAACCAACACCCTCAGAAGATGTCCCAATACCATCGCAAAACCATTACAAATGACACCAAAGTACAGCACTCGAGAAGTTATTCAGATGCACTAAAAACTAAATTCAAATACCGTATGGTGCAAACAACTAATCTGCAGTCAAATAACACTCCACCTAACACAACAACAGACAGCAGCCAAATCAGCAATTTATTGGACGTAATGTTTAATAGATTTCAAGAAATCATGAAAAACATGATGGACAGCATGATGGACCGGATGGTTCAACTAATCACAGGTCTGGCCATACAGAGGGCTTAAATATGCGTATACTCACTTGGAACGCCAACGGAATTACTGAAAAACGTCAGGAACTTGAGCTATTTATGATATCGGAGAATATAGATGTGGCCTAGATATCCGAAACAAGACTAACCCAGCGTTCCCACGTGAAAATGAAATACTATACGATCTATAGGACCGATCACCCTTCTGTCAGATCTCACGGTGGCACTGCAGTTATACTAAAGAACAACATTAAACATTATACTCTTAACCCTTACAAAACCGATAAGATACAAGCAAGCATAATAAAAGTCATCCTTAAAAACTCGGAGACAACCTTAGCCGCTGTGTACTGTCCACCAAGACATTCAATTACTGCTGATGAATTTAAGCAATTCTTCGAAGAGCTTGGTCCAACATTTATCTGTGGAGGGGATTGGAACTCCAAGCATAAGTCTCTGCAACAGATCTTAATTTAGAATGTATTTCGCATGGAGAGCCAACCTATTGGCCTACGGATTTCCATAAAACACCTGATTTACTAGATTTTTATATAACAAAAAACATCGGTCGAAATTATACAAATGTTGAGAAGTGCGACGATCTATCGTCAGATCACTTTCCAGTCATCCTTACTTTGAGCAAAGTAGCTATTTACTCGAAAACACCTACCGGAATTTACAATAAAAAAACAAATTGGGACACATTCAAAGAAATTGTTTCCTCCAACATTGACCTCAATGTCAAATTAAAAACAGAAGAAGGCATAGAAAAAAGTATAGAAAAATTCAACTCCATAATCCACTTAGCAGCCAAAGAATCAACCTCCACAAGCAAAATAAATAAAATGACAAACAAAGAATATCCTAAGAACATAATGAAGAAAGTATTGGAAAGACGTAGATTAAGGAAAGAATGGCATATATTTAGGTATCCCTCAAATAAAACAATCCTGAACAGAGCGACTGAGGAACTCAAGAAAATGATTAATGAGCATGAAAACTTAAACTTTCAAAATTATTTAGCTCACCTCACACCTTACCAGGATAGTAATTACTCGCTTTGGCGTGCTACTAAGAATCTTAAGCGACCAAAAGAACACATGCCACCTATAAGAAGAGATAACTGTTCCAGATTGTTACGACCACGAGAAGGCAACAACTTTTGCAGAACACCTCAAAGACGTCTTTACGCCTTTACCGAGCAGCAACCTGGAAAAAGACAAAGAAATAACAGACTTCTCAAAGTCTCCAGGTCAATTATGTCTTCAATTAAAACCAGTGAGCCCCAGAGAAGTTAATAGACAAATTAAATCTCTCCCGGTCAGAAAAGCTCCCGGTTATGACCAAATAGATACTACTCTCTTAACTAACCTACCAAAAAAGGGATTAATGTACCTGGTAGTACTATTCAACGCATGTCTGAGACTATGTCATTTCCCCTGCCAATGGAAGCTTGCCCAGGTCTTAATGATCTTGAAACCTGGTAAAGAAGCAGCTGAAGTTGTATCATACAGGCCAATCAGCTTACTCCCTCTGGTCGGCAAACTTTTCGAAAAAATAATCCTGAGTCGATTGCAACCCAAACTGAATGAAATAATTCCCGACCATCAATTTGGCTTCAGGCAAAAACATGGCACAATCGAACAAGTTCATAGATTAACAAACACAATTAACGAAGCCTTAGAGAACAAAGACTACTGCTCCGCTGTTTTTCTTGATATAAGTCAGGCCTTCGATAAGGTCTGGCACATGGGCCTCTTATACAAAATAAAGAAGCATCTACCGTACTCATTTTATCTACTTCTATAAAGGTACTTAGATAAAAGATACTTTGAAGTAAAAGTCAACACTGAAACGTCAGAACTCTACGAAATCCACTCGGGTGTCCCTCAGGGCAGTATCCTCGGGCCCGTATTGTATCTGATCTACACTGCGGATATTCCTAAAAATATTGACACAGTAATGGCCACCTATGCAGATGATACTGCTATACTGTCCGTACATTCTGAAGCAATAACCGTGTCTATATTTCTTCAAAAACACCTTACTGAAGTTGAAGCGTGGCTTGCAGAATGGAGTATAAAAGCGAATAACAGTAAATCCGTTCACGTAACATTCAGTGTCAGAAAAGGAGATTGCCTAGAAATTACTTTAAACGGGCAACAGATACCGCACTCAGATACTGCTAAATACCTCGGCATGCACTTGGATAGACGATTGACGTGGCAAAAACACATCTGGAATAAACGTAAACAATTAGATACAAAATTGCGAAGCTTGTCCTGGCTCATCGGGAAAAAATCACAACTATCTAACGAAAGCAAAGTGGCTGTCTACAAAACAATATTAAAGCCAGTGTGGACATACGGGATCGAGCTGTGGGGTACAGCATCTAACAGTAACATCGAGATCTTGGAAAGATTTCAAACCAAGACAATGAAATATATGTTCCAAATCCCAAACTGTGTAAGTAACAAATACATGCTCCGAGATTTGAACCTAACAACTGTGAAACAGAAAATAGCCACCAGAAGTCTTAAATACCAAACCAAGATATCTGAATGTGCTGGCTACTAAACTATCAGGAGATGGCAGTGTTAAACACTCACGACTAAGAAGGAACAGTATTCCAACCCTTCATAGCAGATTTCTAAACCCAAAGTGAGAGAGATCGATGGATTCTCCTCATAGCTAAATTACATACGCAGACTGTAGTCACCAATAATAACGGCTAAATGTGAAAAACAGATTGCTGAGCTAAGCAGAATACATAAAAAAAATCCCTAAATTGGATTTTGTAGAGCCCATTGAAAAACACATTATCTTTAATTTAAAGAATATTACGAGTCTTCGAGTTACGGTTGTACATTGAAAAATAAATACGCGTCAAATTGAGAAAACCTTCCTTTTTTTAAGGCCGATTAAAATGCTTCATATGTATTAGAAATATTATAAAATATTGCTTCAAATAGGGATTAGATTACAAACATCGCTTCTTTTTCTCCATCAGAAACTCGAACCGTTCGTAGGCTGAGTGGATCAGCTCGCCAATGTCTTCAACGACGCCAGCCAGCACAATATCGACGGCACGGTCGGCGCAATCTTGAACGATATAGAATATACCGTCGATGAGAATGTCACGCGAGACTACGGTCCGAAGGAAAGCGGTCTCGAAGATCTTGTTCATCAATAACTCAACATGACCTTGAATAGTTACGGGTCTGATGTCTGAAAGAAGAAAAAGTACAAATGATATATTGCTAATGATAAAAATTGATATTTTTTCTTTATTTCTAAAATGACGATTTTTGATATATGCGTCATAATGTATCTGTCAAATGCTGATTAGCGCTTCGTTGATAAGTCCTTCAATTTTTTTATGACACAACATGATTAGGTGTCAAATTTTATCTTGGTTATTATAATTTTATGCCTGCGGGGAAAATGTTTTTTCAAACTCTCTGCTTTGATAGCTGTTAAGTTCTTGTAATATACGGATGACTGCTTATGCATTCGCTTGATATGATATGACATACGTTTTTTATATTAAGTGGATGTAATATTTAAAATATTGTCAGTACACGATTGATTTTTGACACATTTCAGAAGTCCATTGATTCTGATAGTCGAAACTTAGTGAAAAGGGTGTCCCTTTTTGAAGGACAAGACGCGCGTCACAGCCAAGACTACGCGCATGCGCGCACGCACGCACACATACATGCATGCACGTACGCACTCAAGCATGCACTGCGTTTTGCTTGGGTTTTCTAGGTATTCGCTGACAGTGAAAATAGGGCTGGAAGAATGTATGGGAATTTCAAAATAATTAAAGTTCAAGTCATTTCTATTTTAAATCCCAAATAAGTGACCTTCTGTTTAGCGTTATTTGGAAACCGCTAATTGTAAATACTTATTTAATAAACAAAGGATAACACAAAATGCCGACATGGCCCTCTTTTGCCCGGGTAAAGCCAAGACGGAGAAAAAATGATAAAAGGTTAAACACATCAATGGTATCGATTCTGAGTCAATTCCACATCAATCAATAATTATGGTCATTCTAATCTATTAACACGAAATCCGTAATTTCAGAACTTTATAAAAAAAGTCTGTCAAGCACAAGTAGAACTCGCATTACGAGTATTCTGTACATAGTATAAACATTTAAAGGTACATAGTATGCGTAGTACACAATTTACGACCATTAATTTTACACAACGTAAATATATTGCCTACCATATCGTACACAGGCGTAACAAGTTCGGACATATTTCAAAATACAACAATAAATTAACGATTTGATTTCCTCTATTTGTGCTTTGAGACCCTACATCTTGCCCTACACAAATTACCGTATTTTTGGGGTTTTTGATTGTGTTGACTTAGAAGCTTGATAAGTGTTTGATATTAATTTCAACTTGATACCTCTACGCGTTCCTGAAAAAAGGGTTTTTACACACAGACAGACAGACCGACAAACGGACAATGAAAATATCCTATAAGGGTTCTTTTTTTCATTTCGAGGTATGGAATCTTAAAAAAACGAGTGTGCTTTAGACCACACGACTGAAGTAAAACTTCAAATTCACAAGATTTGAACTTTAAAATGAATTTACAATTTTATTCACTTTAAACATAGAATATTTAATGTATTGAACAAAATTATAATTTATAAAATTGTTCAAGAACAAAATGAAATTACAAAATAATCAAAAAATCACCGTTTGCGTAACGCTAGCAAAACTCGCACATATATAAATATATATATATATATATATATATATATATATATATGTATAGATATGTATATATATATATATATATATATATATATATATATATATATTTCATGCATTGGCTATGAGAGGAAAAGAGAAAGAAAATGTGTGCTCGCACCTCTCTCTCTTGTCCCTACAGTAATATACGAAACGTAACTCTCTCTCTTTCTGAGAATGATCCATTTGACACCGCCAATTAGTTTCGTCGACGGTCTTTATCTATGTAAGTATTTAATTTCATAACCCAATAAAATCATTAATTTTCTTTGAACAAATGCACGAAGCTGATGTTTTAAATTTCTCTTATGACGACAAAATGACCTACTCTTTATTACGTAGTATAAAATACTAACGCAACATGTAAGGTGTCATTATTGCGATTGGTGATAAATTAATGAACTTTTGGTTACACTGATGTCACTTTTTGCACGAAATCCCCATAGAGTACATATTAAAATCCAAATATGGTGTTGTGGTTTGTATAAGAATATTTTAATAACTCATAAAAACAGTACAGTGTTTAGCTTTTCAAAAATCGATATTTACACGTACCACAGCCCACCTCTTTGCATTCAGTTATAATCGCTATTTTCTTCCTGTAAAACACTGCACCGATATCGATAAACACGGAACCAAGAATTCATATTTGCGTCGTTTTCAAGCAACTTCCATTTTTCTTGTGCAATCTCTATTTGAGTATATTTCAGGTGATTTTATTTGACCTCTCACCACATTAGGTTTTTTCAATACGAGTATGCAATAAACGAAAAGTTGTATTATTTATAATTAGTCAAATAAAACTTATTCTGTTGCGAAATATGAAATACTAAGCCTTTGACCCCCGTGTGATGAGATATATGGTAGACATGATCTAATCATTTAAAACTAGTTTCAAAAACGCTTGAAAAAGTACAGTAATTAAAGATAGGAAGATCCAAGCATATGCTTAATTAGCATTTAAAAAAATTAAATTACTTATTAGTGAGCGGTGCTTGCATCTGCCGTTTTATGGCGAAATCGATAATTGAAGCGAGTGTTAAATTCATATAATTTGGGACGGTAATATGGATAATGTAATATCGATAATTGAAGTGAGTGTTAAATTCATATAATTTGGGACGGTAATATGGATAATGTAATATCGATAATTGAAGCGAGTGTTAAATTCATATAATTTGGGACGGTAATATGGATAATGTAATATTGATAATTGAAGCGAGTGTTAAATTCATATAATTTGGGACGGTAATATCGATAATATAATATTGATAATTGAAGCGAGTGTTAAATTCATATAATTTGGGACGGTATTACGTACTCACTATCGTTCGCTTCATTTACGTGAATTTTATTGATATCTAAATGAATATTTGTGAAAAAATATGAATAACCATCGGCTCATCATCGATAAAACCTTATTCAGCCTCTGCAGTAGATCATATACTCTTTGTAAGTGACCAAAAGTAAAAAAAAAAAAATAAATCAGTCAACCGTCTGTATTTAGTTATTTTAAAACCCACCCTAGATCCGATAGCCACATCACATGTTTTACTTATAAAAGCCTGCGACTGTTCTCACAAAATTCCCGCTCATTCTTTTCTCCTACTGATGTTGATGAGGTGATTAAATATTCCAGCAGCATATTTACCTTTAACCACCGGGGCGGACATAAGCGTAGTGACAGAAGTCTCCAAGGAGAGGAACGAGGATCTGAGGATGTCATCCGAGAGCAGAGAGGACCGCTTTTCAGGAGACATCACAGTGGACTCCGTAGGCGTTGGCGAGGGCTGCCTCGTTGGCGTGGGCTGCCTTGGTACATCCATTTTGAATCTGGGTACCTGTCTTTATATGTATGGTTAGTATTTGGTTTTCGCTAGGAGTCTTTTTTTTACAGTGTAACATAAAGTTTCGTAACATAACTTTAGACAAACTTAAATAAATTATAAATTAACAAAATGTCGTAAATAAAATATGACTTACATAACTAACAAAGCATCGATCGTAAACGTCATACATTGTACACTTAGGGTAATGAACAACTGTCCGTGCCGTTTTAGAGCGTGCTACATTCTTAAAGGGGCGTTCGTAATAACATTCTTAACTTCTGGAAACTTCTTTTCTAACTTATGAAGTGAATAATGATTTGTTTGTTAACTGAATCTTACTTAATTTTATCAATAGAAATGAGTTCTTAACATTTAAGTTAGATAGTACATTATATCTAACGAGTGCTTTGCTTTGTTTTCACTATGGCAGATATTTTTTATTTATATGCGAGTCCTTAGCGGATTCGACGTTGATGTTACGCGGGTGGGTGAAAAAGGTTATAGAAAACTTAAACTTGTGAAAGTATATACTGTATGCTGACAAATACACACCAGAAACAAAAACAAAGAGGCTGATGTGGAGTGTCGATCTTGGGCCCCAGTAAAGTACTTTGAAGTTTCACTGTTTTTACAAGTTTCACTGTTTCAACTTTTATACAGAAGTTATTGAACAACAATACAAGGAATGAGAGACGACGAAACTTAAGGAGAGGCGCAGAGTAGTTTACGATAGTCGAAGCTTTTCTATATTAATTTAATAAAATTTTGTTAAAAATGGGGATTATTTTTTTCTATATTACCCTCATAGACAAAAGCTATCTATTTTAGGCTTTGTTACGATGGTCACCTTAAGTAGCCTTGGTTTGCAGTTGACATATGCATAACGACAATAGCAGTAACCTCAAGCGGGGCTGAGGTTACTATGATTGTCTTTATGCATATGTCAAATTTTATACAACACTCATACTCGAGTATCTCAAAAAGTATTGAATATATTTGGCGTTAATTTTGTGAAAAAAATATACGAGATTAACGACACGATTGAGTATCCCGGCAATCAATTAGCAAAGATATCTTTGCTAATAGCCCACCTGAAGATGTTGTAATACAACGAAACTTAGGTCGTGGTAAAGAAATTTTAAAAAAGTAGAAATAATACTACATCACGTAGTCTCATTTAATTGTGATCTCAAAAAGTATTAGATATACCACAAAAGTAAATGAAAACTTTTTTTATAAAATATTTTACAGGTTTCTATTGTTATATCTAGTTTTGGTTTGAATTAGCAAAAATACTTCAGGAAATAACGAAAAAACAACTTATTTCTCAAAATAAAGTTATATTTTTATTGGAAACTTCTTTCGTAAGATTAATAATTTTTAAGATGAAGTCTGTCAAATATTTTATATTTATACACACTATTATTGTCTTTATACATATGTGAAATTTTACACAACACTCATACTCGATTCTCTCAAAGAGGATTAGACATATCATAAAAGTAAATAAAAACTTTTGTTATAGAATATTTTACAGGTTTCTATTGTTATTTTTGGTTAGGGTTAGCCATTTTTGAAAACTTCGGAAAAAACGAAAATAAAAACAATTTATTTTTCAAAATGAAGTTACATTTTTATTTGATATTTTTTCGTAAGATTAATAATTTTGAAAATGAAGTCTGTCAAAACATTTATATTTATACACAGACTATTATTGTCTTTATACATATATGCAATTTTACACAACACTCATACTGAATTATCTCAGTGAGTATTAGATTACAAAATAAATGAAAACTTTGTTATAGAATATTTTACAGGTTTCTATTGCTATATTAAGTTTTGATTAGGAATAGTCATTTTTGAAAACTTCGGGAAAAAACGAAAAAACAATTTATTTTTCAAAATAAAGTTATGTTATTGAAACTTTTTTCGTAAGATTAATAATTTTTGAGATGAAGTCTGTCAAAACTTTTATATTTTACCACAAACACTTTTCTTTTAATAGAATGCTTGGCAAACAATTATTTATTCATTTCTATCACAGTAACGAAGGTTCAGGCGATGGCTAGCTTTAAAGTTTTCGAAAAATGGAGAATTTAGTATCACCTCTTAGACCTCGGCACATTGACTTACTCGAGACTTAACGATCGTTAATGATATGGTCAAAAAAATGAACTGAAACAAAGTAAAATTTTACTGGAGTAATATGTTTTGTGTAGCGTCAAAAATGGTTGAGAACCAATACATAATAAGAAAGAGGCGGAAAAGATCGAGGACGCACAGAGACGCTCAACCATTGACAGTACGCCGGGATACTCGATCGAGTCGTTAATCTCGTATATTTTTTCAGCAGAGATGCGCCGTAAGAAGTTTCACTTCATAAATAAACCTTTCCTGCGTTTCCTGGAAAACTATAAACATTGAAAATAAGTTGTCAGTGTATCTTTATAAGCCGTTAGGGAATTCTCCTACCTAGCTACTTTTGTATTCTTTCCTTATCCCGCCCTGTTCTTCTCTCTGTTCTATTTGTAATTGCAAGTCAGCATATAATTATGCTGTTTCCCCTCTTCCTCTGGCATATAATTATGATGCTTCTCCTGCCCCCCCCCCCCCGGTGTCACTGCTCCAAGTGCCTCCAATCCATTCGCCATGTGACATAGGTTGTCATGTCGATGGTAAATTACGAATACGTGAAGCGATAAGTCAATAAATAAACCGGTTTCTCTCTACCTTATACCAATTAAGCAATGTTCCGCAATTTCTGGTACTTTTTTATAACTGCTTTGCTACTATGGATCATATCGTGGTGGCCTATAATTTTCGTCCAAGCATAGGTTTTTTAATATAATTAATATTTTTAAAATGGCACATGTGGGTTCAGCGTTTAGTGCGAACAAATACGCAAACAAACTACTCCGCTTTATATACTAATAAAGTTTAGGTAGTATGTACAAATTTAAAACAATTATATAAACATTTTTGGTATTTAACTAATCAGTCTGCCAATTAATATGATCAATATGATAACGCACCTTCGAGGTTCTATAAGGGCCGGTAGGCGCTAATTTAAGATATTGTCGGACCTCATGCTCCAAAACTTCAATGGGCCTAGTAAAGTGGCGGACGGCGAATTCTCTTACGTCGTCGAAAGGTTTCAACTTCAGGAGTTTGCAGAGGAAAACCATGATGAGGCCATGTAACTGCGATTAATATAGAAAAGGCAACAGGACCCACATTGGGACTTAAAGGTATCAACAAACAATTAATTCTAAATAAATATATGTCATTCAAAATACTTCCAGTCTACGTTCAGCAATTTATGAAATCTTAATCTTGGTTTAATATTTTTTTTTGAAATGTTAAATATTTTCATCCAGTATTTAAATGTTATTATTCTTTAAGGTGATTTTAAATATACGTGATTTTTCTTAAAATCAGGTATTTTATTCCATTCAATATTTTCGGATTACGATTTATTTTCCGCCTTGCTTTATTTTGAATATTTTGGTAAAATTTTGTAAAATTCTATCTAGCATATATTAAAGTATTGCTTATAACGAATATGTTGCCAGTAGTTAAAGAACAATTTGTTTTTGAAAATATTACTACTCACGTGATACTCACAAAAATTGATCCATAGATGGCATTGAAATAAAGTTATGTGTCGGGGAAATGCTTTAGAATTATTCCTCGGTGTTTCATTTAGCAATACAAAAGAAGTTTTATATCAAAAGGAAAAATAGCCCTATATGGGCTAATTTTCCTTTTCTTTCTTGTATAAAAATTCCAAAATAGAACAAAAATTGTACATAGGTATGAACAAATGCCAATAACTTTGGCTGTATTCATCGTATCGGAGGAAAAAAATAATTAATAAAAGGCCATGAGTCTCTTCCTTAACGTAAATAAATAATATACAAGATACAAATTTATAAGCAAAGCAGAAAATAGATAATGCATGAAAGACCATGTAATACAAAAAGAAACAGGCGGGCAATGTCGAAGGGAAGCGATCACGAGGGAGGGCATCTAACCGCTGGTCAGATTAAATTAAAATACCAAGATACAGGTCTCAAAGGTCAATCAATATACCAAGATACAGGTCTCCCAATAACAAAAGCTATGATGCAAACTGAAGGAACGCAAAATTGAAAATGAACAATTTATAGTGTAATGGAGGCAGTGCAAGATGTGTATATATATATATATATATATATATATATATATATATATATATATATTATATATATATATATATATCTATTTATATATATATATATATATATATATATATATATATATATATATATATATAATAACATTGTAAAAAGGTAAATCTGTAACATTGAATATTTTTTAATAAAACTAAGTGCTACCTACTAAAGACACGCTACTAAGCCTAACTTTTTACAATTTTTGTCTGTTTGGTCGGTTTTTCTGTTTGTCTACGCGCACCTCTGTTGTGCACGCTAATGTCAGCAAAGGCTGAATCGATTTGAATGCGGTTTTCAGCACATAGAGTTCTGAGAGAAAAATAGAAAAAGAACATAAAACAATTCCTAATAACTTTTCTTTCTCCGATCCCACGCGAACGACGTCGCGAGCTATATTTATATATATATATATATATATATGTACATATATGTGGGTATGTAATACTGTATTTTGTAGTACTGCATATAACAACAAAATATATTTTTTGTTAATACGGTACATTATAAAGTTTTCTTAAATTTCACATGATTTTGTGTTACGTATTTGTGAAACACGTGAGAAAGATATATTTATGTATAGTTTTTTTTACTGCAAATTATCTACATCTATTTATAATACATTTCTATCTTTTTATGCTGCAGGCATACCGATATATATAACCTGTGAAACAATTTTTGGCGAGAGTCGGCTTTTTTACAGGGAAAGTTATTAATCTGCGGACCAATAGGAGTTGTAGGATTCTACCTTACCACCGATAGATCAGGATCTTACCAACAATCAGATATAAAATGAAACTGTGTGGGTCTAATAATTATTTATGACAACTTAAAAGGTTGAGAACGCATAATTTGTTTTGTTTGAAACGTAGTTAAAAAGTTGAGAACGTATAATCCGTTTTGATTCTAACTTATTTAAAAAGTTGAGAACGTATAGTCCGTTTTGATTGTAACTTACTTAAAAAGTTGAAAAAGTATAGTCCGTTTTGATTTTAACTTACTTGTTGAGAATGTATACGATATTTTGATTGTAAATAATTTAAAATTTGAGAACGTATGGTCCGTTTTGATTGCAAAAGCACAAATTTCTTCAAAAGTCTGTGGGTAAAAAGGAAAGGCGGTTTTAGCAAATCTTTTAATGTACACCTTCATTTATTAATGGGAAAAAGTGGAGATTATTCTAGAAATGTTGAATAAGGCAATGATGGTTGATGAATTTCCGTCAATAGCGAAAAGTTTCTGAATTTAAATCATATTTACCGATGTAATATATAAAATTTAGCATTATTTTTTCCAAGCGATTTCAGAAATGTTTGTGTTGATCATTTCTTTGATCCACCATAATGTTCATAGTTTTTGTTTGAATTGGCTGTCGTCAACGAATTATAAAGTTTTACGATACAAAAATGTTTAATATTTACCTCCGGATGGTCTAGCAAGTACTTCTCGTTTTCAATTGAATACTCTCTGGCCCAGAATTCGAAGTAAGACTGCTGAAAGCGCCCTAACTGCTCGTTGAGCTTTTCATCAAATGGTGGTTTTGTAGCTGGCGGCATCTGAAGGAAACATGATGAATTAAAAAAAAAATTGAAATATAATATTTTAGGTGTATCATGCGTTATTTCCATTACATTTTACAAGAATGTGTAATAGAAATAAGGCAGCAAGGGATGGGGTAGTACGCTACTAAGAGTAAAGCATTAATATCCAATTTGGTTACGTGGCATCTCTAGTGACAAATAAGTTTTAAAATGAGGAAAATTTAATCTTTAAAATGTGAAATAATCAATCAAGCTTTAACACAAACAAATTGAATCGACCTTTAGTTAAATTGAATCAACAAAATGGACTCGATACAAATAATGTGAAGTACACTTTGATTGCTGCTGCACATTTTTTTTCAATTTATGGAGTTTCACTATGTGGATGCAGCATATACTTTTTGGCATAATTTTACTTTGTATTGTGCGCTATATTTTTTTACTACATGTTTGCACTATATTTTCACACTGTATTTCTGCACTATATTTTTCCACTATATTTTTCCACTACATTTTTTCATTACATTTGGCACTATATTTTTACACTGTATTTCTGCACCATATTTTTGCACTATACATTTACACATTGTTTTTGCGCTACGTTTTTGTACTATATTTTAATACTACATTTTTTCTTTATTTCTATGTTCAGGTTTTCTCTAAGAGATATGGTCCATAACGAGGATATTTATAGCCGAGTTAATGTGACTGATATAACTCGTAAAATCTGCAGGCTGAAATCGCAATAGAGAATTTATATAGCGTGTAGAACCTACAATCGCTCGAGAAGAATTGTTCTCAAATAGTGACCACTTGGGTGAAAAGTTGCCCCTTTAAAGGCTGCAGCCGGTACATGCAAACAGTACGATATCGTTCTTTGTGAGAATTTATGAAAGGGACCTATGTTTAGCAGTGATATAATTAAGGATTGTGTTAATTAAAAAAAATATATTTGTGCAATTCGTGGCTTATAACTACTTATATCTGTAAGCATAGAGTTACTAGATTTTATTTATTTATTTATAACTTCGATGAACAATCATCTTACGAACTTATTGCTACACGAACAATCTCTTACAGTCAACTAGAGTTACAGTGCGTTAATAAACAAATAGAATAAGCAGGTAGCCACACTTGACAACAACAAAAGAGACCTAAGAAAACTAAAACAAACACAAAAATAATCTACTTTGATATGTTGGATGGGGTATTGGATCTGGATTGAGTCGTAGAATAAGAAACGAAAAAGATTATGAGAGTGGGATATAAAAGAAAATTGAATGTTTAAAGTAAAGTGAGAGGAGGTATGATTTTTTTAGACAGTTTTTGAATGCTATGAGGAAATGAGTTTGTTCCATAACTTGGCAGCATAAACAGTGCATGAATGCTCATAGAAAGATCTAGAATGTTTGGGTATAAGGAACGCAAGAAGTTTGTCAGGATTTCTATCTAGGCAATGCCTAGAAAGCGCTGGTGAAACAAGAGGGACTGTGAGGGTTAACTAAAATATTATAAAACAGTGAAAGAATTTAGATCTTGCTCCGGTCACAATTCTCCATCCACCTGAGCTGCATCCTAAGATCAGATTTTATGAGGTATATTTTTGATATATTTTTCACATACTAATTTTGTTATTAATCTATAATTTTGTTCTAAGGCAAAATTGCATCTAAAACAATATTTTGCATAAGCCCGCGAAAATTATGAAAAACTGCACACGTAATGCCGGGTACAGATGTTTAGTTCTTTGTAAACATGTTATGTATACGGATGTATACATCTAGTATATACTATACCCACTATGTGCTATGTGTTCATGAACTTAATAGGTTTGTACATCAGTAACAGCTTGAAACGCCTCCGTCCACATACATTTCGCGCTCATTATTAAATAAAAATCGAAATACACGCGAACAATTCAAAAAAATTAATGTGACATAACTGTTGCACGGCGGTTCCATTCATAGGTCATAAATCGAAAAATCTTAAATTCTCATTTCTAACTATTTCACTAACTAGTATGCTAAACAAACTACTCGAAAACATATAAATACCACTGGTAATAATTGTTTTTCACTTGCATTATGATCTCTGAAGTACGTGTTGTTTATTTCAACCCTTTGCCGCGCGTTTATCGGAGACTTATTTCTGCAATAACCTTTCCCAGTATTAATTTCTTTATTTCTGTGTTTGTAACATAGAAATCCAAAATCAAGGTATGTATTCCAATATTTAAAGTATTTTAATTTTTTACGTTACAGGTCATAGCGAATACAAACAGACTTTCGCGGATTTTAGTTTGGATGATGACAGTAATTTATTTGTAACTAGTTAAGTTCCTTTGCAGTTAATAACGAATTAGTGAATCCAACATTTTGTGGAAAAATTCCTGCTCTTCTTCTATGTGATACTGTAGACATATTCTTTTTCAATTTGTGAAGGAAAGTTCTACTGTATCTAAGAATGATGAATTTTAATATAAAGAAAATATAGCTTCCCTATATCCGACAACATTCATATTAGATGAACGCATTTCCAACATCCTGCGTTCTTTGCAACTAACTATAGTTGATGGTCTAATTTGTAATGCGTTAAGAAGAATATCGTCTTCCAAGTGTTATATTTGTGAAACAACACCCAAAGAAATGAATGACATATTATGTCCTGGCGAAAAGAAAGCGATGAAAATCGTTTTGAATTCGGTTTGTCACCAATTCGCGGATTCGTTTCTTTCAGTATTTCTTTCACCTTTCTTATAGATTTGGTTTTAAAAAGTAGCAGTTAAATTAGACGACGAAAAAATGCTGGTTGATACCAAATTGTAAGTTCAAAAGCAGACTAGGCTTAATTGTAGATAAACCACAAAGTGGCGGAAGGGAACATCGAACGACTGAAACACCGTGAGAAAATTATTTTTGAATTCAGCTGTTTCCAACCGAAATCACAGGCTCGAACATTATTTAAACATAATAAGCTTAAGATGTAATTAACTATTGTTTTATAATTTTGCAAGTTTTATCTTCGGGTCACGATATCAATGTGGAGACATTTTGTAAATTTAGTTTGGAAACCGCGGGACTTTTGGTATAAGCATATTTATGGTACAATTTGCCAGCTTCCGTCGACAAAATATTAATACATTGCTCAGAAATTGTAAAGCATGCATTAGTATTTATTGGAATATTCTATGAAGAGGTTGCTGAAGCTAATAATAAAAAATTGGAGGCTGTATTCGAAAAATGGCTCGAGAATTTACTAATGTGGTTTAATGAAAACACACACAGACCCCTTCGTTACCAGCCTACGGAAGCTTTCCGGAAAGGAAAAGGGTTTTTTTACTAGTCAGGTATTAAGTTTGTCAGCAGTTTAGAAAATCTTGTAATTGTTTTTTTAAGAATACCTGACCGTAGGTATATCATTTTGCTTAAAAAAATCAGAGCTTTTTCCCCAAATTCAGTGTCGTTTTTTATTAAATGTTTATGTACTTTTTAGTTTAATTTTTATTTAAGAATAGTAGATATTACTATCATGTATATTTAAAGCCAAATCTTCCAATTACTAGTGCTTAATATTAATTAACATAGACATTAAAGTGCACCATTTTTTACATTTAATTCAATTTTCTTTTTCGTGTTTTTCTTTTCATAATACATTAAGTAAATGACACTTAGTTTTATCATTTAAAATAATTTTGCTACAAATATAATGTTTTATTTTCGAATTATCTATTTTCAACCGCTCGACTTAGGACCGTTTAACCATTGTGCGTTGGTGACCCGCGACGATTCCCACCCACGCAGCATTCCCATGGATGACGCACCATTCCCACAACCGTGAATACAGACTCTAAATATGTTAATTGATCAATCGTTGTTTGCGCCTTTTAATTTAGTAATAAATTTTCTTTACAACGTAATAGACGTCATAAAGACTGTTGGGTTTAATTAATTAAAAGTGACCATGCAAATATTTGATCTATGGATGTGTGCGATGGGAGTTAATTGTAAAATACCATAAATGAAAGAAAGATATAAATATAACATCGAAGTATTTATATCGATATTATAAAAATAATTGTAAAAGTACGGTATATACAGTAAACAGCTAGAATATTTTTTTGGAGAATGGGAAGAGAAACAACTTGATTCAGAAAACAAAATGTTTCCTTCTCTACTAGTATTCTATTTTTGGTGTTCCTTACTAAAATTGGAACATTCATCGAATTTAATCGGTATGCATCTATCTGAAAACGTGACTCAGAAATTTTAATATTTCCTTCTCTACAAGTACTCCCTTTTTGGTGTTCCCTACCAAACTTGAAAAAATCTGAACACTAATTTGCATAAAATCGGTATATATCCATCTATCTGAAAACGTGATTTTTTAAGTAGATTCGGGGGCCTCAAACGACCATATTGTACCAAACCTAAACTACTAAAATAGATCATTTCAAAATATAACATCGTCATAAACTTTTTTAAGAATATTTAAAAAAAAACAATAATAATAATTGTCGTACCCTCATATCTTTAAATCACTCAATACTTGAGAAAAGTCTCTACTGTTTCTGAATATTATCAGGAACATAAAAATGCAATTAATTTTAATTTTAATTAAAATTTCGATACTCGCATTTATTTAATAGAAAATTTATGCTAATATGGAATGTTTTTCTTTCAATTTTTTTTTGAAGTTAAAATAGTACAACTCAATCTCAACTTTTTTTTTGAAGTTAAATATATAACTTTTATGCACGACGCTACGGTGAATTTAACCAATAAAATAAGTGGAAACTGGTTACTGTATGTTATTCTTTATTTTATCACGTATGGCGATAACTGTTACATTTTTTATTTTTATAGAATTCTGTTTTTTTATTTTTGTAAAAATTTATTGTTGTCGCCATGTCGTCCGTAGAACATGGATATTGTAACCGACTGTAAACAATTATGAATGATAGCTACAATTTGGTAACACCGCCATAGATTCGAAAGTGTCAATTACTATAGCTAATAAAATAGCTACTAAAAAGGAAATGCAGCTGCAATCAAAAACAGATTTTAACTGTAATAACTCATTCTTGTCAACATGTTTTAGTTTCGCAAAAAAAACTAAAAAATTGATAATTATTATCTTTACGACGTACTCAGAATTATTATCGACAATTAGCGTAATTTATATTTACTTATTTACTTACGAAATCTCGTTATAATTAAACACATAAACCTTTATTTCAACTTACAAACCAATAGTTATTTTATTGCCAAAAGATTGTTATTTTATTGTCTATTCGCTTATAATTTCGGTTATACTTGACTGATTTTGATGTAGTTTTCGACACCTGTAGATGTTTATTTTGGAAAGGTTTTTTTTATAATATAAAAGTATGCAATATATTATGATGCCATATGAAAATAAAAAGATTTTACTCTATATGAAATATCGGTGTAGGTGTAGAGGTTATGGAGCTATGTTATGTTAAGTTACAGAGCTATCAGCGTGTCCCAGCGCGAGCAACGTGAGATAAACTACGGCCATAAGTTAGTACATAAATTAGCTGAAACGATTTTTAGATTCTTTGTTTAAAAATAAAATGAAACAAATAGTCTAGATATTCGGATAGTTAATCAACAGTCTCAACATCATCAACTATTCTGATAGTTAATCGATAGAATTCTATTCTGATAGTTAAACAATAGATTTCTATTCTGACAGTTAATCAACCGGCTTCTATTCTGACAGTTACTCAATCCATAGAAAAAGAATTACTAAAACAGGTTAAGAATTGCAAGCACAGGTGTTCTCTATATACATACTCATACGTACTCGTACAAACTAATGGACGAAGTTACAGGTAGTTTTGCAATGAAATATTTAGATCATAATAAATACTTAAAAAAAAATACGGTAACTTTTTTCAAAAGAAAATCTCTTCGTCTCAAAAAATCGTCCTGAAGATGAATACTTATAAAATAACTTGAGTAATAATTACTCCCATCATCAAACTCTTGGCTGACGCGCCAGTCGATAATAAAGCAAACGTAGCCATGGTGTGCAATGGAGAATCTTTCCAGTAATGGAGAAAAAATAATATTTGTACCTTACAAACTACCTTTTTATGCTTTCATCACAATATTAAATAAATTGTTTAGAGTTATGGGAAGAATAGTAAATTATATACATATTAAGTAAATGATTACGTCATATTTACTTTCAGATCAAACAACCAAATTTCCAAATAAATTGTAGGTAAGCGTTCGGGACTTGGCCGAATAATGCCGTAGTATCCGATATTTAACCGAATTCTAAAAACGTAGCCGAATATAACGAATACCGAATATTCATTGCAACTTCAGTAATTACAGATATTAAAGGTTCCGGATTTGTTAAAAAAATTATTTGTTATCTAATTGTTAATAGTTAAAGATAAAAATGTATAAGTAAAATATAATTGACACTGACCAATGTTGATAGTACTTGTTTTATTTGTTATTTCCCTTACACGTCCATAACTCCCCACTCTCCTCTAATGTTTAGTGTCCGAATAAAAATGAGAGAATATTGTTTTCTCAAAGTCCATTTTAAGTAAAGATCTACCGTTTGGGTTTTTGGTATAGTTAGGTGCCTTTAAGCAAAGGACCAAACATATAAGTATGTTTACGTACAGAAACATTGATTCAATATTTTAACTACTAATGACTGTTAAAGTTTGTTGTAAGTGTTGGATGTCTAATGAAAATTAATAAATTGATGAATACAAACATGATCCTAAAAATTTTATTTCTGTACTATATAAAATAAGAGGAAGAAAAATATAACAAAAATTTAGGATATGTATAATGAGCCTCCCATTGGAAATAAATATGAAATTGAAGCAAGTGCATTTTGAAAAAAGTAAAATGTTTAATTTCTTTTAATTCGAATAATACTGTATTTAGCAGTATATTTAACGGTTACAAAGACCGTTAACTTTATATTAAATTAAAACAAATCCGACGATTTAATTTATATTAAATTAAAACAAATTGTTTGAAAGTGAAAAATTTACTCAAAAATTTCTAATTATTTCCTTATAATTTTTCCATTATTTAACTTTTAATTCACAAGTTATTATATTTAAACTATTTTATTTGTGATAAGTTAAAGATGTAATGAAAAAAATAAACCTAAAACAGTAAAAACAAAAAAGAAGTCGATATAAAACTAAATAAGTCGATAATAAACTAAATAATTAAATATATTCGTAAGTTCGTAGAAACTCATTATCACTTAATTCGAATTGCCCACCTGAAAGACTTGACCTAACCTAAATTGACCACCTGAAGAGACCTCTTCAAATTGCCTACCAGAAAATGTTTTCATACAACGAAACCTAGGTCGAAAAATAATACTACATCACGTAGTTTCATTTAATTGTTAATAAAAATTAACTAAATAATTAATTAAAATATAGAGAAGTAATAATATTTATCTACGAAGTGTCTAGTCGTCCAGTAATCGAATTATTAAAGTAACTTTATTATTTAAAAAAATTCTAAAAAATGGAGTAAAACTTCAAATTTACAAAATATGAACTTTAAAATGAATTTACAATTTTATTCACTTTAAACATAGAATATTTAATGTATTGAACAAAATAATAATTTATAAAATTGTTCAAGAATAAAATGAAATTACAAAATAATCAAAAAATCACCGTTCGCGTAACGCTAGCAAACTCGCTTATATATATATATATATATATATATATATACATGCGCGCACACTGCTCTCTCTTGCTCCTACAGTGTGATACAGACAACAGGCTTGCACTGTGTCTTAGATATACGAAACATAACTGGCTATGAGAGAAAGAGAAAAAGAAAATGTATGCTCGCACCTCTCTCTCTCTTGTCCCTACAGTAATATACGAAACGTAACTCTCTTCTTTCTGTCTTCACTAACTTATATCTCCCTCTCAACTTCCGTTCGCCTCGCCCGATCACACTTTTTGCAACACTCTCGTCACGCATTCACCAGCTTACTCCCCAAGTCAAGCGTGCGTAAAGAAGTTTTAGTTCAAAAAGAAAGTTAATTAAGTGAAAAAAAAGGTAAGTGTAAGATTTTTAGAATCAAATTTTGATCATTTTAAATTGTAAGTTCATTCATTGCCCTTTTGTTACACTGAGAAAATTATAATAAAAACTGTACAAAAGACGAATCCCTGTCTATTTGAATATATTGCCACGTACTTTCAATTGTAGCTAATTTACGTAACACATATTTTCTATGCTACAATTAATAATTAAAAAATATTTACATATATATGTACATAAACATACATAAATACCATTGTAAGCAAGATTTGTACCCACCGAGAAAAGTCGCTTGCAAAATTAGTTTTTAAATAAATGTTGAAAAATCAAAGTCGCACTTTCGAATCAATATTTAAACCAACAGTAACGTGTTATTTTGGCATTTAATTTGTCTTATAAGTATGGCATCTCCAAATAGAGTGTAGTGGATAGGTTTGTTGCTGCACGATGTATATAAATCTAGTTCAAGTTCTTTTTTCTGGGGCGTGGGTTGCGTGATTTTATTATCTTTTTGTTTGTACAATAACAATTTTTTTGTTTATTCTGACTAAATAAATCATAAAAAATTAAACTCTCTCTTTAGGTTTTATTACTCTTATTAGAATCTCATTTTTAATTCGAAAATAGTCAAATTCTTTTTGCTTTTTTTACCCGGCAATCACCTTTTAGTTGCCAGTTAGTTGAGAATTTTACAAAAATTGTTCAATTTCGTTCCTACAGGCTGTTAGGTCGATAAATTATTTAACTGTTAAAATATGCTTTTCGTGATGTTTTGATACCAGTGCATGTTTGTCTGACGTTTTTGAAAGTTGAAATGAAATTTTAAGTTAAAAATTAAACCGGTAGAAAGTATAAATCTTCTTGATGGCACAAATGGAAATTACAATTTATCTGACAGTTAACTACGCTTTAGATTCTGTTCGTGTTTAATTGTGAAGACTAAACTGTTTTTAAAAAATCGACCACTACCGTCAACGGTGTGACTATGTTATTATAAATGTCAAAGTAATGGTTAATATTAGTACATGATCTGTGGGTTAATAACAGGTTCTTCTAGAACAACTTCACTTAACCTTATTTATACATGGGCCAAAATGCATACTACATAATTAATTACACAAAAGTTTCAAATTCGTCATTGAATATTAAAATGGTTAGTAGAATTACGATTTCAAAGGAAGTTATCCTGATTTTATAATCTTCTATTTCACCCAAAAACTAGCTAAATCAGAAATTCACCCGCTTCTGAATATAACGCTAGGTATCCAACTGTCTTTGTCTTTATACTGACGATGATCGATATATATAAATATATATATATATATATATATATATATATATATATATATATATTTTCATGAAATACCAATTTTTCATTTTGAATTATCAGACGAATAAAACTAATTTAATCATTCGATTACCGGACGATTTCGATTACCAACATGAAAACAGCTAATAAAACGTTTCATTTTTTTGTTTAGGTTATGTGTAAATAAATTAATTGAATGTTGCTGTTGAAAAAAGAAAAAGTTAATTAAATGAAAAAAAGGTAAGTATAAGATTTTTAGAATCAATTTTTGATCATTTTAAATTGCAGGTTCGTTAATTGCCCTTTTGTTGTACTGAAAAAATTATGATAAAAACAGTACAAAAGACGAATCCCCATCTATTTGAATACATTGCCACGTACTTTCAATTTTAGTTCATTTACGTAAAACATTACATTTCTATGCTACTAAATATTTACATATATATGTACACAAACATGTTTAAATAAGATTGTAAGCATAATTTGTACCTTCTGAAAAAAGTCGCTTTGCAAAATTAGTTTTCAAATAAATGTTGAAAAATCAAACTTGCACTTCCGAATTAATATTTGAATCAACAGTGACACGGCATTTAACTTGTCTTATAAGTATGGCATCTCCTAACTCCGTCTTATTAGTATGGCCATTAAGTCGATAAACTATTTAAATATTAAAATATATTTTTCGTCATATTTTGATACTAGTGCATATTTGTTTGACGTTTTTAAAAGTTGGAAGGGAAATTTTAATTTAAAAATTAACTACTAGAAACTATAAATCTTCTCGATGGGAAAAAGAAATTACAATTTATCTAACAATTAACTATGCTTGAGATTCTGTTCGTGTTTAATTGTGAAGACTAAATTATTTTTCAAAAATCCACTAGCGTCAACATTCTGACTATGTTATCATAAATATACAGAATAACCTCACTTAACCTTTTAATTACACTACATAATTAATTACACAAACGTTTCAAATTCATCGTTGAATATTAAAAGGGTTAGTAAAATTTTAATTTCAAAGGAAGTTATCGTGATTTTATAATTTTTTATTTCATAAAAAAAATGGCGACATCAAAAATTCACCCGCTTCTGAATATAAAGCTAGGTATCCAACTGTCTTCGTACTGTTAAGGCGATGATCGTTGTAGATTTTTAAAAAAATTACAAAAGAGTTTACAATTACTTTTATTTCAAATAATATATTTTACTAGTGAATACTTTAGATTAAAAGCAACTCGGTATATGCCTGCTTGCCACGGAAATAAGTTTAGAACTGAGTTGGAAGTCTCTTAGCTTCAGTAAATTAGTTGTTTTTTATATCAACAATAATCGTAGACAGAGAGCTGAGCTGGACCCCTTCTTATTCCCTAAGGACCTTGCTTACTAATGTCTATATCTCTTTATTCCCTAAAGATCTTGCTTAGCATCATTAGAAATAACTATTGAAAAGAGCAAAGGAATTGGTCACTATGTAATGGCAACATGGAATATAGAAGTCCATGTTATTGATATATTGTATTACATGGCTTTCTGTTGTGATTTACCACTATTAGGAAGAATAAAGGATTTGGTCAAGGATCAAGGAATTGGTTACTAATGGTGTATAAGAGTACGATTTAAGGACTGTGGTTAGTAGGAATCATGGCGATAAGATAATTTGACTCTGATATTACTAGTTCTTAGTTTATTTAAGGAATATAGGTAAAATAACAGAAAACACCTCAACAAATGCGATAATTTATTTATTTCAAACTAATGAAATATTTTAATATGTGATACTTTTGTTACGATAGTCGTTAAATTAGTTGGACCCTTGACTTCGTTCGCGTAGAACTTTATAAAATATTATTAATTTATTTGTAAGATTAATACACTTAACGCCATCCATCATATATTTATGAAAGGAAACTTTTTTAAATAAGTGATGTTTGTGTTGATATATCAAATTATCATATTATTTTTAATTAGTCAATTGCGATGAAACACAGCCTATATATTAACCCAGACTTAAGAGTTCATCTATGGAAACTTTTATCAAAATCTCTTCAGCTCTTCTCTCGTGATCCGCGAACAAATTAACAGACTCCTAGGGAAACAGACAAAAGTTTCGAAATCAATATTCTTGTATTCTATGCCTGTAGGGATGTCAATTTTACAGTTTTATTTTATATGTAAATAATCTTATTCAAAATTATCTGCTCAAAGCTTAATAGTAAAGTAATTACAAATATTGACAACAGACTAAAATTTTAAACAAAGAGAGGAAACTTATGGATAAATAAATATAGCATCAAATGTATATATCATCGGAATATTTTATGTGCGAAGATGACCAACAACTGCGTCTGTTGCCCGTGTCTGTCGCATTCGGATTGTTTCCTCTAGCACCTACCTCTTCCGCACCACGTCACACTTCACCATTGGTCATCCTCATTTCGCGAATGAATGTGTGGATGGAAAACTTTATTACGCGATTTAAAATGCACGTAGCGCTATCTATTTTTTTACATTAGGACATTAGCGGCATTACTACGCGTCGAGTAGCTAGGCACTTCTTTGCTGTTGTAGTGTTGTCGAATTTTTGAAAATGTTAAGTTCGCATATGTTCTCATTGAGGGAATAAATTGCCTTAAAATAATAACTAATTATTGCTTCAAGTTCATCCCTTTATTAATACATTAATACGTGAAGAGAAAATTTTTGTACCCCTTTTTAAGCATATTGCACGCACGGAAGAGCGTGAGATTTGACTAGTTAAAAATGTATATAGAGAAGGAGTGCAGAAAGCTAAAATTTACACACACATATATATATATATATATATATATATATATATGATATTTGTTAAAAATATATTAAATTATTATTACAAATACATTAAAAAATTCATTGTTTACGTTCATACTGTCAATGTCAAACACATAATAGTCTGTGGTCAAACAGTCGCACAGAGTAGAAATTGTCGCCAAAGAATTTTAAAATGTCAGATTGAATGAGTTTCGAGCTGTGAATTTTATATGATTTCAAATGTATCTTCAATAGTCCATGGAGTATATGTCAAGGTAAAAAACCGTAATAGATATGTGTTTTTACATATTAGTGAAATACAGCTTGCTTGAAATCCACCTGGTGTAACAGGAAAATTTTGTAGAAGCAGTCTGAATTGACTTACTCTCACCTACCTATTAGTGTTTTCAACAAAGTAGGTAAGTACATTACGGTTGAATTTCGACCACTAGTTTTTCTAAAAGCTCCATCCGAATTCGGTAATTTTTACCTGATGTGTGCACAAACGTTTGATTTGAAAATTTTCACTACAGTTAACATGATGACGACTTCATCGACCTTAGATATTATGTTATCGGCAGATTAGCGTTTGAATAAAATTCTTGACCCTCATCTTATTAGCTTTCGTCCAGCCGCCTGTCGAATGCTTTTGGCATTTTCTTTCTCAAGCGTTACATAATTTTACGTCACAAAGTGACTCAAACGTTGTTAAAGATGTTTCATTAAAAAAAACTGGACTTAAATGCTTTATTAATAATGAGAATTCAACATTAGCAATAAGAAAAATGGCCATGGATATTAAAAATCCGTTAGTGTCATTTAGTATTCGCTACAAAAATATGGATTTTCAAACATAAATACTCGTATCTGGGATACTACTCCTAAAATATAATAGATACCTATAAACGTAAAACGTGGCCGTATTTGTAACTATTTTCATCATTCTGCTTACCGTTAATTTCAGATCTATTTGCGGTCAACTTTCTATGTAAGCCAGTAATATATCCTAGATGACTCCAATTATTTCATACTCCCTTGAAAATGTTTACTATCTAATAACGTATTGTAAAATTTTATTGTAAATTCTGTCACAAGATTTTCCGTTTGAAAATATGTTTATAAAATATTACTAAAGTATATTTACTCGCATGTCTTTCGAACTCAAACTTTTACATAGATGGATACTATGCTACTATCTATACTCGTTGTTCCATCCACGTAAACGTTTGAATACGAAATATACGCCGATTAATATGCTGTAAATTTCAAGTTTCTAACTTAAGCGATTTCCGAGAAAAACGAATGTGATCCATAGAAGGACAAATTCGCGAGTGATCTTATAAAGTTTCCTTTTTTCCTTTTGAGGTACGGAACTCTGAAATCTGACCGAGGCCGAATTGGGCTTTTAAATGAACACTAGATTTTAAAACGGTACCACAGAACTAAATACGGAAGGGGGGGACCGTAGCAAATTGCTTCCTTCTGTACAGTTGTATTGTACAGTATTTCGCAATGTTTGTGCACATTATTTCGAATTGGAGCCGATTTCTCGAAAACTATTGGATGTAGAAAAGACTTAACCTTAATAGAAATACAGATGCGTTTTTGTATTTCTATTAAGGTTAAGTCTTTTTATTAACCTAATGAAAAATGCAAATTTTTGTCCATTTTAAATAGCAGCGTTTAACTACCCGAGAACTATTTTCCGGCCAAGTTGGAAAATGATTCGACAAAAACTGCGATCTCTGTTGTTGACGAAAATAGTAAACCGACATATATGCTTGTTGCATAAGGCGCGACTAATTATTAATTAGCATCGACTAAAAAAGCATTACGCACGCATATGCTTAAAATGGGATCTGAATCACGTCGATATGATAAAATATGGATTTTATAAGTATCTACTGACATACAGAACAAAAAACAAGCGAAAATGCTGTTAATTTAGAAGATCGACAGTACAAAGTGTTAATGGAAGATGTTTCTGCAACAAAAACGATTGTGAAAAAATTCTCATGACTTATTATTCAGATACTACGATATCCTTACCATAGACCAAAATAGCTAGTAAGTATTTACAATTAAAGACACTGGAAACAACATTCCCTGCTGCATACCCGAGTTATTTGACGTTTTGCCCAAAATGCATATTAGAATTGGTCAACGCTGAGGAAATAGCATGATGAAAGAACTTTGGAGTCAGTATAAAATTGTAACACATAACGATATATATACCTACATAGACCTACTTTCAACTTTTTGACTCATACAAAAAGTGTAAGTACCCCAAAAATTCGTAAAAATACTAATTTGTTAAAACTATCTGTCCACTATATTAACATTATTCAACGATTTAACACTTTCAATCATGTATTTTTAATACAATTTTTTATTTTCAATCGAACAATAGTTATATGCTTTCTATGGAGTACATAACTTTTTAAATCTAAAAGTGACATGTATATGCATATATATATATATATATATATATATATATATATATATATATATATATATATGTGTGTGTGTGTGTATATATACATCACATACAGCATTAACAAAAAAACCAACCCACCAACTATAAAAAAGAACCGATCGAAATCGGTTTACTGGACCTTGCGTTCGAAGCAAACCTATAGAAAAAAAACAGGCTTTAAATTGTTTGATATGTGAAAATTAACTACTCTTGGTAGATAGATAGTTCCGTTATTGAGCTAAGAAACAATCTAAAATATCAGTTAACGATTACCGTCCGGGTACATCCTGTTTACAATGAAGTCTTAAAGAAAAGCTCGATTAAATTGTTCGGCTAATGGGAAATAAGTTTATACTGACCGGTATTGCCTATTCTCAGATTTAATTAAGATAATGCAAATAAATTTAATTATTCCTACCGTTACAGTTCCTCTTAATAACCGGTGAGAACATCCGCCACCTTCACTTGCCGTTACGGGTGCCTACGAGTGCGTCCGCACTGTACAATAGATACACTGTTGAGTAACGTCATGCTTAATAGCGGTTTAGTTATCGTCGTTTTAAACAGCAAGATATATTCTGAATAGCTATTTCGGAAAATCTAATAAGTGAGGAGGTATAAACTTAAGTATTCAACTCAGACTTTTTTGGTTTAGTAGTCTAATTGGACATTATTTTCAAAATACGGTCCATAATTTTTGTTTTAAGTATTATATGCTAATTCTAAATGTGATCATACAAGTGAAGATAATGTCACTAACGTCTGCCGTCGGCTCCCGCATATTAATATAGTTCCTTTATTTTATACCAAAACTTCTTTTGCAAATTTTTTATATCAAAACTTATCAAATTATAACAAATTATAAGCAAATAGATAGAAAGATAGACTGAATGAGACTGATGGAAATTATATGAATTTTAGAAATCAATTACATATATAAATTAATAATATTGTTCTTTCAATATGAAACGTAGATGTACTGAATAATATACCCATCGAATAACGTAATAAATGTATATCTATATTAAATGTGCTTAATCGTATACTTTAATCACTTTAAGCGATTAATTAATCAAACATGATAGGATACATTTGTATATGGCGTCTGAAATTACGTTTTCTGTATATATTTTTGAAGTTTTTTATTTAGACCTATACAACATCTGCTATTATATCTTACTTTAAAATTATTGCTATACAACGGCAATAAATTTAAAAAATGGCGTCATTACTATTTTCGTTTCCATTATAAACTAAATGTACCAAAAAATAGCAACGAGAACGGTCCTTGCATTTTAGTATTTTGCTGTGACGGTTTATGTTCAATATGGCCTATAGTTATTTTTTTATTTTCTTTTACTTAGATCGATATTGCGCTCAATATCTCGTGATATATTGTCTGTGTAGTTTCTCCTTGACGCTGATACAGACGTAATATGCAATAGCAGAAATTTTAAAAATCGAGAGACATTGTACATTGCTATAGCTTTCGACTACCATAAAGTTATTTTATCATACATATTAGTTAGTTTACTGTTTATACAATAACCGAGTTTACTGTTCAGGTAGTGTTTAATTTAGTACTGTCTTTTTTGCTTAATATTTTCTTTTGTTTGACGAGATTCAGCAATTGATTTGGAAAGTTACGAGTATGTGTTATAAAAATCAAACTCGGCTTACTGACTGACTGACATATTTGAAGTTATTTCGTCATTAGAAAGTATTTTTTAAAAAGCTACCAGTAACATGTGGAAAGGGAAAAGCATGGAAGATAAAGAGATGTGAAAGAAAAATTGTGTGTACTTATGTATGCGCGTTAGAAGTTAAACCTACTTCTTTGGCATAATATAAAAATAATTTTATTTAGCACGCAAATAATTAATGGAAATAAAATGTGATTATAAACACGGTTCGTAAAATCTAAATTCAATGAAATAATTAAGTTTTAAAAATTAAATTTTATTTTCCCATATGGAGTAGTAAGAAATTTTAACTTGTTATTTAAAATAACAACCATTATTATTTAATAATTCATGTACATAAACAGCTAATAAATATTCCCAAATACTAATTAAATAATAATAATATTATTATAATGTATTAAATTAATTGAATTAAATTAAAAATTACTTTTAATATTAAAGTTAATTATTTTAAGAATGTAAATGAATACTCAGCATTCCATTTAATATAAACAAATGTACATAAAAACGGTCTGGCAGATGACTGGCTTACAATGGAAAGACAGCAGAAAAATCAAATGGTCACTCATCTGTCAAACAAACTATGTAAATATATGTTTAGTGAGAAACTTTAACCTGTTGATTTCCTACAGATTTTTTTTGCATATTGAGCATCTTCATTCTGTTTATTTTTTTTTTTGCTTTCGTAAAGTTTAACTATCATAATTTTTTTTAACACGCCTAAAGAAGTACAACTTCAAAAAAAAATAATGCAGACCACTGGAATGGGATTGTACTTTGAAAAATATACTAATTTCGCGTTGGATCGCTTAAAAATCATCTTTATTTTTAGGTAAAAATATCGCATGGGGCGCGAACGAAAGAAGAGTTCTATAGATTTTATAACTCTGGTCACACTGTTTTTCTTTGAAATGTGAAATTTAAAAAAAAATATTTATGCGGTAATATATAGTTCATTGCCCCAAAATTGGAAACGGTGTGTAAAATGACTTTAATACTGTTGCGGAGGTTCCCGTACATGTAAACGGAGGCTATTTGTTTTAAAATTTCCGCATAGACATATGGTACATCGTTAAAAATTTTTGAGGACAAAATATAATTTGGATGTTATATTTTTTAGGCCAATTTGATTACTGGATCTATCTCAAATACGTATTATGTAAGAAGTAGACTCTGATAATTCTTATTTTCCGTATTTGAACGGTAAACATTAAAAGAAGCTAAATTTAAATTAGTAAATGGTTTTGAATAATAAAACCAAGTATTTTTGTAAAAGTTCACGATTTTTTTACTACTATAAAAGATATATTAGATGACATACACGGTGTGCGGGAATAAGAGTTGAAAATAATATTCATGATTATTTGTCATCTTTTTCGTACAGACGATACTTCGCACATTGTTCAACGCCGCTCGGGGGAAGAACCCGTGTACAACCGCGAAGATATCGTCACTGCGGGTAAACACCGCACTCTGGGCAAGTGTTGGATGTGTTAAAAAGAGTTATGTGTAATATTTTTTTCCACTCAGTTAGAAAAAGGGCGTTTTTACGTTTTATTTCAACGACAATTTATTTCTTTTTAGCCACCAAATAGCGTCTTTCTTTGTCCGACATCTACTCCCAGACACAGTTTTTATAGATAGTAAAAAATAAAATTAACATTTACAAATAGTTTGACAGGGACCGTATCCTTGCAACGTATCCTTGAATATTTATTTTTTTTATAAATTCTTAAGTATTATTATTGGAAGATGTTATATGCGTTAAGGTAGGAGGCATCGTACGTACGGAAGTTTTATACCACTTATATTGGAACTGGGTGAACAGATATAAATACGTTTTTTTTTATATTGATCTGTAATATATCAAATTAACCAAAGGTTAATAACCTTTGTTTATTTTGATTAAAGGTTATTATCACTACGGGGTCCGTTCTGATCACATGTTCATTCGCATGTTCTGAGCCCATGTGGTCGCAGTTCTTGTGACTTAAAATCAATTTACTCACAGAGAGATTTTGGCGCATTGTTTGAACATATATCTTCAATTGCAATGAAAATATGTAAGAATTTTTATGCGATTCTTGAAACTTCTCGAGATTCGTTTTTTGATGCGAAATCGTCTTTAAAATCGATTCCGGGCGTGGAAAGAGAATCGCGCCCAAACGAGTGACAGTTTCATCTGAAGTAATTTCAAACTTCTATAACTCAACTAAAAACACTATACTACATTTCCAATTACGTGTTCTTGTTATCAAAAATGTGTAGTAACCTACTAATAATAGTATAATTAATTAAGGTTCAGTTTAAGATAAAATATATAATTCCTGAACTTAAGATATATAATTTGAACAGAAAAATAATTTCCGTGACGCAAATGCCATTTGAAGTCAACTGCTCAAAATCGTGTTTGCGTAGAGGTACACTGCTGCAGTATAGAGTCACACAGTTCTAATGAAATGCTATTAATCCACAAACATGGAATTTGAGTATTTGAGTGTCGTGGTGTATATTAACCAAATCTTAGTCAGTGTTTGTCGAAATATCCTACAGAAATAACAAAAAGACAAAATAACACTTTTTTGACCTTATGAATAATATGTATTTTTACTAAAATAAAATATATTGTCATATTAAAAAAAAGGATTCAAAGGCAATTGATTTTTTATTACTTGTGAAATAGTAACTATGCGAACCACATCACCGAATTAATGTCAATCATCGATTAATACTTTCGTGTTCAGATATTTTTAATTTTAGTTGCTTTAAAGTTAAAATCCAAGTCTATTTTTGAAAGTCCCTCAGCCTGTATGCCCTAGGCCTTTATTTATTGAAAAGAAATCAACTTTTCTGACTTCAGATTTGCCCGCATGTACTACCTGGTTTACCTAATTGCTAGTGGCAGTGACATATATAGTCAATAAGGCATAACGTTATGGTACTTAACGGGTTAATATTGTTTTTATTTACTTCTAACTTTCTAACACCGTATCGGGATAAAACATTCAACTCATTGACGAAACTAGGCATCTTCCCCTAATTCTAAATAATATAAAAGAGAAACACCTAATTCGTCTTTCATTATATTTAAGAATAGATTTACGCAATATTTTTTAAATGACTCAAGTAAAAATAAATAGAAAAAGAGCTCATCTGCAGTCATCCAAACTCATCTCATAGAAATAACTTTTATATAAATTTTCCTGGAAGCAACATCTACTCATGATTATTAATCTATACTTTCGGTTTACCTAGTCGATATACCGTTTAAACATATTTAGATTCGTTTAAAATTTAAAGGACCTTCTAAAATATTCGAAATAATATGTTAAACTTGTTTACCACATCGCGCACTCAATTCCCAGAGTTGTTTGCTACTTGATGTAAGATTCTCAAACCAAACATATATAACTGATATTTATACCTATCGAGTTACATATTAAATAAATAATTATTATGTGAAACGAATGTATATAACTATATGATTCTGTAAACCTCGAGTCCAGTAGAAATGGCAACTTGTTCGCGGATGTCATCATCATCATCAGCCGGAAGACGTTCACTGCTGCACATAAATTTCCCCCATAAACTCCCATAAAGATTGATCCCATGCCGCCTGTGACTGTCGGCATCAAGCGAACTTTACCAGGTCATCTGTCCATCTAGCGAGGGGCTGTCCTATTCTGCATCCGGTACGTGGTCAACATTTGATCCTTCGGTGGGGAAGGTTCCTTCTCCATCGGTTCTGCGCGCTATGTGACTTATCTATTGCCATTTCAGCCTTCAAATCCTACGAGCTATGTCGGGAATCTTAGTTCTCCTATGGATTTCCTTATTGCAGATCATATCTCGTAGAGATAATCCGAGCATCTAAGCACTTTCCATAGCTCGCTGATTGACTTGGAGCCTTTTTACAAGGCCTATATTAAGGAGCCACTCCTTACTTCCGTATATAATAGGGACTATGCATATAATTTAAATTTGGTTCAAATATTTTTTTCCAATTGTTTTTCAACCGGACATTATATCTAAACCATAGTTTTCTTAGTTAATTCCTTTTTAATTGCATAATTTAATACATTGAAAGTGCAAATTATGCGATGGAAATTCAAATTGTCGAATTGGTTAGAACGAAACGAGATGTCAGAATTTATGTAAACAAGCTAGTATTGTTGACAATTTGTCTGGGATTTGTTGTATTTGATAAAGAAAATAGTGTTCATGCAATTTTACATATACAGTGCATTTTTAACATCTTTCTGAGATTGAGAATCGTATAGAACTATCAATGAAAATGGTTTAGTGAAAGCACAATCGGATAATCTGCCGAGAATAGATGCATTCATATGACATCAAATTTTGTTAAAATTCAGATTTTACGTTCGCTGAGGTCCAAGGAATGAAAGTTGCAAGATAATTGTTTTCATACATGATTTGTAATTATTCATTATGTACATTTTTTAAAACATAAATACCCCATAAGCAGTAAACGCTCAGAGCTCAGTAACATAACTTTGAATCTTTTAAAACATGGCTGCATACTGTCCATATTTTATTAAATAATATGTAATGTTATTTACGTTCAGTAAGTTTATTACGTTTCAGTCTAATCACTTTTTGTATATTTTAGCACTATTATGATTTTTTTCTTAACGTAAAAAAACGAAAAGGAACAAAAGTCATATTAAACTTTTGTAGACTAGTTTATGTCACAGTTATCTGTTGTATGATTGATATTCAAACCATGTAAAAAGCTTGTTGGAGATGCTTCAGTTCCTCCCATAACCTTAAAGCACTGTTTTTCACCTTGAAGCTTATTTTTGCATCTCTCGGGACAAGGGAAAATACTTCAACAGGTACACTTCTAAAAATATTTTTGCATATTTGATTTATTTATTTCTGCAAGCTTAAAAAACTAAGTATACAGTGGCAGACTTATTGCTATAAGAGCAATCTCTTACAGTCAACCACAATGAATTGGATGACAACATTAAGTGCTGTGGCAGACTGTAAGTGATTTTTAAACATTAATTAATTTTACTTACAAAATAAAATATATAATAATAATATGTGGTAATAAAATTATATTAATTAAAAACCAGAGCAAAAACGACACTTTAGGAGTAAAGAGGATCAAGGATGGGTTATAATAGAAGGGATTAAGATCTTCCAAATTATGATGGATAATGTATTTTCAGACGACTTTTAAACGCAGACAACGAGGGCGCACTTTGTATATTTATAGTCAGTTCGTTCCACAATCGACTTTATAGCTTATAAGTACCAGACAGTTACTTACGCATACAAATACAATGTGTAGACAAACCGTATAACCCTTTTATTTTACGTATATATATATATATATATATATACACAGATATATATATATATATATATATATATAATCATTTATATATATGTATGCATAGGTAACTCTGTGCATCAAACTGAATAGAAAATATTAAGGAACTGATTGCGAACGGAGCAGTTTCTGAAAAAAAACGATGTCAAATTTACGATTTTACGAAAAAAAAATTGCGTTTTTCTACAGAAACACGTTTGAAATATATACCTGTACGAATTATAGACAGGTAGGTTATTTGTTACACCTGTACAAAATATATGTCGCATGGCAAAACACATAGTAAAATAATAGTATATAGATGTTCTTACAGATGTCGTTGATTGCAAACATTTCGGAGCTGTTGCAAATATTCACATATTCTTTCACCAATTAAAATATATTTATTTATTATTTACCATAATTGGTACAGTTACATGTTTATACACAAAATGCGATAAAAACATAAACACAAATTGTCTCAAGCTCCTGACACACGTTATAAATACAGTAAATACATTTTTACGATTTAAAAATTTGAAAGAAAAATCATCACTGTTATAGTAAGTAATTATGGTTGTAATCAATATGTTTAATAATTATTGACAGTATTTAAATTTTTAAAAACTTAAACCAGATTAGAATCCTGCGTTAAAATCCAGTATTTAACCCACTCATTAAAAGGCGAATTCATTATGTAATAACTAATATAAATATTAATCAATTATCCTAAATTATATGAGAATAATGATGGAAACCTATTGCTAATGCATTTCACAAAAACTGTTATTTACATTGGTTATTATTTAAAAATTGAGTTATGTCCGTTATCATTAGTTTTAGGATTTCGTGTCTTAAAAAGAAAAAAAAACGGTACTGTTTTAGGATCACTCACGTGTTCGCCCGTCTAGTCACAACCGTTTTTCTTAGAGCCTTCGCCCGTTCGCCCGTCTATTCACAACCATTTTTCTTATGCTTTATAATCATGCTAAATATTCCGATGTTCCCCATTAACATCGGAACTTGAAATTTAAAAAGCATATTGATCTGTATATATTATAAATACTCAAAAATATTTATAAATAAATACTATATAAAAATTATACTAATTATTTATAATAATTATAAAGCACATTGATCTATATATATTGTTAATACTCAAAAATATTTATATGTAAATATTATATAAAAAGTTTAGGGGTAATGGGGGACGGGGTCCAATAAAGTTTGAAGTTGAAAAATTGTTAATTTCATATATCGTGTATGGTGTCGATTATAAGACTATAGGTGAAAAGAACCTCAATAAATATCTCTCTCCCTCAATATCCAAAACTTCTACAGTTAAAATTATGGAAAAACACCTCCACTAGTTGTTTCTTAAAAAAATAAGCCTCATAATTTTAATTCAGTACGGATAATATGTAATTAATGCTTTATTATTAAGTGTACTTCAAACTATACATATATATATATATATATATATATATACATAAATATATATATATATATATATATATATATATATATATGTGCTAGCTATAAACCGACTGTGTGTGTGACGTTTGTGGCGAAATTGTGCAAACGAAGCTAGCCACCTTTTTGTGGATAATAAAATAAATTATTAAGTTAAGATAAGGTAATTAATTATTCTGTACCCTTAGATTTCATTTTGAATCGTAGAAATGGTATAGCAAACGTTATTCAAAAACATAGAGGTAGTTTAACTGTATCCTCTGTAAGTTGATTGGTAGGATCATTATTCCGTCAAACTTTTGAAAATAATAGAGGTAAGCTTCTCAAAATAATAAAAAATTTAAATGGAATTAAACTTTTCATAGAAAATTTTCAACTAGGTATCGATACTGATTATTGGCGTGTCATTAGGTTAATATGGATTATGGATTCCAATGGAATTAAACTGTTATTGTTTGTTTTTTTTTTGGAAAAGTATCTATTTTGAAATAGCTTTTTATCCGCAAAGAAATTATTATAATTATTATTATAAAACAGATGCAGACGACATAGACTAGCATGCTTTTTGTTATTTTGTCAGTTTGTTTATTACCTAATAACTCACTTAGCCCAAAGGATTTAGCGTCTTAAATATAAGTAGTAAAATGGTCCCCGAGAGAGCTTTTTTGCGTATTGTTTGTAGTTACGAGGATATTTACGAGAAGACGATATATGTAGTTTTTGAATTTTGATCTTGAATAGTCCTTGAGATAATTTAAGAAAAGGCGTTTAGAAAGATATTTTTAAACAAATTTGTCTCGTAAACTAAATACTCAATGTATTTAGTTCACTAAACATTTTCAATTAGAGAATATTTTAAAGGATTTATGTCTTATTTGGGACTTTTATTTTTCATTTATATCTTACACAATTTTTCTATACACCAAAAACAACTAATACTGTTATACATTACTATTTATACCATCATAAATATTATGACACCAAATTCGTACAATACTCGAAAAAAAGGAAAAACTGAATAACATACTCTTCGCCTACTGCTATTAGTATTGTAACTACAAACATTATCACAGCACATCGTTTTGATGTTTGTCGTTGTTTTTATGTTTATTATTATTAGTATTGCAACTACAAACACTATCACAGCACATCGTTTTGATATTTGTCGTTGTTCTTATGTTTATTATTATCTTAGTTTGTCGTTGTTCTTATCTTTATTATTATTAGTATTGCAACTACAAACACTATCACAGCACATCGTTTTGATGTTTTTCGTTGTTCTTATGTTTATTATTATCTTAGTACATATATGAGCTAGATTTTAGTGGAAATAAATTTAAAAAGTTTAAGATGTTCACAACTATAATAATTATATGATGCAACCCGCGGTATATTCTAAGATGTAAGATAGTTACAAAGACGAAACAATAACAAATCTAATTTACATCATTAATTTTGTTCGTACAATATTGTAAAATATAAGTTAATTAAAAATCAGTCTTGAAAAAAATTAAAAAATTGATTGATAAATAAGCCAGTTATAGGTTTCTAAATTTGAAGATACGGATAGGGTTGGGTATATACCTGTCTCTTTTCCTCTTGTAGAATATAATGTGCAATATTAAAAATGACCTCACAACACAGTATTTCCGTCCTTGTCTAAAGATTAAATTTAAACTTTTATAACTCGGTCAATTGTTAAAATTATTAAGAAATTAAATATTTTTTACTTTTCATCAGCTTGTACCTTGAAATTATGATTAACGAAACAAAAAAAATTTAGTCAAATACCCAATTATAGATTGCATAAAATTATTTAAAATATTCTAGCTTTTTAAAAATTGTGAATTGGTTAAACTTAACGGCTGAAGAATTTTTTTTATAAACACAAAAAAGAGATTTTATGTATGGTATTAATAAAATAATAACAATTAAAGACATTCTGTGTAAATAATGTCGGTTACTGATTTATAGATCTGCTTCTGCTTTAAATTGGAAGAACGTGAAAGTTAGTGTTGCCAATAAGATAAAATGAATTGAAAAATATTTCGCCTTTTATTAAAATATTCTTTTTAAATTAAAATTTTTCTTTCTAGCTGTATTTATATAGCAATTTGTTGCATCATTAAATTTTTCGTCTATATCCATTATTGTATTATAAAACTCTACCAAAGGATTATAAAACTCTATCATTAAATTTTTCGTCTATATCCATTATTGTATTATAAAACTCTACCGTATCTGAACATTGATGACATTTTCTGTAATAATAAGAAAAATATGTTACTAAGATTCTTTGTTGAGTTTGTTTGTCTGTTCGAATATCATGCAAAAACTCTTGGACAAATTTTGATGGAACTTTCATTGAAATGAAAGTTTCTTAAGAGATGAAATATCTTGTAACTTTCAAATATTTCCTAAGAAATGTTCAGTTTATCTGTTTGTATGTTTGTTTGAGTTTCGCGTAACAAACACTAAAACGTTGGGTTAAACTTACAATAAAATAATGCATAATGCATTACAATAAAATAATAAAATAATGATTAAAATCTCAAACACTTTTGTTACGAAAGACCTTGAAATTCAATATTAACACTCAGGCAGTAAGACCAAACGCACAGGTTTAAAGTTCAAGTTAAGATATAAAATAATTTAATTCCAATATAAGACACAAAATACTTTAATCGCGATATAAGACATAAAATACTTTAATCGCGATATAAGATATAAAATAATTTAATCGCCATATAAGATATAAAATACTTTAATTCCTACACTTTTTACGAGTGGCCGTTATTCAAGCTAAGATTTACTTTTATTCCGTTGCTCCGATTATTTCGAGAGGTAGATTTCATTTCCATTTTCAGATTTCGGTTACATTTCCAGAATGGTTAATAATTCGGTACAGTCGAAATGGTTATTTTTAGTCGTAACGTATGTAGACTCGTTTTTGTTTTTTCTTTTGTTTTGTCAGTTGAAGAGTGGATGTTGCATAAATACTAAATACCAACATTTCAGTTTTTTTATCTTTTTATTACACTTATCATAAATGACAAGGCAAATTTAATAACAAGGGATCCACTGACGTATATTATACTAGTGCGCTAGACTGGCTACATCATATAAAATGGCAGCTATGTTTGTGCCTATTTGAAGCGCTACCATGGACGTCCCAAGAACTAAATTTGATATTTAATAAGGGAAGCCCAAAATTTTCGTTTTTATCGATGTGTCATATTGCAATTCACCGTATCGATACACGATAATATCACATTGTTTCGTACCGACATTTTCTATCATTTAGTTGATCTTAGAGGTATAAATAAATTTAAAAAATCTTGTTTACGATTTTTATATATATTAAAAGAAAAACGTTTCAACTCTCTAGTCACTGTTCAAAAGTCAAACAAAAACATTTATAATAAATAGTGTCACCATCGTTGTAAAACAAAGACTGTATCCGTGTTGTAAGATGAATTCGGTGAATTTTTACACTTACATTTGGTTATACCGGACTCTATCGGGAACGAGATAATTAAACAAAGTGTCGGATATATTGTAGTATTTATCATTGAGTGATTCGAAACAAAATTAAGTGTGACGATTGTTTAGTTGCATGCAAATCTGTACCATAAGATTTTATTTTGAATCGTAGAAATGGTATAGCACTCGTTGTTCAAAAACAGAGAGGTGGTATAACTGTATCTTCTGCATGTTTACTGGTAGAGTCATTATTGCGTCAAGCTTTTAAAAATAATAATGGTAAACCCCAATGGAATGCAACTTTCTATAGAAAACTTTTACCGGCGTGTCATTAGGTTAATTATTACCGGCGTGTCATTAGGTTAATTGCATAAATAAATCGATAAAAACTTGATGGACTATATCCAACTTTAATCTGTGGAAGTTTATATCGATTTATTTTGTCACACTGTCTCATCTCTAACATTAGTTGCGTTCGCTACTGTGGACGTTCACTATCAGTGCCAAAATGATGAGAATCAAATTGTTTCATTACTACGTTGTCTAAGTCAGTCCAGCTTACTAGTATTACAGAGGTCAGTAAAGGGATCCAGACAAAAAGAAATGATTTTTTCAAGAAAACAGTTAAAATTAAAAAGGTATTAAATTTGTCTATGGTATTATTCTCTATTTGTCTATGGTATATCTGAGGCGTTCTATTTCATTGTCACAAATTCCAAATGCATAAGGTTGTCATATTTATTGTATAATGTATGATTTGTGTATTAATCTTTTAACGTGTATAATGGGTACTGACAATAGAAAACCGAAAAGCAGATTTGTAGATGAATAAAGAAGAATGAGGATTGCAGGAAAGGATTACGTTAATAACAAAAATCAACATTTGATTTGACGCTCTAACTTCTTAATTAGATATCTATACAATATTAACGTTTAGTGTTATAAAATTTAATGTATTTGAAGGATGATAAATTTTTTAAATTATTTTTGGGTCAGAAAAATTAAGTATGAAGATTGAGATGGGTGGGTATACATTTACGAATATATTTAAAGTAAGGCAGAAACAAATTTCCGTACTGATTAAAAAGAAGAAAATTGATGAAGCCTCTTAAATATATAAGTGTATAAGTCATAGGGCAAGCTATGAGTAAGCTATGAGTTCTGCATGGCAACCTTTAAAAAATATTTCCCTTGTCCTAGTTTCCACAAGTACCGAATGGACCTATGTTATACCTGTGGCAGATTGGATTGTGAAACAAAACAAAAGAATGGAGTTGTGTTGCTAACAAAGACTTCATTATAATTGCACTGAAAGCATATAAAAGCATCATCGGAGCACACGAAAATTGAAATTACCAAATCTGAACTGCCAAGTAGTGACAAATGTGTCATTATATTCAATTTGCTTGAAGTTATGTTTGTGACTACATTAAACCATTTCGACTTGTTTTATTTAAGTCAGCTGTCATGTTATAATATCTTATATATAATAATAGTTAATATTTGTGACAAGAATCTTGCATATTTTTGTTTGTAGCATGATGGGGTTGTCAATAAACACAGCAACAAAGTAGATCCTTGCTTGCTGAAATTTTTCAACACTCTTTGCAGGCCAAAAGGCACGTAATAATATCATGGAATGATAACTGTGCTGGTGAAAACAAAAATAAAATAATACATTTTATTTTAATTTTCGTGTTTCTTAATGTCACTTTTGATTGTATTGAATATAATTTGCTCATTACCGGGCACAATTTCATATCCTTCGATAGAGATTTTGTCTTAATCGAAAGATAATTATGAGGGTTATAGTGCCCAAAGAACTGCACGATATTGTAGGGTTCCTAATGTACAATTACCCTTTGATATAATATATATGGAATCCAGCATCAGGGATGTTAAAATTTAGGGTGACAAATTTAGAAATACAGAAAATCTCCTGATTTCGAAGTACTGATAATATTTGATACATCTGCACCATAGGTATATGTAAAAAAATAAATACATTGAAGAATAGTATGACAATTTCAGACCTTAGTTAGACAGTTAATTCAAAGAACATATTCATTTTTACATAATGAAAAACCTAGATACATAAACTATAGATATTAAGAAGTCTTTGTAATGACTTGATTCTATTCTTGAGGGATGTACCTTAAGAATAAAAATATGGAAATAATAAGTTTTTTTTAATTGATTCCATAAAAGCAATTTGGTATTTAGCGCCTTTGTCATCCACCATTATTCTAAGCATACTTGGAACCCCGACACATAAACTTTTCTATTATGAACATCTTAAAATTTAACCTTTCTTTGTAATTTTTTACAATCCGTGATCTCCAACGAAACAGCAATAGAGATAAGACAAAAAACTAAAGTCAAGACAATATTTACAATGTAAAAGTGCTGCCATAGCGCTCTTGGTTGCAATGTTAAAAGTAGTAGGCGCAGAGTATTTATATGTTCAAACTTTTTAAGATTTTTCTTTATGTATGGTACCTATTTTGTCTAGAAAATTTTGTGGTGGTATAAATTGTTATGAATAACAACATTATATATTTTTAGTTTAAGGAAATTGTTTTAAAATTTTATATATATATATATATATATATATATATATATATATATATATATGTATATGCGCTGAGTTTGTGTTAAGTTTTCATTTTCCATGGAAATATTGTACCCATTTCTGTTAAATAACTTTTAAGGTGGTATGTAATGAAGAGCAAAACTATATGCTTTTTGGTAATTACCTACCACTTTGAGTACAAAATATTTTTAAGGTATTGCTTAACAGTAAACCTTTTATAGTTTTCGAAAAAATAAGTTTCAAAATTAACTTCGTAATCGTGATTTTTTTTATTTCAAAGACACAGCTTAAAGGTCAATGTTTAAAAAATATATGTATTATCTTCTTATAACACTACATCGAAGCCACAATAATCAAATAAAAGCCAAATTAAAAATATCTCCAGAAGGTCATTTCTCTGTAATTATTACGCTAGGCCCTTATATATATATATATATATATATATATATATATATATATATATATATATATATAATTATTACACTGATATTGTATAATTGTATTACATGATGGTATTAGTTTGGCAAATCAGGAACAATACGAGATTATTATTTTAAAATACAATAACATATACTCTCAAATATTATTTAAAAATAGAACGCAATTCTTGAAACGATGCCCTCCGTGTTAGACAGTGAAATCGTCGATACTGAAGGAAACCTGGTTTTCCTGTGAGAGTTAAATAATAAGGTCAGGAAACTTTTCATCAACTTATTACTTTAGATTAAAATTTAATTAAATATCTATAGAAAAGTGCGCACTCAGCGTTACCGATCCAAACATGACAGCGTACTTTCGTTCATTGCTCAAAAAAAGTGCGCAGGTGCGCCCAAAGAAGTTTTCATTTGAACATTGAAGCTTGCCAATGTAATTAATGCACAATAACACAATAAACGTATAAATCATTAAAAATAACCAACATTCTGGAACTCACCAACCCCACTTTATGATAAGTGTAAGACTTTTAATAATTGAAAATCTCATACAACTTTAGTACGTTCAGTAAACTCGGGATAAGCTTCTGTCAATATTATTGCGACAGATATAAAGAATATAAATATGAGAAGTAAAAACAAACATTTGCAATATGGACCAGTTATATTTTATTGATAAGTGAAATAAACAATGATAATTATTATGATTACACACACTTTATTCAACATTAATATTGTTCTCTTGGAGAGCCCTTAAAAACTATTTTTTTTAAATATAATAACAAAATCGGGATGTCGACTAATTTTGGGAAAGTGGTTAAAACCATGCATAAGTACCCAATAAAGCACACAATATTTAATATTATTTACTAATAATTTAAAAATCATGTATTTTAAATTCCGTTACTTGTTATGTGACCACTGTGACGTGCACGTTCTCAAACACTGATTAACTAATAAGTTGATATAAAGTTCATTCGTAATTTTTGTAATAAAAGATGAGTTCTAAGTTTAAAAAGTCTTGTGCGGTGCCTCAGTATGCAAATACTACAATAAGACACCACTACAATAAGTTCCACGTTCGAAAGATAATAGAAAATGTGGCTTCAGCTAACCCGCAGGGATCCATCACTTGTGTCTGCACATTCTAAAATGTATTTTATAAAGATCATTTTAATGTAAGTTTTGATAATATTTGTTTATTTTTCTTATATTAAAAGTAAATTGGGACAAAACGAAAAAGACAAAAAATAACTTCAAAATCATAGTATTTATTAATTATTCAGTTTAATATTTTGAGCTTATTCGAACTATTTGCCTTAATAAATCATGTATTAAAATTTCGTTTCAAATTTCGCTCCAAAACTGAGAAAACTTCTCATGGTGGAAAGCGAATGAAAAGCGTTTTCAAAGGGAGTAGTAACCAAATTTCGAAGACATTGCACGAAAATCACTATAAAATGATGTTAACCAAACAGTGTAGCCTTTGAGAACGATGGTGTTTGCCATCAAGTGACGTCATGCACTTTGATCGGCGTTCGTTGTCACATGACTTGAAAGTGATTTAATTATATTTTCGTTGTTAAATAAAAAATTAAATTCCCTAAAAATAAAGAAAAACATTGTGTTTTTAGGATTTCTATTACGGAAATACCGTTTCGCGGTAAAATTATATTTTTATTTGAATACAGTCAACATAGGGTATGTTGACTGGCCCGAATTGAAACACAATTCGAAAGCAACAAAACAATTAAGTTGATTTATTGGCCCGAATTAAAATACAGTTCGAAAGCAACAAAGTAATTACAAAAACAATATTCACAGCGAGAATTGTCAAAACGTACATTTGCACAAAGTTACAGCCATCTTGTGCCGCGCTACTTACTTATCGCGCGACTTTATTTATCCATTTGGCGACATTTTTTCTTTTTTCTATTATTAAATTTGTCCATGGAACTTAGTCTATAAATATATTGTGTTAAAAACGATCATTGAAATTGATTAGAAAGAGACATAAGCTATAAACAACCTACAGTAACTTCGAGCGAAACTAAATTCAAAACCAAAAACAAGTAATAGCCATAAAATGGAATTTTTTTAAACATTACATTTTTTATTTTTATTTTTTTTTGTTTTCCTATTATTAATTTCTGACAAGAAATATCATGTACATAATTTGGCGTAAGTCATATTAAATAAACCCAGCACTTTTGACACATCTTTTATGAATATACAATTTATATACTATCTGCCGTATATAAGACGAACTGAGATCAGTATTTTCTGTATATTGAAACCAGCCATTTGGACAACGAAGTAAATTAAGCAATAATATTTTTTGGTAGCTTATCTTTAATCTTCCACTCTATATCATTCATTATTTCCATAGAGAACCATTGCCAATGTCAAGTTTAGAATGGATGACTAGGCAACACTGACTAGATCACACTCCGAATATCTGGCATTGTTGCTAGGTAACAAAAAATTAACTATACTACAAATAAATGAATAAGACAAACTATAAATAAAAAATCTAAGTAATACACATGTTTACAGATAATATAAATGTAACAACAATATATAGAGAAGTAAAAAATAATTATTCACATGCATACAAACAAACATAAAAACAGATAAAAACATAGACATGAATTTATAAGATCCTAAATTTTGATTACGTTCTTCCTTATACATTTTATGATTAGGTCTAGAATGGTTTTATTGCTTACATAGACTATTTAGATACAGTCTAATATTGCCTATTTTAATTACGCCTAATGAAGTGATATTTTATACACATATGAATTATTTCTCAAATAAGCTGTTCGAAATTTAAGAGGCCGATCATATTTTTTGATATTTTAAACATCACGCCTTTTGTAAATGTAGGGATATGTGTCGACTACTATTTTTTTTTTCATTTGACGGTAGAAAAACTGCGTTAGTTTTGGATTATTGTGTTTATGTCCTCTAGTCTTGTTATTATTTTATCTATCTAGAATTTTTTATATATTTCTAAAATTATTTTCGGAAAGAATAGGATATTTTATTTTTATTTTCTCAACTTTTTATCGACGGAGTTTTAATAAATTTATTCTCTAGTTATATATTAAACATCAGCACGTTACCAGCTTTCATTGGCTATGCTATTTGGTGGAATATATTTTTGTTTAGTAATACTGTTAGCCTTCCTAAAACTGACTTTAGGAACATACATTTTGATTTTTTATTTCAAAAAATGGTATCAACACATAGAATTATGGAAAGTTTTTAGGTTAAACAAATCGGGTTTTAAAAAATTGTAATGACGTTCAAACCGTTTACATTTTCACCAGGGTGGGGCTGAATTCTACCAAGTTTTCGTTAGGAATCTGCAGTCACATGGGAAAAAGGATTTCGTCATGATTGTCTGTCCGTCTGTAACAGAATCATAACTCCCAATTTAAAACTGATTTGCTCTAGTTTATTTTATGGTTTTTAGTGTGCATACTTCTACTTAGTTGTCTGTTTATATGTTTTAAAACACAATTATTCATGGTGAGTAACGTCACTATAACCTTTATTCAGTAATAAAATAATTTTGTCATTAATAAATAATATTACTCTCGAATTTGATAAAAATGAGTTTGAAATTAAAAAAATGTTTATAATTAGTAAATCGGTAAAAATGGAATTCACCCACTAAGCGTTGGGTGCACTTCGTGGGTGAATTCTATTCTCACTATCTCTCATTAAATACTGCAGTATTTACAATTTTTGGTCTTATTTTTCGACATGGAAACGGTTTAACGCCATCTATTGCCAATGTTTTGGTACTATTTATTGGAAAATACAAAAGTTACTAAAATAAAGCGACGCAAAATATAGAAATAAAATAAATCGATGCGAATAAAGGCGTGGTACCATTTATTTTGTATATACTGAACACTTACTTTATCTTTTTCTTCAAACAAATCAATCGTTCAATTAAAACTCATAGATTTACTTCATTCAATCAACATTAAAATGTTGATACACCAGATGCCTAGTTATTTTTAATTCATGATTATATTTAGCAGAACTTGTACCAAAAAATCAAATTTTGAATTTGCTTTGATTTAAAGTTAAAAACCCAACTGTACATGAATATAAATGTGTAATATTGAAGCTTTTATCTGTAAGAGCTGAGAAGCGAGACTAATTATGTTCCAATATATTAAACATTATAAATATAAGTACATTAATTTTATCCACTCTAAAAAAAAGTAAAATTGTTATAATTCCATCTTGCGACATTTAATATGTTTTTTCAGTCAGATCTTCCCCAGTACGCCAAAGTCACACATGCTTTATAAAATGAGAATGGACCCCATTTTAAGTAAAAGAAGAAGAAATAAAATGCTGGCACACACTTCTATAACTCAAAGACACCTCTTACCATAAATATGATGAGCAAATTTGTATTCCTTTTCCCCTATAAAATTTTATGTCGTGAAAAGAAAACTTAATAAAAAAAGGGTAATGAAATTAAAAGTCCAAAATTTTATATGGTTCTGTTAAAATACCGTCAAATATATTTTTCAGTAATTATCTATCACTTATCGGTGCTTGAAAGATACTTTCAAACGTTCTTTTCGTCTAAAATATTTTTTTTGTTTGTCCACTTTTTAAGTTGTTACTCCATTAAATTTATTAAAGTTTTTTTCTCTTTCAGATACCTCGTGTATGGTTACAAATAACAGATAAAATATTTTTACAGTTTCATATTTTAAAATGGAACTTTGCTATTATCACTTTTTTCACGTTGCTGTCATGACTCATCGCATTATAATCTTAGTTGTAATAGTTTATTTTTAAAGTTTTACAATAACACTATAATATTGACACAATTAGCAAAATTGTAAATAAAAACCACAATAAGAAATTTATTTGGCTTTCGGATGTAAATTAAAGAAACATTTTGATAAAGGCAATATATTATAAACGAACATGTGAATAAACGCAATATGTTAATTGAATTACAGCCGGCTAAAATACGAGCATTCATTGCTGATGTATTTTTTATTCAGGTTAAAAAAGTAAAGTCTCTGAAATTTACGTAAAAATTAAATGTTTTTAAACAGAGTCAACAAAATAATGTAATAAAACAAAATAACAAAATATTTTAATATATACGAATAAAATAATAAAATATTTCGATATATAAACGTAATATTTTGGTATATAAGGATATTTAAGTAAATAATTAGGAAAAAGTGAAAACATTTTAGTTAATAACAAACTTCTTTATTTGAATTCGAGTTTTTTAATTGTATAATCTAAGAAACACATTTTACGATTCCGTATTGAAATAAATATTAGAAGAATATGAAAAACACCGTTAGAATAGATATTTGTACTTTGTTTTTTAAATCTTCAATACTTTTTAGCAAACTAAAGAGTCATCGTGACACTAAATTGGCATTAATTGGAATCTTATTTTTTCCATACATACAAAATTAATATTTAAGAGAAAGGAATTGAAGAATGCACCCTATGACCTATGAGTAACAAAAGACATTCTTGTACATATCATTTTCTTTATCTCCTCTCGACTTCCGTTTGATGCAACATTTTTTTTATCACTGGTGTAACATGAATTTGACCATTCTATCATCTTATCATTTATTGATGCATAACACAATGTACTATAAAGAAACAAAATACATTATTTTCCACAGTTTCGACGTTCGAAAAGCAGTCATTTTCCGATTTTAAAACTATGCTATTTAAACCATATACTAAATATTACCGCCACAGAATGCAGTTTTTTCAAATATCATGGCATTATACTAATTTGGAAATGAGTGAAGTGCTTAATCTAGGTAATGAGTGAAATGCTTAATTTAGGTAATGAGTGAAGTGCTTAATATAGGTAATGAGAGAAGTAGTTAATCTAGGTCTCTGCTTATGTTTATCAGTAATAAAATAATTGTTTATTGGCCCTTATAATTTAGCCAAATTCGTTCCTCTGTCACATTCTCAGAGTTTCTATAGTTTTAAACCTAAGTGCACGTAATTTTGGAAATAGATGATTTATATGCGAATATTTGTTTATGTATAGTAACATATCTACACATATAAAATCGTAAAAAAACTGAGTTCGTACATAGAATATTTTAAGTAACTAAAACTAAGTGCTACTAAAGACCCGCAACTAAGTCTAAAACTACAGTTTTTAACATTTTTGTCTATTTCTCTATTTGTCTGTGGACACCTTCATTGTGCACACTAATCTTAGCAACGGCTCAACCGATTTAGATGCTGTTTTCAGTGATGTATTTAGATTAGCTTGGGCTAACGTTTAGTAATCTCTTTTCATTTCAATCGATTCACAAATAAAAAAGATACGTCAGTCTTTAATTTATGTTCGTTGTTCACGCTGATATAAGAACCGGTGGAATCTATTTGGCTGCCAACGCCAAATTATTAGAGTTTTAGTAAACTTTATGCTCATAGAGTTCGATAGAAAAAAGAAAAAGTAACACAAAAAAAATTCTAATAACTTCTTTCTCCGAATTTCACGCGAACGAAGTCGCGAGTATAAAACAAATTGTTCAATATCTCTCTCCGTGCATTTGAAATGTGGCTGATTTTTTTCGTGCTTTCCATCGAGTGGGAAATCAGTGGGCCAATTTTAAAAAAAAATCAGTTGCAATTCAATATTTTTTATTTTTATATTAGTTTGCAAAATATTAACCTTAAAAGTGACCTAAAATGCGATTCTTCTAGTTTTTCAACCATTTGGGACAACTGAAAAATTTTTGTCTTTCCTAACTTCAGCATTTGATTGAAACTTTGAATTAAATTTTATTGGATAATTAATTTATATAAAAAAATTCTAGGGGTAAGACAGCTACAGAAAGTTGCTTTAGACCGCGTATTGCGACGTCTACTTGGCAGGTTCTTAGGAATCCATAGCCAAATCAGGAACCTTTATAATTTCGTCTGCCCGTCTGTCTATCTGTTTACCCGTCTGTATGTCACAGATGTTTTACTCGCAGACTATTAGCTCTATAAAGCTAAAATTTGGCATAGTATACATTAGTATACATATACATATTAGTATACATATACATTTATAAAACTTCCACAAAGGTATGATGTAGGGGATGTACCATAAATAACTTATTTTTAATAAAATGTTTAAAAAAATTGTTTCATTCCCTATATATATATGGTATATTTGAAAATATTTTTCCAAAATATTGGGGGTCTATCATGAATACTTTTTCGATATAAGGACCCATTTACGAAATACTAAGCTTTAAAGTGGTATTTTTGCTAGAATTGCGTGTCCCCACCTCCTACTAGCTAAATCATTGTTTTTTAATATCTGACTTTTAATATCTACTACAATAGTAGTATACATAACGAAATTACTTAATTAGATAATATCTACTACAATAGTAGTAGTTTGCGGGCATTTCTGCATAGGCAAATATACCTCATCATGTATAGAAAAAAATAAACTTCAATTTGGTATATAAAATATTAAAATACATTATGAACGTAGATATTAAATGAAATTATACCTGTTTACACCTGGCTGACATTAGGTTGCGGCCAAGTGAGAAATGGCACCTCAAACATTTTCGGTTTCTCATCTATATCTCTAATAAATTGTATTCTATTATCAAAACAAGTAAACGTAATTGTTCAAAAATAATTATTTAAATAAATTTTACTTAAAATTACTTGCGGCCAAATTTTGATAGGCAACTTTGTGGATCCACATTTGTTTATTTATAATTATCGATAAAAATTATATTCCTTTAATAAAACAGATGAACGTAGAAATAACGCAATCGGATCTTATGATAGAAATATTATGTACTCTGAAATATGTATAAGTGCCTAAGTGCGTATGGAACCCTCGTAGTGCGAGTTCTTCTCTTGCTTGACAGATTTTTATTTAACAATATACTTAGTTATTACTGTTAGGATATTATTTGATTCGACAACTGTATAGACCTTGGATTCCAGTTGATATTCATGTCATATAAATTCATATTTTATCGCTTTTTCGTACAAATTAGCAATACTTGATTCAATAGACATTTTGCCTATTTTTATAAGGATAAAACGGCACATTTTTTCGTTGACGCCGTTTTACATCAATGTACCCTTTATCTCTTACGCGAAAGAGGAAGTATACTCCTATCGTGTAAACGAACCTTCAAGCTAACGTCAGTTTACTGACCGCCTTTACTCCGCTCGCAAATTGAACTCGAGCAAAACACGTAATCAATTTCATTCCTCGCCGCTCGCATCGACCAGCACACGTAATGATTATCTTTGAGGGATTTTTTTACCTCTTTAGCGCGAGCGCGCTTGCCCAGATCCACTTGGCTGCTAATAAACTTGCCAGCGTGCTGTCTTTATGCCAAGAACGGACCTGACTCACCAGTCATATTAACGGCGGTTGCAAAAAGCGTAGTTAAAAAAATATGGAGCTTGCTTTGCAAAAATGCGAGTGAATAAAAAATTAGTGATAATAACCTTTCTTTTAGAATTCCACTGTTGCGGCAGGGAAACTTTCTATTTTCATTAATACTTGTTCCTCTATTCTCCTCACCCCACGAGGCGTGGAAGTTATTAGATCCATGTTACGCCCAAAGGTTTTAATTGAAAAATGTGAGATAATCGTGTAAACTGATAAATTGATGAATAATATGACAAAAGCCTGAAGGTGAAAAGGAAAGAAAGGTATGCATATTCACAGATATCATCTCCAGCAAAACCTGAGTGTTTTTCTAGGATGGAACAAAGGTGTAATCTTAACATTGATAGATTTTTAAGTTGATTATTGTTTTTGTGTGGCTGTAACAAAGTTATTTATACCTGATAGCGTTATTGTATAATTAGACATTATACGAAATACTTATTCAATCATAATGAAGGCATTTGAATAAGTTACATATAACAAAGCTTTAGTTGAAATTTTTTTTAAATGGTACTTCTTTACTTAAGTCAAGCCTTTTAGCAACATCTAAGTCAATATGTTACGTTAAAATTGTGTAACGCATAAAAAAACAAACGTCGAACAGATCCGTCTAGCAGCGGAATCGGACAAGCATTAACAAAATGGCGGTCGAGAATGTCAAGTTGTCAACTAGTTTATTCACTCTTATCTGTTGCCAATCGGCTCCGATTTTTGCACCTTTAGTCGTGCATTTAGTTCGGTGTACGATATAATGCAAAACATATAAGTGAATATTGTATTATCATTTATTCAATAGTTTCTAGTGAAACTTTATTAAGTATTTTACTCTAAATTAATAAAAATTTTTATCAGAATAACATGAAAAAAACACACATTTCTTAAATGCTTAGAAATTAATCATTATAAATTATTAACGAACATAAACCGTTAGAGAAGTTTCACTTCATCCGCGAGCTTACATCACTGATGCTTACGACTTTTTTTTTGTTTAAAATTATTACATCTATAATATTTTGTATTATTGTTTATATGATTTGTATAACCATGTATAAGATGTTAGAGAAATGTTAAATAGAAATGTTATATATACTCTTGTGAAGCGAACGAAAAATGTGGCTCCAGGTTGTAAATACGTAAATGTTTTGAAATTTTATACTTACATTTAAATATACAATAACATGAGACGAGTGAGACGTCAAATAAAAAAAACACACGTAATATACCTGTTAAGTAAGGGTAGAACTCCCAGCACCAAGGGTGCAAACTTAGGTAATATGAAAATATAAATATTTACAATTATTTAGTATTTTTATTAAATGATTTAAAAATATTGACATTATTTTCAATATATAAATATACCGTCTACATCTTTGCCAGACGTAAGAAAATAACTTGATTGCTTCCTAATAATCAATGATGAAAGTCGAAGAAAATAACTTGCCATTGAATAATTTGTAAAAAGTCACAATCTTGAATTTTTTTCAGATTATTGATATGCGTGGTTAAAAAGTTAGAATAAAATACTGCAACAGCAGTGTTGGCCGTAATTAAGTAAATTTATTAATCGACTGATTAATCACTTGAAAGGCTTAGTCGACTAAATCAGTCATGATTAAAAAAAAATAGTATTAACCGTAACTAAGGCTAATTTTTTCAGTCATAAAGTTATAATAAATTTTTAGTCTAAATTATAATAGCGTGTGCGTCGCGCGATTTACATATCAGCGGTATTATATGATGAAAAATATATTTCTAAATATAACCTGCGCCATAATTTGGAGATGCCAAAAGAATATTTTAATTTCGAAAGTTTAAATTCCAGTAAATTGTCCTAGGAATTGTTTGAAAAAAGGGTTATTATGAAGAATAATTTAAACTTCGTGAAGAAATTAAAAATGAAGTGATTGATGATTGTGACTTTTTTAAAATATTTTGTTAACGTTACTGTTACCTATATTTATCCATTGCCACCAATAAAAAAGCAGTTAATTAACAATATTTTTGTACTTTTTTATATTCTTTTGTCCTTATTTGGGTTTTCCCAAATCTCCTAAAAATAAATGTAGGTCTAGTTATAACTAATGTTCAAGAATAAACTTGAATTTGTCATTAATCATGACTGCTAATTAAAATTTTTGATCGTTAGCTATTAGTCGTGAGTTTTTAATTATTAGTCATGATTAACACATCGCTAACACTATGCAAAACTTTCCAGACACTCATATCTCGCACAGTGGGGATACCGCACAGTGGTCTGAAACAACTATATCGGGCATATAGAAATTTCATTTCATAAAATTGTATTTCATTAACTACCGTAATCTAAGTGATATGTTTCGCTAAACTTTGTGGTTTCCAAGAAAATATTCTTCGTATGGAACGTAACATAACAGTAGAATTAGTAAGACGCTTTGACGCAGTCCCGCATTGCGCCTGTCCAAATATTATTATATGAGTGTTCAGCTACTTGACTTGGAACAGCTCGCTTTCCTAGCTGAAGCCGTGCTTAGTACACCTTTCACAGGTGTAAAAATATCGTTAATGTCTAAAAACTAGGAATTTTGGAATCATCGCTCTAGTTTTCCGGTAAGATTTAGGTAACCTTCTAATAATGTCGTGCTTTCCGTAATTTAGATTTTAGCAGTTTCTAAGGGGAGGGAGGGACCTTTTTTGTATATTTTTAACAATATCTCTAGAACTAATTTACATTATTAGCTAACTTCAGTTATTGAAAAAAAATATTCGGAGAGCTGGCGACGAATTTTGATAACATACCTTAGGCACAGCGAAAATTTGCATGTAGTATTGTGTTTTTGTTATTAAAAATGCTAATGCGTAGTAGCAAAAATTACCAAAAATAAACCTTCGAAAATATTCTTTAGGCACATTGAAATTTCAATATATTATATTTTAGATTTTTATCTAATACGAAAATAAAAATGCGAGAAAATATTAAGTTTGGTCAGAAAGTCTGTGTATTTCTAAAGTATGTCGAAAATATGTTTTAGGCAAGATTAAATTTTCAGAGAATCTTTATTACAAATTCATTTACGAATGAATGTCGATAAGTTATAAATCAATAGTTAATAATTTTGTACGGTAATCTACATAATATTATTTTGTAATTATATATAATTACGAATTGAAGTAAAAATCGTAAAAAATGACATTTAAATGTTATTTGCTTGTACTTAGGAATGAAATATTATTCCTAGATTGTGCTGGCGCTAGCCGTGTAATTAACACAATTCTTCATAACTCAGGAGATTTTTATGAATGTTCTGCGTTAGGAAAAAGTCTATTTAAATAAATATTATGATAAATCTTTTTTATAAAATACAACCACAAGTGATAATAGACAACCATAAACTCGAACTTGTATTTATGGTTGTCAATTGTCACTTAAATATAAATTTACACTAAATGACAGCTAAGTCAAAATGTGTCAGATTACGTCATCAATCTCTCCGAGTCAACCACAATAATTGGTATAGAAATTTATTTGTTAGACTGTAAGAAATTTTACAATGAAAATTCTTTGTAGTACATTAGACAACATTTTTTTTTTAAATACAAAAGTATAAGTAAAATAAACTATTGATATGATTTGGGATGGGAAAGACAGAAAAGGACAAGAGCACAAAGAAAAAGGCTGGACTTTTTCACTCGATCTTTGAAAATATTTAGGGACGTGATTTTCCTGATGTCAGGATCCAGATGATTCCATATTTTTGCTGCTTGTAAATAAGTAGGGTGAGTGAAGGTATGCTTAGGAATAAGTAGGGTGAGTGAACTTTCAGATCGTAGCCCAAGGCCATGAACAGACAAGTCTTTAAATTGCCACTAAGATAATTTGGGCTATGAGGATTTTTTAATATATTAAAAAGAAGTGTAAGTATGAGAAGCCATTTGAGAAGTGACCTGTATTCAGAAATGTGATCATATTTTCTGATGCCGAAGATGTACCGGATGCATAAATTTTGAAGACGTTCCAACTTACACAAATGTTCTTCATTAAGATCAGGATAGCACACATCTCCATAATCAATTAATGGTAATAAGAGTATTTGACAAAGGTAGCTTTTCGTTTTAGTCGGTAGACAATTTTGAAGACGCTTCAAAGAGTGTATCCTGTTGAAAACACGACGATTAACATCATTTACTTGAGGGCGCCAACTAAGATTTTGATCGATCAGTAGGCCCAGGTTTGTAACAATTGACGTATATGGTATTATTGTACTATTCAGTACTAAATTCGATAAATTAGGTAGGTTTACTTTAGAAGTCAGTCTTTGACTGCCAATGATGATAGCTTGTGACTTACCTGGGTTAACCAAAAGACCCATTACATGATCTAGTCCAAGCGGACAGGGACATTTTAATAAATATCTGTAAGGCACGATTTTTCAATAGAGGTTTTTCAACTAAAACTAATTAGGGGTGGTTTTTAATGTAAATCCTAGTGGGCGCGGCAAGTTTCTTGCTTCAGCTTTTATCTTGAAAAAATGTTTTTCTAAAAATATCTCGAGAATGACTAGACTGGCAACAAAAAGAGTTTAAATATTTTTTGTAGAAAATAAACTTCCCTACAAGCCTTGCGTAATATATTTTTGAAATTCAAGCAATTTGAACATTTTTGTTTACAGTTTATTTTTTATTTACAATCGGTCGATACTGTGCTATCACATACTTGTGAGGTGACATCAAATAATTAAACAATAATAAAAAATAGGAAATACAAATACGAAGAAAAAATTTGAACAACATTTAATAACAATTTAATTATACAATGTTTATTTCATAATTTTATCTAAATTTGCATTTATTAAAATAATTACACAGTAAAAACAGATTGTAAATAAATTACCTTGGATTACTAAATTTTATTGTTTATTTGAAATTATTAGAAAAATATTATTTAGCTAAATGATGTAGTTATGATGATATTATTCCATACGATGAAGATTAGTTTATTAGCTTTTGATGCATCCTAATAACAGATTTTTCATTGAAACAATTCTGATGAATTTTATTAATCCACACAGAAAAATTGTTTGCATACAGATATAACAACCTTTTTGTATGATACATAAAAGACAATTATAAATTGTCAAGAAGAAAATGCAAGAAAAAACTTTGATTTATATCATATGGTAAATAATTTTATACCGATCAATGGAACAAATTAAAAATATAACTGTATGATCAGAACCTTTTTCAAATTATGCAAAACATCAGTAATATTTTAAAAACTGTGATTTTTGAGAAAATTCCTTTAAATACGCGCTGAATTGAATTTTTTTTTGCATATTTTAATCTAAGTAAAGACTTTAAACCTCTCGATTTTAAAAATCAATCTATGCCAAATATTTTGTTTATGAAAATAGCTTAATCATGAGAAGAAAAAAGTTCCAAAACCATAATTAATTATTAAAACAAAGTTATTTAAAAATAAATACACTAAAATTTTAGAGAATATTTTGATAAAATAAGAATGGAAATTAATATATTTCTTTTTACCTTTGCTCATTACAAAACCGTAGAATTAATTAAAGACAAAATCATTTTTTCTAATTTGGAGATTCAGGTGTAACACTTTCCTACATTACTTTAAACAACAGAATCGCTGAAACATAGACGTGAGCTATATTTATAAAACACTTAAGAACTTTAAGAACAAAAACAAAATTGGTATATTTTTTACAAATGCACTGTATCGAAACGTAATGACTTAATATTTTGACGTAATGATTTGGAAATTATTTTTACAGCATGCGAGATGCCCTCTCTCGTGCTGCGGATGGCAAAGTGGATAATATATGTAATCAAAGAAGTCATTTCCCATTCACCACACGCATAGAGCGACCTTCTGTCTCGTATTACGGTTTCATCTATCGCTGCAATCTATATAACGTATATCGATATGACTTATCGATAATTAATTGACAATTTCCAGCGACACGATGCACGCGCCCAGTAATCACTGCGTGTGTACGACTACTCGTATTTACGCTTCAGGGCTGCCAACTGGAAGATTATATAATAAGTAACGTTACGTTGCCGTACGTTACGCAACGTTGCGTTACGTGTTGTTACGTTACTTATGTAAATTTGTATAACTATTAACACATTTTTTCATCGTGTATTGTGTAGCGTTTCATTACTTACTAACGTATAAAGGTAATTTAGGATAGAATAATAAATATTAATTTAGTTACAAACTTTTGTTAAGACGATTGTTAAATTATTTAACGAAGATTTTTAACTTTTTTACTTATCTTTAAAATTTTAAGATAACAATCCTTTCCGATAATACTTAACATATTATTGTAATATTGTTTGCCAAATTATTGATTAAATCAATAACACTACAGTGTCATAATCAATTAATGATTTCAGGTAACTTTCGGTGATTTCAGGTCGTTTAGGTAACATTTATAATAAAAAAAAAACTATTAAGCATGGGTTAAACTAGTACTACGGGGATTTTGTACACTTTAGATACTTAAAAACAATTAGGGGTACGTAGCATTTCTATTAAACTACAGTTTAAACTCTTTATAATAAAACTCAGGGAATCAAGTATTTTCTTTCGTTATAGAGAGTTTTCGCTTTATAGAGTGTGTAAATAAAATACATCTTATACGATCCAAGTCGCTTAATTTCGGCTTCCTTTTTAATTTCCCAGAATTTCCTTCCATTTCAGCCTTCAGTATATTCTTCTGGCTCTTCCTAATAGTAGACACAGTTGAGTCACCAAATCTAAAACGGCTCCCAACATAATTTTTCTTTTCTCTTTGCTCTACCGCACGTACTAAAGCCACTTTCTGATCTGCACACAAACTTTTTCTTTTTGTGGGCAATGTGTTAAGATTCAACTTTATCCAGCCTACCAAAAGCATCAATAATGATTGTACACAATAGCAACAGTAAAACTGAGTCTATTCAGTCTGTCGGTATTCGTAAATAATTTCGGAATCTATAATAATTATGGCTGTCAATAATATACTTGTTATTGTTAATTATATAGTGATAATAAACAATAAACCACTTTGCCGCGTAGACAATGTCTTCTTATTCGTAAAAGAGAATGGTGGGTTCGTTACAAAACTAAATCAGTGTATGGGTTAGAAGGCAGTGTTTACGTTATAGAGTTTTACATTATATTAAGAGTGCCATTTTAAAGAGTGTACACTGTATTTACAAATATTTATTTTCATAACGTAAATATATTGCCTACTATATCCGTCACAGACGTTAAGACACGGTGGAGTTTTCAAAAACTTTAAGATCCCGGATAATCGCTATATTTTTCACACAACCTCTGAAAACCCTATTTTTCATAATTTTAAATTGAGTATATTTGGAAATAAGGAAATGTAACCCCTACATATTTTTCTGTGTATTTTTAAGTATTCCTCTTAATATGTATTACCCAAAGTTATGAAATTTTGAGGGTCTTAAACTTATAAAAAAATAATAAGGACAATGAAAGGACCCGAGCGACATCTTTTAATTGAACAAAACTTGTATAATACGTGAACAGCACTGCATGATTTAATTTTGGTATCAGTTCATATATGTATAAAATTTTGTCGATGTAAATAAAAGATTATACCAAAATTTCAGTTTAACATTATTTTAATTTTAATTACTCTAAATTAAATTTAAAATAATTAATGATATTAATTTTGGAATTAAGTGTAATTATCTTAAAAATTTAAATGGATAGTCAGCCATTAAATATAAATAGTCAATTTAATATAGATACGTAAATATAAAAATAGTCTGGCAGAAGCTTGACTTCCTTTTGGATATGCTAGTTGCATATGGTGGACCGCTCATCAGTGAAATTTTTATAATTTTTATATTATTATTATGAATTTTATTACTTTTCATTAAATGAATGGAATAAAATTTAAAATTAATATTAAATATGAATTTAATTTTTATAATATAAGTTTAATTATTTTAAAAATGTTTCCTTTTTAATTTTTCAATAAATTAATTAAATTAAACGTATAAATAATTTTAAAATTAAATTTAATTATTGTAAACATTTAAATAATTATAATGAATTGTTAAAGTTACTAAAACAATCTAAATAAAGTTTAATTAATAATGGAAATAAATGAATTTGCAGAAAATTTAGTGTACTTTATCAATTTTAAATATTTAATAAATGATAAAGTAATGATTTATAACGGAAATAAATGCGTACCGAATTGGAAACTATCTGGCCGATGATTAGCTTACGATAGAAAGCAAGCAAAGAAATAATTTGACATAGGTAAGCTTCTGTATTTGCGTGTTTACACAAAATCTTATACGGTAGCAAAAGAGTCGATCCAAATTGTATACTTTTATACTGTAGCAAAAGTAGCGATCGAAATCTTATATTTTTTTCGGGCCAGCTCTCATTCGTGAAATGTGCCATCAGGAACATCGTTTCAATATTCTCACTGACTCGGCTCCACTCGTTTGGTCACACTCGGTTAAACGCCGAGTGTACTCAAAATTAAACCGTACAGCCATACTAGCCTACGCCCAGATATACCTTAACGTGACGCAATTGTTTTCCCATCAAAAAAATGTTGGACAAGGTGATCCAAATTAAGTTTTCACTTCAAAAAGAATTTTGACTAGTTGCCTTTTCATAATATTGGAATATATTTTAATGCATATTTGTCACTTGGAAGCGAATTTGGCGGTAAAAGTGATATTAGTGCATGTTTAGTGTTGCCAGTCAATTAAAAATATTATTCTTGCCATTCAGCATTATATTACGTACATTAAATGCAAAATCGATTTGCACTTCTTATAAAAAAATTATTATATTACCTCTATAAATGGCACTCAATTTTTATAAAAAAATATTTTTTGCATCTCGGATGGATTCATAAATATATTTGAATACAATATTAGACGCTTAAAAACTACTAGTTCCAATCAAACTTTTTCACTAGATGTGTCATGTTTTTGCTAGTTCATAAAAAAATATTGATCTGATCGTCCATTTAATTTTTTTTATTCCGCTATGCACTGAAGCGTTTTAGCAATGACATTAACTGATCTTTTATCGAGCATGTATATACGAGCATATTTTTACTTCGTGTAGTATATATCGCCAATTAACATTTAGTCCCATATGTTTTATACAAATAATTTAAAATATCTTCTTGCATACATATTTGCATTTTACTCTATTTAGCTATATGACACACTTATTTCACATTCAATATTTAAAACTTTCTTATATTCATTTGATAAAAATAATTTATTTTGAAACCTAAATTAATGATTAATGATTTCATAGTTATAAACGGAGAGTAGAGGGGTTAGTTATCGAATTCTTAGTTTAAAAATGGCGTATGTCTGTCACACTGATGGGAAATGAATTGAGAATTAAATTTTAAGGTCGCGGTTAGTTTAGACAAATTTCATTACATGAGAGACAAGAAAGATATGACTTAAAGAGAAAGAGAGCTATATATGTTTATCGATTAATTGTCCGAAGTACTAGGCGCGTACGAGTGCAAAAGATCTCTCTCTCTCTCTCTCACGCTACCCGAGCTCTTGCACGCCAGTTCTGTATGTTACGTACTGCACGCATTGGTGCCCTTGTAGAACAGTTGTCAAATTGTTGAAAAAAAACAACATTTTTTAAAATTCTACCTCTTCTAATGGTCACAAGTATGCGTTTTAGGTATCACAAATATTACAACGTCGTGAGCTCTGTCAAACGCGACCATTCTCGCTCAAATCGATCAATGTACGGTTGAGTAGTCACTAGTTAAATACAACGTACGATGGGAAATTTAGTTCCGAATGAGTCGTACTGCACGCGACTGCAGCGCCCTTTACGCCAGTGACATACACTACTATACACTAGTAATGGCTTCTATTCTTTAAATTATAGTACTAAAATAATGCCGGTAGGTGCTATACTTCCAAAGTTATATGCGATCTTGTGATAACATATTTCGTTACATATGGGTTTTCTGACCGAAATGAAAGACGATTCACGTCAAAAATTATACCACGATCGCATTGTTGAATTATTGCATTTACTTGGCAGTTATGAGTGGGCAAGATAAAAAAAAACGTATTTCTTTCATAAAGCGAATGTGAATACGTCATAGTCTGTTGTTAGCCAATCATCTGCCGGACCGTTTCGAATTCGGTACTTATTTATTTTCATTATAAATGATTAAATACTTAAAATTATTAAATTAGAATAAATTTTCAGTATATTCATTTATTTTCATTGGTGATAAAACTTTATTTAATTAGAAATTAAATCCTTACGTTTAACACGGCGACATGTCATTCTCCTGGTTTTTCATTACAAGCCAACAGTCTATCAGACCGTTATCAAAACGACAACTTTATTTGAATTATAATAGCTACTAGGCGATCATGAGTTGACAAGAGAAAAACACATATTTCTTTCATAAAGGAATGTATATACGTCATAGGTTATTTTTCTGCTGGCTTTCTATTGTAAGCCAATTATCAGCCAGACCGTTTTCAATTCCGTATATATATTGCATAATGAGTTATAAATTATTTATAAGAAATCTTTCACATGAAGTAAATCTAATCAAGTCAAAAGTGCAATGCAGGCAATATTTCAGGTATCACATATATAAATAAACAAAATTTATTTTTGAACTGAAACTTCTTGTGCGGCGATTCGATAATCGATGAGTGGACGAGAATTGAGAGTAAAATTGTATGGTCGCGTCGCGTTTAGGCACATTTCGTTACATGAGAGAGAAGAAAGATATAACGTAAAGATAAAGAGAGCTATATATTCCGACGCCATGGAAGTGGAGTAAAATTGAGCTACGTATACACAACGATACAAAGCGATTGAATGAGATAGTGTCGGGCCTGCGCATTTGTAGACATACGCTTCAGACCTTACATATGAACAGCTGAGGTACCACGTATTCGTTGTGTTATTAATATTTATTCTTCGTTATATCGAATATATATATATATATATATATATATATATATATATCATATTTTAGTTAACACAAACCAGTAATATCAGTATTACCAATTGAAACGTCAACCAATGACATTGAATAAACAGAATATTTTTTGCAAAATGTTGTACCGTTGTATTTCTTTTGAGATGCTCTCTTTCACTCTCCCCCCCCCCTCTATTTCTTTCTCTCTCTCTTTGTCTCTCACACTAAAGCTCTCATATTCTTTACTTTTTAAGAAGTTTCACTTCTATCACGTGGACGGTGCTGCACGCGCCACTTTATTTTTTATTATGTCGTAAAGAGTTTCGTACCGCGTTTGGTACGATTACAAAATTACTTGATTTATGTACTTTAATTTATACAATTTATATATATATATATATATATATATATATATATATACACATATATATATAAATATATATATAAATATATATATATGGAAAATTTATTGCTACGGGAGCAATCTCTTACATCTATCTAAAATGATGAAAAAAAAATGTTGGAAATCTTTATAACCTGCTTTTCTCTCAGACTATATAGGGAATTTATTTCATCTACATATTTTTTTACATTAACATTGAGATGTGTGCTGGTTAATAGAAACATCTTATCAATGAGGCAAATTTCAATTTCTACGTCGTACAATGTCTAAGGAAAAAGGCTATGACAAACAGACAGAAAAACACGACGTTATAAGTGTTTCGTTCCTTTTCAGATACGGACTCCTAGAAATCAGGCTTACTTTACTGGCGGCCTACTATCCATCAACGCACTGAGTGACTGAGAATGGATGGGGAAAGTCTTCCCATAGCTTCTTCTCCCCACTACCGATTTGTTTCACTTTTCGTTATAATCTGATTTTATTCTTTGAATTGTGTAATATGGCACTCAACGCTTTCCAAATTTAAATAATTCATGTTTCTCGTTTAAAACCATAAACATATTTTGTCTGCCAATGCAGTGCAATACTTTTCAAATATATTCTTTTGCATTTAGTCCACATTGTAAGAATTTGAAATAATTGTTATGTAATCTTAACTAGCATATCTAAACATATAATAAATCTGTCGATTTGGCAAGTCTTGTACATTAAAAATATTTACAAAAAATAATTAAGGTGAATGTAATAAAAAAATATAAAATTCTGTGTATTGTTCGCATGTCCCGCAAGACTTACTGTAGATATTTCAAGTGGAGGATTTTGTAAGACCTGTGCTAATACATGGGCTTTGTTTTATTGGGATCGACCAACTAGAAAGAGACTAGAAGATAGTCTAATAATACCAGATGACTAAATAAAATATCTCTAATAAGACCAGATGACTAAATAAAATATCTCTAATAAGACCAGATGACTAAATAAAATATCTCTAATAAGACCAGATGACAATTTAAAGAGTGTTGACATAATGTTTTTTCCATAATTTTTATTACAGATGTAATTTGTCAAATTATTCTGAACAGAAAATAGTAAAATAATGAATTCGCTAAAAAGTGTCTTATTTTCAAAATATTTTATTTCTTTTTTTTATTATTAGGATTAATAGGCCGAATCACTCTCGGGAAAGTATGTTGTAAGGAATAATAGTTTGATTATATGACGACGAGTTCGTAACTTTTTTGTAATAGTTTGAAATCTAGTTTGGGATTAAAGCAATAAGTTTGTAACGGTTTGTAACTTTGTTGTAACAGTTTAAACTATTTTCAGATTATGACGACATGTCCGATACAATTCGTAACCTTTTCGTAAGAGTTTAAACTTTTCTTTGAGGTTATGGTGATTTCATTTATAACTTTTACGACATTATACCCTAAATATTTATTAGGATATTAAATTACAAGTAGCTTTGTAACTAACAGACTTTAGTAACAAGTAGCTTTTAAGTTATGAGCATACATGCAAATATATTTTCGAAACCAAAATCTTCACCATTAAAGGCGTCATTGGGTTAAACAGTTCGATGACAATGCATACTTTTGTGTTATATTAAAATAGTTTCTTTCTACTTGCTTTAATTGAATACTTTGTACCTATTTAGACGTTATTCTTGTATTTTCTTATCTGTTTTTAAATGCATAATATTTTCGCGTTCTGCACACGAAAATAATGCTAAATATAAAAATTTAATGTACTTTCCGTAACGAAGGAAGTGCTTTACTAAGTGTATTGTATTCCAAAGAAACCTGTAGAAGATCAAAGAGATATAATTTTTCCTTATAAAAATGTTTTGTGAAATGATAAGTAGAACAAATTTTACACCAATTGAGATTAAATATGGTATATAGGAGTAAGTTAATATCGCTAAATCAAACATGAAGTGAAATTTAAAAAAAAGATTCATTTTGACACACGCTATCATACAATGAAATGGACTAAAATTTAAAAAAATCCTACTCCATTTAGTGGGGTGTAGTTGAATAAGTTTTTCAAAAAGCAACAAAGTTTGTTTCAGAACTGATTAACTTAAGCTTCGAGATATTTCCTTTCAAAATCATCATCGAGGTATATATAACTTCTAAAGTTATTTTCGAAAAATCTGGAAAAATATTAAAATATAATCCTTAATAAGTTCTATCAAAGGTAGTTATAACGGTTACTGTACTCTCCGATTTTTTTTTGACAGATCAAATTTTTTTAACGTGAAGAGTTATCATCATCCTATACTAACATGATTTTAAACCTGCATATTTTTATAATATTAGATGCTAAAAATATTTTAGGTTTTTAAAATTAAATAACGTATTGTAAATTATAAAATATATACCTCTAAATCAAGTTTGAGGAACCCCATTAAGACACGTGTCCGACACGCTCTTGCTCGGTATTTTTTATTAAGCAATTGTTTTTAAATCCTTTTTTATTATGGTAACCCTTGATGAACGGTCTGCACCTACAGAAGTTGACCGGACCTGTCTTTAAGAGCCATTCGCACGGTAACGTGTCTGTAAAACTTTGTTTTATTTACACATATTTAAAAAAAATAATGAGAATAAGCGTTAGAGTAATGATAGATGAACTTTTAGTAAAAATAAACAGAAATTATACTTCCATTGCGAACTGACTAAGAAATTCTTTAACAAATATTTTTTACACAACAATAAAAACATCGCACTCTGGTGTGATCGCGCCTAAGCGGTTGGGTAGTTCAATTTCGTGGGAAAGTGGCGGCATTGTATAAATATGGCGACTGTGCGAATACAGGAAGTTATCGGATATAAATAATGAGCTCATTCAATTATATGATTAATACGCACAAACTAATTGGATGTTTTACAGGAAACTCATAGCCAGAGCGTTGTGCTGTATTGGGGTTTCCTCTCAACATATAATACATAAAATATTTTCGTCTTTTATAGTATCAATGATCACAAATAGAAGGTCATTTACCTCCTCAAACTGGCCACTAATGAAATGTAATTAAATATTTTATTTCGTTACATCGCAGTCCATGTAGAATAATGTCAGAAACTTAATTTATAAGATAAAAATGAAAACTAAAATTAATGAATAACTCAAAAATAATGATGCTGAAAGCCATTAAAATGTAAATAAAAGAAAGTTTTTTTTCAAAACATGAACAAAAATTGGTTTTAAAATTAAATTACTAAAACTTATTTTCTATTTTAAAATTACTAAAATTTAAAATTACTAAAATTACTAATTTTTAAATTACTAAAATTTATTTTAAAGAAACGTTAGTAATTAAAAAACATATTTATTTTAAACCAGCCTTTTGTGTCTGCCTTGTACATTTTAATGGCGCAAATAGCGAATACCTTTATTTCGATTTCATATCTGTAGTAAAGTACTGCTGCAAAGGTAGGCCAATATATATGTATATTAATTAAAATTAAAGTTTTATTTATATTAAAGTTTTATTTATATACGTAAGGGGAGTCGAGTCCGCATATCGAATTTATTTTAGAAAAACATTTAAGAGTATAAATTGGGACTAAAGGACGACAAAATATTTTTTAAATATTAATGTGTGCTTGATTTTACAATTGTTTTGGTCTCTACTGTTGTTTTATCATATCTCGCAAATCTATTGAAGTGATTTTAATGAAAATTAGTTAAAATCTAACATAAAATTTATTACTCTATGTAATCTAAAACCTGAACGGAAATATAAAAACCAAACTAAAACGGTTCGAAAAAATCGCCGAAACTATTTGAATTGTATTCCCATTTTTGTGCAGTTTAAGGCATAGAAGAAAATTTCATTTAATTTCGTTAGCCATTTTCATTGTTTTGTAGAAAAATACACGGCGATATACCCATATTATAATTAATTAACATACTACTACTCTATTATTTCATAGCGACACCTTTAAAAAACACCCATAACAAACTATGTATAATAAAAAGTAGTTTTATAATTCTTCACTAGATGGCGATATTTATTGTTACTTCTAGATGACGGAATTTAATATATTTTTAATAAATGTTTTTGGTTCAATAATGCATTTATAATTAAATATTCGTAATTGTATTATAACCATTATTAACACTATTAGACGATAGAAAAACCTCTTGAGTGTATTATGAAGAAAAATTATTTGAAGATCTACACATGTGTAAAGTGTAAAAAATTTATGTACACATGTGTAAAAAATTTATTTCGATTAAGTTAGGTACGACAAAATTGTTAATTATGTAAATAAAAATGTCGAAAAAATGAAGAATACATATTTGGAGTGACAGATCATGAATATGTAAAAATTTTCAAATAATTAATAGCACTTTACCGCATTTAATTGCAGACGCGGAAAAGTGGATACGATTGTAAAACAAATGTTTATCAAACAAAATAAGGAAATACAATTACCTGTTACGTATAAGGATAACAATTAATTGTTGCAAAACAAGAAATTTTATCGCAGTAGGAAAAAGATAATTTTGAAAAAAGTTTAAAAGTAATTGAAATTGTTAACGATTTATAATAAGAATATCAACGTATTCAAAACAAAAATTATTACATTTATCTGCCTCTTGTATTTAAATAACCTAATGAAAATTAAATATATTTTGGGCGTAATAAAAATATAATATAAATATGATTTATAATAACAACACAGTTTTGTACTATTTTATATTTTAATGCAGCTATTTTAGCAAGCTCTATCCAAGTGCAGTGCTAAATTTAACAAGCCCTGTTCAAGTGTAATGCTTTAACAAGAAAAAGCGGTTTTACCCAGCCGGTTGCTGTTTGATACCCAGCAAAAGAAACCTTAATAACACCTCCAGGATAGCAATAATTAAATTTAATTAGCTTTGCGTTTTCAGACAGCTAGAATAATAAATCAAGCAACTTGGGCGAATGAAATGTGTACGTTCGAGTTAAAATGAGTTGAACTTTCGCGCCGCATAACGACTTAATATCTAAGTAATATACATAAAAATAATATTAATGAGTAGTTATTTTTTCATAGTTAATACTAATAATAACTTCTTATAACCCTGTAAATGTACAACGGTAACTAATAAATACAGAGCATTTCGAAAAATTTTAAATTTTTATTAAAAAATTACATTTGTATTTTATGCTAGTTTAAAATAAGTTACTAGTGAGTGACTTTCATGCTTAAAGTAAGCGAATAACGAAAATTATAATGTGAAATTGTGAACCGCTCATCTCCACCTATTGGGAAAAAAAATTGATGGCATAAAAATAGAAATTTGCAATTTTTTAATTAATAAATTCGTCAACGACCTTTCGGACATGCCTCTCATGACCAAAGTTTGTTTTCACGTAAAGATAATGGAAACTACATAAAGGAAAGTTTGAACAGAAAGAAAATTGGTTGCATTGTGGATGTTTCTGACATAACTGAAATCACTAATTTTGAAGCGCCTACATCTACACTCTTGCGGTAATGGATATATTATTAGGAAGTATTTCTAAATATTTCATCCCATAAATATTCCACCAAATACATAACAATGATGGGGTTCAGTTTTTGGCATGGGTTTATACCAATTCATTTTGGCCCAGCCACTGGTGCTTACGGACATGGTTCATATATTCAGCCCCCATGTCATCCCCAGTTATAGGATGTTTCAACCAGTTGAACGTACGGAGGAAATAAGAAAGTTATATGCACATGTCTGCACGGCAATTAAGTCAATTCTTCCTCAACTCATTGAGGTATCCGAACACTATACTTGTAGTCTTTGCCTAACTCGAATAAATGTTTCTGCAAGTTGAGTAGACACAGCTAGCTTTGAAAGTTTGGTATCTTCTTTAATTAGTGATTTTGATTTCTCAGTATCAAAATCCAGCAATCGGCCAGACTTGGTTTAGTCCCTTACTGTATAATCACTGGAACGATCGTCTTGCCGTAGCTTCTGAGACAGCATCGAGAGCTACAATCTGATATCAAGTGCGTGCGGCTTCTGCTGTAGAATGACAGATTGAAAATCATAAAGTGTGCAGTGACGCATATGAATTTTAACTTTGTCGATTTTTTCTCTATTTTAACTTGTTGATAGTCAAATTGCATATAAATGACGTCGTAGATTCGGTCTTTTTTGTATCCATACGCATATTGTGTTGAAATATTCTGAAAAATTCTAATAATAGCTAAAAATAAAGCTATAAAAGTAGCTGTGTTTGTATTTTTTTAAATTTTTATCTAAATATTTAAGGGCGACGGTCAGTTTTTTAAAAATATTTTAAATGCTTCACATGTCGAGACGCAACGAGTCCAATAACTAGTTTTAATGGATTACGGAACAGTTCAAAACACCATTCCGTATGTAAGCTACAAAATACTGTCGTATATTATCAATAATTCCATAAAAAAATACTTATTAAAATTGCTAAAAAAATTAATAGCACTCTATCTTGAATGAATTTTAATTGGTTGTATTTTAAAAATAATTTTTAGTACTGTATTGTGTGCGTTTGGTGTTTGAATGTTTGCGGGAATATTTCGTGACCAGTTTAATTTTAAATAGACCAATACTATATATTGTAAGATTCTAAAATCAAGTAATTCAGTTACCTTGATTCAATTTAATCTTTTTTAATACTTTTATTTCATTTTCTTAACATTCCATTAATTGTCGTTTGTAACTTCGTCTACGTGGGGTTTAACATATGTCCGAAGACCCTAATCTATCAAAGTTTTTAAAAAAATAGAACTTCTGATAGATATGAAACATCTACATTTTTTTTAAATCTTAATATTGAAATATTTTTAAGACATTGTACGTTAGATAATGGAGTTTATACACCCCGATATAAGCGAGTAAAATTGGAAGCGTTAGTAAATAAGAAACAATTCTGATACACTAACACACACGTAAAGTAGCGTGTGTGATTGTAGTAGAGAAGGAAGCGTTAAGTCGGAAAGAGCCAAGACGCAAAACTGGCCGAATGGCAAGACGCGACGTGCCATCAGAACGTTTTACCTCCCATCCAAATGAGCCATTAGATATTTCACATCAAAAATTAAAGAAAGTATATCATATCACGTTATAAAAGGAACATATCCATTAAAATTTTAGTTTTGTAGGATCAGTGGTATAAAACTGGGCGTTGATACGTGATTAATTATATTTATTGTTTATTTTACTTGACGGGATTACTTATTAAAACAGATTATGTATTTTGTATTGTAAAAATATCAATACGATATAATGTAAGGTTTTAAACATTTAGTGTCAAGTTGTCGAAATGAATTAATAGTTAAAACGCTGCGGACATGTACCGTGTAAATGCAATTTCTCATTAATTTCGCCCTATACCGTTACGTTATTTGGGCCGAATTCTCTGGGGCCAACAGATGCGTTTTTGTTTATCAATATTCAAAGCATACTGCCTTCCGTTTCGATCGAACTTTTATCGAACCGGTAAATATTTCGATATGCCCTTTCTTGCGTAACGAATTTCCGGTGCGTTAGGCGCGCAGATATTATCATGAGTAATTTTTATTTTTATTTAATTTTTTATTTTGTAACAGTGACAGACAGAATGTAGCAAAGTAAAGTCGGTGCCGGTGAGTTTTCGGGAAGGAAAGACAGTTGTATTTGCTTCGGGAAGGAAAGACAGTTGTATTTCGCGTTCAAAACTTCAGTACCTAATATTCTATATTTATATAAAAAAAAAAAAATTTAAAAAATAAATGTGCAAAACGTTCAAACTGTATTTTAAAATATTTAGTATCCTTAATATTCATATGAATATAGAATATTGAACTTAAAAAACTAGTTTAATTTAAATAATAAAAATATAAAATTAGCTTTTGCCCACGGCTTCACCCGCGTGGGTCTTCGATTAAAACGTGGGATTTTCGCCAAGGCTAATGGTACTACCGTAACACCTCTCTTTAAATGATATTAGATATAAATATTACGAAATATAATATCACAAAAGTAGTTTTACATCAATGAAAATTAATTTACTTTGCTGCATTCAATATCTTGAGGATAACTAAATATCGAAATTGAGTAATTTTATTGAAGCATTATCACAATCTTTTAAATATTGTTTTCAAATATTACATAGTGTAATAATTAAAATCTCTAACTATCAACACTCTAACCACCAATGCCACCAAATAATAACCAGTGGCGGATATAATTGCAATATATATATATATATATATATATATATATATATATATATATATATATATAAAGAAATCAAAATGTCGAATAACTAATACGACTCCGGTACGTTAACCGATCCGGAGTAAGCCGTTGTCCAGATTATCGTGACGAGGTGAGGAAACTAATATGAAAATTAAAAACAAGTACATACAATACTTACCCCAACAATAGTTTATTTATAAGTTAAATAAACAAGATTACTTATTATTAAATATATTATTCGCAACATTAATATTTTGCTTTTGGGGTTTGTTTCTGACGACATTCTTGATTCTTTTGACTGTACTGTTAAGTAAGTCGTATCAGATTCCTACAATAATGACTGCACTTTTTTAATAATGGCAATGAAAAATTAAAATACTTTTCTAATGCAATAAAACAGTAAGATAAATGTATTCAGGACCTGTACTGCCATATCTTTATGACACTGCAGCCATTTGTATCGGCTTACATATTTCCCGCGTGATTTTATTTATTTCTTTATCAATTTTTTTCCATCATTAAATTTGCCAACTGAGTTTAATCTACATAAGGTATAATAAACAAAAACATGATTATTGACATTTATTAGAAGGAGATATAAACTATAAATAACCGAGAGTTATCATCGTGGGAAAATAACTTCAAGAACATTCGACCTAAATGTCGTAAAATGGAACCTTCGAAATCAAGAATATTACACACAAATACTGTTTATCGCTTTTAAGTTCTATCGAGAAGTTTCTGAACGACGGGATACATAAACACCATTTTGGGTTGGCAAGAAAGTAATCAAACACTTAGAAAAACTTTTAATTTAATTTATTTATTAACTCATTTAAAATTTTTAATCTGCAATGTAGTCGTCATTCGCATCAATAAGTTGGGGCCACCTCGATAGCAGAAACTGGATACCATCGAACCAAAACTTTAGAGGCTGGGGGTTAAAAAACCTTTCAAGGTTCGATTCAATATCTTTAAAATCGTGAAACTTATTTGCGTAGAAAATTCGTAAACTATGTGGCTCGGAAGAGTTAATAGTCTGATGGTGCTAAGTTTGGTGAATAAGCTGGAAGAGGCAACGTGCGCTCTAGCATTTTCATGTAGGAAGTGAACATCGGTTCGCCTCGGTCGTTTCGAACTTGTGTTTCTTCAATTTTACTCTTTTGCCGAACCGTGCGTACAACGTTCTGGTATTAACTATAACTTAAACGTGCTAGAACGTTTTAATATCAAAATGTTTCTTTGCTTTCTTCCCAACTCACTTCCCATATTTAGTATATACCTTATGCCATCTTTTGTCGTTTTGTAAACACTAAACTTTAATTATTGCATAAAAACACCGAGTTTCGTCGTGTGAAAGTAACCTGTTTGTTAAATTAAATTAAAAACCATTTCTATGCAAAGTTACATGAAAATCTGTCTCGCGTTTATGCCGATTGAATGACAAATACTCAACATACTTTTCGTTATATTAAAATTCCACGCGCGTGAAACGGCAAGTACACTGCTACATGTGCTACACTGCTACATAAACTATACACATGTCAAATTTTGTAGCAATACGTTATTTGCTTGCATTAGCTAACAAATCCACCAACTTGTGGATTTATGACGTTAGTTGTTATAACGAATTGTTAAATAAATATAATATATATATTTATTTTAGTTATATAAAATTTATGAGATTGTTTTAGCGTAAAAATAAACTGAATTAACATAAAATTAAATAACAACAATTGTACAGGTGAAAATATATATACAATTAAATGAATTTTGTACACGTTTGTATATATGTAAATATCGCTACTCTAGTCTATTTAACCGTCGTCATTGAGTTTATGACCCGGGATATTTTGAAAAAATTGTAAATCAGAAATTTCCGAAATTTTCCGTAACCGGAAATAAGTCCCACCTCACTTGAACGAATTCCTTGTTTGTCAAACGAGTATGAAATTTATTTGATCCGAAAATGTATTTCCGACCCATTTAACATGTTACTTTTGCCATGATTATGCATATATATACATATATATATATAAAAGAATTTCATTACAAATAACGAGAAATATTGAGAAGTATTTATTTCATTTGTAATTTTAAAAATTGTTAATTGCTTTTATTAATGATTTTGTTTTTAAAAGCTGTTCTTAAAAGTTTAAGTGTTGGTAAATATTTATTTATTTTATTTATTTATTTACCTGCTTTAATATATACAATTGATACATATGGCGGACTTATTGCTATGAAAGCAATCTCTTACAGTCAATCAAAATACCACTCAACGAGCGACCGGGAATCGAACTTGAGTCCCCACGGCGCGCCGAGCCGTCAAAGGCCATATGCCTTATGACAACCCAACACACCACGGCGATGACATACATGGGAAAGGTAAGTTTAAAATGTTTGTTTTTTATAGCCTATGCTTCACCTTGATATTACAGCGCAAAAACTTTATTTCCTACGTTTAATAAATATTAGCATAAAAATGAGCCACTAATTTTATGTTAAAAAACATGGCAACTTTTAATAATGTCGTTGAGTGCGTTAAAAAACATGGCAACTTTTAATAATGTCGTTGAGTGCGTTAAAAAACATGGCAACTTTTAATAATGTCGTTGAGTGCGTTAAAAAACATGGCAACTTTTAATAATGTCGTTGAGTGCGTTAAAAAACATGGCAACTTTTAATAATATCGTTGAGTGCGTTAAAAAACATGGCAACTTTTAATAATGTCGTTGAGTGCGTTAAAAAACATGGCAACTTTTAATCATTTTTTATTAAAATAAAAGAGAAAAAGACATTAGAGTTATTATGCTTAAACTGATTCCAGTATCCTTTAACACTCTCACTTGATACAGTGTAGTCACGCGCACCACATGTTTCAAGTTCGATTCTTCACTTTCAAACAATGTACAACAATCCTCGTAGCGTAATTTTGACACAAAGACAAACAATTAGACAAATAAGTTGTGAAAAGAAATATTTTTTTGTATTCAAAGACCTCCAAATATTCATTTCAAACGCTTTTCATGTTTTTTTCATAGCGTATATGGCTCCAATATAACTTTGTAATAATACAGATAAAACTATTTTAGGGTTCCTTAACCTATATTTATATAAATACAAAGCAGACGATCTCTAGAGCCGTATGTCTGATATCAATTTTTTTATGTTAGAAATCTCTCAAACTCTGCCGAAAATTATGGGCTATACAGCACTACGCTATAATTTTCAAGAGCAGAGCAATATGAACAATATTTCAGAGTTCGGGAACGCTGCTTAAAAAGACCGAGGTAGAAAGGTCTCCTTATTTGTTGACTGTTCATCGTGAGTATTGCCGCCGACATACCCCCGACCCCTACGATCGAATAGTTTGGCGAACGGGGTGGAAACATTTAGGGACCGCGTAGGGAGAAGGGAGGGAGCAGCATAATTAAAATATATCTACGCCTGTGAAATCCCAAGACACAGCAAGTAGTAAAGATAAAACTATTTTTAGGGTACCTATGGAGTTTCATAATTTAGTTTTACTAGTCAGTCCGTCTGTCACAGTGCAAAATCATTTTTAACATTCCTCTTCAAGCACGCAATATCGATAATCTCTTGTTTAAATAATTTAGCCAATTTCTGAATAATATTTTTAAATTGATATTTTCATGGAAATTCTTTTATTGTTTGAAATCTTATTAAACTTAAAAAAGGAGAAAAAAACAAAAAAGATAATTGTGCGTGTACTCATGTACGCGCCTTAGGAGTTGATAAAAAAATAATTTTATTTAGCACGCAAATAATTAATAGAAGTAGAATTACAAAGAAACTGGAACTTGTTTATAAACACGGCTGGTAAAATTTAAATTCAATCAAATAATTAAATTTTAAATAGTTTATAATTATAGAAACCTAACTACACTTAGATATTTACAATAAATAAATTTTTTTTTTTATTATACGGACCACTATTAAATTTCAATTACTAGAAATAATATTTAAAAGTACAGATACAACTTAGATTTGTATTAAAAAAACAATTGGTTGTCTGTAAAGTCAGTTTACGGACGATAGTTTTACGTGATAACGTCATAAAGAAACATTGATGAAAAATTGCATACTTTTATGAATTAAATTTAATTATTATCACTGAATTATTATTATTTTGTATAATACAAAGAAGGAGTTAATTAAAAATTACAATTTTTCCGATAAATTAACATTTATTTACACTCGTTAGCAAAACTATTCGCACTGCTAGCTCTGACATCCCGCGAGAAGAGAAATAAATTCCGACGCTTGGGCCCATCGTGCCTCTCTATTACTTGTTCCGCGCTCTCGCTTGCGCGGTTGAACGTAGAATTTCTGAAGTTGGAATCTAGTTTGCGTCATAATTTAGCAGCGTAAACTGTAAATGAAAATTCCTGAAAATAGGTGCGTATGTACCATATTTAGAGGTAAGACAATTAAGTAGATCGTTTCAACATAGACCTAAACCAGGCCGTGAACAAATAGGACTTAACAACTGAAAAAAAAGAACTGTCTACTATACAAAGTAGGTGCTTATTCAAGAAGCGCTGTCTATATTATTCACGACGATATGATATTGAGAAATACTCTGACGTTCGTACCGATCACGAAATATATTCAAAAATGTCGTCATACTTGCTAGAACGATTAAAAATAGCTTATTTCTTAACAACAAATCGAGATTTACATTTACACTGTTATGCGGCGACGTCAAATGGCTATCCAATAGTATTTATTAATGCTACAACGCCATAACAAAATCTTGGTTTTGCTATAAATATGGATACGGGCCCTTAAAGCGTTAATCTGCCTTAGACTTCTTCGATTATAATTTTTATTTTCAATATAGGTGTGTTTTTCATTAGTCGTTGATAAGTTTTTAAATATTTTCCCAAAAATTAGATTTATTTCTCAATGTTTTTTTAATATTTATAAAATTGGCCTATATTTTTAGCGAAGTTTTTTACGGACACTTGGGATAGGGAATCAACTGAAAAAAATTGAAACGTCACGAGCGGTCCTCATTGGCTAGGTAGCGCGTATTGTTATCCATAGAATGAGCGACACGGAATAAAAAGAGATAAAATGCAACACGCAGTACTTTTTAATGTGTGATTGTAAAAACGTCTATTATTTCTTACCGTATCGATAATATATTATATTAATTACTTTTAATTAATTATTTTATATCTGATGCGAAAGAAGTTTCGCTTCTCTCGGGTGATCCACGACACCTCACTTTTTTTTCTTATGTTTAATGTTTTATTATCTGTTATGCTACGAAAGTTTGCATCCTAAATATCATACTATTCCTAATGCCATCCAAATTTTTCTGATTTACTCGTTTGGAAATTAAGATATTTCAAGTTTAAAGAAAATATTTAATTACAACACTAGTTTTTCTTTTTAAATTTAGAATAAAGCTTGTATACAAACGTTTCGGATATTTATAAAGGTCGTTAAAGATTTAATTCACTAAATGTTACATCTCTAGCGAAAAAAATCTCTGATGAATCATTTACATTATTCATTATTTTTTAATTTTTGCGATGTTCATTTCTTATTGAATTACACTTTTTTTTATTTTCTAGGCTTAGGTACCACAACACTCTTATATGATGATTCAAGTCCCTTACTAGATCATTCAAGGTATCCGTCTGCCCGTCGTTCACAGCTGTTTTTCTCGAAATTGAAATTTGCCGTAGTAATAAAACATATTAATCCGCATACATATTCAGTTAAGAGAGTCAATGTTTGCAACATATTTATACGGATATTGTGGGAGGAAGTCAAATCAAGTACTCCAATTTTTTTAAGTCCATGTGTTATGGGGGGATCATTTGGAAAGACTAGTTATAAAGATTTCAAAAATATTAATGGGGAGAGAAACGGGAAAATATGGAAAAAAATATGTTCATCCCATCCCCATGTTTTCAAAATTACTGAATCGAAATTACGAAAAACTAAGCAGTTTGTGGAAAAATTATAACTATGTTTCTATTTGTCATAGCGTGTATGTATTCACAATAATATACACCCCCCTACTTAATTACATTATTTGTATTATTAAACATTTATTGCGCTGGGAGTCTATACAAATGGTGATTTACGATAAATAAAGTAATTTCACTTCAAGCGAGATACGGAACCCTCGACGAGGAAACCAAACTCGCAGTTGGCCGGTATTTTAATTAATATTTAGTTGATCTTGTTTAAATTTGGTTTGAATTTCAAATAAGGATTCCTTGTAGCTCTGTAGGACCTACAGGACCTGGAGGACTTGCAGGACCTGGAAAAAGAAAAAAGACCAATAATTAACCATAATTTAATTTGTTTGGGGAAACATTTTGTTAAATGTTTTGTTAATAACATAAATTATGAGCGACATTTATAATTTCCAAAATATTTGTTTTGTTTAGTTAATTGTTTTTTTTAAATTTATCTATACTTATTTTATCTATATCGTTATACTCCATTTCTGTATTTAGATCTCATTGCGCTGTGAGTATAATTTTACAGAAAACGACGTGATTTATTTGTTACATTTAGTTAATTGTTTTCTATTAATTTATTTATACTCTTTTATCTATGTCGTTATACTCCATTTTTGTATTTAGATCTCATTGCGCTGTGAGTATAATTTTACAGAAAACGACGTGATTTATTTGTTACATTTAGTTAATTGTTTTCTATTAATTTATTTATACTCTTTTATCTATGTCGTTATACTCTATTTTTGTATTTAGATCTCATTGCGCTGTGAGTATAATTTTACAGAAAACGACGTGATTTATTTGTTACATTTAGTTAATTGTTTTCTATTAATTTATTTATACTCTTTTATCTATGTCGTTATACTCTATTTTTGTATTTAGATCTCATTGCGCTGTGAGTATAATTTTACAGAAAATCGGCATGATTTAACAAAAAATGGCGGCAGTGTATTCCTCGCTTATTTGTTATCTTTAGTTAATTGTTTTCTATTAATTTATTTATACTTTTTTATCTACGTCATTATACTCCATTTGTGTATTTAGATCTCATTGTGTTATAAGTATAATTTTACAGAAAATCGACATGATTTAACAAAAAATGGCAGCGATGTATTCCTCACTCATTTGTTATCTTTAGTTAATTGTTTCCTATTAATTTATTTATACTCTTTTATCTATGTCGTTATACTCCATTTCTGTATTTAGATCTCATTGCGCTGTGAGTATAATTTTACAGAAAACGACGTGATTTATTTGTTACATTTAGTTAATTGTTTTCTATTAATTTATTTATACTCTTTTATCTATGTCGTTATACTCTATTTTTGTATTTAGATCTCATTGCGCTGTGAGTATAATTTTACAGAAAATCGGCATGATTTAACAAAAAATGGCGGCAGTGTATTCCTCGCTTATTTGTTATCTTTAGTTAATTGTTTTCTATTAATTTATTTATACTTTTTTATCTACGTCATTATACTCCATTTGTGTATTTAGATCTCATTGTGTTATAAGTATAATTTTACAGAAAATCGACATGATTTAACAAAAAATGGCAGCGATGTATTCCTCACTTATTTGTTATCTTTAGTTAATTGTTTCCTATTAATTTATTTATACTCTTTTATCTATGTCGTTATACTCCATTTGTGTATTTAGATCTCATTTCGCTGTGAGTATGATTTTACAGAAAATCAGCATGATTTAACAAAAAAATGCGGCAATGCTTTCCTTACTTACATATTGAGGATAAGCCGGCATACATACTCGCACATCCTACAGCAAACACGACATCGTCAAATATTTAGAATGTAAACACAGCATTCGTGACGAACCGTTATTTGTTAGCGCACGCAAATATTTCCAGATCGTAAAATACTTAATATGTTCACATCTCCAATTTTATGGTCGAAATGTAAAATGTAAAATTAAGTTATTATTTTTCCTCAATACCGTGTTGCCATGCAATTATGTAGTTTAGTTACATTAACATTAAAATATTCCATAAGAACGGATAATGATGTGCCGGTAAGTTGATTTTACTTGCAAATACATTTTTATATGCCTGCGAATAATTAGAGAAGATTGTTACATATTAAAAAATGTTCAACGCTAATTCGCAATATCAGAAAAGTTTAATTCAATCATGTGGAAAATGTAATTCAGTCATGTGGAAAATGAAAGATACGCTGAACTAAAGAAATATTTTGTATATATTCCAATAATATGAGGCTATAGTAAATGGAATTTCATCAGCATCGATTACGTAGTAAAAATGTGACAACGAGACAAACAAACAGAGAAATATACTTACTTTTAAATTTATAATAAATTCTAGTTGTTCGCGGTTTAACCTGTATAGTATTAAGCAGATCCCTTCCCTTTTCTCACCCTTACCTTATGCACATCCCCAAACACTCCATCCGCCAAAATTCCTCACACGGGGGAAACACGTTGGTACCGTGTAAATATACGCGAGGGTAATCGATTACCTTTATAACCACTAAACTATAAATGATAGGTATGTATTATCAAAATAACTTTGATAGCTAAATGCATGTACTTATTAAAGATGGGTTGTATTTATCAATAAATATCATGTTCGTTGGTGATACGATGTTCAGTAATAACCATTATTTATCATTAAAATACTTACACTCGTATACACCACACAGTCAGGACTGTCAGTCGAATTGACTAACAGTTAAACATGTATTTCGTATGCATATTTTAGCGATTGTACTGTGCAATGAGGTACGATCGGTAAAGAAGACTCTTGTTCCGACTAGACTGACAGTTAATGCGAAACAGAAATACGTTTTTAAGTGTCAGTAAGTCCAACTGACAGTCCTGACCGTGTGTGGTGCATACGGGCGTTAGTATGTTACCTTGTTAATAGATATCGACAATAGGCATATGTCGTCGCGAACTTTTTCTATAGTTAAGCTAGGGTATATATTATTTATATGCAAAACTGTCGGCCAGTTTAAACATTACCTACATATCTCACGATCAATTAAAATTAAGTAAATCGACTAGTTCAAACGAGCGAAAGCGCGGGACAAGAAACTAGTGTACAGAAAATTTATAAAAAATAAAATAGTGTGACGCATTTTTCAATGTCGGTGAATCGATAATATCATTGTATGCATAATATTAAGAATCAAAATGTTAATAACCAATAAAATCTGTTTTTTTATAAAAAGTGGAGTCGGAGAAATGTGGGTTAAATAAAAGTTTCCGCAATCGTCTAGAGATCTTCTCCTTGGGTATGAGCAATAAATTTCCGTAATGATTACTATTAGAATATGGTTATAGAACCGAAATAATCTTTAGTTCATTTATACGGTTATCACATTAATTCGATTTCAGAAAGGCATTTGAAAAACCTAACACAACAACAACAAAGGAGTGCTCAACTATTCGACCCTTGGTAATTATACAAATGTATAGTGTACCTTTATGCATCAACAGATAGCGCTATATGTATTAAAATGTTTTATTTATATTTTAATGATTAATATAATTTAATGTCGTTTAATATTTTATTTTTGTATTTTAACACGGATATGATATTACTGATCTGTTATTCTCGTACTTTGCTTACGAATTCGTAGGCACATTTAGTCCTAATTAATATTATAAATGAAAAAGTTTGGATGAATGGATTAATGCTTGTCACTCAATAATTCTGTAATTTTTGAACCAATCTATGCAAAATTTAACATACGAGTAAATTACAGCCCGGTTAATCCGCGTTTTCAACTTATTATATTAAAGTCTGGAAGTAGTTCCTGAGGGATGGTACCCATCTTTTATGATATTAGAATGTACCCCTGAATGTTTCCCTGACTTTCAGTTTTTAAAACAATTCAATACATTTCTTATCTCAAAGAATAAAGGCATTATACGTTTGGCAGCTATTATACTCACTCATGTGTTATTAAACCATTTCAGTTCATCAGTCTTCGCTCATGTGGTCATGTGGTCATCAAACAGAATACTTCAATTTCTTCCCCAATCTTCGTTTATGTGGTCACCAAACAGAATATTTCCATTTCTTCCCCAGTCTTCGCTCATGTGGTCTTGTGGTCACTAAACGGAATATTTCCACTTCTTCCCCAGCCTTCGCTCATGTGGACATGTGGTCACCAGATAGAATATTTCCACTTCTTCCCCAATCTTCGGTCATACGGTCACCAAATAGAATATTTCTACTTCTTTCCCAATATCTGCTCATTTGATTGCCAAACAAAGTATTTCCACTTCTTCCCCAATCTTCACTCATATGGTCACCAACAGAATATTTTTCCTCCTTCCCCAATCTTCGCTCATGTCGTCACCAATCAGAATAGTTTCACTTATTCCGCAAGGCATGTTTTTTTCTATTACAGTATGAGAACACAAGAGTAGTTCTACCAAATAACTTCGCTTATTCTACCAAATAACGCGAAGTTAACTTGAGAGATGTTTGAATACGGATTTAAATTTTTTCTTTATTTAATGTAGGAGATCGCTCTGGACGAAGATCTTGGCTATAGAAAAGTACACCTTCACTCATGGTTGTGTATATATGGCGTGTGGCTTCGCTCTCCTTCCGCTCTGAATGAAATTTATGAACCAAGTGCAATGTAAGTTCTCTTTGTGAAATTTCTTTATTTTTTTGTCCTTAACTCGCCGAAACTCAGTTGGTGACTGAATAGAGAATTCAACGCCACACTCTTTATATACCCCACCAGTGATGTTCGAGATTGTATTCCAGAAATCGCGGGAAAAATGTGAAGTGTTTATGAATTTATAATCTAATACGTCCATGTACATAGGAAAAATTGTAAGAAAAAAAGTTTGTTTATATATATATATATATATATATATATATATGTTGAATGAAGGTGGGAAACTTCTTTTATTTTAGATTCGTAATAACTCTAGGTGCAGTAGAAATTATAGGTATCCTTCTCATTCTAGCATCATAACGAACTACAAGGACTCAAGTTATCCGACCTATTTTTTTAGTACCATCCATAGAATACTATCATTACATTATGATACATTTTATTTCTAATACTTCTGTCTTAAAGAGAACACAAGACTCATTGAAAATTCAAGTTTTCCTCGGTTCATAACACAAATATAATTTAGCTTTTGTTTTACCTAAATCTATATTTTAATTTATCGTATATCTAGCCAGTTGTTCTGAAACTTTTCACGATATCTACAGTTCAAAACTGTAATATATAAAAATTATATCTCGTTGAATAAAATGTTTTATCAAAGCTATAAATTCTGTATTGCTATGCATGAATGCCACTACTTTTACATTCAACCTCAAGAGTAGACAAAGAAATGAAGTTCAGTTAAGTTTCAACTGAAGTATTTATCTAATTACACCACATAATTTTTAAAAAGTTAACTACATAATTTAATGAAACTGTATCTTGTAGAAATATCTAAATATATCTTATTACTAAAATATTTTGCAATTTTGTATAAAAAAATAATATGCAATGTACAGAGTAGAGACTCGGCGGCAACTAATTGCGGCTAGCTCTGGCTTGAGCCAATATATCATCCTCCATTTCACACAGCACCCACAGTTCGGCACCTGTATTCCATTATACTGTTATACAAAACACTGGCTCCATACGACGACAGCCACGCGATCAGCACATCGGCTATAAAACCAACGGATCACCCGCACCTCTGCCACTCGTGCGTTGAACATTCAAGTGCAAGGTCACCGCTTGCTCTGGAAGCAAGTCAACGCACTCTCAGCATCGTAGAATTGTAAATTTCACGCAGGTACATGGGCGTTGAAATTAAGTTTTTACGGAATTAAATTGATGCAAATTATTTTAAATATTTAGAGTGCGTCTGACTCGGTTAACCTTAAGTATTAGGATATAATTAGGCGTGAAAAAAATACGTTTTCTTTTAATTTACAGACATTGTTTGTGTTTAAATTTCATCTTCTGCGACGGCTTTTAGTCAGAGGTAAGTTTTTTTATTTACGTTTTTCCAAAATTTTCAAGTATCCCGATTAAGGGGGATATCATTATGTGACATATTTAAGTAAATGAAATACATTTTAAAATAAATATACGAAGGTATAAGTATTTCTAAAGAAATCTAGAGAAAACCCGAAACTTTATAAAATAATTATGTTATCAGATTTAAATTAAGCGATGTATTAAAGACCCGAGTGAGTATTTTTTATAAAATCATATATTCAATTCTACTGTGCCGAAGTTTCGTCTGCAGCATAGGAAAATCAAGGTTTGTCTTTGTCCATGAATGAACTTGAACCCTACTGTTTATATTTTCATTACAAATTAAAATTTATCCGTAAATTTAATTTCAATCATTTTTTTATAAATCTGATCATTTTCATATTAATGAAAATGATAGATGTTTAGAAAAGATTTGGAAAAAAACATTTTTTTGTTTGTTCAATGTTATGTATAATCTATTTTAAATACTTTTCTGTAATTATTAAAGTCCATACCACCAAGCCGAAATTATTATTATATTTGTTTTATATGTTTATAAGTAAAAGGATAATTTTCGTTTCGGAGTATTAAAATTTAATTATCGTAATGCATCTGATAGGATCGCAATTAATTATTTAAAATGAAAGAAGGATAAACAGAAAATATGTCGGTTTAAATTCTCATACTGACGTTTTCGAACTTCAATCTTTTCTGAAAATTTTCTTTCATAATCGGTTAATCATTCAGCATAATTTCTATCCTCTCGGATATAATACTGAAGGTATATTGAATTTTTTTGGTATAATAATAACATATTAGTGCATATAATGGAATAAAAAAAGGTTTATATTTATGTAAAATAAATATTATCCCATTAACTTCCATTAAGTAAAATTTGTTTTTTTTTAATTTTAATTAACAAAGTCATACCTAACAAGTTGCATATTAATAGTTTGCTTATTTGATTTATAATCTTGATGTTATTATACGAATATTTTTTTTTGAAAATATGTGTTGTATTTGGTAAAAAGTCAGATTTTGTCTGCGATTTTGGAAATAACTTTGTTTACGCCAACCACTAACTACTTATACTTAAAGCTGTTTTACAGTCTTAAAGTACTTAACTTATACTTAAGCTGTCTAAAGTTTGTGTTATCTAAAATTGGTGTCTTAAAGCAGTAGTTTAATTAAAAGTGTCACATTTGTTTTCGAAAATTTCAGTTTACGAGTGATACTGAAAGTAATAATTTTATTATGTAACAAACGATTTCACTGGATACGTACTTTGTCACCTACAGTTGAAGCTACTTTTGGCAGCTTCATATGGGTACCAGTCGACTAGTATGTAGCCTGTATGTTATCTTGACTTCTGAGCTGACTTTCGGTGAAGCTCTAGTACTATACATCTAATAGTTACACGAAATTATTTGAACCTGCTAAACATAGCTGCGAGTGTAAAGTTTCTCATAATCTATAGATATAATAAAATTGTAAGAGAGTGAATTCTGTACGTGGAAAGTATTTTAAAAATAGTTGATTAATTAGCGTATAAAATGATAATAGAATCCAGAATACCTATTTTTAGAATGTGTGTCTGTCAGTGGGTTAACTAGTTCGTCAATTACGCGACATATACTAAACGGAATTTGATAAAATTGGTACAGCAATAGTTTATACCCTGTAGCAATAAATGAGAGAAAAAAAGATTCTAATCAAAATAAAAAGATTTCTTATTCCGAATTTCACGCGAGTGAAACTGTGAGCGTAGTTAGTGGTAAATAAAAAGATTTTGTAATTTATTGATTGACGTGAAAGTATCTCTCAAACTTCAGAAAAGTATGGAAATGTTGGTGGGGTGGCAATTTTGAAATAATTAAAATTAAGGACAGGAAAATTGTGTATTTGCACTATCCGATACAAATAAACAAAGCCTCAGCCTTCAGTGCCGCAATATGGAATATATATGTACCACCCTCAATGTTATGTTTAACATATTTCTGTATTTTTTTTTGTTAGAATGGTAACTTCTACAGTGATTTTTTCGGAAACAATATGGAATTATCATATAATACCTGAATATTTTCTAGTCAGTTTGTTACACAGAATTACTAGTATAAATAGCAGACACATACTATGTTATAACTATATATATCAAACTGAGTATATTTGAAGTGTTTCTAAAAAAAAAAGGCCAAATTTGTCCATAAAATCGCAATATTTCCATTAATTTTTTCAAATACGGTTCAGAATTTTAATACAGTTTCTTAACATTTTCTGCTAAGTTTGATCCAGAGTATCACATACATGTTCACATGTAAATCAGCTTTGTTATACCACCGCTTGTGAGAGTGAAAATACATAATTTTCCTATCTCTAATTTTTGTTATTTCAAAATTCTCATCCAATCTTCCACCCACATTTTCATACTTTTAGGAATTGAATTTTGAGAAATACTTTGGAGTCAGTCAGTGGGTCATTAAATACTTTATATTTACTATTATCAGAAACTTTATACTCGTAGTTATGTTTAGCAGGTTGAAATATTTTCGTGTAACTATTAGATAAATTGTATTAGAACTTTCACCGACAGTCAGATTAAAATTCAAGATAACATATAGGTCGTTACTCTTGAAAATGGAAATCTTATAAGAACACTCACTTATCCGTCTGTCACATTAATTTTTTTCAAAAACCGCTTTACGTACAAGTTTTAAACTTGTAATAATAATAAAGCATTTTAATCCGCTCAGAGTTATTGACCCAGATGCGGGTTAACGTTCTATATTACAAAAGTAATCACGTTGAAATTTGAGGGAGAGATAAGGTTAGTGAGGGTAATCGTTTGTTAAAAAGTCTATAAGGGTCCCTAAAATATTTTTTTCGTCATTATAGGTAGCATACCTTCAAAAATATACTGACGTATATCCAAAAAGTAAGGTGCCCCGCTCATTTTTCTGCATCTATCGAATTACACAAAGGACATGTGAAAACTATAACGATGTCCTAGATATCGCAATTTTTGAAATATTCGCAATAATATTTATGTCCCCCCTACCTAATTATATTAGATATTTTTAAATATTTATTGCGTTACGAAGCCCATATTCGAGATAACTTTTGATAAATGAAGTAATTTTACTTCAAACAAGGTAAGGAACTCCCGATGCACAAGCCAAGGTCGTACTTACTCAGTTTTTTTAAGATATATTTATATCTAACATATATATTTAACATTTGTGTTATTGTTTCTAATATAATCGATCGTGATATCATTATTGAATTTAAAAATTGCCATTCAGTAATTGCCTTCCAGTCTTCGGATACTTGTATTCAGATACGTATTATTTAACTATAATTTGATAATCGAATTGTTAGTGTTGTACAAAGTTGATTAGCATCGATTTAGTACATCACTTTCTATAGAAATTCAGCACAGGGATTTCATGATAAAGCAAATGTATTTAAATTTATTTCATTAAACGAATTCACTAAATTATATAGGAAAATGGTATTCATTAGGATACGTAAAATGATGTTTATATAAATATAAATCTTTTTAAAAACAGAAAAAACTTAAATTAAATTCATAAAAATACGAGAAACGCGATCGTATTAGTGTGTGATTCGAAATATGGCTAAACACTCTAGTCAATTAAAATAATTTAATTGTCACATTTCCTCTATAGTGTTCCTTTTTAAATGACTTTTCTAGTATTTTTTTTTCTACCATCATGGTAATTCGTTTTCTGAGTAAACCTTGTGAAACCTATATTGTAAGAAGCGGTCCGCCAAGCTCAGTCCGGAAGAAACTTACATTTTGGGAATCTATTATTCGTATTTTGAAAAAAAAAATTTTTGACGTTTTATTCAGTTTTAAAAACGCAAAAAACAATAAATAGAAGCTTACAATTGAAAAGGAATCCCTTCCAAATTACACGTTTTTCAAACCAGTAAACGAAATATTAAATCCATTCGTTTATAGTGTAGACAACGTCATAGAGAAATCTATTCTTTTAATCTCAAATGTCTGAATAAAATAAGACAATTTTTGAAACTTTCATTTCATAAAGATTGGGCTACTTTTTATAAGTTTTCTTGACACGTTTTATTGAAGAAAACTAGCTTTGTAATTCAAACTTAACAATTTCAAAATAAATTTCGTGACAGAAACGACTCGTTATGCGTCATAAATAGTGGAAAACATGTAACTATGCTGGGCTTATAACATTTTCACTTAACTATTTGAAAATAAATTTCGCAAAATAAATGTCACCAATAATTGAAACCTAACATGTAAATGTACTAGCCATGTACAACAATTTCAAAATAACTTTTGAAAGAGAAATATCTACCACGCGTTACAAATAATGGAAACCTAACATAAGTGCAAAAATTTATAAAAAAAAACAAATCAAGAAACCACAGGGTTCCTAGACTCCATAGAAATGAGGTATCTTACTATTTGCTTAGTAATTATGGTAGGTATGGCTTAAAAAACTGAATGCTTATATATATAAGATTACGTAATCATCCATCATCGGCCAGGGTTTACAACTTATATTACTTACACATCGATGATTTATCAAACCCAAATCGGGAAAAAATAACTATATAAGAACATCGATAAATATATACTAACTATTTCATATAATAATATTTATTGCTATAGCACACAACGCCAATATGAATAGCAATTTAACGCTTGGTTGAGCTGCGGCCCGCGAACGTGAGGTTACGGGTTCAATCCCATTACGAGAAGGATTTTGATATTTCGCATCAGTATATCCATGGTGGATCACCGCGTCTAATTCGGAGTTTCTTTTTATGACTGCGCCAAAGAACTGCGAGTGTAAAGAAGTAACTGTTTGTTAGTTTATTTCACAAAAAAAATTGATTTCGAGCAGCAGATCGGGTTTAACTCGTAGAAGCAATAAGTAGTATAAATATCCAAACTTCAGTTTTTTAAAGTGATGTAAGAAGAACGAGTCAAGTGCGTGTCGAAATATGCAGGGCTCCATAGTCATTAAACAAAATAAAATTAAACTCAGGCATTACTCTTAGGCTCTATAGTCATTAAACAAAATAAAGTTAAATATACAGGACTCTATAGTCATTAAACAAAATAAAGTTAAATATGCAGGACTCTATAGTCATTAAACAAAATAAAGTTAAATATGCAGGACTCTATAGTCATTAAACAAAATAAAGTTAAATATGTAGAACTCTATAGTCATTAAACAAAATAAAGTTAAATATGCAGGTATGTATATATATATTTATTTATATATATATATATATATATATATATATATATATATATATATGCAGGCTATAGTCATTAAACAAAATAAAGCTAAACTGCATCCAAGTTTTTCAGTTTTTTTATCGTTGGTATAAAAATAATGTTGTTATGGCACCTCATTATAAACTATTTTCAAGTTGAATATTTTGCAAACAAGATTTCAACATGGAAAAAGACGGTTAAATACGAGTAAGTTTCAGTACTTAAGGCTAATATTATTGTTAGATTTAGTGAGCATATAGAACTTTACAAAAATATACCAAAAAAGAAAACGAAAAACCAAAAAATTGAGTTTACCGCATAATAATTTTCGTTCACTTACTCCCGAGACCTTCCTTCTTTTTCAATGCCAAATTACAAGATTGTAGATCAACTGACAAACGCCATAAGTTATAATGAGTGAGTCGGTATTAAAATATGGAAAGTGGGAGTGGGAAGTTTGAATTTTAGAAAACTATGGATCGTAGACCTCAGTATTTGATATAAATATCGACTTACACTAGTCGTTGTTGACACCCCACTGACAGACAGACGGACAATGAGGTTACAGAATGCTAAAAATAGTCTAATAAATCCCAAATCTATTTCAAAAGACTGCAAAAAAATGTCGTTGCCACTTAACATGTGTGACAAATTGTACTACCTCGACCTGGCGTTGTCTAGTACTTTAATCGGGGTACGCTACCTAGCACAAGACATTTCGTCGGGTGGCTGGTTTTTATATAAAGCGACTTCGAACTGACCTTTGAAATTCCTGGGAGAAACCAGACACGTCTTGATCTAGATTTCTTAGCACGACTGTACTCAAATGACGATAACTTGGTTCGACAGCTTAGTATAGACAGAGGAACTCACGAGGATACTATTAAGATGCGTGATTGATGGTCACCCATCCAATCACTGACCGGTGCGTGCGTTAGGTAATCTCGTCGGATGAAGACAATAAATGAAACTAAGCTGTGTCTATGTTGAAGTATTTAACTTTTTTAAAGTTATTTATTTAATATGTGCGAAGGGACATTACATACATATATATATATATATATATATATATATATATATATATATACACACACACACATATATATATATATATATATATATATATATATATATCTATATCGGTGTTTGTTAATTGCCATCTTCATCTCAAGCATCTGCGGATAAATTTTAGAAGCTGCTCGTTACAAACTTCTACATTACTGAATTTTCAACATTATTTCACAAGATTAATTACTAGATCACTGAAAGGGATCGTTCATATAGCCATAGACCTGGAAACCTTCAAAAATAAATAAAGCTGTATATTTTTAGGTACACCAGAACCTTAAACCTTAAATTTTTATTGTCAATTATTCAAAATTTATAAATGAAATGGCTTTGCGGATTTTCATACAGTAAATAATTTTCTGTCTTTAATCAAATAACTACTTGTAATATTATCTTTATAATACACATATATTATTAGCAGAGCTAATAGAAGAAGTTTAAATAAACTGAGAAAATAATTTTGAAAACCGACAATGCGATAAATGTAATTAATAAATTGAATTAATAATGAATTCGCTTAATAATTACGGATAAATGAAATTAATAATAAAAAACTTATATACGAAAGGATTACAGGTGAAATATTATTATGAAAATACATTCTTGCAAATATTTTTTATTTTTTTTCCAATTTTTCCCTTAATGTTGTAATTTTTACGAAAAAATATTCAGTCTACCCTTATTGTACGTGCCATTTTGTGTTGTAAACGAAGCATCCGTTAACGACGTTCAGGGGATAAATATTTGATGTTGAATATTCAAGAATTGAATCGATATTTCCAATTAGTAACAAATTCAACACTAACGATTATAACAGTAGAGCGCATGTTATCAATAAGTAAGTTGTTTACCAATAAAGTTCTGGTTTGGTGTAACTTTTGATAAGTGACTTTTGAGACGTTATTCTCTGTGATTCGCTGTTGCTCTCGTATTAGTTAATACTTTTATAATGTTTTCCCCTAATTAGTTATTCAAAATAAAAAACCCATACAATAATAAATATGTCAAAATATTACAAGATTTATTTTCTGAGTTAATTTGGGCACGTAGAATAAAAGAACTGCAAAAGCCAAAGATGTTATCGGTCAAAACTTGATAAAAAGGAAATAAAATAAAATATACAAACCGGAACGGGTAAGATCTTAGACGGTTTATCTGCCCTGCATACCTTGCTTGGGAAAATGTTACATACATTTTCCTCAGCAAGGTATGTAACATCATATGGCAACGAAATATTGTCATCAGCCATTACAAATATACTCGTTTTAAATTATTCAACCGTTGTACTTAAGTGAATCGAATTCTGACTTTTTCAAATTTTTAATTGAAAGTAGACTGCTGTTAAAACTTGTTTTGGATAATTACAAAGGCCACTTATTATTTATTGTACAGTAATCAAATTATTTATTGTATAGTAAAAATGAAACAAATGTCCATATATATTGATTGAGAGTGGCGTTTATAACTATTAACTACATTGTTTTTATAAGTATTCTTTGATTTAAGCTAAGAAAAACCAGGAAAAATTAATTTTTGTAAAAATGCGTTTTTACATAAATTACATCCTATTTTCCATTTTCCGTTACGACGAAATATATCACTGTCGTATTTTGAACTTCATTTACGATCATCAAACCTAATTTACTATAGCGAAAACAATTTTGAATAATTAAAACATAATAAGGTTGCCGTTTTAAAAACGTAATTTTCTACGTATAAATTAAAAAAAAAACAATAAGTGTCAGAGGGAAATATCGCCAAAACCCGCATAATAGCCGAATCATTCTTTAATTGCATTAACTTAAACCCGCATTACCAATTTGTGACCTGTGTGTATATATTTTTAATAATCGATAGAATATGTCAATCAATTTAAAATAGATTAATATAAAACTATACATAATACCAAACCAAACTAAGTATTATACAGAAAAACTTGACCAGAATGTTTTTCGTGAATCTCCAATAACACGCAAATATGTAATCCAATAACACGCGGTATGTCTGCATACCGTATTTTTATAACAGTAACGAAGCGTAGGAAAGTATTGATATATTTAAAAAAAATCTTTCTTATTGCTAATGCCCTTAAAACAATATTACTATATTTGAGATAAGATGTTCTTTTAAGATAAGGTAAAAGTTCCTTATTTTTTTGTTTAATTGGAAGAAAATGTAAAATATATAAGAGTTGTTATAAGCGCCCCATACATTAAATTTAGGAAAAAGAAATAGATTTGAAAAGTCGTCTTATTATTAAGAAAAGGTTTTCAATTCACTGATTGATATCAAATTTATAAACTCTCTTTACTTATTTGTTTCGATTATTTCAAATTTAGATTTTTTGGTTTGTTTTGATATATAAATTCGTGTTTTTGTTGCATATTCATTGTTTTGGTGTCAAAAAGAAAGGCAATGAAATCGAAAAAATTCTCATATATTAATTATTTATAATAATTATTAGCTATCATAATTACTTATAATTTTTACATAAAACTATATGCACGATTAAAGATGCGAAAATCGATGGCGACCTCCGATTCACCGGAAGTTTAGCGTTTGAATAAACTTTTTGACATTTTCGACAGCCATGTCGTTAGTGCTCGGCCGATTCCGCCGTTGATCGGGTGCGTTCGGTATTTGCTTTCTCAAGCATCACACAATTTTAAAGTGACGGAATACTTTAAGAGTCGTTAAAGAATTTCACTTGAACAAATAATACATTCCGAAAAGCATTTTAAACGGGTATTTTTTAAAATAATTTTCTTTATTAAATACATAATTTATTTAATACTACTCACAGGCCGCACATACTTTTTTCAATACCTCGCTTCTAATGTATATTATTTCATTTAATAACAAAAAAACAGTGAAATTTTCAATTTTGCTAAAGTAAACTTTTTCCCGAAACTTCAACTCGTCTACCATATTCTCGTTTCGACTTTATTACTTGTTATTACACGATCTCGAATTCTATTTGACGCTTCACACAGCACACGAACAATGATTTGCTATCCTCGCTAGGTTATTAGATCAAACAGATACAAGAAGCTTTGTCGATGGTTTTATTCTAAAGTTGTCTCCGGTCGCATTAATTCTCGTGACCCGCATTTTATTATTAGTTCCATTTATCCCCGCTTTCCATCATTCGCTATTCCTGATGTTTAGTCTATTGTTTGTGTTTGTATGTCACTTGTTTGTTATTAACAGTCACTTGCGGTATAACATCATTTTAATCTCATTGTTTTACAATTGGCTTTCATGCAAGTGAGTATGCTTTGTACGAACTCAGAATTTTAAATTATTAATTAATGTTAAAGTGCAGTACAGTCTCTTCAGTCTGACATATTTGCGATCGAAGCTTGTGATATTTCTGAGATTTATTGGATAACATCGGTCATTCAAAAGGAAAATCTAATTATATAAACGACTGCGATGAGTTTATGAATTAAAGACATTACGAAAGTTAATTAAACAATATGAAAAGTTCACATATAAATATATTACACGGGTTAGTTATTAATTAAAAAAGTTCGTACTAAATGAAAAAAAAAAATTTTAAAAGGAATTTATAACCTTCATCATATTGAATTAAGTACCTATAAGTTTCGAATTCGAAACGATACACAAAATATGCCCAAAGGCTATTTGGATCACCACACCCTAAAAAAATTAGCAGAACAAATAATAATAATATTGGTAACTTATAATATCTACTTTTATAAATTGTCATTTACTTGAGACATAAAATTTTCAAATAAGAATTTAAAATAGATTTCTTTCAAAAAATATATAATATGATTATTTTCATGTCAAACCTTAATTTATTTTTTGCTTTATATAATTTTTATAATGTAATATATAAAAATTATATAATTTTTGTTATGTAATAAATGTATAAATGTTTACATTTTACATGTACTAACCGTAACTTGTACTTCCTGGGATTAATAATTATGAAATATTCATTGCAACCGAACAAAAATGTTTTAATAAAGCGACGTAACATAAAGGACTAAAAAGGGCCAAGTGCGAATCGGACTCGCGCACAAAGGTTTCAGTATCTCCGCACAATATTAACACTAATTCTTTGATAAATAAAAAGATAGATGCTGCAGCAACATTTGTTTTTGTTGTGAAAGATGACATAATAACACGTATTCTGTGAAAATTTCAATTTACTATATATTGCGAATCAAAAGGTAAAACCTTGTTACAGATAGACAGAAGGACGGACAAAAGGACGTTGAAGGTTTAGTAATAGCGTCCGGTCCCCCTAGGAAAATTTATTTTTTTTTCCAAAATGCGCATCTCCTCCAGCCGGTGTTTGCGTGTCTACGCTACGCTTTGACATTCACGTGGAGATGCAGGTGCACTCCGTAATAGGAAACCTGCTCCAGGCCTTGCATCTGCGATAGTAGAAGAACCTGTTTTAATAACCTAGCTCAAATACATGGATTATCAGTTTATTCAGGAAGTTTTGTTACGTTTATACAAGTTCAGATGCATCGTAAGTCCAAGAATTTATTGAACGCTATATTAATCTATTTCGATATTATTGAAGATTGTATAATATACACCAAACTAATCTCATTAAGACGAACGTTTTGTTTTATTTTCGTTTTTATATTTTCACATAAAAGCGGCTTATTCGATTAAAATATTACGTCGTCAAGGTACAGTCCATACTATAAACTAGAGATCCGATAGACACAGATTATAGCAATTTTCCAGCTTGTGTAGATAAAAGGATTGTAAATCATATAAAAATACAAAAAACGATCCAAGGTTATATGCATTGTTTGTTACAAGAATTTTATATTTTAAAATTTGGCCATACATTTCTACACTCGATTAAAGTACAGAATAATGATTGAAAATGACACAGTTGAAATTAAAAATTTTAATAAACTGTAACATTGTTTTGCAATGTTTCACTTGTATAGTTTTATATTTTTTATACTTCTTTCGGAACTGATTCAATTGACAACGTCCACAATAACGTTGTCGTCTACCCTTACCCTAAAACTATAGATAAAAAAAATTAAAACATTGGTAAACAACAATAAATACTTTTTAAAACACACACATTTTTTGTAAAGGTTAAATGAAATCGCATATGACCAACGTATACTTCACAGCCTTTTTAAACTAATAATACTGCGCTTAATTTTTACTGCGGAAAGTGTACGATAATAATAGTGCACTCTGGTGATCAATTAATGAACTTTTGGTTATATCGCTGTCATAGAGTTTCGTCGCTTAAAATAAAAAAAACGGAACCCTTATAGGATTACTTGGTTGTCCGTCCGTCCTACTGTCTGCCTGTGAAAGTCCTTTCATTCAGAAACGGTTTGATTTATCAAATTGAAATTAATATCGTATACTAAGGCCCACAGCCTTACATTATTGTATATTTTCCAATTTATTGACTCAAGTAACAAGAAGATATTAAAGCGTATCTATTCTTATTTTGATAATGGACATACTTATGGATCATCAAAAAAAGCCTACAACCGTCCCTTAAAATAAAAAAACGGAACCCTTATAGGATTACTTGGTTGTCCGTCATTCCGTCTGTCTATCTGTGAAAGTCCTTTCTCTCAGAAACGACTTCAGATTTCAAGTTGAAATTGATATCCTGTACTAAGGCTCATAGCCTTACACCTCTGTACATTTTCAATTTTTTTGGTTCAAGCAACATAAAGATATTAAAGTTTATCTTTTATTATTTTGATCATGAACTTACTCATGGATCATAAAGAAAACCTACAATCTTGAAAATCGATATAATGGCAGGGTCTTAAACCACAATCTTGAAAATCGATATAATGGCAGGGTCTTAAACCACAAGTAAAGGAAAAAATCCAAAATTCCATGATCTCTAATTCTACTCATGTGTTTGAAATGTGCACCCATAAAAGATATTGTAGGTAATATATTTACGTCCTGAAAAATTAATTTTTTTTAAACAGTTGAATAGTTAAACAGTTAAATATTTGTTAAATAGGTAAACATTTAATACTATGTACCATTAAATGTTTATAAGTGTTTTTGAATATGTACGGAATCCTCGCAGTGTAAACTTTACTCATGCTTGACAGGTCTTTTTTTATTGATCTCTTTTCAATTATCGAGAAATGGTAGAATTATTTAAAAAAGAAACATTGACTATTATGTTTTGAACTATAATAAAAGTTTTGAATGCGGTAAATATATACCAACATAACTAAATACATGAATAGTTTTTTCGTTGCAAATCCCCAGAGCGCACATACTGTAATCAATCAAAATGTTCTTTAATGTCTAAATATTTTGTAGTATGTTGGACTAAACCGTTTTAATAATTCATAAAAACGATAAATTGTTTAGTTTTTGTTAAAAATTGAATTTTTTATTCTCATAACATAGTCTGTTTACATACAATGACTTTCACCATTTTTTGTCCACAAAATACTATCCCCATATTGACAAACAAGTAACCAAAAGGTTTTATTTCTGTCATTTCCAAGTGACATCTATATTTCTTGCATGGGCCTCTATGTTCTGTTTTAATTTCTAAAACAAACTTGAATTTTTTTACTGTCCTAATTTATTATATTTTATAAAAATGAATGGTGGCACATTAACATAAACCAAGTATTAATTTTTATAGTGCTTCACAACTCCGTAAACAAAATTTTAACATTTTTAAGATTGTCTTTAATTTATAAATACATATATTTATTTTTTTAAACTGATATATAATGCAAATGCTGTAGCTTAATAATATATAACCCTCAAATGCTAACATGGAAAGCTACTTGCTTAACATTGCAACCGCCGCCGGGTCGATTATGCCCCATGCGATGGTAGTTTCTATCACTTATACTCTATCACATCCATAACCATATGCTTTTTTTGGCTTTTAATTAATAATTACTAATAATATATGCATCGTTTTTAATCTTACCCGCATCACATGTTTTGAAAAAAAAGTGAAAACGAGAACCGGAACCGGGACAAGTTTATCCCATTATAATAATATTAAACTATTCTATAGATTATGTCAATTTGGATGGTATAAATTTGAGGTAAATATTTGTTTATCTTATACAATTGCAATGAACATAACATATCTAGTCTATAAATCTTATTGCTCATAGAAACAATGCAAACCAAAAATTTTTCGGCGTAAAAAATTCTGCAAGTTTTATTTCCTTTATACTTGCGACTGATTCGCCGCAGAGCGGGGTACAAAGAAAACTCAATTGTTTAATTGTTTTGCGCACAAAAATCAACTAACTGCTGGAGAGCATACACGAACAGGACCTCAAATGCTAATCTAATATCACTTGAAGCCGTTAGTTAAACATCACCAAGTTATTTTTATACTTTCAACCGGTTATTTATGAATACTGAAATCGCTTCTTCAGACAGTATATACTGGACGGCGACTGAAACTGATAATCTAGTCGATAGATTTCAATGCCAAAATATTTTCAACTGTGTCACGGCCCCATCAAATCATGCAAAGCGTAACACGTCGATTTTGTATTGGGCAGATTTAGACAATTTAAAATAATAAATTATACTGTAGCTTGGAGTAAAATTTGTTATGGTAAATTTCATATCAAAATTAAGACATATTTGAAATAATACAGCACTTTTTTATTATAATTGTCTCAGGGTATTTAGTGTAACTTTTCAATAATTGAGGCCGTGCAAACTTGTCCCAGGGGTTAGCAGACATCGGTGATTCTAGCGTTAAACCCCCTTTAGAAGATAAAATATTCATTATTAAATTACATGCAATATACAGTATAATTTATATGCCATAAATTTATTGTCATTCGGACTAGACTTAAAATTAAAAGTTTATCATGCATGGATATTTACGTAATCGCAATTGTATAACTTGTGTGACATACTCTGTCGATAATAAAATCCCGAAGACTAAAGTTTGGTTTGTAATTATCGATTTACAACTACCAATGGTACCGGTTTACATGAGCACTATAAATGTCTTATAATATAGGCATTTTCGTAAAATCTTTTTTACAAAAAAGGGTTCTTATTTGCTATGAATGCGGTTAACATATTTTGCGCAAAAATTGGGACCAACAATACAATGGAGCTGCCCCGTTCGAGCGGAACGCAAGGTTACCTTGCAATAAATTTAATTTTCGAGTTACTGCGAGTTTCGACAATTGCAAAAAGGCACTGACTGAATGCGTCGACTACGTGACTGAGATCATCTACGCGGGTTAAGAGTTTCTAACGTTTTATGAGTAGAAATGTTTTGTTTTCTCCAAAAAAATAACATTAATCCAGTCATGGGCCAAACCTCTATGCCTCGTTGAGCTAAATTTGGAGAGAGTTTATAATTATGAAGTCAAAAACAATTTGCTGTCAACGAGTTTGTAACAACTACAATTTTATTGATTATGTATTTTTTACGTACTTACGTACTTACGTACTTTTTTACGTACTTTTTTATTGATTATGTATTTTTTACGTACCAGCAGTTTTAAAGTGTTTTTGGGAAATGATAACAATTTTTTTTTGAAGTCTTTCAAATGTTATAAATTTTTATGATATTATTAGTAACTTAAGTTTATTAATGGAATATTACATACGTAATAAACATTTAGAAACATACGTCCAATTTAAAGAAGATCGTTTTTGCCTCAAAAGGAAATATAAAGTGAAAGTTTTGAAAATGGAGACGAAACATCATTGATATTTCTTAACACAAATAGAATATTTGTAATTATGGAAAATCTGAATTTTTTTAGAATATAAAAAACCAAATTAATCAGTGATTGGCGATAGTGAAAGGGTAAAAATAAAATACAATGTGTGACCATAATCCAAAACTATCTTCGATTGCGGTCTTCAAAAACTATCTTCGTAAATGCGCATATATTATATTTTTAATATACAGAGAATAGGGTATTTGACTGATATTTCTTTGTAAAAATGTTTTAAAACTGCAGAATAGGTTAAAAAAACCTTGCGATGAAAAAATTATGTATTTTATAAACAATTAATGTTTATTAAATTGAAATAAGTTATTGTGAATTTAGTTTCCACACAAAAATGAGAAAATTAAAATATGCAATAAATTTCTTAAACGCAGTATTTAACGAGATATTAAAAATATTTAATATATTCCCTTATAATGAATGCTAAATAACAGGCCAGTGACGTCATAAGACAGTTTTATTTTGTATGGAGCGTTTTCGCGGGAATCGTAGTTCGTCTGTTTTTACGTCGTTATAATAACTTTGTAATGAAAAGTCCTAGGTACGATATATTTATTTTAACCGCTTTTAATATTATTACTTATTTGATTTTAGTAATAAAAATATAGTCAAATACCATACTGTCAATAAAAAATAAAAATTATAATATGAAATTTAACGAACTACGTAATGTTTTTAGAAACAATTCTAAAAAAATAATGAATATCGATTGCTTTTTTAAAATTGTCATTTCTTGAAGGAATTAAAAATAAACTGTTGAGACATTGACATTCGTTTTGTTGTCAAAATGAATATCTTTTTCGCTCTTTAAAAATTTTATGTAAATTTTTTCGACGACCTCATCGGGTCTGCGAGTTTAATTAGTATGTTACATATGTGTGTAGAGAACACGATCCGCTCTTTGCTTCATCGTGCTGCATCAAAGAGTTCCAAAATAAATTTAAAAAATGTATATAAATAATGAAAAAATATTATTACTGAATGGGTATTATAGAATAATATCTAATTATTTATACTTTTTTTTTCAAATAGGGGGACGCGGACCAAATAACCACTAGATTATAATGAAACTAGTGATAATTTGTTCTTCCAATTTCAAAGGTCAGCCTAAAAGTTTATCTGCTCTATGAATGTGAAAAAAATTTCTAACATAATCCTATTATTTTGTTATGCACATTTACTCGTATGATCTAGAGAAACAGGATACAGATGATTAAAAAATATCATGTATTTGTATCTATTTACTAAAGATCTTCCATTTTAATTATAAAATAAAAAAAAATCGTAATTATGAACATTAACAATAAATTTGATCGCAATTATTAGGGCGGGTATCCATTATGGCGCGCGAGTGTCATGTGTTTCGATCGCGTGGTAGAGATTTAACTTTGCAATTTAAAAAACATTGCGATATTTTAAAATATGAACGGAAAAACAAAGAAATTCGAATTCTGAATAATATGAAAATGTTTGGAAAAAAATGGATACACAGATCCGCATTCAGCTGCCACCACGCAGATTTAACAGTGCCGTCCGCACGTTCGACGAAGATCGATTGAAACGTTCCACATTCAAACAGATGTCAGGTTCAAGTCACGACAAAGACGTGATGGCAGACACAATGTTCAAAGATAAATTAACAGCAATGGTATAATGGTATGCATTGAGACGATAAGGCGAAACTTCTGTGGCGAGTACACGATTCCATTTAAGCGTGGTTCCAAAACTGTAACACGTACATTGATACAAAAAAAAATTAGATTTTATTCTGAGACGTGATCAAGACGTTTATACTATTTTTTGCTAGAGTAAACATAGAATTGCCTTTAGCTATTTCCGAGAAATCGTTAACATTGCTCTTAATCAATATTGAAGCTTTGTTCAGATCCTTGACGCATTCTTTCATTCTTATAATTTTTTTTATGATTTTTATTTCCGACGAAACGGAGCGGTTAGCGCTTGAACCTATTTGTTCTCGTAATTTCGTTTATTTTCATATTACTTTACAATGGCGTATTCGTACTAATCCATAAATATCGAATTATTTTCGAGATCGATCTTTTAGATATATGTTAACAATAAAAATTCCTAGCTGTTTTAAAGCATAAAATAAAAAAAATAAAGGGCAGAATTTAATTAAGTTTTTATGAATTATGAAACTAACAAAAAGATGAAAATTGTTGGTAAAACTAAAATTAGACAGAGCTTTGCACAATGCGAAATGCTTAATATATATATAATTGTCGCGTGACGGTAAGATCCAAAAGTTAGAAAATGTGTTAAAAATGATTTTTTTTTGTCAAAATTTTAATGTAACACCATTTTACATTGACTTAATTTTTTAGACAAGTCACTCGACATGTTGTTTAAATAAAATTAAGTATGAAAATATAACTTTGTCTGTAATGGTTAATAGTACAATTTGTGACAGGGATTTTCACCAAAATTTTTTTTCCGAAATGTTAATATTACATACCTTTATATTGATTAATTTTTTAGACCAATTTCACGACGCGTTTTTTACATAAAATGAAAAGTGTGCAAGTGTGTGTTTTTATATAAAATGAAAATGAAATAATACATTTCCATTTTTCTAACTTGAATATAAGAAATCGCCATGGATGTCTGATATCAGAGAGATTAAACTTTCTAAAGTTATACTTCTTTAGGCGCGTTATGAAAAAGTGATGAGAGTGAAATTTTACGATGCGCGCACGATGGAACAAAAATCGACAGGCACAACAGTAAAGGCACAACACGTTTTTTTTATATTCATACAACTCTAAGTTATATCTGTGTTTTTAAATAATATTTTTTTATTTAAATTTAATACTAGTCTACATAACAAAAAATATTTATTTATTGTGAATATTCGGACAGAAATTTTAAAATATATTTTAATTGTATGTTTCTAAGTAAATTAAGTTTCGGTATGTATTTATTTGCATTATAAATTGTAAGTTATATAAAATTTGATTATTCGATTAAATTTAGATTTTACCAACCATATTTATAATTACGCTCCGGTCCTTTTCTTATTTTATTTCCTGTAATTATTTGCGTACTGAAAAAAGTTATTCTTGTAGTATGTCAAAGACGTATAACTTATAACGTGGGTACACAATTACACACACAATTTTTTTTTCTTTGAATATTTGGAATCAACGCTTGGCTGTGTCATAGGAGAGGACACCTTTATTCATCATAGTGCACACGTTAGGTGCTGCTTCGTTCGTGTTTCGTCTATAAGATAAAGTGACCAGATAAACGTAGAACCTTCTGGTTTAGATTTCTAAGAGTACGGTTCAATATGAATAACAGATATAGGGTTGCCACTTTTTTTAAATAAAAAGAAACAAATTAAAATTTGTACACGGAAAAAGGATACAAGAAAAAACAAATGTTTTTAATCAGGTATTATTAATAAAAAGCTAATATATAATATCTAATTCATTTAATCTAATTTCGTCCATTTAAATTTTTGGTCAGTTTAATGAATCTGAATTAGGTTAGGTTTTATTCATTCATTGTTGATATATATATATATATATATATATATATATATATATATGTATATATACATATGTATATATATATATATATATATATATATATAACCTTTGGGCAATTGTTGAAAATGAGTTAAATTAACGAATGCACACAAATAATATTTCATTCAGACGTATTTCATTTCCCTCATAAAATATAAACATGGTCTATCTTAAATAATGTAGGGTACTTTATTTAAAATATAGGATAACAATTCTAAACCAGCTCCGAGTAGCACTTAACAAAGCCAAGACAGCCTTAACGTTTGCTGATATGCTATAGGAAATAGTATGCAAAACATAATAAAATTATTATGGGGACTGAACTTATTAGGTTATACAATAAATTAAATCTAATTTTCTTTAAATATCATTATATCTATTTTAATATCTCATTCCAAAAAAAATAAAATATCTTCACTCAATAATTTACTCTACGCACAATAATCTTATTACGCGCTCATCAAAACGCTTTCATTAGTATGGAAAAGATGCTCACTAAACTTTACGGCATGATGGCTCTTCAGTATTATATAATGCTGACAAGTGTCCGCCATTATTATTCGAGCCTCTTATCACCTTAATTTCAACTTTTAAACCTGACGGGCCAACAAACGAACCGACATCCGTTCGAGCATCATCGGAGACTTTTTTAACGTTTCGCCGTATTAAAAGGCAAAAAAACACTTAACAATTGGCGGGTGAATAGCAATCGTTGTACGCGAGTGGCGGCGCTTGACGTTTCTTCTCACGCTTCCCGATCGACGTGACAGGTGCCACAATTCACCGTTGAGGTAACGTCATAAGATAATATTTTATGGTGCACAATACATCGATCGATTCGAGTTATAATGCGACATTGACGTAATAAGAAAAAAATATTTAGCCTGGACTATATCCCAACGTAAACACTTTCGAGTAGAAGTTTCAATATCTACTGACATATTCACCGACTTTGTAAGTATACTGGATTTCACAGTATTTCTCTCCACCTCATAGGCGTCATTTTCTCTGCTCAAGCCGTTATTAAAAATATTTATTTGAATGTACTTAATTTTCCAAATATTTAAAGGGGAATATGAAACTGTTAAGAAACATAATATCGGTTCGATAATAATTGTACGGTAACTTAGCTTACTTTATTTTGTTGTATTCAATCAAAATATTGAAATGAAAAAACCTTTCAAGCACGGGTAGAACTCGCACTATCAGGGTTCTGTACACGTTTAGGTACTTATGGACATTTAATGAAACGTATTATGTAAAAATATTAAATCTTAACCTATCTGTCACAGGCGCAAATTATTTTTTTTTTCATGCGATATAACTACAAATTAAGGATTCTCTTACTAGCGAAATTTCATGATTCTAGGTCAATGACAAGTACCCTATAGGTTTTGATTTATTTGCGAGTGTCAAAATATGAGGTATAAATGGCCGTATTTTTAGGATTATTGTTGATGTCATTGACTTAGAAGCTTTATTTTTTTATTATTTAATTTCTTATATATATATATATATATATATATATATATATATATATATATATATATATCATATATAGTTGAAATTAACATCAAATATTGAATATATTTGGCGTTAATTTTACAGATATCTTTACAAATTGCCTACCAATTGATGTTGTCGTACAACAAAACCTAAGTCGTGGTTAAGAATTAACCACGACACGGTCGTGAATAAGAATGGTTAAATAAAGTAAAAATAATACTACATCACGTAGTTTCATTTAGTTATGAATAAAAATTAAGGGATAATGAATTTTTACAAAATTAACGCCAAATATATTCAATATTTGATATTAATTTCAACTTGAAACCTCCAAGCGTTCCTGGGAAAAAGGCAGACCGATAAACTTGACAGACCGACAAACGGACAACGAAGTGATCCTACAAGAGTTCCTTTCTTTCGAGGTACGGAACCATAAAAAACATAACCGTAGTGTAATTCTTGGGGATAACTAAATATTGATGATTTTTTAACAATGTCATTGATACTCAATCACCATTTTGTTAATTACTGCTTGTTATATCATGTAATGTAATAATTAAAATCTCTAACTATCACCATTACAAAACACACAAGGTTTTCGAAATATCGGAAAAAGTCATACGACTCCGATATGTTTATTCGATTCGGGGTAATAGTCAGAATATAGTGATAGATGTGAGGAATACTAATATGAGAATTATAAACATACATTTACAGAACGTGCCGTAACGATATTCTATTCATAGATTAAATAAATAATAATACATATAATTAGATACTATTCTCAACACTAACTATAAACAAACATTTAAAGTAAATGCCATAACTATATTCTATTCATAAATTAAATAAACAGTAATACATATACTTAATTAGATACTATACTCAACACTAACTATAAACAAACATTTACAGTACATGCCATAACTATATTCTATTCATAAATTAAATAAACAGTAATACATATACTTAATTAGATACTATACTCAACACTAACTATAAACAAAACATTTACAGTACATGCCATAACTATATTCTATTCATAAATTAAATAAACAGTAATACATATACTTAATTAAATACTATACTCAACACTAACTATAAACAAACATTTACAGTACATGCCATAACTATATTCTATTCATAAATTAAATAAACAGTAATACATATACTTAATTAGATACTATACTCAACACTAACTATAAACAAACATTTACAGTACATGCCATAACTATATTCTGTTCATAAATTAAATAAACAGTAATACATTTATTTAATTAGATACTATACTCAACACTAACTATAAACAAACATTTACAGTAAATGCCATAACTATATTCTATTCATAAATTAAATAAACAGTAATACATATACTTAATTAGATACTATACTCAACACTAACTATAAACAAACATTTACAGTACATGCCATAACTATATTCTGTTCATAAATTAAATAAACAGTAATACATTTATTTAATTAGATACTATACTCAACACTAACGTTAAATTTACGGGGCCATAATTTAAACTATACGGTTATGGTTAAAACGTGTTTATAAAATAACGACTATGCATTTTACAAGGACATTAAAAAGAATTTACTGAAACAAATTAAAAGATCATTTCGACTAAAAACTATTATAAAACTATATGCTCAATGCGAATTGTTAAATAATATTGATAAATAATATTTGGTGAAACTATAGCCATCTTGTGCTCCGTTACTTATTTACTGTGTGACTTTATTTATCCATTTGATGACCAATTCTTACCTCCCTGATATGGCGACTTTTTTCCTCTATTAAATTTGGCCACGGAGATTAATCTTAATATTGTGAAATCAGTCACAGTAAATAAAAACATGGTTTCTAACAGTTATCAGAAAAGGGTATAAATTATAAAAAAAATGATAGTAACTTCGAGGGAAAGTAACTTTAAGAACATTCAACATAATTGCCATAAAAAGAATCGTCGAAAATTGCACTCAACGCTTTTTTTAATATTATATTCTGGCAAGAAGTTTCCTGTTCATTATATTGAGGAAGCTATAATAAGTAAAAATATTATTTATGACGTTTGTTTGATGAATGTACAATTTAGTATAATCGCTGAGTACACTAATGGGTATTCCCCTTTACCAAATGTAGCGTAAAACTTAAAAGGTCAACGTCCCCGTATGATATGTGACGTCACTTATTTTCGCAGAACCATTGAAATTTTGTCATATACCGGAAATACGTAACGACTGAAACCAAAAAAACTATATAAATTAATAATTTTCATAGTTTTCTTTATCCGTGTAAATATGAAAATTGGAAATTAAGAATAAAAATAAATATGAAATAATTATAAAATCTTCAGGAAGGAAAATATTATAAAATATTTATATTTGTAGTCCGCTTATCAGACATTTTTAAGGAATAAATTAATATTATAAATAGATTTATTTTTACTGAAATAAATCTGGAGTGATCCTTGTCAATACTCAAAAAATATTCACTCCAAAGAATATTTATTTCAATTAAGAAAGAAAACCGGAAAAAATGAACTTATTATCATACCCTTAATATACAACTTATATCAAATGGGAAATAATTTCGTTTTACAAAATAGTTATCTATTTTTATGATAAAACATATATACTATACTTACATAATAATTTCGTTTTACATCATTTTTATGGTATAGTTGAATAAGTAATCTGCAGGAAGGAAGGAAGATTATTTTTAAATGTCACGTAAAAAATTAACAAAATCTCTTTATAAATTTTCTTGACTCATGTCAACGTTATATCGAACTATGCACGTAGCAAGAGAACAACATGTAGCATACACGCAAATGACGCGCTTCACGTGATACTCAACTTTGATTTAAAGGTGACTTGGCCACTTGCCACTTTTTAAAATGTCTAGTCAGAATCAAATTATGTGACAAATATTAAAATATTTAAAATGTCAGACGATTCTAAAACAATACTGAAGTGAAGAGCCAAAAGTAAAAGAAAGATTGCTTTAGATTTTTAATGTTAGACTGTTGTACTAAATTTGGACATCTCTTCGCTATTCAAAAGCAAACAGTCAGATTAAAAAGAAATAAACATATGGACAATTATATATCATAGGAAAGACAACGAATTTAATGGTAACACAGACGTATGTAGCATAGTTATTTTTGCCGCCATGACTTCTCGAAAATTTTGTGTAATTGTGTTCTTTAATTAATTTTGTATTTGCGGTTTTGGAACGAATGTAATTGTATATCTATTATATGACGCATAGTTATTATTGTTGTAATGTCTATTTTGTACTTATTGGTAATTTTTTGTAATGAACAATTTTTTTTCCGTAAGTGATGAAATACGTGACGACGGCGCGAAAACGTCACTTTTATTTACGAAAAATATTAGCAATTATATATAATTGTGCATATAGGAATAAAAAAACTTCATTACAGAAACAAAAAAAATATTTATTATTTGAGATAGTAATTCTCTACATTGTTGTATATTCATTTGACATATGCAACATTTTGCCGTCACATCCAATCGAATTTCCTCCGTTTTGGATTTATTTTGTTTTTTTTTTTATGCAATATACTTATGTTTTATTATTGCTGAAAACATAATTTCCTGCTCGTTCAGAGCGACATATAATGTTTTTGGTATATTTCCTTTCATAAACAAAGAAAATACGTAATTTCACATTCGTCATTTTTTCGACTTTTTCTAAGCCATTACAGTTGAAAGTTTTTAAAGTATTTCAAATACTTTATAATATTATTTTTTCATTCCTAATTGCATAAAGGACTTCCGTTTGTTGCTTTCAAATAGTCGTATTTCGCGGAGAGAACTAAGATGGCTCACCAAAAACTTAATGTAATTTGATACAGATACTTCGACTATTTTATAACTACACTTCTCTCTCTCTCTCTCTCTCTCTATATATATATATATATATATATATATATATATAATTTTATTACAATGGAGTAATTACTTTCCAAGTTTTACCGACATGGTGCGAGCGCTGTTACGAGCGCGATGTTTTTATAAGTAGTGACGTTCGAGGGGTTAATTTAATAACTAATGCCTTAAACTGCGTATTTTCAAACTACGCGTTTATGATAAAAAATAAAAATTACCATATTTGTTTACACGAAGTACAACTTAGATGTCATACGACAGGTCATTTACAAGGAAACCTTGCCGTAAGTCCTAATTGATGATGCAGATGACACCATAAAACAAAAATGTAAATTAATCTTATGAAATATTTACAAACATTCCAAGTGTACAGTGTCAGCACCAGTGCGAGAGAATAATTTACGAATGCCTTGGAATGGACATTACACGAATAAACGGTATTAATTTATCAAATAAACAACATTCCATCTTCTTATTTCTCGCTTGGAGATTCTAGAAATGATTAAAAACCTGTTCTCTTGCAGCAGACGATTATAAATCGCGATGTGCGAGTTGCAACAAGAAGTTATCATACGATTATATACTACGATCTAGTGCAGTGGCACATAAACTATTGCGTTCAGGGCATTATTATCTTTAGAAATTACCTAAAAAATTTAAGGATGCGTACAACATACACTATAAGATTTCATTTTATAATTTGGTAGATATAAAAATTAAAAAAACGAGTGTGCTTTAGGCCACACGACGGAAGTAAAACTTCAAATTCACAAAGTATGAACTTTAAAATTAATTTAAATTTTATCGCATATTTATATATATATATATATATATATATATATATATATATGTATATATATATATATATATATATGTGTATATATATATATATATATATATATATATATATATATATATTTCATGCACTGGCTATGAGAGGAAGAGAGAAAGAAAATGGGTGCTCGCACCTCTCTCTCTTGTCCCTACAGTAATATACGAAACGTAACTCTCTCTCTTTCTGTCTTCACTAATTTATATCTCCTTCTCAACTTCCGTTCGCCTCGCCCGATCACACTTTTCATAACGCCGAGAGTCACGCATTCACCAGCTTACTCCCCAAGTCAAGCGTGCGTAAAAAAGTTTTACTTCAACAACTTTATTAAATATAATATTTTTTTAGACTATTCACAAATGTTACTTTTATTTTTCACCATATAACAATATTTTGCTCTTAAAAAATACTTATAAATACTATATTGGCCAATAATGATTCATAGGTGTAAAATATCATGAACGTCTTTAAAAAATATTAGGTAAAGGATTATTGTTGAAATGTTCTCGGAAACTTTAGGTAAATTTCCCATATAGATGATATTTTTTTATAATGTTAAATAAAAAAACTATTAAAGTTTCGCATATGAGGTGGAACACGTTTTTTGCGGACATTTTCCGCAATACATTTGCAACAAAAAATTCTAAAAAGTATAATTTTTAAATCCTTAAAATTCGCCTTTTCCATTAATATTCCATACGACAGGAGATAAAATTGCTTACACCAAACTCCCCCACCCCCTAAATTTTCCGAGAAATATTTTTCAGATTTCTTTTTATTTCAACATTCCACGTTAATCAGTTTCATAGGAAAACAATTGTTGCAAATGGCACGAATGGTGATTAATTAGAGCTCCATTTTTTTCCCTCGAATCCTTAAAAATTTCGTGTCTCTTCGTTGAAATAAACATTATTTAATTTACTTTCAAATTAATATTAGTAATAAGACTTAAAATTTCAGAATATGTATAGATTTATGTGTAAATTCAGCTATAAATTACAGCCAAATTTACGTGCAATAAAAGTTCATGTGAAAACGTTACTTCATGTGTAGAACATGTAGCGAAATCGTAACAATTTTGTATTTGCACTAATTTTATTTTAAGTGACGTGTTATCCAAAACGAATAAGTACCAAAAGAACATTTTTCAGAATTTACGTATGTCTTTTTGTAGCTCAGACTTCTAGCTATAATTTGCAATATAAATAAACAGCATCAAGTTGTAACGCTAAAAAAGTAGGCTTTAGAATGAAAACATACAAAAGTCAGCAAGTGTCTGAACGGACTATAAAACCTAATGTAAGTCGTCGCTACTATTCAAAAAAATTGTAAATAGTCATCGTCTCAGTTTAAAAAAAAAAGTAGTAAGTTTATTTTTTCATATCTTAAAATGTATTCGAGTTAAATCACTAACCAGTGCTAATATTCTTTGACATTTTTCTCTAAGGACAAGCTCTTGTTTTAAAGTATCATTTCTATATATTTACATTTAAACAACCTGATGAAAACATAGTTAAGTCACTGATGAAAACCTAATCGTATTTTACGTGAGAGCACCGGATTGTGACACTAAAAACAAAATTCACTACTTCATAGGCCGAAAGCGGCTGGTTATGTCTGGGTTCAACATTTTCTGTGTTATACACCTGATACCACCAAGTTAATGTCATTTTGTATAGCGTTGAATTACAGATGAAGGGCAACGAAAAGGTTATAAAAACTTATATAACTTATGGACTATTCTAAACTTACGGGAGAAATCCCAGCATTTCAGTATACCTAACGTAACAACACTATACATTAGTAAGAAACAGATTTGGAGAATGATTTACTAATCGCATTCCTGTAACCGGTTAACAACAGATAACAGTTGGCTACAGTTAAAAATACAAATGAAAATATCGTTCCCCTCGAGAAACCGATTATATTTAACATGTTAAGCAACTGCTTGTTGTTTATGTAATTACCATTCGTTGAGTTCCCCCTTTAGTTGAATGCTTGCGTGCATTTAATTGCATTAAAAATAATACTGTGTGCTTTTGCTGCACGAGTCAATTATTTTAAGTAACTTCTTTGAGCCAATTCTAAACATACTTGTTTAGCTTGTTAGCTTCTGTCAGGAGTATACCATCCACAGTTTTACCATATTTTACTATTATTTATTCAGCCACTGATCGACAGTGTGATTCTAAAAACTGCCTGTTTGAGGAACCGTTTAAATTGATGAGATAAGAAAAAAGTCATGAAAAAAACATAAGATAAGTATACAAATATTTCAGAAATATGAAGGGAAAATCTGGCAGAGATTTACTCCACTTGCAAAGTAGTCGAGTTGCTGAAACTTTTAGAATATAAAAACATTTTATGATATTTTTTTCAATTCATTTAATGTTACCAAAAAAATCCTCAATAACTCTTAAAATTTGCCTCTTATTAGCTTATTATTTATAAAAGAACTCTTATTTTTGTTTATTTTTATGACTTTCTTGCGTAATAAACGTTTTCAGTAATAACTCTATCCTGAAATCTATATAAACTTTAGATTATTGAATATATTTTACAAACATTTGTGATAATTAGATTACTTTATTTAATTGAAACTTATTCAACCCGTTCTATTACAAATTACTGAGATATAATGCTATAATTTTACAGTTTCTCATTACGGTTAAAAATGGAAAATTTTTCTTAAATCCTGTCTTTCTAGTTTTTCTAATTTAAATTATTTTTGTAAAGCAATGGCACGTACGTGTCCTGTGATTAAAAAAGTACAAATAACAGTAGTGTCTTCACAATTCCTTAATTTTTTAAATTATATTATATTTTTCGAATCTTCTATTTTCTTTTATTTTTTAAAAAGAACAAAAATTAGATTAGATGTAAGACAATAAATATATTATTGAAGCAATACTTCTCTTGACTGACTGGTAAATATGTTTTAAGGTTTTACCCCTGATTTTCTTTGAAATGAATGATGAAATTTGAACTGCAGACCACAAATGGTGCTGTCCATGACATTTATAAATAAAAAAATCCTTTCTTAAATAATACCTTGAAATAATAATAATTTATTATATTTATTATAAATAAGTTGTTTATTTAATTACAAGACGTAACAAATAGAGTTTAAGTCACATAACATAAATAATCATAATTACATAGAAATAGAGAAAAATTTTAATTTAAAAAAAAATCATGCAATTTAAAATATATATATATATATATATATATATATACATATATATATATATATATATATATAATACGATATCACACGAAAATACACAATACAATATTTACGATATCACTAAGAAAATTATTTTAGTACGACCAATGAAAAGTTGACTGTAGAAAAATGGAATGAAAATTTGTCCCACTTATAAATTCTCAGTAATAAAATAAATATTAATAAAAAAATTCGAATTAATAATAAAAATTCGCCTCACAAAATCTCAATAATAAATTTACAAATTCTAAATGAAGTTAAATTTCACGCTATGCCAAATTTATTTCATAGAATTAATTGCCACGCAAATACATTCATTTTATAAAATGCCGCTTTTCCTCATAATTTTCTCACAAATTATATACAGCGTGTATATATAAAGCCAACATTACACAACAGGATGAAAAAAAAATACGAAAAAGTCTTAATAGTCTCTCTAATCGTCAAAATGACTTCATTTAGATTACAAAGCGACTACGCTAACAGATACGGTGACGTTGATGAAGTGGTAATAATATATCGCCCACGAGGTCGTGATCTGCTAATGGCCATGTTTATTGAACTTTTTATTCCTCGTCGTACAACAGGACTGTAATCGTATCTACCAATATGTTATAAAGGATGAAATATTTCACGTAAATAGCTGCATTGTTTGTGGAAAGCTCCCACATTTTGTAAAACATTAAGTTTTTGCGCTTCTATATTTACTTGTTTCAAGAGCAATTGTTATAGTTAATTAAATTAATACTAATTAAAATACCACAAAGCCGCCACATCTATGTAAATATATAGGAACTAAGACCATACATACTTAAAATAAATATATCCATATTTACATACAAATCTTCTTTGAAATAGTAGAAAAAGAAGTGGATACGAAAGGTGGATACGGAAAAGTAAATGTAGTTAGAATAACGCAAGGTATAAATTTTTGAGACGGCATTTGAAGACATAATTTTATAGAGGATTTTGTATGCCAGAGGTCAGCTCATTTATTTATTTATCTACTTTAATTTATCTAATTGATACATATGGCAGACTTATCACTACGAGAGCAATCGCTTACAGCCAATCATAATACCAATCCAGCCCCGTTCGACGAAGGTCCGGGAATCAAATCCTGGTCTCCACGGTGTTCTGCATCGTCAAAGGCCTTGTGATCAACCCAATACACCACGGCGATGACATATTTCAACTTATTTCAGTACTTAGCAGTACACACTGTAAATAAGCGTTCATAGAATAATGCAATATGTTTGATGATGAGGAGGTGAGGGGCCATTAGAAAGTAATTGGAAAGCCTAGAGACGTAAGTCTGGAGTTAAGGTTAATTATATAGGAAAAAAGAACGCATGGATTGCATCGGTCACATTTCTCCAGAAAGTCGGAGTTGCGACCAATAATCACAAAATGAAATGAAGTGTTCTGGGTGTAAGGGCTGCACAAATTTGGAAAACGATTTAACTTATTTAGGGAAACATCAAAAAAATTCACATAGTACACATCTTCGTAATCAATCAAACTCCACTGTACGTCTTTAACATTTACACACACATAGCAAAAGTTTTCTTTAATTTTTTATTCGAATGAAAATTATGTCAGATCTATAATCATGTAATATTTGAGCAGCCTATGTTAATTTGGAGCGCGCGGGATTTCAGAGATTATTTTTCCCTCTTATTCTGCCCCTTGTTCCGTTCCACTTCATCGACATTACGATTATTTAATTGAAAGATAACTTTATTAAACACTAGCTGTGCCTACGACCTCATTGGCGTGAAGCTAACCCCCAAAATAAATTACTATCGACCTCATTCGCGGGGAATAAGAGAAGTTATTAAATTTTTTTTCTCTCATATGTTCCTCTTGAGTATAAACTATTATCATACCAAATTTCACCTAAATCCATCCAGTAGATTTAGCCTGATTGACGAATAAATTAACATACAGACATACAAATTCTAAAATCAGATTTTCTGGCATCTATTGTCATTCTTTACGCTAAGTCGATAACTTTTTTTAACTTTATTTTCCATGTGCAGAATTCAATCTATTAAAATGTTATTATATGTATAGATTTTTTGAATGGTTACAAAGGTCGCTCATGATTTATTTTATAAAAAAAAAGTTTAACAAAAATTTTGCAAATAATTTTTTGTTAAAAAACCGCGCACGAAACTGTTTCGTACAAAGATTCAAATATTCGATTTTAATAAAATTGTATATTATTCAACTTTCATAAATGACTTCTCTTGTATATAGTTTATATGTTGCAACATTGTAATCCTACTGATATTGTGAAATATCGTCCGATAAGTCTTATCCTTAGTATATATAAACTGATTTTACTTGGACTGCAAAAAAACATCGCGCCAAAATTAGACGATTAACAGAAAACACGGTATTTGTTGACTACCAAAAAGCATTTCGTATCAATATATTTATTAATACATTAGGAGATACAATTATGGGATGGGATAAATAATTTCGTAAATTTGTTTACGGTTATTTGTTTTTACTCTTTTCCTACATAAATGAGTTTTCATTCTTACTTTACACGACAGTATTAAAAAAAATGTTTGTCATCGTTTTAGCCACAGTTTAGCAACTCTTTCCTCTGCCGTTCTCTCTTTCGTCAGTAAATACATATAATACTAAAATGTTATAATAACTTATCGAAATAATTTAGTGTCAGCGAACTCTATAATCATGTAACATTTGACCAGTCTATGTTAATTTAGATTTTAGAAAATTATGACAAACAATTCGATGAAAAATGCTGGTATGATACCATAATTATTCAACGAAATAATTACGGTTTCATATTAATTAATTAACAGATTAGTTAATTTAGATTTTAGAAAATTATGACAAACAATTCGATGGAAAATGCTGGTATGATACCATAATTATTCACCGAAATCATGACAGTTTCACATTAATTAATTTACACATTAGTTAATTTAGATTTAAGAAAATTATGACAAACAATTCGATGGAAAATTCTGGTACGATACCATAATTATTCAACGGAATAATTACTGTCTCACATTATAATAAACAATACATTACGAGAAACATTTTCAATTATAAAAACGAATACTCTATAAAAAACTTGATTAAATGGTTAAATTGTTAGCTCAAAACACGGTTAGTCGAATAATCTGGAATTGGTAACGTATGCAGAATCATTGGTAAGATAAATAACTGTTTAGCTTTAATTTGATTACTGGAATAAGCCAGACTTGGCAGTACCAAGCCATTAAATTAATATCATCATAATGAGAGTTTCCATTTTAACAATCACTAGATAACAGTTTTATGACGTAAAGTCCTATCAAACGCTGTTACCTTCGAACAGCAATTAACGCTGGAATAGCAAATATCGATAAAATGTTTAAGACAATGAAATTACATTTAAAAGATCTTTGAAATTTGACATTTGTTTATCGGTAGTAAACTAGTTTTGATAAAATAAGTTTACTAAGTTAAAACTAATACGTCCATGATTTGCTCCTGGATTTTCCCGGTGCCGTAATTTTCAAGAAATAATCGATACTGTGCCAAGTACTCACTGCTAGCTTTTAGCAATTTATTTCCCGTACTTTCGGTATATGATATTTGAAATTACTATTTTAAAAGTAAATTAGCTTAAATTAAGAAAGAAAATCACTGCTGAATGATGGAAGTGTTTGACGTGATGTTTTTGTTTTAACATTTCTAAGTTTAGAACATACCTTTGTTAATTTTCTATTCATATATTGTTTTTTCCCTAAAAGATCTTACTACCGTATTCCCAAAATTAATGGCACTGTGTTTAGATACTGCACCAGCAAAGTCATTTTTATAACATCCTAAACATTATTTATTACTAGTTTTATTTCAATTAAAATAAAAATAGGAGAAATTCGTTTTCTTGTAGCGTAAAATTTATTTTTGACCGTGTAAAGTATCAAAACTATCACAAAAAATGCAAAACAGTTACAAATAATAGATAAGCTTACGGAACAACGACCCAGTACCGATAAATAAAACAATTCAAATAGAGTACCGCCTGAATACCGCCACTTGACTTGTTGCTTCTTACAGTTGATTACTTAAGGAAATTACGCTGTTACTTATTGCCGAGCAAACTCACAGTACATCGTTTTATTGTGCGATTAGACTAATGTAATCCGTCCAATAAGTGGGCTGAGACAGATTCGTGCCGCGCGTGTCAGACGAACTTATCTTGTCGTAAATTTGCATTATTGGATACAAGCTTATCGTAAATTAAAGACTATCAAACACCGTTTAATATCTATTCTACGGTACTTACTGTAAATCTTATGCTTTACAACGTATTATACATAATTTGTGATGGGATTATAACAACATCTCCACGGCTGCAGCGGGTTATTTTATAGTCCTGTTCAAAATCACTGTTTCTTTCACTTTTATTTATTTTGTTTTATTTTGATTTGCTTAATAAATATGTGTAACAAAAAAGCTTAACTTCGATCAAAAGAGCTATCAGAATTCTTTACCACGTTATATCGTTTCAGATAATACCGCACAGTGTCCCAACCTTTTGTATACTTGTAATTCACGAATTAAACAAATAATAAAGCATTACCCATAGTTTTTTATAGCATATCTCGATGTGAACTAAATATTTTTGGTTCTATTTTGGAGCGAACCAATACTCAATCAGAAATAGTCTCCACGTAACCTAAATTGTATTGCGATAGACGGTATAAAAATATTGAAAGAAATTTATAACAATGAATCTGATTAGCCAATATAGAAGAGTACCCTCGTTTTGGACATTCCTCTGTTAATCAAATATGTTAGAATTGGCAATGTCCGATAATTTAACTTGCATTTCCCTTTTGACATCCATCAAATGATAGCACCGTGCCTGCCATAGGCTGTCAAAGACTGCCTATAATTAGGTGTATGAGAATGGAGACTGACAAAAGCCCATTTAGTGTTGGGTGACACAAGAATATAAATGACACTTTTATGTAGAGAAAATTAAAAAACAGGCCGTCTAAAAGTTTTATTTAAATCCACAATCAGACAAATCTTACATTTTTATATAAAAAGTCAGGTTATTTTTTATAAAAGTTTGTAAATTCTAATTCCTGGTAACTTTTTGAACTAGCAACAAGAAACAAAATTGTATATCGCGCCCATTATATTCTCTATACGCAGATATAACTAATTTATGAACTCGCAAGCCTGTCAGATTCGCCGAAAAAAATATAACCCGAAAAGAGCAAAAAATACATTAATTTTGACAACACGCAACAAATTTCAATGTCATTTAACAGTTTATTTTTAATAAATTAAGCAATGGCTTCACATTAAAAAAGCAACTGTTGCTGATTATTTTTGTAAGCGTTTATAAAAAGTTATTGTATGTCTCATTAGATTTTATTCTTATTTTTTTATTAACATTTCTTGGTATATTGAGAGATATATTATAATAAGCTCTTTTTACCTTGTATTATGATTAAACTTTACATTCACTGTTTGCTCTTTCCTGATTGTCAATCGCAGAATTGTTTTGTTTTTTATATTTTAAAAAATACCAGCTTATATAAACATAATTTTCTGTTTCCATAACGCTAGACCCATTTTAATCGATCTCGTTTGATCATTTATTTATTTAATTTGGTAGATTGTTTTTGTTTTTAATGTTACTAAAATGCTGTGCAGTGGCAACATCAAAATTATTTATCACAGTTTTCGAGTTCACTTCCCATCATATTACGTTTTCTTTGAATATAACCCATCATATTACGTTTTCTTTGAATATAACACATCATATTATAGAATATCCATTATCTTTATTTTAAAATAATTTTTCTTTCGGCTGCAAAATGAATAAACAAGACTCAAAGAGTTCAATTTTAGATGATCTTGACCCTTCAAAAAGTTTTCTTTTTTCCGTTTTACTATAACTCCTCTGTTTAGCTCACGCTTTGACGCTGTACGTAGAGAAAATTTCACTTTAACTTTCATCAAAAACATTATACCTCTAGCTAAAATGTCTCAGTGACGTCCGATGTCAAGTTTCATTAAATCCCAGGGAAACCCTTATTGAAGCTGTACGTGGTTTATAGTTTTGTAGAGAAAATTTCACTTTAACTTTCATCAAAAACATTATATCTCTAGCTAAAATGTCTCAGTGACGTCCGATGTCAAGTTTCATTAAATCCCAAGGAAACCCTTATTCTTAGTAATAACTTTCATAACCAAGGTATATGTGAAGATTTGCACAACATCATTGAGAAAAGGAGATATACATGTATAATCTAATGGCATGTATAATATATAATATAACTTCATACGTTATGATACTAATCGTATTAATTTCTAAGCTTGATTTAATTATGTCTTAAATATATTTATTTACATTATTTACTTTAGAAAATAGGAAGAAATAAAAAGTCAACGTGTTTTATCCTAAGGTTTGCATCTTGGATATATGTTTGTATTAATGTTAATAGTAAAAATATTATCAACAGAAATATTTTTTAAATTGGAGAAGCATGCCTGACTTCGTTGTCATTACATCCATGTGAAATATGTGAAAAGGTTTTTTCTAAAAAAGGTTTCTAATGTCAACCCAAGAGGTTTGTAAGTGGTCAGTATATGAAGTTATCTGTACTTTTCCATAGTTGGAAGTCATTTAGGTAATTAGAGTGATTTCATTCATAATGATTTCAAAACTACTCCAATTTTTTTCAGTAAGATATTTTTAGAGACTTTGTTGAAAATGTTCCCAAAAAATTTGTCAAAATATGTATTCTCAAGTCACTGAAACAATATTACTCAATTACGTATGCTTCCGTTTACTTTCTAAACTAATTCCAACTCACGAGCACATACAGAAATTAGACCAAAGTCAAAATTAAAAACGAAAAAAATTAATTTCACTCGTATCTCTTGTTTACATCTCGTATCCATTTATCAGTATCTGCCTCTTTAACAAACAACTTAATACCGTTTCGCGAATAAAAAAAAAACAAAACGAAATCACACAATGTTTCCTGTACCGCATGCCAACCGGATTTTGAATACGTCCAGGTAATTTAATTCATCCTTCCTGAGATGCCAATTAAAACCGTCGAATACCGGTTTCTGTCTCCAGCAATCAGGTCCCTATCTCAAACCGACATCTTGGCAGCTGTCATTCTTTATTACTATTTGAATATACGCTCAACTTACGTCGTCATTTATCAGATGACTTTATTGGCACCGGATGTCGCGGTGCACGTGAAATACGGTAACTGGACAACGTTTTGTTCTTATCTTCGCCTCTTTACGATGCGATGAGAATATAAATAAACAATGAAAACGGTGTGAAATTTAGATTGTGCGATGAGATTGGAAGATAAAGTGGTTATATGTTTAATTTGAATTGTACTTTTTGTTATCAGATCGTGATAACGGTTTCTGTAACCGTTTGGTTGTTTGCTTTAAGAAACTTTACAGCATGGCCGTAACGGAGTTACGAATTTGCATACTAAGCGGTTATGGACACTATCTGTAGTGAAATGCTAATCAAATGTTAACGCGTTTTTGGTAAACTTACTGTGTTGATGAACGAGCAGTTGACATGGTGGATGATAATAATTACTATCATTAAAAATGTATAAGTGTTTACTGTTCTTAGAATGCAATGAACAAAATTTGGAAAACCTCATTCGGAACTTTTAGTCTTTTTTCTCGTGAAATATATTTTTCTTCTTCACGCAGACCTACAATTTCGACACGGCCCTTTAAACTTTTGCAGGCTTTGGCCTCTTACACCATTACTCTCTATCTGACTCGATTTTTCGCCTATCTTCCCCACTTGGTGAGCTTTACCATCTTCCTGAGGTGTTCCTCCACACAATCGATCCATAGTTTACTGCACCTGCCTCTTGGTCCCTTTTGTTGCGGCGTCCATCTGGTTATAGTTTTTGCTGCTATGATGTCCGGCATTTTTTCAAGATGACCCGCCAATCTTATACGCTTTGACTTACAGAGCCTAGCAATGGTTTCTTGCCCCATCAGCGCTTCCAGTTTATGGTTAATTCATCTACGAAATGTATCATCCATCCCTCTCTGACCTAAAGATTTTTCTGAGTAACTTCTTTTCAGAAATGGTAAACCTATGTTCATCTCTCTCGGTAAAGCCCAGGTCTCACATGCATAAATCACAATAGGTCTCTTGATAGTCCAATAGATGATTAACTTTGATGCTGTGCTTAGAAGATCTGGGCTGATATATCTCACAGTAAATTACTTCGTTCGACAGGTTATGGATGCTGAATATATTGATCGTTAGTTGTATGAAAATACGAGTACTCAGTTGAAATTTTTGCGGCACAATATTGTTTTCGAACCTAAATAAATTTACAAAATACCGCAACTGCTAGAGATTTTTGAAGTCGATGGCAAATCGACGATTTTCATTCTCCCTTACGTACTACACACAGATTATTGTTACATTTCACTTGGCGAATTTATTAATTTTGCTATATATTGTTTGGGACCTCTATCTAAAGAAACTACTTGCAAACTTTCATGACGATACATGTAAAATCACAGAAACTGTGAGGGACGGAAGGATGGATCTTAGAATACAGTAGGGTTGTTATATGTTCTCTATAGGGAAGGAGAGCGTTCGTACCTGTATGAGATGGATGAATCTGACGCAATTATAAAGCTTCATATTTTGATTAAACAACCCTATTTTGTATTTTGTGGCTTGTATTTTTTTACTTTCGTTTTTTTTATTTATTTAAATTTATTTTATTTTATTTTGATTTAAATATTGTTTACTTGTACTATGCGTATCATCATCCAAACTAATTAACTATTAAGCTGAATCTGTTTCTGGTGGCGATTTTTCATACTCTTTGAAAGTTTGTATGGTTAATATCTGTCGTTAACGACGCGTTTCATACATATATTTATCTGGAGCCAATTATCGAATCCATTTTGGAAACAAGACGGCTATAATGGCGGCTCTTCGGATTGGAGCGACGGACGCGGGGTCAGCGACCGGCCCGCGGCCGCGGATGCTGTCATGAGTCCGCGCATGCAGCCGGGCACGAGATGCGTGACACGCAAATCTTGGCAGCAGTAGGTTGATATACATTTTCAATCAACGTCGTACAGAATAGAATGTGGAAAACTAACTCCACGTGAGCGAAAAAAGTGAGAAAAAAAATAAAATTCACATTGATTTGGAGTATTTTTCTTTTTGAATGGTGCTTTTCTAAGTTCCTTAAGGTACAACATTTCATTTACATTCATTTAGAACGATAGCATACCAACCATAACTTTGAAAACTTCACTTTCAACATCACAATTTAAAAGAAAATCAGAATCTAAAAAATAAAGAATTAGTAAGTAGTAGGCGGTAACTGTTCTTTTATTTTCCAGACCACAATAATCTATCCTACCATAATAACCTGTCGATCCGAAAAAAGGCAACCATCTTTTTTTCCAGTACTTTCCCCACTGCACAAACTACCTCATTGTTTTGGGATTGTAACAGGTTACTTAACTTTCGTCACCCATGGTGATATAGAATGCAGCATTTGAGCGATCTGCATCGAAATTTTCCAACATTTCGCGACACCGATCAACGCGACATTGTATTAAAGCTTTGGTCAAATCATATGGTATCCACCCACAAACCACAAAGCTTATTCACAAAGCTTACATGTTCATGTAGAATTTTCTCTACTTGCCTCATACCAATGCCTCAACTTGCTTGAATCTGCTGATAGGTTACTCTCATGTTAACATTTATCATTAGCGGCACAGCATTGATTTTGTCTTCAATTATCACTGTTTAGGAACATCTCTTACGCAGATAATTACTGAGAATGGTACGAACACACTTCTCTTCGTTAAACAGTAACGAGATAGGGCTTCACTATAAAACTTTTCATATAGGTTATCAATTAACCTTTCAACAGATTACTGAAGATTTCGACTATTGAAATTCTAATTTATTTTTAATGCCAGGTATAAGCAATTTTATTGCTGCCCTCATATTTGGACGAATAATTTCTAAAACAACACTTATATAAAAACCGTGAATCAGGATATCGTCCTTTGTTTTGTGTCATTTTCCCATAAAATATTTATCCCATCTGATATTTTATATACTATTAACATCATAAACAGGTCAAATTTAAGAGTCTATTAGAATGACCTTGCGTTGTTATTTTTACTCGTCATTTTATATTTACTAAAAACCAAAATCCTGTTTATTCTACTATATTTACTGAAATACTGTTATTTTTTGCGCCACTACTATGATAAATAAATATAATTATCTATTAGTCAAATTGTCTAAGACTGGTTCTTTTTTTTAATAAGAATGTCATTTATTTTGTTTATAAAACGAGTTCCGACTGATTCAGCAGCTTATGTTAATTTGAAGACGACAGAAATTCACTCAAACTCAAAATCGAAAAAAAAACTCATTTAGATTAATATCTAAAAGCAAATAGCTATTTAAGAATTTGAACATGATAGAAACCAGGTACTATTTATTTTTTGTAATCCAATATGTTTGTATAGCTATGTTTGTATAGCTATGTTTTTTTTATATCTAGATGTGGAAAATGTTCAATATTTCCGATATTTCAATTAGTATTATCTATAAAATCTGCAAAATATCCCATCAAAATCTCACACAGTATATGATTCCTATATTAGGGGAAAAAAATCTAACATTAAAGTTAGAAATGCATTAGCAAGTAGAGTACAATTACTTCAAAAGTAGTATACAGGACATTTTCTACATAATATCTGACAACAAAAAGAAAGTTTCATATTAAGGCAGAATGAAAAAAAAAATGTTACAATTGTTGGGATAGAATACTTACAAGAAGTTGTCTCATTTGACAATGGAGAAAACATTTTTAGTCTAATTTTATATGTAGGGATGTGACACAGTGCACCTAGTGTTGCGTACCACTAATAATGTTATTGTGAAAATGTTAATGTTTGTTACCTAATAACTCTGCTATTGAGAAAATGTATATCTCGTGTAATGGATTAACAAGTAGACTGTATTATCCACGGCTTCGCCCGCGTGGAATAATGGTACAACGAAAAACACGTTTTGAATGTTTGTTGTTTAGTCACGCCTAAAAGACACGACACATTTTTATTAAATATCGTAATTATGCCCTTACGAATGAATAATTGAAACGAATGTATTGCTTACTTTTTACTTGGGAAATAATATTTCAGTATTACAATATGTCAATACCGTATATATATATATATATATATATATATATATATATATATATATATATATACATATATATATACATATATGTATATATATATATATATATATATATATACATACATATATATGTATATATATATATATATATATATATATATGTTTGTGTGTGTGTGTGTGTATGTGTGAATGTGTCCACATAAATCTGCAGGAAAAAAGATAAAGAAGAAAAGATCTGCTAATAATACATATGTGCTTCTGAAGTTAGATGCGAAACAGTTTTTCAGTTATTAAATGAGTTTATAAGGCGATTTTTTCAAAGAAATCTATAAGGATAATAAAAAAATATTGTTTTTCACTGCGCTCTCATTCACATATCATAGCGACACATACTTCTAATACTATGGAATTGCTCCATCACTGTCTACCTCCCCTTCCTACTCATACCCAAATACTATGGAATTGCTCCATCACTGTCTACCTCCCCCTCCTACTCATACCCAAATACTATGGAATTGCTCCATCACTATCTACCTCCCTCTCCTACTCATACCCAAATACTATGGAATTGGTCCATTACTGTCTAACTCCCCCTCCTACTCATACCCAAATACTGTGGAATTGCTCCATCAGTGTCTACCTCCCCTTCCTACTCATACCCAAATACTATGGAATTGCTCCATCACTGTCTACATCCCTCTCCTACTCATACCCAAATACTACGGAATTGGTCCATTACTGTCTACCTCCCCCTCCTACTCATACCCAAATACTGTGGAATTGATCCATCACTGTCTACCTCCCCCTTCTACTCATACCCAAATACTATGGAATTGCTCCACCACTGTCTACCTCCCACTCCTACTCATACCCAAACATTATGGAATTGGTCCATTACTGTCTACCTCCCCCTCCTACGCATACCAAATACTGTGGAATTGCTCCATCACTGTCTACCTCCCCTTCCTACTCGTACCCAAATACTATGGAATTGCTCCATCACTGTCTACCTCCCCCTCCTACTCATACCCAAATACTATGGAATTGCTCCATCACTGTCTACCTCCCTCTCCTATTCATACCCAAATACTATGGAATTGGTCCATTACTGTCTACCTCCCCCTCCTACTCATACCTAAAGACAATAAATCTCTCCATGAACACTCCTTTACAATGCCTACTGCCAATTTGTGAAATGACTCTGACTTTTGCATACATACTGCTATACGTCCGCATTCGTATGCCATCTCACAAACTTACCCGTTACATAACTCCATATTACTTTGATTTTGGGACTCAAAAGCAATTTCAGAAGTATATTTATAAGTGGTACAGAATAAGCCAGTTATAATAATTAATATATTTTAGGTATTAAGTGTAACATAAATTGATGTGTTATGCTATTAATACTGGTACAGATAAAAAGTATTTTATAACCATAAAGTGTTTTCCAGTGTCCGCAATGTAATGTAAGCTAATAAATATATGCGTTTCTATTGTAATGTTTGCAATAACTTTTTAAAGCACTGTAACGACTTGAATAACTATAACACTTAGAAAAAGTTGCGAGGGACTTTTATCCCTTAATTCTGTACACTGATACCATGTACCACGCTAACTCTGTATGTACCACGTGTTTACGGTTAGTATTACAAAATACTTCTAAAAATAGTTTTGGAACATTTCCAAATGAAAAATTTTAGATTCCTCCGTATCCTAGTTCATAATGACATGTTAAAAATAGGCAGCGTTATGAGGTGACTCATTGTATCTACAAATATGCCCCGATAGAGTACGTGAACTGGCGGAAGCGTAAAGCATTTTACTGCAAACACTGCTTAGTCAAAGAAGAGCTATTTATAATTTTCATCCGTCCGTCTCAGCCTCATTTTAGACACATATAAGTGTTTCATATGGAGGTTTCAATCATATTTTGCAATATATTAAAAATGTACCTCTTAATGTATCTCTCTGCGTATATAAAGTGTGAAAGATAAACGACAGATATAAATCATAATCTCTGTAAAGTTTGAGAATATTAGGTACTTGTTAGGTCGACTTAGTTACAAACAATACATTACGTATTTATGTAGATATAAATTAACAACATTCAACTAAATAATTATAATAATATTGAGAAATACTAACAATGACTAAATACGGATATATAAAACCCAAATATATACAGTTGTAGTCGATTATACGGATATTATATAAATTGATATTCATGTAATATCCGTATAATCGACTACAAGTGTATATATAAATAAAACTTTTATATAAATAATATTTTTCTAAATCAGTGTAGTATTTTTGTTTTTAAGGCATGGACAAAATACAGCTTTCCGCCATTTATCAGCTAAATGTAGAAAAGCACGAATGAAATGGAGAAAATAGTTGAAGTCGGTCATACCAAAAAAAAATAATTTTTCATTATGAAGTTGTAAAACAAATGTTAATTATTTAAAATTTGACGAAAACCATATATATTATTTTGAAACAAAATAGCAATATTTACATAAAAATACCGACCTCAAAATATGTGATTTATATGTACCCAACAGAAAATAGTAAACATCTCTAAATCTAGAGCATTTTTTTGTATTGTTTGTTTTTATAAATTTTCAAAATACTTTTATACGACACACAACACCATATTTATATTATTATAAATAATTTTGCTTGAATATAACGTGTACACTATGGAGACTTCACTTGAAAAAAATTACATTACTGTAACAAAGTGTTTATGTGTTTACCACCATAGGGTACTAACGGTCCATTAGACATTCCCTATTGGGATGATGAAGTAGAGAATATTTCGAGAGAACGGAATAATTTGTCGCAGTCATCACAAATTCTGTGCAAGTGGCGCATGGAGCGGGTGGCATTCGAACGATAGATACGATCGCTCTATCGGGCACAAAATACTGCAACAGAGTTAAAATCAGCCCTATATTGTATAATTTACTTATCGTATACGTTAGCTAACGCACGACAATAACTGTTGTCTTAACGTTCGCTTTAAAAGGGGGCATGCTGTGAAGCACTAGCTTTACCTTAATTTGTCGTTAAAGTAAGACCATTTTTCATTAGCTTGAGAGAAAAAAATAGCATCATATAACTTTACGAGCAGAGAGGAAAGGACGGAGCTATTTCGTCGACAATGATAATTCTGTACTTTATCTATGGATAACAGGAGATGCATTTTCATAAGCTATTTTGTTTTGCTGCTCGTGAAGTAATTTTTGTTAGTCGTATCACTTTCATTATCGCTCTCAAATTGTGAATTACAAATTTTATTATTTCTTTAGACAGTCGAAAATATTTTACAAAAATATTATTTGATAACGTTTGCGATGTCAATCAACCGTTGAACAGTATGAGATTAAATTTTAACACAGTATAACGATATTTGTTGGTATATAATTGAATACATAATAAAGTATAAAAATTAATGGTTTAATTTTTTATTTCGCCCAATTAATTCTAATAGTAAGACTAAATTTAATAAATTATCCAAAGAAATGTTTAAATAACCTATAAAGTCAACCGTAACGTCTGCTGTTATAGCTACCTTTACGTAAATTGAAATAAGCCGCCATTTTAAAGTACGTAACTGTCAAAATAAAGGTTTCACAATGATACAGTATGGAAACGTCTGCTTAAAAACTAATAACTCCATAATGTTTACGTTATTTATAAAGTAATATGATACAACATAGGACCGAATGTCGGACGGCACTACTCCACTCACTATGACAAATATTATAGACCAGGGTAACCTCCAATTTAATAAGCTCCTCATGTGCAATGTTATTTTATTTATTTTTTATTTTAGCGTATTTATTAAAATAATAAAATGAAAATAATTACACAAACTATAATAAATTTAAACTAAATTAAAATAAATGAAATGGTGAAAACTGAAATGATGAAATGATGATGAAGAATTATGTTAAACTAAGTAATATAAAATCTACTCAAATAAAATCAGATAGCGAATCAAGTAGTGAGTAACAATAAGCTCAAATCAAATACAATTTTAAATAAATGGACAACTTAAATAAGTTAAATAGTAGTAAAAATAACATACAACACAGCGAATGAAATAGTTAATAGTTGGATTAATTATAGGTTAAAATTATTATTTAATGTGTGATAAAGTATTATTACAGTATTAACACAGTTTTAAACGATAGTAAAATAAGTAAATAACTAAGGTACTAAAACTATCAACTGAAGAGTAAATCAAATTCACGGTACGGCAAATTTTACTAAGGGGTTCTATAAACCTGTATCAGTACGACATGGAAGCACAAAAAAGATTAGAAGAGATTTGTTTGATTGTTTTCACGTGGAATATTTATCTATCTGATAGAGAATAGGACCACTATCGATCTCCGTGGTTATGTTTATGCGAAAAAGCTGCAGCATTCTTCATAGCAATTTAGTGACATCGATGCCTAAGGTATCTTCTTTCGGAGTATGTAGACTTCCATGGCCCAGACCACACAAGCATATTTAAGTAGACATCTAACTAAAGAGTTGTGAATTGCTGTGATAGTTTAGAATTCTTTAAATCTTTACTTACACGCAAGATAGAACATTCCTTCATGGCCTCTTTCCTCATATATAACACGTGACTTATATTTATGTAGGAATATCGTATTAGCGTCATATTTATACTTGCATATCATTTCAGCTCAGTTCAATCTAGTCAGAATATGTAATATAGTAAGAATTTCAGATTGAAAGTGTCTAAGTTGAGACTGAACAAGTGCTGTACGCTCTCCGACCTAACAACGTGACGCATTATAATTTGCTTGAGGATTTTGGCAGTTCCTCTCTCATTTTTGTCAGATATTTGTATTCACGTAAAATGATATTGCGTTCATAGATTTTAAATATCTCTGTACACCATTTCATTTGAAAAGAGAATAAACAAACCAATTTGATAGTTCAGATATTGTCAACCTTTTTCTTACAATCGCGTTAGTCATTTAAAATGGATTAATTTGGTATTTGTAATTAAAAATATATATTTTTAATTAATATACACATTTACACCGTAAATTTCAAATAAATTGTATGAAATCTTTCAAATAAATTATAAACATAATTGTTATTTAAAAAAATTATAATAATACCATCAAATTTCTTCTCGCAGTTTTTCCAGGTTTGAGACTAGTAGTCTTAAAAAGCAAGCGTATTTAAAGAGCTGTAAATCACGCTTGGCAAACATTCATCAATCTATCTAAGACTTACTCTTTTAACATACTAACAAAGTATGCTTTAGTTTCCATATGTATTAGAAATAGTAGTTGAATTAAATATTATATTTCACAGAAAAAAATACACTGCACTCCAACGTTAACACAAAATACACCAAAATATATAATAAAAAAACCATAATACATTAATATTTGACAGGGAAAAATTCAACACAGGGCAACAAACAAATCACAAAAAAAATTTCATAGATATTTAAATATTACCCTAAGTATATAAATGTAATTTTTATTACATGGGTAAACATGGGTAAAAATTATTTATTTTCATATTCTTATTTCTATTTTCCATTTCAAATTCCATTTATTTTATCCAAGTTATAATTATTTTAGATAGTGTAAATCCACTTCAAGTGTAGTTCATGACTTTGGTGGACATTTCTGATTTTGCTGATAATATCAATTTTCTTTTGCTTTATTGCCCTTCTAACGCTTAGCAGACATATAGTGATTAAGCTTTGTAAATGCATAGTCAGTAAACTTAGTAAATACATAATGATTAAGCGTAGTAAACACGTAGTGAGTAAGCTTAATAGATACGTAGCGAGTAAGCTTAGTAAACACATAATGAGTTAACCATAGTGGGTAGCTGTCGAGATATTCAGTTAAACCTGTCTAGTCGCGTTAACCATACCCGCCGGCGCTTCTCAATCTTCATTGGATTCTATTAATTGTGATAATATACCATTAGTGTGCAAGTATTTTTGACTGTATAATTTCCTTTTCTCTACTTAACTGAATAGACCTGAAAAAACGGATAGTTAAATAAGAAAAACTTTGGATAGTTAAATAAGAAAAACCGTCCAAACTCTCGTTTAAAATTAAATTACTTTACATATAATAAGTTATCATTAATATAGACTACTTAATTCAATAAATATTTAATAATGCATAATATAATTAAGTAGGGGGCGTATGTATTATTGGAAATATCTCAAAAACTATGATATCTAAATCTAAAATGAAAAAAATCTATCTAAAATGAAAAGAAATAGTTTTGAGATGTTTGTAACTAGCTTTTTTAAAAGATACCCCATAGCGTACACGGAATTTTAATATTTCTTTTTTTTCGAATATATAATTCGCCTCCCTAAAATTTTCATTGAATTTTTTGAGCCTTAGCTATTAATTACCAAAATGTTAAAATGCTCTATTACTCTGCTAAATTTCAAGTTTATACGTCAAGCGGCTTCTGAGAAAACGGATGTGACACATAAAAAGGGACATACGAGTGATCATAAAAGAATTCCGTTTTTCCGCAATGGAGTTTTTTTGAAAAACGGAACCCTAAATGATCACTCAAGATACAATTTATTAACGAATGGATTTAACAAAATCTCACAAATAAAAATTGCCTTTTTTCAGTAACCTTACCTAAACCTAAACCCTTATAACAACTTTCGCATCTTTCACTTAATATGCAATTACTGAAACAACTTGCGAAATACTAAACAAAAAACATTAAAAAAAACAAGAAATAAATAAAAAAGTATAAGAGATTAAGTTAAATTTTGTATATGACGTGGGTTGAAGAAATTTACCGGTAATAAATTAATTTTTTTACATCGTTTTATTCATTGAAACGAATAGTATATTCATAAATATTCATGTCGAAATTTACTATAAATGTTATTTAAATTAAAAAAAGAACAAAAGAAAAAATACTTTTTGTAAAGTTCACTCATACCGAGGAAATAATTATGGAATTAAAATTAAAAATAAAAATTTTTGAAATAACATTTCTTTGGCAAGCGTATTTTTAGCACAAACACAATTGAGAGCCGCTGCTCTTCACGCCTGGCAACTGATATGAATACGATGCGATGCAATGCATGTCGGCGTTCAACTTGTTTCAATTCGGGCGTATTAAAAGAGTGATTAATGCTGACACACGAGCAATATTTGGACATCGAATTGCTGTCGACGGCCTCGGCGTGGCGTGACCTCCGTGTGCCAGTTTCAAAAAGCGAAGAGTCACGCGTGTGACGAGAAAATGTACAGACACGGTAACACATTGTTTTAAATATTAGAGTCGTGTCGCTATTAATACATTGTTAGAGTCCATCAAAATTGAATTTAATAGCTGAGTTTGCGTTAAATCACATAAATCTGAATACTTTAAAAATTAACTAATGATCCACTGCCAACCTCAAGAAAGTGATGTTGACCGCCAATGAATGAAATCGTCAGGTAGTAAAGTCACTTAAAATATGACCTTACCTAGTTGGTTAGTGTCACTCAGACATAGATGAATGCAGCCTTGACAATGTCCAGAATCTGTTCAGATAGAGTTTGCTACGAAATGAAAATTTATCTAAACTGAAAGTAGCCTTCATGAATTCAAGGCCGTCGGAAATGTAATTTGGAGTAAATTCGATTTTTATACAGTTTCGGCAAGATCTTTTTCCATATCCGTTTATTTTCATTCTCCTATAGTGTTCATTTCTTAATATGGTAATCATTTTTCTATTTTCATTGCTTGTATCAATTACAGATAGGATATTCTTTTTCAAAAAGTATTTATCTAAGTCTACATTTTGCTACTGGATTTACATCTTCAAATATAATAGTTCTAAATGTGTTTCAATTTAGGGTTTTATTTCCTTTAGCCAAATGATCTATTATCCCATTTTCAGCAATGTTAACATGCACTGTAAAGTGTATCTCTTCCACACCCAGTTCATTTTTTTCATTTGTTGATGAATCTCTTATGTGAACCTACCAAAGCAACATGATACTTTATCTGCCACTCATCACAACGTGACATAACGTCGTAATCCAAGGCAATAGTAATTTCGAAATAACATTTTAGAATAAATACAATGAAAATTAAAGGCGATTTGCAATCATAACTTCAATTATTTAAACTACAAGATAATAACCGTGAAATGTCTTCAATCTATGAAAAAAATATAATTTCTTTACTAATTATTTTATGATAACACAATGTCCTTCGATTTTAGCAATTCATTTTTCAAAATGGATATGTATAGAAGCACTTGTGATTTAACTTTTTGTTTTTAATAAAGCTAATAGAATTTTATTTTAACAAGATAATATTTGAGTTTGTTATTTGTCTTGCTGTATGTTGATAACGTGTTATGTATATTATGTCACTTGCCACATCACTCAAGTAGATATCCGTACTTAAGTATCATTAAAGATACAGTTCAAGTAAAACATATTTATACGACTTTCGCTTTCGAAATTTTTTTTGCAGAAAAACATAATTATATTAAATAAGAATAAATCTCAAATTCAAAATTTAGTTCTACTTTTTAACGATAAAAGAAACGAATATGTATAACGTATCTTAAGATATTTTTCTTAATGTCTTTCAAAATATAGATATTTCAACTATTCATTGTATGCATAAAGCAAAACTGTTCATCACACCGCTTGCGAGTCACAAGCTTTATATTTATTCATGGTATGCGTAAAGCAGAGCTGTTCATGTTCCGCTTACAAGACACAAGCTTTTCATTTATGCGGCCTGGGTAAAAAGTTTAATTAAAATAAATTACTTAAGGTCGTTGACGATATGATGTCAGATGGATCTTACCGTTTTACAAAATTGTTTATAAAGCATGAATATTAGATCTGGGGTATAGGGTCTTCGCAATTAATATTGACTATGTCTATGAAGAATGTAAATCTGGATTGTCGAATAGAGTCCAATAAACTTAACTATCAGAATCTTTTTGTAGTAGAAAAACCGAAAACATTTGGGATTTTTTCTGCTGTATCAGCCCTTGCAATCACGTGTTTTTACGTTAGCACCTACCTATTTTTTTAAGATGAATCCATTCGTTCGTTGACGTCAGTAGGGAAATATATTGTAGAAATTGTGTATTGTTACTGATCATTTTCTTTCAAAGTTGCCTCCATCGCATGTCTCCCTGATGCTTTGTGATTCCCGACTGTGCTTAATGTATTAACGAATGTTTAATTTTTAAATTTACTATTTTACTAACTTTCATTTAATACGATGGACGATGGGATCAAAAAAACAATTTTTGACCCATGAAAGAAAAATACTTTTACCTCTCACATTGTCCCTAAACTAATCGAATTATTTTGTGTGCTTCAAGTATTTATTTGGATCATTATAAGTGTAACTAAATGCAATTCTGCTATCTACGTTCCAATCACGTAAGAACCAATACCGAATTGATTCCATAAGTATTCTTTTTTCTGGATTTTATATAAATGACAAATATTTATACTTAGTCAATAGTAACTATATATATTAAGCTAAGTGGAAATTTTTTGAAATCTAGTTTAAAGTTAAATCGGAAAATTATTAAGAGTTCAGACGAGACCGAGTATAAATTGAAAGTGTCCGAAAATTTTCTTTTGATATTAATATACACGATACAGTGTACTTCCCTTCACTATTTCCTATCAATTTTCCTACATACTAATTTTTGATGTTTTACTCTTAAGATGAGACATTTCACGAGAGATTTATTTTTGATCGTTATGAAATTTATTTTTCATTGTTAAACCGAATGATTTCTTTACGCTGTGCTGCCGTTGTCTTCCATTCTTTCTGCAATACTTGTATCTAAAACCTTATCGGAAATAGTCGCTTTTCTATGAAATTTTATTGCTCAACAGTGACTTACGGTATATTTTTTTATGATGAGGTAAACATTTCTTTAAAGGTGATGTTGCTTTATATTATGTTGTCATAATGTTTTTTTTAAATCGTCGTATACATCAGGAAAGTGGATGTACTCCCCGTTTTCTGATTTATCTTAACTACGTTGCTCTTCCGTCTCCCCGTGGTCATTAAACAGCTCCGTTCCGTTCATCAAATGACATCTGTCGTCGGGGTCGAGGACATATCAGCGGGAATGCTATATATGATCAGTCAATAAATGAGCCGGTCTTTCTTTACTATGCACTATTTAACCAACGTTCCTCAATTTTGTGACCTGTTTTACTTTTTATTACTGCTCTGCCCCTGTGAAATGAAATATTATAACATATATATATATATATATATATATATATATATATATATATATTGTAGCGCTATAACAAAACTCTTCTTCAACATATGGGTTTTCTAATGCAGAGTGAAATTGAATGTATGGTTCCAAGGAAAGAACAAAAAATAAAACACAATTTGGGATCATAACCTAATACAAAAATAAACAATTTTATATGCTCGCATAAGCTATGTGTGCGTTCATTATATTTTTAATATGGAGAGATTTTTAAAGAAGGAATACAAATAATAAAAAAGACTAGCGAAGTACAAAATAACTTTTTAAAAGTGATTACCAAAAATTATCAATACTGATCGCTTTATAAAGAAGAAATAAAAATAAACTATCAACTGATATTGTCATTCGTTCTGTGGTTGTCAAAATCAATGTCTTTTGCTGTTTAAGAATATCGTGTGGCTTTTTCTGACGACCCTGTCAAGCATGCAAAATTTGTGGATAGTTATTAAAGAAGTTCCATAGAAATAACATTTACAAACTATTATGAAAAATGATTTGACTTTTCATAAAAAAATATAATATTTTTTCATGTGTTTAATTTACAATTCAGATGAAACTTTTAAGTGGCTAAATTTAACCTTTTTGTTTATATAAGAATTGATACTCTTTTTTTTCTTGTAACACCTGCGTCCAACGTTGGATGACTTTAATCAGTTCTTAAGTAACCTTTATACATTCGTTTCAAAAACATCACTAATAATATTACTTATATGAATTGATCAACAGATGGAGCTAGGATTACGTCACTTTGGTGAAACGCTATATAATTACACTTCAGCCTTTCATCTATTAATATAAAAGAAGTTTCATTTTGGTAATTATAACAAAATAATAAAGCTAACCTAATTAGCGCTGCGAAGCACTGCACCATTACTTAGCAACTTTTTTCCAGAGCGCCTTTCAAAATACACACATCACTCGACTATTGTTGCATGTCGTACATAACACCTACTCCGGCAACAAAGGCCAGTATTTACGGTTATCCACGCTCTCTTCTTACTACACTTCCATATTAACTCTTTCTCTACTCGACACCGTTACATTCCTAAGATGGGCGACGGCCCAAATATCGCACAATTATCTAATTGGCCTCCGAATGTGTCTCGTGAATAGGCCTCAAATATTGTTGTATGCACGGCTGTAACAGCACGCAAGCTTTCTTTGTGCGAACGACCTTAATTTCGTTCACGAATTAATGAAATAATCCAGATGAAAGAATATATATGTACGTTTTATGATTACGTGCTGTAAAATTACTTATGTATATGCCGTGACGGTACTATGAATCGAATAACTTTGTAGTTCGATAAAATTAGCCTAAGAAATTATTGATACAAAGTTTTAATTTAGGATTTTATCGGTAACCCCCATATTTAGTTGAACTATTTATTTTCAGTTTCTTTGATCGAATGTAAGTCAAATTATAAAAAAAAGCCATAATACGGGGGTTTTCCCTATACATTTAGGCACTTGTAAACATTTAGAATTACATATATTTTTATTAAACTATGTACAAATACTAATTCTTTACAATATAAAATTATTCGTACTATATCTTTTACAGACGTTAAAACATGATACACATTCAAAAAAAGTTAGGAACTTTTATAATAGCTATAGTTTTCCCATAACCTTTGGGTACACTTTTAAAAACTCGGTTTTTACATAATTTTAAGTTAATTCGCATATTTTTAGTATATCTCTGAATGTGTATTTCCTAAAATTATATAAGAAATATTTCTAGGCCCCTTCAAACGATATCCCAAACTATATGTAGGAAATTAAATAAAGTTCGGATACTTAATTTTCCTGTCGCTAAAATTTTCATAAATAAATATTTTTGAGTACTATATCTTGGGATATATGCTCTAATCCTACGGCTATATATAGGGCTTCCGCGGTGACGGGTTATGGCGATAGATCTCGCGACAGCCAAAGCATTCGTCTGAAATCACGAAAATTCATTGGGTTCGGACGACAACGAATACCGATAGTTTAGATGTTTTTACCTCCACCATCATGACAATGCACCACTAATGTTCATCCGACAGAGTGGCCGTGGCACTAAGGGCGAAGGCGAAGATTTTGTCGCGACAACAAGCCACGAATTTTCATCCGATAGTGTGACCGCAGCACGAAGAGCTAAAGTGAAGTTTATCGCCACAACTCACCACAAATTTCCTTCGGATAGTATGACCGTAGTGCGAACGATGGCGAAATTTTTATCGCGATAATACGTTACGAATATTCATCCGACAGTGTGGCCGTAGTATAATAATTTCTACTTCAATAAAGACATATCACACAAGGAGACTACCGTTCCCAGCTTCCAAATGGTGTAATTGGAAGTCTTTCAAGATGCATTTGAGGTTTTATTCACCATTTTCTTATTTAAGACCCAATGGTGAAATATTAGACTTAAAATTGTTGCGAAATTTTGTCCCCAACGAATTTGCTCTCTTTAATTGAAAAGTCCTAGACGCTAGCATTTAATCAGAATTTTCCATCAAAATTATTTTGGTCAATATGCCTCAATAATTCTAAGATATATAGATATTTACAGGACGCTATTTTTTGCATGTTCCGATCCATTTGATTGGTTTATGTATTTTACCGTATCCGATCTTTTAACAAACATAACTTGATACAAAGTATGTTGATTTATAAAGTGTTCACGGAAAATTAAAGAATACAGCATGTAATGTCTTCTCATGTCTTCTTGTGTGATAACTGGCAATTATATTGATAGCCGAAAGCAAGCACAATGAGTATTAGGGTGAAGCTATACATAAACGGGTTTTTTAGTTATATAGTCTAACAATATATGTATATTAATGATGAGATTATTTTTATATGCTTTGCAAAAACAAAAAGGTAAACATAAAACAATTTTTTTGTTTGATGTGCGGTTTTTATTTATTTACTTTTTTTAATATAATGTTTTTCTATGTTTTCTTTTAAGAGTGTATATTCTAATTTGTAAATTTTGTAATAGAATAGCCGTTTTGATTTATTGTAAAGGATTACTCATGCAGAAATAAGTCCACCAACTGTTTACACAACTCTATATGTAAAATAAATCTTGATAAAGCTGCCTTGTGCACAATTTTGTACTTTATCATCATAAATAATAAACATTATTTTAACGTTTAAAGAAGAGTAATTTTGAGTAAATAAGTATATTTCCGAAATAGACATTTTTTTCATTTTTTATTCTGTATTTTTATTGATTATAAAGGACATCGAATGAATTGAAGAGACCTGTGTATCAAAAATTTTAAAAATTTATATTGGTAAAGAAGCACTTGTGTTAAAGTAAAAAAGGTTTCACCTAAATAAATTGGCAAATAAAAAAATATGTGGTATAATTTGGTCACATAAATATATTTTTCTTGATATGGTTATGTAATTACTCACCGTATTGGTTCTTAAAAAAATATTTTAAAATTCCAGTTGTTAAAAATTTTAAATTAACTATATCTATCATTCTTTAATATTTTTTTCTAAATTAACATTAGTTTGCTGACCTCACTAAATCCCGAACAGCGACTAAAACACAGGAAACAATTTCTCATCAAACAAAATTCAAAAAATCATACAAATATGGTCATACAAAATTTAACATACAAATCTGAACTGTCAAAAAACATAAACAATAGCCACGATTAAATTATGGCAGCCATCTTTTTACTGCTGCGTGGTTTCTATACTCTTTTGACACTGAAAGTGCCAGTGATATTAGAATATGCGACAAGAAATAAAAAATTTTACCACATTTACGACACTGCTTTACAGATTTTAACCTAAAGCAATCATTACCATTTATATAACAAAATAAAGTGCTAGAAATTTATCCAGTTCGAATCAGGGAACTGAAATTTTTATAAAACATTTTTAGATTTAAAAAGGGAAGCATATTTCAAGAAGGATAAGGTTTTTGGAATTAAAAAGAAAAAAGTAAATTGTCAAACGGAAACTTATTTTATTTTGAAAGGTTTGTATACAAGAAAATGCATGTGTGTACGATACATATATACATATACACAAACTGTCAAATTGATATTAAGATACTTCCATGTTTCGATTCATGGAATTAAATAATTGTTTTTAGATACGCCCCCCTTAGGTGTCATCTCACCTTTACGTCTGCCGTACTCTTCGCCCGTCGAGTCGATTACTTACGCAATCGTTCGCGCATACCTCCCCTCCACCCGTTCGCCGCTAGCCGGCTGCGCTTTATCCGCCAGAAGAACTCGCCGAACGACTTGCAGCCATGTCTTACTTCGATGCATTCTTTATAAAATGCTTTATTCTATAAAATAACCGGATGCAACACCGATGGGTAGTGCTCGTTTCGCTCGAGTGCAACGTACCTTGTAGACAAATCTTCGCTCACTCAGCTACTATACATAAGACCTTCCTATAGGGACCGTGCAAAAAACATAGAAGTCGCTTGAACTAGAGACAAAAACTTTTGGTTACATGTTTGTTAATATCAGTACAGTATTTTAACAACAGAAAATAACAATTGTAATTGAATGTAAAAAGGTTATGTTGAGAGTAAATATGATTCGATTCGATTCGATTTTTGATTTCGATTAGATTTTTGAAAAATTAAACATGTATTCTTTTTACGAATTATTGGAACGCTTTTATTGTCCTCTGCCCCATATTTAGGCGTTATAAATAAAATCTATTGATTGCAATATGTACGCTACGGGAATTTCATACGAAAAAATGACAGCAGTATAAACAAAATTTTATTAATCTATTACCAGATGTCACTAATAGCATCTTGCATGTTCCCTATGTACCCAGGAGATAGGAATAGGACAAATAAGAAGGAAGACATTAATATAACGTCATAACGGCATAGCTGTGAAATCAAGCTATGCGTTATATGTAGATCGTAGGCTGTATATGACACATATTCTACACCCGTCAATAAAATATGATTCATATTGTTATACAAACTTCTCGAATATGCCTTGTTGGGTATATAAGAACGAGACATTCGATCATATGTTCAGTTAGCAATTGAGCTTCGTCGACTTAAGAACAAACAAAATGTGGAAATTGAATTGAATTGAAGCAAAAAGGGAGTACAGCAACATTTAATATATACACAACAATGGATGAAGGTTTGCTCTTCTATTACACAGCCAACTATTGATTCTCAAGATTCAAAGAAGAAAATTGTGATATCTCCAGTAATCTTCATCCAGGAAGATCTACCACATTTACATTAGAAATATTAAAAAGTGCTATTGAAGCTGATCTCAGGTTAAGTTCGTAGTGTATCCCAAATCTCCGCTGATACTGTCATACCGGAATAAAAAAACGACTTCATGCTATGGGGAAGAAGTAGAAATATTATGTGTGGCTACCACTTAAGCTGAGATGGCAGATTTATTATTTGTCATCCTAATAGATTTGGGATCATATTGTCTTTGAGGTTCTGTATCTCAAAAAGAAAAACGGAACCCTTATACGATCAATCAAGGGTTCGCCTCCCATCTGTTTCAGCCCTTTTTCCTAGAAACCGTTTGGTGTAAAGCATTGAAGTTTTCAATAGTAATACAATTTATTAACCAAGTATCACATATATCTTTGCAATAAGATTAAAATATATTAACTAACACATTAGCTAACGTACAAAACTATTTACGTGGAAATTTTTGGAAGTGTGTCCTCGACACAAAATTTTTAAAATTCCCTATATAATTTGAGGTATCGTTTGAAAGGGCTAGTTACAAGAGTCTCATTATTTAAATTTTAGATAGTATACCTTCATATACATGCTAAAAACACCCAAAAAAAAATCCGCCTACTTTAAGTCCGAAAATACTGAACCTAAAATAATGATAATACAAGTTTTTAGAAGTCTACGCAAAAGTTACTGAAAAAATACAAAGATAATTCTAAATATCATAGTTATTGAGATATTCGAAATAATACATGTGTCTCCCTACTAAATTACTTTAGGTACTGCACTAGAAAGTCCTTATTAGTATTACTTATGATAAATAAAGTAATTTCAGTTTGAGCGGGATACGGAATTCTCAATGCGCAAATCAGACTCACACTTGACCGGTTTTTTAATATTTTTTACTTTTGTTGATAATTAGGCATTAATTGCTGCATAATAAAGGGGTGAATGTAGATAATGCAAATATATAGAAAAATATTCCCGCTTTTAATTCGTAACGTCGTTGTACAACATCGGTGTACATTAGATATGCCCTTAATTAAGATCTATTTCCAAAATTACGTCCACAACTGTGATGTGGTGTTAGGTAATTAATTTGCAAAAAAAAATTTTATAAAAATGTTGTAGAGCTCGTCACGCCCTTTATTAGAGATATATGTCAATTGTGAAGTTATTTTGGTGACTCCTTATTTCCGTTTTCGTAGATTTCGCAGAAATTTTCATAGTACAAAAATAAAACTGAAGAATCAAGCACACGAACTATAACGTGTTCTTTTGCAACTATTTGTGATCGCAAAATAATTTTAATGTCTTATTAACTATTAGTGATAGAGAGCTCACTTTATAATAGAGAGCTACACTTTATAATAGAGAACTATGCAAAAAATTACGTTTTGAAGTAAAAATTTCTTTAGGGAGTTCACTGCTTAGAAAAAATGCCGAGGTGCGCACTTTTCTAAGCAGTGAACGAAACTAAGCCGTCAGGTTCGCGCCGGTGACGCTGAATCGGATAAACTCGGCTCCGTTCGGCATCGACCAAGCGAGTTCCAAATTCAAAAAATGATGAAATGTGGTCATTTGAATGTGAACTGCATTGTTCGGGTAAGCCCGACTCCCTTCGGCGTCGGTCGAGTGAGTTCACAGTCTAATACGGAGTGCATCCTTTCAAGAATTACGTTTAATTTTTAATAATATTTTATTTGAGTATAATTTAACATAATACGCGTATATTATTTCTGCTTTTTAATTTTCATATTGAAAATTTCTAACAGACACAGTACATTTATATTTGTCACCGAAGTTTTCACTTTGACATTGTAGTCTTAAGCAAACCAAATTTTTTTTATTAAGTTTTTATAAACCGCCTGTATAAATAATACAATCCGTTTGGCAATTTTTGTATTGACAACAGTTATAGGGGTAAAACATTCAAATGTATTATCTGAACATTCAAAGGTATTTTGTTATTTATATATTTATTTACAATATAAATATCTAATCCCTATTTTACATATTTAACCCGACGTCATTAAGGTGGGCCGTGAAAACGCCGGGATATTTGGAATTTCATTTATTTGTTTAACTACATATTGAAAGTTGCTGAAATTCAGCTAGATATAAAATCCTTCTGAATTGATCGCAAAACAAGACAAACGTGCCATTTCACGTTTGTGAATATGACATTTATCTGACCTTAAAATATATTTCGTACTTCTTTGACACATTTTTTGGTATGATTGTATATATGAAAAGGAGGAGTTTAATTAGTTACATGATGCGAAACAGATTTATTTCATTTATAATTTTCGAAAATGTTGACTAAAAATATATTATCGTAGTGTAGACTCTATTTTTCTAATTTCGTTAAAAATTTTGAAAGAAAAATTCTACTTTTTTGCATTTTTATAATCTATAAATTATCTTAATATTATAGTTGAAAAACTTTATTTTTTACATCTTATATTAATTATTTAATTTTTAAAATAAAAACTTTATTTTTTACATCTTATATTAATTATTTAAATTTTAAAATAAATATATTCAATGTTTTTCAATCTACATACACTAATCATCTCTTAAAAACTTCCCATGCAAATTAAGATATCAATTTGTAGGTCTTATTGACCCATTTCACTTTTAGTGTAAAAATTTGGTACAACAATGACGCCGGGTTAATAGCCAATAGGAAGGTTGTGAATTGCTGAACAAGATAAAGCCATTTATTTTCAAATAATCTAAAAATATTTTTATCAAAATGTTATTTTAATAACGATTAACCCAGCACTTAGAACTGACCTCAACGAAATAGAAAATAAACATCGGGATAGATTTGTAAACAAATCGATTTTTCCCCGTCACAACCCTCCGCCTTCTCCAAAGTCGCGCCCTACCAACTCGGTTACCTGTCCACCCGTCTCAAGGTCGCGATCGATGACCCCGCGCCGGCCGCGGCTTGCGAGCGTCGCGGTACCGGTTGCGCCAATCAACTGGCTATCGGCAGCGGCAAGAACGCGCGGGCAAAACGAAGCTAAAAGAATAAAGCTGAATTGAAAAGGCCGACTGTTAGCAAGAGACCGATCTTCATGATATAAACAATAAATCTATATTTGCAGCGCACGGTTATCGAATAAATATTAACTGACTTTAACAAACAAGATACTACAAAGTATCTTCGTGATATAAACACTAAGTCGATATTTGCAGATACGATCGAATAAATAATAACTGATTTTGAGAAACAAGATACTACAAAGTAATCTAGATATCTATATCTACATGTAAAAAACCTGTAAAATTGGCATATCTATAAATTGACTATATTTACGAAAAAACAATTCAAGAGTCATAATAAAAGTAATAGAACGCAAAATATTGTTTTAGAATGTTTGCTTGTATCTCCGTGTATCTTCGAGTATGTTTATCTGTTGGCATATCACGCAATAATCACTGAAAGGATTCTAATGGCGTTTTAACTGGTGGATTCACTAAGATCTGAGATAAATGAAATGACATTTCATTGCAATTGACTAAATAGGTTGACTTTACCACAAAAGGCGAGCGTGTAACTTAACCTTCAGTTTTGCAATGAAAGGTCCAACTGATTGAAGTGACAGATACAGCTAGTACAAACTAAATTATTCACAATTATAACCCAAAATTATGCGACATGTGGGACAGACAAAGAATGCCTGAGTCGAATTTTCATATTTCGGGGTACAATTGTCCACATAAATAAACAGAAATTTTAGTCAATTGAGACAAAAGGCTAAGCGAAACATAAAGGGGTTGTTTGTATTTTTTTAACATAGTGCGCTAAATGATAGTGTCAATCAAGTGATATATAAATTTATCACTGTGTCTATGGTCTACTAAAATCTTTATGGACCATTATTGGTTTAAATTGAAACGTTTTATTAAGTTCGCATTTCATCAAGTGCTTTTCTGATGGAACTGGGTCAGAAACTCGTAGAGTTCTTAGGTTGTAACTGGCTTTTATGTGATTGTAATAGTAAGCGAACATCTTCACTGTCAATCTACAAATCTAATTATATAACGTAAAGCAAAATAATCGCAAGGGTTATCGTATGCAAATATAGTGTATTATCACCTGAACCACATCAAAGCGTGTTATTGTATATGACTTTGGCAAAAGTAAGCGGAATGATACAAGTAGATGGCAAGAACGTGGTGAGAAAGAAGGATAGAACACCGCGTAATCGGGGTAGCGTAAGTTGAGATATTTCTTTATATAAATATTCCGCGTCAATACGAAATTCTTGAAAACTGATGGACCTATGTTTTAACTAGTTTTCGATTTTGCTCAAAAACGAATGAAACGATTTTATAAATAGTTTTCCGGTTTTTGTTTCCCGTTATAAAAAAGTATGGCGCTCACTTTCATCGATTCGCCAAAAAGTTGAATACCTGAAGATCAATTTTCATAAATCTTTTTTTCGACAATCGCTAGCATAACAACACATAATTACATCAACATTGTGTACATTTAAAATGGCACGTGCTAGTAATGGCATTGCTGTCATCTGTCGAGGTCATTGAGAAATATTTCATATATATATATATATATACATATATATATATATATATATATATATATATATATATATATATATATATATATATATACAATTTTATTTGTACAGTAAAATTTTAAAAGTAATTGAACTAATGTAAAAAATTATTGTACAAAACGTATAATAATAAATAAATATTATTTGATTTAAATTTTTTTTACGCGAAGCCGAATCCGATCTCCGTCGCTAACTTCTCAACTCTTAATATATAGAATATTCACTCGTAATAATCACTCGTAATAAACTTATGTAGTTATTAAAGGATATTGAAAGCATAGCGGCACCAGTTTTTTCCATAAATGCATGAATTTTTATTAATAAAAACTTTAGAAGGAGCCATTATAAAACAGTTCGTAGAAAAAATGAGAGAAAAACTAAAACATACATTGTCCATGTAAGAAGTAGAGGTGCCGACTACATGTAAGGTTAACAAAGGACTAAATATTTACAATCCTTCGCCTAGTGGAAAAGAAATTAAAAAGAAAACAATTTCGTCCGTGCTTCTTACTTATTAGCTGTGACTCTAACTTGAGGTATTCGGACTGTTAGCCACAATACGAGCCACAATGCGAGAATGTTAGGACAAGTAAAAAGAGCAGACTATGTAGAGCTTAGTATATAGGAGATAAGTATTACCAGATTGAATATTTCTATAGGTGAAATTTTCACATTTGTAACGTCTGCAATGAACATTTTCAATTTCATTATGGTATTGAAAAAGTTCGTTGCCTCTTCACGCGTCACGGGTTCATGTTAACAAAATTTCATGAAATGAAACAATTTTTCTTTCACCATTAAGTCAAGTATCGTTAAATATTTTCAGAGAGTATTAATTTCAGCTCTATCTTTTATTTATTTTTATCTGAATGAACCAGTCGCATCCCATTAGCTTTTAAAGACACAAAACATATTTCGTATTCATCACGAATGTATTTGTCAGTCAGTCTTGAATTTGCCCCATTGAAAAATACCGATGGTTTCTTCAAATTTCAGGTGATTTTTGTTAGATTGTAAACTTTATAATAAACTAGCTCTATTCTCGCCTTATAATAACTAGCTCACTTTATAATAAACTAGCTCTATTCTCACCCTATAATAACAAGCTCACTTTATAATAAACTAGCTCTATTCTCGCCTTATAACAACTAGCTCACTTTATAATAAACTAGCTCTATTCTCACCTTATAATAACTAGCTCACTTTATAATAAACTTGCTCTATTTCGACTTTGCTCGCGTGAATTAAAATATTCATTAATTTCGTAGTGACTTTGAGATAGGTATTTAATTATTAATCACCTGGTAATGTTTAATATATAACTTAATTTATAATTCATTTTCACATACATTAGGTGTAAACCCTATGAAAAACAGATAATTATTATTAAAATCGTGTTATATAAACTTTACTTGTACAATCCGGTAATTAAATATGAAAGTTGTTTATCGTAAGTGTACCCATAAAAATTAAAATTATTTCAGGATAGTTGGTCAAATATGATTTGTATAACTGCAGAAATAATTATGCTCTATAGTTCATATTTAAACATTCATTTTATCATATATGTATACGGTGAAAAAACGGATTGGAGCACTGTAATTATTATCTATCAACAGAACATTGACAAGACAGGAACAAAGCGTACAAGCTCATCATTGTCTATGGAGTCTTCGTGGCATTTCACATTTGAAAACAAATCGTTCGTCGAGAAGCACGTTTACGTACTCACGACCAATATGATACAACTGCTGTTAAAACAACTAAATAGATAACTGTTGATTAGACGTTCATATCAATTAACTCAATCTGTATTTGTACATTTTACCAATGATGCTTTTATCATAAAACTAGTTATAAATAATCGTTTTAATTGCCAATTATTAAGATCGTTTAGGCACCAGACGGAAGGCTTAAATTATAATATAAATTAATTATTTCAAAGCGGTTTTGTAATTAATCGAGTGAACTGGTTTGAAGCAACGGTCCATTAAGATGTAATGAGTGTGTCTGAAGAAGAATGTAGCTTAGGCGACCGCTATTCCATTCGAGCATGCGATATATTTAAACCTACGGTTTGGTTGTGAGAAAGAGGCTATATTCACGTCCACGTTCATTGAAATTGCTGTGAATTTTTCTATTAACTTTTATCCATGTTTTATCACAACACACAATTACCCTGTGCGATATAACAAAAGCCTATGCATTAGCACATAGCTACGGCAAGAATAAAACTGCGCATTGTAGCTCTAGTGCGGTGAAAATAAAAAAAAATCTGAAAAATTATATGTGGAAACAAATAGGTCTGAAATGAAATTTCTTCATTTTCAATTATAATTCATGTCCACATACATTAGTTGCAAGCCCTATGTAAAAAGATGATTGTTACTAAAGTCGTGTTATGCAAACTTTACTTACACGATCTTGCAATTAACATTATTAAAAAAAATTAACATTATTTCAGAATAGTTGGTCAAATATTTTTTTTTTTAAATTGCAGAAATAATTATGATCTATAGTCCATATTTAAATATTCGTTTTTACAAATATCATAATTTATAGAAATATCTGCAAACATTGATAGGTGATGTTAGTGTAGCTTCATATATTATTAGATTCACTCCAGACAAAATAAATTTAATATTAAATAATACTGTTAATTTTGTCACTTGCATTTTCCAATGTGTTCTGTATACGCCATGGTTTTATTCAATATTCAGTTCACTGTAACAGATGTTTTTATTACAGTAATACAACTTTTCACGTAATAATATTTAATCCAATTATAATTGGTATTTTTTTCATTTCTCAAGTCGAAAAGTTCTATGATCTATTCTGTCCATAGTCCACAAAACCAATTGTTTCTTATTATTGCGACATCTTTAAATTTTGTTTGACATTGTGATGGAAATCCATTATATCTTTTTATCAATCTTTTTCAGGTAGTATTAAAATAAATTATCATAAAAATACTTAGACTTTATTTTAACTAATTAAAAGACCTTATGTTATTAAAAGTCCTCGGGACTGGCTGCTTAACCTCAATGCATTAAAAATCTAAATCGTCATTTTTAAAAATTTCAATATTTTGTTTCTCTTTTACTCACAAAGTCTTACTTACTAACTAACCGGAAGTTCTAAAGCCGCGCGTTATATACCCTACCAGAAATGTTCGAGAATGTTTCATAGCATTCCAGAAATGATTGATAAAAGTATCACATTTATTAATTGACAACCTAATATGTGTAATATCAACAAAATATACAAAATTTACTTTAATACTATTTAATGATAAAAACAAGTTCCGAGCATGTACTTTGGGTATTTATATAAATCAAATACGAAAAACCTTCCACAAAAATCGAAACTTTCCTCTACTTGTCTAGGTGGATATTTATTAACTTTAAATATCCACCTCTGATATTTGATTTATAACAGGTAATATCGACTGAATGTACTGTTATTATGTCTTCTATTTTTATATCTCTTCTGAGTTGCAACGAACAGAAAGAATAGAAGGTATCCCCGGGCGAAAATCAGAACAAAATCGAAAAAAACTAGTGTAACCGTACTCTCTTATGTACAAATTTCTGAATAATGTTTTTGCACGCATTCAATCATCAGTGTGTCTTTGATCTCGTGTTGACTGAAAATGACTGAGCTTTTTTAAAATCGAAAAAAACTAGTATAACCGTATCCTCTCGTGTAAAGATTTCTGAGGAACGTTTTTGAACGCGTTCAATCATCAGGGCGCCTATGATCTCGTGTTGACTGAAAATGACTAACCTGTGTTGAAATCGAAAAAAAAAACTAGTTTAAACTTATCCTTTCGTGTACAGATTTCTGAGGAATATTTTTGAACGCGTTCAATAATCAGGGTGTCTTTGATCTCGTATTGACTGAAAATAACTGGGCTGTTTTCTCATTAACTTCGTACTAATAAGCGTATTATGGATTAATTAAATAAACACATCCAAAATTTCTGACATGAATCCAAGATTTCTGGATAATTTTTTCGCTTCATTCGCCAAATGCCCACAAAAAATAATCGAGAAGCGCGTTTAACTATCCAAATGACATTCGTTGTTACACTCAATTAAATGAGAGATCTCATTTAACTAATCAATATAAATTTTATCTTTAACCATTGATATGAGAGATACGTAAACTAATAGATTGATAAATCACGCATTCTAGTCATAATTGTTTGCTTCTGATAAAAAGTTAGGACCTATGAATTCATTACAGTACACCTTGTGGTCTCATAAATTTACAAGAGGAAATAGTAAGTTTATCAAACATGATATTTCTAGCGCGTTAACCGATAATAGAGCAAACCTAGGTTACGCTTCGCGCAGCCCGAGGTGTGTAATAAAAAACAAAACTAGCTAGAGTACGCCACTATCAGGTTAGAAGCAGGAAACGCACGCCAATGAGATCAAGTCAGACCGCAATTACGATGGTTGAAACTGGGTACGTGATGAGAAGAGCGTCCAGACAGTTTAATAGCCGGGACGGGATTGACGATTAAATTCAGAGTGATAAATCTTATATAGTGACGTCAGTTCATATAGAATTTTGTAGTTAAATGCAGATCGAATTTTAATAATTTAATTAATTTTTTTATAATGGTTATACCATAGTATTTTTTCCAAAAATTTAATTATTGAAATTATATTAAAGTTGTTCTACTTATTTTGTTTATGGTAATTCTATTATGGTACAATATGCATTGTTTAAATATATCATAGGTTTATTAAATCTGACGCTAGTTGTTGCACCCTCCAAACAATTTTTGGAACAATCTGTAAATAATTCAGTATAATTCTATTCTCATAATAGATGCAGAAAATAATGAACTAAATACTTAGATGAATTAATTATTTACTTAAAAACATACCGATTGAAAATATTATAACAATAAGATACATTAACCTAAGAACCTATTTTGGAAATGATACAGGCGAGAGTGGACATCGAATCACGAAATCATGGAATTTGGAAATCTCGGCATTTGAATATTTTTTGCGATGTTTCGTGATCGAGATTAAATAATATTATAATTCAGATATTGACACCAGAATCGGTATGGCAAAGAAAACTATTAATGAAAAAGTTCTATAATTTTTATTTTGTCCGATTTGCGTTGTGTTAAAATCATGAACGACATTTCCGCCATGACTGGACCTTTCTCTTATGTCAAGCGCTTATTTTCCAGTTTGATGTGTTTGTATATAGCTGAATTTTTATTATATTTAACACTAAAGTTCCTAGAAAAATGCTTATTAATTAAGTAGTTGATTTTTTTTAATTTCAGTAAATATTATGAAATTTAAAAAAAAATTACATACGGATATACTTTTTATGACATTTTTATACTTATTATGTCTCACAATTAAATTATTATGTCTGTCTGTCCACCTTCGGAAAACTTATATCATAGCGCAGTAGTTATGACATTTTTAAATACTTTGCCAGTATACATATTTTGTAGGTCTATACGTTTAATCAATTCATGAAATCTTGAAATAGTACGTTCCTCACGTCCAGCATCAAATGAGGTATTAGTGACTATTTTTAATTGTCTTTTATATGAATATTATAATTTTGTCTTCCTTGATATAGTACACACCTCACGTACAGATCAAATTAAGTACGAGTATTAGTGACTATTTTTAATTGTCTTTCATATGAATATTTTTAATTGACTTTTATATGAATATTATAATTTTGTCTTCCTTGATATAGTACACACCTTACGTACAGATCAAATTAAGTACGAGTATTAGTGACTATTTTTAATTGTCTTTCATATGAATATTATAATTTTGTCTTCCTTGATATAGTACATACCTCACGTACAGATCAAATTAAGTACGAGTATTAGTGACTATTTTTAATTGTCTTTCATATGAATATTTTTAATTGACTTTTATATGAATATTATAATTTTGTCTTCCTTGATATAGTACATACCTCACGTACAGATCAAATTAAGTACGAGTATTAGTGACTATTTTTAATTGTCTTTCATATGAATATTTTTAATTTACTTTTATATGAATATTATAATTTTGTCTTCCTTGATATAGTACATATCTCATGTACAGATCAAATTAAGTACGAATATTAGTGACTATTTTTAATTCTCTTTCATATGAATATTTTTAATTGACTTTTATATGAATATTATAATTTTGTCTTCCTTGATATAGTACATACCTCACGTACAGATCAAATTAAGTACGAGTATTAGTGACTATTTTTAATTGTCTTTCATATGAATATTTTTAATTTACTTTTATATGAATATTATAATTTTGTCTTCCTTGATATAGTACATATCTCATGTACAGATCAAATTAAGTACGAATATTAGTGACTATTTTTAATTCTCTTTCATATGAATATTTTTAATTGACTTTTATATGAATATTATAATTTTGTCTTCCTTGATATAGTACATATCTCATGTACAGATCAAATTAAGTACGAATATTAGTGACTATTTTTAATTGTCTTTCATATGAATATTTTTAATTGTCTTTTATATGAATATTATAATTTTGTCTTCCTTGATATAGTACATACCTCATGTACAGATCAAATTAAGTACAAGTATTAATGACTATTTTTAATTGTCTTTCTTGATATAGAACGTACCATATCATGTACAGCGTCAAATGAGGTACCATTGACTATTTTTAATTGTCTTTCAAAATGCAATTAAAAAAGTCAAGTAATATATTTAGTTACATCAATTATTCCTCTGCGTTCCCGCCCCTCTTATGTCTAATTTTTTTTCAAAATTATCCCATAAAACTTTTGAAATTTAATTTCAATTTTGAAATAATTTATGATATAATAGATAATTATAAAAATTTAATTGATTTCTCTAAAAATATAAATATATTTAAAAACAATTAAAATTAGTTTCTGAAAAATGATTTTTAGCAATTACGCTACATAAACTAAATTAATGAATGAACTCTTTTAAATATAAGAACATTTATGTTTCAAATATTTATTTATTAAACCATACATATAATAAATTATATTTACGATTTACATATAATAAATTAAATTTACTTTAAATAAAATCACCTTTACATTATTTCAAATTTCTTATCCAACACTAATTAACTTTAATTTTACAAGGATTTTGTGTTAAAATATTTTAATTATTAACTTTACAATTATTCTTATCATATTAAATTAAATCATTGTTTTGTCAAACTATTTGATTTAAGGAACTCTTCTCAATGTAAATAAAATACTTAAAAAACCTTTAATTTGCCTTTGATCTAATTTAATTTCTTTTAATTTTTACATATTTATTACTTCAATGAAAAATTATTTTGCGTTAACTATATTCACAAATTAAAAAATCTGTTAAAAAAGTTATCGAATTAAATAAATATAACAGTTATATATATGCCATCGACATCATATACACTTTGATTTCGGTTACGTGGAATTTGAAACTGAAGTGGTTTTATATAGACCACCTCAGTTTCAAATTCCGCGTACGTCTATGACTAGAGGTGGGGTAATTTTGGCAAAATATTCATAAATTTTGCTTTTAAACTTGCCTTGTATATCAGTCGACCGATTTATGGCATGGACTTTTAGATTTGTTAAAACAGGCTATTTAAAATAATAGAAATATAGTATGAACGTTTATTAATTAATCAGGATAAAACCCTTACGGTGCGGCTGGCACAAAGTGAATCCAAACAGCCCAAAATAAAACGGAGTGGTACAGATTAAAGGAAACATACTTCAAAATGGTTGAGGGTGGCTCATGATGATGATGATTTGGTACTGCAACATAGATTCTGCCTTGCGGAATTTCTTCGAAAAAGCTTTTCATAATCAACGATTCTCTTTCGCATTATAGACAGTATTCTATGGGCATTGCTTTTTCTACCGTGCCATAGATGCGCCTCTTCTGCACACTATGGCATTTAGTGTAATAAATATATAAGGTACCGATCAAAGAGTAAAGTAATTATAAGGTTCTACACGAGAAAATTTCGTGATACCACTATATTTTAATGCATATTTGACCTGCATAAGGTAGAAAGTATTAGTCACGCAGCACGTACCTGTATATACCGCAGCCTCAGAAAGTAAGTGTATAAACATATTCGCAGAAATCAATATCAATATCATTATAACTTTTTTAAACATTTGAGATATCACAAAACAATTAAATTGATCCCAGGGATACTATCTTTAAAATTATATATAAAATATAAGCTTCAATTGTTTTTAAATTAAAGCCATTCGTACAGACAGATAGAGGTTTTTTTAACATTTATTTTAGTAATCGAAATGTAAACGGTAAAACTATTTAAAATCTGTAAATTTGAAAGTCACGGATAAGCACTTAAATTTTATTTATCTGCATTGGAGAGCAAAAGACTATAAAAAAGCACCTAATGAGTTAAATAACGCATCTGACTTAAATTACACAAAAAAGGACGACAAAAATCAACCAATCGGTTAAATAACTCACTTAAATTAAATTACACAAAAAAATTGTGTATTTGTTAGAGCTTGAAAATAAACAAAAAATCTATGAATACTTATACACGAATAGGAACAATAGCATTCTCCATAGTCTGGAACAGTTCCCGTAACCTGAAATTGCCACTTTCCAACCTCATGTACTTTCGAGTCCCGTAAGCTACGAGAAACCAACGAAACGCACATTTTCTTCCTGGCGTCGCGCACGTAGTCCACGTTTACTCAGTTGTAATTGACAAAGAGAATTCGTATGATTATTAATCGAAAATGTGTAGTCGATTATTAATCACACCGCAATTATGATATGCTTATATTTTTTTCTGCTTTTTCGGCTGATGGTACCTTAGTTTCTTTCCAACACTTAAGAATACGACATTATTACGATTTATTATTCTAGTTTTACATGATGTAAGCACAAACAGACAGACAATAATCGTAAACAAGGCGACGCGCGTCACACCACGATTGTAGAGAATTTATTTTACAAGCGGAAATCGTTGCGCGTCGTTTCGCAACGTTTGTGCGCGTTATTTCGAAAGGTCGGTGTTTGCACCGATTTTTTGAAAACTGCTGATCGCAGCGAGCTGCAACCAACGACCTTGCGATTGAAACGATTTGAAACGCCATTATGTGTAATAATTATTTTGAAGATCTGAGGAAGAGTCTTTATAATTTTGCTGTGCTATTTCAGATATTTGTCTTTTCTTTGTTTCGCTCATTTTATGAGCAGCGTACAACTACCCAATACCTATTTTTCTGTATATGTGGTGAAAATGTTTGTACGAGCATATATATATATATATATATATATATATATATATATATATATATATACATAATTGCATAAAAACGAAACGTCTGGTCACCCTACCAACAAACGGACTGATAATTATATTTCACATCTGATTTGCATCGCAGTACCACAGCGGTAACGCGTGGAACTAACTGTAAACCCAATCAAGCGAAGCGCTGCCACCTCTTGTTCTCGTGCGTATAATGATGCAATAATAATGATTTCTGTTCTATTATCTTTGATATAATGGATATATAATAAGGGCGTGCAAGGTATAAAACTGGCTTCTACACCGTTAGGGATCACATTAATTTTTATTTAAATTTCGAAAGGAATCTTGTGAGATGTGCATAGAACAATTTTGGATCCGCGACTAATTTAAAAAGGCTATGATATGATTTCAATATGCTAAAAAAATAGATATATTCAAATCATATCACGTATTGACAGTGGTTAAAAAGTGTCACAGAAATTGAAAGGGTCGGTGTGAAGAAACACATTCTATCCATGTAAAAAAAATATTTTGTCACACAGTCACTTTTACAGGTTGAGCAAGTTAAATGGGTGGATCACACATAGTAGCCAAACAGAATTTTCACTTCTTCCCCAAAGGATGATCTTTGTACTGCAGTATGAGATGAGGGTAACTATAAAAGCATGAAGATAGTCAGATAACACGAACTTAACGTAGGATCTGTTCCAAAAAAGGCTTATTAATTTTTCTAATTTTAATGTAGAAGGTCACTCTGGATGACGATTATCGGAAGAATTAAAATTGACTTCTTTGCATCTTCGGAATCAATGCTTGTCTGTTCCATAGGAGCCAGAGGAGAGTAAACCTTTACCCATCGTTGTGCGTATATTTCGTGTTGCTGTGCTCGCTTTCCGCCCTTAACAAATTTCATGAAACAAGAGCATTCTAAGTTCTCTTCTTGAAAATTCCATATTCTTTTTATTCTTTACTCTTTAGTTACTAACTGAACACAATATCTAACGCCTTATCGTATTTATATTATATGTTCGAGGAGTGTGATTATTAATTGTCAACTTAAAATTAAATATTCTTAGTCAGAATTCAAAAACAGTTATACAAAAACGCCAAGTTAACAACGCGAAGATAAAAACGCGTGACGCTAAAATATGTTAATGATGACCTCCAAATTCAAAAATATCCGAAACAACTGGCACAATTCCATAAAAAAATTAAAACAGTTATACTCTACGTCATTCGTTTCAAAAGCGACCGAATTCATCACTATATTACTCACCGCGAGATAATCGCTGCAGACTATCTTCGTAAATCTGATTCTGGAAAAAAATAATTGAATGTGACTAAAATATTCGTGAGCGTATAAATAAAAAATAGTTAAAAAACAAGGAAATAAAATGGCGGCCAACACCAGAGATCAATTTAGCAAAAAACGAAGTGAAAAGAATAGATACAAGCTTTAACTACCTGTATAATCATTTTTAGTACCGTCACATAGAAAAAAATTACACGTGTAAGATAAAAGAAGGGAACTGGAGATAAATTGATGATTACAAATGAAGTAATGAAAGAATTCTATAGCTATGGCAGCAGTAAGCAACCCTTAACATTCAGCGATGGGCCCTGACTGGACAGGTATTAAGAGTTACTCGTGGTCTGAAATATATATTTAGAAAGTAATAAGGTTTATTATATATATATATATATATATATATATATATATATATAGGTATATATTTATATATATCTAGAGATATGCCGGTTAACCTACTTTATCACAATGTAAAATTTCCAAGTTTCTACGTCAAATGATTTCAAACAAAAATGACTGTGAGAGACGAGCAGATGGATGGATAAGTGATTGATTATATGAGGATTACGTTTTCTTTTTTTTTTTGAAACACGGAATCCTAAAAATGTAGGAATTTATGAGGTTCTGCTAAGGTGTTTCGAGATAAAATATTTAACTTTTCAATTAGGAAGAAAAAAGCTCATATCTTGCTCACTAATACAAAAAATATTTCTAGTTATCGATTACTGAAGTGAAATATCTTTCTTTGTATGGGAGTTAAAACGTTCTGGTGGCACGTCGCCACGTGCCATTCAACTAGCTTCCCATCTTGTCGGCTCTTTCCGACTTAATTCGGCCAGCTTCGCATTTTGTCGGGTGACAGTATTATAAAGTTAAAAATATATTATCAACAGATTGTTAAGAAGTATTTCTGTGATAAATTCTTTCATAAAAATAAAATAATAAAATTAAATTAAATTTTACTATTAACAACTATTTGAATATTTGTTTTCTGGTTTTCAATTTGTTCAAATAAAAATATTTCAATGTGAAAATATAAAAAATGTTTGATGTTTCACATCTACCCGGCGTCTAATGATGGTGCACAGTTTTGTTTTTTAATCAAAACTAAACGAATTGGTTAAAAGTGATATGGCTTGAGAGTTAATAAAAATACTGACCTTGGTCTGCCAACTATTTATCCTAACTACTTAATCTAGTTAAAATAAATAAATGAAAAAGCATAATATTATAAATGAAAAATAACTTTGTTCATTAGCTTGTCTCACTTTCACGCCTCAACTACTTCATCATCTTTGATACTGTACCCACATATAATCGTTCCACAAAAATGAAGATGGGACACTTTTATCCCGCAATAAAATTTATTTTCTATTGGTAATTAAAAAATTCACTTCATTATAAGTAACAACCTTAAAATAAATAACAGCGTGAAGATAATCTACGGTATACTCACACAATAAAGAAGTGAAATTTGTGAGTTTGTTTGTCCGAGGTAATATCTGAAACTAGTCAATACATTTCAAAATTTCTTTCACCATTGGAAAGCCGATACTACCAGTTCTAACATAGGCTTCTTTTAATCCAGTTACACTCAATTGGGATGCTAAAAACACAAAATTGATGGATTATGCAATATTGAGCTTCGACAGTAATTTGACAGGGAACTTAAACAAAAAAATAAACCGTAATTTCACTCGATTGGGTTGCTAAAAATGGGATTTACATTATAAAATACGAACTAAAACGCTTATATTTCACAAGAAGATTGCTGGATTATGTAATATTGAGCTTTGACAGTCATTTGAAAGGGGACTTAAACAAAAAAATAAACCGTGAAATTATTTCTTTAAATTTAGTGTAGTCGTTTTTAGAGAAAAGGCTCTTAGAAAACAATTCTTTATGCTTTTTATGTATGGGGTGTCTCAAAAAACGGCTCCCTGCGGTTTAAACTAAAATAATCCTACGGTAAGGACATATCAAAATTAACCCCTTGCCTGCCTGTTATAGCCTTTTTATGTAATATAACACATTAGGCAACATATCAGCCTACGGCCATATCTCAAATTATAAGAATAATTTTCACAGAACATTATTTTTCAACTAGCTGTACCCGCGACTTCGTTCACATGGAATTCGGAGCAAGAAAGATTATTAGGAATTTTTAGTGTTTTTTTTCATGATCATAAAGTTTACTAAAACGCTAATAGATGGCGATGGCAGCCAAATCGGTTCCACCTGTTCCACATGTCGGTATGCATATAATGTTAATTAAAGATTGACGTATCGTTTTTTATTTGTGAACCGATTGAACTAAGCCTAAATGTTAACCCAAGCTAATGCAAAATATATCAGTGAAAACGGCATCCAAATCGGTTCAACCGATACTGAGATTAGCCTGCACAGCGAACATGCGCATAGACAGAGAAAAATTCTAAAAACTCTTGTTTCAGACGTAGTAGCGTGTCTTTAGTAGCCAGCACTTAGTTTTACTTAATAATATTCAATGTATGGACTCAATTTTTTGTGATTTTATTATATGTAGAAATTCACTGTTGTGTTCCTTTTTCACTATTTTATTCCCACACCAGCGGAATCGCGGGTCAAAGTTAGTCATAATATATTACTATTAGATGCGTTCCACAGTTTCACCCGTGTATAATTACTTTAATTATTTTGCTCTCCCCCCTGGGTCACTAAACGCCTCCACTCTGTTCACCAAACGATATCAGTCGTCGGTGTCGGTGCAATATCGATGGGAATACTTGGGATACTCAGTCAATAAACTAGTCTATCTCTCTCTGCCTTGCATCGTTTAAGCTACATTCCTCGACAGCTACATTTTTATCACTGCTATGCTGTTATGGTATTCCTCGAAAAATGGACTTTATAACACAAAAATAATTTTTGAAATCAGATGTGTGGTTTTATATATTTTAGCAGGAAACAAACAAATAATATAAACAAGCTGTTCCGCCCTATAAGTTAGTACAGATAACTCTTAAAGTGTCATGAATGTTATTCTAAATAATTTATTTTATTACAATTGATAAAGATAAATCTTGATAAAACGGTGCTCTGATATAAAAACCTTAATAACAATACGATAGAGACGCCCAATTTACGAAAATATCAAATTTATTTAACTACGTTTATAACTTGCAATATAGAAAATATTTTTTCTCCTTTCCTATTTAATAATATATTATTAATAATATATTTATCTATCTTAAATTGTATTTAATCCATTCGAAAACTAATAAGTTGTAATTCAACTATAATTATAATACTATAACTATAAATATAATTATAATAAGTTAAAAGTAAACAAACAGTAAATATGAAAGGAAAAAATAAAAATATCTATCCGATAATCATCCACGAGCCATTAAGAATTAACCCTGCTGAAAAATATAACTTAAAAAAATACACATCGTGTAAGCCGTTACTCTGTTCAAAACAGGAACTGGCAATAAAAACAACGACTGAGAGGTAAAATAAAAATAAGAAAAAAATATTGAACCATATATTGTACTAAATAGCCGTACCTCCGGTCACATAATAATCAAATAACAGGACAAAGCTGGACAGTTACAAAGAAAAACAATAACAAGAATGAACAAAAATGTTAACCACTCGACGCGACGTACGAATTTAAACAGTTACGCAAAAAACGTGTTACAAAAAAACGAAATAAAAATATTTAACGTCTTCACCACGAATATAATAACAGAGAATCGGTGTACGTAAAGTTTCGACACCGTCCAGTTATCTCGGCCCACGTCGCCGTTTCCGAATCGATTTTGTTCTCCACGTTATTATAATAAGACACGCAATTATAGCCTTGCCCACACACGAATACAAATAATGCGGTTTTTCTAAGAAGCGAACGACTGTGAACGGTAACAGGTTATTGGTTGGACGGTGAAATGGTCCACAGTAATTTTGTTGGTCGTTTACGGTCGTTACCTTTGTGTAACGTTAGTTGGATATTTAATCAATATTTACGATTCAACGAGGTGTTACTTGCTGGTTATTTTTTAATCCACTCCTCTTACGTAATATTAAACAAAGACCCATATGTGTTCTTGAATCTTCCCTGGGCTTCACCCGCGTAATATTTAAGCAGTTCCTTGCCATCCTTCTTCATTTTATGGACATGAGGAAACGTTCCATCCATCAGAAAAATACATATTGTGTTAATATACAGGCTTACCTTTACAACTACTAAACTACAAATGATAAGTGTATGTGTAGTTTCAAAAGAGCATTTATATCTTAATATATATATACTTACTAACAGTGAAATTGATGTATATAAGGTTTCATAATTTTTCACAATAATTTCCATGAATGTGATGTTCAGCGATATTACTTTTTATTATCGTTAAAACGTTTATAGTGCGTTATTTATTGACAATAATTACGAGTATATGTTATCGCGAACTTTTCATTTAGTTTTGCAGCGTATTCAATTTTTTTATATGCGGGTATGAAGTTTGTTTGCTTTTATGTTCACTGCTCTGCTTCTATAAATGTTAGCACAATTAAAAGTATATAACCTATTTTTTAATCAAGGATAAAGCCATTATACCGTTTAAGTGTAAGAAAAGACAAACAAACAAATAGACAACGTACCACTTTTGTTATGTTAGTAGCGATTCGTTAAAGAAAGTCAAAGAACAATGAAATGATATCTTATATGATATAAATTTTCTAACATTGAAAAAGTTATTGTCATTGCGAAGCCAAAAATTTTAAAGTCTTGAAAAATTTTCAAACATCTGTAATTTTGTTTAAAGATATTGTCATTTCAAAAGTTTTATTAAATTTATAATTAAAAAAACGGAATGTGATCAATTTTAAACTAATGAAATAAAAAATGCCTTATTACATGGCTTTCAATGTCTTAGCAAGACTGCGATGATTCTTTCATTTCTTTTATTTCCACTGCATTATCGCAAGTTCATTCTCACGGCATTACCGTAGGTTTATTCCCGCAGCATCATAGCAAGCTTAACCCTGTGCTATTATGCATATGCATAATAGTTGAGCATGAAACCGTGTATACTATATTTGTTAGACCGTTTTTCAAAGTGTGACACCATAAAAAAGTGAAAAATGCAAATTTGGACATAAATTTATAATAGATATTGCGACTAAAGAAATAAAAAAAAAGTTAAGTCACGGTCTTCTTTGTTTTTTGATTTTCGAAACCATCCATATTTTCGTCGCGCGATCAAATTCACGAGTTATAAGTTATAAGTTTACTTGATAGTGAATAACTTCGTTACAAATGATTATAAAATACCTTACTGATCATTTTCAAACGAAATATAAATGAATATCTTGAACTTTAAAAGGAAATCTATGGATTTTATAACAAACAATTATTTCATCATATAGGATGTGTCAAAAATTGGGGGTTATTTTAGTTTGCTTTTAATCGATAGTGCTATAAAAGTCTAGGTAACACAGAGAAGGCGTTAAAAAGTACGAAATATGCTTTTAATCGATAGTGATATAGAAGTCTAGGTAACACAGAGAAGGCCTTAAAAAGTACTAAAAATGCTTTTAATCGATAGTGCTATAGAAGTCTAGGTAACACAGAGAAGGCGTTAAAAAGTACGAAAGATGTTTTTAATCGATAGTGCTATAGAAGTCTAGGTAACACAGTGAAGGCGTTAAAAAGTACGAAAGATATATTTTTGACCTTAATGGAATCACTTTCCCAAACTGTTTAAAAATGACTCAAAATTTTCCAAAATATTCAGCCATCTTTTAATTTTAGTGAGACTTATTTTGAAGCGGCTCTTAATTTTGTTCATTATTCTGTCATCTGCCAATAAGTACAATATTTGTGAGTACGCTATTCATTTCTTTCCTAACTTTTTAATTGTCAATACTAGCATAAAATATGACATGAACACAGAGAATACGTTAAAAAATAAGAAATATATATATTTTTACCTTCATGGAATCACTTTGCGCAAGCTGTTTAAAATGACTCAAAATGTTCCAAAATATTCAGCCATCTTTTAATTTTACCGAGACTTATTTTCAAGTGGCTCTTGATTTTGTTCATTATTCTGAGGCATCTGCCAATAAGTACAATATTTATGAGTACGCTATTCATTTCTTTGCTAACTTTTTAATTGTCTATATAAATACTAGCATATCGTTAGAGGAGAAACCTCTCAAATCAACTAAACACACTGTGCATGAAAATAGAGTATATTGTAAAAAAAAAACAATAAATACAGTGTAAATGCAAAAAAAAACTAAATATAAAACTTACATTGTATAACATTTGGTAAAATGAATCAACAAGTTAGGGCATGCGAATAAAAAGGTATGAAAATTTTAAGTAATTAAAGGAAAATATCTCTTTAAGATCACCTTTTAATACTTTTATTAACGGCGCGTATCACGATTAAAATTTATTTAACGAAAAGTAAATTTATTACAAGAATTTTCATCAGCGTATCATGTTATTATTTATCTAAGTGTAAAACTGGGTACGTCGATTACTTCATTGTTTACTAATCCTATTTTTATTTTTGTAAATTATTGTTACTAGAATAGAAATATTATCTAGTAATACAGAAAAGCTAAAATTTTAATGCGGCTAAATCCTTACGATATAAATATATTAATAATTACGATATAAATAAATTAAGTTATTAAAGTAAATGTCGATTATCGATGCCGGTTACTTCAAAAATAGTATAGAATATTAGGGTCGTTACTTCATTTTATGATTTTTTTATCTAGGGAAAGCATTGGCAACGAGTAGATTTTACTAGCGGCCGCATGGGAAACTACTATACGACATATACTTTTTAAACAGCTAAATTCTAGAGTTAAGTATTTTCCTACAGTTTTCGACATTTTGAACACATTGCGTTATAATTTCGCTATTAATGTTTAAAAAGAAACGAATGCTATTAGGTTTCTCCGTGACGATGAACAATACGTTAAGTTTTTAAAAAGTATTCAGCTACAGCTATATTTACTGAGACTGAAAAAGTGTTTATTTTTGTGAACGCATAAAACTTACATTTGTACCGCGTTATTATTCAAGAGTAGCACTTTATTATACTGTCAAATGAAAGTTTGTTACTTGAAATAATATTTTTTTAGAAATCGAAATTGCAGGCTATAGCTAGTAACAAGTATTATTAAATAAATGAAAAATATCTGTAAATTATATGATGTAGTAAACTACTCCAAACAGCTGCTCTAAACGTAATACCTAACGATTTGTCCAATTTAAGGACGGTTTCCCAACGCTGGCTAGGTCTTTCGTCGGAGGGAAATATTTGAAACCTAAGACCTTCATTTTTATAACGCTGCTGTAGATGTCCCCTCTTTTTTATTTCTATTTCATTTCATAGTAACATAATTAAAGCATTATGTTCCTAAAAGCTTTATATTATTATATACATTGACTTTTTTGTTGTACGTTAATTCCGCCACACGCCACTAGGGTACCCATTCGTTGCCAATCCTCATATAATCGTAATATTATGACTTACGATTTTCTAACAAAATCGTGTCATAATATTACGATTAAATGAAAATTATAGTTGTATCTGAATACTTTTTTAAATTTCACATGTGAATTAATAAAAATGACTACCATTTTCAAAAATTATGTAGAAAAATAATTGACGAAGTTGTTTTGGAAAAAGAATCGCAAATTTCTCAAGAAAATATTTTTGGTCGTTTTTGTTTAAAAAAAGTAACAAACAAATAAACAGACAGCAGAACAACGTATCTATTATTCAGTCTGGCGATTCTATGCATCAATGGAACATAATTTAAAGGGTTTTTTGTAAAAAAATGTGTTTTTTTTCCCTTGAAATCCTGAATTTAACTACGATTTTCATTTTTCATATATTTCCTTAACATTTTCTATTCAGTTCCATACACACCTATGAGTAATAGAGATAATTTTATTATATCTATGTAAATTAATGTATAATTGTACAAATGTATGTATATAGATGTAACAAAAACGGGTCTGGGCAACACCGACTACTATAGAGTAGTCTAGCAGTAGGTGTTGGTCCGGGTCTATTATTCATAGAGATGAACCTATGCATCAAACTAAGCATATTTGAAGCGTTTTTCTGTAAACGAATATAATTTTTTCATTGAAATCGCAACTTTGACAGTGATTTTTTTCAGAGACTCTCCATCTAATCTACAGAATTGTCTATATGAATAATTGACACATTCTTTATTGCAATTTGTATATCTTATGCGTTTTTACAATTTCAACCAAAAAATTGACGAACTTTTTTTCTATTTTCCAGTAATTAAATAATATATAAAATTGGCTGAGAATGTTCTCGAACATTCCAGAACATTCTTGTTCATTCTAGTACATTCGAAGATATCCTAACATATTCTCGATCATTCTAGTACTTTGAATGACAGGAATTTGGTGGTTGGAAGCCGATAGTGGAAAATTCCCAAGTTCTACTACTTTCAAGCACTATACCTATGTCCCACACCACTACAACCACTCACATGCAATCACTATAGTAAACGAAGAGAGATTCGAGGCTACTCCCATTCAAAAACACTAGTTATCTGCAGTTAGCAGTTCTGGCTGCAAGTGAAATATACGGACACACACATTTATGTATACATATATATATATATATATATATATATATATATATATATATATATAAATATAAGACAATCAGGTAAAATGGGATGAAGCCATTTCTTAGGAAGCTTAAGTTCACTGAGGGTCATTGATGTTATACAATTGTAATAATTTTTTGTAATGAAGAACGTGTCTATTATACTTAAAGGTGCATCAAACCGAGTATATTTAAAGCGTATTTCTGTAAAAAAATGTATTTTTTTCGAAACGGTTGAGAATTTTCATTTATTTCCTTAACATTATCCACTCAATTTGTTGCAAAAAATCATCTGTATGAATAACAGATGAAAATTTTTAAAATACGGCTTACATCTTACTTAAATTGTTTAAAAGCATCGTTTGCAATAAAATAAATACAATTCCTTCTTAATTTTATGGAGTTTCCTTCCTTCCGTTACATATTCCTTAATTTATTTCGTAATATTGTTTTTGATTTTCACAGTTATCAATTACTTTCATATAACACCTAGTTTGCTAGTTTCTTACTATCTACGCTTTCTCTATTCTATCTCGACTACAAAAGTGGTATTACAGGCCAGCTTTTAAAAGTTCCTAAGTCCAAAATACGACTATTATAATTAATGAAAATTCTAGAATACACTATTTAAACTTTACCTCAAGGTTTTCTTTAAAGAAATGTACAACGAGACGCACCGAAAACCTTATTCGACCTTGAACACGAATGTTACTTCGCAGAAAAAATAAATATTATAATTCATTGTTTTACTTATGTTTTTTTAAACTCACACTTTTTGTTCTATTTATGATAAAAACGTTTTTTACACGGAGGTTCTATTTATGATATTATAATTATGAATGAAAAATATAGAAAATAAAAAAATAGTTTTGTTTTTGAAACATTAATTATTTCTACGTAAAATAAGTCCAATTAAAAAAATTATGCAGATTATTTTAGTTTTTCATTTTTGAAAGGAAACCGAAAAAATCCTTGCTAAACTGATTGATTAACCAGCAACTGTACATTATTTATTGTACTTGTTTAGGTAGGTACTATGTTTTCAATTACTGAATTAAAATCAACGCTTCAAGTCATCTATTTTATCCTGTACTCCACACTTAATATTTAATTCTTTATAACGACAAAGTGCACGGTTTTATGCAGTAATATCTCAGTATTTATAGTATTTACAGTTTACTAATGGCGGTAATGCTTCACTACTATCGATATTTTATTGCCTAACCATAATTTTAAGGCATCTTTAACAATAGAACCAAAATCCGCTTACACCAAACTATTTTGATGCTTTCCCTTGACTTTGGACAAGTGTGTTATTCGTTTGGTGAAAAAAATTTTACGCATCAAAAATTAAAAAGTGAACTCTTAATACAATTTTTCTGTTTTACACACTTATTACGTTCTAAAAATTTCCTTATGTTGTACGTTTACGTCAAATAAATATTTGCACACTTAATAGGCTAATCAATCTTTATTCACTAATATACGACGTGAATATGCAATAATATCTCATTATTTATACAGCTCTTAACATTAAAATAACTAATATAAAAAAAGCATAAAAAGCACTAAAGATGTGTGAGAAATGGCCAATAATAACAACAATGCTGGAATGGAATATTTTATCGCTTAAAAACGCATATAATTACGCAATGAACAGACACTGCCATCTGCCAGTACTTTGAGATATTACCGCCTCCATTGATTCACCATTAATGGTGAGAACGTATATTGTCGATCCATCCAAGTACTGAATTGCCGGATATGCTTATTTATAGATTGGATGCGCATTTGCCGCCTTTACTTTTTTTACCTTTAATTATATGATAGACGGGTTTTATTGCCTAAGAAATGTTTATTTAGGAAATATTTATATGAATTACATATCAGCAATTAATATTAGACCTAGAGTCAGTATTTAAGTTATGAAATATGATGAAGAATCAAAGAAATATTGACTTTATTGTGGAATTAATTTTCATTATAAGTAAACATATTTCTAATACCACTTTAGCTTGTTATACAAGATTAAATAACAAAACGTATTTTGTTAAGTTTTTTTAGTGTTAAGATTCTATAACTAAATGAAAGTACCTTAAAATCTCCGTCTGATCGTTCGTCGATCATAAATATAAATTTCAATTAATATGCCCTAATATTAATAAAAAAAAATTGACATACCCACTTAAACTTTAAAAAAAATCACTTCAATCTAGTGATTTTTTTAAATTACTTCATTTAATACTTTGTATTTTAAAAACAGATACTCAAATTAAAAAAAGTTAGGGGCAACGACCATACGTTTTTCATGCATCACGTCCAGAAATAATGTACCTATATATAAATACGAATTGCTCCGATAAACAGCTTACTTATTTGTTATTTAATTTTAGACATAAGCTGAATATTCTTTGATATAGGTAGCGTCATGAAACATTATAGAACTACAAGTTGAAAATGGTTTTCATGATTTAATAAAATATACTTAGGAACAGTTCTATGTAAATTTGTTTGTAAAAATAACGAAAAGTTTGTTTCTTTGTTTGCAGAAACAAGATGGGACTGCGGACTTTGTTGGTCCTTTGTTTGCTTGTCATAATAGGCAAATCGTCGGGGAGCAGTGACGACAGATTCATCAAGAAATATGCTATGATGAAGGTGAGAGACAAAGAAAATTTATTAAAAAAAATTCGTAATGAAAGTAAGAGACAATTAAAATTTATTTAAAAAGAATTTCAAAAAAGTCGTTCAAGCTCGCAGTCGGTAGGATTCGAACCTACGCTCCCAGAGGGAATCTGATTTCTAGTCAGACGCCTTAACCGCTCGGCCACGACTGCTCTTGAAAGGCTTCACTAAATTAGTAAAGACATTACTTTAATTATAAATACTTATAATTTATAAATTTTATATTTTTAGCTGTGCTCCATAGTTTCACTCGCGGAAATTGAAATAATTTTTTTCTTTTCTCCCATATGTTGGATTTGATTATAAACTAATACCATACCTTTCATCAAAATCCGTCCAGCAGATTTTGCGTGATGACGCAGAAAATAACATACAGAAAGGCAAAAAATTTTAAAAATGTTTTTCCGGCTTCCGTTATCGATACGCTAAATCAATCACTCTTTAATATAGTTTCTATGTACAAAACTTACTCTGTTACAATTTTATTCTTCCCGTGTTACACGTGACCGGGAATAAATGTCGGACAAAGAAAGACGTTATTCCTTGACTGAAAAATACAATTATTTTCAGAAAATTTCAAATAACGTTCATAATTATTTGTCATATTTTTCTTACACACAATACTGGAGCACATTGTTCAGCGCTCGGGGGAATAATCCGCGAACAAATGCGAAGACATCGCTACCGCAGGTAAACACCGTCTCCAGTCAAGTTGGGGTGTTAAATAGAGTTATGTGCAATTCTTTTTGCACTCAATTAAAAAAGGGCGTGTTTTAAGTTTTATTTCAACAAAAATTTATTCCTTTATAGCCAACGAATAGCGTCTCGTTATCCGACATCTATTCCCGGACACCGTGTATATTTAGATAACAAATGGATAATATTCAATAAAACAAATCTTTTAAATTCCAATGGCTTTATAAATTCAATATTTCAATTATTACAGATTTATGAAAGTTGCTTTGGACCCGAAGTTGTAAAACAAATACGTCAAGAAATGAAGGCGGCTTGCGTTAAATGCTCTGCGCCACCTGTCGAAGCGCCCGCAAAAGTTCCACCGGCAATGTTGTTCGGTAAACTGCCGCCTGGTTTCGCGATGGATCCAAACTCGCAGACCATTACGAAACCGACCGATGGTGGCGCCTCTGACGACGTGCAAGAGAACGAGAGTCCAGCAGAGGAAGCTCCTCAAATATTAGGCGGTGGAAAATTGTCGCCTCCATTTATGGATTTAAGACACCAAGCAGTAAATGTACGTTTTTTCGACTTTTTTCATATCATTTTTTTTGTCTTTTAGTGATTTAGAACCAGGCGCACAATTCAATTTACAGCTTTTGAATTTTTACATAAATATTTAATTACTGAAAAGTGTAATAAAATATTGAAATACTGCCATTAATGGTCAATTTCAAAATATATAAAGCTTGTTATATAACAAAATAAATATAAAAAAATGCAAAACAAACGACGCGATGCCTCCTGTGAGGATTGAACTCACGACCCCTGGTTTACGAGACCAGTGCTCTACCACTGAGCTAAAGAGGCCATGTGCATGGTGACGAATTTCCCGTTCTCTAAACGAGTATTCGTTTCCTTTCATTATCATACCAAGAGTTGTTTTTAATATTGATCAGTAATTTTTGTTTGGGACAAAAGTTATATATTCATTACTTATTCTCATTACTATGTATCAAAATACTAGTTATTACAAAGAAATGATATTTTTTATGAAGTGTCGTAAAATATTATGGATGGTAATTAATTACATAGAGTGGTTTATTTTCTTAAAGACATTGGGAAAGTCTGCACACTGTGAGTGTTTACCGCCAAGCCGTAGGGTGAGCATTCTTTTAGTCTGCTAAAGGCACCTAAACACATTGCTTTTATGGCCACATCTTTACCTTATCTACCACATTTATAACATTTTTGTAAAAACGCCCATGTTTTTTGAATTTCATTGACTCCTTTCTTAAATTTGTTAACAATTAAAAAGGGGAAAAACTCTTTATGGTTTATTATATTATGATTATTCAATAAATAATAAGTTTGTATTTATAAAATTATTTTCAATTATACTTTTTATCAAAGATCTTTTGCACTTGTAAACGATTCCATTTTGCTTAATCGAAAATGCTTATTTTCAATATTGCTACAAAATTTTTAATTCTCTTATGCCATAACAATATTATATTCCATTGTAAATATTTTCACGATTTGATTTGCATTTAAAAATTTTTAAAAGTGCTCAATAAAGTAATTTTGTACATATACACATGTAAGGATTTTCAGGGACCCAAGCTGGGACAAGAGTATAAAAGAGCTTCTTTAATTTTTCCTTTTTAGGATTCCATACCACATAAGATAAATAATGGAACTAATATAGAATCTTTTTCATGTTTCCCCTTTTCTGTTCCTCAATAGTAAGTTTCAAACTTTTAATCATGAAACAAATTTCAGAAAAAAATGGATTTTGCTAATCCACAGTAATTGTAAATTAAATTTTTTTTGAATGAATGAAATGAGCGTAAAAGTCCAGAAAGGTATCGCGAAAATGAAGAACCATAAAGAAAGTGGACCAGATGAAATACCTGCTGAAGTATTGAAGCACTTAAAAGCTGATGGCGTAGTGTTTCACAGGAAAGTTCAGAAATATTCTAAAAACCAGAAAATATTCCAGACGCGTGGAGGAAAAGATATTAGTTTCTTTTTATAAAAACAATAGCGACCTATGCGACTGCAAAAATTTCCATAGCTTTAAACTTATATCATATACCCTCAAGATTTGGAAACAAATCCTCAGCAAGCTCCTCAATTAAATCAAACCAATGGAGAATCAGTATCATTTTACTTCTGGTAAGGGAAACACAGGTGGAATCTACACACTTATGACGGTGATTAGAAAAGCTTGAGATTAAAAACAAACCTTGTGACCGGTTTTCATTGACTCTTTAAAAGCGTTTAACCACATTCTGTTCCGGAACACTATGAAGGGCTTATCATGCACATTTCACTTCACAAATGCAGTGCAGTTAGACTGTTCGAAAGCTTGATATCAAAATGGGCATACATGTATGAAAATGTCAAGATATACATCAGAAGTCAGGACGGACTATCCGAAAGCTTCGATGTCAAAGTAGACATACATATTGGAAAAAGTCCGGCCGGACTTTTTTCAAAAATTCGGCTGTCACTCTCGTCAGTTTAGTCGAAAATCATTTTTTATGTTGAGGCACATGTGGCACTGCAAGATGTTGCACTTTAAAACTTACACCAATTAACATTCTAATATTTGCTATCCTGATTTCTTAGATGTGAAACATTATTTTACAGTTACAACAATAATTTTTTTTTATTTTTCCATAGCCACAACCCATACCTCAGCAGCCACCAATAGCTGTACCACCCTACATGTTCTCACCTAATGGAGCGGCATTCAGTCGATATACAGCTGCATCACCGTTTTATCACTACTCCTACAGCAGTCCCAATATGCTCTATCCAGGCAATTTCGGCTTTAATCCATACCCTAGTCCATATGTGCAACCACAGAATTTCTACCAGAACCCATACTTTGCATCACAGAGGATGTCCGTAAGTTGACATAAATACTTTAGACTCTAATAACAACAATATTTCTCATTTGACTTTGTATTATTTTGAGTACTCGATTATCGTATTTGCTTTATTTGTCACATTGAGAAAAATGTTGGTTATGAATCAAATGACAAGTTTTGAATTAAGTTCTTTTTTCAGCAAACGGGATAAAATATATTTATTATTTATTTATGCATAATTTTGTAGTATTTTCAAATCTACATTGAAAAAAAAATTCTTTGAGTGGTTTTTAAAATTACAAAAATAATCTAAACTTCATACAGATGCAGTTGTAAATGCTATATATATAATCACTGTACTACACTTATTAAAATTTTCACTAAATCCCATGAAATACACTGGCATTGTTCAGTCTTGCTGGGACGCAATATGATACTTATTTATACATATATTTCAACATATTTAAATAGTAAAACAATTGGGTTTTTTAAAAATAAAGTCGCCTATTATATATTTCTCCACCAACGACTCGAAGTAAGTGAAAAAGAACTTCGGATAACACATTTGTTACAACAAATTGTCACATTTATACAGAGTGTTATTAAATAAGTACATACATTTTTTTATGTTTCATCCCTGTTCAATATTAATTAAAAAGTTAAGATACTATACAATGGGATTTGGATACTTAGTTATATCAACTATACTGGTAATTCAGTAGTTTTTCTCATTTTCTTTTATATGGAAGTTCTATTTAGTTTAATGAAATATTTAAATATAATTGCAAAACAAACTTAACACATTAAATATTTTTTAAATAAATTATTTTCGTTTTTGAAAAAAATACTTGCCATACTGATTAACCAATACCTGTGTGCTAATATGGAAGTATGTGTTTCCAAACGTGGTTAATTATTATGTATTTTTAGAAAGAAATAATAAGCAAATTATTTTATTTTTTTTCATTTACTTATGCAACTTTCATCTCGGTTTTTAGGATTTCATATCCAATTAGTTAAAATAGACCCTTAAAGTTTTGTCATGCTAGTCTATATGTCCGTCTCCGTCAATTTCACCCTTTTCACAGTTAAGACCTATATGCATTAAATTTTAGATTCTCTTAAAATTATATTGAAGTTCTATTCACCATTTTTTCATAAGTTCTATTTGCAAAGGCCTCTAATTTTTTATTTAGGGCTCTGAAAAATTAGAAAAAATTCTGGATACTACTTTCACATAAAATTATTTTAGCTAACTTCTCTCTCTGAAAATAGTTGATCTCTGAAAATAATAACTACAGAACTCTCATCAGTCCCTCAGCCTTGTTATTTTAATAATCTTGTTGTCACTATAGATTGAATAATATCATTTATATTAAAATAATATGTTTAAAGAATAGGAAGGAAAAACTATTGAGTTTACATTAGTAACAATACATCCATGTATATATACACAGTGTAAATAAATTACAAATAAATAAAAATAAATCAACTAATTAAATTTTTTTATCTTTCCAGCGTGATATGGATTTGAGGGACAAAATTGATATGATAACATCTAGAACTGGAGGCAAGATGCGCAACATAACCTGTGTGATGCAGGAACTTGGATATTTGGACCACAATTTAGAGCCTAACTATGAACAGATCACATCGAGGATCTCCAACCTTCCAGTTTCTAATGAGTTGAAAGAAGATATTCAGGAAGGACTTCAGTTCTGTCAAAAGTTTGCTGTAAGTCGTTCGATGTGATGAATTAAATTTTGAATTTTCTCCTATTCAGAGAATAGTCGGAAACTATATTGTTATTAGCGAGAGAAGAATCTTGAAATATAATTTTTTTTCAATTATATTTCAGTATTTTTCAAAATTAAAATTTCAATATTTTCATGTTGAAGCAAAAACTTTTGGTACTTTATTTACCTGGCAATCTTTTTACGTAAAAACTTCTTGTGACCTTGACATTTTATTCTCATCGCATCTATAGAAGTTTCACTTCAATATTTATTTTGGTTTTAAAAGATTACATACCTGTATTTGAAAAGGTAAATGTTTACCCGACATATAATTGTCAATAAAATTTACAACAGTACGTTAATTACACCGTAATTGACAATTGTCTATGTAAATTTATATGAAGATTTTATTATATTGTAATGAAATTTCATTAATTTTTCTGAATGTGTAGTATTAAAATCTTCTTATACAAATTTAGTGCAATCTATGGACTTACACTTAGTATACTCTCTCTCTCTGTCATTTTACCCCTTACTTACAAATCGAGGTTTAGATCGCCAAAGAAGTTTAATTTTTGTCACACTGATGCATGTGGTCTTCTTTATTTTATGCTTAAATACCCTGCCAACATATCTAAAATGTATAATAGGAATATTGATATTAAAGCGTAAGACAAAAAATGAAATTTGAAATGAGAATACTAATAGCAAATATAGCCAAAATAAATAAATATAATAAACTCCGATAAGTTATTCCGAGATTTATTTCTAAGATTCTTTTAATTACAATATTTTTTCAAATACATGCCTGTGATTATTATACAAACTTTAGGCCTTTTTTTTAACTAATATCATACCATGTAAATTTTCCACTCAAATCTTTAATTTCCTTTACACTTTTAAAAATTTGTATTTACTTTTTAATTGCAGCAATGCGTCCCAGAAGTAAAGAAAGACTCCTCACCACTATCCAAGGAGCTCATAAGACCAATGTTTTTCTTCAGATGTTATAAGGTTTGTTAGCAATACGATAGTTGACTCATTCTAAATTTTGATATTTTTCGTACGATATTGTAAAATATAAGTTAATTAAAAAGCAGTCTTGAAAAAAATTCAAAAATTGATTGAAAAATAAGCCAGTTGTAGGCTTCTAAATTTGAATATACGGATGGAGTTGGGTATATCCCTGTCCCTTTTCCTCTCGTAAAATATAATGTGCAATATTAGAAATGACCCCACAACACAGTATTGCCGTCCTTCTCTAAAGGTTAAATTTAAACTTTTATAACTGGGTCAATTTTTAAGATTATTAAAAAAATTTTTCACTTTTCATCAGCATGTACCTTGAAATTATGATTAATGAAATAAAAAATATTCAAATACCCAACTATACTCATAAAATTAGTCAAATACCCAATTATACTCATAAAATACATTTTAACACATTCACTGTGACTGAAGATACTGTTGGTATAATTGTACAATAATGTAATTCACGTTAAATGTGTTAAAGCATTTACACAGAATTTATATCATTACTTAATTTAAAAATAAAATTTACTCTTATATTAATTGAGAGACCATGTTAATGCATTGTAAAATTGTCATTTATTTTAAAACAGATAAATAAATTAAAATAAAGTAAAGCCAAATTAAGAAAATAAAGTTTATTGTATAAATTTCAGCACAAGAAATTGGAATCGTGCATTATGAAAGATATCAGGGAACGCTTCACAACTGAGGATGATATTGAAACAGAAACAGATTTCAGATCCATATCAAGGCAGGGCAAATCAATGAAGTATCCAGATGGTCTGAATGATCCCCAGATTGATGCATTAGATGAAATGGCAGTTTATATGTATGACTATTTGAGTGGTGGTAATTCGTTTGACTTTGATTTGTACATGTAAATCATATCATTTTTTAAAATTATAAATATTATTTGATAAGGGCTTGTGGTAATTTGCTTTAATTTGTAACCATTATTTTAATACTCATTGTTTATAAAGTGCAAACAACTGTCAATAACTGTATACAATAGTAAAATATAATTTATATTTCCGCTACAACGTCAATTAAGTCTGTAGTCACAGCATAATAAGTACATGTTTCTAATAATTATAATCAAATTTATTTTAAAAATTTGATTACATTACTATAAACCACAAACTTGATTAACAAATATAAGCAAATTATGTATTCTCGTTCACTAGGCGTGTTCAATATGCCTTTGGGACGATAATTAGAAGTAAAATTATGTAATTCATAAAAATATTTTTCGTGAGATTAATGAACTAATACAAATTAAATATTTATAACTTTTTTGTGTAACCAGTTTAAAAATTTACCTTGCATAGTTTGGTTTTGCAATTCTTTGTACAACTTTAGGATTTTGTTCTTCAAAGGAATGCTTTTTTAGGTATAAGTTAACAATAAATCATTAATAATTTAAAATTGTGTTTTTATTTTTTTATTTATCACTACTTTTTGGCCTCCAAACCATATGTATTTCATGCATAATTTTTTACACCATTTATATATTAGTTATATAAGAACACCGAAGCCTGTATTATTTTTGTTATTACAAGCGCAAATATTTTAAGTATATGTGGCATCTAATTGAAAAGCTTTTTTGGTATAGGATAAACATGTTTCATTGCTGCTATACTTATAATGGGAGGAAATTAATTAAATATGCCTCATATTTTGAAAAATGGAAAGTAATAAGACATTAAATCATTTTGTATTTATATAGTCCATCTTCACTATTTGCACCTTTAGTATTAATGGTCAAATTTATTGGGAACAGCTCTCTGTATTCGCAGGTAAAAATTAGATATTCTAACAAAATTTACTTCAAATTTATCTCGATCTAACCATAAAAGCGTTTGCTTACATAATTACATTATTTAATAAACTAATTATATTCCGCAGTCACTCTTACATTTTAATAGAATTCATGTGACATATGGTAAAACAGACATCTGGAAATTATATATACTATGATAGAATTTTTATACATACCCTAGAAATTTCAAATAACTCAAAAATACAAAAATAATTTAATCATCCGTCATTATTCCACTAAATCCAAAAAATATAGTACATTTTTAACTTATGAAATGCAACATTGATGTTATTATTTTTGTGTACATAAATCTTTATACCCATAATGTATGTTTAGAAACATTTTACACTAATTCAAAATTCCTCAATAATACAGTTTTTTTATTGGTGTAATCCCACTTTACTAATTCTATAAAATAAAGGAAATAATAAAAAAAAATAAAACTTTTGTTCGCACTGAATAGTGTAGGTGCGAAACATAAAAGAACTCAAGGTTGTATAGGTAATTTATATTTAAGGTAAAGTATAATTGTAAATTCTATAACTATAAAGTATTAAAGTGCTGAGGCGCTCCCCCGCAACGCTGTTGTCTGTCGAGCGCCGAATAGTGAAGATGTGGATAAAGTAATTATTTAGCATGGAGACGCCGTGATCTGTGATTGGCTAAACTAAATCTTGGTCCGCGCTTATGTGGTGGGCTGAGCTCACAGTGGCGTGAACAACTTTTTATATCTGTTTAAAGAGAAACAAAACAAATCATTTTTTTAATAGCTAAGTTTGTCTGCAGCTTCGTTCATGTGGATTAGGTGGTGGCATTTGTCCTTGGCCCAAAGAGACTACAGCAACATCTCTCTGCAAATAAATTTCCTTGTTTGCTGTGCTTAGTAAAAAATGCAGGTTTTAGCTCTCACGACTACCAGCAATAAATTTAATGTGTTGCCTCATCCATCAACATTTTGCACGAAATTTTTATTGTTGACAAAAAATACTGAGTTTCATCTTACATACTATTTCTCATGTTAAAAAGTACTTAGGCTTAATTGAATAACAAGCGTATAAATACATTTCGTGATATTAATATTCCACACGAGCGAAGTGTTAACTTTAAACATGTATTCTTCCTGTGTAATGGGTTTGCAGGGGAAATTCTATAATCACAAAATTCATTTTTGGTCTTGACTATGGTGATTTAGATTATATATCATATTTTAATTACTTATAAGTTTCCACCAAGCGGACTAGAAAATTGTTCACTACTATGTTTCTTTTTGGGACAACCTTTTAAAGACTGCGACAGAGGCCAGCATTAAAGAGTGTTCTAGAAACGCTACCAGCCGACTGAAGTAGAAACGCATCGTTAAAGCAGCCATCTGAGTCGAGAGGAACGAAGAAGAAACCAACCATGTACATCATCAACAAGACCACATTCACTCTGACAAGAATTTGACGACTAGAGAGAGATTAATGAAGAGTTTTATTCTTTGTGAACAATAACATTTTACTTTTAAAAATGCGTTAAGTTCTGATTTGTTTGTTAAATGAGAATAAATTAGAAGAAATATGTTGTCGTATTTTGTACCAAATGCAATTCTTCATAAAGAAAAAAAAACTGTGACACTTTCATTTTTATATTTTATATATTTCTATTTCTTACTTTTTAGTTTTACTTCTATATAATATATTATTTTCTATTTTTAATATAAATAAATAAATAATATATAATCTCAAATGTATGAGAAACATATCTTTTAACCTTTAATTATATATTCATTCAACTAATAAATAAACAAACATAAAAAAAAACAAAATGCTATTTGAATTTACACAAACCGAATTGAGAGCCTTCTGTTTACTTAAAGTTGTTTATAAAGAAAAAAAGTATTGATACAATATTATTTTAAAATATAATATCAATATTTTTTAGTACATCACAGCACAATATCAATTACATATTTTAAATACAATTTTCCACTCTATATATTTATATATGTATATATATATATATATATATATATATATATATATATATATATATATATCACTTATGTGTCCATCCGTCTGTCCGATTGTCTGTCTATCTATGTATATTAGATTATATAAATCTAAAAAATAGTCATTTTTCTCAGATAGTGTCAAACGTAGAGATATTAAATTTGATATAATGATACAAACCCACATATTTATATTACAATAATTAAACACACAAAAATATTCATATTGAAATATTATAGGGGATAAATAAAGTAAGCGATTTTTTTTTTTCATTTCCTTTATTTTGTGGATATCAAACATACCTTTTATTTTAGAATTGCTTATTAGATAATTCTACAGATATGTCCAAAAAAATTTTGCCAGGAAATGTTTAATGTAGAAACTTTGAATGGGAGGTGGAAAATATGTTAATCGGCATATATTTTAGTAGTCTGTTACTTTTACATCCCCAAAAATATGCTTGTCGGTATAAAAAGTAATCGAATTTATTTTTCATTTTGAGTATTAGGTGGATTATTAATCAAGAGAACAAGTTATAAGAATTGCCAAACAATTTTTTTAGAATTTTATAAAAGATAGTAATCTAATACTTATTCCTTCTAATGCTTTAACCTCGAAAAACTATGGCGATGGTTCTAAATTTTTTAGTTTTTGAGATATTCTCGTTATCTTTACGCTTTTTAAAAGACATTCTATACATGTAAGCATTATATTTGCATGGCGGAAAACTATATTTGCAAATAGTTTAACAGAGATTTCATTTGAAATTCGAAAAAAAATATTTTTATTTATTGGTAATAATGTACATAATCAATATCCGATGTATAGGTATTATCCACAGATGCTAGGAGGTATTACCAATTCGGCAAAAAGCCGTCGACCATGAACCCAAAATACTGGCATGATTAGTTTTTAAAAGACGTTAACAAATTAGTTTTTCACTCCTCGTCTTGAACGAAGTTAGCTACAATTAACCAGTTGTGTGCGAAAAAAAGACCATGGCGACTTTTGACATTTAGTATTAATGTGACAGATAAAAATCACTTATTTTCGATTCGTTTGTCTTTATTTGTTCTTTCTCAATATTTTTAGTTCGAATTCTCCCCATCGTGATGTGACTGTTGACCTCCTCTCGATAGGCTTGTGTGATATGTGATAATATAGAAAATTTTCGAAAATCGTTACACGGTCGGTAGTGAAACGTTTTGTAAATACGCATTATTTGTGTGCTCATCAGGGACGTTGATAAGGTATGAAATTGCAACTGTGTCTATTAACAATATAATTATTTTTTAGCTGATAACCGTGATAATATGATATGTAGACCTCTGTTATCAAATACTCCTAATTTCATTATGCGACAATGTAATCAAGTTTCTGGCTTAATAGTATTGGTCATATTCATTTTGCCAGCGAAGTGCGAATTCAATTATCGCCTTTGTAATAGAATGTGCACTTTTTTATGGACATTGTTTATTTATACTTATTAAAAATGTCTTATAAAAGTACTCCTCTATTGAATTTTTCTTAAATACCTTGATCATCAATTGTAAGCCTTATTTTTAGATATGTGATATTTAGGAATGGTTTACTCTAAACCATTTTTTATGTATTTGAAAAATAATCGTATTTATCATTGCCTTTATTAGTATTATTATTGCGATATAGCTTTTTGATAAAATTGTTTAGAAAGCTTGAAAGAGCAAAACCAAACTTGCCTCACAAGTTTTTTGTGTAGTTTTTTGTTTGTAATTTTTTATTGAAATTTGCTACAGCCGTGTTTATCAGCTTGAGTTGGCAAATAAAGCGATGAGTCTCACCATTTGACGGAGAAAAAAATAACAAGTTTTTTAAAATTTTATATTATGGAAAATCGAGAAGTATGCTATTAATAAGGGTGGATAAAAATACGCCACAATTTTGGTAACATGTCATTTTGTTTCAAATATTACATAATTTTATAATTTATTCCTTTTATATTAAAAACAGGCAATAAGGCAAAAAAGCGATAAATAAATTCTACCATATGTTGAGATAAAATATAGATCCTTATAAACTGATTCTGATATATGTAATACAACACATTTCGCTTTGGAATTTGTTGACTGTATTCATGTAGTCATGTATTATTTTTCTTATAACATGTTTCCAAAATTATTTTGTAATTGATTTTGTTATTCTTATAAGTATTAATTTGTATAGTAGGTAATGATTATTAGAATACAGATTCGTGCTTATATTTATCTGTTATACAAACATGCATATGTTTTGATATAATTTTTGATGTGCTGGTAATAGGGTGACTAATTATTTGTGATTGCAATGCTCTTTCATACAAAGCCATAGACTGAATATTAATATTTTTGGTTGAGATATTAATACCATACATTTCAAGATTTTGTATTGTAAATACATCATTGCTTCCTGAATGTAACAGTAATCTGAGAGCTCAATAAAAATTTAAATTCTAATGAGGTCGGTATACTTAGACATTATTGGTAAAACTTGTAGTATGTTGATTTACATAATGTGTACACAATATAGTTACAATTTTGCATTGTATATGCATACGAAAAGGTACTGAAATAAAATAAATAAATGGATAGTTATTTAATTTTTAAAAATATTAATCTTGACATCATTTATTTCTGCTTCCAAATTGTTATCCAATAATTCCTTGTTAACAATGACAAGTTATGACACTTTTCTCATATTCATATTTATAATTTATGATTCAGTGTAATCGAAATTATTCGAATTTCAAAATAATTTAATATTATAAAATCATGTATCTTTTCTTCGATATATGCTATATATAATAACAATTTCTTACGAAAGTGAGATTAACCCCGTTACAGACGCAAAACTTGATGAGCTTTTGAAAGCTCAACCTTGCTATAACAGTAAAGCAATGTTTTTGGTAATGCTGTAATTCGATAGAGTTGTATTTGCGTTTGTGTCGGGTATAACTTTCAAAGGAAAGCTTGGAAGTATTTCATATTTAATCAATAAGTTATCGACAATAAAACGAAGGCTGAATTGAAATCCAAGACTTAAATATGTAATATGCTTTATCCGCATGCGTAACTAACTTTATATCAGTAAATGTATTCGCCAATAAAGCAGGAGTCTAGCTGTATTATATTTATATTGAGGAAGCAAATTTGGTAGAGGGTGTAGGCCCCTCCAACTAATTTGGTGGAGGGTGAAGGTTCCTACAATCTTGGCAAGTGGGTTGTGGAAGAAACTTCATCTTTACAAATGCTGAGTGTGCATTATTGAAATTATGGTAATATTGGAGGGTATTAATGCCTCGTTGATCACGAATATGGTAACATTTTTTACAGAATCTGAAATTCTACTGGTTTTGAAATTTTCGTTTCAATGAGGATTTGCAGAGAAATAACATTTTTAAAATATTTCAGAGAGCTCACGCTATTATAAAATGTTATATATAATAACTTTACTTAATTTTCTTGTAAAAATCATAGTTTTGTTACGTCTTTCGCTGAAGAAGAAAAGGGCTTTCATGTAAATTTGCACAAAGTTTATAAAAAAATGTTTTGAAAGTAACTGATTACTGATAAATATATAGGGGTTATTATATCAGGTTAATTAAAATATTACGTCTATTTAATTACTCTCTGATATATAATGTATTTCACATAAACATTTACGAGGTAAAAATGCTAGATGACAATTTGTGTTTATACAAATGCATGTTATTAATATTACTTCAATTTGTCAAAATAATGGAATTGATTGCAGCTGTATTATAGATTTTTCACATTCAGACTTACTATCTTTAGACAATATTTTTGTTGAAGTTTGCAAATAAATATAGTACTGTATAGTAATTTACTCAGTCTGTAGTTAAACAAGTCTCTATAAAAAGGTTGATCTAATTATGTATAATTTTATTTACTCTTAAGCATTTTTTAATTATGTTTAATCTTTAAAGTATCAGCTGAGTTTTTAAAATTTAATTATTGTAAATGTATAATAAACTCCCTAATTTATATGTGAGTAATTTAGTTAGTAAAGCCATTGGGTATAATTAATCCAATAAATTAGTTTTTATTACCTATAATTGGTTCAACAAAAAATTAAACTACATTGTAATTTGCTGTTTCTTAGCTTCTATATGGTAAATTGAAACAGTAAAAACTGCAGGTAACGTTTTGGAGTTAATTTAAAAAAACCTGCCAATATTTAAGGAAAATGAAAGACTATTTCTTAAGGCTAGCTCATTCCAAACAGGAAGATAGAAACATGCGTAAATTCTGTATATTATCTTATTATATAAGCTAATAAATCTATTAATTTATATTTATTTTAAATTAATGTGAAAAAATAAATTTACAAACAAATATCACTTTTGTGGTATTACAATATAAAATGTATCTCGACTGCTATAAATCTCTAACAAAGATGCAACTATGTAGAAGAATATTTTGAAGCAAAAAAAAACAATTAGAATATCTATTCCATATCATATTATTTAGAATTTTTGTCTGTTTGTTCAGACATGAAACAAAAAGTACTTAGTCAATTTGTGTGGGTATGCTTGAGTTTGATATTAAATCTAAGCTACATTTTATTCTCATAGAATAGTCTCTAAGGGATTTTTTGTTTGTTAGAGCATTACGCAAAAGTACTGGACCAATTGGAATGGCACTTTTGCTGTGATGATGTTTGATCTTTTGTTTATATTATTTATTCATAAGGTACTTAAAATTCAATATTCGAAACTGAATAAACTTACATAAAACTGAATAAACCGTGTTTACAAATTGATGAAATTGTCGAGATTTTCACCATGATTCAGTTTAAAGTGCGAGCTAAGATATAAGTTTCTTTTTTCCTAGTCGAGGACACTTGTGAGATACAAACATTATTACTAGAGAACAAGCCAAAAATCTACCTAAAATCCACGAGCAAAAGTTAATAATGAATATATTTTAACACCAGTGGTAATTAATAGTGGTCTTTGTGGTGTACATATCACCCTGATAAACCAAATATAGCTCCAGATTATATTTAATAGGTTCCAGGTTATATTTTATTTGCCTTACAGTGGTTGTAGTTTTGTGGTAGATCATTTTTCTATTAATAATAGTTTATGAATTTTTCTTTAATCAGTGAATGTTGACTGCCTTGTTTACGTAAACTATCCAAGCAAACAATTCTGTAACACGTTTTTAAACTTTTATAATACATTTCACCAGCTATGTAAGTTATAAATCTTAAATATATTTCGTTGGTAAATTGGTGTTTGTTTACATATTTTTTAACAATGTCCTTGTGTCAGAATTTTGGATAAGACATTTGTTGATAATTTGAGGATTACGATGACAAAATATATTTAACAACAAATGTAATATACGCATTATACAGGGCATAGATTTTATTATCTTGTATCATGATATCATGAAGCTGAATGTAGAACATCTTAGAATGGCACGTATCTTTAAGTATTATATGCTTTCTTTTTGGCTTTACATTCGTCATGTTTGTTCGTCTATATGCCATTGCCCAATTACTCTCTATTTTGTACCTATTGAAATGATATTTGGCGTACAGATATAAGTTAAATAACATTTTTTTTGGCATATTACCATACATTAATGGAAATGAGAAAAATTTACCTACTCCGTTCAACTGGGGTGTCGCTGGATAGCTAGTGACAACTTTCAAAAAGCAATAAAGTTTGTTTTGGTACTAAGTAATTTTAATGTTTCTGTTTCTATATATTTCGTTCTAAAGTCAACCATCACAGTGTATCTCTCTTAATTTTTGAAATATTGTTTCCAAAAATATTGAAATATAGCTTTTAGTAAATACTTGAAATGAAAATTTTTATGTATATTTTAACATTTACACTTTTCAATGTTTCTTTTTTAAAGTCCATTTCACAAAATTATGAAATATTGTCTAAGTGAAGAGTTTGATTTTAAAATGTTTCAAAACTGCATGTTTTATAACTTCAAGCAACATCTCAGGCTACGGAAACTGTCTACGAGCATGTCGGACATGCGTTTGACTAGTTTTTTTGTTATATACAGAATAATTACTCACTTTGTTAAAAGTAATAGCAAAAACTACCTTATGTATTGATTATAGAGTATGATTTCTTGATATTGGTTTTAAAATATTCATTTATGTTGACTTTAAAAGTTTTACTGACGTCTCTTTCCAATTATTTTCAATGTTTATTGATAGTTGAATCTGTCGTCAGAATGTTCTCATGCATTGAACAAATATGTTGTTGAATTCATGCAACTGTTTACAGTTTGGTGCTATTATCAGGCCATTGTTTCTGTAGTCATATGTGAACATAGCATCTAGAATATCAGCATTTTAATTGAAAAAGTGGTAGCAATTGAAAAATTTAAATAACTAAAAGCCTTGTATGATGTGATAGTGGACAAAACGTTATATTTTGTAAGTACTTGGTGTTTTTCCTAAATGTTTCGTAAACCATTCCCCATAAAATTGATTTATCTTATTTTGAAGATTGTGACTTGTAATATATTACCTTCTCTTATATGTTTATTCTTTTAATAATTAGCTATTTTCTTTTCTGCTTGTCTTGCAAACTTCAGTTTAATGTTCTGGCGCACCATCTTTTGGTAGAAATTTATGACGGACACCTCTCTAGGAAAAAAAAGAAATATGGTTAAATGTATGTAGGACTCACACCCTGAGGGTTTAGTACCGTTTTACCATTGTAGAACTTAGTAAGTTCTTCCTCTTCATATAATAAAAAAAAATTAATAACCTTTACGTTTTAAATTGTTTGTGTTGCTTGAGCTGTGGGACATCCACCCTCAATATGCTAGGTCAACGGAAGACCTTATAAGTTTTAATAATTGAGTCAGTATCAAAATATGTGATATATAAAAAACAGTATCTTTTTATTGTATTAAATTGGAAGTTAGAAATTTTGACCCAGTTATAGGTTATAAACCTTAGTTATTTAATACTGATTTCAACTTAATATTTTTAGCTCTTCCCAAAAAAAGAGTTTTGACAGACAGATAGACAAATCGGCAACAAAGTGATCGTATGTGTGTTCCTCTTTTCCATTCTGAGGTACAAAATCCTAAAAACATTATTACCACTTTGATACTTGACTGACTTGCTTTTTTTGCCGTATAGTGACCATATTAACACAAATGAGTATAAACCTATATAGTTGCGTGCCAGACATTTGTAGTTATTAAATATTTTGACATTTTAAATATTAGTGATGGCAAGCTATTGGTGAAAAAGTATATTTATAAACTGACTAAATAAAATATTATAATGTTAGCCATGTTATTATTTAATGTTATTCATAAAAGAAAAATAAATTTCGTATCTCTCGACTCAGTCTTATCTGCTCATGACCCTGGATTATGCTTTAAATCATTTCTCATTTTCCTTATTCTGCTGTACATGGTTCCACCTTCTATGACTTTTCCCTGAATACCATGTTAAATTGTGGAAAAAAGTGGATTCTTGACATACAAAATGAATCATTATTTTCAATACTTGAAAGTTGTCTCCAAAACTTTTTATCTTAATTCGTTATCAGTATTGTACGAATTACATTTTCATTGCTCACATTAATATTTAGTTCATAAACATTTTATGAATTTTAGTATTAATATGGACAGTTTATTGCAAACCTATTATGTAACTTTTAAGATAGGATATTTTGCTTCAAGAGATTGTGTAGTAACAAATTTCACTAATATACTATGTTTTCAGGGAAGTACATGCTTAAATCATTACTTGAAATTTTTTTAGAGAATCTTATGAAAGATACCCGTGTACTGCATAAAATATTGGCGCTGCAGTAGTTATTACGTGATGGATCATTTTCTTGTAACAAATTGATTCATATATTCCCTTAAATAAATATGGCACGTACTACGATGCAAGAAAAACCATTTTATACAAGTTTGAATTAAGCTTGCATTAAGTGGATTAAACTGTAGATTATCTCTGTAGTGTTTCAGTAAATATGCATATTAAATATTTTGTATTAGGTATACTGCTTATCAAACAAGCAAATACAATGAATCTAGGTAAAATTTAATTTTGTTATATAGCTTGGATAAATTTGATGAAATGAAATATATAGAAACAATATAATAAGTTTTCAGAAACTATAAAACTAAATAGACTGACAAAGCAAACAAGATATTAGTATAATAATCTTAATATAATAATCTAATTCATTTTTATTACATTTTTTACATATTGAATATATTTGGCGTTAATTTTGTAGTCATTGATTATTCACGAATATATGAAACTATTATGTAGTATTATTTTTACTTTCTTTATGTTCTTTACCACGACCTAGGTTTTGTCGTATTACAATATTTTATTTTATATTATTTTCAAAGAAGGAGCGCACAAAGCTAAAATATATATAATATGTGTTTCGTAACTTCAGTTTCAAATTATAGAGGTATACTCTTTGGCAAAAGAACTCAATAATGTTCAAACTTAAAAATTTAATGAATTACGGTTGAATTTCAACCACTGAGCGACCACTAGTAACTGGTACTTTGTAACTTCAAAGATTACCGTTTCAACTTTTGCTGTTATCTTCTTCTCTTTTTAATTTGTGTATGTTCAGATGTAACTCTCTCTAAGTAAGAAGAGATTTGCAAGCTGGCCTTGCATTTATACAAAATGTTTAATGATTACACTGATAAGCCGTCATTGCTAGGATTGAAGTTTAGAAGTTAAGTGTTTTTGTATCGAACTATTATAACATGTGAATGAAGAAACACATAATTTCATGTTCCGCATGGACCGACATCCATTTGTTAGACTTGAATGCTTGCACACTGAATTTCTTTAATTTGGCATTGCTTCACGTTGACTTATTTGCTGTTTGATTCGTGACTTTTGGCCGACCTGCGGCCGTGGTTTTGTATATTTATCTGTCTTCTAAACACTTTTTTTCACTAACTTGCTCAACATATTAGCTCCAAGAAAACGTAAAAAACATAAATGTAAAAAAATTAATAACTTTTTCCTATTTCTTATAACAAAAAGAGGAAAACTCTCCAAAAATTCCTTATTTTTAAATGGCACCACATCTAAAAAATGTAAAAGATCATGTTTTTATTTATTAAGCTTTATAACAGATTATGTAGATAAAGTTTAGTGGAGAATTTATTAGTTGCTGAAAAGTGCACAGCACAAGGTTTCTGTAGTGTCATTGTCTATGGAGATTTTTTGTTTTGGCAGTTCGCGTTGTGAATATTCTTCATACTATCGCATTATGCTTCTAATTGCCTGGTTGCTTTAGAGTTGTGTTTTAAATTTGGTTCAGTTAATTCATTTCAAAATTATTATTAAAAATTGTAAACATTATCTATGAATCTGATAAAATGCTACTTAAATATTTATTTATTGGTATTCCTCATATCGGATGCATAATAATACTGAACTAAAAATCATGAAAAAAATGGTTGGTAAAATCAGACGGAAATTTTACAGGAAAACTATATGCTATCCTAGATCTTTTAATAATAACATAAAATATTTTAATAAAATACTCTCTCTCTCTGAAATCTTTTTATAAGTGTCTAGATGTACATGGAACCTTCGTAGTGTGAGTTTTATTTGTGTTTGACAGGTTTTTTTTATAACATCGTGGTGTCTTTTAACATTAATTTATTATATTATATGTAAACAGTTTCAGAAGAAAAGAGTTTTCTTTATTTTACACATACATATTTTCTTTTTGTTAGGTATATCATATATAATAATATATAACTTTTGAATTAATGGATCCAACATTATGCATTTTGTTGAAGATTTGATTAGTAGTCTTGTTGTGCTATCATCAATATGTACATATAATGGAAGATAGACGAAATTGCATATGGCTAGTGACTATAAAGATTCTATAAAGATTCAATTGGCTACAAAATGAAGTAAAAATCATAATTAAAAATATAAAGAAAAAACATCTTCATTCCAAGGTACTGAATTCAATTAGACCTTCAATAGTAGAAGCCTTCAATAAATACACTATTTTTTATGTAGAACTACGTCCTCTTTCCTGATATTAGAACAAACTCTTTCCTGATATTAGATAAGAGTTACTTCAACAGCGTGACCTACCAGGGAAAGATGTTCAGTTCTCCACTTTTTAATTCTGGAATATTAAACCTTGAATCAATTTTTGTTTCAATTAAATGTTAATTTTTTTATGTTTGGTAGATTATATGTTATATAATATAGATTATGTAGATAGATTATATAGATAGATTGAATAGTATATCCGAAAAATCAAAGGGAAGTAGTAATGGTGTAATTCTGGATGTTACAGCACAACTGCTACTGTTCTCCTTTTGATTTTTTTTATTTAAGAGGTTACTGTTCAGTGTGGATTTGTGGGTTGTCATTAATTGCAATTTCAACGAAAGAAATAGCTTTCGTTATTTTAATTGCATAGATTGATTAAATATTGTAATGATTAATACAAATATATAAAGATATAAAATTTGTTTTTCTTTAATTTCAGAGTACTCGACAGTGGCAGTAGAGGGGGGCTTATGTTAATGAATATTTTAAGTGATACGACAATGTGTTCAAGTTTTTTTGACAAATCTTAGTGTTAATAGTCCTAGTGATGTGACTGACCGTGTGTTGTTTTCTCGTTCAATGGGATCATTTTTAATTGCTATTGTTAAGTGTAAGTGACGAGCTTTGAGTGCCATCATGTACGTGACTACTTCAAGATGGGCGGCTGCAATGGTGGTCGCTATTAGCTTCTTCCAGTCATTTAATTGCGATGTGCAAGTCTACAATGAATATAGATTTGTGAGTATGCTACTTTATGTTGTTAACCTTCTTTGTTTTGTTTTATGTTACTGCAGAAAGCCATGAATATTGCAGGTAACTTGATAACTATCCCTTACAAAAAAAAGGATAAAGTATTTGATCTTTGATGTTATATTTGTATAATTCTTGAAACTCAAGTTTGCGTTCAGAGAGTAGCTAGTTTTCAATTACCACGTAAATGAAAATGTTATAGATTATTCCAATGTATTAGTTCGGCAAATAATAAACTTGCTATCTCAGTTCACCAATTTTGTTTTTTAAATGTAATTAATAAAATCAATCTTCAATAATATAAGCACCATTGTTATCACTCACTTGTTGTCAGTATGTACGCAGAGATAAAATTCCTTGTGGAATTGTTTGAGCTTTTGTCTGAAAAATAGTAAAGTTCAATTTTAAGATGGTTTGCATGATTAAATCTTTTATGTGTAAATAAATAATTATACAGTGAGCAGTACAGATGATAGTTGGAAAGTGGCAGGCCTGAAAATTATGGTAGGTGAAAAGATACTCTTGTAATGAGTTATTTTAGTTCATTACAAGAGTATCTCAATCTCATAAAGATATTACAATCGTTGCCAACTGACATAAGCAACGATTAGCTAAAATAACTTATTACAAGACGACTGACGTAAGCATGGATTCACATTCACGTCAGTTCTCTTGTGAACTTGAGGGGTTTTAGCTTATACAGTTATTTATTATTTTACTAAATACTTTTACTCCTTAGTGCAACTTATGACTTGCATAAAACCTATCCACTGATTTTGTCTCAGATTCTTCATTTTTCCCTAGCCCATCCCTACTTCTTTGGCCTCTTCCAGCAGGCTGTTTTTTTCAGGCTGATCTGGATCTTCCTCTGCTCTGATATCTTGCATTTCCAGTGTTGCTTTCTCAGGATATTTGCAATGGTCCACATGTGTCGACTGAAAACCATTACAGATATACAGCTGTTTGTTGGAGATCCCGCTTTGCTATTTGATGCGATATGTCCTGCGAAATCAGTGGTTGACAATGATCTGGAGTTTCTGGATGACTTGTTATTTTGTATTTTCCAGGTCTCATAGGTATAGAGCTGTATCAAGAGCATGTCGCATTGGAAGAACCTCAGTTTCACCTCTGCGTAATATCCCCTAGAGTTCCAGATAGGATGTAGGTGTCCAAAAACTTTTTAGGATCTGTTAATCCTTGTAGTGATGTCCCGCCATTTATTGCCATGATGCCAACCACTATATAAGTGAGATACTCCACTGTATGTGCTTCCCAATGACGTCTTGGGCAGATTGATTTTAAGTCCAACTTTGCATTAAAGTTGCTCGATGCTTTTCAGATCATGTGGTAGCCAAACAAAATATTTCTACTTCTTCCTCCAAGATAGAGTTGTTTTTTTATTGCAGTATGGGATTACCAAGATCTTAACCAGGGATGAGTGTCAATATTATTTTAATTTTTCTGATTTTAATGCAGGAGTTTATTACCAGAGATCAAAAGTTTCTTTTGCTTGAATCTTCGAAACCACTGCTTGTATGCATCATAGCATAATATTTTTTCACCTATCATTGCACATATATTGTATTTTGTTTTGCTCACTTTTCACCGTAAACAAATTCATGAAGTAAGACCGCTTTAAGTTGGCTTCGTGAAATTTACGCATTTTGCTTGTTTTTTACTCATCAAAACTCAGCTAGTAACTGAACGGAAGATGGAATGCCGCACTCTTTATATACGCTACCAGAGATGTTCGAGAAGTTTCTATAACATTCCTGTAAAAAACGACAAGTTTAAAGGTAGCCAATGTAATAATAATGTACACGATACTAGGGTGACTCGTTTTCTATATATATTTTTATAGATTACTGACGCTACTTACGTAGATTATTGGTATCATTTATCATATTTTTGTGTTCATTTTGAATGATGAGACAGCTGGGAACTTTCCCTAGTGTATCATTTTCATGTCGAATTCCCCGAGCGATTTATGAACTCTTAATATTTCATGATACTTACATGTTGCTTTTTGTATCTGGTTTATGGTGTATACATAAGGTTTCTTTTTAATACCTGTCATATTTAGTTGTGACTTTTTACTGTTCGCTCTCTAAAACTGGGCTTAACATATGAAAGGCGGTGTCTTTGTTCAGATATTAAATGTGATTTTAACGTTGTTGATATCGAAATGGATTAGATTGGCAAAATGTTTAAAAGTGAGCATAAGAATTTTGAAGACAAAGCTATATTGGCGTTCATATGATTTCAAGATATTTTTAAGCCGTATGAGAAATAAACTTATAATTTATTTGGCTTGTCCATTTTTCTGTTTATGAGGTTTAGTATTTTATGATTATCAAAGAATATAAATATTGTTTTTTTTATATCTCTTTTAATGGCCAATACATAATATTTATTTTAAATATCTGTCAAGCCCAGGTGTCACTTTATAATATTTGCTTTTTACAATTGGGCATAATCTATATAATTAAAAGCACCACTTATTGAAACTGACGGAATATTTCAGGGAGCATATTAATAATAAATATATTTGAAAGACCAAACTATAAGTATCTATTGATTTTGATGTGATTCGAGAAGCTTTAAGGAGTTGTAAGTGGAATTTGTTTGTTTGTGTGTTGTAATGAATGAATTTATTTGTGAACACTAAAAACTGCATCCAAATCGGTTCAGCCGTTGCTGAGATTAGCGTGCACAACGAAGGTGTCCATAGAAAAACGACAAAAAGTCTAAAAACTGTTGTTTTAGGCTTTGTAACGTGTCTTTAGTAGGTAGTATTTAGTTTTAGTTAAAAATATTTTGTGTAGTTTATGATTTTATTATTTGTATAGAATTTTATTATATGCATAGATTAGGCTCAAATTTAATGTAAGCATGAATTGCTCAGGTTCCTTATAACAAAGCGAGCTCTTTCAGTCAATTACAACACAATAATTAAAATGACCACAGTTAATCACATAAAAAAATTACGAAAAAAATCTTTATGGAGTCCTTATAACTTAAAATGGCACCCGATACTATACGTTATATATAATAAAAACTATTTTTGTGTACTTATAAATATAATTGAGTATTGTCTATTGAGTTATGTGCGCAGATTAATATGTTTTATTGCTATGCCAATTTCAAGTTTTTATGTGGTATAGTTTATCAAAAAATTAGCTGTGACAGACTGACAGACACGTGAGTGATCTTAAGTGGCCCATTGACAGTCCTGCATGCAGGACGCCGTACCAGTCTTCAAGTTGGAAAAGTTGGTTCATATATGGCTTCACATAGTATCCCATTATACACTGCATAAAGCTGCTTCAACGTGCGGTAGTGCTTTGTGTTAAAAATGTCATCATTAATGCGCAAAAAGAAAGAAATTGATCATTTTCTATATACCTTTTTTGTAACAAAAAGTCCAGGTGGGGGTTAGTTTGTAGAACGCACTAGACATTCTGGAATCTATTTCCAGATGCCACCCTGGATGAAAAGCTGTATACAATCTGCCACGACTTGGCGGCCGTCGTGGCGTTCTGTATGATAATGGGCCACTATAAGGGTTCCATTTTTCAGTTTGAGTTACGGAATCTCAAAAATTTGACTTTATATGAGATAATAACGGAAAAGTCTACTAAAGCTTGATTCAAACTGATTCATGTCAGTTTTTTGGAAAAAAATCAACCATTGGATTATTTACTTTGATTATTTTTTTTATCATTTACTTTTAATTTGTAACAATTTTATTGTTATGTTTCTGTAATTTGTTAATTGTTCAGTCAGCATTCGACTGCTTTTTTATTTACTATTGCAGTGATGTAAACATTTTATTTTTGTCTTATTTTTAATTCTGCATTTATGGGCATTTAATAAATTATTGGTAACATTACTTTTTAAATATTCATTTTTAAATACCAATAATTTGAAATTCCTATTTTGTGAATTGGCTTATTATGGAATGAAAAAGTTTGTTTTAGAGAAATAATTGAATAGTGCAAAAAGTCTTAATGGGAACTTAACAATGTTTTCTCATATTAATTCATTCATTGCTGTGATGATATGTTATATTTAATTTATATTAAGCTGCATCCTGACTAAAGGCTATGCCAAATACTCTTTTAAACCTAATTTTCAAAATGAAGTTATCGGTCACAAGTTTGGTCATTGGTTACACTTTCCATTGTATGTCACTTTTGTTGTCAAGATCAAAGCCGTTGTCGTTAGCTGAGCTATATCTTTCCACACAGTCAGCTGAACTATTACCTTCCCTCACTTTTAGCTTGAATATTACCTTCCCACACAGTTAGTTGAATTATTAACTTACACTGTTAGCTTAACTATTATCTTCCCCTGCAATTTACTGAATTTAGCCGCGCATAAGTTACATTCCCACTGGCAACTCGATTGACCTAAATGTTATCTTCTTCTCTGGGATTATTAAAATATCAATGTGTTCAATTTATTCTCATCAAAACAAAAGCACTCAACATTATAGAACTCATGACAAATACAATATTTTCGTTGTCCTTCATGTTTACCAAGAGGGATTTAATTATTACACTCAAGTGATGAAACTGTTTTGCATTACACCTAGTTAAAATGTCCAAATAACGCAACAATAACAGTAAGAAACAATCAGTTGGCTATGCACTTTTCAAATTTTGTTTGACAAAATAAGCCACCAGAAAATTTACAAAAATATACATTTGTAGATATTATGATTAATGATGTTATCTTTTTGAAATAATTACAAAATTCTACGTATATTTGCATAGTCTATGATAGTGAAATCACTCTATGTTGCAGCAAAGTAATTATGCCCCTATAAGTAAGGTCACATGCCCACGTAAGTCATTTAACCTAATCTTGTGCATGATTCTGACACTTGTTTACAACACGCATGTGATACTAAGAAGTCATAAGCATCCATAAGCCAATGCATACAAGACTGGCTTATGAAATAAAGAGTACGGTAGCAATGAACCCACCCGTGTGTCCTACATGCTCGCTGCCCCGCCTCGTTACTCACTTTGGTAGATTACTTGTAGGAAATTAAAGTACTTTGACTGTGGTTTATATATCTGATGTAATAATAGTTATGTATAATATAATTTGAAGTATATTAATTATATGATGATTATTCAATGAAAATTGTCGTTTTAGTTCCTGTATTCATTATAACATAGTTGAAATACATTTTTTCTAATATGAGTTATTATTTATAAATTGAAGTAGTTTATATACTAAAAATTACGTTGGTTAACTTTTTGATTTATAGCTTTTATCGAGATAAATTGAATAGAATTAGATCTTTATTTACTTTGAAAAATTGAACCAACGTATGTCTATTGTACAAATTTATTTTTGAAAATTCAAAATGAAATTTATGCACGTGTTACTATGAATAAGAAATATATTACAAATCAAAATGTTCATTATATCTGTTTTACAATATAAGAACGTTCATTGTGCAAGAGTGGGTTTTATTTTTTTTCTCACCTCTTATATTTTGTTACAAATAGTGAGCTATTCTTTTTTGGTTCACTATTTTATGAAAATTAGTTGAGCAACTTAGGATCGATGAGGGTATTTGGGTCATTTGTAAGTTATATTTGCTGTCCCTGTATATTGAAATGAGATATTTGGGGAACTTATGATTTGTTCTTATTTTTCTCACGACTTTTAGGTTGCTATGCACAAAAGTTTGCAGAAAAATAAATTTTTTAGATGGTGAGAAAAATTAAAATGTCATGAGTGTCACGGTCAAAAATTAAAATGTTTAAAAATTGTCACAATCAATGACGTTGCTCGGGACAATTTTGAGTGACCTCAAAAGAAAAAAAGGAACCGTTATAGGATCACTTTGTTTTCCGTCCTTCTGTTTGTCAAGACCCCTTTTTTCACTAATATGTGCAGGTATCAAGTTTAAATTAATATCAAATACTTAGGTCTATAGTTCCTTGGAGCTGTAAAAAATCAAGCTTCTAAGTCAATGCAATAATGTGGCCGAATATGCTGCATTTTTTGACACTCACAAATAAATCAAAATTTTCTGTTGACCCTAGAATCATGAAATTTGGCAAGAAGCAAGGTTTCATAGTACAAGTAAAGTCGATAATTTGTAGTTATATTAAGTAAAAAATTTTTTTTTAAATATGCACCTATGAAATATATAGTAGGTAATATTTTTTCAATCCGGCCATTTATGCTGCATATTTTGGCACACGTAAATAAATCAAAACGTATAGGGTACTTCCCATTGACCTAGGATCATGAAATTTGGCAAGAAGCAAGGTCTTGCCTCACAAGTAAAGGATAAAATCTGATAATCATGAATTTCTAGTTGTACCACATAACAAATTTTTTTTTAAATATCTACCTGTGAAAGATATAGTAGGCATTATATTTTCATTCTGAAGAATTAAAATTTTGTAAATAGTTTAATTTTTATAAATGCCTAAATTTGTATGGAAACCTCATAATGCGAGTTCCACTCATGCTTGAGAGATTTTTTTGATTTGATTTTAAACGCTTCAAAAGCAAATACCTCTTTGCAAATATCTCTCGTGATTTTCCTCAAGGGTTAACTTAAGCATTTCCATTGTCAATTCTATTTGCTTTTTCTCCATTTTTATTGCAGAACATTAATTTGACCCTCAATTATCAGATTTATGATCCATTGTCTCATGTATGAGAAAAATACATACCTGTGCTTCTACGTTACGTGTAATGGAACTCCCAATTAAGTCGAGCCCAAGTCACTTCCGCATGTTCAAATTTGACCTCTCAAAATTTAAACCTTGTTATTGAGCATTGTTTAATAGACAAATTTCTATTGCACTCTTCAATGACAACCGTTAATGTCAATCTATTAGTGTTCTGATATCTGGATATACCTCTAGATGGCAATGAGTTTCAGTTACTTTATTAATATAAATTAAGTTCATTAGAGTTTTGTTCAATGTCTCTATGCGTGTCAACAATTTCGTGATGTTCTTGTTTATATGAGATGTGTCAAGTGAAAACTATCAGACAGATGCCGGTAATATCGTACAATATTAAAAAAATATTTCATACATATCATGAAAATAGAGGCATGATTATAGATTATAAATGTTTTCATATTTCTAAGATTCTTTATGATCACTCAAAAACAATGGCAACTAGCACCAGCCAAAAAAATTCTGATGACACGTGAGAATGTCAAAGTTTTAATATTTTTGAGAAAATCTTATAAATAAGGACTTTGTAAGAAATATAGATGTCACTAAAAACATTTATAATTTACAAAGTGGTTGCTAATGGCTACAATCAATGCCTTGTTGTAATGAAATGTTGAAACGAAACCAGTACTTATTAAGACAATTGCAAAACAAATGTAAGTTATTCAAAATTTGATGAAAAAGATTTTTATTGTTAAAGAGAACAGTATATTTTCGTTGCAACACAGACTTTGATATATGTGACTTGTATGTACGTCACAAGTAGTAATGCAAAAAAGTTAGGCTATGAGAATACATTTTTAAGAAACTAAACTAACTGTTGTTTAAATGACTTATTTAAATTTTTTTCAACAAACTACGTCATATTTAAATAATTTGGATTCATTGCAATATGTGCACTATGAGGATTTCACATGTAGAAATGAAACAATAACCGAATGTTATTTACCACTGAATGAGGCTGATCGCATTTTGTCTCTAAATGGATACCATAGAGTGGAGTTATTTCATGTGAAAATTTTGTATTATTATACTGTTTGATCTTTGCTTTGTTTTATTGATTAGATCTTCCAATGTCATATGTGTGCCTCTTTCCAAGAGCTACGCATTATCCCTACATATCAAATAAATTGTTTTAAGGAAATGCATTATTAAAGTGTCAAAACATATTGGTCTTTAACTTATCATTGTTATCAACAGAGATATCTTCTGTTGATCAAATGTTGATGTTATCAAAAGAGATATTTCTGCTAATGTTAAATGAGATAAATTACATAAAGGATGAGCATAATAATTCGTATGAAATTCATGTCATTTTCAAATGTTTATGCTAGTAAGCGTTATCTTGATGTCAAGAAATATTTGTTTCATGTTAAATAGTGAAAACTTATGTTATCTGTCAAATTTTATTTATTATATATATATTATACACTTATAAACATAAAGATCTCGCAAATACAAATTGTTTATGGTACCTCCATCTCATACCAATGTCCAATTATGTTTTGTTATGATTCTCATAGTCTTTTAATGAGAATAAATTATTATTATAGATCTATAGTGAATATGAATACATTTGGATCTTATTGTATTGAATTCTATTGTTCTCTTCTCTATTGTCTCTCCAATCTTGAAAATTTCTCTATTATTTTCATTATATATATATATATATATATATATATATATATATATATATATATATATATATATATATATATATATATATATATATATATATATATATATGTATATATATATATATATATGTATATATATATATATATATATATGTATATATATGTATATACATATATATATGTATATGTATATATATATATATATATATTTATTATATATATATATATATATATATATATATATAGACATAAAGATCAGAAAGTAGAATTTCATTCTCTCTCATATATTGCTCTTGGGTACAAACTATTACCATACCAAATTTGGTAAAAACCGTGATTGCGTGATCGAGGAACAAATTTACATAAAAACAGGCAGATAAAAGTTTTAAATACAGTTTTTTTTGGCTTTTATTATCATTCTATACGCTACATCAATCACTATTTAAGATAATGCGATTGTAATGCTCACGCTGTAACATTCTTACACAGCTTGCCCCGACGTGAAATGTTATAAATAAATATTATTATCTCAGTCGTGACATATATTCTTGCTTAGTGCGCTGGAATTAATTTCACTAAATATTACTTATCTTGTGTACTGCTGCGCTATATTGATGACATATTTTATAAATGGCTCTCTAAAAAGAATATAGGTTACCAATGAGGCAACGATAAAAGTTTAAAGACTAGAAATTAGATATGGTTCATTAATACTCGTGGACACGAGGTTAAAGAGACGATTAGGCTTGCAGTAATCCCTTGTTCAAACAATGACACACACTGTTCTGGAATGTTCTGTTGCCTGTAAGCGACCCTTGCTTTTAAGAGACAACGGAACATTATATTGCCATTTAAATATTTAATTTAGAACAAAATTAGCTGCCAAAATTTGTCAGTTTTTTTTAAAAATTTATTTATTAAATGGGAAACTGAATTTCTTGGCTTTTAAATTTTTTAAGTGAATAAATGCAAAATAAGTACTGGCAATAACTAAATAATGTGTGTTTAAAGTTTCCTAGTGACCTTTATGATAACTTACGAATAACAAATTTGTCATGAATCTGTATCATGAGTATAAGAGTTGTAGATATTCACTTTTATGCATATAGGTAGTATCGGCAATATAATCAATTTATTGCATTATTTATTTTTTTGTTAAAGTAGTATTTATTTGTGTTACGTGTTCGAAATGTTAATTACAATAAATGGAACGTATTGTAGTCAACATTCTGAATAAACGTAAATAAATGAGTTGTAGATGCTTAATTCTATTTATACTATCAATTTATTGCATTACTTATTTTTTTGTTAAAACAGTAGTTATGTGTATTACGTATTCGAAATGTTGGCTACAAAACTCAAATAGAAATCCGGCGAAGACGCGTTGCAGAATGCATTGCAAGATCTTGTTCCTCATTGTTTGGCAGAATGAAAACGGGGGAAATGATAATTAAGTGTACATAACAATTAGAATTAATTGAATATCAAATAATGATCAATTGCGAATCACTCAACAACTTTATTGTAGTTATGGATAAAAAAGGTTTTTAAAAGAAATCAAAACCAAAGGAATTTAATATGGAATTTAATATTTCGGGTATTCACCCTACCCTTAAGTGTTTATAAGAGTCTAAATGTTTATGGAACCTTCATAATGTGATTTCTAATCATATTTGACAGATTATTTTAAATACATGGTTGTGCAATTTGTAAAGTTTGGCACTGGTTTTTAGTAATTTATGTGGCATGACTTTTGTTCTTGCAAATCTCACGTAAATAGAAATATCAAAAAAATTACGTCACAGGACGCTGGCAGAGAAAGAAAAAACAAATATTCAGATAGTTGTTAATGATAAAATATTAATTTGATTTTATATTTTATTTAAAGAAATAATTTACCACAGTAATAATTCTTAATAATCTGTTAAAAATATATATTTTATTTTATAATACTGTAACTCGACAACAAGCGAAGCCGACTGAATTAAGTCTGAAAGAGCTGATGAGACGAGAAACCGGCCGAATGGCATGTCGCAATGTGCCATCAGAACGTTTTAACTCCAATTATAATGCGCCGTTATATGTTTAACATCAATAATCTTAATATTTATGGAGAACTTTCAGGATTATATAAATACATCTTAATTATAATCAATAGTAATCTTACATAGATTCTTTCTTCAGGCATAATTGAAAATCCATTGGTTAAGCCTTTATAGGAATGGTCTAAATGGGCACAGGTTAGCTTGCCTATCTGTCTAGGTATTACAGTCTTTTTATGAATGTCTTGATCTGTCTGTTGACCGAGTGAATGCATATGTTTATAAATAACACCAACATTTTGGTGTTGAAATGCGTTTCAATAAGGAAATGTGTTAGAATATGTCATTCAACAAGTTTCTTTCGCACCTGTAATTGTAGATAAAATTACCACTAGTATTGAAAGATAAATTCACCAGAGTTGGAGATAAAATTAACAGTGTGAATGAATGGTATATAATAAAGGAATATTGTGGTCAAGTGGTTCGTAACAGGATATTTGTTGCTACAGTTAAGGAAGAAAGTGAATCATACACGGTGTACAAACCTAACGAGGAAAAAATAATTGTGATTGCATTATGATTGAAAAAGAGTTTTAGCGACAGACCTACGAAATGAGTGCAGAATAGAAGCTTGTGGGATGAATAAAAAGTTTTGTTACAAAAAGACATTTTGGAAACAAGTAGTTGGTGAGAGAATGTCTGATAGGCCACATAAAAGATGATAAGAACAGTTTTATTAGGAGGGCAAAATAAAGAGTTAATAAAAGGTGAGCAGGTGTGAAGGTCTGGGTGTCTGAAGGCAGTAAAACATAGTTACGTAGATTATTGGATGTGACGCAATATACAAATATTTATTCTTATAAAAGAAAATCTTGTAGGTAGTTTTATTATTTTTACTCTTTCTAACAGTGTCATGTGTTTATAAAATTTTTTCTTCCTCTAAAGCTATTAATATGCCAGCAAAATTACAGGTATATCTTCATTTAAAGACATGGCAAATACGGGTATTTATTTTGACAGTGGTCGAAAATAACAAGCTGAAAGGCTGTCATTTTCTGGTGTTTTCCATTTTTAGAACGAAACTGAATCAATTAAAAAATCACAACATTTTGGAAAAGGGGTTTTATAAGTTTAAGTATTTATCGGTATAATGGTTTTTAATCGGTTTAATTAAATATAATGGTTTTTAATCGGAATAATGGTTTTTTCAAATCATTTTGCTAGTTACTGATACATCTTAAAATATTAAATGGGAATCTTGTAGACCCCTGAATTTTTCTATATTTTTTACAATTGATGCCATTTTCTAAAATTAATAAGTCATGGAATACAGTGTTAAATATTGTGAAAAATAGTTTTTCTTATAATATTTATTGGTAATTAAAATATGTTATTGTTCTTTTCCATTTTATATTTTTTGGCATTTAATATGAAAAATTACTGTATGTTTGTTAACGTCATCTTCTGTTTTTTTTGGTTCTTGATAAATAAAACAATAAGTATTAGATAGCTTTTAAATTTAATTTTTTTATACTTTGATTAGTAGAGGGTTATATTATAATAATATTTCAATTGAGTGGGAGTTGAAAACAAATTGTTCAAATTATTTTGCCTGTAAGTATAAAAATATCCTTAAGCTGATGTGTAAAACAAATACAACTTTCTTCTTTATTATATACAAAATAGATAAACCCAAATGTTGTTTCCAAAGATTTTAAGATAAGTATAGGTATTACTTAAAGTGGTCATCAAAATTGGGTAACTTTTAGGTCTAATTTGAAGACTCCGTTTATAAATTGATATAATTATTGGGTAATAACCGTAATATAATTACTTTACTTAAAAGGGAATAGTCAAGTTTTCAAATTATTTTTTATGTAACTGCGAACAGCCCCTTTGGACTATTATCAGTTTTGTTTGGTGATAAATTTGGCGTTTAGAGTGCAAAGGCCAATACCACTGCAAGTCAATTAGAATACTTAGATTCTTTTGGGTCTGTTAATCAATTTGGTATTGTCCAGTAATTCAGTAGCTAGTGTACCATTGGTAGTGTACCATTCTGCGTATCTTTTTCTGAATCTGTTAATCTCCTCAAGAATGGGAATGTTGAGGTATTTGTGAATTTCACAATTTTGTGTGAACCAAGGTACACTGATTATGATTCTTAGATTTGCGTTTTGAATCAGTTTTGAGCTGAGACACATTATGTTGCATTACAGGCCACGTTTAACAGCTATCGGTCGATATCGGCTTGAGGAGTGAGCTGTATAATAGTAGTTTATTGTCCACCAATAGCACAGAGTTACGACCAACAGCCAGTGCCGGTTTTTGTACTTAATATTTAATTGGTCACGTTTCTGCTTGATGTGTGAGTTTTTCAAGTAAGCCTTCTATCTAGGTGGAAGTCTAGATACTTAACACGATCAGTGTGTGGTAAAGCTATGGTTCCTAGTGTAATTTCGGGACAATTGCCTCTCCTCAATGCAAACGTGATGTGGGTAGATTTTTGTGCGCTGGCACAGATGCGCCATTTATGCAATCAGGTATACATTTTATCCAGGAATACTTGGAGGGACTATGCTTTGGGGGGACTATGCTTTTGGGACTTGTCTAAGTTTTTCGAGGCTTTACACAAAGAGTGGTCACCCTGACCTGAAGCACACAACATAGAGATAGTTAGTTGCATCTTATTATGTGCAGTGTCCCAGAGCAAAGCTCTTAATTCTTTTGTGGCGCGATTGAACTTTTATCTGAGGGGTGTCGAGACAAGTGCCATACCTGTCTTAAGCAACGCTTTTCTTTGACTTTAAGTCTTATATTGAGAGGTTGGAAATACAGGTTTTGAGACTTATTTAGGTCTGGTGAGTTGGTTCAGTAGGCTACTTGGATTAAATTGGTGATATATTTGCATATTTCCTTCGCATCATCCTGAGTCTTTAAGAGAAGTTATAGGTTTAGTTGACTATCCACATAAGTCCTGAACCCATCTCAGTCAGTTCTTTGGTTGTAAAGAGACTCTGGGTTCTCTCGGGTGATAACTCTGCTGCTAATATTAAGAATTACAGGAGTGTGATCTGACGATCATATTTATATTTGTATGAAATACTCATTCCCCTAGTGATAAAGAAATCCAAGGGGTCAGGCAGTTTGTTCCGATCAGAAGGCCAGTATGTGGGTTTACCATTGGAACAAGATTGTAAATGGTTAGTTTCCACAGAACCTTTTACTGCTCGACTTCTGGTAGTCAAGTATTGTGAGCCCCAGAATGTGTGTTTGGCATTCCAATCCCCATCAGAAATAAATCGGGGACCAAGTGTTTGGAAGCACTGTGAGAACATATCCTGAATTATTTTATGTTTTGGGGGGCAGAGAACGCAATTGGACCTGCATGATCTTCTAACCTGACAGAAATGGCTTGCAAGTATACGTTGAATATGCCTTTAAAGGTGAATGTTTCAAATTGCATTTAATGAGAGGTGCTGTTCCTGCAAGGGCACTGCCAACAGGGTGAGGAGAAATGTAGATGTTGTAGCCCTTGATAAGGAAGCGACTTCTTGTCGTAGCATGAGATTCGGATATAAGTACAATGTCTAATCTATTTTTGTGAAGGATTTCTTTAAGTTCTAATATATTGAGTGATAGTCCATTTACATTCCATGTTGCAATCCGAAGGAATATCATTTTGAGGCCATTTTGGAGATTACCATTGTCAATAGGTTTAACAGTGTTCCTATCTATCTTTTCAGATTGTTTGGTTACAATTTTTTTTATTGAGGTTTGTTGAGGTAGAGGATCCGGTTTATCTGCTCGTTCAATTGTGGTACACCCAGAAGCTATGTGTGTGTAGGTTCTATTATTTTGGTTATCTGGGGACTTCATAGATGCGGTCTTCAATTCGGGCCTTCTGTTATTGAGATTGTTACCTATCTTCTATTTAGTACTGTTGGTTTTTCTAGACATAATATCTTTACAGGCCTGGCAACCTTTAGGAGTGATTCGGTCTTTTTTTGGGCAGTCTGATGTTTTATGCCCTTCGCCACACTTGACACATCTGTATTGTTTCATACAATTATTTTTTGAGCGGCCATACTGCTGCCATCGTTGACACTGGACTATAGTTTTGGAATTCCGTGGGTCTTCTATTTTGATTCGTTGATGGTAAATGTTTTCAATATCTTTAATAGTTTTATTGCAGGGCCTGGTTCTAAGTTAAGAAAGAAAGTTGATCTAGGTTGTTTATCCGGATGGTATCGTGAGTTAATTATTTCTCCTCTGACTTTATTCCCTGTCTTTTCAATTTCTTCCACAATGGCTTCGTGGGGAGTTGTGTTGTGAAGGTTTTTCATTATAATTCGGTAGCATTTGAGTCTTTTCTTGTGAATGTGTGGCGAGGGGAGTCGGATATTTTACATTTTTTGGACCCGTGTATTTGTTGCCTAGAGGGGGTGGCATTTGTTCTGGATTAGGTGATTGTTCATCTGCTTGGTGGTGACTGGGTTCATTAGGTAAGTAGGCTAGTGTTTCATGTATTGCTTCTATACCGGCCGTTGAAGTTCCATGGAAGAAACTAGCTCTTGGTCTAGATTCCAACAAAGCTTTGTGGAACACTTGTTGATGATAAACTTTTTGGTTTTCTTGGGCTGGAGGCGGATTTTGATTTTGGTCTGAATTTTCGCTCGTTTTGATTCCCATGAGTATGGTCGATAAATGGTCACTTACAGGATGACGCGCATCCCTGTGAGAAGGCTCTATATGCTCGAAGGTTGCCTGGTAACATCGAGGTTAGCGTTAGAAACTAGTTTCTCACTAGCCACTTAATGGTATCCTTTTGGCACGTTTCCTCTGTATGATAGGAGTAATTTATGATAGAGGTGTTCTTCCTCTTGGCCCAGACGACGAAGTCAAGACCAACGTTCCCACAAAACATGACCGCAAAGTTAGAGGATGTCTAATTCATTTACCACTTCCACACAGTAGGGTTTTTAGTCCTGCTAATTCAGGTTACTTAACTGTCGCCTGATACCTGGCATTGTTGCTCATATAGCACCATTCGAGGGATATGTGTAGGGTGGGCCAAGGAAGTGCTGGTAAATCTCATGGGCGCGACCAACAAATCCCCTATAGTTTTCAAATTATCAGCAATTTTGTAAAGTTAGATTCCAAGGGAGTGACCAGGAATATAGGGGACTAACCAGGAATATAGGGAATAGACAATAAGCCATGCTTAGTTTTTTTAACTAGAATAAGATCATATTGCTAAATTTAGTTACTAACGATTAACATTTTACTTTAACAATTGACTTCTTTGGACATTTAGCATACAAGTCTTTAAAATATTACTTATCAAATTGCACCTAAGTAGGTAATAAAATGTACTTATTTCTAAATCAAGTAATATAGACTTTCTTAATAGAGACATCTTCAAAGTATAAAAAACATTCGTGTTTGCCTTCTGTAATTAAACTTACAAAGTAATAATTGAAATCTCCGAAGACTAATAACATTCTGTGTCTATAGCTGAGTTCTTTGTAACAAAATCACGAAGTAGGTTATCCTCTTAACTAGTCAGTGTCAAAAACAAAAATACTGCATTTGTGCAAAACCTCAAAAATAAAAAATATTTTTTTTAATAATCATTACTTAGAAAGAGATATGTGACGAGAAGACACATATCAGTAATCATCACTTCTTCTCTAAATCAACCTTTTCCTTAAAACTATAAAACACTCTGTTACTGTTTACAGTAAGGTTTGGTACTGGAAATTTCTTCATTATTTGACTTGGTGACATTTCAGAAATATCGGTTCCATCAAGCTTGAAGAGAGTGCATTCTGTATTACATATTTTCATAAAGGTAATTCGCAAGTCACCATTTTATTAATTTATTGAAGTGTAAACTACAGCATAATGATATTCAGTTTTTCTTACCAGATATGTGGTTACTTATCAGGTATATTAACACATAATCTCCTACACCATAGGAATTTTTCTTGTTTTGCTTTCAACATGTCACTCCTGAACAAATAGAGTCATCAGCAGATACGGTGTTCCAAATCTTCTATAATACATTTAATCTGTGAATATATTTGAGTTGTTTAGAAGGGTTCCTGATTTGCATTTGCTGGATTCAAGTAAGCAATAGTTGCATCCATCAGAAATACAAAGACAACTAAGATATTTCAAAGTCAACCGGTTCAGAAAAAAGCTGAGCCAGTGACCTGATGAACCAAAAGCATACCCTTGTACAGTATTTGTTCAGACAAATTTTCAATCAACAACTTGTCTCATTTCTTCAATTTCTTGGTTCTATATTACAACAGTATTAATTGCCGTATATATTTTGCGAATGATTACAGAATTCTTTCAAATCTGTAATGTTGCCACCTACAGCTATCACTTAGTCTGTTGTTCCCTTGCAGGTGCCTACACCATCCAATGCTCCTTTGCCATGACCGGACTCGTGGTAGTTCCAGCAAACACTCATGATTCTGGGGAACATTTCTTTCAACACGTATGCGGGAATGTAAAACATTATTTTGTTTCTGTATTGAGTAACACGGTTTTCAGCACTCTCAACACCTTTCAACATTCAGGTTTTCAACATTCTGGCCAAGCTTTCGAGTATTGGTCTTAAACCACCAACAATGTAAGATAGGTCAGATGTCATTATATAGAGTCTTTCAGATATATCACCGCAATATGTAGCGATATTTGAGTATGTGAGCCCCCAAAATGTAAACATTGAATTTCCTGGTTATATTTTGTAGCGAAATTCTCGGAAAAATTCTTATGAATAATGGCATTTTTGTCTGATGGTGACCTCTTAAATTTTTTTATGGTAATATATTGGTGTACAATATTAAAATTATGTTGATATAAATTAAAAATATTGTTTTCCAATTGCAGAATAAGATTCTTTTGGAGAAATTGATTGCATTTTCAATTTTACATTTTCTGACGGAAGTTTCTTACTTTGTTTTGGAATTGTTTCGCAAGATAGCTTGTTGCAAGAAATTTGTCATATTCTTTATAATTTTCTTTTTTTCTCTGTAGTTTCCAGAATTCTCTCTCCATTTTTTACGTGCTAATCTCTTGTTATCATCAGTCATTTGATCAATAATTTTTTGTTGTCATTTTTTTCTTTTTAACGGTTTTTATCTCTCATTTTCCTGTTGTTCATCTAACTTAACTGGATCATTATTAATCTGTTCTCGTCAAAGTTTTTCAGATTCTTTTTTCTTTTCAAGTATTTCCTCTCTATATAATTTAGCTCTATTTTTAGGTGGTGGCGTAATGTGTTAATTTTTAGAAAACAGATACCTGATACAATATCAATATCTATGTATGTTCATCTTATAGATATCTATAAAAATGTTCACAAACAAAATAGGCTTATATCATGAGTTTTGAATTATTATTAAAACCAATTACATAAAAAAAGCAGCAGATAGAACTGTCCATAAAACCCTGTCCATAAGTCCCTTGTACTATAAGTCAGTCCCCTGTCACATTTTTTAACAAGGGTCTGATCATTTTAGAATAAATTTGAGATTAGTTTCAAGCATTTTAATTCTACTTAAATTTTAATCTATTGGATCGGTATGGTTTTATAATACATTTTCACCAATATACAGATAAAATAGTAGGGTAAATCTGAGATGAACTAGCTACTTACCACAGGAACAATTTTTTGACTGGCATTCCATGTGCACTCACTACATATTTGGCACGAATAGTTGGTGAGTGCACTTGGGAGTAAAGTGCAGTGCGAGTGGGAATGAGGTAGCAAAGCAAAGTCACTTATAAAATGCAAATTTTAGTACTTATTAAGCAGTTTTTGTATTAAGTTTTTATGTATATATACAGTATGCTAAATTATAATAACATAATGAAATAAAGATAATTATTATTAATTTAAATAAATATAGCACCAATTTGCATTATTTAGAATTTGACAACTTCCAGATACCCAAGATTTTCCTTATATTGTATGAAAGATAATTTTCTCTCCAAGCTTGAGGTCATATCTGTCTTCAGTAGACATATTTCTAAGGACTATTTGAAAAATATTGTTTTATCTTCTGCACGTAGCCATATGTCCTTGTTCTCTTTTAAAGTCTCTTATTGTAAATATTGCTGAGATATTTGCTTATGAAGTTGTTTCTCATACCTTTGTTTGTGGTTTAATGGGCGAGTTTATTTATGTGGCAAAAGCAAACCCAGATAAGTACATTTATTTATGTGCAGATATTAAATTATTGTTGTTAAGTAACATTATATTTGCTGTCCCCATATTTTCAATTGAGATATCTCAGGAACCAATAAAAATAAAAACAGAAAAATACAAAAGTACCAATGAAAAATAAAATGAAAAGAAATATTTTTCTAATAATTTGTAAATTCATCTCAGTTGCAATTATTGTGCATAAAAGTTTACAGAAAAACAAGTTTTCATTAATTTATCACATTTTCTAAACACGTGTATTTTCATTAGTTATGAATGTTCCACAATCAAAAGATGAAAGAATAAAGAGGATTGATGATAGGGATGACTTAAGTCAACCCTTGAGTAAAATTATATAAATGTATATCTCTTCATACGATTTTCCTTTTCAAACTTCTCACTTTAACATTCATAATTTTAAAAATCTAATTAAAATAGTGTTTTCTTTTAGTTTGATTTGTTGTATTTTCTATACAATATAATTGTAAATGAGTGTATATTCAATGTATTCAATGTTACTTCTTAATATATTCAATGTTACTTCAATGTAGAGACACAGTATTTCCAAATTTCCATTAATTGATCAATTTTGTAATTTTTTTACATCATTGTTTTGTTAAGTTCATATTTTCTGTTTAATATTAGGTCAATGCATTATATATTATTAGTAGAAATTATAAATTAACTATAATATTATCATTATATTATTTATCATTGTTTTATTGAAATATATCGAAAATGGTGTAAAAATTCGCAAAAATGGAAGCTAATGTTGGATTCCTAATTCCACATCTATAAATAAAATACAGACATAAAATTCAGTGGCCAGAAAAATAAGTCCTCCAACTAATCTCAACACCATCAGTGGAAGAAAAACTACTTTGTCAGTGAATAATAGGTACCATATAAGAAATGTAGAGGCTCCTTGAAAATGAGAGAAATAAGAACTTTTGATTACATGTTTGTCAACATCGGTACAGTGTTTCACTAACAGAAAATAGTAAACGTCACTGAATGTAAAGAGGTTTGTGTTAGGAGTGAATATGAGATTTAGTTTTTGAAAAACTATACAATATATTGTTCTTATGAAATATTAAAATGCTTTTATACAATACACTATGTCATATTTATGTAGAATAAATCATTTTGCTTGAATACAATATGTACGCATACAAAAAATGGGTACTCATAACCAAAAGTTCATTAACGAATCACCAGATGGCGCTGATAGCATCTTACACCATCCCTGCAGCCAATAGTAAAAAAGGGACCAGGTTTACTTTATTTCCTATTAATAAAGTAAACCTGACTGACAGCTCAGGATATGATTGTGAAGGATAATAGAGGGATGAAGTTTAAAAACACTTTGCTAGAAAGAAAATGGTTTTGAAACTTTCTTAAAGAGATACATTTTTTTATAACATTTTTTTGTTGACAAACTTTATATTTTTAATTCTTGTGTAGTATAACCCCATCTTAATAACCTTCTGTAAGAGTAGTTTTTATTATCTGATCAAAAACTAGAATAAAAATGGCTGATGCACTTTTGGGCAACAATAGAAACAACCCAATTTTTCAATTAAAATATTTATGAGAAAATCACATTTATTATTAGCTGAATAAATTTATACATCAATAGATACATCTAATGTGTCTATCGAGCGCTATCAAAAACAACCACAAGTTCAGTTGCTATAGTGTTGGGTTAACTACAGGAGCGTTCATCTTATTTAAGTGCTGAGAAATAAAAATTCAATAGTAATACTACATAATACCCTTAAATGTTTTTATAAGCCAAATTGTGTACAGAATCCGTATAGCACCAGTATTACTCGGGGTTTATTTTTGTATTCTACACTATCTCTATGTTTTTGACATATATACTAAAGAACGTTTTTAAATGTTCTGTATAGTATATTTGTCAATAACTAACCAGTGTTGTTATATTCAGTAATGGAATTCTAAAAATAAATGCTAATTAGATTATTTCATATAGCTGATAAGTGAAAACAATAAAGAAAATTTCAAATTATGTATCGTAATAAATTATTAATAGGATAATAGTTCATAATAGTGTCAAGGTATTTTTTCACACTTAACTAGTCATGTAGAATGTTGTTTTTTGCGAGTGTCCAATATTGGTATCTGACATTGACAGCAGTGTTAATGAAAACCTATGGATTACCTTGATGATTATATTACAGGTGAAGCAAGGTCAGGTCTCTCTGAAGAGAATGTAATTTTATTTATAGATATGAAGGGTGTCATTTAAGGCCTAATAACTTTTTCTTATTTAAATTTTGATTGGTACTGTATAATTCAGATATAAATATATTTTTATTATAATTAAATTGCTTTTATAAATTCTAGCATTGACAAATATGAGAGTATTAAGAAAACTTCTCAATGTTTACATTTTTTTTGGTGGTGGTCAAGTGATCCAGTGCGAATGAGGGAACATTAGCAAAAGTTAATTTTTTAGTGTTTTATTAATTTCATTGAAAGAAAATATATAATAAACTTAGTTTTCAATAGTTACAAATCTCTGATTGTTTATTTTAAATTAATTTAGGTAATTAAATTTTTTTCATTCATATTACGTTTTTGCTATCAATAGTTTGTTTTTTTCTACTTAATTGCTATCTCGTTTTGTTACTAAACACTTTGTATGGAAATAAAAATTCAAAATGTAGAAAAACAAATAGAATGTAAAAAAGTAAATCCAGAAAGTTGTGTGAAAATTTGTTTGAAATTTGACTTTTGATAGCTGTTTGCGAGTAGTTGAAAGCACTTTTTAATTTTTTTTATAAAATGAATAGTGAGTAGTCTTTACAACAGTGAAAAATATATATTATTTTTATGAGTATTCTTTGATATAAAGAATTAAAACGTGTATAAAAATTAATTTTTGGTATAATACAGTTAAACCAACATCTTTCTAAATATAAAAGTTGTTACTTTGAAACAGATATAACAACTTTATTACATTTTTATCTACTACTGAAATGTAATAAATTATATGTATCACCTTTTAAATTTATTTCCTCATGTATTTAATTTTATCTTAGTTAAGTTTGGCTGAACCACTATGAAAGTAGTTTTATTTTATATCGGATTATGGTGGTAAAGCCATGTCTCATTAACAGTAATAAATATCTAATCAAAATCATTTCTGTAAAAAGGTTTCTTTTTAAAATGTTAGATGTACAAAATAGAGATAAAGGCAGTAAAGTTTTTGTAGTTTAACAAGGAGATAGAACTTCGTGTCTAGATTTCCCGAATATTATATCTGTAAACGCATTGAATTTGGCCGAGAAGGATAGTTTCCAAATTTTATCTATTTATATATTTTATGTTGTTAAACAACCAGAATTAGTTTATATATTTTATGTTGTTAAACAACCAGAATGCAAGGAGAAAATTCTAGTGCTTTTATAAATCCTATCGTATAGCAGAGCAATATAGATAAGAATTTATTAGTAATATCTTTAGTGAGATTTTACATATATTTATTGTTTTTCTTAAGGTCTGATAACTGATATAGATTCGATACTGTTGATCATTTATTTAGATTTTAACGTATCTTTTTGTATACTTTCCTCTTTTTTTATAAATTTAGCAATTGTTATTTGCATTATCCTTTACGTATTTAACTTATTTTTTTGTGATAATTTTGACAATGGTCTATTCAGTGATTTCCATGCTGCCTTATGTTTCATCTGAATTGAGAGTGTACTTAGTATTTCCATATACAAATAGAAAAAAAATATAACCCAGGGCATAGGAATTTGAATTACCCTATGGAAATGTAGCTGATAATTATAAAATTTAGCTAATTTATTAATAGATAATTTAAATAATTTAGTGATAATGTCTAAAAACTTGTTTTTTTTGTAAATAAAACACATAATAGTAGGGAGGTATTTTTTTGTGATATATACATCCACGTTTATAGTATAAAAAACTTGTGAAGCACAAATGGAACTAGCACTATGAGGGATCCGTACACATTTAGGTATTTATTAATATTTAATGGTACACTTAATATTCCTATTAAATTATTTACAAAATTTTAATATTTTAGAATGGCATATTGCCTGCTAAAACTTTCATAGGCGCATATTTAAAAAAATATTCTTTTTATCTGATATAATTACAAATTAACCATTTTCAGATTTCTCCTTTACTTATGCTGCTTCTTGCCAAATTTCATAATTCTATGTTAATGGGAAGAATCCTGTAAGTTTTATTTGCGAGTGTCAAAATATGCGGCACAAATGGCCATATTTTTGTGGTTCTTCTTTATTGCACTGAGTTAGCAATTTGATTTTTTTACAGGTCCAAGGGACCGTAGAACTAAGTATTTGATATTATTTTCAATTTGATAGCTCCATGCATTCTTGAGAAAATGCGTTTAGATAGACCGACAGATGGCCCATAAAGTGATTTTATAAGGTTTCCTTTTTTCCTTTTGAGGTGCAGACTCTAAAAATGAACTAATTGTTTCCTTAAGGCAGTTCAAAAAAACCATAGTATTTTTTAGGTATTTAAAAACAAACCATATGCCATAAATTTTATAATTATTCTTAAAAAAATACAGTTTTCACAGCCAAAATGTTAGTTTTGAAAATCAAATTGCTATTGCATTTGTAAAAAGTGAAATGTAACAAGAATACTTATGTAGCTATATAAAGTATATGAAGTAATTTAAAATAACACTATATTGAGTTTAAAAAAGGAGTCAACAACATTTAGCTATTTGAAAACAAACCATATGCCATAAATTTTCAAATTATTCTTAAGAAAATATAGTTTTTAAAGCCAAAATGTTAGTTTTCAAAATCAAATTGCTGTTCCAGTTGTAAAAAGAGAAATGTAACAAGAAGACTTATGTAGCTATATAAAGTATATGAAGTACTTTAAAATAACACTATAGTGAGTTTAAAAAAGGAGTCAACGACATTTAGCTATTTGAAAACAAACCATATGCCATAAATTTTCCAATTATTCTTAAGAAAATATAGTTTTCAAAGCCAAAATGTTAGTTTTCAAAATCAAATTGCTGTTGCAGTTGTAAAAAGTGAAATGTAACAAGAAGACTTTTGTATCTATATAAAGTATATGAAGTTATATAAAATAACACTATAGCGGGTTTAAAAATGGACGCCACCCATGTTGAATAGAAGTACTAAGCGAATTTATCATCGTAAATAGATCAGGTTTATTCATTTATTTCATATTTTCTAGAACCACAGCTGTTGTTACATTACATGTCTAGAATAACAGATACCTACTATGCATGTATAAGATTTGATAGGTATGTTATCATCGTATGGTATCGCTTCTCGCAGTGTGGTTCAGAGCTTTGCAGTCTAGTACTGGGCACCCAGTTATAAAACTAAGCAATTAAACTCTGCCAATTTGTGTGGCAGAGTAACACAAGGGTTATATGTGGTTTCACCCATTTGGAATAAGAATACCTTGGAAAGTATATTTGTATCACGCCGACAGTTGGGCAGATATTCATTAAATTTGATGACACTTAGTTTATGATTTGAATTAACATAAAGGCTATTTTTTATTTGAGAAATAGGCTGTTGGATGAATTCGAGCTATTTTACGTAATAATAACTTACATCATGTTAGTGGATGCCTCAATGTGTATATTAAATCTATTGTTTATGTGTTTCAAGAGTCTAAAATGTTCACGTAAATCCCTTTGACTCTAATGTAAATCTACGTAGAAAATGTCACAAGCATCTTGTTAAGACATTAGCCTGTCAATGTCTGGGTCAGTATTCATTGTCGGACTATCTGTAGGTGTTGTGTCATTGTACAGAGCATCATTCTAGTCAACAAGGTCACCTGTCACATGTCTACATGATAATAGCGTTCTCATGGTTAATTACAGTTATGTTTTACATAACGTTACATTTAAAGTATAGTTAAATAGGTTTCGAACATGCTATATTAATTTCAGTACCTGCATTGTAAAAATTACATATGGTTTAGTAATACAGTGGAATATTACTGATAGGCAGAAGAGTCATCAGAAACATTTGCTCATGTGAAAAAATAGAAACTGATTCATCATATTCAACTTTTATAATTCCAATATTGGATGTAGACCTCTCCCAGTTCTTGACATTGCCTCCTCAGACACTTTGTTTATTCAATGCTTTCCGGCAATCTTGATTATGCTGTGTTCATCCTGACGTCTCATTATATGATATAGCTCACTTCTATTTAAACCATTCATTGCCCTATATCTGTGACATCGGATTATTTCAGAATTTGCTCATTCCATATAGAGGGAAATAGGTATGTTGGGAAATATGTTGACTTCTTCATCAGTATTGGCACAATTTATAAATTTATAGGAAGGTGTTTCTTTTTACTTGCTAGGTTTTTATCCATATTTCAATTTAAAAAGAATGCATTGGTCGAATGATGTTGTAATATATTGAACTTACAGATGTGTTTCATTGTGTCAAAACTCATCTATTTAGTTTTATATGAGCGTAGAACTAGTTTTACGGTGGCAGTGGATTCCTCTTTATTCTTTATCAGTGTAGATATTGTTGTGGTGAAATGTGATGTTCAAAAAAAATTTGTGCTATCAAAACGTATCATAATTACGTGAACTCCTCATACATGTGAAGTAGGGGTGAACAATTTTTTTAATCGAACCACGTTAAATGTCTTAGATAGATCTTCGCAATTTATGTTAAAGTTCCTTAGACTATTTTTAGGATTTCTTACCCCCAAATGAAAAAAATGCAACCCTTCTAAGATCATTCAAATTTTTATTCATATAAAACTCACATATATTTCAATACTTGACACTTAAAAATATTTATGTGGAATTCTCTAGGGAGAACTAAAGTAATCACTATTTTTTTTTTAAATTTCAATCATGTTTAAATATTTTTTTCAGATTCTAGGTAAGATACCTAGTTCTTGAGATATTAAAAATATCTACACCTCTTTCCTTTGAAACATTTTAATATATAATTTTTTTTATAGCTATGTTTTGCAAAATAGTTTTTCAGGTGTTTTATAACATGTCCTTTTCTGTTAAAAAAAATGAAAAAAGCTGGAAGCAGCGCTGGAAGTATATTTATTTAAAGTTATGTTAGATATTTCAATTTAATTCAGATTTACTTAGTTTGTTTTGGGGAATGATTATGAAACATGCTTTTGTGCATTTTCTCTCATCTTGTTGAATTATTAATCGTTATATTGTTTATTTACGCTGTTCAGATAAGTAATTCAACCATTGGCATGGAAATATTTCTTCAGAAAATAAATGATTGTAAGTAATAACTTGGGAAAACAAGTCAGGAAACACTAGCTCTGTCCAATTATCTTGCCCTGATTAAAAATTTATTTATGCAGTTATGACTTTATGTTATGAACTATACAAATCTTTGAAGTTGCTACTATTAAGAACGCCTCGAATGGCTCAAGTTGTTGATGCAAGTTTACTTAACAATTTTTGATTGGAAGTTGCAGTAAAATAAAGTTTTTTTTGGATCTTCCTGTGCTGTAGTTTAAAAAAAGGGGAGAGGGGACACACATAGCAAACTATTTTGAACCTTAATATCTCGCAAGTGAACTTATGAAAAATGGTAATTAGAGTTCAATATTTAATTTTGAATTGCTTAAATTAATAGGTGCGCAGAAAACTGCATTTTTAGCCATTATATGTATTAATTTATAAACATTGTGCAATATTACTTACCAAGTCATTCTATATGCTATGTTAATGGAGAACAGTGCGAAAACTGCCTCTCACCTCTTCCTGCACCTCATGATGCTATGTAAGCTTAAGTAAAGCCACAGAGAACTTTTGTCAGCCACTATATGTATTAATTTATAGACAATGTGCAATATTACTTACCAAGTAAATCTACACCCCATATTAGTGGAGAACAGTGAGAAAACTGCCTCTCACCTCTTAATGCACCTCATCATGCTATGTAAGCTTAAGCAAAGCCACAGAGAACTGTTGTCAGCTATTATATGTATTAATTTATAGACAATGTGTGATATTACTTACCAAGTAAACCTACACCCCATATTAGTGGAGAACAGTGAGAAAACTGCCTCTCACCTCTTAATGCACCTCATCATGCTATGTAAGCTTAAGCAAAGCCACAGAGAACTGTTGTCAGCTATTATATGTATTAGTTTATAGACAATGTGTGATATTACTTACCAAGTAAACCTACACCCCATATTAGTGGAGAACAGTGAGAAAACTGCCTCTCACCTCTTACTGCACCTCATGATGCTATGTAAGTTTAAGCAAAGCTACAGAGGACTTTTGTCAGCCATTATATGTATTAATTTATAGACAATGTGTGATATTACTTACCAAGTAAACCTACACCCCATATTAGAGGAGAACAGTGAGAAAACTGCCTCTCACCTCTTACTGCACCTCATGATGCTATGTAAGTTTAAGCAAAGCTACAGAGGACTTTTGTCAGCCATTATATGTATTAATTTATAGACAATGTGCGATATTACTTACCAAGTAATCCTAAACCCCATATTAGTGTATAACAGTGAGAAAACTGCTTCTCACCTCTTACTGCACCTCAAGATGCCTCCCTCAAGATGAAGTAAAAGCTTAAGCAAATCCACAGAGAACTTTTTTCAACTATTATATGTATTAATTTCTAAACATTGTGCGATACTTAACAAGTAATCCTTTACACCATATTAGTGGAGAACAGTGAGAAAACCGCCTTCCACCTCAACCTGCATCTCAAGATACCTTGTAAACTTAAGCAAAGCCACTGTTAATTCTTGCACTTTGGTATCTGCTGAAACTGTTGTAAATGTTTAGGTTGAAATTGAAGTAAGGAAAAATTATTTGCTCGTCCCCAACCAAACATGGCTCATTGTTCTTCTGAAATTGTGAATGGAGCAGAGAAAAAAATGAAATATTAAACGTTGTAAACAGGTATTATTAGAATGAGTGCAGCTGATTAAATAGATTATGCATTTGCATCTGTTCATGCATTTAAAATGTGCATTAACTTATTTTGAATATATCCTTATATCATTTTTAATTCATTTCACCTCTCTGACAGGAACTACCTTTCAATCTTGCATTCTTTAATTATGTAGTAGTTATGTTGTAATTCCTTGGTCATGAGCGGGGGGACCCCTTTATATTATATAAGTTGTAGTCAAAATTTATTTCGACTACGTAGAGTGCCCTGCCGTATCTTGCTGTGCTCACTCGTTTCTCGTGCACTTAACGCCGATGTATTTTCAAAATACAGATTATTTCTCGTGGTCTTAATGCATTTTATTACTTATCGTTCACTTTCGTTACTTGTAAATATATTCAATATACAGACATGTAAAGTTTTCAGTTTTATTCTATTTTATTGGTTGTATAGATATTTTATTATAGAAATACTTCGTAGGCTGTGTAAAACTGGCTATATAGCCTACTACTAGCAATATGACCGGCGTTGGTTATATTGCTAGTAGTAGGTTACTAGTACTAGTAACAGCACGAGTATTTTAAAGCAAAAAAGTCTGTTTGCTGTCACCATTCTGTCTTGTTTTGAAACAATCTAAGAAGTTAGGAACATAATGGCATGGCAGTCATTAGATTGATATTCAGATAAATTGCTAAATAGTATAATAGAAAGTCTCTGTCTGTCTGCCTGAATGCAATTCATGAGGAAGGTTTAGGTGCATAATTTATGAAGCTTTTGTGTACTTCGGCCAATCTATGATAAAAATTGTCGAGGAAGGCGGAAAAAATCATGATATCTGGAAACTTGACATGTATGGGCAGCGTAAATCGTTAGAATACCGGAGGTCGCATATTTCTTTTGTATGACAGTGTTTTATCTCTTTTTTTTTAGTGGCTAGCATTTGCAATGACAATAAATAAAGACCAGGTATGGGCTGCGTAAATCGGGTATGTGCTACGTTAGAATATTGGAGATTGCATATTTGTTTTGTATGACATTGTTGTTTGTCATTTTTTTTAGCGGCTAGCATTTAGAATGACAATAAATGAAGCACAGGGTCAGACTTTAAATGTCACTGGAATTGATCTCAGCGTTGAATGTTTTTCAGATGGCCAATTGTGCGTTGCATGTGACAACAAACATAATATGTTTGTTTTTGCATTTAATCCGGCGGACGTAATAAATGTTGTGTATAAAGAAATAATTTAGGTTTGTCAATGAAAATACGTCTTCTGATTGTTCATTTTCTTGGAATAATTATTTTATAATTCATGTCATAATATATTTCCCTAAAATTTGTAGTTAATGTTTGGTTGTCAACATCAAAACATAATACGTTTGTTTTTGCATTTAATCCGGCGGACGTAATAAATGTTGTGTATAAAGAAATAATTTAGGTTTCTCAATGAAAATACGTCTTCTGATTGTTCATTTTCTTGGAATAATTATTTTATAATTCATGTCATAATATATTTCACTAAAATTTGTAGTTAATGTTTGGTTGTCAACATCAAAACATAATACGTTTGTTTTTGCATTTAATCTGGCGGACGTAATAAATGTTGTGTATAAAGAAATAATTTAGGTTTGTCTCCTTTCATTTTGTGACATTTCATGATAAGGCCACTGAAGAAATTCAAATATTTCTTATCAACATGTACATATCTGGAAAGAATTTTTTAACATACTCAATTATCGTAATGATATCACTTTTTTAAAAATGTTAAGATGAAATACTTCACCTTAATTAACCAAAATGCTATTTCATAGAATTAAAAATGCTACAGTTTTTGTAATTACATATGTTCGTTTTAGCTGTGACAGCAGCAGTGGAAAGCTGGCTCTGGTGGCAGTGGAAAGCCGGAGCTGGATACTTTTTTGTTTCCACAATAGCCATACTAGAGCTGTGCTGTTGCCAGTCAGTTTTAAAATGTTGCAATAAGTTTATAAAGCATGAATTTGGCATTTCATTTTAAAAGCGAATTTGATATTTAAACTTTTTATCAGTGAATATCTCAAAAGAATTTCTGCAGTCCTGCAAATTTCTAGGAATCGAAATATTATTTATAACATCGAGGACATGTTCATCAGAATATGATAAATTCAAATTTATAATTAAACATTTTGTGAAAATTGTACTAAAAGTTAGGACCAATGTCAGCATTAAACATATTAGAGTTGCAATTATGGAATAGATAAATGACCACTGTTAACAAATTAACTTATTAAAGAGAAAACTTGCATTTGGGTGTGTAGAAACATTTTTGGGAAGTTAGCATAGACAAACTGATTTAATATAAGTCATCTTAAACTAATAACACCAGACAGTGTAATTTTACATCGGAATTTACAAATGTTATTTTACATCGGAGCACTCTTAATTGAGCTTGGACAATAGTGAAAAGGAGTGCGTTATTGTCCTTTTTTGGTATATTTTATTTTTTTATCTCACTTCTATTTCCGTTTTAGTAAATCTTGAATATTATTTCACCATGTTTTTACGATTTCCTAAAAAGAGCGTGAAGGGCAGAAACTAATGTAATACTGTATAAAAAAAATTTTTTTATTAGGAAATTTGTTTTTTGTGTACTCCATAAATGTAGCTGGGGCGAAAAATTTGCATACTTTGAAGCACAAATTATTGTGGCAGTATAAACAATGCATTGTTAAATTGGAAACTAATATATGTAATATTAGTTATAAGTGCAAAAATTTGAAATATTTTTGTGGTAAAATATATATTATTGTGTATTCAATATGTCAGTCATTGTCACGGAACCTAAAGTGATTGAAAACCTCACCTTTGCCATCCCCAAAACAATGTCCCTGTTCATATGAACAAAAGTGAATCTGAATGAATTTTGTATGTACCAATTTTAAAAAAACAAGATTAATTCCAAATGAGACATGAAATTAAGTGTTCACTTCTAAAATTATCGACTTTGAATAGACATACATGACAAGAATATTACAATAAAAAATATGTTTTAAATAATTGTCTATCGCTATTGCTTTTAGCTGTATTGTCCCAATGACATTTTTAGTACTATTTAACTTTTCATCTGATTTTCTTGATCTTTATTTGATTCAAATACATTTAATTTATACGAGTTGGACAATTCCATGGCACAGTGTGTAACTAAAATGTGTTTCGCCATGGGAACGGAATAAAATAAAACAGGGAAAAGATATTATTGAATAAAAATAATTATAAAATTTGCCACTTAATGAAATTAAATGCAAAACGTGACTTAAAAATTGCCACCATGCTATACTCTTAGATTTATGCAGCAAATCAGGGCTACGAGTCTTGCTCATAGTTCCGGTGTTTATCCTGAGTCGTTATAAATTGTTATTTCAGTGGAAACGTTCAAAGCTCTAAATATCTTCTGAGATGTAGGCGGCACATTCACTGTTTTATGCTTTAACATCACCCTTGTTCAACTCGTTTATTTTTTGGTGACTCTATAAAATAAGTCTTTAGATCAGATGAATCATTGCAAGATTATAGATCCTATGCATCAGAACCATAACAAAATCTATTTAATATTTTTAAAATTTTTAGCATTTGTTCAGACTGAATACATTACAAATATCAAGTTTTTGATATGTGAAATGTGATTTTAAATTAATTTCGTTGGGATTAAATCTATAACCCTTTTCAACTCTTAACTGCAGATTTGTATGAAATTGGTGCCCAAATACCTAGAGCGTTTTCCTTACTCGTTTTATTGATTTCAGTTTTACACGATATTGCCCAGAGAATAATTTTAATATTTATGTAAATGAAGTAAGTAATCTTTTTATGTAAATGTTAAGTATTAAAATAAATGAAATATGAAGACCTTGCTAGATATAATGCCATTATGAACATGTTTTTAAGTACCTAACTTAAGCTTTAATGACTGCTTAATGGTTGATGTTTTCACAGTGTTATAATAATTGCCCTTAGCTTACTTTATTTAGGTGTTAATAAATCTGAAATCGAAAGTTGTGTCTTTATGCTTGTACACTTATCTAGTGTGACCCACAAATTGTATACAGATGTTGGTAACATATATTTTTAAATTTGACGTTACCCTCTGAAACATATTGGTTACCCTTTGAAATATTTTGAATTTATTGACAGAACAATGGTGCAATTTTTTTGGTATAATGTTAGATGTGATTTTGTGTTTGTTGGATGACTATATCAAATTGTTTCTTAATGAGTGATGACTAACGAAGTTCATATTTTCTATTTTTAAGTAAACATTTTTCTTCGAGCAGAGTGTGAAATTGTTAGTCAATGGAAGATTTCATGAACTTATTTATCGACCATGAAGCGCAGTGTGCATTTGGTCGTCCACTAGATTTCAAGGTACACAGCATGCATAGTTTTTATACAAGAGTTTAATCATTGCGATATATGTGGTTAGGACAGAATTTTTCAATGAAGTAGCGAAGGTTTTAATAATATTTTTCACACCTGCATACATTTCAATATTTAAGGTTCTGCAGATCCATAATCATATGAAAGGAGACTGGTGAAAAGGCGTAGCGTTACAACTATCTTGCTGGTTCAAAGAGCTTACAAGTTATTATGAAAAATAACCGACTTTACATAAAAAATAGATTTTTGATTTGTCTGATTGATGATTTAAATGAAACTTTTAAGTTTGCTTTTTTATTTTGTTTGTTATACCTTTATTTGTACTATGAGGTTGTCTAAATAATTTTTTTGTTTTGGAATAAATCTTGATCTTCTCCTTCTTTATCTTTTTTACCACTTAAAGTATTAGGTTAAGAAAATTATCTCAAAAATAGGGCTTTTTCATCGACTTCTGTAATGAGACAGATCAAAAAAATTTATTTTAGGCGCAGATATATTTTTTGAGACATGACCTGTTAAAGTAGTTGAGAATAATTTATACATTATATGTTATATATAATGTATAAATATATACTTAAAAAGTTGAATTGGCAAGAGCAAACTTAGTGCACGAAATTAGCGCATAATTCGGACAGATTTCGTTTGTTTTCAGAGCTTGTTTGGTAATTTAATTTTAATTATTATTGCGAAATATATTCCAGTGCTTTTCAAAAAAATTAAAACATAATAGGTGAGAGGAAATTTATGATTTTGGATGGAAATATTAGGTCTCCAATATTTAGTTTCGAAAACTAGCTCAATATTGTCTAATAATAAAATACTGAAAACAAATTTTGCAATTAGTGATTAGAGAAATAAATTACCTTTTTTTTGTAGTTTTTCCTCTTCATATATCATTTGTATGGTGTGTTATATACATTCTATCATAATTTGACTGGTCATATCCCTGAAATCAGTCTTATTAATTTTTTTTAAGAATTATGTAGGATAAAGTAATATTTAGTAACCAATTTAATAACAATTTTTTGACAGGAGTCTAAGCTAGAATAAAAACTTAATATAAAAATGGATCCTAAAAATAGAGAATGCAGTTTAGATTTCCGGAGAGCTAGCCTTTCTAAATATGTAGGCTTTGCTGATAAGGATTTATCAAAGGAAATAAAGGCAGCTAGATAGTGGGAAGTGTCAATAAATGTTATCTGCAATCGTTAAGTAAATAGACCTTCGATAAGGCTAAGTGTATTATCTGTTAGACCTCCGTAGTTATTTGGATTAGTCTACTTGTAATATCCGTTATAAAGCATAGTCTGCATTTGATTTTGCGTTGTTGTTCCTTTTAAGATTGTTGTTGGTCCCCTTAAGTGTTTGTGTGTTAATTTTAATATTGGTGAATGTATTAAAAGTGTTTATTGATAACTTCTCTGTTTTTAAATACTTTTTTAATAACCGTGACGCACATTGTAAATGAGGGCTCTCATTTGTTTAAAACTTATTAATATTTCAAATATAAAAACTCAGTAATGCATACGATAAATTTATATATTACGTGGAGCCTATGTGAATAAAGGTTTTTGGTTAAGCTAGTCTCATGTAAATTTATATATAAAAAAATTAATTTTTTTAAGTGCGGTCAATAATTTGTTAATCATAACTATTCCTACTTATATTATAAATGCCTGTTTGATATCCAATAATTCAGCAGTGTACCTTATAACTTCATAACACTAACTCTAGTAACTTCTAGAGCTCTGACAATCCTACAAAAATTATGTTTTTTATACACTTCTCGTTCTATGTAAAATGAATTTTTCATGCAAAGTTACATAGCCAGGTGCTTCTTTGTTACTGTTGCTTTAATACAATGTAAATGAATTATTGAGAATATTAAATTCACATATCTTCTGATTGAGTAAACTGATTAAGGTGAAATAAAACTATGTTGTCAAATTGGCCCCTATTTTTTTTTTAAAACTCTGTCTGAATTGGGATTTTTCCATGATACATGTGCTTAACGCATACAAACAACAGAAATTCAAAAAATTATTTTTAGGTATTCTGTCATTTATTTTTATCACGTTAATTATTTTATTATCAGTATTTCAATGAATGCAACGTACATAATAATGTAGTATGCAAAGTTTACATTATTATTATATGTACAGACAATTATTTGTAGCTTTGCTCAAATATCCATATATCGGTTTTCATATATCATGACGTTGTTCAAGGTAATATTTATTTAATATGGAATTATAGTGTCTCTTGATAGTGGGCTTCATAAGAAATTTGGCCTGCAAGGGAACAACCATAAAGAACAATGCAATAAATAGCAAAAATGCTATTTTTCAGTTTTTATTTAACACAGGGAGTCAAAGTGAAATCTTTACTCTAAACCTTTACTCTTTACTCTTTTTAATTTGTCTTTAACAGATAGACATAAAATTTTAAAAATGTTGAATATCCTTTCCAAATGAATTATTCTATTTATTATTTGAAATTATAAAAACTAATCGGTATATTTTTATTATAGTAAAGTGTTATCACTAATTAAAGCAACTAACATAGCATAGGTAACATGTTAGTAAAAAGTTCAAGATAGAAGAAAAAGACTATGACCGTAAGGTGCGAGTTAACATAGAAAAACGACTATAACTGTAAGGTACGAGTTAACATAGCCTGGATATTGCTTTTTAATGAAGAATGACTATGACTGTAAGGTGCGAGTTAACATAGAAGAACGACTATGACTGTAAGGAGCGATGTAACATAGCTTGGATATTGTTTTTTTATGAAGAATGACTATGACTGTAAGGTGCGAGTTTATTAAGTGTTAAATAGTTTCTAATATAACAACCGCCAACTGTTCTATATTTATACCGAGGTTGAAAGTTATTTGTTTTGTTGATTGATTCTTGAAATTTAAGTGTATTCGATATTATCCTGTTTATAATTACTACAGCAGTGATTCTGTAGCTTATCAAGTACGACCTTACCTTCATTGTTGAGATTACATATTGTCAAGTGCCTGTGGATTGCCAATTCTGATTATATGTACCTATTTCTTGTGTTGACAATGTTGTTTATAGTTTATCATTGTGATGGAATTTTACTCCACATGAAATATTTCAATACAAAGGATTGGAAATGAATCTTGGTTGCTGCAAAAGGGTGCTGAAAATATGTTGAAATAAAAAGGAATGAGATTGCTCAATAATAGTATTGGGAATATTCTATATGATAGAATAAATAAAAAAGCTTGTGTCTGGCTTGTAATTTACATAAAAAGAAAATTTTTTAAAAAGCAAAAAAGGTTGCCTAAATGGATTAATCTATTAAAATTACCGAAACGATTTGTTACCAAACAAGCTTTATTTCATTAACTACCAAAATATTGTTATCCAATGTCACCTATTTATAAGGAGCAAAATTAAAGAGTACACAGAGATTCTTGCGTTTCTACACACTCAACATATTAATTGTATTTATTGATCTACGATTACGGAATAGTGGAACACAATGTGAAAATTAAGATAATTTTAACACATCGAGATTTCAATTAGAAAATAATTTCTTACCATTTTCAGCCATGACAAGGTTTAGTAGGGCAGTATTGGAAGATCACTTGAGTCTTGTATAGATGATGTGTTTGATTTAGACTACGTTATATAATGTTATTTAAGTAACATTTTCCGATTCAAGTTACTCAGTATTGTTTAAAAAATTATCTATTTTTAGTAAAAGGACCGTAGAAATAATATTTTTTGCTGAAGTGACTTATTGATTTTAATAATTTTTTCTCTTAAGTCATCTGTCTGTTTACTATTTGTGAAAAATTATTTAAGTTAGTATTCCATCAAAAATTTACTAAGACTTGAATTTATTTGACTTTAAAAAGAAGAAAAAAGTGGCCATGCTCCTATTTACAATATTAGCTGTAAAAAGTGGTGAGATAAAAGTGGCTAAGTTCATAAAGAATTTCGCTACGAAAGTAAAATTGCTACTACGAAAGTACAAAGAAGTTAAGCTCCAATTTACCATTTTAGCTATGAAAAGTGTTAAGATAAAAGTGGCCATGTTCGTAGAGAATTTTGCTACGAAAGTAAAATTGCTACTAATACTATTTTAGCTATGAAACGTGATGAGTTAGAAGAGGTGAAGTTCGTAGAGAACTTTGCTACGAAAGTAATTAGAGACCAAGCCCCTATTTTCCATTTTAGCTATGAAAAGTGGTGGAATAAAAGTGGCTAAGTTTGTAAAAAACTTTGCTACGAGAGTAAAATTTACAAAAAGTTGGAGCTTTATGATTAGAATTCATTGAAGTTGGCTATAATAACTATGAAATTGGCCACCTTTTTCAAAGACAAAGTTTTCCATTCAGAGAGGTCTAAGCAATAAGTCATTAAGAACATTTTATTCTGAATAAAGCTAATTGGGAATGCGGACTGATTTTTAACATTTTTTGCCTTATGCATATTCTAAATAATGTGTAACAAATTTCAAGTTTGTAGGTCTGTTGGAAGTGGCTTTGAAATTTAATGACCTGTCAGTGTGTCAGTGATTTAGTTATGAAATGATTTTCGTATGGTCTCATTTTTTTTCATGACTTTCATTATTGTTCAATAAGTCACTAAAAGTGCATACTAATTTTAAGAACCTGTTCTTTGTCTCTCTATCTGGTGGTTAAAGTCATTTGCAATAGAGGCTTTTATTGAAATTTAGTAATGGGTTAAGACGTTTTGTAAAATTATTAATTTTTTAAAAATTCCTTTTAAATCAGCTGTTAAATTATTGATATAAGCAATGTTGATCATATGGCAGGAAAATGTTTGCAGTATTTTTTTCTTATCTAGCTCTAGTGAAAAATAATATGACATAGTTAGATAAATAGATGAACAACATAAACACAATTTTATTTTAAGTAAATCTAAACAAAGCTACATTTTTTATCTACACGTGAAGCCCAAAAATAGCTTGGAGAAACAGTAATATATAATATAATTAAAAGCTTTAATCTGTAACTAATGTCCATGCATATCTTTATATACCACTGGGTACAGTTGCTTGCAAATCTCAATAATTTCCAATAGTTGGCTAAGGCACGTATACAAAGGTGGACGATTAGTCTTTGAACTTATTAGTGTCCACTGTATCCAGGACATCTGAAGGTTTTCAAGAGGTTAGTTGAGAGTTAATAAAAAAAGATTCTCCATGAAATTATTTTAAAATTATGTTGTGAAATTGCGTTTTGTCTATAAATAAAATCTCCACAAATGTATATAAGTGTGTTTATATGAAGTACAAGTGTTTACCTGTGACTTAATTCACATGGGCTACTTGGTATATTCAGTTGTTGGTTACAGTGAGATATGTGGTCAATGTTTCACACATAATGATTTTTAATAGTCATTTTTTTATTTATCAGATTTCTAATATCATATTAAGATGTAATATGTGTATTTGACTATTCTAAAAACTCAATCCTACTTAGACTGACAGATTGATCAATACCCTAGAACCCTAAGCTATACAAAACTATCAAGATTCGATCAAATTCATCTAGTAGTTTCTGCTTGACTAACAGACATAAATCAATCATACCAACACACAGACCGACAGAATGATCAGTACCCTAGAACCCTAAGCTGTACAACAATATCAAAGTTTGACCAAATTCGTCTAGTAGTTTCTGCTTGACCGACAGACATAAATTTAAAAAAAACTTTGATTTATTATTTATAGCACCCAAAACTTATTTTTTTCGAAAATATTTTTAATGTATAGATCTTTTTAGTTTAAAGTACTATTTTGTAACGAAACGAGAAACCTCTATAATTTGTGTATAAAGGCCATCTCTCTCTCTGTCTGACCTACCATCTGAATTATCTATATCTGACTTATGCCCATCTGTTGGCTTGTGTATGTATCCATTTTTAAATTTCGGTAACTTTTGTATTAACAAACAAATTAAGCTATATGACATAAAGTGCCAGTCGCTGTTGTATTAGGAGTTTGTTTTGTCCCCTACTTGGCAATTACATTCGTTAGTAATTTGAGTGGAACACAAATGTAAGAAAGCAAATTATGAAAATGGTATTTAATTTTTAACCGAAACCTAGCAAATTAGAAATTAAAAACTTAACCGCTTAAATGGAATCGGCAGATTCTTTTTTTTGTTAAGTTGGTTGAACCTGTTTTAAATATTCAATTAAAATAACTTTAAAATTTGATACTTTTCACATGCCCATTTTTAACAATTTTTAAAAAAATTCTCTATATATAAAATAAAAATGATAAGATTTCTGTAATTGTATTTTAGCTCTATAAGTCCCTTTTAAGAACAGTAAAATAAGGTATTTGATTACTTAATGTGATCTAGCCATGCATGACATTTCAATCTGTGAAATTTTGAAGCTCTCATCTTTAACTGTTTAAAAAATACAACCTTTTGACAGATGAGCGAGACAAATGGGACAGTCATCAATGGGACAGTTTCGTCTTTGGGACAGAGAAACGTAATAAAATATTTTATAAAATTTCTTTACTTTTAAGCATTATTTCTATTGCTTGAAAAAACTTAATTTTTTCCAAATGAAAAAGATTTTAAGCATGTTTTATATGAGTGATGTAAAAGATGGTATTTAATCACAAATTAATTAAATTGTGTTAAATCCTGTATGTATTAAATTTTAAATTGATGTTTCGTCTATATAATGGGTCAGAATTTATTCTGATAATATTGCTATAAGTTAAAAGTCTCATGAACCTATTTCTTTTTATATAAATCTCTTCTCTTTATGGTATATAACTTTTATGAAATTAAATTCATTTTTACTATGGTAACATTGTTGTTGCATTGAATTAATTTTCTACCAATTTTTTCCTTGCGTTTTTTGAGACATTTGAAAATGCTAATTTATAATACAGCAGTGGAGTTTGGTTTTTTGTCCTGCTTATTAATTTATAGTGTGTGGTGTGTTTGTGAATGGCTTGCCAAGGCATAAGGAAGTAAAGTCACAGTATATTCTAAATACATATCTGTTTTTATGAATACTCCTTTATTGTATATGCCACGAAACAGTAAAATAAGTTAGCCTCTGAATATTTCAACGCATAAAATCAAAAGTTTATTCTATGATTTTTCTATTTATAATTTCTTTTTTGGTTTTTTGTTTGAATTTTATCGTTTTTCACATTGATTAATTTCTTTCTCATACATTATATTGTTTACAAAAATTTAGTGGTATCGATACTTCACCATTTGTATCTTACGCTCTTGGTGCATGATTTGCAGATGAGCTCACTTACATAACAAATACAAGTAGTTTTATGTTGCTTTTAATGGTGAACCATAATTATAACTATATACGAATGGTGAACCATATGGCGTGATGTTGAATGGTGAACCATAATTATAACTATAACTGCTTGTATTATTGAAAATTTTATTGGCAGCATTTTGAAGGCATAAGATAACTTGAATTTTCATAGCCTCGAGCCAAGGTTGAAAATTGGAATAGTATATACTATTAGTAATGGTCATATCCTTACCTAAAGATTTAAAGAAAATTTTCATATAAACTTAAGGTTTATATGAAAATTTTCTTAGAAAAAAGTTTTTGGTGTCATTATCAAAGTCAAATGTGCGAGTGACTTTCTATATTTTATATTTTTGGAAAATTAATTGTCAGGGGTTTATCTGGAATACAGTAGCAGTCAAAACAATTATTTTAAACTGTTATAGCAGCGTGCAAAAACTATAGACCAATTTAAATAGGGCTTTCATTGAAATAATTCTTGGGTTTCAAATTAAAATCTAACCTAGTTTTTGACCTTATTGAAAATTCTTTAAAGAACATTTTGTCTGCCTGTCCGTTTTTCTGTTTATTTGTTTGTCAGTTTATAGAATGCCATGTATAAACTACCAGACTGATTTTAAGAGAACTATCATTGAGATGATATTGAGGTTCATATTAAAATCTAGACTGTCTTTTGGTTTGATCAAATTTTTCCTAAGACTCTATGCACATATATTGGACAAAAGGTTTGCTGTGTTAGATACCATGAATTTGATTTGGCATTTCTTGTGAAGGAATGCATATGAATTAATAGTATTTGGAAAAATGGAGCTTGGAATTCAATTGTGTTCACATAGCCCCAGACTCAGTAAGAACTGAGTTGGGGGCTTACCTTCTGCATAAAAACTACCCGAAATTATTAAAAAAATGAACCATATAAAAGGGATTGTAAATTTTTTTTTATTAAGTTGGTTGAACCTTCCTTAATTACCAAGTCAAACTTAATTACCAAGTGAAACGATCTATCAACTAATGTATTTACAGTAGCTGTTATAATAGATCGACCTCAAAATTGCTCTGCAAATTTTATTGTGGATAAATTAGTCGAACAATGAGTTTGCCTTGAAATTTGTGTTTCAAACGCAATTTCTTGTGCTGAATCGTCAAAATGTTAAAAAACACCTTTGTTTACTCGACTATGTCGTATACAAGTGGTACAAGTAATTTAAAGAGGAACGTGTAGTGGTCGAACATATGCCTGGTTCTGGACGGTTTTCAAAGTCTATCACTGAAGATAACATTGAAAAAAACCAAACATTTAGCACTTGAAAATTGTCATTTCAATATTAGAGGGTTGGCTTGAGAGTTGAACATAGATAAAATGGTTGTTCATGAACTTTTTTCAATGTTTTGCGTATGACACGCGTCGTTACAAGACTGGTTCAGAAAGAGCTTAATTTTTTGCAAAAAAGCATTGATATATCGATTGAATCAATTGAATTGAATGAAGCAAATGAATGATTGAATCGATCGATTGAAGATATTGATTGATCGATTGAAGACATCAAACGGAATTCGCAGCAGGAATTAAAGGCTATACCACATCCGGCTTATGAGAAGTGTATGGAAGAATGGTCCCAGCTTTATTACAATTTATTACAAACAACGGGGATTACTTAACGTAATCACTAGGTGACAAAATAAATTTTGAAGAATAAATTTAAATTTGTGTGTTTTTTTTCAATTCTGGGTAGTTTTTATACAGAAATTTTTGCACCCTTACAGCAATGCAACTTAAAGTTTGAGTTAAGATATAAGTTTCTTTTAACCCAATCAAGGATTTTATACCAACATAATTTTCTTATGACCAGTAGAAATAATACCAATTTAGAATAAAATATTTATAAACTTTTTATGTACTTTTATATGTACAGGTGCATGGTTAAACATATCAATTTAATATAGCGAACATTTCTATGAGCCACAACTGCCAAAAGTATTCATTTAATTTCGAAATGTCAGTATTTTGAAATTTCAGGATATCGAATAATTTGTACAATATTTTGGGATTGATACAATGGGATCTATATTATAAAGTAAACTACTAAAGAAACATGTGAGCTTATTATTGCTGTCTAATTTGTGACATGTTAAGACCATTATGGCTACCTGTGTGACTTTCTATACGTATTGTACACTTGTTTAATAAGTGCGTTTGTATACAGCTGAATTGTAATATATTGAATAGCAAATGGAAAGACTTACTGAGAATAAAGCAATTTATTTATTTTTTTTTCATATTATGTAATGTTGATTCTAAACAAAATTTGAGTCACTACTTGAAATACTGGAACTATTTGGGACTATAATGCCAATACCAGACTTAATGAAATGTTCAGTATTGCAATAACTTTAAGAAAATTATTAGGATTGTATCCACTTATTCATGAGTTAGTGTAGTGATCATGAGCCGTGTAGTGTCAACACGGCTATTGCCCTCTCTCAGGTGTTGTATTATTTTTTGATATTAGTATATTTTTTCACTAGTACTTAGAACTTATTTAATGAATAGTTATGTTATAATATATTAATTATAATTGTAAAGATAATAAAAGTGACTAGTAATTGTCTTTGTTAATGGGTGCTCCACGAATCATTTTGCGCATAGACAAATAACTGGATGTCCACTTGAAACTCATTGGGATAAAATGAAGTTTTGATCGATCATTGCACTCATTAGCATTGGTGCTGTTAATAGAAGTGTATATTATATGTGAAATATACCATATGTCAATGTTCATTGAAAGTGAGATTTAAAAAAACTGAATTTATTTTTTGATTTTAGAAAGTTACAGTTTTATTCAGTTATTGTGGTTTTACTATTTATGACCGTTAGTTACATATAGCTCTAATTAGCACACATGTGTTTTTCATTATTTAAGTTAATGATTTTGTTTAAAATAGTTTGCAAAGGTGTTCACTTTTAACTACTATAGTCTGCAAAGGTGTTGAATTTAAGTACTATAGTTTGCAAAGGTGTTCACTTTTAACTACTATTGTTTGCAAAGGTGTTCACTTTTAACTACTATAGTTTGCAAAGTTGTTCACTTTTAACTACTATAGTTAGCAAAGGTGTTCACTTTTAACTACTATAGTTTGCAAAGGTGTTCACTTTTAACTACTATAGTTTGCAAAGGTGTTCACTTTTAATACCATAATATAACACTGTATACACACATTATTTATGCGCATAGCAGTGTGCAGCAAGCTCTCCTAAAAAATAGCTGTGTGTACGCCGAATATAACTTTTCATGAATCATTTTAATCCAGTATTAACCCCGCCACTAATTCATTACTTATTTTGCTATACAGAGTTAATCATTTCATCAGTATAATAAGATTATAAATTTAGCTTTAATAGATATTTGTACAAGGATACCCAAAAAATCTCTAATGTAGGAATTTACCTCATAGACTGACAGATCATTAAAACCTTTAGACTATTTCTATTAGATGTAAAAATGTTGGACCCCTCATTGTCTCATGGATCAACAAAACTTTTAGACTACTTCCAGCAAGGCAAAATTTTGAAATTTTTCACTAATTTAGGAACTGAATTTGCTGACAGGATATGAAAACCTTAGACTATTTTCAATAGATGAAAAATTTTAAATTTGGTTGTCATTAATTTAGGAACAGACTTCTTCATTGTCAGATAGGTGATGAAAACCTAGGACTATTTGCAATCGATGTAAAAATTTGAAATTTGGTTTTCGCTAATTTAGGAACTGAACTTTCTCATTGTCTGGCAGGTTATGAAAACCTTAGACTACTTCCAATAGATCCAATAGATTTCAATGGGTGTAAAAGTTTGGAATTTGGTTTTTACTAATTTACAAACTGACTTCCTCATTGTCTGACCGCTTGTAAAACTTTAGACCAATAGACAACTAATTTACATAAAATTGAACTAATTTGTATAGCTAACTGTTTCAACAATAAATAAATGACACAACGTTACTTTACTGACAATTATTGTGATTTGTCAAAAAATGATTGTTTCATTTAAGAAAGTGTACGTATAGAGACGGGCAGAAAATATTGAGTGAATAAAATTTATTAATTCACCAATAATGTTTGACTGAACAACAAATCCTAAAAGATTAAAATGAGTACGATATAGGTTGCAGGTCTCAGTCTGTGATCTTTGTTTTTAAATTGGTAGATCATTTGTATTATGGAAAAAACAATTTTTTTTGGTATTTAAATGACAGTGAGCTTGATGTTATTGTTTGCGCATTATTTAAATGCATCTGTTATTGTTTGTGCATTATTTTAATGCAATGCATTAGTTTTGAGTTTTTTTTGGTTAAATTACGTAAAAAGTAATATGTAATTGAAGTAAATATAGATCAGGGTTTTTATTTAGTGTAATAGGTTTTATTAGTTAATGTAAAAAATCATTCAATCAATCAATCATTTGACCTTTAGTCATTAAGTACCAGTTTTTTTTCATGATTTTGTTATTTAATTTATAATGATTATTTGTTTTTACAAAGGTAGAAAAAAAAAAGTTAAAGTTAAAAGTTAGGTAGTTGATGTAAGATTTCAATATTTTTTTTATGATTGGTTTTATAATAAAATCTTTAGAATATCGAGTCTGTTTCTGTTCTGTGATTATATTTGGATAATTTATTTATTTTTGAAATGGTTTATGTATTTTCTTAATTAAAATAAATATTTATTTTTCATTATGTTTGTGTAGATTAATAAATTGATTGAGTAGTTATAGATAAAAGTGGTAAGAGTCAAATTTCCAAATTATTTTGGTTTTTGTAAGTCAGCCATCTTTGAAATAAGCCCTTAAGAGTTAAGACTAGTGAGTCTCAATCCTGCAAAAAGTATGAGAGGAAAGTTGGAGTTTTTTAGGCATAAAGAATGTAGATATCTATTTCTTGAATTAGAATAAGGATGCAAAAGTGACCTTAAACATCCTTTCTAATACATAATTGTGTTCTGTTTTCTATGCTTGTGTTTCCACCCATTTCTGCGAACACACATCATTAGTGAGTTTACTGAGTATAGCAATATTAATTATGATTTGAAAGATTACTACTGAAGTATCACATTAATTATAACTTGAAGCACTTTGAATAAGTTGAATGCAGTAGTTTTAATGATTGCCAGGCTCTTAGAAAAGGATATAAGAAGAACGATTATAATTAGTCGTCTGTTTCCTAAAAGTAGTAAACTCTGGAATTGTTAATTAAAAAATACATTTATTGTGTAACAAGGTCAGACGGATATATTCTATAATTAGGAGCGAGTGCTTGATTAATTTTTTACAGTATTGTCAATTATTTTTAGTATGCTGTTGCAGTCCTGTATTATTGCACGCTTGGTTTTTTTGACATTTTTATGCACTGTTGGAAATAGGTTTTTGTGTAGAATTTATTAGAAAATTCTAATAAATTTCTATATATCATTATTTTTACATTTGATCGCTAAATATACTGTGTGTAAATAAGACACAATTTTACAATTGCTGTTGTTAAAAAGTATATTTCTAACAATTTCAAAACTGATTTGTTCATAATGCGATTAATAATTGTGTGTAATACTGTGGTGAATTCATGTACATTCCGTGATAAATTTTATGTTAGTTTTTAGACAATTGCACTACGTTTAAAAACACTTCAACAAAGTGACAACCAATATGTTCCAAATATCAACTTTCAGTAGAGTGATGTAAGCTACAATTTGCGAAATACAATATAAAACTAATTAACAACTTTATGGGCAAGGCATTAAACAAGATGTGTTATGCGTAAACTTCTTAACGATTTAATTACTCCAATAATTTAACACACAAATATACACAGTATCACAGTTATGCGTTGCCAATTTGCCACTATAATAGAGATTTGTTACGGTGAGACTTAATGACTTTGTGTATGTATAGAATATCTCAAATTATGTAATTATACAGCTTTAAGTTAATTTTGTCCAAAATATTAGTAACTTCTGCACTATAGCTACGATATACGACGATGAAAGAATTTCTGACAGCATCAATGTATTAAAGTGAAGTGGAAAGTTTATGTTGGTTCAAAATAGACACATTAAGTTGTATATTGGAAAAGTTATCCATGTTATATAAAAAGGACCAAATTCAATATACTTAAGAAGTTAATTAATTCTTTATCGAGTGTTATCTTCAAACTGGCAACCTTCATATTTGGAACACTGTGTTTGTGGAAGAACACTGTTGTATTAGTTCGCAAATCGAACGCCGTCCTTGAATGGGTTTGGAAGAGGACGGATCCAGGAAGAACCTGAGCCATGTCTCCCGTTGTAGTGGTTAAGGTGCTGCAGGTGTTCAAGATTGTTGGATTCCAAGATTTCGTTAGTAATGTTTGTATTATTATACAATTTCATGACATGTTTTTATACATGAGAAAAATTTTAAATGTATTTTTTTTTCTAATTTTACTGCCATGTCTTGATTACATGTGAACATTATGTCTGTTTTACCAATTTCCCTGAAGATCAGCATCTCCATATTTCAAGTCAATGTAATAGCGGATTTATTGACTTAGTTCCTCATGGTTATGGGTAATATTTTAAAAATGACTATTGTAATTTATCTACTTATTTATTAATTACTCTTTCTTCTCTATTCTCTTATTAACTACTCTTTCTTCTCTATTCTCTTATTAACTACTCTTTCTTCTCTATTCTCTTATTAACTACTCTTTCTTCTCTATTCTCTTATTAACTACTCTTTCTTCTCTATTCTCTTATTAACTACTCTTTATTCTCTATTCTCTTATTAACTACTCTTTCTTCTCTATTCTCTTATTAACTACTCTTTATTCTCTATTCTCTTATTAACTACTCTTTCTTCTCTATTCTCTTATTAACTACTCTTTCTTCTCTATTCTCTTATTAACTACTCTTTCTTCTCTATTCTCTTATTAACTACTCTTTCTTCTCTATTCTCTTATTAACTACTCTTTCTTCTCTATTCTCTTATTAACTACTCTTTCTTCTCTATTCTCTTATTAACTACTCTTTATTCTCTATTCTCTTATTAACTACTCTTTCTTCTCTATTCTCTTATTAACTACTCTTTATTCTCTATTCTCTTATTAACTACTCTTTCTTCTCTATTCTCTTATTAACTACTCTTTATTCTCTATTCTCTTATTAACTACTCTTTCTTCTCTATTCTCTTATTAACTACTCTTTATTCTCTATTCTCTTATTAACTACTCTTTATTCTCTATTCCCTTATTAACTACTCTTTCTTGATTAATACTACTAAACTGTGAAATAAATTTGGTTTCAGGATTGAAAAGTCGTAATCAAGATACATGTTCATGTGTTCATGTGTGTTTTGTCTCATGTCCTATTATTTATTAGGGTTTTGTAGCCAAATGGTAAGAATGGAACTCTTGTAGTTGTCATGTCCTCAATTTTTTTGCACATCCTGTTGTGTTAGGTACCATTGGAGGATAGGTCTGTTAAAGTGAAATTGAGGTTCTATTTAACATTTTTAAGTTTTCAGCTTCGTTTGTGAAATGTTAAGCTTTGAGAGACGTGCAGTGTGTGCCTCCCACCTAATATTTGAATCAATAATTTTATTTGAAAGTTCTAATTTGATTAGAACTTTCAAATAAAATTATGTCTATTAATTAACATCAACAATTTGGGGAAATGTAAACAACTATGGAACCTATTTTCCGCCCGTCCTAGCATGTACTAACTAGTCTTGAGTTGTTTTATTATAAAGTGGTGGCCTATAGAATCTAATGATATTCTTACAGTATTCTGGAAGTGACCCCCATTTAATGCTGAGGAAAAGAGAATTAGATGACAAAATCATATTCCGCTAAAATCCAAGATGTTTTTTCATGCGTTTTAATTGTTTCAGCAAGTTATATAGTACATGAAATATATAGTACATAGAATTTTTGAAGAGGTCGTCTGCTGCTGTCATCATGTCAGATATATGTTTAGCCATGAATAACACTCAACTCACAATACTTGTACTTCTTGACTTTAGTAGTGCATTCAAATCCATTGACTTTGATATTTTGCTTGATATTTTACTTGTCAGAAATCTTTGAAAATATCTCAACACTCATTAGAATGCATTAGCTCATATCTGTATGGACGTCGGCAATCTGTGAAGTTTTCAGATGTGTTCTCTGAATGGACGGATTTATCAGCTGGTGAGCCTCAAGGAGGGGTTCTTTCTCCACTTCTTTATTCATTAATAGGGTTATTGGGGATATACATAGTAATTATCACCTTTACGCTGATGGTTTACAAATATATGCCCATACTTGATGTAAACTCCATAGTAACCGTTATCAATATCCTCAATGAAGCCCTTACTTCAATCGGTCAGTGGGTTTATAAAATGAGTCTGTTAGTTAAGTCCAATCCAATTAAGTCTCAAGCTATCATAAGTGGTAGCCAGATCTGCCGTATTTAACATTAAATTCCATCCAATTCCATTTACGTCAACTGTTAAAGACTTGGGTCTACTGATCGATAAAAATCTTAGTTGGCAGCCTCAAGTAAATGATGTTAGTCGTCGTATATTCAGCAAAATGCACTCCCTCAAGAATCTTCAAAATTTTCTAGACATTCATACCAAAGTGCACCTCTGTTAAACACTCTTACTGCCACTGCTTGATTACGGAGATGTATGCTATCCAGACCTTGCTGAGTATCACCTTAGAAAATTAGAACACCTACAAAATTTGTGCATCCGTTTTGTTTTTGGTTGAAAAAATATGTTCATGTATCTCAATTCAGAGCGCAACTTAAACGGCGATTGTGCTGATTACGACGGAAGACCGTAATCGGCACAAGCTTCACATTCTTACACTACTCTATAATGTTTTGAATAATCTACTTATCCAACTTATCTTAGAAGCAGATTTAGTTACTTGTCTGCACACGGTATAGGGCTACGCTCTGGTTACGCTTAGTCTCCTTTTTCCCAAACATACAATCACCTTTTATGAAAAGTCCTTCGCTGTCCAAGCTATGTTTAGCCATGAATAACACTCCCATCCTCCATCCTACCGTTCCTAATTCAATTTTGTTCCCCATTTTCTTTGTCCCCAACCAGGTCAAGATTTATAATTAACCATTTTTTTGTTTTGTATTATTCATATGTAGCTTAGTTTTCCTTATTCATATGTTATGATATTTTTTGTTATTTGTTATGTCCTAAGTCTCATTTTTTTTATTAATGTCTTTTACAGTCATCCACATCACAAAATGTTTAATCAATGTGTTTCAATGGAAGAGATTGCTCTTGTGGCAATGAGTCCGCCAAATGTATGTGTTATATGTACGTTAAAGTATAAATAAATAAATCATCTTAATTGACTTAAATACTACACTGTGTTTCAATAAAAAATATTTTTAATAACTAATTATATGTTTAAGAGCGCCATGTTGGTTTTATAAAGAAATTAGGTTTTTAAAATTATCAGTTATTCTGTCTGCGTAATGGTTCAGTGTGTGTTATTCACTCACAAGCTGATACTTTCTTTTTATAAATTTTTGATTTCGTAACAAAAGTGTTTTTGGTTATTAATGGAATAAAACTATCTATGATCTATAAATATGAAAGTGTAAACTTAATGAAAATTTTTTTTAGTATTTCTAGAACGGATAGAAGGAATAAATTTTGTTTAACATACTAGCTATTTTGCTCTAACAGATAAATTTTTGCGTTCAGATCATTTTTAAGTTGTGAAAAATATGAAATTTTGATTAAAATTTACTCTAAAGTACTAATCGACCATAAGAAACTTGATATAAAGAAATATCCTTACATATGTATGTATATATATGTCGTACCGTCACACTTTCAAACCTATAAACCATTTATAAATATTTCTAGATGTTTTTTGTAATTTTGAAATTTAGGATTTTAAATAGAGAAAAAAATTTAAAATACAATTTTCTGAAAAACCTCTAATTAAATATTTTATTTTATATTTTAAAACACAATGAAATATTTTAAAACACAATGAAATGAATATTATGGCGATGTCATAAAAACATGTACAGATTTTTTGGTATAGCAAACAATTTTTATTTTCTTATTCTTGAAAAAATAAGACAAAAAAGCTATAATAATATTTTATTCAATAAAAAAAATATTTGTTATTTTCAACATTTTCTCAATCGTAGTTACACTCACTCATTATTCAATGCCGAATAAGGTGTTTGGTACATTGCGTTTTGACAAAGTGTTGTGGTGCTCGGTGTACATGCACTGCAGAACGCTTAACCTTTGTAATAAAGTAATTGTAATAGTATAATAACAATTATAATCAACAAAATTCTTACGTAATCTTATCTCACTCTTGAGATAATATCTTGAGAGTGAGATAAGAAAAATTTTTGTTGATTATGTCAAATTGTCTTATTTTGTACACAGGAACACATAGAAGTTGGCTTGATATACCAATTTAACAACACTCTGTATATCAGCTTGTTTTTGGTGAGAAAATATATGTAATGTGGCAGTACTGCAGCACTCGGACTGAGATTCGTAGGTGGAATTAAACCAGGGAATATCTATTATCTCTTCCTCATTGTCTTCCTCCTTCCTGTTATCTCTCCTTTCATCTGTATTTCATTTAAAATTTTTTTTATCATGTTTAGTTTTTGTTTATTTTTTCGAAGGAACCTTCAAATTTTTTATTGATACTCTTTAAATCGATAATTTTATTGACTGAGAAAATGTTGAGATATAGAAATTTTGATAAACTTTGAACTCCATTTTTTCACAAAATCAATTTACAACTTGTACATGGATCTATGTACAGGCCAAAGTAGCTGGCAATGAACATAAACAATAAAAAGAATAAAATGTTAACAAGTATCATGTCAGTGACGGTGAATGGTTAAGATATGGAAAGAAATGGAACATGCTATTATAATGTGATAACTGTTGCCCCTTTTTGTTTCAAGAATCTGTTGAAAAGACTATAGTTTAAATGTTTATCTTGACATGTGGTATGCAATAAGGGGATCACTGTTGATATAGTTTTCAGATTCCTCGAAAAAGAGAAAACATGTTAGCGATTTTGTCTATGTCTATTTGTCTGCAGTGTAATTATAAAATTGTTATATCTTGAAATATACTCAAAGGATTACATAAAAAGACTAATTTAGGGAAAAATATGGATGACAGAGTTTGACTACTTAAGAAAAATGTTAAAATAAAAATTAAAGTGAAGTTAACGATGTGTCTTGTGATAGTAAATTTGAAAGGTTATATATGCCATTAGACATAGTAAATATTATAGTCTCAATTTTAATGAAAAGTTGACATTTTTTTTAATCTTTTGAAACTTTTCAAATTAAAAAAAATAAATAGAGGTTAGAAAATTGAGACATTGATGATAAGCAAATGAGCATTTTTATGGTTTCTCCCTATAATAATTCAACTGTCGGTTTTCAAAATTTGAGAAATTTGTACATACTGGCATTTGATTAGAATCTTCAATTTTAAGAGATACAGAAAAACATGGAACTTGCTTTGTTCAGACTCAATGTATGATGTAGTTAATTCAATTAGTTAGAAATTTCAATTTAAGCACTTTATTGATAGCAAACAAATTATACACTTTTATAAATATCGTCATATCAAGTGTTTCAAGTATAATTAACTTAAATTATTGTTGCAAATATTATACATATTTGCAACAATAATTTAAGTCTTCTAATTGAAGCACTTTATTGATAGCAAACGAATTATACACTTTTATAAATATCGTCATATCAAGTGTTTCAAGTACAATTAACTTAAATTATTCTTGCAAATATGTATAATATTTGCAACAACAATTTAAGTATTCTAATTGAAGCACTTTATTGATAGCAAACGAATTATACACTTTTATAAATATCGTCATATCAAGTGTTTCAAGTACAATTAACTTAAATTATTGTTGCAAATATTGTACATTCTTTTGTAATCTGAGCTATCTTGTTGAGGACACACATGACCTGTATGTGTTATCTATGTCTCAATTAATGGATTAATAGAACACATTATTATTCAAGTAAAATATATTTTTTCCATTCTGTAAAAGACACTTTTCCAAAAATATAATTTCATCATATATTTCGAAAGCTTTAAATTACTACATTGGACTCATTAATCATTAGCTACAAACCTATAATAGTCTCAGTAAATTGTCATAGCATTAGGCTACATATAGTGACTGCTGTATTTAGTTGTATAAGATAATTTCATTAGTTTTCTTTAACAACAAAATCAAACATAGTGATGTAATTTACAATATAATGAGTAGACCTTTTAAAGATAGGTCCAATTTATGGATAACCTATACATTTATTGATAACTAGGAACAATTTGCTAACATTTCTTTATGATTAATCTGATTTAAAATAATTTTGTAATGATTTTTAACAGATTTACTACAGAAATTTAAGTTAATTTTTACGTGGTGGTCCTATTAACTTTAAATTATATGTTAGTATTAATTATTTATTTATTATAATATATGAGTATGTAGTGCCAAAATATTATCTTAACGCCCTGATGGTTACGTAGACGTATCGATAGTAAACTGTCTTGTTGAATTAGTCTAAATGTGCGTACCCGCACGGTGACAACATCACAACACTTATTCTACTGTGGCAACGTTGATGACATTATGGCGCTTATAAATCTCAGTAAGTTTTTAGGAATTTTCAGTTCAGTTATATAGAGGAATATTTCATACTCAACTTTTATAGGTATATCTAATACAAATCTTTTGTCTATTGTGCAATGAAAATTTCTTGTAGTTTATTTTAGGTTTTAATTTAACTTTTTTTTAGTTAGGGAGAAACTGTTTATGATATAAGTTTCACAAACCTACTCCAAACCATTATGATAATTATTATCCGGAGACAGTAGACGAATGGATAAAGATGGCATTGTTCATTGGTGGTATGGAATTTTATTAAAATGATATATTAAATTTAATGTTATTTATTTATATTAAAAGTTACGATAGACAAGATAAAACAGAGAAAGAATAAAATCGAAACTAATTCTTGTTTATGTCTATTTTTTAGGGTGTAATAGATGGGATGATAAATTTATAGTCATTATAACCCAGAAAATTATTCTCCTACAATATTACATTTTTAATTTACTAAAATGTAACACTGAAGTCAATAAATTAAAATCTAAATACCATTAGACAAAAGTTCCTATCGCTGTTCAAAATTGCAGTAAAGTCTACTTATTAAACATCTTTAAGAAGTGGTAGTCGTTTTCAGCATTTGCCACACCATATTTTGGTCCGTTGCTGTTTATTTGTAGGTCAGTAAGCAGGATTTGGGTACTAGGTTGTCTTGATTTCCTGATTATTTGCCTTTGGTCTTAAGTGGCATTGGCCATACCGGTGTATTGTTGGTTTAAGTGTAGAGATACGACTAATGAGATCTTTAATTTTTTTTCAGCAATATTTATAATTCGTAAGATATAGAAATTTAGCTACACCCCGTTGCATGAAATTAACATGAAATAAGCAAGGTTATCTATTAAACAAAATTGTATTTAAATGGCGGTTCATTGGACATGCGAGTCGATAAATTGGCTTTAGGTCATGATAAATGATAGATTACATGTTAAAAGTCAGTGACTTATGTTACTAGCAGCTGGTAATGTTATGTGACATTTTAAAATGTGGTAGGAACTTTTCTTTACGTCAGTTTAATAAGTATTTGCATGATTGATGTTACTCATGTAATACAGTAGAAATTGATTGTAACAACATAGGTTATAACAATATACTCGTAGATCCCAAACAGCCCTAGCTGGATCCATTATAGCCTTATGTGAAACACTTATTGCAACATTGCTTATATTGATATACCACATTTAGTGACATCTTTTACAAACGTTTCTCGAAGAATCACATTGGTAATAAGGAATCCATAACATGTGCTTGTTTTAATTTAATACAAATAGTACTAACATCGCACATCTGGCACTTGAAAACACTTTTCCCAATAGCTAATTTGTATATATAGGGCCCATTCTAAGACACAAAATAATAATTTCTTTTAATGTTAGCAGACACGCAACACAGTAATTAGTCAAATTGTTGATAGCTAATATACTAGATGTACTGATTTCATTTACTGGCTTATTTAATATTATGGAGTTGTACCATGTTACAAAAAAGGAAAAATGTTTAATATGGAATAGAAGTCATTAATAATATTAAAGTTAGAGGGTGGACCAACAAATAAAGATCTGGCGAAAGAGTATGAAGGTGGATATTGTCCTACTCATCTACTAGTCACTGATCTGTATCAAATAGTTTTTTGTATTGTGTTTTTAGAGATCTTGTAACATTTTGGTCCATTGGTTTTCAATGTTTGTGTTTTGTTTATGCATTTTTTGTATTATGTTTGAACATAATATAAGAATAATTGGGACATAATATAAGAATAAAACGAAATGTTAGTTTTTATGGTAATCAGTTTTAATGACTCAATATGAGACTAGTCCCTTTAGTGTTATTATAACCAGTTTCGATTGTAGTTTTGTCTGTTGGGACGCTGAGCAAATATTTTTTCTATTATTTACACATCTTCAAATGAAACTTTGATTTTTGTAATGATTGTATCTTTTGAATGGTCAAAGATAGAGGCATCAAAACTAAATTAGAATAGACGATACATTCATATTTTTAATATTGCTTTAAGTAATTTCACGTCATTTTAAAGTTTTATTGCTGTAATAAAATGTTATTACATGCAGCACTCAATGGACGTCACAGCCATGCCTGTAGTCTATGCAATCGTACAAAGTTTGGATAGGTATTTTAAATAAATTTTTTCTGACCAAACAACTTATGGCTTATTATTTGTTTTATAAAGTATGAAAAATGATATGAAGAAAATTATTTGGACCAGTTTTTGGAACATTGAATTTTTACAGATGAAAAAAAATTACATCTCATCATGAGTTTACACACAAATTTTTTCATTGTTTTCATTGTTGAAATTACGGAGTGCTGTCCAGACCTGGCAGCATCCTCTAATGATTCTTGACTTTCTTTGAATGTTTTGAACCCCTCAAACATTTTAATGTGCCAAACACTCATCACCCAACAGTTATCATCACTGCTTATTTTTATGTAGCCGTTTTGTCAAATTTGAAGTGAAATTTAATGATGATTCAGTTTCATCACAATTTTGTGGTTTAAAATTTTTCAAAAAAGGTTATAAATTGACGAACAAACAAACAATTTTATCAGTATTTACGAGATGGTGCCAATCATCGTTTAGAAAAGAACTAACTCTGGAACCTTTTGCAAAAATGTTGTATAATACTAAGTCAGATAATGTGTCAATAAAGAAGCTTTCATAGTATTAAGTAAACAATTGGAGAACTCTTCAGGAGGATTCCTAACTGCTCTCAATTAAAACTTTTTATAACCTTTGCATTTGGATTTTTTTCCTTCATTAAACCTTTTTACTTTTTATTCTTTGCTATTTTACTTGCTTTTTTTTGGTTTTCTTATAATTAAAATATTTTTGTCTTTTCTGATTATATTATTGAAGCGAAGTTTCTTAAAGGATGTTTGGGATGGTGTTAGAAAAAGTGAAATGTCTCGAACATGGCAATGAAATGCTCCTCATTGGTTGGGCAGCACGTATTGTCCATATGATTGAGTGAGATGGAGAAAGAGAGAGACAAAATGTAACAGGCAGCATGTAACACTGCCTCTCTCTTCCTCCCTCGTTTCCTATAAATGTATGTATGTGTGTGTGTATAAATAGTTGTCCCAACGAGAAAATATACATGGTTGGTAATACATACATGCGCATGTAGTAGGAAAAAGAAATTATTCTCTTACGTGCATACTTAACCTGTTTATGTATTTTCGTTTTTTGTTAAGTATTTTTTATTGTGTGTGTTAAGTATTTTTATTATTTGTAAAAATATCTATTATTTATAACTGTATCGATATTATTTTATTTTAATTGAAAATTGAACCTTCAATGCGATGCATAAGAAGCTTTGCTTCTGTTGTGCGTTTTTTTACATTTTTACTTGGTATATTACATTTGGCAATCATTTATAACATGCCATGATATTAATAATTAGTCAATACTTATTGCAATGTATTCAAATGATTTGAGATATTGCCTTTGTATCAAAAAATCCATACAATATTTGTACCAAGTATTTTAGGCCGATCATAAAATGTAACTTGGTAATCAACTTGTTGTAAAAAAGGTTACAGAATAATTGTTTTTTTTTATTTCCATAGATCGAGGATGAATTTCGCGATGTGCCAGCACGGTTTGGAGGTTCGCTGCCCATTGAAGGTTTACATGGCAGATTGATGGTTTCTGAACCCGAGGATGCATGTACACTTCCGAAGCCACCCCATGCCAATGCTACTGCGAAGTGGGTCCTTATTGTGGCTAGGTATGTACGAAGTTTGTTATATGCTTTTATGTTTTTTCATGTCATATTCTTTTTAGGGGAGATCTGAACACTCTAATAAAGGATTTAATAAAATTTTTAAATTTGTTAAAATAAGAATGATATTCCAGGCTGATTCACGTTTAAAGAAACGGGTATTGTTTTGTACTAGATACTTCTGAAATTGATTCCCATTCCTAAGTGTGAATCAGAAATAAAGAGATGTTCACACTTGACATCCTTGCAAGTCCACGCCCTCAGTTTCGATCAGATGTAAAGAACAGGCTCTGTGAAATATATGCACAGCAGACGGATCAGTAATGTTATTATCATTTTACTTTATTCATTGTTTGTCCAATTTAGTTAAATAGAGTGCCTTACATTGGTAACTTGTAATCCATAATTGCAGCTTTATTTAATTGATAAGTTAATAACAAGTGTTTTCCATATTACTTTTATTTCTTATTCTAAAAAAAATATTGTTTCATTTCAATTAATATTGTCACATTTATGTATTGTATTTAATTGGGTATATTATAAATGTATTTATTTTTCTTTGTTCTTTGTGGAAATGTTAGAACACAAACTTATTTCATATTTAGTATTCATAGAATATTTCTAATAGTTTGTGTTTGTTTTTTTCCCTTTATATAAAATAAAAATAAAAACCAGTTTCAGAAGTATCTTATTAACTATGAATGGATGAAGATGAATAGAAATAGTTCAGTAAATATTTGAATGTTAATGTGGTTTGTAACTAATTTAAAAGTAAAGATATGAAAATAATAATAAAAATGAATTTTTTTCTAGAAAAGGAAAGTGTACAATATTAAGAAATGTTTTCATTAGTAAATTAAAGGTTGTATCAGCTTGAGGAAATTTGGATAGAGAGCAATACGAGCAGGAAAAGCTGAGGAATTGTGAGGTGTGATTGTTCGTCATGGCTACCTACTTTGTCTAAAATGGAAATGATTTTAAGATATTTTCTGGTTTGGAAAACTTATAAAATATGCAAGATCAGTTGATCTATACCTTATATAGTGATTTCTAGACTATCCATACTTAAATTGATTATCTGCTGATGATTGGAGTAATCTTAAAATCAAAACCATAAAATATGACTTTGATAATGCATCTTATACTTAAATTATTGAAGAAAGAAGAGTAAATTTTTTTAATTTGTTATAACAGTGTACAAATTATTTAAAAATGTTTTGTAAGAAGGCATTGACTTGTGGCTTTGTTCACATAGAAAAGGAAAAAAATTGTGACGTAATTTAAAAATAATGTTTTGTGTGTAAATATTGGAAATTAGCAATTGGCAATGGCTAACTAGTTTGATAAAATACATGCAATATGTATACATATCTATGTTCACGCTTGTATCCCAAATGAGATGATTTTTAATTTCTAACAAAAATTTAATTTTATTCTAGAATAAAAGGTTCTAGTTTTCATCTCCATGGTATAAGTTAATATTTATGTAAAATTTCATTGTAATCAGTTAAGCAATTGGCGTGAAAGTGAGAAACAAAGAAACTATTTAGGTATTTGTAATACTAAGAATATTATATGGGATTTAATGAAGATCATGTCAGATATGAGTTTTGTTGCATTTCACTTCTCAAGGGGCAATGTCTCTAAAAATTTCTTCATTTGTAATTATTATGATAACTGCAGAATTAATATTATAAATTACTGTCTTTTTCATTTAATTATTATTTCTGTCTTTTTCATTTAATTATTATTTCTGTCTTTTTCATTTAATTACTGTCTTTTTCATTTAATTATTCCTCTTACTTCATTACTTGGACATTAAAATGAGTATTGAAATTTCAATCTTGATATTTTAAGAATTGTGCGTACTGATCTAGACCATACAGTCAAGATTTTATTAGAACGTGGGCTGTCCTAAGGACGGGAAATGTATTTGTATAAAAATTGACAGTTTTTTATAAATTTTTGCAGTTATTAATAATCGTGCATAATTTTTTGATTGTATGAAACAAATGTAAATCAAAAACCAAAATTAATCATCATAGGCACTTTGTTTAATATGCGCAAGTTTCAATCTGTCACGTTAGTCACTAGCTCACTACAAGTGTTTTCATATTGGGGCTTATATACATTGTGACCTCAACGACAATAATGTCATAAAATAAAACGTCAAATTTAAATAATAATATGCCATTTATTGTTTTTATTTACTAATCCTGGTCCCAATGGGAGACTCGTGATTACAAAAATATGTTATTATCCTGAAAAGTTGTCAGCTCATTATCAATAAATATATTAGAATGGGGTGTAGATAACGCTCCGGCCTGCAATGTGAACTCAGTGACAATAGAGTTGTAAAATAAGCGCCAAATTTAAATAATGATCGGCTATTAATCCCGATCCCGATCGGAGTCTTGTGATTACAAAAATATATTCCGATCCTAAAATATTCTCATCTTGTTACCAACAAATGTATTCAGATCAGGGTGTGGATAATGCTCTGCTCCTCAATGTGACTTCAACGACAATAAAATCATAGTGTAGAGGACCCAGTTTAAATGATGATCAGTCATTAATTTTTTTTTATTTACTAAGCCCGATCCCGATGGTGAGAGTTTCACGATTACAAAAATATTTCTCGATCCTAAAATATTTGCAGCTCATTATCAACAAGTGGCTTTAAATCGGGTTGTGGATAATACTTCTGGTGTGACCTCAACGGCAATAAATGCATAATACAGAGCGTCAAATTTAAATAATTATTGGCCATTTTTGTCTTCTCTCTTTGTTACATGAAATCTATTGACTAGGTTTTAACATGACTTTCATTATTCATTTAACCCTCGTGATAAGTTAACATTTGTTAATAAAGGTTTGTTATCGGCATCGTTAAATGTTTGTTATTTCAAAGAATCAGATGACTTTTAGGGAAAAGGAATTTAACAATCCAAGGGGATAAATACAATATTTATAACCATGTTATGTCAAAAGTTTATTGGGAAAATAAGTAATCAAGTGCTTAGAGTTACCTTTGTACTTTAAACAAGTGGTGTTTTGTTTTAAATATGAATGGAGCCAAATGATACAGCTGATTTTATCAGTTATAAACAGCACACTATTGACACTGTACTCGTTTTCTTATATCACTTTAATTTAGTGTTAAACTGTTATTTTTTCAAGAAAGGTAACTTTCTAGGCTTTATGTTGTTTATTTTTCACATAAAAAATTTACTGAATAAGTTGTGAAGTCATAATTTAATATTAATAAATAGTTTATTTAAAGACATTTTTCAATGAGCTACGTCTTATAAACTATGTTTATTAGATGTAACTGGGCGTAATAAACTCTGTTTATTATAGAAAGCATTAACCATATTTTTTGCAAAATTTTTTTATACCGTTGAAGGTGGATAGAATAATTTTATATTATTGTTTAGGCTATATAATTGTAAAGGCCCAAAAAAATAAATTTTGATTGTTATAAAAAATTTCTCTCTTCATCTTTAATACCAACAAATTTTCAAGATTTCTTTAAGCATATAATTTAAGTTTTTGTTTGTCGACTTTCAGGTATAACTGTAAGTTTGCGGATAAGGTTCGCAATGCACAGAAGATGGGATACGATGCTGTCATAGTGCACAATGTCAACTCTAGTGCTCTCGGTGAGTGAATTCATTTTTCCTTGATATCTTTTTTCGTATTCCCAAATGTTTTCAATTTTTGTTTATCATAGAGACTATCAAATAGAACGTTGTTGTTACATTGAAGGAAATGATTTTTCAATTTGTGTTTCTAAAGTCTGTGTTATCCTCAAAAATTCATTTTGGGAATTTTTTTTAGAAAATTGCGCTAATAATTTGGTAATATTGATTGATTACATGTATGATCATTTGAACAATTTTGAGAATATGAAGAAGTTTGCATGCACAAAGGATAGGCAATCAAGTGGGAAGGCTTTTGGACAATTATGGCTTTATGTTTTACCAAAAATGGGCAATAATTAACAGGCTAAGCCAAAATTTCCGATATGTATATTGCAATAAAAAACAAACTGTCATACATAAGTTGGCTGTTTCCTAATCTGCTGTTATGTTTAAGCTTTTTATTTCTTTTTTCATGGCAATGCATACAGAAAAAGTGCCAAGTTTTTATAATTTTTTTAATTATCAATTTACTCAATGATTTTTGAAATGAAATATTTGGGATATAAAAGTAACTATCTTACACTCACAATTCTATGGTACATATTAACAGTATTTTTATCCATTTTTGTTTTTTTTTTCATTTGATTTTTCTTAATTTATTGCGACTTTAATTTTTTCATTAATTATATTATTATATTTCATAATAATAAGAAGTAAATTATAATGAATTTAATTTATAAAATATAAGAAGAAATATATCATCTTATAGGTTAGTAAAGCATAATGATAAGAAAGGACTACAGATATTAAAATGAACTATTCCCATAGTTTCCATAGACACTAAAGTTTAAAATACAAAGCTATATTTATTGTAGAAGTTTCTATCGAGCACCATGGTAAAATGTCTCATTAATAGCACATTATATGTGACCTTACCAGGGAGACACGTTGTGTGTCACTATAACTAAAATTGTCTAATCACGTTCATTACGGATATTTTTTACATTATATAATTTTCAGAGGTAATGTCAGCGAACAATGCGGACGATATCATTATTCCGTCTGTTTTTGTTAGTGATGATACGGGAGAGTGCCTGAGGCAGTACTCAAAATCTGATGGGTATGTATTTTTTAAAACAGAGTACAATATATACATATTACAGCATGTATTTTATAGTAATGTCCAATATGTGTGATATTGTTTTTTTATATATTTTTTATCCTTAATCATTAGTGTTTGGAAGGGTTATTTCTTTGGAGAAGAAAAATCAATATTTTAAATAGTGTAATAATTTTTACTATATGACAAATTAATTGTAAGAATATTATGATCATGAAGGTAACACTGAAAGTTTTAGATTCTCAAAATAAAACTAATATTTATGAAGTTTATTATAATTCTATTGTTTTTTGAAGTAGTCTAGTACTTTGCATCCTTTGGAACCATTAAATAGAGTGCTGGATCCATTCTTCTATAGGCTTCTCTTTTGTAGCTATTTGTAAAGTAGCTGTATTTACAATTTATTTTCAGAAATAAATGAAACTCAATGGATATTTATTGTTGATTAAATGGCGGATGGTTCATTAGTCATCATCCGATACAGGATAATAGAAGAAATTATCTCTGTTTTGCAGAATAAATTGAAGCATTGCCGTCATATGCATATAGCAATGTCACTGTATAAAAAGATTATCACTTGAGCGAGAACATTGTATCAGTCGATTGACCTGCCATATGCATGTATGAATGCAAACAGTATCGTCATATGTTCTGTGCAGTTGTAGATATATATCTTGTGTTAGTTATTGTATGCAATAATTATATTTGGTACTGTAGTATTGAGAGATACAAATGAATGGTCTAGCAACGTCATCTGCTAACTTTATATTCAGTTTATTAACCGTTTTAGTGCCAGGGTTTTTTACTCATATATACTTAAAAATACCAAAGAAATCTTTTGTTTTTGACGTCATTTACCCTTGTCTCGGAAAAAAACTGTATCTCCCAAAAATTATCCAATTTTAATAATTTTTTCGGTATGTTCTTAATAAAAACTTGTACAAGGATAATAGAATACAAAGAAAATTATGAAAATATATATTGTGAACAAAAATTACAACAAAAACTGAAATCAAGGTCACATCGTATTTTCGCAGTCCGGTACATCCTCCGTATCAGCAAAATAATTGTTATCGTCACTATTACCACTATCACACAAAATTAGCATTACGCCAAATTGTGAGTGCACCACAATGTCACTCCCAATATCACTTTCTTCACAACTTGAAAAACGATTATTTTCACTCTAATTATTTTCGTATTCCGACATTATGGGTTAAACATTTTCTTTTCCTGGATCCTTTTTATATTATAATTGCTAATAATATTGTAATTTGAACTTTATGTAACACGTAGAAAGATAAAAAATTAGCGATGCGTACGAGCGACCTCCCCTATCGCGCGCTAAACAGCAACTGATTTTGCGAGCGCCATCGCTCTCGTGGCAAATTTAGTTAGTATGCGTACAAGCGCGATGGCGCTCATCTGCACTCAAACGGTTAATATTATTGGGTATATTAAAAATACTCTTTGACCTTAATATGGTTAACATGAATTTCTCACACTTGTAGAAATACATACATGGGTATGAAAAACATTACCATTATTTTAGATTGGCCAAGTTTGGGTTAAAAGAGGATGCGAAACAGGATTTATTTATAATATATATGTGGGATCCCCAACAGAAGATCAGGAAATAATGAGTAATTATAAAGTTTCATTGAAGCTTATGCAGTATATTATTAACAGTTAGATGGGGTAATATAGACTGTAAAAGTATGAGGTTTTTTATGAACTTATTAGACATGCAAAATTTGGAAATGTTATGATATAGTCATTTTTATAATTTGCAGTTATTATGTCGTCATCAATGGGGATCTACCTTTCAACATCAATACAAATCTTTTGCTTCCATTCGCTATCGTTGTCGGTCTGTGTCTCATTATCATGATTGTGTTTATGGTGAGTGTATTATTTTTTTATATTAACAGCATATATATAAGTTGTTACATATATATAATATACTGTTACATATAGTAAGTATTCTCAGTCATGTAGCTCTTGACAGAGCGGTCGTGGCCTCACAATTTCTTGCCATCTTAACCTATTGTCTGACATCCTAGTGCATTTATGTAGACGGTCTGCAACTGCTGATTTTATTTGATCAGCCCATCCCATGGATGATCTGCCACGCGGTCTGTTTCCTTCTACCCTTCCCTGGATCACCAAACACTCTATGGAGTCATTGTTTTGCCTCGAGACATGGCCAAAGAACTTCAAAATTCGAGACTGTACTAGGGTTGATAGACACTGCGTGATGCAGAGTTCTTAAAGTATGAAGGTGTTTATACGAAATTCTGTCCATGACACTTCCAGCATTTTCCTGTATGTATGTAGGTACACATATGTAAATGTATTTTCTCTGTTACATATCTATAGAGATCTTGAAATGTTTCATGATCGGGAATAAATTCCTCTAATCCCCAGATTTACCTATGTCGAGTATGGGATTATACAGTGAAGTTTTAAAATAAATATACCTTTATTTTTTTTACTTTACGTAATTAGCATCGTGTTAACATTATAGTAGTTAAATTTTTTGTTACATTTAATACAAAAATTTGTATCAAAAGACTTATTCAGGAAATGATTTATTTTTTATGTGAATTTACAAAAAATTTTATTTCCCAAAAAGTATTCTTCGTTTTAATAACAGTCTTAATCATGAAAAAATATCGAAATCAGCAATTGTGATTACTATTTAATATACTCGAAATGCTTAGCATTAATATGCCAATACCCAATTAAAATCACAACTGGTTGTCCTTATTTCTAAAACTAATAGTGCTGTGCTTATCTTTATGATAAGCGTAGCACTAGTAGTTGCTTGTAACTAATTATTTTCTATTATAATTCAAAAAAGACCCACAGCCATTTACTATTAATTTTTCCGATTATTTTTGAAGTAAACTTCAAAAATAATTTTATAAACATAACATATTAATCATATTTTAACATATTAATCATAATATTATAATTAACATATTAATCAATTCAGCTTACTTTTTAATTATTAACATTTTTTTATGTATTTTAAATATTACAAAATTTTTTTAGTTCCTAATTGAAAAAAGCTTGTAACACACTAGACTTTTATTGTGAAACTGTTGTTACACCAGAGTGAGAAATAATTACTACCGCTGAATGAAAGGCTAAATAAGAAAAAATAATCTTATAAAGTTTTTTAAGGTAGTTGTCGTGTGACAGTAAGATAGGTGTCGTGATCCAGAAATTATTATACAAATTTTTCTTGAAAATTATTTTTTTTTGTTTTCCAAACTGTTAATATAACACCATTTTAACAGCTTGTGAAAAAAATTATTATTGTATTTTTTTAAATTAAATTAAGTGTGGTGGTGTAACAATAACTACTTTTCCTGTGATGTCAGTTGTACAGTTTTTGAGAGTGATTTTTACCAAAACTAAATGGTAAATATATATTTTTTTCAAAATTTAATGTAACATTTTACATTGACTTAGTTTCCTTAGTCAATTCGTTCGACACATTTTAAAAAAATAGTTAATTGTGGTGAAATTACTACTTTTTCTGTAATGCTAATCGTATCATTTTTGGGAACGATTTTTACCAAAACTAAATAGTAAATAATAATTTTTTTTCAAGCTTTTATATATCATTTTACTTTGACTTACTTTTTTAGGCAAATTGCTCGATGGGTTTTTTAAATAGAATTAAAAGTGGGATGAAATAACTACTTTTCCTGTAATGTTAATTGCACAATTTTTGAGAGCGATATTTACCAAAACTAAATGGTAAATAATTTTTAAATTTTAAGATAAGTTAAATGTTTATCATTTGAATAATATATAAAAAATTCAGTGAATTTCATCTACAGCGCGTTTTACACGACTACCATAAAGTTCACCTTTGAATACTACTATTTTGTAAAAATATATTTTGAGGGACAAACAGTATTCTTATTATAGATTAGTAACAATGGTAGAATTATAAAATATAGATGTAGTGTTATCGTGTTACTCTCAAGATCAAATTTGATATGTGGATTTTGTTTAAATATATACAGTGTTATTTTTTTCATATCTGTTTATGCAAAATTCCATTTTTAATCTAAAAGCCTAATAATGAAAAAATAGCTCTCAGATTAAAATGGAATTTTGAAATAAGGTGTTATTAAAAGAAAAAATGAAAAATTATTTTTAAAAAGTAATAAAAATGTAAGACTTGGTAGTAGATTCAGCAATGTGTGAATTATATTCTTTAATTTGAAAATAATTTCATTTATATTACTTGTACTTTAAACTGTTTACTTTATAATGGTCAATATTATAATATTGACAATGAGTTATCAAAACTTTTTACGAGGGCCTTGAATAATGTCAAAATTAATGTACATATGTGAAATAATTCCTGAGCATTACTTATAATAATTAATATTGTAGACTAGCGTGATAAATACTATTATTAGAGTTAGTACAGTATATTATTAATAATTATAATTTTTCACATCGTTTGGATATTATTAATTTTGCCATCACTATTCTTGGGTATAAAGCTATAGGAAAAGTTGTAGAGGAGCAAAAACAAACATAAAAAAATGTGCTAGCTGGTCAATACTCCAAACTGCACAATGCGAGTGTATTTTTTTATTAATTTAATAACAGATATGGATTTTTAATAAATTAGTTAATGGTTTATTTATGTACTTTTATGTATTTAGTTGATACATATGGCGGACTTATTGCTAAGGAAAATTTCACTTATTGCTAATGATAATGAAAATTTCATTATCATATATATTAGTAAACATTTATCACAATGCCCTGGCTCTATGCCTTTGTTCCATTGATCATTTAGTCATTGATCACTAAGTGTATTACGCTATTACATTGATATTTACAGAGGTTTGGCTCCTGAAAATAACTGCGATTATCAAAATTCTGGATACTGAGTTTCTCAACTAGTAGTGAAGTAGGTAGGGAGAGGTTTTATTATTGTTGTTTTTTTTCTTGTAGAAATAGGTGATAATTATACATTGATAATAATAAAAAAGGCATCAACATAATTGAAAAAATTATTGAGTTCATTTTATATGTAAAGTATTTTTATTTTTATTATTATTTTGTTATATATAGTGATCTCCTGGAAAGAAAACTGCCTACATTGTCTATGCCTTTTTTATAATCCCTCATGATTAACTGTGACACTGTCTTCGCTACTTATTTTATTTTGGGTCATAATTAGATAGATAGATAAGATAGAAAATTTTCTATATTATTATGATTAAATATAACTACACTACATTATAGGGTGGTTTCCGAATATACAGACATTTGTTAGTTTTATTCCTCAATTTACTATAAAAAATAAGTATAGCTAAGTGAGTGTTGGGACACACATAAAATAAGTCCCATAGTTATCTATATTTCCTGAAATAATTGTAGATTTACTTATATCATTTTAATTGAAAATATCAGTTAACCAATATCTATTAAATTGAAAGTTCTAATCAAAAGCAAGATTTTTCAAATATCATAAATTAAAGATGAGAAATTAGAGGTTGAGACGCGTTGCTCATCAATTTCAAGCTTAATATTTGAGAAATTAGTTTAAAAGTGAAAAATTGTGAGTACTACTTCTGTTTCATTGTGAACGACCTATTATTTAATGATACCCCACTTTACAGGGTATGTGAAAATATGTTTTGTGCCCACATTTCACGTCTATGTGTTAACGATTTTTTAAAATATTTTGCTACATAATGATTACAATTTTCATCTGCAGCATCTATCTGCAAAATTTCATGCCTCAGTCTATGATCGCATAGATCTATGATCTAGAACTTTACAAACTTTGAGGTTGTGACAGACAAGTGGGTGGACGGATATGATGAAATTATAAGTGTTTTTATATGACTATGAACTCTAAAAATTTAGAAATCAACTTAATTCAGTGCTTACATTAGTGGTCTGGTTGGTGCTTCCCTTGATAAAAATTATTATATTGCATTTATAGTATTTACAGTTTATGATTTATTCCGTTTCAGATCGTGAAGTGTATAAAGGACCGTCGTAGGGCACGACGACATCGAATGCCGAGTGGCATGCTCAAGAAGATCCCGATATGCAAGTTTGCTAAGGGAGACCCGTATGAGATGTGTGCTATATGTCTCGATGACTACCTTGAGGGTGAAAAACTGCGTGTGCTGCCCTGCGCCCACGGTAAGTGGAAAATAAAGTGAGGTAACATATCGATGGATGCAAGACAGAAGTATTCAAAAGTGAATGGGAGAAATGATGAAAGCTACTAAAAATGAGGCCTTCCGCTTTGTATTGATTAATATATTAAATGACATTCTAAGGTTAATGATGTTAATCAAAGGTCATATAATAAAATTGTCGAATTAGCATGTCTGTACATAGAAAATATTGATGAGAAAATTAGTTAACGGTACATAACAAAGGGAAAGGAACACAATTTGTTTTGAAATTTTGATTTGTTTACATGTTTACTTCCTTGCGTATCGTTTGAGGACCATAGAAGAAATTCTGACTGTAGGATATGAGATAACATATACGCTTTGTTTCATTGTAATTGACCCACTAGAAAAGAAGATATGATAATTTTAAAGGTGAATGCTCACATATTATGATAATATTTGATAAAACGTTTGTTTTCATTAAGCTGTGTGTTTTAAATATTTATAAAAATAGGTCATGGTTACTGGCAAATTTTTTCTATTAGAAGATGCGGACCATAAAATAATGACAAGATTGTGGTTATGAAGATTTAGCGCCACCTAGCGTAGTGTTTCAACTTTCAAGTGTACTACTTTAACTTTGTATTTGTTATTTTCACGTTGTCAGAGATCACTGAATAACACTTTCTATGATTCAAATATACATTATTGGAAAGATTACAATTTCTGTAATTTTATATATAATGAACGTTAATTTTATATATAATGTCGTTACTAATTTATAGAGTTTCATAAATATTTGCAAAAGTAGATTGTGGTTATACAGATTTAGAGCCTTCTTATAACATTTAGTGCAATTTTCGAGTGATCTATTTTGCTGTTCTATTTTTTTATTCTTACGCTGTCAGATATCATTGAGCACCATTTCCAATAATTCATACACATTTATTTCCTCTCATTCACAGTCATTGCTAATGAGACGAAATAAATTACCTATAATTTAATTCTTCATACACTCGTACATGTAAATGACACTTTTCAAGTGACAACATAATGAAAATGCTCAATTTTGATAGTTAATGTATTTAAGTTTTAACATTACAATACTTGCATTTACATAATTATAAAAGTTCTTCACTATACATTAAAAACTACGTCGTATGATTTATTGACAGTCGTTTGATTTATTATAACAATATAAAAAGTAGAGTAGTGCCATTGAATGAATAAAATTATTTTATTTCCACTAGTACCGCATATGCGGCTATTATGACAGGAACGTTAAATACTAGTGTCATTGTATAAACAGCCGATAGTCCCTTTTCACCTGTAACAATAATATACAGTAGTTGCATTTCAGAGTCATTTTGTTTTATTATAACAATACACAAATCTAAATCGTATCACTAAATATAATTAAATTACTTTATTTCCACACATATGTGGCGATTATGACAGGGACGAAATGGCGTGAACGGAAGTTGTGGCATGAACCTGTTTTCAATGTTTGTTTATGGGTCTTAAAACGTAATTTTTTATATACCGCGTTGATTCACTCACTCTGTCTCGTTCTAGACGTATTTGTACCATGCGATTATAACTAATATGTCTACAAGTCACTGTTTGTAATAGAAAAAACACTCAATACAAACTTTGTAATATAAAATAGTGAAAAATGTTTGCGAAGATTTACACGTCAATTTTTAAAACAAGGATTACGTAACCGATATTACGTCTGTGTCGCAACTGAAACAAAAACTACCTGTGCACCACGGGATACGCGAGGAAAGCGTAGTAATAGTAATTTATGTGACTAATAAACTTGTTACAGACTATGAAGGATGGGGAATACAGATGATGTGAAAGTATGATTTACGACAGAATATTTACAAATGTCAGTTGTTTCGATGCCGCGCGTACACTTGAAAATTATTTTTTTTCATCGAAGTTCTGTTTATGATGATGAAACATTTAAATGTAATTATGATTGAGAAATGTTGAAAAAAAAATTTTCTTATTGAATAGTAAATTATTATTCGGTGATGTCAAATCAAATCTAAAAATTTAGATTATTTTAATCATATATTTTTTTAGAAAATCTCATAAAATTATATTTGTGTCAGTTAGTCAATGCTCTGTATGTATTATTTATAAAATTTATTACCTAATCTCGACTAGAGTTTCACATATTGTTTAAATGTCAATAATGATAGGAAAAGTGCGTATCCTTCACACATTTACTCCTATTATTGACATTTAAACAATATTCTTTTTAATGCTGACATTTGTTTATGGTAACAAATGTACATCAGATATTGGCTCTTATTTCATTAAATCTTGTTCCGGTTCTTTTTATGATATTGTCTTATGAAACCAAATAAAAGTGTAAAATAAGAAAGTTGATTATACTGTTAATTAAATTTTTAAACTTATTTCATTTATAAATAGAAGGTTAGCAATTTCTAATTTTGTACATAAGATTTATTAGACTTTTGAATGCTGTTGTGATTTGTGTAGCTCTAAGTTTTGAATTAAACTATTGAAACCATTTTTAGAATTAATGTAATTTTTAGAATTATAGAATTTGCGGGAATATATATTTTATTATTTTTCCATTATTTAAAGAATGACAATTTATGCGTATAAATTTTTTCCAGCTTATCACTGCAAGTGCATTGATCCGTGGCTCACTCGTAACAAGCGAGTGTGCCCCGTGTGCAAGCGACGTGTGATGGCACCAGGTGAAATGCGTCGACGTGCTGCTTCTTCTGATTCAGACACAGATGATAGCCAGACGCCACTCGTGAGTCCTGTTGCAGGGGCGCAACCCGTCACACAGGTTAGTGCAGAGGCGGTTTGTGCCGTGTCCTAGGAAGAGTTCTCTATTTTTATAATTTGATTCAGTTTTGTATCTCAGTATAGCTCAATCGTGTTAGTGACTGTGATAAAATGACTTCAGAAAAGAAAATCAGTTCAGTATAATGACGAGATCAAGAAATTGGATAGCTGCTAATCAAGATAAGTGTTAGAGTTAGTTTTTAATTTAGGAGGCTTGTGTTCTGTATAAGAAACTTTGTACTTGTACCAAAAACATAGAATATTGTTTGTAGAAATATAGGTAGTCTGTTCAACTAGCACTGAGGATCAATACACATGTAGTGGACAATCCACCGTGGATTATTCGTTAGATGTTCGTAGACCTAAAAGAAAACATACAGCTCATTAAACTGCCCATTTTAATGAGCTGTGTGGTTCCTTTGACTGGTGTTGTTAGTTGAAAGTGCTTACTATAGTGTTTACAAATGTAAAAGATTTTTAAAAATCATGTTTGAGACTCTATAATAAGCTTGAACTTACGAGAGAAAAGTTTAAAACAAAAATTTATTTTCACATGCAACCTTGGAAGTATTGAAAAAGAGTATTAACTGATTATGTTGATTGCTTTTCAAACATTTCAATAATTTTGAATCAAGTGACAGATAGCCAGACAAACAATGTCATAGTGCCTTTCAATCATTTCAATAATTTTGAATCAAATGAGAGATAGCCAGACAAACAATGTCATAGTGCCTTTCAATCATTTCAATAATTTTGAATCAAGTGAGAGATAGCCAGACAAACAATGTCATAGTGCCTTTCAATAATTTCAATAACTTTGAATCAAATGAGAGATAGCTAGACAAACAATGTCAAAGTGCCTTTCAAACATTTCAATAATTTTGAATCAAGTGAGAGATAGCCAGACAAATAATGTCATAGTGCCTTTCAATCATTTAAATAATTTTGAATCAAGTGAGAGATAGCCAGACAAACAATGTCATAGTCACAGTGTTAAAATGCTAATTATGAATGTCAATTAAATACAATTTTGTAGTTCAACTTTTTAAATTGACTTTCATAAAGACACTTGTTGTTAAATTGCTGTGAGATATGATAACTATTTTATAATGGTTCTCTTTTAATTAGCTGTTATAAAAAAAAATTTTGTTAGCTGTCATAAACTAGTTTGCTGTTTAATCAATGCCAACACTTTTCACTTTTTACTTTGGCATTAGGATCAGATGAATGTAAAATCAATTGCTTTTTGGGGTTCAGGATGTTGACATTTATGTTAGTACATCTTCCCATCATGGTGCTTATGCATATTATGCATGTGTAAATATCGGTTATTTTATCGATCATATAAAACATATTTTTGTTAACTTTTATGCGTTTGATAAGAATGCCACATTTTTTGGTGGGTATTTCAAAGAAAAACAGTGTTGCATGATTGGCAAATATCCTTAGACCGTGTGACAAGTTTTTACTGTAATGATAAAATAGCTGTCAAATTGCAAGCTCTCAATAGGCAAACTGTGTTCCTTTGTGGCCTTACTTTGGCATAATTTGCAATGTAATCAAAGTATATGTATAATATTATGTATATTGTTGCGGTATAAATAACTTTTTTAATATTAAAACTTCAGTGGGTAGGTGCCAAATTTGTGTTGTAATGCAGGTACATTAAATGAGTTAATTGAACAATTTTAGAGACATTTACATTGACATTTTAGTATTGTTGAGTTACCTTGTTTTATTTTTTGAAAAGTTTTCATATCACTTAAATTTTGACAGCTGTCATTCTGAGGTATCTGTCAAACGTCTAAATACAGTAAAGCTGAAATCTGAATTGCATTGGGTCATTTCACATCACTATTATACTTTGACAGCTGTCACAATGAAGTAGCTGTCAAATGTCAAACTATGGTACAGCTGGAAACTGAGTTACATTATGTCAGTTCATATTACTAAAATACCTTGATAAATGTAACACTGAGATATCTGTCAAATGTCAAAGTATAGTAAAGTGTAAAACTGGATTAGATTGTCTTAGTTCACGTCTGTAATATACTTTGACATCTTTCACATTGAGATATCTGCCAAATGTGAAATTAGAGTAAAATTGAAAAGTGTGAAAGCTTTATAACTTTTTGAAAGCTTAATCTATAAGTTTTTAATGAAGGTTTTCAATTATAAATTGCTGATTTATAATGGCAGTTCATTAAAATCACATAACATGTTACATACATGCTCTCATTTGCTATAGCGTGGCCAGAACAGTTGAAAACAGAAAAATAACTTTTTCCACACAATTTTTTATTATGGTAAGCTAAAGGTGAAAATATGATATATTTAGAAAGAATGAACTTAAAGTATTTTTATTCATAGATATTTTTCATAAAACTGAATTCATGAGTGATATTAGTAAGTTATATAAAACTACATTTGATACTAGTTTCAGATTAATAAGGACAAGGAATTTTTTTTAGATTTGACTATACAAAAGTGACTGAAAATGATTTAATTATTTGTAGATGTGGTAGATGTTAGGTTAAGTTTAAATTGTTTAAGTTCATTGTGATAAAGAAATGTAAGGTGCTTATTTTACAAATTCGAAATATACAAAAGATTTAACATATTTCATATTTTTGTTTCAATGCCTTTTATTTGCTCTCTTAGTTTCTTATAGAATTTCCTTTCTATGCTTTTTTGGAATTGCAGATGCTACTTGGGATTCTTTGATTAAGTTCATTAAATAATCATTGAATGTCGATGGAAAAGGATATGGAATCTTGTTGAACATCATGTTTAAGATCCAAATAACTGTCATAGACTATGTCATTGGTTTAGTAATTTAGTCGGATAACATGCATGTTTATAAATATAATTTTTTTCACAATGGAAATTAGGATGCTTACAAGTATTTGTGAAGTTCGATTCTCTAAAGTCTAATGTAAATTCATAATCTTATAAGGGTTCTGTTTTTCTTTTGAGGTAAAAGAAAAAAACGGCACCCTTATAATATTACTTATGTATCCATTATCTGTCTGCCTGTCATAGCCGTTTTTCTCAGGAACCGATTGATGTAGAAACTTGAAATTTAGCATAGTAATAAATTGTATTAATCCAGACATATATCAATTGCTAATGCTCAAAAATATTCATACAGGCTTGGGGGGGAGGGGTGAGGGCATTTAAACAAATATGTTGTCCTTATTACCGAAACTATTGAACCTAAATTTATTATTTTTAGAAGCCTACGAAAAGGTTGTAGAAAAATTATAATGATAATTATTATAGTTTTATACATTCGTAATAATATTACAGTATGTGAATTAACTAAAGGTTGCCATTTAAATCTGTAATAGTGTATCATGTGTAGATTGCAATATATACATTTTTTTTAAAATCATCACTTTTTCTGAAATTTGAAAATTGTCATAAACCATTAATATGAACTGCGTCTAATAAAGCAAAATTCGACAAAATATTACTTTTTTAAATTGGTCGCCTAGTTTATAAAATAATTAAAGTTTAAATTATGTATGAAATCATAATTATATTTAAATCAACATCCTATAAAGATTATGCTAAATGACAACATGGCACGCCTGTAGTAAACTGTCACGTGTCAAAATGAAATGTCATTTATTTGTTTAAAAAAAAAAACTAGAAAACACATAGTAATTAATTTTGAAATGTTCAAAGTGTCTTCATCTCACAAGTGAATTCATCTCATTAAGTCGGGGTCCTCTCGAATGCGCCGTCTTATTATGTTGAACACTTGTATAAACCGATTTCTCATTTCAGCTTCATTTTGTGATTCCTTGCGGAACACAAGTTGTTTCACCTAGCCTAAAAAAAGCTGGCTAAAAAAAATCTAATGGTGTTAGATCGGACGAGTGGGGAGGCCACTGTACGGGACCAAACATGCCTCTCCATTGCTTACCAAATAATTCTTGGTGACGGCTTCTGATTTTAGACTCAATGTGGGGTGGAGCACTATCTTGCTCAAACCACGGATCTCGCACTCTAGCTAACGGAATACTGTCTAAATATTGGCTGAGTGCTTGTGTTTTTTGAATAGCATATGGATATTGGTTGTCTTTTTTAGCCACAGCGCCTGGTACTCGAATGTGACTCACTTCTAAAATGACTTAACACATTTTCTTCCATATTTACCAATATTATTGGAGTATTATCATCTGATTTCAACAGAATGATGGGCCGATTCTTATGCAATCTTCTAATTGCGTTGATAATAATTTGGTCTTTACTTGGCTGTAGCTGGTTCGGATAGCGTACGGCATACAATTTGAGGGCTTTCCCAGTATTATAATGGCATTCGGCATATATTAATACCAAGTCTATATATTTACCAGCACTAAAAAACGACATATTCATAATTCCACTAACTCAATATCATAAATAACTAATTATTTAACAAAAACCAGCGACGCGCATTAAACCAGTCAACTGTTATGTCAAAACTAAACTTTTAAAAGCATTCAAACGTATTGGTCGAAGAAATGTGTGAGGGTTGCCATATTAAATAATCCATAAAGATTGAATTTGAAATAAGCAATTAAACTATTATATTCTTATTAATAAGAAGTGAATAATAATTTATCTAAAGGACAAATGAAAAAATATTTTATTAATAGTTATCCCGACAAGTTTATTTTAAAAATCGATAATAACCTTTATTATAATGTTTAATATTTGAGGGAATAATGAATGGATGTTAAAGATTTTCAAATGACAATAATTTTGATACGAAATGTAGACAAAGCTTTTTATGTAAAATTGTGCAAATGAAAGGGATAGTTAGAAGTCAAATTCACTATTGATCACTAAGAAGAGTAATCATAATATTTCCACATTCCTTACGTTTATCAAAATATAAGATATAGGTTGATGCATTTCCATGTTAATGACTTATGAAAATTTTTAAATATAAAAAAAATGGTATGATTTAAAAAAAAATAGGTTTGTTGTAATCTACCCATGATGCACTATTACAGAATCAAATAGTGAACTTTCCTTCAAATACATACTGTATAGAATGCCTAAAAACAGTAGTATATTGCATTTAGGTAAAAAGATAAGTGTAAGTTACTACACATTTGTATGTAGGAAAAGTTGAAGATTTTAACTTTAACTAAAGAAGCCAGAAAGTTTTAATATCCGTATTCATAAACAGAACTATGCACGCGCACGGTATCTGAAGCCGCAGAGCCCAATATTCTCAATTCACAGATAACGCATAGTATAAGTTCAATGATATAGGGTCATGAACATTGATGTTTATTTCGGCGAGTCATGCGAGACACTGACAATGTGAAGTTAAGTTTAGAAAATGAGATCAATTTCGTAAGGGTACAATTATTGAAGTGCCACTACCAATGGTCTTTTGATCAACTTGTAAAGGATGACTTGGGGCGTATTGATAACAGGAAGCTCATTTGTATAATGATGTTTATACAAAATTATAATTTATAAATATCTTTATGCCAAATTATTGGAGTATGGAGACATAAGTTTGAATTCAGTACAGTATATTCCAAGTAGGTAGTTTTCTCTAGTACCACATCTCTAAGGCTCTTATCTTTTTTTTCAATTTCTTAGTGTTGTGTTTCTCAGATCTTTTCATAAAGAAAAATTTAAATGAAATGTTATATATCCTTTATTATAAATATAAACGATTAATTTCAAAAATTTGCGAATAGGTTAGAATTTTAAAAATATGAAGGGCCTAAACTTTTTCATAAAATATTCCATTAATTTACCGAGTCGCAATGCATAAATCTGTAAGTAGCAAACTACTTGGACCAGTCATGTCTCTCCGACAATTCCTATTTCCATTGTAAAATTTTTGTAAAAAAATTTTTCTTTAAACTCTTAGATCATGATAATCAGTCTGCGAATCTTTTCACAAAACACCATGTATTTTTAATTCCATATCCCACGATTTGTATTGCTTCATTCCTAGAAGTTACATAGCAAATTGGTCTTTAGCTTGATTTCTTGTGATGGGTGTTGTTTATAGTATATGTTGGTTATAAAATTTGTTAGTACAAAGTACTAGTGAGAAATGATTTGGCTTTATAAACAAAATTGTTTTTAGAGTTTAGTTTAAAATAAATAATTGTAAATTTATTTTTTTATATCATCAAATTTATTCAAATCATTCTTGGTTGCTCATGTAATATATATATTTTCTACAATTTTTCTGGGCAGATTAAACAATGAAAATAGAATGGCTTGCAGCACTTAGTTATATGCATCTTCCGTCTCTTTCATTTAATTTCATGCTTTTTCTTCTTTGAGCAATTCTACAATTTTTTCTTTTATCAATAAGCTGACAGTGTTTGTGTAAGCATTCAGTAAAATTGGGGAAGGGGGTATTTTTGGGTAAAATGATGGTGTATAAATCACTTCAGAGTCTGTGTGTATGTACGTACACATCTAGGTTTTTAAGTACCCTTCGTGCGCTTTCAAATGCTTGTCAGAATTAAACAGTCTCATATTGCTTTTGGACTTATTTTGTTTCATAATGCTTTGCAGCACATATATAATGATATACTTAAAAATCTGGAAAACCCCACTGTTTATTGCGATGAAATTTAAATAAATGATTCAAACTGGGTAAATATCACACTTATCGTTTTGTTGTATAGATGGTACCAATTATTTTGATAGAAAAATGAAAAACAATGTAATGGAAATATGAAAAAACTGGTAAAATTATGCGGCGCACATTAGTTGGAAGGAAAGTATGTTATCAAAAATTAATTTTTCGCTCTTCATTTATTTGATTGAAAGAAAATTTATATTCAAAATTGCTTTGAATGTTTAAAAAGGTCACTTAAGGTTTTTGTTTATAAAAAAATTGATGTAAACAAAATTATTTCCAAACAAATTATATTTTTTGCAACAAATCATTTGTTACATATTTTTGGACAAAACTAACATTTTTCTGTCACTAAACATGTAGTATCCAAGACTCAAAATGTCAATTGGTATATGTCTAATTATTTTTATTTCATAAATCAACATTTCAAGTTACAAGCTGAGAGTGAAAGAATATTTACAAATTTTTAAAGTTGACCAGGTTTATATAAAGGTTTAAACTTAACATTTAGACAAAGGTGGCAATACTGAAATGTGAGATTCCTTGGGAGGTCCCCTGGGAGGTTTCCTGGATGCAAGCAGATTAAAACTGTCTTGAACACAATTCATGTCATGAGCAATGCCTTTGATTCAACATGTGCCAGAGACTGGCAATATCAGAAGGGCAATACATCCGCAACTTGTATTTCTTCCCCTCCAGGACAAATTTGAAAGGCACTAGGATTCATCGAAAATGATATACTTTTTGGAATGATGGCCTAAAATACAAATTTTGATCATTACCACCATCATAATAGGGAGGTTCCCTAGATGCAAAGAGATAAAACACTCTCGAACATGACTCATATTATGAGCAAACCTTCGAGTTCAACCCGTACCAGAGGCTGGCGTTCTTCTGGTAAATCTGCCATTTATATTTCTTCCCCCCAGGATAAACTTCTTGTTGTGATTAAAGAAATCTTCTTGTTGTGTTGATCTAGGATGCACACAGGGTTTTAGATAAACAAATTTGATATTTTGATTACTACCTACATATCACCACAGGAATGACGGTATTGAGTTAAATCTTCACATTGGAGATGCAAGGAGATTAAAACACAGTCTTGAGCACCATTTGTATCATGAGCTTACATTAATTTTCTGGAAAATAAGTCAAATGTAGTTTGTTGAATATTCTGTATAATGTCTTGCATACAAGATTTTCAAATAAAATCTTTATATACATATTTAAAATAAAAGTTCAACCTTCCAGATTATATTATTTTATTGTTGTTTGTGTTTGGCCCAGAACCCATTGTAGTTTGAATACAATTCTTTGTAAAATTGATGAATGTATAGCTTATCACGAACAGCCCTATCATCAAATACTTTACACTCCAAGTAGACTCAGTGTTCCATGTAATCCTTTTATAACGGAAACAATTGGTTCCACTCTCCACAAATTCTTGTTTTCCTACTCATTTTACAATAAGAACAATTATCGCCGTATTTCAAGCATTTAAAACAATTGATTGCACGCTCCACACATTCTTGTTTTCCTTGTCATTTCTTGTTTTCCTAGTCACAACCTTTACATGCTGATTTTATAATAAGAACAAATATTGCCATATTCCAAGCATTCTTTGTTCTAATTGTAAAAGTATTGCCAGGAAAATTCTCATTAATTGTACGTCTGTCAGGTTAAGGTATCTTCCAAGCTCTTTGAGTCTCAATCATTTCTATTTTTATATTTGAACAGTGCATTTAGTTTGGTATAACCGACCTTTATTTGCTCATTTTACAATATGAACAATTATTGCCATATTCCAAGCATTGTTTGTTCTTATTGTAAAAGTATTGCCTGGAAAATTCTCATTGATCATATGTCTGTCAGGTCAAGATATTTTCCAAGCTCTTTGGGTCTTATAATCACTTCTATAATCTTCTTTTCCACTCGAACAATGCATTTTGTTTGGTATAACTGAGAATTTTGAAAAGTGTACAATAATTAAATTACATTAATTTCGCAAATTAAAATGAAAGGATTATGAAATACGTTGTTCCGAAGAGTATGGGTAATTATGTACATCATCAATTACATCATTCAAGAGAGTGTCAAAAACATAACGATGGAAGCCGCAAGAGAATATGTCCGAAGCAAAATAAGACTGAAAGAAACAAGTATAGGCTAAAGTATAGATAATTTAATTCTGGTGTTCTTGCATGCAAAATTAATAATAGTAAAGGTAGGCAGTGCATTTTGAGACCAGATGGATTGTGTTACAAGGGGTTCCACATAACGGGAAAGAGTAACAAATAAGGAATTTGATAAAGAGCTGTTTGAAGCTTTCTCATATAGAAGGAACTTGCATGAGTCAGGAATCGGTGGCTAATGTTAGCTTAAAAAGTTATTTATTGTTTCGATATTTATGATCAAGACTATAAACGCATCTTTCTCAAAACTATGTTTTCTAAAATTGTACCCAATGTGTCCTGAGAGCTAATGAGCTCGTCGAAATTGTGATGGCCTTCGCCGACTTATTGAACAAAAAAAATTACGAGTCGAAGATGCCTTGTTACGTTTTTTGCATAGCGTTGGATATATGTACTACTATATTAGTTCATTTTACTATGTTCTTGTGCCGGCTATATGGTAAAAATTAATTATTTAAATCATATGTCAGACATTTTGAAATTGCATGATTGTTTCTGTAAACTGTTTATTAATGATATAAACAAATAAACATGTTTATAAAGAGGGTAGAAGTTATTGTTACAAATGAAATAATATTTATTCATAATAATCATTATTGTAGCTTATATTCTCATCAAAGTGTTCCACGCAGCTGCATGAATGTTTGTAAATAGCATCACACAATTATTTCTTATATAAACAAACAAGTGCAGAGTCAAAGGCAGTGGAAGTTATTTTTAGAAGTGTTCTTTTATTGAATAACATTTGTTCATAAGAATCATTGTGCCTATCTTGTATATTCGTAAATATGAAAAAATTAAATTTATTGACAATCTGTGAACAAATTGCTTTTGTAATTGATTCAAATTTTATTGGTCGTTTTTTATTATTACTTTATTACATCCGCATAAAGCTTTTCTTTACGGGAAAAAACAAATTTGTTAACTAATAAAATAGTTTTGTCTATAAAAAAAATATAATTTTGTATAAATGTACCCAAGAAAAGTGTTTTAAAATTTAAAATTAACTTTAAAATACTTGTACTTATCAGTTAAGCGTAATATTTTTTATTCTTTACATATACTTCAGAGATTATGTTTGTTATATATAATTTAACAACAAGTATACAATTCGAGTGATAAATACTACTTCACCCAGTTTTAGAGAGTACCATAGCAATATATGAAAAATATTATCTACACTTTTTGTTGAATAACTTATCATTTTGTTTTGACAGAAATTACACTACGTTTTTCACAATTATACACCAAATTCATTAAAGAAAGTTGTAAAATAAAAAGATAATATATATATAGTTTTATGGTAGCAAGTTTTTTCGACACGTTACTTTTTTTCATAATGTGTACGAGTTTTTTTCGTGCATTTGTATATAGTTTGGATTCATATAACTTTGACATTTCTTTTGAAAATTGATTTGAGTTCTTTTACAAAAAAAATTAGTTTTTCATCTGCTATAGTTCACGAAATATTGTCAAATAATTGAAAATTGGGAGGGAAACATTTCTTTAATTTTTTGGTATCTTTATATATTTGTAAATAAAAAATTATTGCAAATTTAGGAATTTCATAACTTTTTGAAAATCTACTGATCTTGAAGTAATTTCTGCAATTAGTTGATAATTAAATTTCGACACCAATTATATATGAATATATTCATCTATATTAAAGTTTATACTTTGAGAATATACTTAGAGATTATGTCAATAAAATTAAATTTAACAATAATTTTAATTATTATATTCATCTATATTAAAGTTTATACTTTTAGAATGTACTTAGAGATTATGTCAATAAAATTAAGTTTAACAATAATTTTAATGAATAAATTCATCTATATTAAAGTTTATACTTTGAGAATATACTTAGAGATTATGTCAATAAAATTAAGTTTAACAATAATTTTAATGAATAAATTCATTTATATTAAAGTTTATACTTTGAGAATATACTTAGAGATTATGTCAATAAAATTAAGTTTAATGATAATTTTAATGAATATATTCATCTATATTAAAGTTTATACTTTGAGATTGTACTTAGAGATTATGTCAATAAAATTAAGTTTAAACAATAATTTTATGATAAAGCAAAAATTACCAAAAGTATTTTCTAATAAGGTAATAAATACTATATGTGTTCGTTTTACAGGGGTTGGGTTTATGCAGTTTTATTTATAAGCAGTACGCACACGAGTTTTACATATTCACTGCTCTCCGTTCCACTCGTCATCAATCTTTCACTTCAGTGTCCATTCTGTTTGTTTATAATTTATTCAGTATAATAAAATAAATAAATATGGAATAAATACAAGTTTTCACAAAAGAAGGGTAGGTCCCTACACGTACAGATCAATTTGAAGAAATAGTGTTGTTGTATAGACAGTTACCTGAAGAAAGTTTTCATAATCTCGAAGTTGATGACTCGAGAAGTTGATGATGAAAACAATTCGGAGCCTATGGTAGCTGTTTAGTTTAGTGTCCTACAAAGAACTCCAAAACAAGTTAACCAAGTATTCTAAACAGTTGATTACAATGATGTACTTGAGTCGTCATGTATGTATTGACGACTCAAGTACTTAAAAAATACTTAATGTTTTTTCATTACATTAAGTATTTTTTCTGTACTTGAGTCGTCTTAATTTTTTTAATTAATTTGGTTTACACGTTTTTGTGGTATGGAACCCCGGCAATTGGAGTTGACGCATTGGCGTGCGACAGCTCCAATCGCAGGGGAGCTCTTCAATTTCCAATTGATTGCATATGTAAATCCTTTAAGTTGAAATTTCTGTAGCAACTATTTAAAATTAGATATAAATTAGATATATGGTAGCAGTACGAGCCACTGACAATCTTATCACTGTTATTTTTTTTTGTTGAAAATTGTCTTATTAATATTGAATATTTACGGAAAAGATATTTTACTTCTCATGAAGATGCTTTCAATATATTTTTTATAAATATTTTTTAATTTCATATGTTCGCAACATCCTGTTATTATAACTATTGCTATTCTCAGCATTCTTGCATAAACCGTAATTTACTACTGTGTATGAACTGTAAAATTTTATGACATAAAATGCCTTTACAGTAGAATTCTGATTATCCGGATCAAATAAAACTGTATACCATATAATCGATAATCTGGATAATAAATTTTAAAGTCAAATCAAACAATATTCAAATTTTAATCAACTTTTATTAATGGGTTTTACATGTGTCATTTGGACAATACTATATAAAAAATTACGAGCTATAATGATGATGAATAATCTACATTATGTAGTAATACCTATGTAATTTAGAATTTTGGTTGGAAATAATTTGTTATTGATCTTTGATGTAATGAATCACATTTTTTCATTACAGCCAAGTCTCTGATTCTCTTCAGTTGTAACAACTTTAAAAGATCCGACTCATCCAGTCTTTCAAACCACTTAAAGGCAAAGTCTAGGGCTTCAAAAGCTTCTGTTTGAGATAGTACTTGAAATACATCCTCAGTTCCCTTCTCTTCTTCCCCTTCTCTCTCAGTACAGTTCGACTCATCTCTGATTTTTTCATCAGTTAATGTTTCATCAGTTAATGGTCATTACTATTGCGGTTCAGCCACTCTTTAATGTTGTCTTTATCGCACCCTTCACCAAAGCTAAGCGTTTTCATTGTTTCTGTTATTTCTTTCAAACAATCGACGTGTGATTCATTTAAAGAATTAGATGGACTTAATTTTCTTAATTTATTCCATGCCCTTTTTAATGTTCGCACAGAGTTCTATGCTTCTACCAGCATACAACAACAATCTTAGATTAATTTGCTTCAAAAATTTTAACATCTGAACTGTTTGCTGACAAAACACAACGCAGTAGCTGCTTTCTGCACAAACGCTTTAAAATTTCAATGACACTTTGGTCCATGGTTTGCATTATTTATAATAGTTTGCATGCTTTTACTCCCCAACGTAACATCGAACGTTGGGGAGTAAAAGCTTAACTGTAAACCTCCCATTCTTTAAACCGACTTAATGTTTCAGCTGAAGGGTGTGATGGCGCATTAACTAACAACAGCGATACATCACCTTCTTTTCCCACATCTTTTTGAAATTTTGTTCAGGAATAAATGTCTTTTCATACCAAGCAAGAAAATTACTGTGTTCGTCCACCCCTTTTGTCGGTTAGTGTAAGTTACGGGGATTTTAACGTTTTTTTGTGTTCTTTTAGCGTTCATGCAAACCATAACCGTAACTCTGTCTTTACTCACTTTGTGTCCTAGTGATTAATTTTTACGATGCGATGCTGATGATCTGCTTGGTAGAGCTTTCCAATTATGACCTGTTTCTTCCGTATTGTACACAAAATCTAAATCGTACTCTTTTTCATTTAAAAATGCTTTTAAATACTCTACAAAAGAGTTGGCTGAAGCGACGTTAGCAGACAGTTTTTGTCCTTGAATCTCCAGTTCTCGAATTCTAACCACCCGCAGCTTGTCTTAAAAAAGGGATTGCCACCAAGCTTTCGATTAAGGTCTAATGCTTTTTCAGTCCAGTTTTTTTGTCCAGATATGGGTGGCTGCATGCTCTTTTTTGTAAGAAACGGGTAAAAACTGCATCCTCCATAATTTTATTTTGAAATTTTTTCATGACTACTTTGCGAGCTTCCATCTTCACTCTCAAGTGTGCAGGTGAATTTCGTTAAGGAATCTGAATTCTTTTTAATGTCTGATATTGTAGAAGTTCCTACTCTATATAAGTTTGAGCCAACTTACTGCCAGATTCACCATTTTTTAAACACTGAATTATCTTCACCTTGTCTTTAAGTGACAACACTATTCTGTTTTGCTTGGATATTTTAGATTTTCAACTTAAAACATATTTTACGAATTTACACTTCACGAAAACGAAAGATTATCAATCAGTTGAACGCTGTTAAGCAAAATGAAACACATTCACGTAAATAAGTTAGAGCGGGACTACAAGGTCGAAGCCCAGTATAAACTTATTGTAACATATCTTTGCACGGTCAAAACATTTTTAAGTTGGAAATTAGATCTATGATATACGAGTCCGGATAATCGGAAGTCTAGATAATCGGTGTTCGGATAGTCAGGGTTGTACTGTATATTTTACATAGTCTCTTTAATTTTGCTTTAAGTTTCTTTATCATTTTCTGGTTTTTTACTCTAGATTTTTTACTGTAGTCGGGTTTTTTTCCTGCAAATAGACATGATTTTTGGGTACAGTCTTCTTGCGAATTGTTCAAGTCTGCTTTATAGGTATATTGCTTTAATATTTGGTTTGTTGCAGTCTGGTTGTGTGATACAACTTATGTATATAAGATTATGCTTCTTTACAGGGTGGCACATTTGAGACAGCATCGCGTCGCAACATGGTGTTGGCATTACTCATACAATCGATGGCCGCTCGTGCCCGCAGTACCAATGTAGAAGCACCTGCGAGGCCTACACCTACTCGTGGTCATCAGTGCACACATGAGGGGGAGCGGGTAAGTCGCTACATTGCTTGAATTTGTCTTAAAAACGTAGTACAAATGACTGAATTTTGTAGGTTGAAAGTTGGCAATTGACAATTGTCAACTTGTTGGAGAAGGTTGTGGCTGACTTACCACATAAGTCAAGACTTGTGCCTCTAACTAAATGTCTGCTGCCTCCATTAGTGCAAGTTAACCTCATATATTCTATTTTTCGGATCAATTCTCTTCGGACAGATTTTTGTATGCTGTATGCTGTCCTTTATTCAAGTATTTAATGTAGATAAGCAAGGGTCAATGGGAAAATAGTATGGAAACAATATTCTCCGCAGACTAAAACTAAATAAGTTAGTATGTATAGATAAATGGCTCCAATTTATGATGGTATTGGTTGCATTCTGGTGGGTTGTGGGAATCTTGACAACATTGAATATATGATTTGGTACAAAATACAAATGAACACAAATTGTAGGTGCATCTGTGACTTCTTCTTGATGCCTGGCCCGAGACAGAAAATAGACTATACTGGCGATATGTATGCAGATTCCAACAGTACACTGGCCGTGTATACGTGAACAGTAGTAATCCTCTATACTTTCTCTTCCTTGTTGTGTTGGGTTTATTAAAATATATCTGTAGTACTGTCTCGCTCTGACATGTCACGATTGAATTCTTCCTCTTATTAATATTCATTATTCAGTCACTCTAGGTGTCAATATAATTCAATTAAGTATATACCATTTCGTTGTACATGCTTGTGACAGTACGACCTGGATATTCTCAATGGTAAGTGTCCAAATTGAATATTAAATCCTCATTACTCAATTGTGGGAAATTTTCAAAATCTGAATTGTTACCCTCCAATGGCACAAATGCTATTCTTTGCCTATTTAAGTTATCATCTGTCACATACGATTGGCAACAACTCATAATCTCTAGACTAGTAGTTATGACTTATAATATTAATAAATTGCTTGGCGTATACATTATCTTCGTATGGACGCTTAGTAGGGTTGATAATAGGCTATTTGATAACATCGAAAATATATCACAATACCCTGGGGTATTGCTTTTAATTTTTGGAAGAATCAGGTTATATTATATAAAAAACGTGAAGAAATCACAATATCTTTTTGAAATTTAATCAGCGTCGCAAACGCCCTGTTATTGGTTAAAAATCGGATGACATCACAGACAAGTTTTTAAATCTTTAAATTATGGTCCTTTTTTCTTTTTTTTTTTAAATTAAAAATCTTTTGCATTTAGTATAAATTTTCTTTATAATATGAATGCATTACGTATGTTATTCATTACGTATTATATTATATAAAAAAATACGTTACAAATGATATATTTAATTAAAATAACTTCCGGTCATAACTAATGTATAAACAAATTTATTAAATTCCCACGCAATATGCATGCTAATGTATATATCAGCACTATAATTTTATTCCAAACATAAGTCATAGACAAATAGACTTTTCCTGAATGTTGTTGGATAAACAAGATGTTATTTTTAAAATTGACAGATTAAGTAAACATTCGAGTTTGATAATTAAATTTATTATATTTATATTATAAATACTTAATAATTTGTAAGAAATTATATTTTTAATCGTGTAATAAGTGCGTAGCGATAAAAGATAAAGTGAAAGAACTGGAAAAAAAGGTGATTAAAAATATATTCCCTCGCAAACAATAGTCATCAGGTATGAAATTTTTTAAATTGATTTTTTTATAGTAAATAATCGTCTGCTGCAGAATTTTTTTAAACATAACGTTTTTAATGTATATTCTTTCATATCATATCAAAAATTTAAATTTAGATAAATACTAACAATTGTCAAAATATCATTGGTACTAAAACGCATTCATAACAAAATTTAATATTCTTATTCTTTTGGTTTATAGGTATTGATATCGATAATAATGGTTAAAACACAAATATTACTTATATCGAAATGATCTTTACACATATAAACATTTGAGTGAGCTACAATGCTGCTAGGTTATCTTTGGGCTAATTACAGCCACTTTTTTCGTATTTTAAGATTTGTTGGCACTGAAACGAACACTTTGTGTAGACTTATTACAGACATATTTGTAATTGTTTTTAACTTTTAGTCATAGACGTCCAAAAATTTAATTCATTGTTATCAATCATTAAATGAGGCGGCTGGTAAACTCAAGCAAGCTCTGGTTCTATAATTATAATTATTCAATAGATAAAATTTTGTATACAATGATACTCCCCATATAACTGTACGTATAAATATCCCAGAGCAGTAATAAAATTCTGACCATCTACTTCCATTCCTTGGTCTGCTTGCTCATTTGGCTGGTCTTGTATGTACTGATTGTGGACAGGATGGCATATAGACTTAGTCCCATCAAAGGGAATCTGAAACAAGTTGAAATATACAAAAACCCCTTAAAAGATATAGTTACAGTCAAAATGCTACATGCTACCTGCTACATTTGTGGCTTTAAATATTTGTACATATGTGAAGGATCATCCAGCATAACAATGATTGCTCTTGCTTGTTGGACACTGTGTCCGTAGCCTGCCTTGTTCCTGCAATGTTCTCACACAATTGAGAAAGTCTAACAAAACGAATATAGTGTACCGGTGCCTACCTCGCGTGGCATTATTTCTTGTAATAATGACACTGCGTGATTCTGCTATTTTTCTAAAAACAGTTTCGTGAGCCATTTTTTTCTGCGAATAACACAGATCGGCAACATGCCACACAAATACCATGTCCTTCCCAAACAAACGGCAATCAGTTCATAAACACTCTTAAGTAGTTGATAAAAAATTAAAAGAAACACTGTAAATGCACAGAACGCAACGATAGGTCGTAGTGGGTTGTAAAGTGCAGGCGCATCCACGCTACAATGCAACTTAATGTGCGAGAGAGATATTTATTCATGCCGCTATGATGACGTAGAACTTGCATATATATGTATGTGCTAGTGTCATAGTGTGAACCGAATGACACTCTAGAACATATCTTATTTCTATTTTCATGAAAATGATTTTTAAAAGAAAATTTTTTTCCAATCTTGGAAAATTTTTTCTTTCGAAAATTTTTTTCCAATCAATTTTGGATAGAATAACTACATTTAATGTAAAGTGAAGTTATACTATTTCATTTACAACCATTTTGATTAATGTCTGCGGCCGGGTCGGGAATGCCCCATGACTTATGGGGGCAAAATATTAGTTTGTTTCACTAAAATCACTTTTGTGATAACAAATTTGATGTCTTGTTGTGCCCTCAAATGTTTATTTTGTTTGTATTTCATTATATATGCCTAAATGGTATCATAACGGGGTCACTGCACGAATATTTTCTGTAAAATATAGAAACTTTCATCCAAACAGATGTATTTATTTGAGAATTATGTTTAAACAAGCATGCGAAATAAAACATATTAAATCCATATGTTTTACTCTGCATGTTGAAAATGATCTTGTGTCCGAAAGCTGTTACATAGGACATAATTTATCTTATCTTTAGAATGTGTAATTGATAAAAAAATTGAATTTTTCAGAATGACGCAGAACAATGTTCAGAGTGTAATGGCAGAGGAAGGACAAATAGGAGGAGAAACAGTGATCCCTATTGGGGTGGAACTGACAGGTAAGGAATTTGAAGATATCAGGAGATAAAATAAAGTCATACAATAATAGCTTCTTTGATTTTAGAGTGAAATTTAAATTATTTTGTAAGACGAACAGTTTATCAATGAACGAATAGCTAGATTGTAACACGCAAGCATTAAATCAGGTTTTCTGACTCGCAACGAAGGGGAACATATTGTCGGATTACTAACATACTAGATTTAACGTAATGTATTTTATTGAGAAAGCATATTGTTTTATGTTTTTTTTTAACTTAAAAGTCAGTCTATCGCGGTTGATCGATCTTATTATTTATTTTTGACATAAATATGTTTTTAAATTCGTTACCATAGTGGATAAGTTTATGGTATCGAATTTAAGAAGGTATGATAATAAAATTAGGGATACAATTTGGTATTGCAGCTCCGAGTTTGTCATCTACATATAAAATTCAGTTACAGCACTCGACAGCCAATGGTTAAAAGAATATGTTACGCAAAATGGGAATGCAAAGGTATAGTTATTGCATGTGGGGTAGAGTGCTTGACTATTTTATGTTTGTTTTTGCACATATGGAATCTTCTGCACAGTATCAATTTTGACATAGTGATATTATAACGCTCGTTTAAGTTTCAGTCGAAACCTTCATCAAGATCTATCGATTATGTGCATACGTTAGATTATTGTGGGTATAGTAAAATTGTATGGGATTTAAATAAAGAAAAGTAAACATAATTTTGGTCTATGGTCATCTCAAAGCATAGTCGAAATACAGAAATTGTATATGATTGGAAAGAGCTTCTCAACAGCAATCAACAGCTATCCGTAAAACTGAAGAGTATGAGCGTGTCAACTACTGTGCAACTAAATCTGCCAAGCACACATATGATCACATATATGGCACACATGATCACATATATGCCATTCGTGTCCTACTTTCATATCATACAATTATCATTAGTGAAATTTTAATAGAGTAACAATTTATTCTTAGTTTTTGTTTTTTGTACTGATGATAGGAAAAAAACATTTGTAAGTTCTCAAAGGAAGTATTACTCTTAACGTATACATGTATTAACATATTCAGATAAACCATACAGTTGTGTTTCTGATACAGCCACACCCCACTTTTTTTACAAGCTTATGCATTATTCTATAAATGTTAGGGTATATTTATTAATTTATAATTTAAATGTATACAAAAATTGTGTGTAGAAAATTGTATAAATATAAACTGTAAAAAGAACTGTAGGGGCTGCATCTCCACGTCTTTATGTTAAAAATCTTCGGAACTCGATTTGTTTAAGAAAAAAGTCGAACATATTTCAAATTTCAATATACTGACAACTCAGTGTGCCTCGCGGATTAATCGCCATTAAATTGGTAAGTGTGGCAAGCAAGCATTTTATATACATGGTATACATACGTTGCCATACAGTCAACAAAAAAATATAATTGTTCCTGAATTTATATGTCTTTGTACAATTTGTGTGACACATATAGATAATGAATATTGCAAATAATTATACTAGCTGTGTGCTCCAATTAATTCAGATTTGCTAGTCTTGCGTACATTTATATATGGTCACTTCAATACAATTGTCAGGTTTCGTGTCTGTGCAGCAGACAGACATAGATAACCATACGGACCCACATTGATTGTCCTCAAAGCAAAAATCGAATATGTAGGTTTGGTTTAGTTTTTCCAAACATACATATTCGAACAGAGAATAAAAGTTTATTGTCCTGCAAAATTCATAAACACAATATGTATCTTTATCTGATAAACTGATGATTTTATGAAAGTCGGATGAAAGTATGGTTTTAAAATAATGTTATTAACAAAGTCTCAAGGTATATTGACCATAAAAATGGGCATTGCATTTCTGCTGTTTCTAATATATATTCAAATGTTTTTCAGATTATTCAAGTAGTATAATAATTCATATAGGTATATCAATTTGAAATAATGTCAATTGTTGAAGATTTTGAGATGAGGTAAACATTACATTTTCCACAGTCACTGACATATATTACTTTTTTAAGCATTCGTATGAAATGACAAACGTAGATATATATTTTTTTTTAGAATAATATTTCAAATATTATATTATTTTCCGCTTAGTACACTATGCCAATCACTGCATATGCATTTTAATATGTATAAATATAATCAGGCAGCGTTTCGACCACCGGCCACTTCTCGGTATTCGGGGTAATTAGCATATACAATTACTCCTATAAAAGAAATTGTCCTCACGAGTGCATTTTTCTCAGGTTAAACATAATGGGTTGCGGCCATCTATTTAACTATACCTCTCGGCCAAACTCAACATATAATAACTAATTCACAGATAAATAATGTATGCATGTTGAAACACTTGGCCGGGAATCGAACCCTTAGTCTCTTAAATGAGCGTTAGAGTCTTAACTACTGCGCAATAAGTCATAATATATATAATGCAAAGTGCATATAAATAATGTTGAATATTAGTATTAAAGCTTTTCTTTTCTAATGTTTTTGAAATAAATATGTCTTAACATTAAGAATGGTCATTGAAAATATACATCGAAATAAGAGTAAAAGCTCAGTTATTTATAAAACATTATCCTAAAGTGTATCTTAAGATAACTAGGCTGTGATAGTATATGTACATATGTCACTTGCTGCACTATATTCATATAAATAATAACTTCACTATTTAATAATTATATTAACAGGAATTTGTTGAATTACAAAAATTCTACACAATCTGTTAAAATACAATATCACCATAATAACAACATCAATCCAATAGCTGTCTTTTTATTGCAAGCATGTGATTATGTACCCTTTAGGCGTCCGACCTCTCAGTGACTTAGAGAACATTTGATGTATTTGTCATTGAAAGGAATCTCAAACCAAAATCATAAACATTTGCGAATAGTTATTTTCTACTAAAGTAGTATTTTCCGCTAATGTGTAACGTTTACTTTAACTAAATTAATGTATATTTTTTCAGGCATTTCGCAACAGTATTACATTGCTCAGTCCTAATGAATAATTTACTTCCCTGATTTTTTATTTAGTCTCATCATTTAGTTCTAATAGTTTGCATCAAAAGCGATGTAGTTCATATAAGGGTGTTTTAAATTGAAAACATACTATGATAGCAATAAATTAGTTGCAACTTTGTGTCTCCGCTGTTATTTTAGACACAGGAGATTGAATTTTTGTACAGTAAATGAGGCTTACTTTCCTCATATTTATGTCATTTTGACCTCGATGTTCTTTCTCATTTTGTGTTGGACAAACATCTTTTAGTGTTTTTACTGATTTCAAAGCTATACTTTTTGTCTCAAATAACAAATTGATTGGAAAAAATAATTACCACATATTGGATTTGGCGTTGCTGAGTCATAATGGATCTGGATGTTTAAAATGTTGCATATTTTTTAACTAGTTATTGAATGTTATCGAAATTTTCAGTGTCTAGATGAGAGCCTCCTCTCTGGTCTTTTTTTTTACAGCAGTTATGTATATGGACATGGCGAGGTTGATTTGCTATAATATTATATAACAGTTATTATAAAATATATTATTTTAGACAAAAAATTTATTTTTCATGTATTTATTTTTAATGTAGTTTTAAATTACCTTGATATTAAAGGAAAAAAGTTCTTTTATTATCTTTATATTATTAAATTTCCGTATACATAGCTAAACACTTTCAAATTCTAAATATACAAAGGGTTCTGTGTAAAATTACCAACTAAGTTAAACTATTGTCTTTGTGGGTCTTATTGACTCACCGTAATGTTAACATGACAACTTTCTATCGCATTAACACCGGGAACAAATTTCATATTTAATGTAATAAAATTTAAGCAAAGCATCAATTTTATGGCACGAATTTAACACACAACTCGTCTGCTAGATTTAATGTAGGTACCAAATAATTAGGTGGTTGTGAAGATATTACATGAAAAATATGTTATATTCACATAAAGTGCTTAAGCTTGATTTGCAGGAAAGTTCGAAATTACCTATTGCTAACCTGTATATGTAGATTGAATTGTATATTTAACGTATATAATGTTTCGTGATATGTGATCTGATGGCTGTCTATGGTTTGGAGATCTTTATGATGATAGTATTCCCTTAATTTTTTATGTATCATGTTCTATAATTCCATAGAGCTTCCTTGCATCATTAGTACCGCTCTAGTTTCAAGGGCCCATAACTGCCAGAATTATAGATGGAAATTTTGTTATTAAGAGTGCAGTTGAGAATGGAGATTGCCCTAATTATTTTTGAACAATTATGTTTACTTGTTTTGATAATAAAATATAATTTATTAGAGATATAGATGAGAAACCGAAAATGTTTGAGGTGCCATTTCTCATTTGGCCGCAACCTAATGTCAGCCAGGTGTAAACAGGTATAATTTCATTTAATATCTACGTTCATAATGTATTTTAATATTTTATATACCAAATTGAAGTTTATTTTTTTCTATACATGATGAGGTATAGTTGCCTATGCAATAATGCCCGCAAATAGTGGTTGCTAACTGTTAAACATAAATCAAAGCGAGAGAAACTTAGGTATAACACCGTTCGTTGAAAAAGGACACAGCATGCCAGCTGCTTGCCGTTTTCATGCTATTGTGCATGTGAAACCTCGAACATTTTCGGTTCCTCATGTATATCTCTCTCTAATAAATTGTATTCTATTATCAAAACAAGTAAATGTAATTGTTCAAAAATAATTAATTACAAAGCGAGAGAAACTTATGTATAACACCGTTCGTTGAAAAAGTACACAGCATGCCAACTGCTTGTCGTTTTCATGCTATTGTGCATGTGAAACCTCGAACATTTTCGGTTCCTCATGTATATCTCTCTCTATTAAATTGTATTCCATTATCAAAACAAGTAAATGTAATTGTTCAAAAATAATTAATTACAAAGCGAGAGAAACTTAGGTATAACACCGTTCGTTGAAAAAGTACACAGCATGCCAACTGCTTGTCGTTTTCATGCTATTTTGCATGTGAAACCTCGAACATTTTCGGTTCCTCATGTATATCTCTCTCTAATAAATTGTATTCTATTATCAAAACAAGTAAATGTAATTGTTCAAAAATAATTAATTACAAAGCGAGAGAAACTTATGTATAACACCGTTCGTTGAAAAAGTACACAGCATGCCAACTGCTTGTCGTTTTCATGCTATTGTGCATGTGAAACCTCGAACATTTTCGGTTCCTCATGTATATCTCTCTCTATTAAATTGTATTCCATTATCAAAACAAGTAAATGTAATTGTTCAAAAATAATTAATTACAAAGCGAGAGAAACTTAGGTATAACACCGTTCGTTGAAAAAGTACACAGCATGCCAACTGCTTGTCGTTTTCATGCTATTGTGCATGTGAAACCTCGAACATTTTCGGTTCCTCATGTATATCTCTCTCTATTAAATTGTATTCCATTATCAAAACAAGTAAATGTAATTGTTCAAAAATAATTAATTACAAAGCGAGAGAAACTTAGGTATAACACCGTTCGTTGAAAAAGTACACAGCATGCCAACTGCTTGTCGTTTTCATGCTATTTTGCATGTGAAACCTCGAACATTTTCGGTTCCTCATGTATATCTCTCTCTAATAAATTGTATTCTATTATCAAAACAAGTAAATGTAATTGTTCAAAAATAATTAATTACAAAGCGAGAGAAACTTATGTATAACACCGTTCGTTGAAAAAGTACACAGCATGCCAACTGCTTGTCGTTTTCATGCTATTGTGCATGTGAAACCTCGAACATTTTCGGTTCCTCATGTATATCTCTCTCTATTAAATTGTATTCCATTATCAAAACAAGTAAATGTAATTGTTCAAAAATAATTAATTACAAAGCGAGAGAAACTTAGGTATAACACCGTTCGTTGAAAAAGTACACAGCATGCCAACTGCTTGTCGTTTTCATGCTATTGTGCATGTGAAACCTCGAACATTTTCGGTTCCTCATGTATATCTCTCTCTATTAAATTGTATTCCATTATCAAAACAAGTAAATGTAATTGTTCAAAAATAATTAATTACAAAGCGAGAGAAACTTAGGTATAACACCGTTCGTTGAAAAAGTACACAGCATGCCAACTGCTTGTCGTTTTCATACTATTGTGCATGTGAAACCTCGAACATTTTCGGTTCCTCATGTATATCTCTCTCTAATAAATTGTATTCTATTATCAAAACAAGTAAATGTAATTGTTCAAAAATAATTAATTACAAAGCGAGAGAAACTTAGGTATAACACCGTTCGTTGAAAAAGTACACAGCATGCCAACTGCTTGTCGTTTTCATACTATTGTGCATGTGAAACCTCGAACATTTTCGGTTCCTCATGTATATCTCTCTCTATTAAATTGTATTCCATTATCAAAACAAGTAAATGTAATTGTTCAAAAATAATTAATTATATTTTACTTAAAATTACTTGCGGCCAAATTTTGATAGGTAACTTTGCGGATCCACATTTGTTTATTTAATAAAACAGATGGAAGTAGAAATCGCACAGTCGGATCTCGTACTATTTGGATATATTCATTTTACGATGTCAAAACGTTTTTTTCCACTCTTTTTGAGTTTTATATTTTTTTGAGGCTTTTTTCTTCTTGATCTTCTGGTTCGAAGAGTTCTGTAGGAATAGCTTATGAAAAACAATCTGCCTTTTCATAAAAAAATAAAAGATACATCATTTCTCTGATTGGAGATTTAAATAAAACATTTAACTGGTTTATTTTTCATTTTCTTTATATTTGGGTATCATTTTCATTCTTGTTACACCTGAATCCAAAACTGTCTGTGTGTTAATTTACAATAAGATAATAAAAAAAATATGATTATTATGATCTCATCAGAGTGAATGTAATCGAAAAAAGATTGTAGAGGAATGTAAATAAGAGAATTTTCAAAAATAAAATTGGAAGTGACAGCTGGCTATGGTGACTGCAGAAAGTTTGATAGTTTTGTAGGTCTATGGATCAAGAATTAGATGGTTAATGAAAAAATGCAGTTAATTATACAAGAGTATATGGCATAGAATGATATAAAAGAGAAGGGACAGAGAGAGAGTTGAAGTGGTAATATTATTTTATTATGCCAGTCATATAATTTACCAAAAAGTGCTGCTACACAATTCGGTGTTTATACATGTATTTTAGAGGATCAAAATCGTTTTTGCAGTGGCTCCGTAATATGTGAAGACAACATTTTGTACCCCTTTTTAAGTATATTGTGCGCATGGAGGAGTGTGAGATTTGGCATAGTTATATTAGTTTTACTAGTTTATATGGAGAAGGAGTGTAGAAAGCTAAAATTTATAAATGATGTGTGTTACAAATACATTAAATTATATTATAACAAATACATAAAAGATTCATTGTTTACATTTAAATATAAAAGATACATTGTTTAGGTTCATATGTCAATATTTATCTGCAATCATATGATTCAATTGTGCGATTATTTTACAGTGGTCGCTGGCCAAGGGCAGAGAGAAAGAAGAAGAAATTGCAGAAGACAAGGAGGTAAATTAATGTTTTATTTAGTAAATTTAACTTAAAACTTTATTTTATTATCTGCAATACACGCAATGATAATAAAAAAAGAAATTAAAATGAGAAACTTTTTTTGCTTGGATTTAATTTTTTTACTGTGATTTAATTAAATACTAATATTAATTGAATTTTTTTTGATCCAATAAATTAGTATATAATTAGCAATAGACTTGATTAGAAATAGACCCTTGCAGTTTTCCAAACGGTAACAATCCAAACCTTTGTTGGCGAGAGGAACTCACAGCCTTTGAAGGAGCGTATCACTTACTCATCTTGAGTGTTGGCAGGAACCATAGGTGTGGACTGATTTAAATTTTTATTCTCAGTTTAACTTTTAAGAGAAATTATATAAAGCAGTATATATACCAGAGACAGCTAGCCTGAAATTAATCATATAAATAACTTGAGCGAGTTTAATAATAATGTGACATATTCCCATTCAGATAATGCAAAAATTAGATAGTACATATCTTAAATATATTGTCCCTGTCTTTTTCAAGGGAAAATTATTTACGCAAATTTACTGGACATGTTCATCCTCTCTTCCATATATTGACACAGTTTTAACGTCTTGTGTCAGTTTTTAGAGTTGCGGAGGGGTTTTGAGTCAAGGTGCATTATATTGCGTACTTTGTTATTAAAGTTTGTGAGGAATGGTTTCCTGACATACTATTATTTAAATTGGTGAGAATTTTTATAATAGCAAAAGCAAGGGTATGGCCATGGTGATGAAAATAGTCCTACATTATAAACTTTGTCGTTTATTTTTGGTTATATTTTAAGTTATTTCATTACCTAACAAATTTATTTGCCAAATTAATAATGAATTTCATTTTACCGAGAACATTTAATTATAATTCAGAATTAATTGTTCAACTTCGAGCCTTGGATGCAGTGTGCTGAAAGTGAATATGAATATGTGATAAATAAATGTTTTAAAAGGACAATAACGTATTGTTACTTGACTCTAATCTGATGAAAAGCTCATGTAAGCAAGTGTATCATAAATTAGTCAAAATTTTTATTTTTCTGATGAACTACATCTAACGTTTCGGTACAGCTTACTGTGGAGCATCAAACTGTTGCAACCATATGACACCTTCCTCCCCTAAGTCCAGACCTGCCCGGACAGCCAATCAACAGGGTTGGTAGTAGTTTAAAAGTGAAACAAAATAAAAAACAGCTTCAATTCAGTCTAATTGAAAAGTCATCGCTTAAATAGCATGTATTTCTGAGATCTATAAAACTAACACACTGTTATTAAAATTGTTCTGACATACCATTGTTTAATAAGTTTTTGCACTTATTAATTGAAAACACTTTTAGAACTTGTTCTTTGTTCTGTCTCTTTTGAAGCTAAATAGTGAAACGTACACAATTACGACCGAGAAAGATGTGTCACCCTGCTGTCAGAGAGCAACTCATTCGCCATATTTTCTGTATGTGTAAACTTTTATAATCGAGTTTTGCTCTTAACATTTGTGTTCTATTCCACACTTTAAATAATCATTAATAAACTTAGTATCAAAATGATGCTGGCAAAAAATTTATGGCAGAAAATTCCAGACTTTTAGAGGTCTAATGGTCAGGAATTAAATCACTAACAGAGAAAAATATTAGTAAGTTGAACAAGAGAGTATAGGTACAATTTAAACCCTCGAGCCTGCAGGCCACTTTTACCTAAATCTGCACTCGTGTCAAGTCGATAAATTATGTATAACTCAGGAAGGATTGAAAACAAAATTCCCCATTTCCTTAAGAAAAAAAGCTTATAAAGGAAGTCTCTATGACATGTAATTATTATTATTACCGTAAAAAAGTATAAACAGTAAATCAATTTAAATGTGAGTAAAAAATCATCGTTTGTGCTAATAAAATTTATGTTATTATTATGTTTTTGTGGAGCCAAAAACTAGACGATAGCCATACCATGCAGACCAAAAATCATAGCGGTAAAGTAGATCTACGCCATAGACAAATGAACCATTTGATTTGTTATTTCATTTTCTTTTTTTGATATATAATTGTCTATATGTTTATCTCATTCTAACCGAAATATATATGTTTGAATAAACCTAGACATATGCACGAACACACATGCTGGTGGGGTTAACCGAGAGGGGGCAATGGAAGGATGATGTTTAAGCATTACTTGGTCATAATGATCATACAAATCACAAAACGAGTGCCGTATGTACGTTTTGTTATGAGTATAGAAAATGAGTTTTTGTGGAGAAGGAAAGATGCAGAAAGCTAAAATTTATATATAATATGTGTTACAAATACATTAAATTGTATAATACAAATACGTAATAGATTCATTGTTTACGTTCAATAATAAAAGATTCATTGTTTAAGTCTATACTGTCAATGTCAACAGTTTCCTAATACATGTAGTGTGAATTGTAAAAAGTGATGGAAGCATGCAAGGACCAAGTTTTGTCAATGGTTTTTCAGTCTCTGGGTTTAATGGGCCAGGCCACAATAGTAGAGAATATAGTGATGATAACATTTTTCATAACGCATTTCATTTACACATTGCAACGAGTATGAAAATATTGCCCGGAAAAGGTATAAGAATCAGTATAAGAACCATCAAGTATAACTTGGTGATTGCTGGCTTTGGCGACCCTTTCTTGTTGACATATCATTTTATTGTTTTTTTTGTTTGCGTTGTTATCACAAAAGAACCAAAAATATGAGACTGATGACCAAAACTATGGAGAACCAAAAATATGTGATTCACTTAGTAGAGCTTTGTGAATATGATTGTTGCATATGTGATTATCAAAATGTAAATTAATACTACTTTAAGTAATTCACGTAAGACTTCCGTGCGTTTTCTTGCATGTAGAAATGCAGCCTTATATTTAATTATTCTTTTTAAGGTCTTATGTACGATTTAAGATCTAATATATAAAAAAAATAATAATTATATTTTTTACAAAATTTCACATAATGAATGACATGTATTAAATAAAAATATGTTCAAATACTAAATTAATAATGATTTACATGTGAACATTTAGTATATAAAAAAGCTTCATCTGTTACATAATATGTAATAACATGAAATAACAAAATTTAATTATAAACTGATGGAATTTATATTTTGATGCGATCACACTGTTAACTCCTGTAAATCTAAGGTTATGGTAAAAAGTGAGCATATTGCATATTGCTATCGCATATAATTCAACTGTATTAAGCAATATTTCTCCCAAACATAATTAAAACTTTTTTTAATAATAATTGTTGCGTAATCCTATAAGCTGAAATAACGAGCTTGACTCAACATAGATGAGTGAGGTCGCAAAGTGCAATTGCGAGACAGACTCATAATTTGCTGTACATATCTCATAAGGCAATGTAGTGCCTTATGAGATATGTACAGCAAACTATGAGTCTAACTCTTTTTTATTCCTTTTCCATCCTGTATTAAATACAGTTTAAAATGTTTGTTCAACTCCTACAAAACTAGATATTGTACTTCATAATCAAATTGTTAATAAAAAATATGAAGTATAAAATAAATGTCGGCTGAAAGTGTTAATACAATTACAGAGGATACTACAGAATATACTTGGCTGTTAAATATGTACTTCTTAGGATTTTGTCAAATATATTTGACAAGATCCTAAAAATCATTCTGTTATTTGAAATTTAATCTTGTACAATATTTTTTATAATGTTGATTGTAAAAAGGTTAACAATACTATTCAAGTAAACCATTATAACTCCACAGTAATGAGAAAGTGAAGGGTATAATTTAAAAAATTGGTTTCGCTGATATTTTGTTTAGAAGAAAAGCAAACTGTTCTTAATGATTAGGTTAGGTTAGGTTCATTCATTAAATACATTACTCCTGATTAATGTATTTAATCTGAGGAATTCTGATTATTCTCTTGGACTACATTAGTACCCTCTAAAGAGAAATTGGTTATTTTTTGTAAAGTATAAGGATAAATTCTTTACTCTTTGTGTAGTTTAGTCAAGTGTAACAATATTGTTCAACTGTAATATCATTAATTTTAACTACTCTCAAATTTTTCTGCCGACTGAGGAATTTTGTTAAAAATATCATAACTTTTCTTGTTAGCTATGAAAACTCATTTTTGTAATGAAAATTGAATTGGCTGTGAAATAACTAGTTTGTGATTAATGTGAGTTTTTGCAAATAATAATTAATTTGTATATAGTTTAACGTTGGCTTGTATTCAGTAGTTTATTACTTTATAAATTGATTATATTCACATTGTCTTCTGGAATATGCTGTTGGTGCAAAAAATGAATTATATAAAAAGTATAGAAATAATTTTGGTGTTACAACAATCATTTAAATAGGATTGCCATGTCAAAAACTTGTTTCTCTTAACATGAATTCGTATCATAATAATCAATATCCATAATACAACATTAAAAATTACTTATAATGTGTGCTCGTGAAAATGGCATCTATTTTGAAATGTTCATTCTTTTGCAAGTTGAAAAGTGGAAATTTCAATTATATTCCCTATCTTATATTATATGAGATAAAAGTTTTTGTCTGATATCCATGAAATTATTGAATGAATAATTCTGTTAACATTGATGTACATTACATAAATAAAACTTATTTTCAACAGGGCAAACAACGTTCCAGACGATTCATCCGAAACAGAAGGTCCAAATGTCGGTCAACCGAGCACTGTTGAAGTGTGCCGCTCATTTGTTGAACAGGAGCGCCAAACACAATCCGATAAACAGTCATCAAACAAGCACACCAAAAAAGCCAAAGGCAAGAATCGTGTGAAATCGACACCGAACAATACGCCTCCGTTGGGATCGGATATGCAGATTAATGGATCAAATAGTCCACGTGTCTCATCTGACCATTCCATCAATGACGGTAATGTAGTTGCTGGTAATTCCAGTGCGTCAATTGGAGTTGCCGCACTGCCAAATGCTGAAGTTGTAGGTACTAGTAAGGGTAATAGATCGGCAAAAGATATGATCACTTTATGAACTAGCTGGACTTAATTAATTTAGTAAGTACTATGTTCATAAACTTGTATCTATAAAAATATTTTTCGTCGATGGGTTATTCTTTTGGCACAGATGCTTTTGATATACGATTATCATTACAGAGGAGTCAGTAGTTAACTTGTAAATCTATTGTTATATCATAAACGGGACCAGTTTCTGTAATGAGATTTGTTGTCACCCTGGTTTATGTAGTGATGCCATATTGGTAAAAATGTCATTGTAATACGAGATAGAGTTTTCTGATTTCACTGTAACGTTCATCGTATGAAGAGTGGTACAATTTTGCTATCAATAATGTTGCCTTTCTGTTAAAGCTAGTGTCACTGTTGATAATTTTTTCGTGATATATCGATGTTGATGTTTTCAGTACAGTATGCTAAAATAACAAATGATACATTCAAGTGAAAATTTTAATGCGTATATGTAAGTTTAATTGATCAGTTGATAGTTTGCTGATTGAAATAAAATACAAAATTGAATACGACCATATTAATCAATTAGTTTTATGTAGATATTCTATCAATACATTTTAATCTTTTCTGCAAACTGTGATATTTAAATTTTAGTTTGTGTGCATACTGTGCGTTGAAAATTGTCAATATCCAAATTGCTGATAATGCTGTGACGAGTATTGTCAAGTTAATGGTTGTCACGTAAACGACGTTTGTCACTATTGAACTGCGATTTCAGTGCTGTACAATGTTGTCGTTTGGCCTTGGTTGTTCTCGAATTGTTGGCAATTTAAAATAAGCGAGGTAAATTTAAAGAAACTTTTTATTGTCATATTGAATGTTTTACTCTGATTTTGACGGTGCCTTAAAAAGACATCGCCTTTAAAGTACCTTCTGTCATTACTAGTGTATCGGTAGTAGCGTTAAGGTGTATACATGTAAGGATATTAAATTATAAAAACACATCACCTTTAAAGCACAAGGGCAATATTTACAGAAATCTATTTGACAACTTGATCGTTTTTTAGAACTTTTTATTTTATTATTAACTTACTTAAGGCTCAAAATTTCTTATATTTGATTTCGAGGAACTTCAAAATGGGAATTTCATTTAATAACAAAAGATATTTGAATGAAATATGTTGTATACTTAATAAGACATTACTCCTTAGCACTGAGATGAAAAAGCCTTTATTTAATTGGATTGTCTCGTAGAAACTCTAAATTATTAGTAATGTCTGTGGACAATTTATATTTAAAAAAATTAAGAAAGGAATACGATAAGAATTGAGTGCTGACTTTTAATGTTTCTTGTAAATAACAGTGGTAAGGTTCGACTTGTTAAAAAAAATTCATGAGGATTTGTAAATGTTTGTATGTTTCACTAGAATCGTAAATGTTTGACAGTTAATTTTTATATTTTGACAGTTATTAAAAAAAGTAAACGTTGTACGAACTATTTCAAAATGTATAGTCAAACTTTGCATGAATGCCAAAAGTTTTTTGTTTTGTCTTGAAAATTTTTCATCCTTTTTATTATCGCGTTTTATGTTTCCTAATATAAAATATTTGGACAGTAATACTAGGTAATGTTGCTAATATTTCAGGTATAATTAAAATATGACAAAAGTTTTGTAAAAGTTCATAATTGATTAATTTGTTTGTTTGTTTTTCTATAAAACATGTTTTTATATCTTTTTCAAACGACATTTTCTTATCAATGTAATCAATGTTACAATACAGGAAAATTAAAAATTCTATCGTTTGTTGCAAAGTTAGTTCTGTTTTTTCCCAGAGTGTATAATTTATTACCGATACAAAAAAAATGGTTATAAAATACTACTTAAAAATAAGAATTGCCATAATTATATTTTATGTCTACGAGTAAAATACAATTATGACATTTTGCATTTTTATCATATCATTTTACAACAATTCCAACATTTTTGTGTACACCCTTATCTTTTTCAAGCTTATTTTAATTATCTTTTTCCGTCTAGTCTTGTTTTGTTTATTTTGCTTTGGTTAATAATTTTTAGGTTAGGTTAAAATTTTTAAACATATAAACGATTTTGCTATACTTTTTGAAAAATGCTGTAAATGTTTACTAAAAGTTCGTACAAGTTTTGAGTAATGCACTTTGTATGCTAAATAAAGATTGTGATTAATATACAGTTAAATAAGGAAAAAACATTTTGGAAATTCTTTTTTGTTTTGTTTTTGGTATAAAAAACGATTAAAGTAATGATAAAATTATAAAAAAAAATATTTATTTATGTGCTTTGTTGGCCAGTACATTACAGTTGCTTTTGGCTTTATTAGTTTTTGATGTAAATTAAATTTGGATTTGGCGGTATTAAATGTGCTAAATTTGTAAGTTTTTCGTCATGGAAAATGTCATACTGAAGGAGTAAGTTGATTGGTTTGTGGTGTTTCGACCTTTTACAAAAATTGCAAGTTTTAACGACTGAAGTATTCCTTTGATAAATAATAGAAGATTATATCCTTTGATCAAAATAATCTTTAAAAAAATTATCATTATTTCTGGTTATAATTTAAATTAATAAAGTTATTTTAAGTAGATTTTTTTAGGTTAGATCATATTTGTGAATTTATCAAATTCTGTGGATAATTTCTTCCTAGGTAAGCAAATATTTTCAAAGTATTTCTCAGAGTTGTTTATATATTTTGTTTAGATCAAAATCATATATTTCTTGGGTCGAATTCTAACCAAAAATTGTAGAAAATTAATCAGTTATTTTAGATTTAAGTGATAAAGCTTGTGAACTATGTATATTTTATCCCGTGTAATATTTTTTTTGTAAATTTTTTGTTAAGACATGTTTAGCGTACCTTTAATATATATATGACACATACCGATAACTTGGTTTGCTTCGTTTTATTTTCCTTGAATCCATTTTATGAAAAATGTCCCTTTTTTACAAATTGTTATAAATTTAAAAATATTTTTTATTTTTTATGAAGTATTTCTTTTTTAATGATTCTCATTTATTACTAATAAAAATAGATTAAAATGGCAGATCAATTTGATTTTAACATTAATATTTTATAAATTTAATATTTCAAAGTAATATTGAAACTAATAATTTAAAGTTGATGATGAATTGAAAATTTCTGTCACAGTTTTGAGAGTGACTTAATGAATTTGGGTTTTAGTTATTTTGTGGTCTTTAGTTATTGAGAGCTTTTATACAATGGCACCTTTACAAAATCAATGATCACAAGAATGTAAAACACATTCTTGTGCAGTATGGTGCTAAACATTGCTGCCATATTTCCCACTGGTGCTGTTACAACAAAACTGCGTGTGTAGTATAGCTATATAAACTGTAGCCATGCACATCAAATGTAGTAGGAAGACTAAGGGTTGTATGACCAGTTGCAGTTTAAAATAACTGTAAACAAATCTTGGTTTACGATTATGTTGAAATGGTAATTATGACATTACAATACCTTCCATTTAGCTAAACTTAGTTAACGCTATTTGCAACTTGCAGCTTTGAAGATTTTAATTGACAAATGCTTTAATATATTGGAATACAGTGGATACGTGTCAACATTGTTAATAATCTGTGATTATTAGATTAGTGTAAGTATCTTTTTTACGAATATATCTGGCTTTAATTTTATAATGCCGGGATTATGAAAGAGTGCCCAGTTTTATTGAGATTGAGATGTAAATTTTAACAGGATTAGTCTTCATTGTTCCAAAAGTTAAAATGATTAATTGGTGCTCTAACAATGTCCCGTGCATTGTTGGAAATGATGGTTAAGACCAATCAATAATAACACAATTTCTTTGTTAGATTGTTTTGAATAATCAATAATGCGAACCTACTAGCTAACTATAGCATAATTATTAATATTGTAAAGAATTTTGTAAACAACCACTCAAATAATATGACTACTGAATTACAGTTCAGCAGAATGACAGGAACATAAAGAGCTGATAGGTGGGTGGTCATATTGCTATTCTTAATCTACGAAGAGAAGTTTAAACCATCCAGTCCCATCAGCAAAAGAAATATAAAGTTTAAACTTCCATCCAATTTAAACTGTCAATATCTTGCGAAGTTATGATTAAATTATATCGGTAGTTTAAACTGTAATTGATCTTACAGGCTCTAGTGACTACCACAACAGTCCACATAATTTTTGTTACGTTAGACTAAGGTATGTTAGGGGTAATAAATTTTGATTTGCGAATAATTTAGGTTAATCTTGAGTGGAATTAATGTTTTTTAAAAGCACTCAGTTTTACTAAAATTGCGATTGTGGCAGAAATTTCACATTTCCTAAGGTAGTTTTTAAGATCATAAGCAAATCTCTAGTTGTACAGATTTTACTACAGTGATTTTTTTAAAGGCACGTTTTTCTTTTGAAACCAAGGAAAATCAATGTAAAGTTTCAATCAATAGCAGAAGCTAAGAATATACACAAAAATTGCTCGTTGCGTGCTTGCTACATGACTACTCTACTTCTATACCAAATATGTGATTTAGTGGAATCGTTTTCGAACAAAAGTGATTTACGTGACTGGAGGAAAGATTTTTCAAAAAAGGACAAAATATCGTAATGTTTAAATTATTTAAGGAATGTTTTTTTTTAAATGACTTATCATGATGTTCTCTATCAAAAACAAATGTTTGTACCATTGTAAATGGGCTATTCTGTATTTGTTGTGGTTTGAAACTGGTATAAGGGACCTAGATGGAAGGTGAAAAAATCTGTTAAGTATGAGTAGAACTCGCATTAAGAGGGTTCTGTGCACATCTATACTCTTATAAATATTTAATGTTACATAGTATTCCTATTAAGTTATTAACAAACATTAATTTTTCACGACCTAAATATATGGCTTTCTATATCTTTACCAGGTTTAAAAACATGGCGCATATTTAAATAAAATTATAACATTTAGAATTGTGGCTATAAGCTTCCTTTGTAAAGACACATCCTTTACATAGGTTTCTACCTAAGGTTTACCCTGTGTATCCTAAGTATTTGCATATTTTTCAGTATATCTGCGAAGGTATACTACCTAAAGCTACGACAAAAATATTTTTGAGACCCTTATAACTAGCTCTTTCAAAGAAATTCCACACTGCACAATTGGTGTTCTCTATAATTTTCTTATGAATATTTTTGAGAGCTAGCTAGGTTAAAATGTCATATTATTATGATATTTTTCCTTTGAGGTACGGAACTCTAAAAATGACCTTTGAATTAATAGCTTGCTCTGGAGAAGAAATTATTTAATGAATTTGTAATGAAAACTTATTCAAATGGTTTAAACTTAGTAGGACAAGAGCGAAGGGAGGTGAAGGGATGAAGAGTCTTTTGCTACTTTTAAATGTCTTATATAATCCACATTGTCCGTCTTATCTCGCCCCCAGATTCACATCTACTTTATTCATTGTCTTTGTCTTACTAATAGTCTGCTTCTTGAATTTACACTTAAAGAAACTGCACACACTCATTGTTCTCAAGTAGAATATCTCCTTTAAAGAATAATCATTCAATATTTGCTAGCAAATTAAAGAATAAATTAGGTCTTTAATTTTCAGAGTGTCCCTATCAATTTGAACATTCAAAAGTCGTCTTGAAAAATCGAAGCTCTTCTTATCCCAGTTATACTCTTCCCTGTTTATCCTTTCTCCTTCTGTCCTACTTGCTCTTGCTTCTTTTCTTGTCCCTGCTTGTGTGTAAAGTTAAGCTTTTTATTGACATTGTCATTTTTACTCTTTAATTGTTCTATTGTATTGCATCCATAATCTTTTGCAGGTTCGTCATATAACTAATTTTTAAAAATTTCATTAGTTTTTTTATGCACAGATCTCAGTTGATGGAAAATGAGATAAGATATAAAGTTAGAAGATATTATGATGAAGATTTATTAACTTATTCAGTAGTACAGCGTGTTCAAACATGACTTGAGAAGACAAAGTGTTTTTGGTCTAACGTACAAAATATTGCAAGCGTGTCAACTGTAAAGCTTTCTATAAAATAGCACACGGTAAACCACTTGATAAAATGCTTGGAATAAACTACACCCTCGTCAAACACATAAAAAACTATTTTTAGATGGAGACCATGTTTTGCCACAGTTAATGGCTTTTTGAGTATTATCATAAACTATCTAACTTTCATTTCCACTAACTAGTCCCTTCAAAAAAGTTAATGTGGTGTTTGTGGAATTTTTGAAGCACAGCCAATGCTTGATAAACAGTATACTGGTTTTTTCAACTGTGAATTTGATGAGTTTCACATCTGTGGTGAGTTAAATTACCGGCTTTGTCTTTAGTAAATTAAGTGCAAATTGTCTGAATTGTAGCACCATTCATATAAATCGTATAAATCTGATTTACTGTATCATTAGCACTATAAAATTTTTAGCGATATTTCTCTAAGTAGGATAATGATGCTGTTTAGGCTTAGAAATTGTATTTCCGCTGACAGTAGAGATCCTAATTTTTGATGGATCGTTTTCTAATTTGGGTGCAAATAATTCTTGAGTAAATGTTTCGATTTTTTAAACAACAAATTTCAAGCATCAACTACTTTCAAACTAACTGACTGATTTTACTCATCTTATAAATAAATAAAAGCTATTCGCACAGACTTCATAATAAATCTGTTATCACCGAGCTATCTTTATTTTAAATATTTTGTCTTTATCAAAAACTAAATTTTAATATTTATGACAATTAAAAACTTTTAAACACCCACTACTCCTAAACTAATCGACGAGTTTTGATGCGAATTAAAGCTCATCACACAGAATCATACAAAGTTTAAGATACATCACAAAATACTTTGATTCATATAAAGACTAGATAAATTTTATGAATTTTTAAATATTAATTTTTTTTTCGACCTATTAGTTTATATTATGACAATGACTTCTACAACGTCTGAAAAATGTTCGAGATGAGTTTTTTTAAAAAATTGTTTAGGAAACATAAATATATTTCCTAAATGTATAACTGTGAAAAATTAATAGAATAATTTGAAAATGTCGACAACAGCCTAGATTTAAAGAAGTGTTTTAAGAAGTTTAATATACTACAAATATTAATAGACTTAATATACTTAATCTATATACTTAATGTACTTTGTACTATATTAAGTCTATGGTAAAATTCATACTAAAATATGTATATGGTATTGTATGAATATATCAATATTTTATTTCAAATACCAACTTTTAGCATCATCTGTATCAAGTTTATTCATCTATTTTCTCACATCACTACTATATATAATATATGCAAAATTTCTTCCTTTTATAACTCGAATCACAATGTATTGAATGAGTTGTAACAAAATATATACCCATTTTATCTCGAACTTAGGCATGGTTCCTGAGGTATAGCAACTAATCATGCGCTAATTATGTTCTCAATAAATTACTTTACGAAGAGCAAATTTATGGCACACCATTTTAATTACGCTTGGTCACTTCAGGTTAATAGTAGTCATTGAAAAATATTTTTAAAATAACAATTCGTCTTGCTGCCCCTAGATGGGACTACCACAGTTTTTCTGTGCTCTATATTTTTTTAGCATCTGCAGCTACATCGGTTATAACTTTCTGATTTTCCACAACTTTGTTGAATGTACTTTTGTTTTTTGGTAATACTTTTGTTGGATCTCTTGTATCTACAAGATTCAATTTTGTTAATTTGGCTTTGTACTAATATGACAATTTATGGATTAGTATGGTTAGTACTGTCACTTAGAGAGAAACCAAGTCATAGCTCACAAGACCAAACATTGAAAGTAGCAGGGAACATTTAGCATTTCATACTTTCTTACGAGTTGCTCTATATTACATACTCACGAGGGTCCTGTACACATTGATATATTCTGGCCGATAATAATAATTGTCATAATTTTCTTTATAGTAATATGTTGCAGGGATCTTTTAGAGGTAGTGATGAATTGTTTTTGAAAAATAATTTGGATAGAAATAAATTATAGCCTGTATTAATTCCCGTGTTCCATGTAAACAATATGTTTGGCAGAAGCAGGTAGTTTTATATAAATATTGCATGATGAAACAAACTTATAGGACAACCTGATAAAATGCAGCTTTTAACATATGTTGAAAATAAGAAACATGATTTATGATGCAAGCTTGCGTTTTCATTTTATGTTTTCAATCTAATTGTGATTTTTATTGCAGTAAGATGTTTTTTATGCTTCTTTTATGGTGTTTTCTGTGCTAAGACAAAGTTCCACTCGCTGTAGGATTTTAGCTCTTACAGTTAAATTTTAAAAATAAAATGTTTTCCTTTTTGTTAGAAGTTTTCCTTCTCCTTTTAGGAAAAACAAACAAGGATGCTTTCCGAGTTATAAACTGCACATCTCTGTAGTTTTCAGTGAAAAATCCAGGACAAAAGACTGTTTAGTATTGCATATAGTATTTCCATTTGTTATACTATTGAAACGAAGAAAGCTTAAGTAGTTTTTATGACACTAAATTGAATCTGTTGTGTAGGGGTTACCGTCTTTCTTTGGACTCTATTGTTTTCTCAGAACTTAGAAATAAGCAGTAAATGTCAAATATCAGCATAAAAGTAGCTAATTAGAATTGTTTTAAGGATACTTCAGAATCTCTGAAGACATTTTTTATTTGTGTTAAATGAATATGAATATTAAGAAAAATGTAAAACCATTTCTCCGATATTAAAGGTTAAAATTACAAACTTTAAATGATTATATAGCTGATAAGTAGCTCTGTTTGAATTGTTGTACTTCTTGAAATAATAAGCTTTAATAAATTCCTTTCTTTTATTGTCCATATAATATTTCCATGACGCTAATATAGGATAGTGTGGAAGAAAAATAAGCTATTATTTATTTCTAAAAATAATTTATTTGTAGCAATTTTTTACTATTCATTAGCTTATAAATAAATTGTTTAGCACAATATAATTAGATACGATGATAACCGCATTCTTCATATTCTTTATGATAAATGGAGTATCAGAGATTATTAAGTAATTATAACTGAAAATGGTTTGTTAATATTTAATCCTCATCAATTACGAAACCTACAAGAGGTTCTATCTGAACACTTAAAGAAACACAGATACATATGCAGTTGGTGTAATGTAGAACAACATATTAAAAAATTTGTAAAATTCTGATTCTAATAATACTATGTTGATAGAATGAAGTCATAATAGAAATATTTAATGTCTCATAGTTCGAACTAGTAACATTAACATTTAAGGAATACATGAAAGCTCTATGTATCTGTAATACCTTCAATGCAGCTGTAGAATTCAAAATTGAAACGGATAAAGCTGAAGGAGGTAAGGCCGTTTATATTTTTAGTAAAATAGAAATACATAATATTTCTTAATTTACTAAAGTTCAAAATTGGAAACTGTATAAATAATTTCCCACAATTTTCACTTCAGTAAAACATTAGCTTTCTTTCATCATAGGAGACAATCTCCCATTTAAAATGAAGTAGTAGAATATATACATAAAAAGGTCATTCCGATGTCACGTTTTTCGTTTATCTATATATACGACATTGTATTACAAAAGAAACCCAATTTATTTATAAATTCTCTAGACGTTGACATGTTTCAGTGCAAACTATATCATTACACAGAGTGTTAATTGACATTTAATTCTATCACATTTCAATTTGAATTTGTTTAATAATGACTATCATATTAAGCTAATACAAATGTACTAAAACTAATGTCTAGACAACATACTTCGTTACACTATTTGGACTAGAAAATTAGAAACATCAGTAAATGATAAAGTAATGTTCCAGTAAAGAGCATTTTCAAAATGTTTTGTTTAATCTTTTGAGATATTGGGGATTCACTGTATTATGTAATAATACATAATTAATATATTTCTTTTTTGTCAACTCCTATCACCTAGCACAATGGTTATAGACGCAAGAAAACTTTGAAGCAAGGGAAACTAATGAATTTCGGGTAGTATTTATGATGTCCTGTTATTATTAATAATGACTAATATTTTGCATATTAGTCATTATTAATATTGGCTGGTCACCATGAATATTGCTGCGCTTCGACATTTCATATTAATACTTTCCAAGTGGCATGCCTGTTGGCAAGGATCAAGGAGGGACATATTAACGATTTAGAAACACAAATAGCTTGTGAATGAAATGTATCTTATGAAATCAGTTTTTTATTTTTCTTGTATTATTTATTTAGGTAGTTGCAAGTTTAGTTTGTTTATTTTATTTTTAAATAATGATAGGGTGTATAACTCTTTGTTTTGCTTATTGCAAAGACTATACCATAGAATTTTTAGTAAAAAGAAATGTTTTAAGCTCACTGTTTCATAAAGACCGGGCATAATAACTGGGTTGGTCATGTTTTTCAAAATATTTATACAGAGGTTTTGAATATTTTTCATATTTTGAATGGGGCATTGTGAATATTGTAATTGATAGTTGGGTCCATAATTGTAATTGATAGTTGGGTCCATTATGAAGTTTCAGAGTTTGTATTCTTAATTTAAAAGGGTTTTACACTTTGACAAATAGAGTTGACTATTTTCAGAAATGGAACTTTGAAAATAAAAAGAAATGTACTGGCAAGGTTTGTAAATTCTGAATTGGCAATTTATTTATCGAGTAAACATCTTGTGATTCTAAACGCTGATTGATTGTGGAACACTTAGGGCATACGTATAGCTGGACATTTATTAGTCATTTAGAGCAAGCACAAAATTTCTTTCACTCAAATTTACGTTTGTAAATTTTGCAAATTGTTGCAGCATCTTAAATGATTTGTGAATTTAACGAGGCAAAGTTCTAGGTAGCATACAGAAGCAGTTGGAACAAATAAAAAGTAATCTAATGATTCATCTCGAGTCTTCTAGTATATTTTAATGGTTGGATTGTTCTCCAACATAAGGCGTGGGGCCAGTCCAAGTAACTTTCGCATCTTGCCACCTGGAATTATAAATGGATAATGTAAAATTTTGTTTTGAACTTTTTAACATTTTTTACATAGTATTGGGTAAATATTTGGTACATCTTTAAAAAAGTATGAGTTTGAACTCGCAGTCCAAGCAAAACGTATTGATTGCCATATGTTTAGTAGTACGAACTCTCTTAAGCATTCTATTGAATGTTTATTTACCGTAACGAACATCCACTTTTAGTCCAGTAAAATTGATTTTTTTGGCATCTTTATTTCCAATAAATTTTTTTCAACAATATCTTGGTTATGTTCGGAGTAATTTGTCAAATTAGTGTAGTCTGAGATATGTTAAATTCGCCATCTTTGTAGAAATTTATAGCTAAATATCTCATGAACTGTAAATACTATGGCAAAATATATTTTGGAGATCATTAAGTTTTGTACAATTTCCTTTATAGAACCAGTGCTTTACAATCTACAATTTGTTTTTTAAATAATTTCTCAAACTTCTGATTAAACATTAAAATATCAAATTTTCAGAATACTACCTTGTTTTATAAATTTAATAATAAAAGCTAACATTGTGGATAACATTATATGGTGAATGTATAACATTAATAATTTATGAGAAATATAGTGTCGATGATTGCAAAAAGAATTTTTTAAATAAAGTTTTAAACTGTCATACTCTTGAATACTAAATTGTCCATAATTTTTGTTTAATATTTTTTTAGTATAGTTTGGGAGGCACACACATTTGTATCTTTAAAACTGTTGATATTAAAAAAAATATGCAATTTTTATTTGAAACTTTTTATCACAAGATTAATAATTTCTGACATACAGTCTGTCAAATATTGATAATTTGAAATACAGTCAGTTTTTTATGTAGTTTTTCAAGGTTTTAAATGTAGTTTTTCCAATAAATATCAGAAACTATTCATTGTACATTAAAATATAATTTTATTAATTTTGTAAAGCATTTAACCCTCTATAATTTTTAATTAAAACCTTTTTTTTAATAAATGGAATCTATGTTTTATGAGATAAAGTTATTAGCTTGAAAATTATTTATTCAAACAAATTTTTATGATAACCCATGTATCTTGAACTGTTTGATCCAACTAACGAAAGGAACAATTTTTGTGATAGAGTCAAGGGTTCACAAAATATTTAGCTTAAAGTTTTTGCAAATATTGTGGATTTAGCATAACCTCTTAGACTACACCAACTTAGTAAATGACTAGGTATCTACTTTTGTGAACTGTTTCACCAGACTATTTGTTAAAATACGGTCTCATAAAATTGTATATATATAAATATATATATATATATATATATATATATATATATATATATATATATATCCATATATATATATATATGTATATATTTTCATACTCTTGATATTTTTCTACAGTCCCAGTAATCTCCATAGTAGGGGCAAATTAATCTTGAGTTAAATTCTAAATTTATTCAATCTTCTTATTTCCAAACATCTTTTAGGTGAATGGATACATCCATGAGTTGAATTGATGAAGGTTGAACAGACACTAAAAACTTGCCTGAAAAAGTTGCCTGAAAAGCCTTAAGTTTAAGTCTCAATCATTTTGTTCCTTAATTTTTACCCCAGTATTTCTAAAATCAATGGGAGTACATAGTGAGTGGGAGTAACTTGCTATTTTAACATAAGTTTAGCAATATCTGTATAAATATTTTGCTATTGCGAGAATTTAGTAACAGGGTTTACAGTAGTGGATATCAAACTGTAAAAATCGATATGTAAAATTACTTAGTATGTATGAGTCGTTCGAGGGGTGTGGCGTGGATGTCATCGCGTGATGGCACATCATCATCCTGTGAGCGTGTGTCCACTGTTAGCAGCACGTAACAGCCTCCACAAGTGTAGTAGTGGATATCGAACCTGTAGTACCACAAGTTGGAAATTTCATAATGTACTTTTGTCATTATTGATCAAAATAAATTATGACAACCTATAGTAATCAGGTTAAACCCATTTCATTAGAAAATTGTGAGAAAAGGAATCGGTGGGATCTATCTTCAGTGTCTGTCTATCTGTTACATGCTCATCTCAGAAGCTATTTATATTTAAGTAATATTTTCATGAGATTTATAACAATTGTGCAGGCATATTGGTGGTTAATATTTCGGAAAATTGCTAGCCTATAGATGATGAATATTTTGTTACAAATTTCAAAACAAGATTGATATTAAAATTTTCAAATTATATTGGGGTGCATATGATTTTGCAGGTACTGCAAATTTGAAAAAATATGAAAAATTTGAAAAAATATGTACTTCTAATCATAAATTTTCTTTAACAAACATTTTATGTAAAAGTTGGAAATAATACGGCATCATTCTGCCCTCTCTTGCATTTTTTAAAACGATCCAACAAAAATATTTTGAAAGAAATGACAAAATAGAAAAATGTTCTCATGCACAAAACAATTAGATTATTAGATACATTTTTGTAGTCAAAAGAATGTTGCTTTTGATAAAAGCTTATATTTTGGAACATTTGAAATTTGTAGGAGGCACAAATCATTTAAGAGATTGCTCTCGTAACAATAAGTCCACTGTATGTATTAACTGTATACATTAAAGTATATAAATAAATAAATGAATGATTTAATTTTTGTTCAAAAATCATTAAAAATGTAGGCGATGGAACCCATGGCATATGAAGGCTGTTCAAATTCGATCTTATTTTATTTATGGTTATTATTACATTATATGTGAATGTCACAATATGCGAATTTACTATTTTTTATTAATTTCAAATAGCGGCAGTTCTCACTTTCCCTCGTCTTTTGGGTGTTTTTCTTGTTAGAATATTTTCATAAGAATTGCAATAAATATACATAAATGACTTCTACATTTACACAGCCGAAATTAAGCTGGGGATTGAACGGATGCAATTCTGATAAATGGTATTAGTAGTGCGATAAGGGCAGTGGTTTTTTATTATATTCTCACAATATGAAGCGTGTATGGGTGGAACTTATTTTTGATGCTTGTTGAGTAGATTATAGTGTTGCATATTCATGTATCAAGTTCAAATATGTGGTTTACTAAACTCCTCTAAGTCGACTTGATTTTATTCACAATTGATTTTTTGTAGTCTACGGCAGACAATTGAAAATTGTTTTGAAAACTCTGTGTATTTAATTATAGCGATTTTCAATGTGTGTCATCTCTTTGTTTTCTGTACACTTCATTAGCATGAAGCCGATTAGAATTTGTCTCTTTAACCTAGGGTCATATGAAAGCAAATACAGTTAATGATTGATATGATGAGGCTAAAGCATTGAACAAAGGAATATCGGTAGAAGGTTAATCACATGAAAAAAGACATAGAAGATCTACCAATTTGCTTGGAAGCAGTCAGCCTTAACTTTGGACTTACTCCTAACAGAGAAAAACAGACCATGATAGTAGATTGGGTAGCGCAGAACACAAGTGATATTCACACAACACAAGAGTTAGATCTGCTATCTTTGACATAGGGCATGTGGAGAATAGATCAAAAGATGGTGTATTATTACTAGATCTGTACTATAAAGGCTCGAAAAGATCTTAAAAGCCACAAGGATCACGAAAAAGACCAAGGTTTGTTTGATGAAGTGCCTAGTCTTGCCTATCTTTGTCTACGGAATGTAAACCTGATCTCTGCGACTGTAAGACTACTGTAAGATAGAGATATGGCATTGTAGAGCTTTTTTAACAAACCCCTGGACGGTGTTTTGCATAAATGTTAATCTTAAAAATCTGAAAATTATAGAAAGGCTCTCATCAATAGTGCAACTATGGATAATAAAGTTCTTCAGCCATATTTCCAGAAACGAAGACATCTTGGGGCAGCTTGTAGTATAAGATTGAGTAAAAGAGTCTGAGTCCGAACACAAACAGGTTGGATAGATCTGATCAAGGCAACAACGGGGTCCACAATAGCGTAATGCACGGATGAAGCATCAACATGCAAATGGAGAGGCATTGCAACAGCAGTATATAAAATTATAGTCATCAAAAATTCTCTGTACATAAATTTCCTATTCATATTCCTATTCACCATTTACACTAATCACCATTACTCTGTTAAGAGTGCCCGACTATAGAGAGAAATTGAGCAGGTACAAACTATATTCTTAAAATATATTTACATGAGGTATTAAAAAAAATTTCTACTTCTTGTTATTGAAACTTTTTCAATCTTCAGGGTGAATAACTTAGTGTTTTCATATAAATATTAACTTTTTTCGAATCAACTGTTTAAAAATGAATGGTAGTTGAATTTTCTGAGTACGCATGGTACTCAACAACTTTTACGTGTAGTGTAATAATTTGTTTACAATAAACGTAAATAAGTATGTTTTTAATTATTTTTATCAAGTGTAATTATTTACTAGTTTACCTTATACTTTATCATGTTTGTATATTAATAAAGAATGTAACAATGTTATTTTCATTTTTAATAAAATAAAATATAATAAATAAATAAATTACGGTGATAATATAATTACCTGCGCTCAGCGTGATAGTTCCTTAGGAGTTCTCGATTTGTGTTAAACAGTACTCCGAAATGTCCTGCGCAGCTTGTCACCTAGAGAAGAATAATCGTTTTTAGCTTTGGTGACCTTCTAGTCATGGTTGTCGTGTATTGCGTTGATCACAAGATTTTAGGAGCTTTAACGGTCCAACGCATCGCAGTGTCCCGGATTAAACAAGCATTTAAAGTAATGAAACGATCTTATGGAAAATTTATACCCTAAAACATGGTCCTACTCCATGCTACTACTATTTTCCTTAAATTTGTAGATTAATAGGATATTATTAACATGCTCAAAGGTTTACCCAAAAAATTTGCAGAAGGTTAAAAACAATCTTATTGATTGTTTTTGGAAAATGTAAAATAACCATTACCATAAAAATAGCTCTGACTATATAATTCACATGTTATAAATGAATTACAAATTGTAAAAACACGCCGTTATCGGACTTATCCACAAAAAATTACATAACTTTAGAACCTTAAATTTTCGAAAACTTTTCTAACGATGTTGTTCAAACTTTGTTCGTTAAGGCCTATTATTAACATTTTAAGATGTTATTAGTGGATTTACCGAGAAGGTTAATAAAAGGTTGAATAACTAATAAAATAAATCACATCTTTTTGAAAATTGTTGTAAATCAGAAGTATGTTACTAACAAAACAATGTGTTACTAATTTTGAATGTTCTTAATATTAATTTTGTAAAGTTTATTTCAAAAAGCTTTATTTTTTAATTGTTCACAAATAAAATATTTCAGCTTAATTTTCTAAACGTGTATGGAATTAATATGCCATTGTTTTTTACTAAATCTCTTCGTATTATACAAAAATATATTTTCGATGTCGGAGTAAGCAATGTGCATATCAATAGTCTACATGGAATTGCAACTTACCCATATAGGGAAGGCTGGTGTTTTGAGTCGAGATCCTGGTTGCTGTCTAGTCTCGTTCTTGGTTCCATCCTCGTTGCCGTACCATATCAAGAAACCCACACGACTCCTTGCTAGGATTCCAAATTGAGGAAGTGCCTAGAGTTAGTTAATAATGATATTAATTTTATTATAGTTCCAATGACTAATATTAATAAGTACATTTTTTCCATTTTTAGTATGATTCTTAAATGTTGGATTTTTCGACAGGGGTTTGGGAGAATGGGGAGATCACAAAATAGTTCTTAGTAATCCTTTTAAAATACAGGAACTGACAAATTCTTGGACTGAGGTTTAATATAGCAATAATAATTTATTACCGTTTTAAAAAATTGAGAAGATTAATTAATTTTGAGATTGCAATAAAATCAAATAGCATCCATATATTGAAAACAATCCAATAATTTTATCTAGAAGGTAAATGGTCTTACAAGTTACTGTTTTATCTTACAATACTCTATCGATATATAATATGTACACTTATATTTGTGATTGTGGTCTAGAAATTAAGAAGATAGAGATGAAAAAATATTAAGAGCTTTATTTTTCCTTTATCATACTGAGAACTAGTATCGTCATGAATTATTTCAGATTTTTTTGGCTTACAAACATCAGAGATGAAAGAGAGAGGGTGAGGAAAGTTTTTTTGTACATTTTGGGTTATAAGTCAAAAACTGTGCTATAATTGTAACCTAAATAAACAACATATATTTAGAATATGTAGAAAAGCTTTTTTACATGATAACTCATTTCATTTTGTTGTTCTATTTTTAAATTTCGAAACAAATTTTGAATAAAAATATTTCATTCTACAGATGCGGGCAAACATATTCTGCAACTGCACCAAATTGTGTACAATTGATAGCAACAGTAGTTGCTCATAAAATTTTTTATGACATATAGATACTGAAGACTCACAAATAAGGTTTCCTTCGTTACTCGTATCTTTTAGGTACCAAAGTTTCAAAATGACACAATCTGACAATTTTGTTCTCATGTGTATTAAATTCATCGTAATCCAGGATCAAATTACAGAAAGTGAATTAAAAGGGAATCAACCAATTCAAAAAAAAGAGAGCTAGAATTTCCCTGCACATTAAGAGAGGGATCAAAATATACTTTCGTCTATAAAGTATCAACCTGTTAAGAAAAACAAAGGAAAAGGTCAAAGTACACAGGTCAAAATACAATGACTAATTACTTGCAAAATGCAAAAGCAAAACAATGAAATAGGTGAATGTATCACTGCTACAACTGCAAACAATCCTAATGAATAGAAACTAACTCCAATACTCCACAAACATTATGGCTATAATATTTGTGGGAGTATTGGAGTGGCGGATGCCCCTCGCAAAATAAGTGGTGTAAATAAAAATAGTAAAATATCTCCCCCAAAACGGCTGGTCACTGTGGGTGCAGTAGACTTTCACCCTCCGAATCACTAAATATCATATTGCCACATTTAATGTACCCCCATTAGCCAATGAAACAAGGATAATATGTAGAACTAGAACAATTTAGATCAACTACAAAATGGGATATCATAGGAATCTCTGAAGTAAGGAAAGAAGGATATACAATAGAAGAAAGTGGAGATTACTTACTCCGCCATCATGGAAAAATTCTAGAAAAGAAAGGAGTTTGCTATATTGTCAAGAAAAATAGTTGGAAATATGTGGCCCGAACTAGCAAGAGAAAAAGAAGATTGGAAAACATTGGATGAGGCTTATACCGCTGTAAGCGATCCTTATGCTAACACAAAATGAACAGTAAACGTATGGGTATCTAATAATTTAAATACAATTTTATTAATAATGCTAACCTAAATAAACCTCTAAGTAATATAAGATGGAAATTTACTGTAACATCTAAACTAGATGTAAGGAAGTAATAAGCTTAAATAAATAAATTTTAAATTTTCCAGGACAATATTGTTACTTGTGATTCTCATGAGTATCATGTAAATAATTATCATTTCATTGTAAGACACTCTTACGTGTTCTAAATGTCAAACATTAATATGTAAGAAATATTAAAATAATATATTTTTTCAAAATTAAGGTTTTGCTAAGTAATTTTACTGTTATAATTTTTTGGGGCTTATTTCGATTTTTTCAAACCTTTTTCTATTTTTTTCTAATTGGACGATTACAAAGACAGAAATTCTCCTTTCGTGGCAAGTAATTTTATTTTGAAAATTTACAAAATTGAAAAATACATTTGTAACAAAATAATGCCTGTTTCATTGGAGATGACATGTAATTCTGAAATAATTTGATTGAAATATGTCTTTGTTAAAATTTAAATTGTTTTATGTAGTTCAAGTGATATTTTGCTGTAAAAGAAGGTCTGTAAAAAGTGTTTTGATGTTTTCATCATTAAGTGGGAAGAAAATAGGAGCTATTTGTAACTTGATCGAATTTATTTAGTTAAGAAATTTCATGTAGTTTTGTAGATGTACTAAATGAGACCTTACATAGTGGTCTTCATCGCCGACATAGATGACACCATTATGCAGATAGGATGTCGCTCGACCGGTCAGCAGCAAGGTAACCACGTTGATGGATCCCTCCACTTGGTTTGACACTAAGTAGTTCAGTTTACCGTCCAAGTCTTTTTTTATGCTGAAATAAGAATATTTTTAAACTTTTAGGTAACATAAATAATTTCATATATTCACCACTCGCCACAACGTTTGATTGTTTATGTATGGATTTTACATCACAGAGATTTCTACAAGTAATATTTTGGATATATTAGCCCAAAGAAATACATTAATCGTATTGCTTCTTGTATAATATCAGCTGCTCCTACATCACATTCGTTTGTCGTATTTTGTTCTTCGTGGTATCTCAGACAGCTAGAAAGCCGAAACGGTTACAAAAAAGTTTTCCAAGTTTATTTCCTGTATTAAATTGAAAAATTTAATTTAAAATGATAAGATAGAACATGTTTTCAATGTAATATTGAGGTATAAACCTGGCCCCTTTTTAATGTACCGTCTCATAAAATGAAAAAACCGAAACCTTACAGTAATTTGATTGTTCGTCTGTCTGTCAGTCTTTTTTCTCAGAAATGGTTTGAGATCTCATTTTGAAATTAATACAGTATACGGACGCCTACACTAACTACTTTAAATTGCAGTAATAATTTCAAGTCTTGTGAACCAGAAAAATTGAAATTTTTACAAAAAAATTCTGTGGAATTATACATTTTTTTCAAAAATATGCCTATGAAAATTATAGTAAGCAATATTTAATTTTCTTTATTCATACAATAGTCTTACTCACTGATCATTATTACCTATAGGGTAATTCCGGTCAATCTGTGAACTGGAAAATTGGGCATAATTTCTTATTTGTCCTATAGCACAAGTAAATATATAAACCTTTCTTTACACAATCCTTCTTGTTTATTTAAAATTTTAAATTACTTTCTTTTTTATATCAACCAATGGTCGCCCGGTGATCGACTGTAATTCATCAAATTTTTTAGTTTGACCGTTATTGAGGTTCTTATGTCTGAGTTATACTTCTAGACTATTACGTGTTTGACTTTTGACAGCATGAACATAAACAATGAATCTTTTAACACTTTTGTAATATATAATTTAATGTATTTGTAACACACATCATATACCAATTTTAGCTTTCTGAACTTCTTCACCATGTAAACTTTAACAATACCAAATCTCACACTCCTCCGTGCGCACAATATTCTTAGTAAGGTATACAAAATTTTCTCTTCACGTATTAATATATAGATTCGTGTTTGTATTTGTATAATTAGTATTTAGTGTCACTAAAAACGGTAATTATATCGAAAACATTTTACCAAGCAGTTTGCAAGAATGTAGTGTCTATGAGAATCCACTTATTGTTTATAATGTATCTCCCTTCATTTAATAGTTATTAAACAGTGGAATATTCACTGGTGATTTGACAAATTCTGATAAAAAAATCATAGCAGGTATAGAGAAATAATTCATAACATTTGTGATTCATAATTAATTCATTTAATGTCATAATTTGCGCTGTAAATTTATTAAAACTGGTAGTATATACTATATTGTATCGCATTGTGTTGTGGCACTTCATCGCAACAACAAGCGTTTACACTTGTGTGGGAATCTTTGCCCAACCCGGTTAGGTATAAGCAGGTAAGTGATTTTAGTAGCGATTTTTAAAATATCTTCACTTTTTATTATTACTAAAATTGGGTACATAAAAATCACTATTAAGCAATCTGCTGTCTTAACAATTACTCCGATGTTGGAAGGTGGTATGAACTTCACATATTCAACGCAAAATGGGAGTGCTTCGGCTGGATTGCCAAATCTTTAATCAGTTCGGAGAAATCTTTCGAAAATGCTGTTAAAAACAAATAACACATACAAAAACAATATATATGTTAAAAACAAATACAAAACAGCTTGTTAAATTGTTTTCAATGTAATTGTCATTATTAGTGACAATAAACACTGAATATGCAAATACGAACACGAATTTGCATAAAAAAGGAAGTAATTTAAATATTTAAATAAGCAAGTTGGATTGTGTAAAGGTTATAAATTTAATTTTTGACAACCCTTTCGTCACGGTAAAAGGATTTTTCAAATCGATTTTATTCGTATTTTGTTTATAAAGTTTGTTGTTTTCCATTAATATTCTTTAATGTGTAAAAAGAAAAAAAAATGAAATTATCGTCAAGGTTGGCTCAATATTTTATTCAGAATATAACTCCGGTTAACGGTAACAATTAATGCATTTATGGAGAGTGTGTCATTTTAAAATTAGCTTTGATTTACTATTCAGAATTTTTTTTAGATTTTTTCAGAATTTGTTTTTATTAGTTTTTCAATAAAAGATAATTTCGAAAATCTCACCTGTAACACAAAACACGTTACACTGTTTTAAACTGTCACGACGAAAATACACAATAACAAACTAATCAAATGAATACAAAGAGGGAATTAAGCTACAGGTTTTCGTAATGTTTTCCTTTTCTGAATCTGATAGCGATTTTGAAAAAGATCACGTATATCTGTTATTGGCGAGACTATTTACAAAAAAGGAAAAAGCGAAAACAGAAAGATTTTCCTATAAACAGACAAAGAGAGAGTAATGGAGAATATTAGCGCCTCGTGAAAAACTGAAGGGCGATGAAAAACGATTCTATTTATGTTTAAAATTACCTAAATGGAACGCAGTTTGAGGAAATTTCTTATATTATTGAGGATGACAAAAACGTACCACATACAAACTTCGATCATCTATAGGAATAAAGGAAACGCTTACTTTTTGTTTGAAGTATGTATGTTTTTATTTATCATTTGCTGTATAATACAATTAAAATAGCTTTTATTAAATAACTTTTATTTAATAATCAGTCATTTTCTTTTATTAAATCATAAAGGTCTTGCCAGCTAGGTTAACTCGTTTTTCAACGTGATGTAAAGTTCTGTTTTATCTTTCTCGCTGAGTCGAAGCTGTCAGCAATTTGGGTGGCGCCATTACATTTGTTTTCGTATTTCTATGCTCCATATAATGAATGTCATTTTGTACGCATTTGAAGTTAAAATTGCGACTTGATTAAAAACAGATTTTTAATTTCTCCGACGTTTTAGTAAATGAATTTCTTAAATTTATCCAATAATATTTACACGTATATTAAAACAAAATTACTGAAATTGTTTTGTACATTTGCATTCATCGATCGCATAGGATTTTCTACAGTGAATTTTTCGACGTATTATGTAAATTATGTTACTAATTGTAATACTTTAATTTATGAATGAATGTGGAAAGATGTTGCAAAAGGTTTTGAATACTGTTAGCACTTTTCGTATGGCAAGCATATCAATATAATATGTTGTCCTGTACATGCCGGATCATCTTTTATAATTATAAACACTTAGATGTATGATTGAAATATTGAAGTTGGTCTGTACGAAAAGACACTGATGGGAAAAATGTTTGAGCGGAAAGCAATTTTCTATGAAACGAGCAATTTTCATAAAAGAAGTTGTTAAGTTAATCCGCAGTCTCTGCCATATACTGTCACTGTTTCAGTGTTTCTATTAACAGCGAACTTTACAAAACTTTACAGCAAAGCGAATCTAGTGAACGATGATCTGAATATCATCATCTTTAATTATATTATCATTTATCCTGCGCCCTTCGAACTGCAGAAAATGCATTTGGAATTTTGAGCAATTTTTTTCAAAATGCATTTAGAAATTTGAGGAACAGCGTTGCAAGTGTAACCGGATATTATAGATAAGATACTATATGTTTGTTGCTTGCGTGACTCCTTATGAATGTAAAATACACTTAAATTAAAATTGAATAAATTCAAAAGGTACAGAGGTAAGACTGACGGAATGTTAAACGTACAAGTATTCGGTGAAAGTTTTATAAATTCTTTTGGGTGTAGAAGCAACACTGACGTCATGTTCAACACACATTGGCATAAGTTTGACAGTTTCAAGTAGCATATAATGAAAAAAATGGATTATTCGTGCATTTTTCGTTATAATGCATGAAATCTAGGATATATGTGTGGCATATCGTAGCACGACGTAACCCGCATCAACGCTCTGACGTGATCGGCTCACATAAGACACAAGGCATCTCAATGAAATTAATCAAAGTAATGTGAACGTAGTCATACTAAATGTATGTCCAATGTTACTGTAGAATGTAGCCACGACACACCAATGTCACTTTCGCCACGACACACAATGACATAATAATGTGAATCTAGCTTAATGTAATCAAATATATGGGTTAGATCAGGAGTTCCCAACCAGGGGGGCGCGCCTCCCAAGGAGGGCATAAAGAGATGTCAAAGGGGCGGAAAGTGTTTGCATGTTAGAAAGAAAAAATAAAAAAATATACAAACAAAATTAACAAATAACATTACAATGTAATGTTTAATTTAAATGCATAAAATTAATGAAATTGAATATCATATTCACTATTATTACCACAAACTTGCGAAAAAATTTACATTTTGATGTACATTTTTTGTTGAGAAATCAGTTTGAGTGTGTAAAATTATTGTGTCTCACTGTTAAAAGGTAAGTTTGTGTATTTACAAACTTCAGTTACCATTTTTATTTAATTTACTAAATGAAAGGGGGGGGGGGGCATGAAAATATAATTTATAGTCCGGGGAGCCTCAACAAAAAAAAGGGAAACCCTGGGTCTGGTCTGGCTCGATCTAGAGCCAGATTGCACCACAACACAACGAAATATAATAATATAATCCCAACATAAGGCTTCAATAGATAAATAAATTCCATTTTGCCCCTTTACATTATTTTAAATCATGTGTGTACACAATTGTTCAGCGAATTAAAAATAAATTTAGAGCTTACATTTTTTTTCAATGGACGAAATTTGCTATCTGTCAATAAGAAAAAATAAATACAATTCTATCGTTCGTACATTTTAGCATCGAACAGGTGCGTCTACGACCCCACAGGGATTTGCGGAAAACATTTGCCAAAACTCGCCAACATTGGCTAAGCCAAATCGATAGGGGATGTAAGACGTACTGTTATTAGCCCCATGGTAACAGCCCTTACCCTGTTTAGTATTGTGGTTTCGCTTTATTTGTTGTGGAATCGTTTTTGGCAAATTCAACGAGGATTCCTTTTCGAACGCGGAAAACATAACTGTGCGAGGGTAATATAGGGATTCTTCGGGAAATTCGGAAATTTTCGCAATTAAAGGCTGATAGGCCCATTGGACGAATTAAATATTATTTACTTTGGTTTCGCGTATCGGTGTCAGATTATGCTTTTAGATATATACTCTATGATATGTGTATATAGATCTTTAATAAATGATCGAAACGAAAATAATATATACATTTTTGTTATTTGAACCTTTACTACTAAAAAATAATTTATTTCTCAATAATGAAATTATATTTTTTCACTGTTTTCTTAAAAATAAGTACATTTGCACATTATCACTGTCACCATGAAACAAATTTAAAGACCCTAAAAACCTAATAAATTGCTGAGTTACTATTAAAACCAATTTATATTCTGGAGAAATAATTTATTACTCAATATTGAAAAATGTGTAATGTGTTCGCTGTCTTTGACGGTATCGCTTTCATTATGCAGCACGGCGCCCGGTGTGCGTGCACTGCAGGACGTTTAACCCCTAGTGTTAACATTGAAACATTGTATTTCGACACTGAGGTAAGATACGAAAAGAAAAAGTAATTAAAATCATTTTATTTTGTACTTAAGAACCGATAGAAGCCAAGTCACCACATCAATATAATAACATAAATATCACATATATATCAGTTAGGAATTCTACAGGTATATACATATATGTTTATCAGTTTTGACTGACTTAGCAATTCGCTGCCTTCATTATTGACTTTAGAAATAGAGGATTATCCAAATGTGCGTCTAGATGGCAACACTCTATAATGTTTACATGTGACGTTTTTTTCAAATGATATACGCCATTTTGTTTTACTAGAATGTTGTACAAATTTTATCATGGATAAGTATACCTTGCAAAAAGGCGTTCATGTTACGTCGTGACTTTTTCGAATTCGTGACTTTTTCGATGTAAATAATCGATCAAATCAATCTTCAATCCAAAGATTAGTGAAAAAAATCGGAGAAACTGGTTGTGTTATCAATAAATAAAAAAGCGGAAGACCAAAAATTGTACACATAAATGAAAATTTTGTATTGCTGCTGTTAGTGAAATTGTTGAAAATATACTGGTAACATTAATTTCAAGTCGTTCACAAGAATTATGCGTGTCTTACGGATCTTTATGGAATATTTTGCATAAAGATTTTCTTATAAAATTCAATTAGTCCAGGAATTGAAAGAGAGGGATTATTCACATCGTTGTAAGTTCGCTACTTGGATTATTGAACAACGAACGACACATCCATTGTTTTCAAACAAAATTGTATTAAGTGATGAAGCTCATTTCACAATGGGTGGATTCGTCAATAAACAAAATTGTCATATCTGGGGCTATGAAACTCCTCATGTCACTCAGGAAAGATGTTTACACTCAAAAAAAGTTACTGTTCGGTGTGCATTTTGGGTAAATTGAATCATTGGGCTACATTTCTTTGAAAATGATACTAGAAATGCTGTCTGTTACTGTGAATGCTGACCAATCAATTTTAAGTGACTTTTTATGGCCACTATTGAATTGTATTGATGTGTCTGATGTATAGTTCCAGCAAAACGGCGCTACACGTCACACAACTCCAGATAACATAACGTTTTTGCGATCAAAATTTTCTAAATGCAGATTTCATTTGGCCTCCAATACCATTAATTTTTGTGTCTAACACCATTAATTTTTCGACTTTTGATGACCTTTTACAAGTTTTGGAAAAAAGAACACTTTTTTATGACGTCCCATTAACATTTTTTTCAAAGGGTTTAATGATATATGTTTAATCATTGTATGAATAAATTAGTTTCTTAATCGCTCTTTCAAATTTGGTCATTCATCAATATTTGATCTAATATGGTAGCAATGAAGGAAGTTCAAGGTCAGCGAACTTCCAAGTTTCCGATGGCAGGTTTATTAGATTAAAAGCACGATTTTAAATGAAACGCCGAATTATATTTCATTGTAATTATAATTTTAAAATTCTTACCTTATTAAATTGTTCTTATTTTTTAAAATGTTTTAAACCCGTGAAACGTATCCCATACTATCCCACATTATTATCTCTGTTTTTTGCGGATTTAGTGTAAGACGCACTTTTCAAGAATGTAACACTCCAGACAAATGAGATAGGGTTATATAAGAGAGAGAGGGACTATATAAAAAGAGAGAAGGAATGTATAATGTATTAATACTAAAATGGTCGAAAGTGTTCTATTATAGTTCTATTATATCATTTTTCACGTTCGTTCTTTCGACTTATGAAATATTCCAACGAGTAAAAATTGTCTATTTACACTCAGTGGAATATTATTTAAAAAATTGTATTACATTTTTAAAACTTCCATTTTTTATTCCTAATCGTTTAATGCCCAATATACAAAACGATGCAATTATAAATTGAAATATATTGGTACCTTTCATTATCGAGTACATTTTTTTGGTTCCGATACTTTTGTACTTGATACCTCTTAATCGTTACTTTTACTCAAATTAGTACTTTACAGTAGGTATCGTATCGAATCTATCTGGAATACTCTCTTTTGTAAGGGTCCTGTTGGAATGGTCCTATCCTTTACATAATAGTATGAAAACTCATTTTGAAGTGGTAATCAACTACCAAAGTATTACAATGTTGGCGATATTTTACACTTTTTGTAATTTTAGAAAAAGCATCGTTCGTATTTGTTTCCAAGCACAACAAACCAATTTAATGCTAAACAAGTGACTAATCGCTACTGGAAGAAATGGAAAAAAAAAATATCTTTAAGTGATTGCATTGATGAAACGAAGGAAGTTAAGACCTTTCTTAATTTTCACTCTATTCTCTAAACGTTTTGTTGATCTCTTTCGTGTTTTCGTTTTCCTACATTGCTTTTTGTCCTTATTTAAATAAAAACATTGATTAATTAAACTCTTGTATTTTTTTAGAGAAAAAGTAGGGGTTTAGGACATTATTAATTTTTACTCTGTTTTCTCTATATTTTGCTGATCTGCTTCGTGTTTTCGTTTTCCTGCATTGCTTCCTGTCTTTATTTAAATAAAAATATTGGTTAATTAAAATCTTGTTGTATTCTTTCAGAGAAAGAGTAGGAAGTTTAGAACGTCATTAATTTTCACTCTCTTTTCTCTATATTTTGGTGATCTGTTTCGTGTTTTCGTTTTCCTACATTGCTTTTTGTCCTTATCTAAATAAAAATATTAGTTAATTAAATACTTGTATTATTTTTCAGCTAAGACCTTGTATAGGATTTAATTAAACTGTTTATTTACATGAGCATATTTGGTGTCGCAGTTTATTTACAAAAATTTTCATGGATACAACATCATAAAGGTAGTAACAAATATGTATGGATCAGAAGGGGAAGTAAACTTGTAAAAATATACCTAATATAACATTCAGGAAGGTATCGATACCTTGAGTATCTATACTTCTTTTTTGATACTTTTAAACGTACGATACCTTTTTTCGGTACTGCTCATGAGTACAGTATCAATAGTTTCGATTCGATACCATATTTCTAGATGACCCAACTGAGTTATCAAACATTCGAACGATTCTTCGATGAATATTTTAAAAAGATCTGAAAAATTCCTTTTTTCTCGTTTATGAATTTCTTTATTTTTATCGTATTTTTTCGCAGTCACACCAGCTTTTTCACAGTCTACCACACTACTTACATTTCTCACTGCCCGAATAGCAGTAAGTTTATCGTATGTTTTTTTACGTTCATTACGGTTTATAAATCAAATAAGTAAATCAAACTTAGTTTTTTCTTAAGTGATGTTAAATATTTACAACTTCTTCAGTTTATTGTAATTAAACAGGAATAAAGTTTCTGTTACAATTAGTGTAAATATCTGCAAGTTTCTATTACTCTATTTAAATATTAATTAAATCAATGAAAATTACATATAAACCTACGGGCCGTGGACAACGATTTATCCGCATAAAAATTAATCAACAGCAACTATTCTAGAGAAAGGTTTCAAGAATAATTTTGGATCAAACAAAATTTGAGCAGTCAAAAGTATGTTTAATGTGTTATATAATTCTATGCTGTAAATAAATTGAAACGTCTAATCGAGTATCTTAGAAATAATTCAATTAAATTAATCGATTATACATTTCGAAATAATGAATCGAGGAAAGTTTCACAAAATTGGACGTTCTCATAGGAAAAGACCAAGAGTTTGAACAAAGTTTAGATGGGCTGGTTTCATTTAGACATTTTTGATATGATAAAGACCGAAAGTTGGTAGCTTTCTTTTTTTAATTGATTTTTTGAAGCTTTTATTTATTTCCTAATATTACCCTGACATATATGATAGCGTTATATGATACAGAAAACGTTATATGGTAGCGTTATAGCGTTATATGATGTAGAAAACGTTATATGATAGCGTTATAACGTTATGTGATGTAGAAAACATTATTTAGTGAACGTTATATGATAGCGTTATAGCATTATATGATGTAGAAAATGTTATATGATAGCGTTATAGCGTAATATGATGTAGAAAACGTTATATAGAAAACGTTATACGATAGCGTTATATTATGTAGAAAACGTTATATGATAGCATTATGGTTCATGATTTATTTACAAAATTACTTCGACCACGTGGTGTTAGTAATAGTCCACGTGGTGTTAGTAATAGTCCACGTGGTGTTAGTTATAGTCCATGATTTATTTACCAAATTACTTCGCCCACGTGGTGTAGTGCTTTTGTCCGTTATATCACCCACGTGTTAGTAAGAGGGCAAAAACTTATGTTTTAAAGAAAGTATCTCGGGCAGTATATTTACTTGCCAATAGCTAAATTTATTTACGTAAAGATACTAGTTTAAAGTGTTTACTTTAAAAACTATAAGATAATCGTTTTTAAAGTAAATATCCATGCATATTATGTTCAGTATTAGTTCGATGTTCGGAAATTATACTTTTATTTATCATTAAAACTATTGATGATAGGTATATGGTTTTGCAGTGCATTTAGTTTTTCATGTGCGGATGTAACTCTTTTAGCATTTGCTGATTTTTTCTGCAAGCGATAGTTTAGCTAAATATATCTATATTTAAATAAGGGATCTATGTTTTATATGTGCAAAATTTTCTTCAAACCCGTTGAACCTTTTTAGCGTAAAAGAAATACAAACATACAAATAAACTGACAACATTTCACTTCATATATTATGTTTGGAAATTAATAATAAAACACTTACTTTTCGCATCCCCTAGAGAGTATCGCAGCATAGAGTACCAGCATTGCTCCCGGACCTGGTTCCTCTTGAAACTGATAGAATTTAAAACAATACGTAATTAAGATTTTCATTTAGTTAGTTGCATATATGTGCTCGAAAAATATGCGCGCAGACATGCTTAACTGTATCCGATAGCAATATAGCCATAACTTCGGAATTTTTTGGAATGTCACAATGAAATTCATATTTTCGCTTCAGCAGCTTTGAGGTAAATCCACTTGTACTGACAGAAAGACAGACATACTAATTTTTTTTAACACGTTTTTTTTAGATTCACTTAAATATATATATATATATACATATATATGTATGTATATAATGGAATCTTTCAAATTGACATCCACTTTCAAACGTCAGAATTATATAAAATTTTGATTTGATACGTGATCAAGAATGACAATAGATAATTAAAAAATAGTAAAATTATATTTAAAAAAACCTTCTTATTCTTAAAACAAGAATTTTTATAGGTAAAAAACTAAAAAACACACTCCTGTAGTAATATGAATCAAAAAATTAAAAATTATCTTTAAATATAAATATTTTAGTCAATAGCGAAAGGATGTCTCACAACTCGGTATAATTTAATGTCTCACAACTTGGTATAATTTAATGTCTCACAACTTGGTATAATTAAATTTTTTCAATAAGCCTAAAATAAGAATAAAGTGATTGTCAAAAAAAATTATTTTAATATAAAATAGCGTGAGTGCTTGATATCAGTTATCGTATTTTTTTTATTCTTAGCTGTTTGTAGAGATAGTTATAATAAAAATGTAAATCGAGTGCACCCAACGTTTTTTTTCTACATTAAAGTTAATTTTATTATCAATAATTTTATTCTTATTTTCAAAAAGATCTGAGAAAAATTGCCTTTTTTCTCGTTTATGAATTTCTTTATTTTTATCGTATTTTATGTTTTATTAAAAAGCTTACTCAAAAAATTAAGTTGTATCGAGTTGTGAGACATCCTTTCGCTCTTGATCAAAATCTTTATATTTAAATATTATTTTGTAATTCCTATGGCTACAAAAGCAAGATCTTTATTTTTTGAACTATAAACATTTTTGTTTTAAAATTATTTTTAAATGGTTTTAGTCGCTATAATTTTATTTTTTTAATTATATTGTTTATCATTAGATTCGTTTTAGTAATTGAATCCGCAAACGGAAAAAACATTTAAAAGCCAAAAATTCTAATATCACAAACAATTTAATTTATCTGTATTTAAAAACCAAATCTAATGTAAATTTAATATAAATGACGTGGAAGACAAAATAATTTTAGACATTTTCTTCCAACATCAACCCTTAAAATAAATAATTTTTGGCTCTCCTAACAATTTTGGGTAGGTGAGATTGTTTAGTTATTAAAACCGGCGGATTTTGTTATAAATTCCGGAATACGGTGGATGATTAAAATTAAAAGACTAATTCCGGCAGATTGGTTGAGAGTTGACAACTCCGACAGGTGTTTGGCCAGCTTTGTGCATATTACTCTCTAATTTGGAGAATGTTAGTAAAGTATTCAAATTTGTTTAAAAAAAATCATACGTGAATATATATATTAATGAAGCATCAAGTAATGTAATTATTACTAATTTCTCTATAGAACGTACCACGTGCAGATATCTCTTTATGAAGATTTGTAAGTCTTCCAGATTAGTGAAATCGTAGAGGTGGAGCTGTAAAGAAAAAGATGAACTTATAAATCATTAATTTTATTTATTTTAAAACTAACGAAGCCAAATAATAAAAAGAAATAACTTGTTAAAAAAATTTAAATTTTTTTTTAAAATTCGTTCTCCAGTTTATTTATCAAAATAAAACAAAACTAATGACATGATCATATTTCAATGCGAATGATATTATAGAAAATGCATTGAGCAAATAAGTGTATGATAAGAAACCAAAACTCATCACGAGGGATGAAAGCTATCCAGCTTTCATCCCTCGTGATATTGTTATGAATCGAAACTAAAGGACAGTCTGCGCAGTGGGCGTTCCTTTAAAAGGTAAGATAAGATGCTGGAAAAAAGAATGAAGGAAGAACGAAATGCTGGAAAAAGAAGGTTCGCACGGAGAGCACTTACTGCAGACTAGTATATCAGCAATTATTTGCCCATTATTTTGGAATAGTTCGAGAGTAACGGCCTGGTAGTAGAATCCTTCTTCATTATGACAACGCCTCTGCACACTCGGCCAGATGAATAAACGAATATTTCACAACGTCCGGTGTAGAAATGATGGGTTACAGCTTCGACCCTGCGTTGTGCGGCTTTTGTTTATTTTCAAGAATAAAAGGTAAAACATGCGAAAAACGATTCCCGGGAGCCAAAGGAGTGGTTACTGCTTTCAAAAAGGCGTGGAAAAGACATCCCACGAAGAATGGGTCAAGTGTCTCTCTAAGTGGTTCCGTCGAATAAAACAATGCGTAAGGTGACACAGATACTATTTTGGAAAATTATAAAAAAATGAAAAACTTGTCAGATGGTTTCATCTTTGATATTTTAATAACTTTCATTGTTATCCCTCGTATCAGCACAAATCAGCAGGTACATTAGGCACTCGAAAAAATCTAGGTCCTTCTTTGAAATATACATCAAGTAAATAATATAGGTAAAACTGGAGATTGAGAACTTTCCCTTAATTATTTTTATATACACTAACCAGTATTAGGGTTGTGTTGTCCCTATTCTTATATATATTGTATTTTATACTAAAGTCATTTTATTTTACGAATAAATCTCTATAAATTACGAAATTGTAATAAATCGGGTAAGTTTCGATTTTTTATACTATATAATTATTATTATTGTTATAGAAATTGATAAGTACATTCGATGCAAATTTTACATGTCTACTTTATACTGTTGGAGAGATGGACTATCTTATAAGCGAAGGTCTATAAAAGGTGAAAAGCGAAAGTTTGTTTGTCAGATGAGGGTATGGATAAAAGCATTTGTAAAGTGTTGGAAGTTTCGATGCGGTTAGACCAAATGGCTGCTACGATCCTTATTGTGGCTGTAACGACCAATAGTGTGTTGCAGTTATCAGCAGCGTGCTTCAGTTTACCAGTCGTAGTAAATTTGGTAGGAACACTTTTGAACATCATTAAAAATTTAAAACACCTTCTCGGTAACGCCGTCCTGGTAGTACTGAGTAGAGTGGGGTATGTAGCTGGTATCCTGCGGCAGTGCTACGATGGCTCGCTCGCCAGCGCCGCATCGCCAGATCGCTTCACTTACGGCGCGCCAAAGAGCTTCTTGTTGCCTTTCCGCATCCGGTCTGAGGTAGCTGGTACGGAGACACAGGATATTATAAAGTGGAAAATACTCTATGGTCCATATTTAGGTAGAATAGATGCGTAAACTTAAATTTATATGAAGGACGTACTTACTTTAGAAATGGTACGTACTTTAGAAATATAGCTCGAAAAACTTGTCAGAAAAGAGGTTTCACATCTTTTTTCTATAACTAACTTTGGGCCAAACACTTGATGAAGTTGAATTTTTTGTACTTTTTCACATAATCCGTCTTTTTTAAGTGATGTCTCCAGCGTGTTTTTGATGAAAATCGCAAAAATAATCGATCCTACTTTAATATTTGGATATTGAATATATTTGGTGTTAATTTTGTAGAAATTCATTATTCACAATTAAATGAAACTACGTGATGTAGTATTATTTCTACTTTCTTTAATTTCTTTACCACAACCTTTGCTAATATCCCACCTGAAGATGTTGTAATACAACGAAACCTAGGTCGTGGTAAAGAAATTAAAGAAAGTAGAAATAATACTACATCACGTAGTTTCATTTAATTGTGATTAATATTTGGAATTTATTAACTGTTAGTAATTAACTAGAAGACGGTATGTACACAGAAAGTAGAAAGATGGTTTCCTATGTGATGGTCAGACGTTGTTAATAATCTTACATAGGTATAAACACATTTGGGATTACATTTTTAACATATTAGTACTTTATATGATTTTTTTCATTTAAATACCCTTACGACAGAAAAATTAGCTAACAAAGAAAGTGTAATTTTGTGCATTAAACTGAGTACCTATATTTAAACTGAGTACCTATATTTAAACAATAATTGAAGCGTGTTCCTTTAAAAAAAATCTATTTTCTTTCGTGGAATCGTACCACTGAGCCTTGGAGTTCGTATCTCAAAAGGAAAAATAGAACCCTTATAAGATTACTCAAGTGTCTGTCTGTCTGTCACGGCCGCTTTACTTAGAAACCGATTGACGTGGAAACATGACATTTTGCATAGTAATAAAACATATTAACCCTCACATATCTCCACTAATACTCAAAAATTAAGTACAGTATGTACTCGAAACAATTATCCTTTTAATTCCATGTATCGCAAAGGGTTTGAAAGGCATAAAAATAATAGCCTTAAAAACATTTTTTTTTAATCTTAGGTACTTTTAAAAACGTACCTTTAGAGAAATATTGAAAAATATGCAAAAACATGCCCCTCCCTTAATTTCTAAAACTACTCAATATAAAATTAAAGAAATAGGGTTTTTAGAAGGCCAAACAAAGACTGTAGGAACTATAACGATTAGTTATTTATTTTATATTGTTTATTATTTATTTTCTTTTCTATTATATAAAAACAACATTTGCAATAATGTATTATTCTTTACAACGTATTGTCGACCCATAATTTAGGGTTTTAAAAGAGCAAGAAAAAATTTTATATTTTGAAAAATAATTATTTTTATTCTTTCCTGCTGTAATAATGAAAGTTATGAAAGAATAAAGTCTTGCCAACACTTTGGTTAGAAACGTTGTACAATTTACCGCGAGAATTTTTCTGACGGCCGAAATGTCCGACCCTAAATCGACGAACTGACCAACTGTTCGGAATATGTAAAATACAACTGCTTTTTGGGCTTTCATTATGATGCCCAAGAGGTATTGATTGTGCCAAATATTTTGTGATGTAAAATCTGGCTAAGTTCTTGTCTGGTCAGCTCTTTCCGGCTTAACGCTTCCCTCTACACCAGTATACTCACGCTACTTTACGTGTATGTTAGTGTATCAGCATTGTTTAATATTGGCATCGTTTATATCGATGTACTGCATTAAAATGTCTTAAAACGTTAAAATCGTTTATTAATGTAAAATATGAGTTACGGTGATTGTAAAAGTGATAGTGAAAAAAATTAGATGTTTCACATCTGCCAGGCGTCCCATGACGGCTCACATTTTTGGAACGAAGTTCTTTTACGCAGCGTACAGTAGAGCGAACTGGCAAAAATCGTCACGTAAGGAAAAGCGTTATGCCACCTTTCCCTCTCTTTCTCTCTGTCTCCTTTTCTTTCAATTATATACGGTTGTATTTGTGTGTGTATTCGTAGGAGTATTGTGCGCGGTAAGCTGTATAACATCAATTCTAAACACGTGTAAATATTATTTAAACTTATCTTTTTTTTTATTCTACTGGCTTTCTATTGTAAGTCAATCATCTGCCAGACCATTTCCAATTCGGTATAAATTTATTTGTATTATACATTATTGCTATATCATTTACTAAATATTAAAAATTTATAAATTACCACGTTTAGAGTCGAAAAAGTAATGTAAGGAACTCAGTTCCTGATGGGGGTCCCTTGATTGCACAGTTTTTGAATGAATATTATTGTTTTGATTAAGTATTCTGAATTATAAGAGGTAAATAATAGAAAAATCCTATAAATATATTATAGGATTTATCTAATATTATCCAAATATATCTACTTATTTCTATTAGGCTATGATCGATATAGACTTACCTTTCAGCAGGTCCACGCTCTCGTCCCTCGTTATCCCCGAAAAGCAGCCACTGTAAAATGTGTGCTTGGAGCGCTGCGAGCAGCGATCGTGCTGCGTTGCGCGCTGCCGCCAGACCATAGGCGAGCGGCGAGCAAGGTGCACGCACCACTAGCGCAGTGCGTGTCCACTCGCCGCGCGCTCCGCATGATGCGGTACCGAATGCTATTTGGCGGAGTTCCTGAAATTATTCAAGTGTAGCTTAAGAAAAACGAGATTTTGAAACATCTAATGGCGCTTTTGGATGGGAGTTAAAATGTTCTGATGGCAAGATGCGACCTTTCCATTCGGCCAGATTCGTGTAAAAAATGTATATGTTTCACATCTGCCAAGCGTCCCGTGACAGATCCATTTTTTTTGCATAGATCTTTCCGCATTCATATTTACAAGTATTATAAATCGTATATTTAATACACAACTAGTTTTTACCCGCTGCTTCGCTTGCGTGTTTATAATTACGAACTTAAATGGAGAAATTAGAACATTCAGCGCAATCGCGAATGATAGGGAATTAAATACTAATTTTTATTGTTATGACCTTATAATAAAAAAAAAGATATTTGTAATTGAAATATTTCACTCTAAATTAGGAATTAAATAGAGTAACTGTTGTTCTATCACATTGCGTTTCAAAAAATCACGTCTATCCGTTGCTCTTTTGCAATATTGCGTTATTTTTAAATTGGGCTACTTTTTTAATTTCAAATAAGAATTTTCTCAAAGAAATGTGATTTCCTAGGATAAAAGCCTATTTAATTTCTCGGTCCGAAACATATCTCTATGCAAGAAATCACGATGATCCGTAGCTCAGTTGCGACGTGACAGAAGGGCAAATAAACATACTATCAAATTTATCATATTAGCTAGAATTAGGATTAGTTGATACTTACCATAGCCAGTTCCATAGTAATGGGCGTGCCTCCCACAACCGCCACGCGAGACCCCGGTACTAGCTTAGCCTGCCTCGGGTACAGTACTCGTTCTGAAAAAATTTTAAAACCGGTCGATGGCAAATTAAAACCTAAAATAACTCACATTGATTTTGATTTATGGATAAATATTGAATCTGTATTAAAATATGAATATTTTATTTTTAAAATATTTCTTTAGCTGCATATTTGGTGACAATACTATTTGCCTAATTATTTTTATCATAAATTGAAAACTTTAATTCGTCGTAAAAATATAGTTTCATAATTTTGCACATTTACATTTTATTATTGTTTAGCTAAAATTTAGGCGTTTACTGATCTCAACGACTGCGTTTCATTTGAGTTTTTTGACAGCACGACAAATATTCTAACATGATCACGCATGTTGAATACGTTAGTATGATTTTACTAATAATTATAGAAGTTAAAACAAAGATACGGAAAGGAAAATAAGATAAAATATAGTGGATGTGAAAATTCAAGTTTAGTAAAAATATGTGATTAAAATTATGTAATAACAGAGGTATAATGAAAAAGTAAAGTTTCATCCAATATTTATGAAACAATGTTTCACCGAGTAACTTTTTTCTTGTCGTTGTTGAAATTTCTAAGCTCATCCAGAAAGAATAAGCTTTCTTGAAATTATTGTTTTGTCTTCTTCAACTTAATATAAAATTCTTTGTCAAATTATTTACACAAAAATTGTTTTTCTTAAATTCCATATTGGGGAATCGTTTGAAAGAGCTAGTTAGAAGAGTTTAAATTTAGTTTTTTCTATGCTCTTTAGATTTACTTCTAAAAACCGTGTTTTTTATAATTTTAGGTTCAGCGGCTTCGGAAAGAAGGAACTGCCGAATATATATTTTTTGGAAATTTTTAGAGATATTGGTATTGAAAAACATGTGAAAACGTTTTCCCCCGCCTCCTTATTAGTTAGATAACCAGTTACATAGACGTATTCACGTACAACACAGCGCCGGGTCCATGATACAGCCACACATCATATTGCATAATGTATCTTTCACAGGAGTAAAACCATGGTGCATATTTAAAAATTGTAAGATATAGGATATTCGCTACAGTCTTGTGATCTTCCAGTCAGATTATATCAAACCTGTTTTTTTAAGATTTTTGATTTAGAAGAATGAAACTTCTAAGTGGGTGATGGGGGATGGGGTGTGGGGCGGGAATGTTCTCTTTCATATTTGTTAGAATATGTTTTTAGATATGCAAAATTATGAACAAAAAAATGAAATGTTTTTGTATTCCTCATAATAAGCTCTTTCAAATGATATCCCATATGATGTATGAAGATATAAAAATTGAGTACTTTGTTTATTATATGAGTATTTTTAAAAAGTGTAATATGTGGGTTAAGATGTATTACTATGCCAAACTAAAAATTTTTACTTCCCATATTTTCTAAGAAAATTTATTGTGATAGGCGGACAGACGGACACGTAAGTGATTTTATAATGATAAGTAATCTTATCCTGTAAGTGATCTTTTTCCTTTTGAAGTACGAGCCTTAAAAATATAACTTTCAGCCAAAAATATTCCGGGAATGTGACGTCACAAACAAAGAAGCAGTTTATATGGACTAACAATATGCACTAATTGGTCTACATTTTGTGTTGAAAATAAGATTTAAATAAAAGTTTTAAATCAAACCAGCTTATCCCACTACAATTACAATTACAATTCACATTTGCAACGATTTTTCAACTAATTTGCATTTTATGAAACAACAATTCTTGCGAGGCGGAAGTCTTATATGAAGTATTTGCACTGTAGGGAAGGCTCCTTTGCAAGTCCTCTATGAGTTTGTTACGTAAAAGTAGAATGATGGAGCACTTCCAAAGCAAAATTGTTTTAAAATTTGTTTTATACATGGCAAGTAATAAGTATATACTATACTTTGCTCACAGTAAAGTTGACTACAAAGTTGCATGAACACGCTGAGAACTTAGTTGATGAGATTATTCAAGAAATAAGGCATAGTGCGCTGGTGTGATGGTGAGAGAGCGCACCTTCATTGGTGCCTTTCATATACTTTTTGTAATATACTGGTGTACGTCGAGAACGATAGATAAGGATGTTGTTACATCCAAAAATCTGTACATAAATAAAATTCTCTAGATAGAAAACTTTTAGGGGGATGAGTGCTAAGTGATAGAGCGCATTAAGATAATTTTTGAAATTGTTGCCTGTGTATTTGTTTGTGCACATATCATTTAAAATTTGCTCATCTAAGTTGGATGTTGTTTTTAAAAAAAATATAGGGATTAATTTTCATTAATATTTAGCTTAGTTTAGTATTTTATTGCGAGCGATTTACTCAATCAGAAAATATCCGAATTTCTCCAAAAAATCATTTATGTTGCATTAGTTAACAATAATAAAGTATTAATTGGCGAAATATATACATATATATATATATATATATATATATATATACATACATTCATACATTTTTATATATAAAAATCTCGTGTGACGATGTTCGTTCACGCTAATTTCCGAAACTACTTAACAAATTTTAATGAAATTTTGCAAATATATGTAATTTGCACCAAGTTGAGGAATAGGATAGTTTTTATCCCGATCAATGACTTCAATATTTTTTATGGCAAACTAATTGTTTTTATAGGACAAAGCGTTGTAATCATTTATAAGTTCCATAAGTTTCTAACAGACACCACACTTAAATACCTTTTGTTTTATTGGTTGGGTAAGTATTCAATAGATGACGCCTGGTTTTGAATTCAAACGTTTCTTTGGTACTACAATTTATTTCACGTTACACGTGCTTCACAAATATACATAAATATATTTATTTAATAAAACGTTACATTAAATTTAAAAACGTGTAAGTATTAAAACATTCCGCATTCCGTGCACGAGAACGATAGATATAGCAACCAACCGCGCATTAACACATGCATTATTTGTTCGTCTTGTGTTCGAATATACACCAGACAACAATTATTTTGCGCATTCTAAAATTGCCATCGGCGCAATGGACAAAGTATGTCAACATTATCAGGCGTTAAAATTCCGCAATTAAGCACCCGGCATCTATTGTGCATCAGGAAAAGTTTTATCGTCATCTCTTACCTCACTTCGCCGGAACCTTTACAATCACTTTTTGCTGGCGAATCAGATGATTCGAAATCATTTTTGCGCAAGATACGCAAATTAAACTCTCGAATTTCACACATCCGACGGACATAACTTTGAAACTACATTCAAAATACAAGGCCAGGTGTACTGTAAAATTGGGTCGTTGATGCCGATGCCTGATGATGTCCGGAAGTATATATATATATATATATATATATATATATATATATATACATATACATATATATACATATACATACAAATACATAATGATAATTTTGAGCGTCATATCGATCCAAGAGGATCAGTCGGATTTGGAATTTGGTTTATTTACGTCAATTGATTCGCGAAACATTAAACACACGATAACTTTTTTTAACGAAATCAAAAGTCGACTATTCGTTTTCAATATTTTATCGTATTTGTTTGTTTTACTGTCATAATAGTATCACAATTGTTTATTTTGTAAAAATTTAGTGAATAGTGTTTAAAATAAAGTTTATTGAATAATTCGGAAAGCATGGTATTGTTTCCAATCAAATTTCTTGATTGAAGTGATTTTCTTAAAGAAGGAGTAAGTATGAGAGAACAACAGTGGGCGTGGTTATGATTGGAATTAATTTTGAATGAAATGATGACAATTAATAATTTTTTTTTCAAAATGTTACACGTATTGAATATATTTGGCGTTAATTTTGTAGAAATTCATTATTCACAATTAAATGAAACTACGTGATATAGTATTACTTTGCTACGTGATGTAGTATTATATCTTTGTCGTAATCGTCAACCCAAAGATGTTGTAATACAATGAAACCTAGGTCGTGGTAAAGAACTTAAAGAAAGTATAAATAACACTAGCTCAAATAATACTATATCACGTAGTTTCATTTAATTATGGAAATGTAACACGTTATATAATATATAATAACACGTGTAACACGTTATATAATATATAATATACAAAAGTTTACACGCAATAAGCTCGAAAATAATATTTATGTTTTTATTTTCGTGTCAAACTTGTCTTAAATATGTCACCTCATATACGAAACCTTTTTGTAGTTACTTAGTTTCCGTGTCTCTGTTTTTCGTGTAGAACCTTTTGTGCTATTTAGCGAAAGCTTAAGTAATTTGAAATATTAAGTTATTATGCCCCCTTCTCTTACTTTTACTCTCAGAATATATGGAAGTTAGGGAAAAGAATTGAAACAAAATCTTTGATATTTATTTCTCCACCAGTTATATGGGTGTCAAATAAAAATTAAACTAAAAATTTTAAAAATACACAAGTACCCAGTCTCGTTTTTGTATAAAAATATCAACAAACTGGTTCTATAAATATATTACTGAATTGTTGGAGAGAATATTTCAAAAATCATGTTTTAAGGTTTAGAAAAAGCTAAAATTATTTGACTATTACGGTTAATCAGAATGTTAAAGAAGAATGAGAAGCAACTGAAGACTTTTTGTAGTAAAACCTAGGATGTTAATAAAGACTTTAAATGTACTGATAACAAAAGATGGGGTTTGTTTCGCTGAATCATTACTTTTGTAACTGGTATTTTTTTATTCTCTCGTAATAGAAGGGTCCAACTGAATTTATTATCTATGCATTCGACCGTTGACACAGTTACAATTTAATACAAAATTAATTAATTTCGTATTATATCATAAATATTATAATAATGATATAATACGAGATTATAAGTCAGATGATGTATAAGTCAGATACAAAGGAAGAACGTCTAGAATAGTGCAATAGAATAAATAACAGTCGTCTTTTGCAGCATGCCACCGAGTGTCTGGTTTTCCGCAATAATTTGTTTCATAACACCAATGAAGGACCTGCACTAGGTAGCAATTGTTAATCAATACAAAGAGCCTGTTATTTATCCGATTCTGATTCAATTAGCTTTTTAGTTTTTGTAGAAAATAAATTTCAACTTTTTCGGATTTGCCCATGAGCGAAACTTATCCTTTCTTTGTTTTACTGAGCACTGCCCAACAAAAAAAGGCTGTAGTGAATCGAATGGTCCATTCAAATATTACAAACCTTCGAAGGTATAAGCACGTGCTTTATGCATATCCACTAACATTCCCTTTGGTAATATCCCTCTTCCCTTACTTTTGTATAAGCCTTTTTTGAGGCTAACGTAATATTTTAATTTTTTGATGAAGTAAAGAAAAATAAATGGCCAAAATGAATATTTAGGGAGGGTCCCTGTAAATATGAAGTGGAGTTGAAAAATATCCTAGAGCTGAAGAAATTGTTGAAAAGGTTTGTTTAAGGCAAGCATAAAACTGTTTCTTTATTTTTTTTACTGAAAATTTGATGGGCCATCAAAATTGTAATTTTTTTATTCAGTCTCTTACTAAATCCATCTCACAAACACTACTACGTAAGCAGCTGTAATTCGGCTCTTATATTTCTCATATACTGAATTTAAACAACAAATGTTATAAATAGCTTAATACATAGTAAAGAATAAATTTTACTATTATAATTTACTATAAAAAATACATGGAATTTAGAGCAATAAATTTAATTAGAAAAGAAATGAAAAGTGCGTCGTTAATAACATTAATTCATTTGGATATTTTCTTTTTAATATAAGCTATTGAAACGGTGCATTTATTGCTAAAAACAAAATTTGAACAACTCACCCACCTCAGTTGTTTAAATTTCTTTTTACAAAGGACGTTGTAGCTAGTATGGCTTTTATTTAAAAACGGAAATAAAGGATAACTAGTGAAAAGTATTTAAAAAAAAAACAGATAATTATTTAAATCCACATATAGGGAGGAAAGAGACAAATGGCGAAATACGAAGGAAATAGGAAACGCACAAATATTCCATTGTTGACGGCATCCAATGAAATCCGTAACTTTGCATCTTACACAGAAAATAAATATTCATAAAAGAATGACCACTGTTTGGAACGTAGAGTGCGTATAGGTTCTCTGAACGTGAATCTAAATCATGGGTAGATAATTTTAGCCATTTATTTTTCATGGGTAGATAAGTTCATGAATTTTGGATCGAGGTAAAAAGGTCTGTGCGAATCGTTAAAGACTGAATATTACAGACTAGTCAAAGAAAATGGAGATAGTGTCGATCACGGACCACCATAAAAGGATAAGTCGGCCTCTATTGTTATCTGGTTGACCTAGTGTTCGACATATTTTTTCACATATTAATGTGCATTATTACTATGCCAAATTCCAAGTTTCCACGCCAAGAGGTTTTTGTGAAATTGAATACGCTTCAAAAGTTTCATAAAAATTTCCTTTTGGGATCGCCAAAAATTAGATAAGTATACTATATATTTATCTATTTAATAAAAAAATATTATTTTGGTATAGTGACAATAGATAAACGTTCCCCAAATTGTCTGTCCGCTTTGTAAATCTTATCTAAAAAAACTTCTTATATATAATGTTTATCCTATTATAAAAATCAGATTGCAAAAAATCAAGTCATTCCCAAGTTTTAATGTACCTAACGTTTAGTAATCGGTTTCACAAACGCACGAAGGGTATTCTAAAAATACTTTTCCCAAAAATTCAAAAACATTTGTAATATCAATTATAATATTAGCAATTAATGAACTACAAAGCTACACTCCAGAAAAAAATAAACAGTTTATCGATAAAGTTTATCGTATATCGATAAACTGATAAATCTAAAAAAGGAATAAGTTCCACATTTTACTGGAAACCTCGGTGTAATTCCGACCTACACTCTATTGAGTTTATCGCGAACTTATTTCCAACGATGAAACTCGATTGCATGCCGGCGGCGGCGAGTTTATTGGATTGCCGTTTGTCGAGTAATTTTGAGCGCTTATTAGTTTAAAGCGGTTAATTTTGAGTCACGAACAAGAGCAATAACGTTTTTTCATGGTCACTCAATATACACGGTCGTATGGATGACATATATTAAGAAATCTACTAGTTAGGCAAACAAATGCCGGCTGTAATGTAAATTTAAGACGAAACTAGTGATTGCCATTAAAATTAGTTTTTGGCAGTATTCGAATTTTACTTCCATCTTTTTGTATTCGAAGGATAAGGTTTTTAGTTTGTATTCTCAGCTTTTCCCGCAGTTTTAATACGCGTGCTTTAATTGGACAACGAAACGCAAACAGTCGTTTCCAAAAGTGACCGTTAATTCGACAATTAGCATTAAAATATACGTCATAGGATGGAAATATTCTGCTGAAATTTTTCTACATGGCAATACTCGCCATAACATTAACACAGATAAATATATTTTCAATTAGTCGTAATAAAGTTAATGACGGTTAATTGTTTGCCATTAACGTAATTTTTCCCATAACCACGTACAATAGAGGAGAAAATACTTAATTGACATTAATAAATTCACTTATTCAAAGGGAATAATGAGGCAATAAGACAAGAAAGAATGAAAATAAAAGACGAAGTTTCATTGTAAAAAAAAGACCGTAGTCCACAATGGTCTTAATTATGCAAAGGAATCTCAGTTACGCCGTACAAAAGGGAGAATATTTTAACAGAATTTCCTTTTTATTGTGACTCTTGGCTCTTGAAGGTCAGATATTTAACGAAATTAACTTTCTGATTTTTCGAATAAATAGTGGTGGAATAAAATAAAGCTGAATATTTTTTGCAGTATTTAGGAGTAATAGTGAATTGTAAGGAGTTATAAGTGACCAAATGATTTTAAATAATTCGGTATATTATAGTAATAAAACTTTATAACTAACTAGGTTACTCAGGTTTTTTAATAAACCTGCACTACACTATTCGCGAAGGTGATCGAAGTTAAGCGATAAAAGCTAATAGATAATAAGCGAAAGGCTTTCGCGAAGTTACATGAAGAGTCTCACTACACTACTCATCGTACTTCAATTTGCAGATTGACGTCGTATTCTTTACACGTGGGTGCGTGCAGGCGACCCACGGCTACTGAACACCTCGCCAGGTTGCACGAGTGTGTAGTCACTTACTTCGTCGAGGTAACTTCGCGAGTAGTGTATAGGATGTAATGTTTTTCTAGCTTCACTTTACCATGAAGCTACGCACGTAAACAGATCTAGCAAGTCTATTTATCCCATTTCTAATTATTGTATCAATTTAAAACTTTAGAAATTTATTTATTTCTGATGAAAATACAATAATATAGTACCATCCAGCTTATAACGATTGAGGAAGAAGGTGATCGCGGAAACTTCATAATGATTAAAAGTAAACACATTACCAAAAGTTTGGGTTCGTTTGAATTTTCTTAATGGGTCCTTTGGCTACAAAAGCGTATTTTTTAGTTTCTTACAACTATAAATGTTGTTTATTGTTTATAGGGCTGATATCTTTTAGTTTATATGTTGATACTAATTGAATATGTGTTGACCAAGTTTTGCGGCTTTTTAGCGATGATTATGTACTTTAAATTGTTGACGTCTTATTTTGTGGTTATGTTTCTTTTACTGGTAATTTTTTTTATCTTGACCCGAGATAAAATGATAAATGTTTTTTTATGTTTAATGTGTTTTATGACCATATTGGGGATGTTTGTAATATGTTCAACTTTGAATTATGCGATAGAAAAATTAAAACCCATTTTTGATTATGGATGTAAGAGAAAAATAAATAACAAGAACTCGATAGCAGCATTTTACAATAATTTGTCTTTTAATTTTTAAAATCTAGAAGAGAGATTTATAACCTTTGTTGCGTTGAGCCTCTCCTTTTAATTTTTTAAATAATAAATTCGTGACATTTATTTTTTTATTACAAGCGTAATCAAATAAATGAAGACTTTAGTGTTCATTCCTAAAAATAATGAATTATAATTAAATGATAAAATTCTATTAGTGCGATGTTCACCGAATGAAGTATGGAGTGGATTTAAGAAGTCATATGGTTTTTTCTTTAGAATGTCCGAACACATTGGGTCCCCCTTAAGATCTCTTTATGCCGCCCTAGGTAGACGTGCTCTACGAGTTGGGAAATCCTGATCTAGAATATTTAATAAAAAAAATATTTTTAGTTATAAAATTGTAGTATATATGTCTCATATGATCGAATATTTTTAAAGTGAAACTTTTATTGTATCGCCTCAGAATATTTCGTTTACCTATCGCATGTCGCATTACAGTCGGCCGCGGAGTGGGGGTAAAGAAACCAATATGGCGGTACCTATAGCTCTCATCAGCTGTGCAGCGTTGGTATGGTACTACGATCGATGCAGTTTTTATCAGACACATTGAAAAAATAGAATGCATGTCAATGTTTACTTATTTTAGTTACCACAAAATATTATTTACATTTATAAACTGTGAGACTCAAAGCGAAGATGAAGTTAGTGATCAAATAATCGAAATTTAAAATAATTCAATGATTTATATAAATATTGATCTACGTTTTTAATATGTATATATATATATATCATACCGAACATTGTATTTATTTATGTATTCTGTACTTTAGTACGCAGAGTAAAATAAGCATTCATAGTTATATATCTTGTCTACTATTATCATTTCCTTTTTCACGTCTTAAGTTAATATTACTTTTAAAATCCTAAATCAAGTAGCTTTCGAAAAATTCTCAATTAAATGCCTACAATCTGAAAAAAAGTTTCACTTTCATCGTGGTTTCCTAAAACCACACAACTTGTTTTGTAATGTGTTGAAATTTTTTTTTGTCATGAAGGATAATGTTCAAAAATTGTCAGCGCATTGGTTTAACTTGTTATTTACTGATTTTTTAAATTACAGCACATACATATAGCTACAGACGGGCTATATGTAACTTTTTAAAATTTTACCTCTTTTCATTTTAGATTATAGTCTCAGATACATAGATAGGGATTATTTTGAAATTATTTGATGTCTTATTATTTAGAAATGAACAATGTAGATATGTTTTTAGGAATATGATATTGGCAAGTTTAAAAAACAGAAAGGAAGGTTTAGAAAGAGATATTCTTTTGTAAACTTCTATTTAATTATTTGTATCATCTACGACAACAAAAAATATTTTCCAAACCATTACTTTATGTTTGGTGTCACGTAAAGTTTTAGAAATCAGAATTTAAACAGAAAAATACACTTTTGTAAACTTGTATTTTTTACGCGGTTTAAATATTTAGAAATTAATTTGGAAGTAGGAAAAGCACCTTTAAACTTTTTAAATTTTTTTTTGAGATCAACGGTTTCGATGAATGAGAGTGTTAATATAATGTTGTTTTTGAACTGTGGTGTAATTTTCTTCTATTACTAATGGTGTACTTTTTAACAATATGTTTTTGATTAATGTATTGATGCAGAACCCCATGACGGACGAGTTTGATTTAGACTTAAACTTTTTCTTTTAAAAAATTTTCTTCTTCAACCGTAAGAATTATATTTTTACACTTGGCAAATAGTCAGTATCTATAAATACTAGTTTTAGCATGCTAGTTTTTAAAGATAATATATATTGAATAGTGACAGCAGAAAAAAATGAAAATCTGAAATCTAAATGAACTATATTTAAACTAAATGAAATCTAAAATCAACAATTATTACCAGGATCCAGACACAAGATTTCTTCTTCCAAATAAGTTTTGAGTAAGTTACCTCTCGCCATTTTCACTATAATACCTTTTTAAATTCAATTTAATTAAATTATTGTAATTGACAGTTACTTAATTGCTTTAATATTCAAAATATTTTAATTGTTAAGGATTACGGTTAATAAATGATGTACTACATTAATTTGTAGTAATAACAAATTTATTTTAAATTTAAAGATTTATTTTTATCAGTCCCAAAAAATTATTGTGTATGTACGTTTATTATGAGTTTATCCAGATGCAATCGGCATATACGACAAGCATAAACAAATTAAATCTGAATAATAAAATGTTTGATATTTTTTTCAATGAGACGGTTATTCATGCATATGTGTTTCATTGTGTTTAGTAGCATTTGAAAGTACTATTTTTCAGATATGGCTGAAAAGCAAAATTAACATAACTGTATTTTTATTCCAAAAGTCCTAAAAGCTTCGGATGACTTTCATATGACTGTAATATGAATGCGAGTTGCAAATTAATAAATTAATAACGACATTCAAAAATTTAAGAATGAAAGAAAAAGGAATATTTTCACTCGGGAAATGAAATATAGTTCAGTTTTCAACATGTCAATAAAACTATCTTATATATGTATCTTCTGGATGTACGAAAAAGTAGAAGTAAAATGTGTGTGGCTACGTCTAAGTTAGTGAAAATAGCCTTCTTTTCAGATAGCAAACCACACTCTTCGATAGCTAACCACTATCTACAGAAAAGTGTCACCAAAATCGGCTAGGGATTGCGACCTGTAGCGTGTCTTCAAGCGACGTACAAACGTACAGACGTATATATGTATAGAAATACATATCATTTTTCAAAGACAAATTTAGATTATAATGAATACTTTCAAAAATTAAAAAAATAGCACCAATTTCTGGTGGAAAATCTTATTTTTTTGGAAAGCTTTATCAAAAGATGATTACTTGTAAAATTACCCGAGTTATAATTACTTCACACTTCTACAATTTATAAATATAGAAAAAGGAATCATGGAAATATAGAAATTATTTACTGATTAGACAGGCGATATATACTATTATATCGCCTGTCTAATCAGTCCAGACATAAAATTGGCATAAGAAATATTAATGTACAATAATTATATGAACAATAAATTAATATCTAGGACGATATACAGTGTAATTTAACTGGTGTCACAAACGCTTTCGGTTTGTAGAGCGGGGGCTGACAAATAATGAATGAAAAGTTACTTTCTAAAAGGATAGGACGATTTAGAGTTAGACGCAACTGACACGTATGACTTTCCGACGACAAAAAAGTTGTCGTCTGCAAATTAGTATGGAAAACTGTTGTAGGAACCAATGATAGTACGTCGTACGTACGTGCGATACACTGTCGTCGATACAAATTTACAGATGACGACTTTTTGTCGTCGAAAAGTCGTTGCAAACTCGTACGTATGTGTTGCGCCTTGTATTAGGTGCGGAGATCGTATATACGTTATCTTCTACTTTGTTTGGAGGTAATATTGTGTTAAACAAATATAAATGTTTTTCTTGTAAAAAGCAATGCATTTATCGAAAAAGGTTTTTAAAAAACGAAATTAAAATGTTGATCTGTGTTTTTTTTATAATATTTTATGTCAAAATTGAGAAATGGGAATATTTATATTTCAATAATAAATAACAAAATCGCTAAGTTGTGAAATAAATTTACGGAGCACACAATTTAATACATATTAACCGTACAGCTGTATTATAGTGTTTGCATTTTAGAATTTAATAAAACCGGCTAGAACAAAATAAAGAATATTTTGATCTAGATTCATAATTTTAATTTTTCTTAAAGATTATTTTAACTGGCTGTTTAGACACCATTATTAATGTCATAATTGATTAAAACATATTACTTTTTTACATTAAGTACAATGGAAATGTTAATAGAATATTATAAAGATGACGTGAAAGGAAAACATATTTTTTATACATTTATGAAAGCTATTTCTAAAGCTATTTTTATGGTTATTTTTAAATCTCAAACAATTTGTATGTTAATTTTATAAAAAATTTATTATGAAGTAGACAATTTTAAAAACTTAAATAAATCTAGTCGATTCACTATTAATCTATAGCTTTTTAGTTGTAAATAGTTTTTCAAAAAATTGTTGTTTAAAAATGATTTAAAGTCCACCAGAATTTCAGACCAACGAGCTACTATCTTCAGTACTAACTGCTCCCAAACTCGATCGCCTCGTTCAGCCAATCTCGATCGTGCCAGATGATGGACAGCTGAGATTGCCTTCCGAGACACTACCCGCTATGTGCCGAATAGGGGTGTGTATATAGGAAGTAATTAATCCTTTATGTCTGAGGGCTTTAGATATATTAGTTATGTAGAGTTGTATTTATTTATAGTCAAACTGAATATTTTTAGGACACCATATTTCAATGTGTTTATTTGTATAGTGAAGTCCTCATTAGAATATGTATGATAGGTATAGTGAAAGTTTATTTTCTATTTTCAAAGTTTTCCACGTCACTATTCTACAAGTGACGTGGAAAATTTTGAAAACGCTTTTCTGATCTATTTCTATGCCTTATATATAATATCTATCCCTTATGTATAATATCGTGTAACATATTTAGGAGTCAGTAATAAAAAAAACCTATCAAGTACGAGTAGAGCTCGTCACAGCGAGGGTAAAGTGTTCACTTATGGGGTCACCTTCACAATCCCATAAATATATAAGGGTTCACATTTCTATTAAACTGTTTGTTAATATTAACACCGTTTTTTACTATTATGTATTATATTTTTAATATTGTTTTTGACTATTTGCAAACATTATAGATCAATATACTGCCCAGTATATCTTTCAAAGGCGTATACTTAACTAAAAAGTATCTATTTAGACTTGTCTCTATAGTTTTTTGGTCAACTGTAGGTAAATTTATTTAGACGGTTGAGGAAGGGATATTATGGGGCGGTGTGGAACATTTTTTGTATTTATTTTCAACCCCAGATCTAGAAGATCTTACACAGAGTTTAAAAAAAACAGCTTTTGAATCCTAACAGACTTTTCAGGTTATAACTTATATGACGCGTGAAATTGTAGCTCACTTCCTTTGGCCCCTCAAAATTTTTCGCATAAATATTTACGAGGGTTGAGATAAATGAGTAACGTGGCCTGAGCGATTTCGTGGGTGGATCTGATCAAGGTTCCGTATTTTTCGTAGGTACGGAACCCAAAAATAAACAAAAATTTATACATGTAAAATCCAAAAAAAAAAATTTCATTCTTAAAATATGGATCAATTTATTAAATTCCTTTGAAGTTCCTATTGTGTTATTTATTACTATGTCATAACAATAATCTCTATAAACGGTTTAATCTAAATTCTATATGTGTATTTAATTTGTTTACCATTATTGACTTAATTATATATCTTGTTTATATATTTATTTAAAAATGCACTTGAATAGACAAATCGAACAGTGAGAGCATTGTGTTTCACTAGTGAACATACTTTAAAATCGTAAAAAACTGAGTATGTATGATGAATATTCTTAAGCAAAACTAGTTTACTTACTAAATATACGCTACTAAGCCTAAAACAACAGTATTTACAATTTTTATGCGTTTGCCGGTTTGTCTGTTTTTCTCTTTATCTATACGTATCTTGGTTGTGCATGCTAATGTAGTATAAAAAATTAATTATAATTATGTTATAATTAATAATAAATAAACAATTAGCAACGGCTGAACCGATTTGGATGCGGTTTGGATGGGGTATTTACAAAAGTTTAATTGAAATTTGTAGTTTATTCTAATCGGTTCACAGATAAAAAAGATACGTCAATCTTTATTTTATTTTCGTTATATACGATAATATCAGAATCGGCCGATTTGGCTGCTAACGACATTTATTAGCGTTTTTAGTAAACTTTATGCTCATAGAGTTCTGAGAGAGAAAAACAATAAAACACAAAAAAAAATCCTAATAACTTCTCTCACTCCGAATTCCACGTGAACGAAGTCGCGGGCACAGCTAGTGAAATAATAAAGTACTGAAAGAATTTTCTTGCGATACTGCATTTCTTCTGGAACGAAGCAAGGTTGAAATTCTTGTTAATGTCAATTAAGGCTATTGTGAATATTAAAGTTAATGAAATATCTGATAAAGATTTTATAATTTTTTTACATACGATGAAAAATTTACGAACTTTCCGTTTCCGTTGTTGCGAACTTTCCGCGCAAGGCGTGTACTTAAATTCTTTCTAGTCTACACATTGAATGTGGTTGCTGTATTTAGAGTAAATTCATTTACGTATATGTAGCTGCTCGAGATATGCGGTAAAAATATGAATATTAGCTATATGACAAGAAAGGAGAGGTTTAGGTAAAATGAAAATTTTCCTGTCACCAATGAGAAGTTATCGGCCTATTCTGTTGTGTTCTGGGCTGTAGATTCTATTTGTAGTAGTCTGTGGATGGTGATATTTTATACCTATGAGCAACCCAAGCAGTATTATGTGTTGATTATTACTCCAAACATCCAAAACCTTTGTCGAGTTGGTTATTATTTTGTGATATGTGCATAAGGAAAGGACAAATTAACACAATGGCGGGAAAATGTTTTACACATAATGGACGACACTCAAACGTAGTATGAAAATATTAAAATACTCAGCGTTGAAGATGTGAAGAACGCATTGAATATTTAACTAGATGTCATTTTGTGCCAGTACATGTGGAATGTCGCCGAAAGTATATAAACAAAAACAGTATCGAAGTACACAAAAAGTGTCCCATCAAACGGACCGCAAATGAATCGCAATTCTTTTTGCTTTCTACTCGAACTTGCTCCGTTACAAAAGAAATGTGCTTATTATGTGCCGAGCCAGGAGGGCACGAGAAAAAGAAAGAAAAAATGTAAATCCTTAATATAATTAGACAAAAGTTTTGATGCAAATTGTGGATGCAGAGAAATCGGATTACCTCGCTCCATTAATTATGACAATTACCTCGCTCCATTAATTATCACAAGGATAGGGCTGCCCGCCATGGGCATTCTTCAAACTTTGGCTAATGATTCTTGCAATATTTAAAATATGATGACGTTAATTTCATTGATGCATTAATTGCAAGTAAAGGTGAAGATCATATAATGATGGTGAACAAATCGGAGAGCATATCGAACGAGGCCTTATTTCGAAGGTGGTGCGGAAACGGATGCAGTAGCTATACGTTATTGCTATATATATTGCAAACTATTCTTTGGGCGTAAAAACTGAATGCGATCTGGTGGAAATTGTTTGAAATTAATTTTTCCGACATCCCGTAACTTGCTTTCAAGCTAAAGAAAGATTTGTAAAAAAGTGACTTCTTCGACCTTTCACCTTTGGCATTTTTAATGTTGATATGATTAAGATTGATATTTTTGATACGTCGTTTAAAAAAAACAAGAAAAGCACGTAGAGCAAAAAAATTTGGCCTATATTCATGCTAAGATAATAATAACATAACTATATTCATGTCTAAACTGATTATTCAGCTTTTTATGTTTCTTGTATTGTGGTTACTATTTTTTATAATGCTGTAGACACACGAAAGGATAAAATCGAAGCACTTAATTAATTTTCTTAACTTGCTTAAGAGTGTATTTATTCCTTTTTCTGCCTTTTTTTTCAATAAGATGATTTTTAAATAACAACAGACACATAAGTTTAGTTATAAAATTGCTTCATTATTTTAACAAAATTATTCTTTTTTAATGTCTAATTTTATTTAAAATAAACAAGAAATTGTTGGGCATACATGATTAGTTATTCCCTTTTCATTTTATTTAGCTACACATATTCTAGTTAATTTTTGTTACTGATTTAGATCTTAATTTCGTATTTAAAAGTAAAAATTAACAATCTTAAAAAGTTAACAAATTTGTTTAGTATATATAATCGTGAATTAATTAATTTTTAGGCTTCTTTTAAAATATAATTTACATATTCACAAATCATAGTTCACAAGACCTTACATACATAAATCTGATACATTCGTTTTCATGTCTAATGCAATTTAACGTAACTTTGCGAATTATCGAATTAATATTTAACATCTAGCCTTACTAGCAAAACTCAGCGAAGTCGAATTTAATCAAATAATTAATAATGAAACATATAGCATAATCACTTAACGTGTGATTAATTAAAACACAATAAGCTAATTAACTGTGGCTTAACAATAATTTAATCACACGCCGGGACAATGAACCCTCGCTAATCAGGATCGCGTATTGTTAGCGAACGAATTAATTGCGCTTCTTTAATTAAATCTGTTTAGTATTCGGATGAATGGAGTCGGCTTGGAGGGTGACGGTTTGTGCGGGGTTTGCGTCGTATAAATGGTTTTGGGTTAATTATCGGAACGAGTGAAACGTTTCTTTGTTTTGAGAACATGACGATTCAGCTTACGTGTTTGGTTAAGTAAAAATTCTTGATGTAGAAAAAATAATTATAGCTTAATTCCATTATTCAACTTTATCGAAGCTTATAAAGTTAAATAGACCGACGGCGTGCTTATTTCTCAAAGAGAAATTATTTACAATCAACCGGAATAAGAGAGAAGTATTTTTTAGTTATAGATTGTAATGATTGATACAGACTAAATCAATAAAGAAAAATGGCCAAGTGCATGTCGCACTAGAGCAATTAGTGTTCCGTACGATTGGTTGTTTTCAAAAATATATCGCAGTTAATGTTAATTTCATAATTTTAGTTTTTATTTATACTTTACCCCCAATGTTCCTGTATTTTTTCACATTTTTTTTGTGATACTTTCGTAGATGGGATGGATTTGGCAATTTTTGAGCGCTTTTGAAAAAAAGTGTTAAAAAATTATAGAAAAAATGTTGATTTTGTGCTTTAGGAAGCTTTTAATCGATATCCCTATTCATGGTCTAGAAATGATCTTTCAAATTTCCATTTTACCCTTCTTAATCAACCCCTGAAATCAAAATTTAACTGTGTTTACTTCATATCTTTAATTTAACAACTGCTTCTTTCCAAACTTTAACTTAATGCATCAAATAGACTCTAAGAAAAATGTCTATTAGAGATGGAAGGACGGACGAATACCGATGTGATTCCATAAGTGTTGCGTTTTCCATAAACGGAAGAATACCCATGTGATTCCATAAGTGTCGCGTTTTCCATAAGTTGGTGATTCCATAAGTGTTTCGGCATGGAACATTAAATAGTTATTAATAATACATAAAAATATTAAGATATTTGTACATACACTTTATCAGAGGTACAAATCTAATTGATACGAGATTAAATAAAAAGAGGGATGTATATAAATAACGTGTTTATTTTAGAATCTGAGAGATTAGATATGCAATAATACGTAAAGTTAAAACAGAAAATAGATAGTGTCCTAGTTCAAGAGATGACAGTTATGGTAATAGTTAGAGAGGTGATAGTTATAGTCATAGTGAGAGAATTGGTGGTTAGAGTCACAGTCATAAGTTAGAGAGGGGATATTTAAAGTCATAGTAAGAAAGACGGCGGTTAGAGTCATAATTAGAGAGATGATAGTTATAGTCACAGTCGCACTAGTATTGTGGTTTATGACGCTGGCGATCGCAGCGATAACCGAAGAAAATTGAAGAAACGAGCGTGGACAGTAGGTAAGTTCTTCATAAAAGGAAGTTTTTTTTTAAGTTATCTAAGTAATTGCTGAGATAACTTTTTATAAACAAGTAAATTTGCGAAGAAGCTATATATAACATTATTAGAAATATTCTTGCTAATTGTTTTACCCTATTAAACAAAACTGTGTTGTTGATAAAAGCACCAGAAATTGCTTAGCGTATGCACAGAATGTATTATATAGACCATAATCACGCAATCTATCCACGATGAATAGATTAAAATTGTACAGCACCTTTTTCAGGGTTTCAAAGGAACAATGGGACTCTTATAAGTCACCATGTGTCTGTCTGTCCATCTGTCGCAACCGTTTTTCTCAGAAGTTGTGCTACGTGGAAACTTGGCATAGAAGTAAATTTAGGGGTAAAATATAACTAGAAGATTATATAAAACATATGGCGATTATGCTAAACTCATGATATTTGAAATATGTGTCATATTTTTTGGTTTAAAAAAATAATATAATTTGGGTTAATCAATTTGGTTTAATTACGTTCTAAAAAAATTATTTGTTGTGTCTAAATGTGTATGGAACTCTCGTAATACGAGTTTTACTCGCACTTGACAGATTCTTTTCTATTTCTTATAGCTCTGGGCCGATTTTGACGAATTACTTTACGTAACAAACAAGTAGTGAATATTAGTGCAATATTTTTTTTTATTGTTTGAATAATATACAGGTTTCAACTATTTATTGGTAAAATGTGAAAAGTGTGAGAGAAAATTGTAATGTAAAAAAATTGTGTTAGAGATCGATAGAAAAAAAGATTTTGGAAGAAACTTAACGCTGTATTATTTGTAGCAACTATTTAAATATATTTAACAAAACAATGTATTCATATATATCTTCTATTAGCATCAATTCATATTTTCATCGATCTACTTTCCATAAGACTAACAAAATGTATTGTAAAAAGTAGTTCATTTCTTGAGATTCTGTATGTGTTTGGACACATTTTTTACAACATTAGGGCTATATAAATAAATTGATTAATAAAAAAATTATAGTTATAAAAATTAAAAACTACCCGTTTATAATCAAAGGGCTCATTGAGTAAAACCGAAAGAGCGAAAATTCGATGGGTTTACTATTAGCCTTTGAGAAGTTTCCATTCTTCTTCTTCGGCGTCATAATAGCTCGATGGTACTGTATTTTATTGTATTTTCATCAGAATAGCATAAGTTTACCATGCTTCAAATATATATGACAATTAGAAATGGGTAAAAATCGACTTGCTAGATTTGTTTTTATACATAATTACATGCGCGTGAAGGTAGTAAAAGTGTTTTAAAATAGGTGTGCAATGGGAACTTCGCACGAAAAAATTATATTAAAATAAGTCTTTACAAATCACCTGTTTTATACCGAGTGCCAACTTCAAACATCTTGTAGGTTTTACACAAATAAACTTTTGTGACACTGAACATGCAGATTAGTTACAAGGAAAATTTTGATCGTCAGTGTGCAGGCTACAGTGAACACACTCAAGACTGCATTCACACTCAAAATTCGTACTGATATTATTTGCATTTTAACAGAGTGCTTGGAAACAAATAACGCGAAAAAAAGAAATAAGAAGTTGACACGATCTATTGCTGTCAATCGTTTTACCTCGCACGCGATGTCGTGAACGCGAGTGAGTTTTCCAAGTGTGTAGAAACAAGTTGACACATTTCGAGGTGTTGTCGGTATTTTATGGTAATGTACTTCATTTTATTTACAAGTATATATATTTGGATAAGTTAAATTGAAAATACAACCTATTATGAATGACTACACAGACACTTTCATACACACTTAGGCACTCATAAACAGTTTAGGGTACGCAGCATTTGTATTAATCTATTTGCAAACGCACTGCGTAAATATATTGCCTGGAATACATAATAAAAAATCGTGAACTTCTCAAAAATTATGAAAATAAAAATCATGGTTGCAGTTTTTTTTTAAACTCCTGAAGACTTTGTTTTTTCGTATTTTTTATATTAGCAGTTTTGGAAACGGGGAGGGAGCTGTCAAATTTGTATTGACACTTTTAACAATGTGTCTAGAATTATATTAAATAAAATTTTGGATAAAAACGATCACTTTATTTATCAAATATAAAATTTATCTATAGTATATATTTTATTATTTGTCTATTAACTTATGTTTTAATGCCAGCTATTTAGACATACGAGTGATAATTTGCTTTATCACTATGCCTGAATTCATATTTTTACGTCAGGTGGTTTCTGAAAGTGATGGATGGTCACGTGAGTGATCTTGGGTTTAGCTTTTTTCGGGGTTCATAACCTCTGTTTGTGACCCATTTCATGTACAGTTTTCAGAATAAAAAACGAGCGATATAGTTTTTTCCTATGTTGTAATCTATGTTATTTTAAAGGTATTTCAAGTATCATTTAGTTTTTATTTCATCACAATCGATTTTCTCAATCAGATAATATGTCAATTTAATATTTTCAAATATTTATGTAGATTGTACAACAACAGCAAAGAAGTGTCTAGCTAATCGATGCGTTGTAAATACACAAATGTACTGTGTACTTATGCTTATCAATAAATGACGTATTTAAATATTTTGTCTATATTTTAATTTTTGTAGTTACATTTTATTTTTGTATTTTAATCTATAAATTATATTATAGATCCTCTGTCCTTGTATTTAGCGTATGAAGTATAACTAGACGATAAAGAAACACTAAATGTGAAGCCTCTAAAATATCTAGGAATTCAGTAAATTTTGAGAAAAATTGAGAAAAAAGAAAGAGAAAAAGAAAAAAATTTTCAAACAAAAACGCATAAAAGAATAACAGGTGTAATCACAATGTACGCACAATGACTGAAAAAATTTAGAACTACACACACAGACACACGTACACATACACACAGACACAAATATATATATATATATATATATATATACATATATGTATATATACATATGCAAAAATCTTATTTCTAGACAGTTTTAAAACATTTTTCGTTTATTAGTAAGAATAAGGAAATTATTAAGAAAAACTCCAGATCTTTTTGACGTGAAAATATTTTTAAAACCAATATCGCATGTGTGTGCCCCTCCCATACACATCCAATATTGAATCGAGCCTAAATGAGCGACAGTTTTAGTGGAAGTAATTTCTATCTTCAATAACTCAGCTAAAAATACACGTAGCATCGCCATTTTAAAGAATTAGGATAAAGGAGGGAATGAGGGAGAAAATTCTCCTTCTAAAGAAGAAGGATGAAGGTTTGTGCCAATATAACATTTATGCAATTAACTTGAACTGTGCACGTACAATAAGAATCCACAACTGTCGATGAACATATTTGACATTTACAAGAAATATTCAAATAACTTCAAAGTTCCTTCTCATTTTATTACTATCCTATATTCAATAAATATTAGTCGTAAATAAATTAAACGATTCAAAACAAACATTTAATTTCAGTATATTATAAACCACTGACCTTTCCACCAAACGGCGCTGTATTTATTTTTTGGAATTAATTCGTAATATGATATCATCCACTTGAATATGCATTTATAGGATATTTCTTGACATAATTACTCCTTACACATTAGACTCTATTCATGATTATTTATTAGTTTTTCTTTGATTTTGCTTTTGACAATTCTCGTTCTAGTCTTTATTTATTCTTGCAGAGCGTACCGTATTGTTCGTATTGCATAATTGTAAACGAAACGATGCACGGTCAGATTTTCATATAATAAAGGAGCAAGATTAATAAGTTTTTCATATTTTCACTAGACGACCGTATCACCGGCACACACCGTACTTACTGAAGATGTCATCGATAATTATCTATATGGATACCACAATGGTAGCTCGGAAGGGGAGTGAAGTTAGTGGGGAGAAAAACATATATTCGTCTGTCTTGCAAATTATGTACGAAATACAAAAAATTCCGTACAAAAAATATATTTATGTACGGAATTTTTTGTATTTCGTACATAATTTTTTGTGTTTCGTACAGAGCAGGAATATAAAGTACCATTTTCGCAGCCAATCGTGAAAACCGATGCGCTCTACCGTTAGAGGGGGTTTTGTAACTTCATGTGTTTCACTAAGTAGATTTTTGGTCTCTCAAAAACGTCCGAGAAAGGCAATAGGAATAACGGGCCCCAGACGATAGAATCTTGATGACATGTGCGAGCTGGGAGGTGTTAAGTTTTATATTCCAGTTCGTACTTCATTCTGATCTGTTGTTTTTACCTTCAATGCGGTCTGCTATCTTCTTTTATCAAAAAAAAGCCTACTCATAAACATGTCAGTCCACCCACATAAGTTCAAGGATGAAGTGAAACTTCTTTACCGGTTCGTCTTTAACGGTTCACGTTAGTTAATAATTTACAGTGATCGATACTTATCAGGAAATATATTCTTTTTCCTTGTTATTCTGATTAAAACTACATTCAAACTAATTTATTGTAATACATTTAATAAATCTTCGCTCGAAGCTATCGAATAAATTACAATATTACAATCACTTTTTATTACACAAAATGGAATGCACGACTAAAGGCGCGAAAATCGATGGCGACTGCCGATTTATCAAAAGACTAGAGCTTGAATGAACTTTTTGACATTCTCAACCACCATCTTGTTAACGCTTGGCCGGTTTCGCTGCCGGATACGTTCGACATTTATTTTCTAAAGCGTTACATAATTTAAACGTGACAGAATGACTTGGAGATCGGTAAACAAGTTTATTTTCAATTAAATATTTACAATGGAATACGGATGTATATTAAAATATCATCTTGACACGTTATAAATAATTATTATTTAAACCCATTACTTTTATTGTTTAATAGATAAGTAATGCTTTTAAAAACGATTTATTTTTATTCTTGGATTGTTATAACATAGTGTTGTTTAATAAATTTGCTGTAATTGTTCAGACGAAAACGCCGATAGTTTATTGATTAAACAAATATTCTCCGCATAGGACGACCTTGTGCTTTGAAAGCACATATAGGTAAATTGTATATCCCATTCACGTATAAGTGGCTCGACAAAGGCAAGATAGCTTACACGCAAATTGATTCTCACCTTTTGATTGATACCCGTCTACCGTTCTCCAGCGCTTCCAACAATAGATTCGTTTTCAAAGTAGCTACTCGCTTTATCAAACGTTTCTATCGCTTTTGCAATTCCGTATAAGTACGCTATTCCATTTTGATTAGATTTACATTCACTTGGATATATTCTATAAATAATAAGTGGTTATATAAAACATAAATGTTTTAACCCTTATATCCGATGTATTATAGGTGTATGTATTATAGCCGGCATCGTCACACATAGGCTACATAGGCTACATTATGGTAGTCTACGAGGACAAAAGTCGTGCTTAAAAACTAAAATTATATATATCGGATACATAAATTTTTGTGGGGTTCTGATTTGTTTCAATGATTTTCAGTAAAATTTTGCCGACTTATGTTGTGTACTTAAGACTGGCATCTAAGTTTGGATCGACCAGTGGACTTTGGACTTTCATAATTGAAGATAATGAAACTACAGTGCGGTTTAACGTCAGTTGTGGTAACTCAGGTAGACAAATTTATGTATATATTATTGTATGCGTGTTAAGATAAGTATTACGAGAGTTTCGTTTCGTACACATTTAGACCCATATGAAAGTTTAAATATTTGAATTCACTTATTTCTGTTTAATTATTTACATAAATATAAATAGTCTTTTTCACTATGTAAATATATTCCTAGCACATCTTCCACAGTCGTAATAAAATAAAGGCCCCTCTTGATTTATTTGATAAAAAAAACGATTCAAACAGTATTTTTCTTATTGATAAACGCCAAATGTCAAATTTCAAACGGCTTTTTATGCATTTTTTTATTTATTTGCAAATAACAATGTTTTTTTACCATTAAAATATATTTACTCACAAATTGTTCATTATTTTATATTTAAACAGTTACTATTTAAATACAGGGTATTAGAAATATTAAAGTCAAATTACAGCTTCTCGCGTAATGACGTTTTTTATGATAAACCTGGTAACTTAATGGTTTTAATAATAGAAACACTACGTACATAAATGTTAAAATGTTTATAAGTACCCAACTTTGTAGGGAATTGTCCTTATGTGAATTTATTTATAATTAATAGGTATATTTTTTACCGCATTTCGATTTACGGTATTTTAGATAATTTTTCTATGAATATTCACCTATTCTATAAATAGTCCTAGTATTCTATAATAGTAATTGTGTTTTCTATTAAGGAAAGAACTTTTGAAAATTCGACATTTTTTATATACCTTTCTAACATGATTATTGTAATTAGATTTAGTTTCACAAGTGAAGATAATTTTTAAGGAAATTTAGAGAGGCCCAGAAATTTACAAATGTATCTGTTAACTTTTTTTACAAAAATGTCGAAGAAAGGTAATTTTTCCAAAAATGTTTATTGAAATCTTTGTAGGTGAGGCTATCATAAATCATTTCCTTGACACATTCAAGGATCTAAATTAGAGACAAGATTTGGAAACTTAATTTTATTTTATGTAATTTCCATATACTTGCTTTAGTAGCTACATGATTATCTTGAAATAATAGGTGTGCCACCTATTATTTCAATAATAGGTGTGACACCTATTATTTCAATAATAGGTGTGACACCTATTATTTCAATAATAGGTGTAGTACCAGCATCTCGATAAAAGCATCATTATCGATACTGACGTCAACGCACGGTGGCACTGTGGGACATATGGCACAATAATATTGACTAAAAAATATTTATTCAGTATTATTTTATCATATGTCCACAGAGTTACATTATAATGAAACTAAATATTAACTCTTAAAATGCTAGAGAAATTAATTAGTGTATATGACAAGTTCTTCTCAGGAAGAAAGCTATATTCATACAATTGAAAAGAGCTTTCGTTTTAATATTGGTTGAAAGTGTATTTAACATTTTATCATACTTTAGAAACATAGGAGAAATATCTAGCGGATTTAATTTCTCATCTAAATTCTGAAAGTTCCTAAGAAATGTATCCTCGAAACCTTTTCTTAAACGAGCCTTTTTGTCTGAGAATAGTGATCAAGAACATCATTTAAAGCGACTTTCGAAAGTTTTATCGTCATTATATTGTACATAAAAATAAACTTAGCGAGGTTTGTTCGCATTTATTATGCCTCAAGGGAGCTTTAGGCGACTGGCTGGAACGAATCTTTACTTTTACCACTCATCGAGACGTCTATATGCAGTGGTTTTGCGCCGCTTGGGAGAAAACTCGGCTCTGGAGAAGCATTCTAGTAAGAATAGATTTAAAGGTTTAAGTCTATAGCTATAATACAATAAAGTGCCTTAATTGCCAATGGATTTGGAGTCTGAAAATTTGGGTTACAGTAATGTTCGGTAAAATAAGGAAGTTTACATAAAAAAGATGTTTTAGATGTAAAAGGTAGAAAATAAAATTATTTTCACTTAACAAAATTAACTCCTTTATTGAATCGATTTATGGATTTATGCCTTCGGTAAAACAATATCTTTTGTTTTAGATGTATCAATTGTCGAGTTATTTTTAAAAGAGCGATTTGGATTTTTTTCTTCGTATACATATACTATAAATGCTAATTCGCTTTCATGAAAATGCATGGAGGTGTCTTTTATCTTAACTTAGTTTCTATTTTTCTTTATCGGTTATTCATATCCTGAAAGGTAGTCTCATCTAGTAGCATCTCGCAGGAGGTGGACGTTACTTGACGGGGGCTCTTGACGGGGCAAAAGGGATTCAGGTTCCATCGTCAAGTCGATCAATCTTAGTCATCACATATCTTTTCATTCTCTTCATTTTTGCAAGCACAGTTCTACTTCGGAAGGTCCAACTATTCTTTCTTCGCGAATTTTGCTCTAAAATCTATTTGGGTATATGGGAAAGGGAACCACTTTGGAGCTTATGGCCAGTCCAGTTCCATTTGCACCTTATTCCTTGTCGAAGCTCGTTTACGTCATTCCAGCAAGTCTTCGTTAGGTTTTTTACATATAGTCAAAGAATTGTTGAGTATCGTTTTCCGTGGAAGTACGGAAAAACACCCTAATTTAGTGACTCTTGAAGCGTTCATTTTTCAGTACCTCCTGTCTCTGATAAGTATTGTCTTGCGTGAGGTGGGTTAAATAAAAATCGTTTTTTTAAGTACTCTTAAATCGCCTATACTTCAGTAAAACCTAGTTAGTGTGAAATGATGCTTTTATTGGCAGTCAGATAGACATCTGACTGCCACTATATCTATTGAATGTCTATAGATAAAAGTTTTAATATGATGCGGTTTTTTATCATTATTGTTCAGACTCATTTAAATATGATGCGGTTGTATATCATTATTGCGGTTGTATATCATTATTGTTCAGACTCATTTAATATGATGCGGTTGTATATCATTATTGCGGTTGTATATCATTATTGTTCAGACTCATTTAAATATGATACGGTTGTATATCATTATTGCGCTTGTATATCATTATTGTTCAGACTCATTTAATATGATGCGGTTGTATAACATTATTGTTCAGACTCATTTAAATACGTATACGAAAAGTTCTGATAGATTTTACTTTCAACTTCAGATGCCCGTGCGAGGTGTACCACTCAACAAAACTCTATTACAATATATAATGAAACAAGCGTAAAACTAGGCAATATTTTATCAGACTAAAGTCTTTTTTGTCGTTGTAAGCTGCTCGTTAGACATATGATCCGCTTCTACGAAATATTTAAACTATTAATTGTTTATTAACGTATGAAAATCAATAGAGTATTTCATTATTTTTTTTTCAAGTCTGTCGAAAAGCGATTTTTTTTCTGAAAAATACCAATAACTGACCGGATTATCAAGTTTTAAACTTGACAGTTTTAATGACCTTTGTAATGCTCATTGTGTTCTATAATAGTAAGTAAAAGAGGGTGATGTCCCTACTCTGTTTCCACCAATAAATTTAGAAGCTTGTAACTCGCTTATTTTTGAATAATTTTTTTAAATTTTTTTCCCAAATGGTTTTCGATCAACCTATATTTAATTATATTTTATGAAAAACAGCCAATTTGGAAGTACTTAACTATATCACTATCAAATTTACAGCTCTAAAAGCAGCAAACAAACGGTTTATGCCGTGTATAGGAACTGCCTTCTTTAAAAAAGGCTAAAAAGATATGAAACTGAACACTAAAACTTTTTAATGCTGTCATCGATGCTCGATGACAATTGAACTCGAAGTATCGATGTTCTTTAACATCTGTGAAATTCTATAGATTGATTTTATAGAAGAAGGCGGAACACTACATATAAATAAATCTATGTAAAAAATCTATGACTTGACTATGACTTGACTAGATATAGAACTAATTACTTTTTACACTGTTACTGAATGCACGAAATGCGTTCAGAAAATTAAATATTTAAAGTCCCTTATGTGTGTGAAAAGAAAGTTAGCAACAAATATTCTGTAACACACCCGCGACAGAATTGTTAATATCGAAAGTCGATGTTCTTTTTTGAAATCAACGTTCTGATATTTTACAAACATCAACATCGATGTCAAAACATTTACATTTTGTCTCTCAACATCGATGTTTTGATAACATCGATGAACACTGATCATCCTTATTTTGTGTGTAACTTATGTATAATGGGAAAGCTCGCATGTGCAAGTTCGAAAGCTTTCTATCTACTTAACAAAGTTCGCTCCAAGTTTCCGCATATCACGGACGCATGCATCAACGTCAGCTGGCGTGCGCTTGTCTTGCAAAGTTGCACGGGCGTACAGGGATTATGCAACGCCAAGGTTGTGCTAAAGAGATCGCGTGTCTTGTTTGTTATGGCTTATTAGTAAAATTTAACGTATGCATGCGGTGAGTTACCTTGGCGTATATTATTTTGACGTTTAATTAAAATTTAAAAAATTAATTTATTAACAATTTTGAAATCTAAAGTTATGGGATAATTGTGAAAAAAATTCTTTAAAATAAATGTTCTTTCACATAATTTCCCACTCTATTTTAGATGAAGGTAGTAATATAATAGACAGAATTTTTAAAGAAAATTTTCTTTTCAGAGAATAATAAAAATATAATTTCTGATATGAAGAATATCAGAAATTATAGAGTTCAATTGAGTAATAGCTAGTAATTTAATATTTATGAAACGATCGCCTGCATATAGTATTGAACATCTTTACGTTCAGAATTTTAATGAGATTAATTTTTGTTGGTTTAATCATAATAGAAGATGGTATCAAGTTCTATGTAATTGAGATCACTTGTCTACATTTTTTGGAAATTACATATTTCGACAATTTGCAAAAGGGGAACAAGGTAAAATTGTCACATATTTACATAAGAAATCAGGGCTACGAGCGCAGGTGAAGAAGAGTTGAAGAATGTTAAAGAATGAAGTTGAAGAGAAATGAAGAATATGTGTGTGTATTATATACAATCTTGCGATATAAGTGTAATACACACACACACACATATATATATTTTTCGTATCTTATGTCATTCTCAAGATAAACTATTTCCAGTATATCGGATGGTTTAGTGGCACGCAGTATACGCACACCAAGCGTCGCGCGGAGTCATTAAAGGGAAATGCGATGGGAAGTGTCTAACACTGGTAATTCGGTGTCTTTCTTGAGTTTTTTTCTTTCAGAGGTATTCTTTATGACAATGAAACGTTTAAATGCAACTATGATCTAGAAAATGTTGGAAATTAAAAAAAAACTATTCCGTTATTGAAAAATCAATGATTAAATTGTTATAGATTAATTTTGTCTTATATTTTCGAGAGAAATTGTTATTGTACTTATCAATAAACAATAGTTATTGAATATATTTGGCGTTAATATCCCACCTGAAGATCTTGTAATACAACGAAACCTAGGTCGTGGTAAAGAAATTAAAGAAAGTAGAAGTAATACTACATCACGTAGTTTCATTTAATTGTGAATAAACAATAGGGTATAAGACAAAAGTTAGCTGAGAAAGAAGAAAGTGCAAGAAAGAGAGAATTAAAAGAAGAGAAAAAAGACTCAATCAAATGTGTTCCGAGGTTTATCGTCATCTCTTACTACACTAGACTCTATACAACCTCAAGAACAACACGATCATCCTACCACATATCGTTTACAATGCTTACGTTAGTTGCAGCTTTAGACAGATATCAGTTATGCATAAGGGATTATTTTTATATATTCAGGTTTATAGTGGAAGCACTAGGTTTAGAGGTGATGATTTTCAAAGAAAAAAATATTCTATTCGACGCATTTGTATACAGAGTAGAAAACATAGAGTGGCATTCGTAAAATCCGATTTTTAGAATATGTGCTTGAAGTAATTATCGTTCATTGGGATGGAAAATTATTAGATGGACTGGACGTAAGAAGTTCTAAAGTAGAACGTTTACCAATTATTATTTCATTTGGAGAGAAGGAACAATTTCTTGCTGTATTAAAATTGTGGAGTGCTCTTCCGGCCAAGGTCAAGCAAGCTAAAGCTCAAACGCACCAAGTCACAAGCACCAAGTCATAAGCAGCCCTGAAAATATGTTTGCGTAGTACCGGTCATTGCGGCTATATATGTGAAATCCTGGCTCGGATGCATTCTGGCGGTGAAGGTACCAAAATCAAGATTTGTGGTTTTTAAGGATTATAAAACTGTTGACAAATTGACTTTCAAAGGAGCTCTGAGCAAGTTTAGCCAACACCTTTGGTATTTATCAGAAGACATTGCCGTTTTATTATTCTTTGGTGATGAAGTTGATAAACAAACCAAAGGAAATATTATATTGAACTTACAAAGAGAGAGTTTGTAAGATTTTGGAAGAGATACGTTCTCTCGAAAGAAGATATATATATGTTTATTTGTATGATGAGTGGGAATAAATAGTTTTGCTTTTAACATTATATTTACGAGATCGATATTGTACTAATAGTAATATCACCTAATTTTCATGTTGGAGAAAAATCATTGAATAATTTCGTTTCCGTGAAGAGCACAAACTTGTTTTCTCGATTAAAAATTGATGAAAATTTCCTCCAGAAACACGTTTCTAGGTGAGAAAGTGCTGTTTTTTTTAAGGCAAGAAAGTTTCTTTCTTTAAGAACAGTTACTGGTACTACTGAAGGAGCTGTACAACTTATGCGACACTTTCATTGTTTGAAGCAATTTTTATTACGCTGTGTGCAAGAACATAGAAATCTGTATACAGACTGTAAAAAAGGGACTATTAAAAGGAAATTTTCTAAATGATGTGTAAATTTGTCGTTTATTAATAAAATAAATAAGTACTTATCACAGACTTGTTTTAAGAATTAGGGGGTATGCGTTTCGATATCCTAAAACAATTTTTTTACCCATATAAGGTGTATATGGGTAAAAAAATTGCCCTAATAAACAAACATACAGTTGTATAAAATATAATAATCATCTGTATATCGATAGGACAAAGAAGATATCAGAAGTCATACTTTTTTTCCATTTTTCAAAATACGTAGCGAAAATTTAAAAACTCACCACGGTAATTGTTAATAATTCATTACGATCTTAACAATAAAAAAATGGTTTTTAAACGTAAACGATTTTCATTGATACGTAACTTTGATGGAAATTTGCATATATGACTATTGTTAATTAAAATTAAGTGAGAGCAACTATTCTCAAGTGATTTTCTTTTTATATATAATTTAAAAAGAAAAGCATCGAAATAATCGCAGTATAATTGTTTATAGAATGTACAATTATATTTTCTTTCTGTCAATTATTGGAAACGTAATTAAATGTAATGAAACTACGTGATGTAGTATAATTTCTACTTCTTTTAATTTCTTTACCACGACCTAGGTTTCGTTGTATTACAACATCTTCAGGTGTGCTATTAGCAAAGATCTTTGTTAATAGCCCACCTGAAGATGTTGTAATACAACGAAACCTAGGTCGTGGTAAAGAAATTAAAGAAAGTAGAAATAATACTACATCACGTAGTTTCATTTAATTGTGAATAATGAATTTCTATAAAATTAACGCCAAATATATTCAATATCAGTAATTAAATGTATTAAAAACTAGTTAATTTTGCTGGAAACTATGCTGAGATGTGTATCAATTTTGTAAGGAACTTTTTTTTAAATTATCGTTTGAACCCCTATTTTAAACATCCCTAAAAACAAACTTCAATTGAGAGTTTTACAAACTAATTGAATGTAATTAGTGTATTTAAAGAGAATTGCGGCTTTAGGCATATTCATTAAATGTTTTAGACGAAAGTGTTCGTTTCATGTATGTAAATTGTTAAATTTTACTGTAATTATATAAGACATAAGAATATAAATACATACAATATTCGATTCTTTCAGATAGTGATACAAGGGCATTTTATATGTTCGTCTATCATACATATGTAAAAATGTAAATAGGTCATTTTTTAGAGCACCGAACTCAACGGGTCTGAACGAAACTTTATTGTCTTTCTTCTCTTTTCTCTTTATCTTTTATCTTTTCTTTTATCCCATTTTGATCTTAATAATGGCGAATGAGTTTAATTTTGATATTTTATATCGTCAAAAGGAAAAACGGAATGTTTATAAGGAAACTATGTATCCACCGGCTTGTATATCACAATCGTTTTCTCAAAAACCGCTTGACGTAAATACTAGAAATTTGTCACAATAATAAAGTATGTGAACTCGCGTATATCCAAACAGTTAAAACTCAAGAATATTCCTATGGAAATTTTATGGATGGGAGAGGACAAATAAAGTGCTGGAGAATATTTTTTAAATTCTACACAAAATGTTGCAAGGCCCTGAAAAGTATGTTTTCCACAATTTAGACAGTATATCTAGAGAGATATAATGAATACGTAAAGATATGGCACCCCTCCATTTATTTCCAAAACAACTGAACCTAAAGTTATGAAAACATGGTTTTTAATAGGCTCCACGATGGTTGTAAGAAAACTATAATCATGATTTTAATGCCATCGTTTTTGAGATATTCTCGATAATGTATATGTTTCCCCTACTTAACAATATTAGGTGTTATTAAATATTTATTGCGCTAGAAAATCCGTATTAATTATAATTTGTGGTAAATAAAGTAATTTCTCTTCAAAAGAGCTACAGAACATTTGACGTGCGAGGCCGACTAGTACTTGGTCGGTTTTTCATCTTTTCTTATTCTTGGTAATAATATATTATTTTTAAACAGTTTGATAGAAATGACGCGTACAAGTATTAAATATTCAACCTTTGATAAGCGTGAAAATGTGTACGTAATCTGTGTACTGATAATTCCATTCGTATTTAATTGGTTTATCGTTCTATGATATAATTGAATTGAACAGAAGAGTGTTGAGGTTTCTTGTGTTCAGGTCTTATTATTTAACGTTTACGTATTGGGAATCTGGATGATAAATAATGTAAGCGTTTCGTAAATAACAAAAATTAACCGAAACGTCTTTGTTAACAAGTAGAATAAAAGCTCTAATTTATGGAGACAATTTATGACTAAAATTTCTAGAATTGAATGTTCTGTCGATATTTTTTTACAAAAGTACGAATACTGTTATACCTTTTCTTGTCTGGAGTGAATCTGGCGAAAATTGGTACTGGTTCTTCGCTCTCTCCTGTTCCTCGCTGGCGGAACCAATTAGCAGTGTGTTCTATTCATCTAGGATTCTTTTACTCCATTTCTTTTTATATCCATACATTATTGAAAACTTATTGGATTGAAACATGTTCAGGACCTCAGTGAAAATTTCATAATTTTGTTTTGAAATATTTCATTAAGAAAGCGATGATGATAAGCCACTATGAGAAGAAGGTTGTCTGGATGAAGGATATTAAAATGGAAACTGGCCTGCAGTTGTATTTATATTTTATTATTTATATATTAGTTACATTTTATTTTATTTGGTATATGCCCTGGGTTGGTTAACTGTTATATCAAGAATATTTTTTCGACTTCCTCTCGAAAACGTAAGAAGAATATAATTTATACTTTTTTTATTTGGGCCTTTATTACGGCGGAATAATTTATTTCAAAAAAGCAAAACATTTTTTTTTATTTTCATATTTTTCAATCACAATTATATTTTAATATTTTATTATTTTAAACGGAAACTCTACGAAAAAAAACAACAAAACATTAAATTGTCGGTATAATTGATTTTTACTTTTGAAAAGTAATATTCGCATCGCACACTATTCTAATTTGAATAAGGGGTTCGCCATATTGTGTCGTATCGCTTGGACAACGTTGCGCGAAGCATGGCGTTCTTGCACTGCCTACCACGTAATCAATGAGATATGAAAAAAATATTGATCATAATTGTCTTTTTTTATTTTTGGGATACCATGGAAATAGGTGAGTATTTTTAAAAAAAATATTTTAAATTCAGAAATTAAGAAAACGGAGTATATATGCGTTAAATTTATCTATGACTTGCATCCCTTTGGTAGGCGGTGAATGTTTTGAGTCTGATTAAAAAAAAATTAGAGAGTTATTCTTAATATATATAGAAAAAAGTTTAAAAAGCCTTTCTTATATAAAGAATTTGGTTATGTAAGCAAAATGTGAAATGTAAAGTCATCAAATTCACGACGGATGAAAAATATAGTAAAATAGGAAGCAAAAACTTGGGGGCATAAACGGTGTGTACACACTACACGGACTGTAGTATTTATAGTGATGACATGAGTGGAGCGAGTTGACCGCTTTCCCGCGCGAGCTGAACTGGCGTTTATCAGAAGACGACACCGTTGTAGCATCGTAAAGTGTTGATGAGGTCGTAAGCATGCCAGGTGATATTCACTGGAGCTAGAATATTCATAAAGTAACAGCAAAGTGTGCATGTTATAGAAACTTTTCAGAATAGATATGGGTGATGGACAACAGTGCATTATTTAGGTTTTATGGGTAGTCAATGTAAAATAGTTTTAAAATTGATTTTATAGTTTTGTTTAGTGTATATTAAACATTTGAGAAAACTGTGGTTTCAAAGTTCTACACTCGAAGAATACGACGGGAACCGTATTAGTTCCGCTCTATTGTTCTATTGTTTGTCCGTTTATCCGTCAGCGCACATTCTAGATTATGAATATATATATATATATATATATATATATATATATATATATATATATATATATATATTAGTATGAAAGTGAATTGTCTGTAAATTTATTATTACATTTCATCGATATATTAATGTGAATGGTGTTAAATTGTGGACAAAACAAAACATTAAGGATCACTATACTTACGCTTTGCATTAATATGTCATTAACTATTTCTCTAATTATCCCGTTGTATTAGTATTTGTCGTTATCCCGTAGTATTTATCCCGCTGTATTAGTATATTAGAATTTGTTGAATTCTTTTGACCAAAACTTTTGAAAAAACGGCACTCGTTTAACACCAATGGAAATTTTAGTATTTATTCTTTATTAAATTAAAGAATCTACATTGAAAATGATATATTTAACAAGAATAATTTTCGCTTGCGATTGTAATAAAAAAATATTTGATAAATATTTCCCGCATGAGCTGTGATTTTGCACAAAAAGGTTTCTTAATTTTTTTTCCAATTAATTGCCGTTCTTGGTGATGCTAAACACTTAATATGCAAATCGAAACACATATATATTTATATAAAAAAAAACAAATTCAGAAATGTTTATCAACAAGAATGATAAAAAATGCGTAAAGAGAACTGGGTAAAGAGAGATCTTTTCTTCATAGCGAAGGCACTTTCAAATCGATTTTTCTATTAAGACCATCACGACCGAATTTTTTTTTATTAAGTACGTATTTCTAATGAACATTCCTTCACTTACAGAAAAAAAAGGAAACTTTTATCAAGACCAGCACCAACATCATTTGAAATAAAACAATCGGCTAACGATAGATACATATCGCACAAGAAAATGGGATACAATACATTCATTAGGCGCTTATAGTTTCAGAATTAGCGTCTACCATTCACAATTATATTATTTTTTCAATTAAGGATAAATTGGAAAATCTTACTTGGAAAGTTTACGGAGCAACAGATATTTCTCTCGCGATGAAACTTCACATTCACAGCAATAAATTAATAAAAGCAAACAGGAAACAATAACTAATTCAGCGAATTGAATTCACTGACAAAATATAATAGGTATATCTACAAAATGGAAAACTAGCTATTTTTACTGATGAACTTACAGCTATTTTCATTCTGAATATAGCCCTAAATCGACCAGTTATAGCATGCTTTCTCTTTATAAAACCGCTTGTTTGAAATTACATTTCAGTTAAAATTTCCGGTCTTAATTTACATTTCAGTAAAAAGTTCGGTTTGTGAGTTGGGATATATATATATAATCAGATATTCTCAGATATTTAGAGGAAGTTATGTGTAATTCCATACAGTACTGGGCGGTTCCCGTTCGTATGTTGGTAGTATAAAAGAACACGTGGATATTTAAATTTTAATCTAAATAATATTTTCCTTTGAAAGACATCAATGAGCATTCAAATTTAAATTCTTGGGAAAATAATGAGTTTTAAAAAGTTGTAGCTCGAGAAAAGAAGGTGTCGGAAATCTCGGTCTCTTTCCGTTGTCGTCTTCTACGGATATTTTTTAAGAAGTAGTACCACAAAATGAGAATGGTTTAAGGAGTAGCACAAAATAAGAATAGTAAACGTAAAATCGTTTATAAATGGTATGGTATTTAAATTTAAGTTGACCAAAATAATTTTGAAATGATTGAGTAATTAAAAAGTGGGAGAGATGGGCGGGGGATTTCCTGAACGCCACTGAAGACTGCTGACTGAAAAAATGTTACGAGGTGTTGTCGATTGATTTTTAGTGCCTCTTTGATGCCACTTCACTCGATGGTGTCCGTCAGAAAATAATTTTCTATTGTTATGTCTTCACGTAATTCAGTTATGCTTTCCTGTAAAATTTCATTATAATTGGTCTTAAATTGAAAGAGATACGACGCTATGAGATGTGGGGGGATGGAGAGGACGTAACGAAATTATTAGGGTTCCGTTAAAATTAACAAACGGTTAAAACTAACAAACTATTTCAGTTAAAATAATGAAGTGTAGCTATAATTTTTAATTAACGTTTGAGATTTATTCCCGTATTCTAGGCAGACTTTAATAAATTTTCCACAAAATTAGTCACTTTTAAGAATTCATTATGCTGCAATTTTAGTGACTCATGATGAAATACTATAAATTCGATAAAATTTTGACTGTGGCCTTCGGGAGAAATATTGTTTCGCTTCTACCCCTCAATCGGAGACTCTTTTTATATTTCTTTTAAATTAGATGTTTCGGGATTCCACGGAGTTAAAAACTAAACATTAAAAAGGACAACAAATCAGCAACTTGGATTACGAAGCTGAATAATTTGCGAAATTGTAAAAAGTGGCTAATAAACATTTGTTGCTATTTACTCGCAACATAAAAGTAAAATTTGCTACACTTTATGTATATATGTAGAAAGTTGCCACGCCTCATTATATCTTGAGCGACATGTGAGCGGGCTGTTAACGAGCTACAAGTTCGCCCTGCACTTAAGGTTCGGCTATTGTGCTGAAATTTTTATATCTCAACAAGTACCGAGTAATAATGCAACTACAGTGTTGCGTTGTGACTCGGTACTTGGTACTCTGTTACTTCAGTTTTCAAGATGAAAATGGAGTCTTTATGATTAGACTCTCTTGTTTTTTTTCTTGTTGTAGTTTTACATTTTATGAGCCGTATCATACCGTACCATATAATTCGGATTATATATGGGAGTTATGAACTCGTAGACAGTATGAAGGTTGGTAAAGTGAAGATAGAAAGAAAAAGAAGATTTGTCCTTTTTTCTCTAATGCACGATATGATTCTAATGATGCAATATTCGATTCTAATGATGCATTTATCAAAATTCTTTTTAATTTACTCCCCGCAAGCATCAAACATATGCTCTATTATTGTTTCATAACTTGGATTAAATTAGTTTTTTATGTATTCATTTCGCCATAGAATGTAAACTTTTAAGAGATTAAAACAAATTTTTGAAATTGAGCTCAAAATGAAGGGACATACTGAAAGAACATCCCGATGAATTGCAATAATTACTTCTTAATTAGATTTTAATTTAAGTTCCTATTGATAGAGATTGATATATCGCGTTTTTCACTTTTTTTTAGTTTTACTTTGTTGAATGTTTTAGTCTATGGTAATTTCTTGTATAATTCATATAGTCTATGGTGGACGATATATAAACTACGTTGCCACATGGAATAGTTAATTAAAAATAGTGAATTTTTCTTTGTGTACAATTGTAATGTACAATGTGAAGTGTAAAATGAATATGTGAAGCTTAAACGAAGGTAAAATTAGTTTCATATCCTTGTGTGTTGTTAAAAGATCTTCAGTGACATGTAAAGCACATGAAGCGTAAAATTCTAGTTACAGAAATTAGAATTAATAGAGATATACTTAGAATAAGATTCACAGTGTAACTAGTATGGAACTTTTTATCTGTCAGGTAGAATCTAATTAAAGGGGAACGTTTCTCTTAAATATTTTAGTTTATGATAATATGGACCATTCCTATACAATTTATATAATCTTTGGTGGAGGATATATAAACCGCAACTCCGTCACCGCACCTCTCCCTTTCCTCTAATCGGTGATATCAATAGTAGCGGTAACTCCGTATTCTTCATCAAGAAATATCAATCAGCCACTCTCTTCCACCAGCGGAAGAATAATTTAACATTTATCTATTTTATTAGTATAAATCAGAATTCCAAAAGAATATTCTGACTGCAAAACGAAAAACGGTAAAGAAAATTTTTTAAGTGAATTTTTTTCTTAAAGAGTAAATTGATTCTATTATCGCACAAACATGTGTTACGAAATTATTTCGACGGGAGTGGAGAGTCAAGTAGTTCATTAAGATTATGGTGGGCATGATGAATTTAGAGTGTAACTTTGTACGCGTGATATTTTAAAGAGGAAACCGGCAAGAAAGTATCTGGCCTTATTAAAATGAAATGTAATTTAAAAAAAAAATCCTGCTTTTAGAACATTATATACTGAACAATTCCGCGATTGTGAGGTTCATGGGTCATTAACTCATGCAACTCTCAATCGCCGAATTGTTATATTAATTGAAATATTACGTGTATTTATAGACGATACAACAGACACAATTCTGTATTTTGTCTTATTTTGCTGATCAAAAAATTCGGCAGAAATAGCATTTACACACTATTATAAAAATAATTTATCTGATTGACGCTTTAAACAAAGCTTTCACGAAATTGTGTCATTTTTGTACTTGTAACATATAGACTCAATATTATAGATACCCATCTCCTTTACCACCTATTACCCATCCACCTTAGTATAAAACAAATCATTTTAAATGTGTGGGTTACTACAACCGTTACTTTTTTATACTCTAATGTAACTATAAAGTGATATCATCTTTGACTGTAAAATAGATACCATCGTGTATTCCAACGGTCAATTAATTAAATTAGTTTGACACCTGATTAATTCGCCATTTTATTTTCCTGGGCTTTTTCTTTTGTGGCTTTTTCTTACTACAATTTATAGTAAGAATTAAAAGTATTTCTCTTAATCACTATTAATTTAAAGTTTTATGCAAGCAGAAAAGCTCGTCCTAATTAAGGAAAACTGTACAAAAGTTTCATTGAAAGAAATATGAACCGTGCGACTTTTAAATTGAAAAGCAGGCGGGTGTTATTGACGACGGCGGCGGAACAAAAACGAGTACAGTGACGGGTTGTGAAAAGTGCAGCGAAGTATCCGGCGTCAAGAGCGGAGCGAACTGACGACTCGTTATTGCTAATGACGGTCGTTTGCACTGTGATGTAGTTTGTAAGAGGTCACACTTGTCGTGAATTGTGCTAAGTATTATGATTTATTTATTCAAATCATCTATGGATATCCTAACTGTCAGCTATGAATATGTTAAGATATTTGTATTTTAACGCGGTAATAGGAAAAATCGTTTATCCGATTTTGATATGAATTTTGATATTGTTAAGGCAGAGTCGAATATATGAAAATTAATCCTCATTTTAGAATAAAAAAGTGAAGTGTTAATAAGATAAACTCTCAAGTACGAGTTGTACTCAATTAGGGGATTAGTATAAAGTTCAAAACAAATCACATGCAGTAATAAATATAAGTATGTACCATAATTATCAACAAATATGATTTATTGTACAATTTCAAATTAGGGAATCGTAAAATATACCTTTTTATTGTTTCATTATTGAATGGCAACAGGGGAATCCTTACTTATAATTTCATCATGTCCGTCCATCTATCCGTGCTAAGGTCAAGACGTGATAGCTCCTTCGGTTCAAGACTGATGTGGTCAAATTGTAAGTAATGAAATAAAAGTAATGAAATATCTATGATAATTACCTGCGTCCGTAGAAATGAAATCTTTTTTTCTTTTGGCGTTTTTGAAGTACTTTTCTACACATTCAATTTTGATGTGAAAATGTTTTTCTTTTGACTAAACGGAAATCAATGAGAAATTCATTTAAAATACAATCAGAATTACCTATGCGAGATAAAATTTCGAGATGGTTTTTCAGTGAATTTCCTCCTCCCTTTCTCTTAACATTTTAATTATCACTTAATAAGATATACTATGATATCCGGAATGAGCCGCCAACTTACGCATTCATAAGTTGAAAAAAAATTCTTTCGTAACTCCAATTTGTAACTCTGTATCGCCATTTCCTAATTTTTCTCGCGAAATTTTGTCCATTTCTTCTATTTTTGCCAATATACTTTTATTAATTATATATTATTTTTATTCACTCAGCAGTATTCGCGTGATGCACGCACAGACACGGTCTGGTTACTATTTTATAATATGAATAGATCATATATGAAATTCATAATATTATTTTTGAAGATAAGTCCCGAGCCAAAAATAACAACGTCTTAATTGAAAAAAACAAATCAAATTATTGCTCTAGGTTAAAGTAAGTGACGACGTATGCGGGCTCTGCAGCTTATTCGTTCGAGCTTGCGGTAGGAAACATGAAAAATATGCTGTGTATTATAAATATAGATTCAAGAAAAGTATACAGTGTTTATAAGCAATGATTCAATTAGATACATTTCTCACGACAATACCTTCCTCTCCTATTCAAATGTCCGTTTCTATTCCTCACTTAAACTAATGAAATAATTAATCAATCGAAATGTCAAACGGAAAGCTCTCTAATAAATAACATGGGAAAATGTCGAAACTTTCCGGGACCATGATTTAGGAATCGGACCATTTACGGGTACAAGCTTTCACTTTTTGATTAGTTTCATGGAGTTCAATAAGTACTTTAAGTACTTGAGTTAAAAAAATACAGGAAGTAGTGTGATAGATGCGTTAGTAAGTGTAGTTAAGTTTCGAAAAATAAGGTACCATTCCTCTATCATATTGAATTATTTTTTGGGAAGAATATTAGATCAAGTAACAGTTATATAAGAACTTATCATAAATCGTTTGATTATTATGATCATTTCTCGATATGAATATAAAGTTATCCGTTCCGCATTACTTGAAGTTTTTCTTTAAACCAGATGTCACCAAAACTTTTCTGATCGGTAACCCATTTGTTGATTCCTCTTTTTCCCGTGGATCCCCTGCTTGTCTAATATTGATTTTTTCTAAAATTATTCACACCGAATGTGTTTGTCACAGCTGACACAATGCTGCTTGTTATGATCGTTTTTTTTCGTGGAGTGGTTGTTCAATTGTTGTAAAAAAAAAGGAAAGCAAGTATAATTTTTACTCAGATTTTATTGAAAAGACACAAACTACATATAAATATTTAGGTGCGGAAAAAAATAAATTAGCAGCTAGTGCAATGATTGTATAAAAAATATAAGTACTGGTTTAAATGGGTGGGATGAGCTTAATGCTCTGATATAATTGCTCAAAATGTTATTTTCAAATTAGTGAAGTTTAGATGGAAAAGTTATCAAAAACATTATTACAATAATCCATAATGCAGGATAAACAGCAGATATGTCTTTCTGACATCAAAATTGCTGATACTTTTTATATGAAAACTTGTAAAAGCTTGCATCACTGCTGATATGATATATTTAAAAACTTGCACATGAAAATTTTATGAAATATTAAATAAGTAATTTAACTATGGAACCCCAAGTAAATTTCGTGTACTTCCATACGTTCTTTGCTGATTTGGTCCAGGCAAGTATCCCCAGTAAATCATTCCCTCAAAGTCCATACAACCCACTTTGGGAATCGTTGATTTTAAAATTAGTTATATATAATCTTGTCCATTATTATCTTACTGAATGAGTAATAGGTATATAAATATATATATATATATATATATATATATATATATATATATATATATATACATATACATACATACGTGTATATGTAGGTGAATACATGTAAAATAAATACATTTCTACATTCAACAAATTAACTTCCGCTATATATATTATTAACTCACTCCGACAATCACTTTCCTTTTGGCGTTTCGTTAAAATTAAACAACTTCGAAGAAAACATCAATTCAAAATTGAAGCATTCTCGTTGAAGTAACGAGATTGCTTTCCTCGAGTTGAATGAGGAGCAGTGGTACCACAATGCAAATACGTGCCCGTTTCCGCTCCTCTGTGCAATGTTCAAGGCGGAAGAATTTAATAAGACACACCTTGGAGTATTACTCGCTTCCGGCAGCCTTATGTACTAGTAAATAATATAACGGTATACGACATTGTTACGGAATAAATAATATATTACATAATGGAGAATAAGCGACAATTTGGATGACGTTTTTAAGATATTAATTGATGTATTTTATTTTGCTAGTTATTGGACAATTTAATAGTATAAAATTGTACGTAATTTTGAATATTTAAAAAAAGTTATTTAGAATTTGAATAGTACTTTTGATGAAAATTAAATTACTTGTGATTCCGAACCCCACAATGATAAAAAGGCATCCCTTATAAGATCTTCTTATCCCTTAGAAATTAGATCCTTACATCTTAAGTCCCTTAGACATTTTTCTCAGAAAATATTTAATGTAGAAACTTCTCTCTTACACATTTATCTCAGAAATGATTTAATGTAGAACTTCTCCCTTGAATGTTTTTTCAGAACTATTTAATGTTGAAGCTTCTCTTTTAGACATTTTTCTAAGAAACTATTTAATGTTGAAACTTCTCTCTTAGACATTTTTCTCAGAAACTATTTAATGTTGAAATTTCTTCGTTAGACATTTTTCTTAAAAACTATTTAATGTTGAAGCTTTTAGACATTTTTCTAAGAAATTATTTAATGTTGAAATTTCTCTGTTAGACATTTTTCTTAGAAACTATTTAATGTTGAAGCTTCTCTTTTAGACATTTTTCTAAGAAACTATTTAATGTTGAAACTTCTCCCTTAGACATTTTTCTCAGAAACTATTAAATGTTGAAACTTCTCTCTTAGGCATTTTTCTCAGAAACTGTTCAATGTGGCATTGTGGTAAAGCATCAATCTGTATGGATATCAATAGTTAATATTTAAAAATATTCATGTAGAAATTCAATGGAGGACAAATAAAGTATTAAAAAAATATTTTTTGTAGCACTTGGAATAATATTTGAGAAAACGTGTTTACTTTAAAATTTTATGTAAAGTGATTCTAGAGGTATTGATAAAAATGTTCAGAAAACGTTTGACGTGGAAATTCGAAATTTGGTATCAAAATTTAAGTTTAAGTTTAATGTGGTATAATTATGTTATTAAATTGATTTGAATTAGTAAATTGTAATTATAGATAAATCATATTGAACCAAAGATTATTAAATAAGCGACACTCAAAAATATTTATTCGACGTAGTCCCCTCAAAACCTTTGAGGGAAAGTGGAAATTTTCGAAGGGCATGTAAAATAGTCTATTTTTGTTTTCAATTCATCGATTGTGCAGGATATTAATTGAAATGTCATATTCCAAGGATACCAAAACTATAATTTTCAGATTTTGTATAAGATATTTGTAGCGATATTATGCAAACATCTAAAATTTTTTCCCCCCTTTCCGAAACTGTTAAAATTATGAAAAGCCAATTTACTCCCAGTTTACTGAAAACCAGAAGTAATAAATTTACATTTTATAATTCCTGAGTTTTTTTACGGTATTTCTACGTCCGTGGAAATATACTACGTAATATGTTTAAGTGGTGAAAAATAAAATCAATATATGTAAACAGTTTAATGGAAATACTATATATATGCCTAAATGGTTATATTAGTTGTTAGCGATTATTCAATATTTCCATAACTGAATGATCTACTAATGATATATTGCAATAATTAATCATAAAGGTAGTAATTTAATGATTTTTACAATCGAATCATTAGTGATAGTAATTACTAACTCTAATTTAATCAAGCCACATTCATTCAATAGCGTAATATTTAACCATAAAGTATATCCATAAAGTAACATCAATTCTTTTCTTCTTTAGTCCGAAGTAACCTTGAAATCTGGTTTCGACATGAAGCAACTTAAATACTTGTTTTGGAGAAAGTATTAACAAAATTTAATAAATCTTTTAAAAAAAATGTACGGTTTCTATCTTAATTTCTTTCATCCAGATTTTATAATGGATATGGTCAGATGTAATTTCCTTCAATTCTGACGGGAATTTCTTTTGATCAGGCATTTTTATTTAAATTATTAAATAATTATATTGATAAACCCTCGGTTTTGGGTTCGGTACCGCTTTATGCTCCCGCCTGTTACGTGAGAGCACGGAGTTGTTGTGTATTTCATCTGGCTAGATCCTTCATGAACATTCTGAAGCGCTCATTGGATTTTGACGTACTTACGTTGATCAACGCGATATTGCGGGAGGCGCCCAATCTTGATTTTTTTCTGCTTCATTGAGAGCTTTAGGAATGCGATTATGGAGTTGCTTGGAAGTTCACTATTGATAATTAGTTAGTTTCACGTGTAATTTCAATTAACGTGTTTTTTCCTGTTATATTTAATATTGTTTATGTTATTGTGTGTAATGTAAATTGTCGTACTTTTAGTGTTTGCACATATCCAGTGCTTTAGGGTAACCTGAACTGTGCTAAGATGAACGTGTTTTTTTATGTAAATAAATAAATCTGGCACTCGTGTAGAAGAATGAAAAAATATGTTTGTTCTTATTTCATACAAAACCTAGTGTCCTCTCTATTGTCTTTTAAAGTACCAGTAAAAAAATTATAAAAATATCAGAAAAATAAAGTCTACGTGGAAACTAAAATTATAAGTCAAATTCTGTTACCTATATCCACATATTGAATATATTTGGCGTTAATTTTGTAGAAATTCATTATCATGAAACTACGTGATGTAGTATTATTTCTACTTTCTTTAAGTTCTTTACCACAACCTAGGTTTCGTTGTATTACAACATCTTCAGGTAAGTTATTAGCAAAGATTAACTCTTAGTTACATCCAACAGTATTTATATGTTTCAAAAACAATGGTGGAAGACGGGTTTGTGTGGGTTTTCCCACTGCTTATGTTAGTGAGTTTATTGTAGGGAAGCGGAGTAGGTTTTATTATATTTCCGAGAGTTATACGATATACAAGTATTTTAGTGAGGGTAATAAATTAAATTGATGTTAGTCTATGAGGTTATACAATGCGAATGTTCCGGTGCATGTAATAAAATTAAATGGAAGTTATTCTCAGTAATACAATAGCAAGGGTATCTGAAAGTTAGAACAAGGTTATACCACTAATTCTACATATCTCCCGTTTTCTTTATTCTTTTATTTATTTTGTTTATATATTTATATTTAGATGTGTAGTTGCGCTGAAATAATTTGAAAAAGTACTGTAGTAACAATATTGTCTAACTATATTATGTCTGGTAGCATCTTCTCCAAAACCCGTCTTCCGCCATTGTTTTTGAAACATATAAATGCTGTTGGATGTTTCCAAGAGTTAATCTTTGCTAATAGCCCACCTGAAGATGTTATAAAACAACGAAACCTAGGTCGTGGTAAAGAACTTAAAGAAAGTAGAAATAATCTTTGAAACCACACGACCGATTTTAAAAATTCTTGTTGCATCAGAAAGCCTATACTTTGACGAAGAATATACGATATATATATATATATATATAAATATATATATATATATACACATATATATATATATATATATATATATATATATATATATATTGTATTACAATCACGCTATGATTTATAAGAATAGAGCAGTGATAAAGCGGAGACGTTTTTGTTTGATTTGTTTGTTTATTTTAATCTTTGGAACCAAGTTCAAAAATTATTTTAGTGCAAGGAAGCCTAAATATTAAGAAATGTTATAGATTATATATTGTTAAGTTATTATCGATAGAGGCAAAGCAGTGATTAAAATTTAACAAAAAATTAGGAACAATGTTTAAACAGTATAAAGTAGAGAGAGACAGGCTTATTTAACAACTGATTATCTCGAGTATTCCCGCCGATATGTTACCGATTCCGACAGTCGATGTTTTTGGACGAACGGAGTAGAGACGTTTAGCGACTGTGGAGGAGAGAGCAGCAAAATTAATATAATTTTACGCGTGCAAAACCACGAGGTACAGCTAATATTATGTATGAAGGGAACAATTTTCACGCGCGTTCGACTCACATTTATGCGACTATTTTTTCGAGGCACAAATCGGTAAAAGAACTCAATTTTAGCAGAAATGTGAAACAAACACAGCGTAGGCGGTGTAAAATCTCTCGAAAATAAAAAGGAAAAAAAGTAAAAATGATTGTTCACCATAATACGCAGGAACTAGTAAAGTTTAACAGGTCAGCCGCGCGCACTCTAAGTTGGAAAAGCGTGCTGGAGCGGGACCGGCGCCTCGGAAAAGTCGCTATAAATCAAAACTGGGTGCGTACTTCGGAACTAATAAAATAATTTATCGACTTCGAAAAAGTTAATTAGAAATTTTCTCTCAGCACGGCCTTTTTACAGTTTCCTAATCGCCTATAGCTGTCACCGGTCTCATTCGCTTGAATAACGGCGAGTTCTAGGGTGCGGGAATATTTATGTGAGAGTATTTGTTTCATTTATGTATTAAAAAATGGAAATTCCTTATACAATAGAAAATGAGTGTGACGATGTATTAGAGCAGTGGTCGAAAACAATTTTGTTCATATAAAAATCAATTAGTTATTATGATATTGCGGTTAAGCAACGCTAGCTATATCAAGTCGTACTGGTTTTTAATACAATAATAATACGATATGATCCTTGTATAAAGATTAAAATTATTTGGAAAGAAAAAAATAACAATTAAGTTATTTTAATTAAGTACATTTTTTATGTCAATATAGGAATAATGTTCAGTGCTTCAGTACTTCAAAAGGAAACAAATACTCTGACATCCTTAATACATCACTTTTAATCAAATTTCTTGAAACTTGTGTGATTCCTTTATTACGAAAATATTTCCTTACGCCGTGATGCAGTCAATTTGATTATATCTGTTGCAAAAATGTCTCTAATTTTCTAAATTATTAGCATAATACGGCTATCAATCAATAATGTGCGTTACATGATGTATGATGGATACGCTAGTTTTTTGTTCAATAAAAATAATTTGTTTTTTTTATTTTTTACGAATGGTAGCGTATAATATGAAAAAAAAACAGATTTTTTGATTGCGTTGAAGGAATTGGGAATAATATTCGGTGATGCCAGAGATTTCTTAACTCTCATATATTAAACTGTTTTGAATATATTAAAGCTCGCAATATTGGTGTCTTTGTCGATTGTATTGTAATATTTAGCAACACAAGGTAGGTTTCGCTATGCCGTGCAGCACGTTTTGTATTTCGATCTTACTTATCCTGCTAATAAAGAGGAAAGTTTTGCTGGTTTTTTTTGGGTTCACAAAAAAACTACGAATCCAGTTGATGTACAACTTTACTATGATAGCTTAAAGTTTTGAGATCACCATAGGCTAAATATGATGTGAATATATATTGGATAATTTGTATGATGTAGTTAATACTGTGAAAATAGTCGGAGAAAGTCACCGCTCAAGGCGCGTTTGAGATGAATGTTTGAAAAATTATTAGTTATGCAATGATAATATGTAGGGTAAAACTGTAGGTCTAAAGGAAAACTCCCTGACGGCATACATCTAACTGTTATAAACAAGCCACGGTAACTGCTTTTAGAATGAAAATTTCGATGTGAATAGAGTATTCATTTTAAGCATTTTCTATAAATGAAAATTAAATCTTCACACTTTATAATTTAGTTTAGGAGTTTAAGATAAACGAATTTTTTCTATACTATACTAACTATAATTATTAATGGCGTTCTGTGCGAAGTATTGGCGGATGGAGAGAGAAAAACGGCTACAGTTGCCAAATGTCGCGCTATACTATTGAATTTTTGTCAATTAAAATAAAACGTAGGAATACTTTCATGAAATAAAAAATACATATCAGTAAATCTTAATCAGATAACTCAATTGTATCCGTGCGAAATCTTCGTACGGGTTTGTGTTGGGGAAACGTGTACTGGTTAGGTGCTGACTACAAAGTGGGGGTAATAAAATCAATGGTAGCGCTCCTTGTGGAAGAAAAGCAAAGATCGAAAGGCTCGTGCCAAATATCGTCATAGATAATATAATTTAGTTCCGAATATTGTAATTTTATTTTTAGAACCAGTTAAGATAGTGTAAAACGCGTTGTCGACGAAATTCGCGGTATTTTTTATATATTATTTAGACTATAAATATCTAACTTATTTTAAACTTTAAAAATTATTTACTTTCAGAATCGCTTTCAAAAATTGTACAATTAATATTACAGGAAAAGTAGGTATTTCACCACGCTTAATTTTGTTTAAAAAAACTAAGTTGAGTGATTTGTATAAAAAACTAAATCAATGTAAAATGATGTTATATTGGCATTTTGAAAAAATAATAATTTTTAATAAAAAATTTTATAATAAAATTTTGAATCTTTCTGTCACATGACGACTACCTTAAGTTTAGCAATAATGCAAATCTCACTGACGTTTTAATGAAATAATTTGTAGAAAAAAACCACGTATATAAAAAAAAATTGAGAGGCGATTGTTTTATCATAAATAACTTATTTGACTAAACAAATTTAAACACTTATTATTGCTAAAGTTTTTTTCCTATTTTAAATTTAAATTTATATTAAGATACTTAACATAAAAGTTAATTAAAAATTTACAAATCATTAAAAATATGACGTCTGTCTCATTTAATATAACATCGACTATTGTTGGAAAGTTATTTTATGGATGATTTTTTGATTATCGTACTCGTTTCGTTGAGCTGAAAACGAAGGAACATCATAAATTATGGACACCTTTCACTTTGTAATTATTCGTTAACAGATTTTTTTACTTATAAAAAGTAGAGAGAGACAAATAACCTAACATAGCTTAACATTGTTTCCTTGAAAACGCAAATAATATTTAATTTTCTTCGAGGAAAATAAGAAAAGAACTATTCATATATAGTTAGAAGCACAAAATAAAGAAACGTTTTAACGGAATACCAGTCGTAGCTGAAATTTTTCAATTTTCTTGTATAATTCACGTAAACATATAAGAGAGCCGTTAATTTGAAGCGCATAGATAGAATTGAAGAGCCTTGGAAGTTGCGGCCGATTGACGGCGCTGATGTCACGCACCCAGCGAATAAAAAAAATATTTTAATCGCTTTTTTGCGAACTCTGAAATGTAACAGTGCGATGCCAGGCTGGTCGCAAATAAGAAGGATATATTTTTTACACCTTCGGATTGAATATAATAATTTGATAAATATTTTTAGAATATACGTTATTTTCCATAAACAAGAATAAGGGTAATTTTAATTACTAATAATTTCTGATTAAATTGCTTTAAGAATAAGAAGAGAATAATTGAATATCGTAAAAAAACTGTATGTTAATCGGTATATACTTGAATTTATAACTATATTTTAATAAAATATCTGCTGCATCGAATTTTTTTGCAATTTTTAACTTAAAATCTGGCATAAAGACCGTTCTTATTCTATGTCAAATTGAGGTTGAGAAGACATAAAAGTGTATGCAAACGTGGGTAAAAGCTGGCTGTAAATATTTGAACAATAAATTCATTACGTACAACTGTTTTAGTTATTTTTTTATGTATCGAAGCAAAATAAAATTATTATAAATTGGTAATGGCAATACATAAAAATACGTTGGTTGCACGATTTGGTGGCTACAGTCTGTTTTTTTTTTCATGTCAGTATTCTCAGGAAATCAGGAAAACTGAATTTCGACGCAGATAGAGCCTGTTCATTGGAGTTTCAACCATGTTAGGGTAAGAATAAACTCGAGTTAAAGACAAGGTTTTGTATATTTTTACGGTTCCGTACATCAGAAGGAAAAACTAAACCCTTACAGTATGACTCGCGTGTCTGTCTATTACACACGGTTTCCTCAAAAACGGGATCACGCAAAAAATTATAATTTGGTATAGTTATAAAATATATTAACAAACACTTATTTCAATAGCTAATATTTAAAATTGTTTATATGGAAATTTGAGGGGTAATATTGTTCGCGTCCGTAGGAGCTACCTAACCATAACCCTACACGTGCCCCTCGGGTGGTGCCAATTGAACAACAAACGCCGAGTCGTAGGCGGCGGTCAACTAACCTACTAAGCAAGCCTAACAGCTTCTTATGTTGGAGGTAGGAAATGATCTCCACACCCGTAATCTTGTGGTCATGTCTCGCAAGAACGGAGACCTGGGCTTGGTCGCCTGGGTCGCGAGGAAGACAACCTCTTAACCTAAAAAATAACCCTAATCCTAAGGTGTGACCGTGCCGATAGGATGAGTGGCTGCAGGTAGTCAGTCTCTAGCGCAAACCTCGATGAATCTGGCTCACATCGTTGAAAAGTGCCCTCTCACAGGAATGGGCGTTACCCTGTGAGTGGCCTATTATATCGACCCTACTCGTGGGAACAATATGAATTCCAAACAAGAAACAATATCACAATCACAACAGAAATTACTTAAACAACAAGTACTTCATCAAAGCTACTTCTCTAGGCAAAGATCATCATCCCTCTCTGATATAAGCAGAGGACAGTCAACAACTTCAAAAAAACAACCTGAATCAGACCTGTGCCTGTTGAAACTACAGCAATAAAAGATATCTCTCAACATCCTGCCCCACCCATATGGCAACATGTACCACTTCCTCGTGGCAATAAGAAGAGGAAAATGTACGATTCTCCACCACCGTCTAATGGAATTGTAAATAAGAACCGGTTTAGCAACTTATCGCTTGATCCAAATGATGACATTGCCCTTTCAAAAACTCAGAAACCCAACAAACCACCACCAATAGTTCTGAGTGGTATAGAAGACGTCAACGAGTTAATAAAACTAATGGAAACTGTTAGCCAAAAAGATAATTATAAGCTCAAAATGATTACCAAAAATATCCTTCACGTGCTAATGAAAACTCCAGAAGAATATAAGAAAATTATCAATCTCCTCAGAGATAACGGGCTTATAGGGTATACATTTACGCCTAAGGACTCCAAATGCTACCGAATTGTCATTAAGAACTTGCATCACCTCACACCTCATGAAGCTATTGTTGAGGCAGTTCAAGCGACCAACAACAAAGTCAGAGGTGAAATAATTAATGCACGATACGGCCCCGAAAAGAAACCGACTTCAACGTTGTTCGTCAATATCGAGCCTAGCATTAACAATCCTGACGTTAAAAACATTGCATTTATCGCACAGCAAAAAATTAAGATTGAGGATCCCCGGAAATCAAAGTTCATTGTACAATGCCAACGCTGTCAACAATATGGTCATACCAAAAATAACTGCATGAGACCATTTAGATGCGTGAAATGCGGTGAAGACCATAAAACCTCAGAGTGCAAAAAGAATAGGACAACTCCAGCCAAGTGTGCTTTATGCTGCTGCGACCACCCTGCTAATTATAAAGGATGCCAAATATACAAAGAAATACTAGCTCGAAGGACCAAGAATCTCGCCTCTCGCGCTAGACTACCCTCTCAAACACCTGTTATCAACATACCAACTACCACCAACTTTGACACTAAGGGTCATAGTAACACCCACAAAATGTCTTATGCCGATATTGCCAAAGGTAGGCAACCAACAACACAGCAATCTACTCACCAACAATCTAATAAATTTGGAAGATATACTTGCCAAACAAAGTGAGAAAATGGATCTCTTAATTCAACAAATAGGCTCCCTACTGGGACTTATAACTACCCTGATATCTAATCTGACAAAATGACTTCTCTACACATCGCCACGTGGAACATAAACGGACTTGCTCCCAACACTAAAGAACTTGAGATGTTTTTGAGAACCAATAAGCTTGACGCCTGCCTTATATCAGAATCTCACACTACATCAAAATCACGCATATGCATTCGTGGATTCTGCGTTTACACAACTTCACACTCCGAAGGGGAAGCTCATGGTGGTGCGGCAATAGTAATTAAGGAGAACATTAAGCATTGCCTACTCGAGTCTTGGGAAACCAAGTACCTGCAAGCTACAACTGTACGGATCGATGATCGTGCCGGACCCCTCATCCTCTCAGCAATATACTGTCCACCGCGTCACACCATTAAGGAGAATTTGTTTACGGAGTTTTTCAAAGCTTTAGGAAACCGATTCATAGCCGGTGGTGATTGGAACGCTAAGCACACACATTGGGGATGTAGGTTAACAACTACGAGAGGTAGAGAATTAAAATGTAGTACTGAGATCAACAATCTAGCGACCATTTCAACCGGAGAACCTACATATTGGCCTACAGATACCGAGAGAACTCCTGATCTTATAGACTTTTTTATCACAAAAGGCATTTGTCATCAAAATCTCCTAATCGAGTCAAACCTAGATGGATCTTCTGATCACACACCAATACTTCTTACTGTAAGCCCTATTGTGATACCCCGTGATACCCATAGCTCCTATCTAACTAACGCTAAAACCGATTGGAATGGTTTCCGAGAATATCTCGACGAAAATATCACTCTCAAACTTCCGTTAAAAACTGCTGAAGATGTAGACAATGCATGTCTATACATTACAAACCTGATCCAAGTGGCAGCGTGGACAAGCACACCCACACTGAAGCATTCATTTGCGAATACACCGCTCCCGTTTGAAATCCGTCAAAAAATTTATGAAAAACGCCGCCTTCGTAGAGTTTGGCAACTTTCTCGTAACAGCGAAGACAAAACGCGACTGAACAAAGCAATAAAAGAGCTAAAGATTCTTCTTGCTGATGTCACTAACGCTGCAGTTAAACAAAGACTGGAAAAGATGTCACCCAATGGCCATGGGACCCATTCTTTATGGAAAGCTACCAGGAATATGCCACAGTCCCAACAATGTTCACCGCCAATCTGGAATGGCAATACATGGGCACGGACAGACCCAGAAAAAGCTGAGACCTTCGCCAGTCATCTTGCTAATGTCTTCAAACCTAACGAATCTGACAACCCTGAGGACCCTGAAATAGATCTGATCCTAAATCAGGACCTGCAGCTGTGTCTGCCGATAAGACCTACTTCCCCAAAGGAGCTGTCCAAAGAAATAGCTAGCTTGGACTCGAAGAAAGCTCCAGGATTTGACCTGATCACCCCGAAGGTACTCAAAGAGCTTCCTAGAAAATGTATTGTCTTCCTGGTAACCCTCGTTAATGCAACCTTCAGAACAAAACATGTCCCTGCTATTTGGAAAATATCCGAGGTAGTTATGATCCATAAACCCGGTAAACCAGTCAACGATGCATCCTCACACCGTCCTGTCAGCTTAACTCCAGTTCTAAGCAAATTGTGGGAAAAAATAATCCTTACTAGGATACATGCATACCTAGATATCAATCACGTCATACCAGATCATCAGTTCGGGTTTCGCAAGCAGCATTCGACCCTAGAACAAGTACACAGAGTCTATCGTACTATACGAGACTGTTTGGAAAGGAAAGAATATTGTTCTGCTGCTTTCCTGGATATCCAACAGGCATTCGATCGGGTCTGGCACAAAGGGTTACTATGCAAAATAAAGCAAGCACTTCCACACTCTTTCTACCCCTTGATGGATTCTTACCTTAGAGACAGAATGTTTCGAGTAAAACACCGTGACGCCAGGTCTTCCTTGTATAGTTGCCACGCAGGAGTACCCCAGGGATCGGTACTCGGTCCGGTGCTTTACAACATCTTCACGAATGACTTACCCCAGACACCTAATATTACAGTAGCAACCTATGCTGACGATGCTGCATTTCTCGCATGTAATAGCAGTCCAGAAGAGGCAAGTAAATTGCTGCAGGCATAACTCGATGACACAAATAAATGGTTGAACAAATGGCGTATAAGAGCTAGTGCCCAAAAATCTCACCACATCACGTTCACTCTGAGACTTGCAAGTTGTCCTGCAGTCAACTTAGGTACCAACATCTTACCGCAATCGTCCTGCGTCAAATACCTGGGGTTTCATCTGGACCGAAGGATGACATGGAAAGACCACATCAAAAATAAGCGTAACGAAATCAATTTTCGATTTAGAAATTTGCTATGGCTTCTAGGAAGGCAGTCAGCACTATCCCTAAGCAACAAACTAAGAGTGTACTGCTCCGTAATAAAACCCATTTGGACATATGGGATTCAACTGTGGTCATCGGCCAGTAATTCGAACATACTCTGCCTACAAAGAGCCCAAAACAATATACTTAGGGTCATATCAGGTGCACCATGGTACTCCCGCAATTCGGAAATCCACGAATACCTACAAATCTCAACCATCGTAGACGAAGCAAAACGCTACACAGCCACATACAAAGATCGTCTGACATTCCATCCTAACCCACTTTCGCACATGCTGTTGCAGCCCAACTCGATAAAGAGACTCAAGAGAGCTGACGTGCTTCATAATTAGAGCGATTAAGGGCAATGGCCCTATATTCGCCCAAACAAGATACATACCACAACCTACCTGCTTATAGTTCTAATGACTGAGCGCAGGACACAAATAGAAAAAAAAGAAAAAAAAATATGGAAATTTCAGGGTAGAAACATTTTTTTTGCATAATTTAAGATATTGTATCTTTAGAAATATATTGAAACATATGCAAAAATAATGTGCTGCTTTTTTCCGAAACTGCTCAACCTAAACTTACGAAAAAATAGGGCTTTTATAAACCTGCGCAAAGATCGTAGGAAATCAAAAGTGATGGTATATAAAATAATTTTTTTAAGAATTATTTACCCCATATTTAAAGCATTCATGAATGTTTTTAAAAACTTAGCTAGTGCAAATTGTGTTTAATAATATGTATCACTATGACAAATTCCAAGTTTCCCTGTCAAGCAGTTTCTAAGAAAAACGGCTGTAATAGACTAACGGACAGACACGTGGGTGATATTATAAGGGTATTTATTCCTTTTTAGGTACGTAACCCTAAAAACGTGCATATTATTCATACAAGCATCCATGTGCATTAAATTGAGTAGAAAATTATAAGGAATTGTATGAAAATTCCCCACCATTTCTGGAAAAAATTAATGACGAAGTTTCGATGCCAAAGAAAAAAGTACATTTTATCAAAGAGTCACTCTTACTTTATGTACAGAGTAGCCTGTATGAATGAAAGATATGTTTATTACCTTATTGATGTCTGCCGTATAATTTTGTTTCATCTAGCCTTATTTCGATTAACCGTAGTGTGTTGTATAAATTGGCATGATTTTTGTCGTCTAAGTTTAGAAAATAGAAAAAGATAAAGAAGTAATGGGTGGCAATAAAAAAGACACTGGTGTTTGCTTATGAACATGCAATAAAAGCCAAAATTTAAAAAAATGTAAAATAAAAAATACAATAACACACGCTTATTATATTAAACTATTCTCAAATAAAATATAAAATACTAACTGTATATACTTGTAATATTAAATAGACTATACAATAACATACTTGTACTAGATTAAATTATACTCTGTGTTAGACAGCGAACTCTTATGGAAGGTGCCGAAGGGCGCTTAGTTTGCCTGAACAGTGAACTGCTCCGCCGATGCCGAAGGGAGCCGAGTTTACCCGATTCAGTGTCACCGATTTGAGCGTGGTGGTTCAGTTTCGTTCACTGCTCATAAAAAGTGCGCATGTTGCGTCTAAAGACGTTTTTACTTCAAAAAGTCTCTCAAAAACCATTCAAGAAGAACCGTTGAAATTATCCCATTTCCAATTTGTTTCCGAAGATATTCACTAATATTAACAGAACCATAAAACAATGTAACGATAATGACGGGATCCTAGTAATTTACGAAACTGAGCTTGACAATGTTCAAATTTACCAGAATTAAGAGTTTCTATTGCAATTAAGAGATTCGATTGCAATTCAACAGTCCAGTAATCTAAATGCAATTAACCCAAGAGCTTCAATAAGTTAAATATATCGAACTAAAAATATTAGGTTAACAAGTCTATAGCGAATCCAATAGGTTTAAAAATATTCAAGCATAAGGTTTGACAATTTTTAATATTCAAGCTATAGGGTAAAAACATCTTAACTCCATACGTTACATTAAAGTCAGGAGTAATGCTTCACGGGAGTTCGAGAAAAAAGTCTTAGTTTGTTGTATGTTTGTGAGTTAGTGGAATGAAGTTGGATTAGATATTAGAGAAATTTTAAGTGCCCATAGTTAAAAGTAAGTTTATTTATTTGTTTATTTATTTGTAACACGATTTCCAGAAAATATACTTTCCTGTTTTATTGCCTTTATTATGTGCCCACACATAATTTTATCGTAATTAATTTCAATGTACAGATGCTAATTCTTTAGTTGTATTACACGCATTTACATATATCATAACAAGATGAGGATATTTGTTGAAAGTATAATATATTTTAGTTAGTTATAGTTGCTATATGTTAGTTATAGAAACATGTTGGTTTGTGCTTAAAATTTTGTTATAGCTATATTATGATTAATTTATTTAGTAAAGAATAAAATTTATAAGTTTTGTAATTTTAGTTGCACTTCTTCCTGAAAACTTTTCCAGTTTGCTTTAAAAGGAAAAGTCTGAGTATGAAAATAATTTTATACCGATATTTAGAGACTAGAGAATAGATTGTTAATGTACAATTAATTTGCCAAATAATTATCTTCTTGTTTACATGCCCTACTGAGTTTTGTCTTTGGACAATTTTAAGCTTTACAGTTTTACGTTTTTTATTCCTTTTTAGATTTTGCGGGTGTGGTTTTTATCATTTCAAAGAAAAATATTAAATGGTACATAGTTATTCCGCATATTCACCATTTGACGTAAGTATCAATCAAATGGCTAACATTTGCCAAATGTATAATTTTAGGACTATTATTTATTTAAGGCAATCCAGACGTCACAATAAACTTGTAAATTTTGGTGCCGAAGTTGAAAATTAGAAATATTATTTTCACCTATTTATAACTATAGGGTAAAAGAATAACTAAAAAAACTATGCTATCCGGTTGACATTACCAAAAACTGTAATTAAATTTTTGCTTTCGGGCAATAATTTTACCACAGGTTTAAAAGTAAACAATAATTAACACAATATATCAGTCACGTAAAATTGTTCATAAATTTTTAAATAGCCGTAATATTGTTTCTTATGTATTACAAATCTAGGCCAAATAGATCATAAAACTAGTTTTTAAGTATCACAAAAATGTGTCGCGATACTCAATCAGAAGCAATATTGCACTAAGAAACGTATTAATTAATCAGAAGCAGTATTGCACTTAGGAACGACAAAGCGAGAGTAAATTTTTACGAAACTCAGAACTTTCATAAAAATATTTATGTTCGTTTTTGAGTAATTTTAAAATGTTTTTGGAGTTAAATTTCATAATTATCATATCTTTTAAATTTTACATTAATTAAAAAAGATACTAGACGAGAAAATACAATACGAAGTTATTTCCTTATATCAAAACAATTGCAATAAAATAATTTTTACATGCATGATTTTTTATTTTTATATAAAGGCAATATTTTGTTGCACATCTATCATATGATAAATCATGAGAAAAAAACGATTGTTTTTTTTTAAATATTTTTTATTATAAATGAAATTTAGGTGTTTACTAAAAAATTAAAAATAGATTTTAATACGGTTATACGAATAGGAACAAGGTTATTGAGATTCTTTCTTGTATTTCATTTAAGGTTCAAATCCTTACGTTAAAGTATGATTAAACTAGTATGTCACTATTTAATATGATTGGCTAGAATGTAAAATTGTTGTTCATTCTTGGCTTAGTTGAGCGACGTGCATAACGATAGCTGCCTAGCGACGTGCATAATGATAGCTGCCATCACGTCGCTATAGTTGACAAGTAAAAGATAGAACGGTGTTGTATAGTCCGACTAAATGATCTAGTATTTAAGTAAATATTCGAATTCATTATGTAAACTATGAATAATATTATAACAATAAGTTAGCGACTTCTTCGATTACGGAATTAGACAACATAAAAATAAAACACCTTAAGATATTTTTAGGTAGATGAGATATTTTTACAAATATATTTGAATTTGAAAACAATATGATATTATACTTAATAATACTTATTTTCTTAATACTTCTACTTAGTAATACTTATTTTCAAATAGCGCGGGAAAATTTGTTGTCTCGTACAATTATCGCAGATAACTTCTTTTGCCTTGTATTCGATTTTATGGAGCGCTGTGAATCCTCCTAGATAAAATAATTTTGTCCTCCAACAAAAATTGTGTGGATACAATTCTATATAAAAATCTTTTTCATAAACCTATATGGAAATTTATGAAAATGATTTTCTCAATTTCTACAAAACTTGCATAAATTTGCTGCCCTTGAAATGACCAAATGCACCGAAAATGTCTTAATATAAAGGTTATATTGTATATTGCCAAACCTGGTTTAATTGTGCATATTAAATTAGAACAAAAAAGTATGTTAAAAAATGAAATGTTTTTGGTGGAGTCATTTTTATTCACATTTTAAATCCTTTAATTTTCAGAATGTGTTCAATTTATTTCGAAAATTTTAAGGTACACATGTTTTCGAAAATGTTTGTCAAAATAGATTCCACATATAAAATATTATTCCACGGTTAGAAACATTAAACAAATAATTCTAACTTATCTACTAGTTTTTGCTAGCGGTTTTGCTTATATAAATCTTTTATTTTCATGGCGGGGTATAATCCAATAATAATATTTTAAACTCAAAACTACTCTTCATCGGAATAAAAATAAATTATAGCTTAGCTTGAATAAATTCTGCACCTCAAAAATTCCCTTCACCAGGATAAAAGTATCTTAAAACTTAGCTAGATCTTTACGATAAATTGCTGGAGCAGTCTTCATAATTTCAATTCGTCGGTTTTAAGCTTGAGCTCACGCACTTTACTGCCTGAATATTAATATTTAAATTCCGAATTGCTTAAAGAATATTTGATAAAAAAATAATTCAATTTTTAATGCGTACATTAGGCATTAAGCATATGAAAGTTTAATTCTTAAAGCAATGCTCAAACAGGGAGGCGAACCAAAAACAGACAGGTAAAACGTCCTTTATTCGCCCTTATAGTATTTAAGACACCCCTACATTTAAGACTCGAACTTTGGCCTAAATTTTAATATGAATCCCAAGTTTAATTCATATCGTTACATTAGTTCTTATGTCATTTTCTAACAAACGGATAGATAGACAAAAATTCTAACAAGGGTGGTTTGGGTAATGAGAAACTTAAACAGCATATTTCACGTTTTCCATAAATATGTTCAATCTACAGACATATCTCTCTTACAGTTTTGTGATGGTATAATTTAAAATATTTCAATGACTTTTTTATAAGTTATACGGTTTTTTATACGCGAGGGCTGTAATTTAAAATAAATAAATATTTATTGCGTTCACAACAGTTTGTAAATTACCATAATCAAATAATAACAAAAAGTTGTCTCGTAGACTAATTTGTTAACCGAAAAAATTATTTTGGTCTAATTTCAGGATTCCTTATATTAAAAGGAAAAACGGTATCATTGTATCATTTGAAGGGACTAAGGGAAAAGGATAAGTTAAACGCCCTCTACACTACTCGCGAAATTACCTCGATGAAGTGCTCGTCGAAGTTGATCGCAGTCTGAAGTACGTCTGAAGTAATGTCTGTAGTACGCACAAAGCGAATCAAAGTACCTCTCTACACTAGTCTCGTCACCTAACTTCCATCAACTTCGCGAGCAGTGTAGTGCCGGTTTTAGAGATATACCGAAAAGTGTGCAAAGAATATATGTCCCACTTATATCCTAGATTTACGAAAACAATAGGGTATTTAGAAGCCTAACAAAGGTTGTAGGAAAACTATAGCTATTATCTCAGATCTTATATTTTTTGAAATATGTACCATGATTATAAGCCTGTGAAAGATGTGGTAGGCAATATATTTATATAGTGAACAATTGATATTTGAAAATAGTTTGAAGGAAATACTATGTACCTTTAATTGATCATTAATGCCTAAATTGGTAAGTTAATGCCTAATTTGGTACTCAAACCTTCATAGTACGAGTCCTACTTATATTTGGTAGGTTTTACATTTAGAGTCGTCCCTGGTATAATGTAGTGTCCCTGGTATTGCATATCATTAATATGGTTACTGCGAAAGTTTGGATATTTGCTATCCAAACACTGTGCAACCAAGCAACGAATCACCATCAAATTTCGCGTGCGTATATTTTGCTTAGCCTAGTAACATATAGGTAGTAATTACATGCAGTTTCGCATTAGTAAACAATTAAGGAAAGACATGTTTAGACGTTTTTTTATTCAATCGCACCTAGACGGTATAACAGATTCTCGTAAAACACAGCAAGGGCATAGTTACTGACTCAAACTAACGAATTGGCCACTTTTACACCGAGAAATGACCTTATTCTTAAGGGATGAAACTGAGTGTTTTGGGTCAATAATAACATTTTAACCTCCCTATTAAATATATAAAGCGAAACGTGTATATATCAAGGATTTGACATTACTTATATATGGATATTGCGATGGTGTCGCTGGGTTAGATACACCATCGCAAAATCCATCGTCTTCATCGAAAATCCGCGCGAACGATGTCCAGAGCAAAAAGCTACAATATTATATTCTTAAGCTACAGCTTTAAGCTTTTTAGCAAATGGCAGTCTTATTAAATCCTAAGGTGATTATTTTCAGATATTTCATTAAGAAACTTTAAAAAAATTGCTTTTTACTCTACCCTAGTACATATTTAAAATAAAAAAGAGACGTTACCCTTTATAATATGAAAGATTTTATCTCAATCAATTTATTGGTTATTTAGATGTGTTTCAGATAAACAAATGGTTTCATTATTAGGGTTATTAATTATAATTTTGTGGGTTGCAATATTCAACGCCATTTTAAAGTTTTCATCAAACATTTATAGACATTCTTTAATGAATCAAGCTTACTGAATTTTTCTACAACATGTCCGTTAATTAGAATGATTAAAGGCGGCGATGCGGAAGTAAGCACGCTAAGGTCGGCGGTGTTTCCGGCGGAAGCAACGGCGAGTTGCTTAGCGACGGTCTCGCAAAATACAAGTGTCTTGTACATATAAGTATGAATCAAGGTTTAGTTAACTTAATGAGTAAATGCCGTCGATGTAAATTAATGGGAGGAATGGATATAAATGATATGGGTGTTAACTCGCTTCACATCTTTATGTCAATTGGGCATCCAATAATTAGCTTAAACTAAAGAATAGTCTCGAATAGTCAACACGTTTTCCCTTCTTCCAGCAGTGTATAATGTCTAATCTATGAATACAATTGTAAAGGTGGTTATATTGAAAATTTATTAATGTTTTCACAATTTTCATTATTTACTTGTCCTAAGTTCTCTTATGTAACTTAAAATTCTCTTCGTTGATATGGATGTGAATTCGCACCTTTAAAGACAAACTGTTACTAGACGAAAATATGAAATTTTACTGAAGAGTAATAAAAAATATATGTACGGCTTTATGGCAATAAAATTTAAAAACATAGTATTTTGAGCCATCTTTTGAGATCATACGGTGGATATTTATTTACCTTATGCCATTTAATTCGGAAAAGCTATTTTTTTATTGAATCATTATTTTATAGTAACGCTTTTCCATTGTAATATTTTCGATTATGATAAAAATATTGTAATGTAATTAAATACAAAATTAATTTTAATGTCAAAATAATACGACGATATTATTTATTCAAATTGAAAATAATTTAGATACTATCCTTCTAATTATATCTGGTGAGATAAATAAAATGGCATTCGAAATCAATGGTTTATTCTAATATAAATAGTGAGATCATACATTTATTTGGCTTCAATATTATGACCTTATGTCATTAATACATTGCTAGATTGTCGCAATATTCAGTCTCTTTAATTATATTAATATTTCGTATATTTAAATCATAGCAAGTAATCACTTAACTTATGATTATCTTTATATTCAATTAACTAATAACAAACCAACTGAACTTAATGTTAACATAATATAAAAGATTACAAATTTAATACAATATTACAGATAACAATCACAGCGTCACACCCTTCTATATCTTAATGTTAGACACGTTTCACATAATTGGGGCGAACCTGTTGCTGCATAAAATATATCTAAAAACAACTAACATCATCTTAAAAAAACAGAAATAGTCTTAATGACAAAAGTAAAGTTTTAAAAATTGTGTTTCGATAATATACTTATTAATCTACAATTACTACATTTATTATTGAGACGTTTTGTGTACGTAAGATACCTTAAGACTAATTAATACAATATATTAATTATAATAAGAAATTACGTAGCTAATATTGCTTTTAATTAAGTTTCTTAAATAACTGTTTCTTCTCTCATTGAATGTAATTTTAATCGACTCTGATACAGTAGTTTCAATTAAAAAGATGTGCCAGTAAGTGTGTGTGTAGAATTGTATTTCTTTAAAATCTCCATCCATACACGTAGTTTTATGAGAGATGCAAATATGCTTTGAATCTTGATACTTTTCAAACTTAATTATTTTCATGCTAATTAATCGGACGATTTTATCCGAAGTATTTTTGGAAAATTATCCACCACCCATCGCTGTGAGGTTTTTTACATCAATAAAGTCTGAAAAACCACATTTCATTTACTTTATAAGGATACCCTTTCTTTTGCGCCGTTCTTACTATCGTAACATATGGTCCGGCATGTATATGTGGGACCAGAACGTTAACATTTTTAACAGCCTTTTCAATTACGGAATGAATAGAATCATTTTCATTCCATGTATGTTCACTTATTAAAAAATTGTGTTCATTTTATTTTATTTTACGAACAAATAAGACATATCCATACATAGAAAACATGAACTGATTTTTTTACTGACCACAGCAATATGAGAATAAAAAAACGATTTGTTCATTATTATCATCAACTCTCTGGTACCCGCTTTATCAAATATTTTAAATGCTATTCCGTTAGCTTCTCTTAACGTTTCAGTTTCGCTTCAAACAAAACGATAACGGCAGTCTTTTGCCAATTTACTCATAGTAAAGTTACAAACATTGAGTTTCCACTTATAAGCTAGATGTATTACCTTTAGGAAGAGGTAACACTGCCTGTAGGTCGTGACTGACAACAATGTAGTTCCTCTGGACCAGAGTTTTGTCAATTGGCTTTTCTTGACTACATAATTCCTTTTCAACCTGATGTGGGCCATATTTCTTCTTTAATTCTGTATTTTGACCGACAGCATGTTTAAAGGTTGTGCATATTTCGCACTGATTTTCTTTTGGTACCCAAGAGTTCGTATTGCAATCCTATGTTATTTATATACATATGAATTTTGGCAGCTACAGTACCACTATTCAGGTATTCTCTTTGGTAGAGAGAGAGAGAGAGAGAGAGAGAGCTAGAGATAGAGAGCTAACGTATATATGAAAATAAAGACAAGAATTTTTTTTAAAATTATTTTTTTTAAATTGTTTTTTTTTAATAGTTGCCATGAGGAAATTATAATGAAAAGTGTTAAGTTTTGACGAAAAATGTTGTGGATACTTAGATATTTTTCGTTTCTTTTCTGATTATTAGATCTTCTCCGATTATAGATTTTCGTACTCATCTCCGATTTTGAGGCACGGGATTTTATGATTGATTTTTGCAATTCTGCCATATCTGTGTGTCAATGAAGGATATCCACCCCCTTTAAAAATAAAACGCCAAAAGCGTGTTGAATGCATCCAAGATAGGGTTCCTTAACCTTCATTTATAGGTACTAGATGTTACAAAATATACAGTTTTAAAGTCGTGCCCATAAAGGACGATAATAAGTCTTTACATTGACAGAACTTCATCATTGTTTGAAATGGTTTAAGAGAACATTGTGAAGTTTAAATGCTATAGGGCCCTTTATAATTTTTATTGAAAGTATTTTTTAAATGCTAGATTTGAGTGTTTTTTCAGATTTTTTAAACTATATTTTAATAATTGGTAGAGTTTGATGACGACTTTGAAAGGAAATATCTAGGAACCGCAGCATTAGAATTATTTAGTTATATAATAAATTTTGTCGCTTTTTGTAAGATGTATTCAACGATAACTTCATTTAACGGAGTAGATATTTTTTTTTATTTTCTTTCCTTTTATTATATGAGAGGGTGTGTAAAAAAATCCTATCCCGTTTTTAGCGTTGTGTATCTAAAAAGGGAAAAAAGGACCCTTTTTAGGATTACTTCGTTGTCCATCTGTCGGTCGGTCAAGACTTTTTTCTCTGGAACGCGTGGAGGTATCAAGTTAATATAAAAAATAATTTAGGTCTATGGTCCCTTGAAGCTGCAAAAAATTAAGTTTCTAAGTCAATGAAATCACGAAGAGCCCTAAAAATATGCAGCATAAATGGTCTTATGCTTTTGGCATTCGTAAATAAATCAAAACCTATAGGATACTTCCCGTTGATCTAGAAGCGTGAAACTTGGAAAGAAGCAAGGTCTCACAGCCAACAAAAATAGATAATTTGTAGTTATATAACGATATTTTTTAAATATGGCGCATATTTAAAAAAGACTGTGAAAGATATTGTAGGTAAAATGATTGGTTAAAATGTGAAAAATAAATACAACCTCTAATGATAGTTTAACAAAGTTTTCATTGGAAATAGTCAATCTGTTTCAGAGTAATCGATGTGAAAATATATCTAGAAATATATTTGGAAATCTGTGAAATTCACGTATGTACATGAAAATAGAGAAAAATGATTTTCATAAATGAAAACAAATAATTATTGATATGCAGACAGAGAAATCGGTGAACATCGATTCTAGGAAATGGATGCAGTTGTTCCAGGATAACCTATTTTATACATAAAATTCGTGATCCTCTGGTTTCGCAGTGGTGGGTAATGATTTTTTTCTAAGCTGCTACTTTTTATATATCACATTAAACAAATATTGAGCATCGGCCTCGCATGGATGCTGTGTCGTTATGCTAATACGGTGGTTGATGCGTGAAAGTTCGCGAGTATAATCATACTTAAAACATCTCTATATAACGTATAAACTATTCGTTAAAAAAACTACGGTACACAAGGAAAATTGGAATCTGCATAAGTTTTGGAAGTTCCATATGAATTGTAATTTGATAAGCAATTAACTAGTTTTGCGCAATAAGCATTAAAAACAAAGTTGACAAAATTATATGTATGTATATATATATATATATATATATATATATATATATATATATAAAATAAAACGTTTGTTACGCATTTTGTGTAACATAGTTCTACAATAAAATCCGTGACAGACACTCATGGATTTTATTAGAAAACTTTTTGAGAAGAAAAAAAATTTCATACATTTTTACCAAATATCTTTAATGATTTAAGCCGCGTATGCGAAGACACCTTTCCGATAAATGCTTTTATTTTAACTTCATCGTCACAAGTCGGTTAATTTTCTAAAATGTTAAAAAATTATGCATTCAAACCTTTATCCTGAACTAATATATCAACCAATGTACCAAACCGAGACAAAACCTGGTCAGCAGACACTGAGAAAATCGTATATAAACAGCCAGACACACGCGGTAGGGAACTTTGTTTAATAATATACGAGTATTTGGAAAATATATATAAAAGTGCCTAATTTAAAAATTTCTCCTTTTGTGCGGTTAAAAATGATTGATTGAGGCTTCAACTGAAATAATAAATACCAAGCACGAGTGGAACTCGCACTACGAGGGTTCCGTACACATTTAGGTATTTAAAAACATTTAATGGTACGTAAAATTCCTATTAAACTATTAACAACATTTCAATTTTTTAGGACGAAAATATATTGCCTACTTAGTCTTTCAAAGGCGTATATTAAAAAAAATATACAACTACCAATTATGATTGATTTTTTCTTTACTTCTGCTGTGAGATCTTGCTTCTTGCCAAATTTCATGATTCTAGGTCAACGGGAAGTACCCTATAGGTTTTGGTTTATTTGCGAGTTGCAAAATATGGGGCATAAATGGATGTATTTTTTGATTGTGTTGACTTAGAAGCTACATTTGCGTTGACTTAGCTTGCTCCAAGGGACCGTAGATCTAAAAGCATTAGATATTAATTTCAAGTTGATACCTCCATGCGTTTCTGAGAAAAAGTGATTAAATAAGGGTTGCTTTTGTCTTTTGAGGCATGGAACCTTAATGAGATGAAAACTTGAATTAGGTGGCGAACTAAGCGCAAGTAAATTTGATTTGTAATTTTTTTATATGAAATCCAGTTTAATATATAAGGCGATTTATCTTATCAAATTTAACTGTTGCTGAGTTAAGCGTAAAAAGCCACGCGTATCGAGATCGCCCCCGAGACGGATAGCCGAGATTCAGTAACGGAGGCTGGCTGGCTTCCGGTTGTCTAGTTCCGGTTTCATTGTGGATTACTTCCGCCAATTCGGGGATTACGCGGATCCGGGGTCGGTTGGACGTGTTAATGCTGCCGGGGATATGGAGTTTATTGGAAAAGCGCTCCTTTTTTGTGGTTTGCCACTGAATTGGATTTTACCGATTTATTTGTTGAAGAAAAGTAGGGACGGGTCGCGATTTTAGTCATTCCTCTTTGTGCTTTGTTCTCAGTTGGCATGTTACATTCCTAATATATTCGGTGTGTAAAAAGTTCATTTCAGTAATATCTCATGCGTGTAAAGACAAGTATTCGTACATGAAAATAATATAATATTGACATTGGTTGTTTACTCTAAACATATTTATGTGAAAATTTTCTGATTTAAAAACAATATGAAAAAACACGGAGCTTTTTCGAAAAGCGTGAAATAAATTTCGTGAAAATCATTTTTCATGAATTGATTTCGGGTGGTATTATTAAAGATGTGCTCAGTATCACTGTTTTTTGTATGCGATTGAATAAATTGTTGGTTAATTGTTATAGCAAGAGTTTTTTTAGATTCCTCTCGAAAATATAAGACTAAAATAAACTACGACTTGATTTGGATCTTTATTAAGGAAAGGTAATTTATTTTTTGACAATAAATATTTTTTATTTTCAACGTTTTCTTAATAAGCAGAACTTTCATGTAAAAAAAAACTTAAGAAAAACTAAAGAAATCTGTAAAATATATTTTTATTTTTGCGAAATAATTCTATTTGCGTATCGCTTACTCAAGGTTGGATAAGGTGTTAGGTGCGTCGTATCGTATATCGTTTTAATGACGCACGCGGCGTATGAATGTACCGTAGGACTTTCACTCTTGCGGTAACGTTGAAATAATGTCTCTTGTCATATTTTGTGCTAAGGAACTTATAGAAGCCGGCTTATTCAATAAGAAATCTATAGAAGCCTGGTTGTTCAATATGGAACCTATAGAAGCCGGCTTGTTCAATAAGGGACCTATAGAAATCGGCCTGTTCAATGTATGGATTTAACTAAATCATGTGTAACTCACTAAATAAGTTAACAATATGTGCTTTTAAGTAAGTTAACAATATGTAATTTTACACCGTACTAAATAAGTTAACAATATGTAATTTTACACCGTACTAAATAAGTTAACAATATGTAATTTTACACCGTACTAAATAAGTTAACAATATGTAATTTTACACCGTACATAATTATTGCAAAAGAATGAATTATTTTTTGTTTTATACACTTTTTACGGAACTTCTAGGGTTCCGTAACAAAATGACAAAATGGAACACTTATCATTTCATTACGTCTGTCTGTCTGAGTTGTCATAACTCTTTCACTTGAAGACCGATTGGAATGAGATTTTATAAGAAAACGTAGAGTGGAAAGGTGAATGCACAGAAATTATACAGAGTAAAATTATTTTTCATTTATTTTTTTAGTATCTCTCAATACATCGAAATGAAATTATTTCTTTTGGAGATTAAATCATTTTTCGCACTATAGTCATTGAAGAAATCTTATAAAACGTAAAGGAAAACATCTACTAATATAGTATATACTCCTTGATAAGACACAAGTTTGGAAATTGGTTTGCAGTTTCCCTCTGCCAATTTGAGATCGAAATTTCTAAAACAGAAGTCGTTATACGAATTACGCATCACGTACTCGTTTTTAGTGGTTGATATAGGCGATGTAAAATTTTGTACCGTATTCAGTCAGCACTGTACTTACATAGCACAATGCATATTATAAAATAATATTCAACTTAATAAAAAATAGAAAATGTGGCCAAATTTAAACATACACAAAATGATAATTGGTTGACTTTGAAAATCGAATAGCTTTGAAGGAAAATGTATTTTAAATTCAGAATTAGAATTGGCAATATTATAGACCAATGGACATTAAATTATTACTCCGAATTTGGGATTATTAATTCGTGGAATTTTTGAAAATAAAATTTAATTTTGCTTCCAAATCTAAGAAATAAATTTTCCAGATGGAACTGTGTACCTATATGGTACACAGTTCCATTACAATTTTATTATATTTACTTGTAATAAATAAAAATATGAAATTAAGGAGGAATATGGAGGGATTTCAAAATTTGCAAGGTATAAAAAATTAGTTACTAATACAGATCGTAAAGTATACGCTTGTAAGTTCACACAACACAGTACACTTGGTCAACGAAATTAAGAATTGCATCGCATGTAGACAGATCGACAGACGAAAGCGTTATGGTAAGGATTATGGACACGGTTCAACTAGTTAGCAACCGAAACTTCATTTAGAATTGTTAATTGATTTGGATTTTTTAGCCGTCTACGGTAGAAGAAGGGTTAAGAATTTCACAGGTCATGTTTGTATGTATGTGAGTCAGTTCCTTCCTATAGACTAAACTACTAAAATGATTTCCAACTATAGACCAAACTACTCAAGTTATTTCAATAAATGAGGTGTTCTTAGATTCTTCTTGATCTTGAGAGTGTCCTAGTGTATATAACGTTATGAATTTTATAGGTTATCTGTGTGTGCATGTATGTGAATAAGTTAATTCCTATGTACAGACAAAACTACTAAAGTAATTTCAAAAAATGAGGCATTCTTAGATTTTTTTGATCCTGGGAGTGTTCTATATTATATACTGTCATGAAAATTACAGGCTATGTATGTATATGTGTGAGTGAGTTTGTTCCTTCGTACAGACTAAACTACTAAAGTGATTTCAACAAATGAAGTGTTCCTAGATTCTTTTTGATCCTAGGAGTGTCCAATGTTATATAATGTTATGAATTTCACTGGCTATGTATGCATATACGTGATTAAGTTTGTTCCTTCGTACAGACTAAACTACTAAAGTTATTTCAACAAATGAAGTGTTCCTAGATTCTTTTTGACCCTAGGAGTGTCCAATGTTATATAATGTTATTAATTTTATGGGCTATGTATATATAGCGCTATTAAAGTTATTTCAATAAATGACATGTTCTTAGATTCTTCTCGATCCTGAGATTATCCTAGGCTATATAACGTTATTTATTTTACCGGATATGTATGTATATATGTATGTGAGTAAGTTTGTTTCGTCGTACAAACTAAATTACTAGAGTGTAATGCTATGAATTTCAAGATATGTAGGTAATAGGCTATATATGGATGTATTTCGTGCTTTTCAGTTATTCTTTTCTGTAGTCGGGTTTTAGTTTTTCCTCTTGTTGGATTGATAGTTTGATAGACATTTCAAATTGACAGTTTCATATGTCAAGTACACAGGAATTTGTAAAACTTTAATATTTTTTACATTAAATATTATATTTTTGTAAAAAATATTAAAGTTTTGCATTGAATCTCATCGTTAGTATATCAAGTACCGAATCTGAAAAAACGCTATTATATTATTATCATTGGAGTCTACAGAGGAGTAAGAAAACACAGCTTGGGTATATTCGTATTTTGCAGAGAAACGTGGAATGCAGAATTTTAGTAGCAGCTAACGTATTGCAGAAAACATTTTGTTTTTAGTCTTCCATAGATTAACGAAAGCCTTGCATGGGGCTGGTGTTTAAATGACTTCCATTTTCAAGAGTACCGAATACTTTGTGAAACATACACTTTGTAACTTTATTACTCTCCAATACTGTATCAGTTATCATCAAAACACTACTCGCGAATATAAATACGATTACGAATAATTTGCCTCACTATTCGCGAATACGAAAAATGTGCTTCACGAATAAGAATATTTAAAAATTAATGTAAATTAATCAAGACGAAAACGAATACGAATATTCGACATATCTCTGCCGTGTAACTAAACAATAAATCATTACCAGATATTACACGCTAATATATCGCGGATTCTCTTGCGTAGAATAATAATAATACAAGAAGTATGTTTGGGTATTTGTTACTCAATAACGTCTAACAGCAGAATATATATTTATACTTGATATACAGCAAGCGTATGATACAAATCAGCATTTAGATTACTTCTGAACCAGAGGAATAGCAAAATTTCCGTATTGTGCAAATCGGGGTTTTACTCAATAATGAAAATTATGTACTACAACAAATTTATTAGTGCTATATATTTGTTGCCCCATTACTTATTTTTTTAAGAATCCAACATTTTTAGGTAAATCTCGCCGTTTCTATCGAAAAACTATATGGCCGCTGTTGTGAGCAAAACTAGTTATAAATGTATCGCTGTGTATAAACTTATGACAAATATTTAGAGCGTGTACTTTACCGCAGTTGGTAAAATAAATTACGATTTTATGTGTAGAAGTCGAATAACTGAATGACTTTATTTTGCTGCCACAAACATTTTTGCATAAAAATTGTGGCTGCAAATGGAGATGGTAGTACATAAAAACCAAGACAGCGCATAGAGCTAGAGCCCGAGCTGAATGTGCTTCCTCTTTTCCCGCCACCGACCGTCGAGAGGAGAGGACGTCCCAAAGCTCCGTGCCTGCATGCTTTATTTAGGTATTGCTTAGGTTGGCTACTCGGAGGTAGTTATCGCTGGTTGTTTATCACGGCTGGTTGTTTATCATGGAAATTCTCTTCTGTTCCTTCCAGAACAAATTATTATATGTTGAAGTTTTAGCTTCGAATACAAAATTTGTGAAACATGGGAATATCAATGATATCAGTAAAATATACGGTCTTTGATTTACATCTTAATTAAATGAAGAATTTGAGAATATAAATATTTGTAAACGCCTTTAATGTTAAATACAATACAATTCTGATGCTATCACAATTCTGATTAAACATACACTTTCTGAACATGTTGTAAAATGCCATTTGTTTCAATGTGATTTTTTTTATTTATAAAGAGATCGTTTTTGTTGGTGTAGTGATAAAATGTACTGACACGCATATATCTCAAAATCAACACTCAAAAATATTCAACTTTAGATGGGGCAAGGGGAGTATCCGATTTTTTAAAAATAATCTTCTCTTGGATGACATTACCTGCAAGAACCACCTATAAGAATAAAAAAAAAAATGTGTAAGGATATTAAATCTTCTTTTTTATTCTGTGAGATATTTCTAGAAATATCCTTAAAAACATATTTTTTTAGATATTTTCATTCTCCTCCTATCTCCAAAACTGAAAGTATAGACGATGATATGATTATATTCATAATCTTTAAGATATTTACTTATATATATATATATATATATATATATATATATATATATATGAAAGATGTACTAGGAAATATATTTACATTGTGAAAAATATTAATAATAGTGTCAACAAATGTTGTCCGAGTAAAAAATAGGCACAGATTAATAGATTACTTTATTTAGTAATTTTTTTAAGCGACCCTTTGTATATTTGGGATCCAAAACCGTGGGATATGTGCGTCGTAAAACTGAAATAATGTAATAATTATAATACGAAGGTAACTTATAGAACATAAAACTGAAAGAAGTTAAGTTTGTCGTTCCAATATTTATCGGAACAGAAAAAATCCTTTCGTTTTATGAAAACTATATATTTTTCCGAAATAATTTTCAAAATTACTAATTAAATAAATCTTTCTGTTAAAGCTAATTAAACTTTATGTTTTTAAGTGTGTATGAAATCCTGATAGTGCGATTTCTACCAGTATTTAAAAGTTTATTTTGTCTTAATTGTCTTTTAAACAGCGTTAGTTAAACAATAATCAATGTGGGTGAAAATTAGATTTTGACCGCAGTTTCGTTCAAGAACACGGACCTAACGTTTCTATGATTATTTAACGCCATCTTAAAATAATCATAGAAATTGGGTGCGTGATCTTAGTAATAGTTTTTATTAATTTTAGAAAAGAGCCAGAATTAGCTTTCCTAAAATAAACACTACTTAAATCGCGTAGTGGAATTTTTTTAAGTCGCCACTTCACTTCCTCTCCATTAAATGTAAATAAGGCCTAAAAGGCTAATTATCAATAACACAGAGTGAGTCTCGCAATAAATTCACCGACTCTGAGCGGCTAGCCGCAGTCCGTGGGGTGTTCAAAATGAGCAAAGAACAACGGCAAAGTCGGATGTAGGTACAGTGTGATTGCTGGTGCAGATGCCCGGCCGCATAATTACATTCATTTAAAGATGAACGCGGCACCACTTGAGACTTAATTGGGCGTGTGGAAGAACAGTGTTGTAAGTCAAAAAGTGTTAAGTATTAATGACATTTAGGAAAAGGTTTTTGGGTTACTTTTTAATTAAATAAACAGATAAACTTTCACAATTTTAAAATATTTGCGCGTATTACGTTTTGTTGTATTTTGAAACGTGTGATTTACGTTAATTTGTTATTAATCCTACGATTATAATGCATAAATAGGAATCAAATACTTTAAAATTAATTGTTAATTTATATTATATTTTCATTGTAAGTTGTAAATTGTTATTGAACTACTTCTACTTCTTTTAGTAAGATAGGTTATTTTTTGTCAATGATAATAATATTGAAAGTCCTTAGGTGTAAAAATCTATAACATATCGAATGTCATAGATTGTACATGTTGAAAAGGAAGAAAATTTTTTTTTAGAAATATGATAATTTTTTTTTTATTTCAGAAAAATTCTTGAAAATTACAAAAAAATTACTGGAAAAATTTGACAGAATGAAAAGGTCTTAGTGAAGATTTGATTTTCAGTAAAAACTTTGGGTTAAATACATCCTGCGGGGTAGAGACCGTTTTGATTGCTTTAAAAAGTATTTTTGCATTTGGAATACTTGTAATTATTATCAGTAGAAGCTTTTTCTAGAGTATGTGACGTATTAACGGATCAAATTTATTTAATTACATCGAGACATTTGTGTAACAAAAGAGTTCAGGGTAACAGACACTTATGTGATTCTCGACTGGAAGATATCAATTGACACGATATAAAACATCCTCTAAGATATTAGATTTGACAAGTTTAAAGTGAAAGTAAAAGAAAATATTAAATAGGTGAATCAAATTTAGATTTTTCCATTCTAAATATCAGAGGAAAGTAAAACAGAGAATGAAAATATTTACACGTACGTACTTTTTGCAAATCGACGCTATGAAATTTTTTTAAAATATTTTAAAGTGGAGAAAAAACAAGATTATATACAAACAAATCGTTTTAAGTTTTGTAGCGCTGGTAGCAGGTTCGGAATATAGGTCAAATTTGTCAAATACATTTTTAGTCATAAAGAAATACATTTGGAGACTGGAACTATCCTAATTTATTAAACGTTTTTCTTTTTGTTAATGTTTAGTATGTTATATTTACTTTTTTACAAAAAATATGCAACTTTGATTAAATATTTAGTTTTAAAACTTTTATGGAAAAAAGCTAGCATTGTTTTCTTTGCCTTGGATAACCAAGTAAAAAACTATTATCCAAATTATTTCATAGATCAGGTATTCTGCTAATTATTCTACTTTAAAATTTATATTATTTTGACAAAGTAATCGTTTAAGTAATTCATATTCTTTTTTATTTCTCACTAATCTCTTTTCATTGAGTTGATAGATAAACATTATTATATCCTCCGTATAACAGTCTGGCTCTCAGTTTGAACGCTTGTTTCAGAGCAAAGTTTAATAATTCACTTCAGCTTTCACTGCAAAGCTCCAGAGATGATGATTAAACGTTATATTTCATATTTTTATTTAATTTAATTGAGTTGAGCTGGGGAACGTAAGGATCTCTTATTAGGCACACGATTCACGGCGTAAATACGTCATTGCAATTTGTGTTGTAGGTATTTTTGTCGGGGCCTTATTATTTTGAAGAGAGGTGCCTCTGTTTACGTTTCAAGTTATGGAATTGATGTAAGGAGAAGGAAGTAAAAATTTAATTACGACTCGTACAATTAGGAACGATTTATGTTGATTGTTTAATTTTGGACGCTTACCCTCGTATTTTTCGTGTCTTGCTATTTTAGGGGTGGTATATTTGTTTTATATGGACACATGTTTTTTTTTAATATTTTTAATCATTTTAGTTTTTTTGGCCTGGGTTGGTTTATATTATTAGCATTAATTATATAATATTTATAAATTGTACCAATACTGTGTGACTAGTTTTTATGAAACAGTGAGCGACTGAGAGGAAACTTACATTTTTTTTAAAGATTTACGTATGCCATTAAATGACACTTCTCCATGAATTAATTTTTTATTGTCGTATCGTGTGTAGACGAAAGGTTTTATGTAAATTTTAAGTTTTATTTACCATATTCGTACGAGGCATATTTTTGAAGTGGTCGTTCAATGCTTTTTAATTTATAAATGGGGGTATTGGTGGAACAAAAAAAAATGTTTTCTTGCTTTTCTCGGGGTTGTTTGGGGAGATCTAACTGAGATTGACAACCAGATTTTTAATGAGATCATTACCGCATAACCCTAAGCCAAATTTTAAGCAATATATTTTATCGAGTATTTAAACATTTTTTTAAATAAATGTAATATTTATATTTAAATTATATATTATTAAAATTTGTTCATTAAAATATTTTAGTTGATACCAATTTTTATCTGTTTTCAAATTTTTAATTTCCCACCTTGGACATAGAGGCGACTCTCAGACTTCATAATGAATGTATCTGAGAGTCGCCACCGAACGCCACGAATCAACCAACCAACTAACCTAATATTTGCATAATGCATCGTTTATCCCAATTGGAACATTCGTTCCGGCTCTAGATAACGACATCTAGGTACACCCACATAATATTAATATATCTATATATACATATATATATATAAACTGGACTATACGTTGATATTGATGGCAATTTATTGCCAATATAGTCGTTTTGGATTTACTGTAATATTAAAACAAAAGCAGAGGTATAAATGTTCCCTATTGGAGTAATTTTATTGATGAAGCCAAATAAAGTAAACAAATAGCGCCATATTGTGTAAACCGAGATATGAAATCTCGATGCCTCGATTTAATATTTACAAATATAGTGTCTATTTATTATTTCTAAAACTAAGTTTTGTTGAAGTAAAATTTCTTTTTCCCGGATACTGTAAGTTATTATGTTGAGAAATAAGATCGTAACGGAAAGTGACTAGTGGTTTTGTAAGTTATTATGTACTCGTTTTAAGTGACCAGTTTCTGCTCCAGTAACAGGAAATCATAAATCACAAAAGTACCGTTATACTGAGCGGTAGTTTGTTGAAACTTTTTGACAGTTAGTAATAGTATTGCCAATATAATTTTTATTCAACTACCTTTTGGGAAGACAGTTGCTAGTTTTTTTTAGTATTAAAGTAGAAATGGCTAATAATTATATGAGGGCCAATAACTATACTGTTTCCCTTATTTATAGGCCTACGAAAGATATAGTGGGCAAAATGTTTATATTTTACTGCGTTCACAGCCAATTTTCAAAGAAACCGTACGACATAGAAACTATATAATGTATATTATTAACCTACACATTTTGTACTAGCTGACCTTTTAAAAATGTTCATATATGATTGAATATATTTGACGTTAATTTTGTAGAAATTCATTATTCACAATTAAATGAAACTACGTGATGTAGTATTATTTCTACTTTCTTTAAGTTCTTTACCACAACCTAGGTTTCATTGTATTACAACATCTTCAGGTGGGCTATTAGCAAAGATTTTGTAAGAAGTAGATCTTTGCTAATATCCCACCTGAAGAGGTTCTAATGCAACGAAACCTAGGTCGTGGTAAAGAACTTAAAGAAAGTAGAAATAATACAACATCACGTAGTTTCATTTGATTGTGAATAGTTCATATATGAATTAAAGAGAGATTTAGAATTTTTTAATTTTCATTGTATTCTATTTCATAGGGCTAATTATGAGAAAAATAAAAATATTGTTTTTGTAATTTTAAAAATAATAAAATATACAGTATTCCCCCTTATTTCCGAAACTAATGAAAGAAACAGCTTTGATCAAATTTGAATAGGAGATTACAGAGAAACTGTAGCGATTTTCCTAAATGTTATAGTTTTTTAAATGTATACCAAGTTTTACGTGCGTGAAAAATATAGTAGGCTATATATTTAGGTCGTAAAAAATTAATATTTGTAAATAATTTAATAGAAATATTCTTAAATGTACCCTCAAATATTTATAAATGCCTAAATATGAACGGAACCCTCGTAGTGGGAGTTCCACTCTTGGTTGACCGGCTTTATTTCCCTTCACATTAATAATTGGTAAAGAAATTCCTTCTAACAAGCGTGGCAGTTGTGAAATTTATTTTTTATCAAAAATTTATGATTTGTTTTTTGAATTTTTTTTGTAACAAACCGTTCCTTGTCATGGAAGCAGTTAACCATCTCGGAAACAATCAGAGAAGAAGTCTGGAAAAATTGAGGTTTTAGTAAGTAAGGGCTCAATTATAGACGAAACGTTCTGTATATTTCGTCTATAATTGAGCTACAATAGAGGTAATGTACAAAAAGTGGCATTTTCAATTCGAGGAATTGAGAGAAAAGTCAAAAAACGTTTTCTTTGAACCTTATCGTGTCGTATTCATATATAAGGAATGAGATTCCGCCTCTTAAAATAACATTAGATATTGTAGATTACTTTTTTAAAAACTGATTCAGTGATTAAAGGAACGTCACTAAGAAAATGGAGTCATTGAGGAAAAAAAATCGTCTGATGTATGAGGAGGAATTTAAAGAAAGATTCAAATTATTTTTCTCTCTTTTCACGTATTTACAAGTACCGAAGGTTTATCATATGATCATTTTCATCCGACGAGACACCCCAAGGAGAGAGGGTACTTTATCAGACCATATAAACAATAGACACGTTCTTTGTTACACCTGTATACAAGTGTCTATTACTTGAAAGTAACAAAAACGTGAATGTTATTCATACAGTGCCAATTGTACCGTCTGTGCATCAAACTTCACAAAAAATATTAGAAACTTTATGACCATTCTCAGTCGTTCTGAAAAAAAAATCACTCGTAAATTTGTACATTTTAAGGTCATTTAAGAATGACCTCTATGAATAATACGCACGTCCGTAGACATGTGAATATACGCTTTGGCTGGTTTGTTTAAGAAATGTTTCTCTTCTAACCCACCTGTATTATGTTCGTATACAGGTGGGTTAGAAGAGAAAACATTTCTTAAACAAACCTATATATAGACCTGTCTATGTAAATGTATGACATGCAAGTAAAACGTTTTTGAACTTCGTATAAACTGCTGTTTGTGTGTCTTATCCTTAGACAGTGTCACAAGTGGACTTGGTAGATAGTCTAGATCAGGGTTCCCAACCTTTTTTTTGTTGCGGCTCCCCGGAGTTTAAATTATATTTTCATGTCCCCCCTTTACTTTTTCATAGTTTAGTAAATTAAATTAAAATGGTAACTGAAGTTTGTAAATACACAAACTTACCTTTTAACAGTGAAACACAATAATATTACACACTCAAACTGATTTCTCAACAAAAAATGTACACCAAAACGTCAAATTTTTCGCAAGTTTGTGGTAATAATAGTGAATATGATATTTAATTTCATTAATTTTATGCATGTAAATTAAACATTACATTGTAATGTTAATTGTTAATGTTTTTGTATATTTTGTTGTTTTTTCTTTCTAAAATGCAAACGCTTTCCGCCCCCCTTGACATCTCTCTATGCCCCCCTTGGGAGGTGGGCCCCCCCTGGTTGGGAACTCCTGGTCTAGATAGTCAATCTGCTTGGATCGATATTTTCGATCGATGAACTTCCAACTTAAATGTAGAACTGCCAAACATCCTTTCTTGTTTATTTTCTTTTTTGTAATATGTAGCATAGTTTTATGCTTGATCATTAAAATCAATGTTAATAAGTTTGCACCAAAAAAAATGTTATCCGGAGATAGATAGGTAATGGTTAGTGACGGGAGTGTAGCACGTTGTTTATGAATTGGTATATTAAAAATATTTGTCAGCTTCAATCACGTAGGATTATAACGTCATATTTAAGATGCGTGAAATAGGATAAGTGTTGATTTAAAATTTGAGGCTCGACTTGGCGTCCAAGATTATACCTTCAAAGTTACTAAGGGTTTAAAGAAGGTCTCCATATAATAATGTTAATTTACAGTATTCTAACGTTAATTTCAGTGATTTAATTGGAAATAACAATTCTACCTATTATTTTTGGCTTAAAAATGATTGAGCACGTAAAGTTTATGTTATTCCATTTTAGATTATTAGGTGGTTTTAACTCAAAATTTCATTAAAGTTTGCACTTTTTTCTTTAGCGCACGATATATGACATATAATTAGGTTAACAAGTGACTGAGTCAAAAGAATAGATATAGTAAACTGATACAGTAATTAAGCTAAATGATTCACTTGAACTGTGTAAGTATAATTATGCTACATTTGAAATCAGTTCAAGTGTTTATATTAAAATTATTTCAACGCCTATCGTTAAAGTGACTACACTACTGAAGATGTATCTATTAACACGAAAAATGTGCAGAAAAAGACTTGGAACTATTCTAGGACTATTGTTTTCATATCTAAATCCGTGAAGCCTGATAACACTTGACGGTACCATTACCATTTCCATGTCAAATATGTGGTTACAATGTTATGAAATGAAAACAAAAATTGTGAGCCGTCATGGGACGTATGGAAGAAGTAAAGTAATTAATGTTGTTTACATTTTTAAGTTGATATATTTTTATTATTATGAATTGAATTAATTTTATAATTATAAACGCCTTTAAAGTTTTAAAAAGTTTAATGCATTACTCCGATATAAACACGTAAGCGCTAGTCAATAAGAAACAATGATAATACACTACACACACATGAAGTAGAGTGTGTGTAGTGTAGTAGAGAGGGAAGCGTTAAGTCGAAAAGAACTGGCCGAATTAAGTTGTAAAGAACCGACAAGATGCAAAGCTGACCGAATTAAGTCGGAGAGAGCCGGCAAGACACGAAGTTAGCTGAATTGAATCGAAAAGAGCCAATAATACTGAAACTGGCCGAATTAAGTTGGAAAAAGCCGACAAGATGCGAAGCTGGCCGAATTAAACAGCCGAAAAGACGCGACGCTGGCTGGAATGTAGTTAGAACTTTCTGATGACAGGTCGCAATGTGTCATCACAACGTTTTAACTCCCATCCAAATGCATCATTATATATTTCACAACAAAAAATAATATTAATTTAACTTTACTTCTTTTTTTAACTTTACGTTTAACTTGATTTATACAAATTTAACCGCACGCGGGAGAAGTGACGTCAGAGAAGTCTTAGTGACTTCTCCCGCGCGCAGTTGAATTTTTATTTTTAAGAATACTTAAATATTTGTAAAATACTTTAAAGTTACAATTTCTGATAATAAAGTTTAGTTTTCCGAAAAAAATCTATAATAATTGCTAAATCTTTAAATAAGTATTTTTAATTATTGTGAACAATGAAATAAATGTAAAAATATTTTAGAGATTTTTTGCATTATTATTGACCTATCATAAGCATGCAGTGCTCGGTTAGCTACAGCATCTGCAAATAAATTAATATTAAATAGTGGTCAAGTTCATGTAGAAAGCAGCATAAATTATGGGATCCTGTTCCATTGTTTACCTCTCTTGAACTTGTTGATACAAATTAGCCAAAATAATTTAACTGAAATTTTCGATCAAATATCAGTATCTAGACTTTATTTTAAATTACATTTCCTGTGATATTTCGTGCAAACGCATGTATAAACAATTTCGTCCCTATTTTATATGTAAACAACAATTTATGCACCTGTAGATATGCCGAGGCTCTGATGGATAAATCGACGGACATGATGAAATTATAATGTTTATAAAAAATTCCGTCCCCACTTTGTATATATCCAAAAATTCATGCACCTGCAGAAACGTTGAGGCTCTGATTGACAAATCGACGAGCATGACGAAATTATAATGTTTATAAAAAACTTCGTTCCCACTTTACATATATCCAAAAAATCATGCACCTGTAGAAATGTTGAGGCTCTGATGGGCAGATCGACGAGCATGACGAAATTATAATGATTATAAAAAACTTCGTCCCCACTTTACATATATTCAAAAATTCATGCACCTGTAGAAATGCCGAGGTTCTGATGGATAAATCGACGGACATGACGAAATTATAATGTTTATAAAAAACTTCGTCCCCACTTTACATATATCCAAAAATTCATGCACCTGTAGAAACGTTGAGGCTCTGATGGGCAGATCGACGAGCATGACGAAATTATAATGATTATAAAAAACTTCGTCCCCACTTTACATATATTCAAAAATTCATGCACCTGTAGAAATGCCGAGGTTCTGATGGATAAATCGACGGACATGAGGAAATTATAATGTTTATAAAAAACTTCGTCCCCACTTTACATATATCCAAAAATTCATGCACCTGTAGAAACGTTAAGGCTCTGATGGGCAGATCGACGAGCATGACGAAATTATAATGGTTATAAAAAACTTCGTCCCCACTTTACATATATTCAAAAATTCATGCACCTGTAGAAATGCCGAGGTTCTGATGGATAAATCGACGGACATGACGAAATTATAATGTTTATAAAAAACTTCGTCCCCACTTTACATATATCCAACGATTCATGCACCTGTAGAAACGTTGAGGCTCTGATGGGCAGATCGACGACATGACGAAATTATAATGATTATAAAAAACTTCGTCTCCACTTTACATATATTCAAAAATTCATGCACCTGTATAAATGTTGAGGATCTGATGGACAAATCGGCGCATATGACGAAATTAAAATGATTATAAAAAAACTTCGTCCCCACTTTATATATATCCAAAAATTAATGCACCTGTAGAAACGTTTAGGCTTTGATGGGCAGATCGACGACATGATGCAATTATAATGTTTACAAAATATTTCGTCTTCACTTGTGGAAATCTTAATAGGGGTCGGGTTTTCTACAGATATGTTCTGCAAAAAAGTATATATATGTATATATATATATATATATATATATATATGTATATGTATATATATATATATATATATATATATATATATATATGTATATGTATATATATATATATATATATATATATATATAAGGTAGTACAAATCCATATAATTACCTCACAGGTTCCCTGTTTTTGGCTGGCTGTACTTTCTCCAGCACGATAACACTCGAACCGTGGAAGAGAGCAAAGTTAATTAACATCGAAAGAAATTAAACAATCCTTAATTCCTTTTGAGTGAATACGCCTGTCTTTATGTTATTAGATGGAAGTTTTCGATGAAGTTAATGTTATAAATTAATTATACACATCTCGATCCAAGGGACGCTGATGTAAAGGCCAATTTCGCATTAAGTCGGATTAATTAATGCTAAGCCCTGGTTACCTCATGATAAATTTAAAAGCGTAATAGCTTTAAGGGAGATGGAGATTTAAGGGAGATGGGAGATTTTCATAAACTTTGCCGCGTTTTTGTTTATTTACTTTTTACGGCTTTCCGCTTCCGCATGAGTTGTTATGTACTGGCTGTTTAACCGACGCTCTTTATGTTATTAAGATTACGGTATAGAGGTATATTATAATGAAGTTATTTTTTTATTTTTTGTGGCGATTTTCTTTAAGCTACGGATATTTTTATATTTCTACTTTTTAAAAGAAAAAAGTTTGCTTAATTAGGAGGGATATTTGTAAACCGGAGGTTTCCCGAGAGAGTATCTGTAGTAATTTCTATATTGTAATGTTTGTTGTTAACATTTGAATTATGTAGAAAAAATCTACCTATCATATTTCATAGATGCTAATCATAATAATATATAAAGAAAAAAAATTTGCTTGTTTGTTCACTCTAATTTCTAGAACCGCAGGTCCGATTTAAAAATTGTTTTTTGTGTTAGAAAGACAATATTTTTATACGTGGTACGTTATAAGCTGTATAGTAATTGTAGGTTACGCTAAAGGGTTGATATACAATTAACAGAGTTAATAATGTAACAGAAGTCGGGCTTACACTGTTGATATGGTGCAAGGTAGAAAAAGAGTGGCTTATTTGTTGACTAATTATCGCGAGTATTCACGCTATGTCCCTGACTCCTGACTTAATGATGTCGCTTAGCGAACGAAGCCGCTGTGTGTAGTGATGCTCACGGGAGGGGAGGGGGGGGGCATCATTACGACATTTCTACGCACGTGAAATCGCAAGGCACAATTAGTACAGTGCAAGGTTACAGTACAGTTAGTACAGGATTCGGCGTATTTATCGATTCTTAGTATTCACGCTGATATGCCCCTGACCTCTGACCAGACGATGTCGTTTGGCGAAAGAAGCGGAGGTGTTTAGTTATCACAGGTGGGGAGTAGGAGAGGCGAGGCGTAATTTCGACAATTCTACGCACGTGAAACCGCAAGGCACAGTTAGTAATCCTATAATTTCTTATTAATTTTATATGGTTAAGTTCAACCAGTGAAGCATCAGGCATATAAACTTGGACACACTGTAATTTGAAGTAGCCAGATAAAATTTAAAAAAAAAATCATTAAGAGTGCAGTAGTAACTCTGCCTTAATTTTCAATGTACGTAAAACTACATCGTTATTACGACCATTTTAGTAAAGTTTATTATGTTATATGTAGATGTCGTTACTTTCCTACCAAATGTTTTTTCTTTGTAACAGAACGTAATGCAAACAATTTCGAATAGATGGCGTTGGTTTTGTATGTAAGAATATAACATAAAAATTGTTATTTAAATTATACATTTTTCTAAATATTACGCTATTATAATATTTAATAGATAATTTAATCTTTTCAAAAGTAAGTGGAAATTGAACAACTACATAATGATATACTTTTTATTACGCTATTATTAGATTTGAAGACACGAGTACTCAAAATGGTATTTATTTTAGTGGGCCATACTTTCAAAGTGGTGTTCGTCTAATAGGAACCGCGTAAGAAACGTAGAAGTGGCAGAAAGAAGAATTGTTAATCACCGGTTTATCTATATCAGGAAAATAGTAAACATCGTAGAATGTAAAGAGGTTATGTTACGTTGATTGTTTATGTTATGTTGATTATTTACGATATGTACGTATCATAGACATTAGGTATTATAAATAATTTTGATTGTTTACGATATGTACGTATCATAGACATTAGGTATTATAAATATTTTTGATTGTTTACGATATGTACGTATCATAGACATTAGGTATTATAAATAATTTTGATTGTTTACGATATGTACTTATCATAGACATTAGGTATTATAAATAATTTTGATTGTTTACGATATGTACGTATCATAGACATTAGGTATTATATATAATTTTGATTGTTTACAATATGTACGTATCATAGACATTAGGTATTATAAATGATTTTGATTGTTTACGATATGTATGTATCATAGACATTAGGTATTATAAATAATATTGATTGTTTACGATATGTACGCTATGACGACTTCACCCGATGTAATTATTAGTTTATCAGAAGATAACATTAATAGTTCCTTGTCTCTACTTCTCTACGTGGGATCGATGCTACTCTTATGCGTCGCTTCTAAGTTAATTAAGATACAAGTTTAGAAGCTTCTCCGTTGTTATGAGCTTCCAATAAAGTTTAATTAATCATTTGTTGTTCTTTACCTGACTATACGGTTAGGACTCAGTAAAGTTACAGATTCACAGAATATTTTCCAAAATTTCAGGAAATTTTTATAAGCAAATTCAGTTTTAAAAAAAATTAAAGCTGAAAGCATTTTCTGGATATTGTGAATCTACTTCCATAATGCTACAGAATTAAAAGTAAAATAAAATATCTCTAATTTTTTTAAGCAACAAAACATTGTGTACTTTGGAATTTATTTTTTTCATAAAATTCTGAAGGATTTTTCTTTCTATTTGAGGCACAAGTCTCTAACTACAAAAAAAGCAAATGATCACGCACATGATATATAATTCAAATGCAATATAACATCCATAAAATTAACACTTATCATCGCTATAATAAATCAAAAGGTCCCAAAAACGTTTTATAAATATAACCTGATCATTAAAATGTGAATGTATTTTATGTCGCGGAGGGGAATTCGTTATAGTTTATTGCTTCGCTGCAGCAGTAAAAGCATTATTATATTAAGAAATGCTCATTTGTTAAAAATTAAGAAAAAATGCCGAGCTCCTAAAGTGAGTCGTCAACAAAATTATAAAAAAAATGGAGACCTTCTGAACCCAAAATTTAATAACTTGTCGTAAAATTATTAAGACATAACTGTAGCCCATGCTTGCCTCATTAATTCACCTGGAGCTTAAGTCGCTTATAAAGATACCGGCTAGATAAGGTCGCTGTGATGGCGGAATTAACGCTTTCAGTCTCACTGGTATTTCGCTGATATTTTTAGTGTTTCACATTTATTTTTTCTTTAATATTACCTAAAAATAATGGATGAAGCCTGATTTCGCCCCTTCATTATGATAATCTTTATAATGTTATTAAGTTTATGTGTATAACTAAAGGATATAAAACATTGAATTAAAAATACTCTTCATGTCGTTGTGCTATGCAATAACGTAAATGAAATCGTAATGAAACTTGAACAGAAGAATTTTATGTACATTGTTATTTGTACAAATACTATCACATCATGAACATATCTTAAAGTTTTCCAAATATTTTTATATCTAGAAATTAATATTGAGAAAATGTCAAATTACCTGATAGAGGAAAATGTATACTTTCCTTTAAAAGATCTTGCTAGCTCTTAATCGTCAATGTGACATTTGAAAAAGTGAAGAGTGTGAAAGTTTTAAAAATAAAGTGGAAGAAGAATACTATTAACCATATAAAGGTACCAAAGTGAACAGTGATATGTTAATTAGAAGCACAGAGGTAAATACGTTTGTTTAAATATTTGAAAATGTATGGACCTGGGTTACAAGATGTTACGCTGAAATCAATTTGCCGGGAATGATCGAGAAATTTTAGGTAAGTCAAACTTTTGATTTTCGAAGTAAATATGTTTTGTTTAGTACTAAATTAAAGGCCACAATAACAATATGTGGAAAAAATTAAAAATGAATAATTTTAAAATAAAAAAAACAGTTCAGAACACTAAAAGCCAACTACGAATCAAATTATTCATTAAGTAAACATTTAAAAATAAGCATTTATCTGTGTTCGATATTATGATAACAAATTGGTAACTAACGTTTAACTACTATTAATATGGTGATTTTACGTTTATCTAAATTTTTGGTAACTAATGTTCCAACTTCCAATATATGAATTTAAATATTTAGTTATTGACCTGCTAGATCATGCAAAGGACAAATAAAGCTAACGATTTTACCTGTAGTCGGGTTTTAGTTTATTAAGCTGTTTATTTTTTCAGTAAGAGTTCGTGGGTAGTAATGCACTTGATGTCTGAGAGAGAGGTATGCACAATGCACTGTTAAACAATGCATCATTATCGGATTTTTTGCCCGTATAAAATTAAAATTAACTGAAGAAGAAAAAGCTCATGGAAGGTCGTGAAGCAGTTAAAAAAGGAAGCCACAATCTTTTGACCGGGACGAGCATTACTGCAGAGAAATATTTACGTCATTAGTGATGTTTTGATCTGATGACAAATTTGTTCTTTGATTTAATTAAGCACTCAATCTGTCATTACAAAATATCTAGGGTTTCATCAAATATCTGTTTAATCTTTGGTATGCCGTTTGCAGGTTTATAAGCGGTTCGAACCGCGTTTTACATAGAATGGCCACTTGTTTTTATTGCATCGTTATCTGCGATAAAGTATAGATATGTCACTATACGAAATAATCGAAATGAGTCGCTGGAGAAAAAAGGATGAGATGAAGCCTTTATGAAAATCAAAACTGGACTGTCATGTGCCAAGGTGATTGTAACTGTCTTTCGGAATCAGATTGGCGTTTTTTATACTGAGACCTTTTCAGTAGACTTAGATTTACGTAATGATGCAAACAAATATGATCAGCAGATTCAAAACGATATTTTTCTCCACGACAACACTTGATCGTGTCGTCACGACGAGATAAAGAAAAAAGTTTTGGGAGGCTCAAGATTTGACAACTGCAATGGGGTCTCTTTTTGAGCAACTGCCTCATGGCACAGGCCACTTCTTTTTATGTTGATGCTATGGGAAACCTGCCGATACGCTGGGATAAATTAACATGCATTTTTAAAAGCTGGAAATTATATAGAAAAGTAATGTATATTTGTTTTATTTTTTAATTACGGAGAAATATTTTTAAAAAAATCTCGAATATCCTTCATTCCCCATTTGGTATATCACTTGCTCTTGTTCATTATTTTAGATATTTTATTTATGCTAACTTGCTTATTATATTAGCAATAAACAATAAGTGGTTCAAGGATCTTATTCGTAAAATTAATAAATCCTTAAAATTATTTAAGGCCGCTTATTTGATCACATTTTTAATTCATAATCTCTTTTTTTTCTGTCAGCGATTAGGATATTGACAGCACAAAGACGAACTTTATTTAAAAGGTTCTTCTTATTATTTAGATTTCTAATACAATATCGAATGAAATATTTAATAGCTAACACAATTCTAAAAATAAGTCATGGTGAGATATGATGGATCTCCTATTCATCGTTAGCAGTTAGACCACATTACATTTCACAAGTACATCTACCATTTTTCCTGAAACATTAGTTGATTGAAATATCAGTTTATTTCACGTAAGCTACAACATATATTAAGCTATTTTACAATTATTAATATAATTAAGATTTAAATAGTAATTTTGTGTAATATCATCACAAACATACGTAAAAATGGACAGATATCAATTGCAGGAAAAACATTTTTGTTTCTATGGTTTCAAAACATATTTAGGGTCTTTTACTCTGGAATAGTTCTACTTTTGTGTGTGTAGATTTAAAAACCATTTAACAAATGAAATACGTAAAGAAATCACGACTCACTGCGACCTCGTCTGAAAGGGTTAAGACTCGGCCACGAATTAAACAAGGATTTAACTCTTAATGCTTGAAGTTTCAGAGATAAGATTTTTAATGTCCGCATAAATTAGAGGGCGGGTGCGACCGGTGCGGCCGAGGAGACGATACAAAGTAAGGGACGGAAGGAAAGGTTTATAAGTCGAGATTTCCTTTGGAGGTTTAGAAGAGTCCTTGCTAGTTGGAGATTTTATTAAAAATACAAAAAAATGGGCCTTATGTCGTTTTGAGGGTAAAATCAGGATTTATAAGATGAAAGGCATTGGGTTTGTTTGTTTTCTATGTACGTTCTTCTGCTGATAGAGAATCGCTGTCTATATTTTTTCTCTTGTCAACGTCATATTGTTTGGTCGGTTTTGTTTATTTTATAACATTTATTTAATTATTCCAAACTTGCAAATAAGAATTCTTATAAGGATTGCGAATGAATGTTTATGATGTAATTTCCTTTTGGAAATCGGAAAATTATATAGACATTATTAGAAAATTATATAGATATTATAAATAGACAATAATGTATGAAAGAAAATTACAAACCAAATATGGGGTATTTAATATTTATATACCTACAGAAAGATTGAAAGTGCATAAAGATAACTGCTTGGCCGATGGTATAACAATAAAAAGACGAAAGTATGTAGATCGGGATGAAGACCAAATATAAAAGTAATGAATGATGGATAGGCTGAATAGCCCGGAAACCAATGACCTGTTTGAACTACAATTTTATTATTGACAAAATCTCTTACATCTGCTGTAGGGAGTGTAGTTTTACCTGGGTAAATTGAGTCTTGTTAGCGCGACTGCGGTATAACGATCAGGAACGGCGCCTTGATTATGTAAACAATTTATTTTATTATTAACTTATTATTATTGTATGAAAAGAACTTATTTTATTATTAACAATATTTTGGGAAATGTTTATTCTAATTATAAACACTAAAGAAAACCAATGATGCCGGCCTATGGATTGGACAAAGGGTCATTTGAACTGTAGAAATAATGAAAAATTTAACTTATGTTATTATTATTAAAATTGTTGTTGAGTGAAAGCTTAGTAATTTTCCTTCAAGAAAAAATATGCTGCGGATTACAAGACGGGATAAAGTCTTGGTAGCTGCATTAAAGTTTGCGCCGTACGTCCGAGATATATTACCTATATAAAAAGCGCCCCCTTAACATGCCATCAAACAAATAGATAAAATCGATTTACAAAATTATTGTTAATGTAATTTAGTGGAGGCGATAGTTTAGAAATATTTTATTCGGGAGAATAAATATCTTAAATTAATTTCAGTCACCAGCTACAGACTTCAAATTTTCGGGGGTCGTTCTCTACGCGGGAGTGCCAACGTTTCTGGAACACAGTCTAATTACCGGTGGATTATTTCTGAAAATATAACCCTGGCCACAGACGGGCGGTCGAGGTATCTATCCAGCCCACTATAGCCGTGCTTCCCGTGTCGCCATGCTAATATTTGACCCTGGTACAGGTAGTAGTCTTTTGCAGGATTATGCGTTCTCATCTATCCAGGAGGTCAACTTAAACCTTGGGCGTGCCAACGTTTCTGGAACAGTCAGTCTAAATACCGGCGGTTTATTACTGAAAATATAACCCTGGACTCAGGCGGGCGGTCGATGTATCCAGCCCACTATAGCCGTGCTCTCCGTGCCTCCATGCTAATATTTGGCTCCGATACAGATCGTATTGTTTTGCAGGATTATGAGCTCTCATCTATTCAGCAAGTCAACTGAAACCTAGGTTTTATCAATATTTATTTATAGAAATGACGGTTTATTCGAATGAATATATGAATATATTTGCAAAATATGCCTTCTTGATACCTATTCGATATCAACAATTAATCTGAACCGTAGTTCAGTTGATGGTTTCTATAGGTTAGCATAACATTTTTCTTCATACGTGAATAATTTTAAATAGTTTAGTTTTAATATTTGGAATTTATATTTTAATACACGTAATCACATATTAATCCCTTTTTAATATTAATATTTAAACTATTAGGATTTTGTTATATACTCATGCCATATATGTATACACAAGTTCTCCTGTTTTTTTAAATTTTATATGCATATTAGTAGTAAGATAATTCTACGGTTTACACAATGTTTGAAAATGTGACATACTATTATAAATAAACATAATATTTAAAATATTATTAAGCCACAAGTCACATTGCTCTGATGCGACTATAAGTTGATGCGAGTACCATAAGAAATTAATATTATCAGTATTTCACGGTTCCAGACCTGATGTTAAAGAAGATGGTGATCGTTTTACAACACATGTAATTATTATCATATATTGATTAGTTTTGATATCTTATGTTTAGTTTTTGGAAAACATTGTATACAATATTTCCATTTAATAATCGAAAAATAAATTATAAAGTTAAAATGTTTTATTTATTGTTTGTAAAGAATGTAAGTCTGCTAGACTTACATTCCACAGAAAAGAGAAGCAATCATAACTTCTAAGCAAGATTTCGGAAGAAAATCTTTTTGAACGATAGCTATAATTACAGAAAAGTGAAAATATACCATTAGTTAGATAATAAAGCTCAATTAATTTTATTGTAATTTTCCACTTTTTAAAGCTTGAAAGTTCACTTGATTTTGTATTCTACATTTTCTAATAAAAGATACAAACTGAATTCTAAAAAACTAACGCCACTTATCCGATATTGTTCTTACTGTTTTTTATCATAAAAATGAAAAATATTTTTAAGAAATTAATGTCATTTGTTTTTAGCTTTATACATTTCATTACAATAAACGCGGAAGCGGTCTAATTCTAGGTTTACCATTGAGGAGTTGCTATTGTACCCCTTAGGCTTTTTTGGACATTTTAATCATTAGGCTGAATTAACCTTCATTTAGGTTTAATAAAGAATGTGTTAGTTTTTTTAAATTTACTTTGGGTTTAACATATCAACTAAAGACATTTATTTAACATTTTTGTCATATAATAGTTTAAATATTTGTTTGATATTTTTTCACAAATAAAAACGAAAAGTCAGATGTGGTTCCCAAATTGATGGATTATCAATGATAATAGATTTATATTACGGCAACCACTAAGTTTTGGGCAATATTAAGCAGAATATAACTTATACATTACCCTGTTCAAATGCAGATATATTTTTGCACTGCAAGTAGAACTTAATATTCTGTTTACAAGATATAAAAGAAAATTTTGGAGTAGAATGAAGAATCCTATATTATGGATATGATATTGATATCCACATGATCGAAAACGAGACTAGCTGGAAAACATCACATTAACCCAAAGTCTGAAGTCGACATGTAAGATAAATTCTATGAAATGTGAAGTTTGTGAACGTCGAATTTTCAAAGTGAATTATTTTTTACTCTTTACAAATGTGTTTTTTTAAGCTCAAACATGTGTTTTGGTCTAAAAAGAAACAAATTAATTTAGCCATCACGGATATACACACCATTGGTCAGAAATCAATTATATGTGATATGGAAATACCCTTAGATTTAGATCATAATTCGAATAATTTCATAATAAGGGATAGGAATAAGTTTAGATGAAGGATAGACATTGAAAGGTTGAATATATACTTCGAATGTCGAGCGAAAATAGCATTCCAACGTTTGAGTACGTTCTCCAGTAAAACGTTGGGTCCGATTGATCCCTTCAATTTGAGGAAAGCATGCTTTAGATTGTTATCGGTAATCGGTTTGATATCAACATCAGCGTTATTCAGTAGCTAGACGTCGCCGTCGCAAAGTTAAGGGACGTTCAAACGGTGCACTGACCGGAAGAGCTTGACGAACGCTTTCACCGTCGGCGGACTGTGACCGATGGGGTTAAGGAACGAGACGAGGTCATGTGAGGTCAAGTTATGTATAATTTTATTTTAAAATGTCAAAATTCTGTGTATAGTTTCATTTTAAAATATCAAAAATCTGTACATAATTCGGTTTCTCTGTACAAAAATCTGTACATAAACAGTTTTCGTTTAATATCAGAATTCTTAATTGGATATGTTTATTGAATTAGAATCAGTACCGTAATTTTGTATGATTGGGCATTTCTGTAATAAATTAATAGTTTAAAAAGCTTAAAGAACACGCGTTTAGAAATATTGTACTAAAAAGCAAAAAAAATATTATTGGACCTGTTTTTTCTATAAATAGTGTAGAAATGCAGTATATATACTCATAAACAGCGTAGTAATGCAGTACATATACTCATAAATAGCACAGTAATGCAGTATGTATACACATAAATAGAGTCGTAATGGAGTGTGCACACTCATAAATAGCGTCGTAATGGAGTGTGCATACTTATAAATAACGCCATAATACAGTATGAATACTCATAAATGGTGTAGTACGAGTAATTTAGCGTGAATACTTATAAATGGCGTGACGTAAATTAAACGAATGAACTCCACAACCCTAATTCCAAGTGAGAATACATATTAGTTGTAACTTTCATAAAGGTAATATTTATACATTTTTGCGGTTGTAAGCTGTGAATTATTTGATTTTTTAATGAAATAAAAAAAAACTTTTTTAATACCTACCGTTTCCTCTTGTTGGTTTTATCTAGAAATAGTGGTCTCCTATATTGGAAATAAGGAACCGGGACAAAGATTCTAAAGCAGTTATAAGGTTTTTCTTAGAATACCGATAGGGAAAATATATTTTTGAAATTTCAGCGAAGTAAACATTTAGAAATGTTGAAAAAAGCCGGTTTTTATTTTAATGGAAGACCGTTTTGATTTTTTGTCGTTTTCCCATTATTTTCAAACTTTTATTATTTCAAATTCTGCGCCAGAATAAAATATAATTTGTCAGTTTTGTACCACAGTCCACATATTGTATGCTGTACTAGACTGTTGTTTTCTTAATAATTTGTGCTTTTCTTGAAGTAAAAAATATCCTACAATGATGTTACAATATATATTAATACATTTAAGTACACGGCGACGGTTCTCCAAGAAAAATTGGCCGCACGCACATCTTGCATTATTTACACTATCAATCGCTTTGCGGCATCTTTAACTCTTTTTAAGTCTGTTTTTAAAAATCCTTAGTTCCCTTAGATTAGAAATCAGCAAGTTTTTCACAATAAATAAATTCTAATTTCAAATGTTAATTTAAACACAATTTTCAAGTATTCACTATATTTTAAGTTCTGCGTGAAAAAATACTTGGAACTTAAGATCGTTTTAGATTTGAATTGTTTTAGGTTTTTTGGCCAAAATAATAGCCCAAAGAAAATTTGCCTTTTTTACAGCTTAATGCTTTTGATGGAGTCTCAATATTCGCATTGTTAGTAACAAATATTCAATTAATTACTGTTACGTTGTTGTTATTAAATGTGGCATTTTAATTGACTCATATGTGAATTTGTATTTAAAACTGTTATACATTAATATGTGTATATAAAATACAAGAAATTTACTCACCGTGTTTTTTGGTAGTCATTAACCTGGCTAGGTACCGAAATTTGCTTCTCACAGGGGTAATGAAAGTTTTCCGCGTGACGTCATTATTTAGTTTTTCTTCTTCACACTGTTTTATTGCAGTATCACTCTCTTGTGTGTATTTCTCCGGTGATTTTACAGTTTCGGTACTTTGCCTAGTGTTTTCTTTAGATTCGTCAACAGCTTGTTCGCACTGTTTTACAGTTTCTCCGCGCTGTTTAAGAATAGATTTACTCAGCCTAATATCTTCTGTTCGATGCTTTATACTTTCCTCTGGTTGTTTCACAAATCCTACACGCAGCTTCGTACCTCGATCGCGGTGTTTTAAACTTTCGGTATGCTGTTTTATACTCGGGTCACGTGGTTTTACACTTGGATCACGTTGTTTTAAACTTTCGTTATGTTGTTTAATACTCGGATCACGTTGTTTTACATTTGGATGGCCCTGTTTTGTACTTTGGTCAGATTGCGTGACACCTTTCTTGTCGACTGTCAAGGAGGTGGCGTTTTTTTGACACTTTTCATCATTCATCATTTAGGATGTTGGTTAGTTTTCTGATAGTCTTTATTTTTTAGGTTTAAATTATTTAAGTTGTAGTCCAGTTCTGAAGACGCAACAGTATGTAAATAATTCGTGATGTGTTTATACAGTTCATGAAAATATTATAGTTAAAAACTTATATAAATAATACGGCTTTGGATTACAGATTTTGGTATTTCCCTCTCTTAGTTATGTATAATTATTTATTCATACTCTCGGTAACGTGTTCTTTTGCATGCATTAATTTCTCACGTTATCATTTATTACTCTGGGATTCAGAGTTTTTTCATATGCACTTCTTGTAGACTGCAGTTCCATTCACTTTTTTTCATTCTATTTTTCTCCTATACAATATATCACTTCCTTTCATGCATAAATGTCGGTTGTCAAAGTATCAACCTGTATACCTGTACAAAATTACACCAGGAAGATTTTTGTCTGAGTGAGCTGTAAACTTTGATTTTTTTCAGTTGACTTTTCTCTCGTAATGAAAAATTCAATAACATATTGAACGATTTTTAATTTTATTGAAAATTTTCATAACTATGACATGATATATTAAAAATATTTTCAAAAATTATTAGAGCTAAAATGTTGTTTTAGAAAAATTATTATATTTCAAGCATTATTTATTTTCATAATCTTTCTATGGAGACTTATTTAGTATTATTTTGTTTAATTTATTTGATTTTTTTAAAAATTAATTTTACATGTACGTTTCTGGCGTATTAGAAAAATTGTAATACAGCAAGCTAAGCGGGTGATATAATTTCACACATGTACCTTAAACTCTATTTAAACGATAACAAAATAATTGCGTGTGACAAAAGATTGAGTTATCCTATTGCCAAATTTTTCGGATTAGTACAGCTTGTTTTACTATTCATAGATTTCTTTTTCAACTTTCCATGTTTAATTCCCAACATTTTCACTAACTGTATAGAAAGATTTCGGTATACTATGAAAAAGTATGTAAATAATGATTTTAATAAAAGTATAAAAAGACGTTTCTCAGATAATATGCGAAATGTACATAGATATTAATAATATATAAGAGTTTTAAGTTTAAATATTTATGTCCTATAAGAGTTCGAAGTTTAAACATTGATGTCCTATATTAGTATTTTTGGTTTAATATATTTCTTTCTTTCTCTATTTCATTAGTATTTTTGGATTAATATATTTCTTTTTTTCTATATTTCTTTCTCTATTTCTTTTGGTTGGCAGCATTTTCGGTACTTTACGAAATAATGCTTGACAGAATTTATTAAGTTTGTTTATCGTGTTAGCAAGCTATCCTGAAGACAGCGGCCATTTACTCGGTTCTAAATTATCAAGTGTTCCATAGCCAAAAAAGTTATGATTCATAGGTGCTCCGTTGATAAAAACCTTCTTCTATATCTAGTTCTTTTAGGATCGTAGGTGTGAACGTGATCCATGGATTCTCAAGAATTATCGCCGGCGCTACGTATACTGCTATAGCACTGATTTTGCGTCGATATTATAAATCGCAAACAAAAGGAACATTTTTGGCTTAAGTTTTCTCTTCTTTAGCAATTCTCTTCTCCTTCTAGTTTTTGATTAGTAGCTCTTCTTCATGACCGTCATATTTGTTAATTTTCGAACAAGGTATATGTGGCTTAATTTAATTTCGCAATTTGCTGTGGAAGTAACTTCGGAATGATTAAATTCGTTTTAGCCCATTATTGTTATCTCTGTTTCGTCTTAGATGATGCAGAGAAGATTGTAATGAATGAATGAAGAATGTAATTCGTAGCTTTCAAGCATTTAAGAAGATCTTCTATATTCTTCTTTGTTTATGCACAAAACGTAGTACCGTAAGTGTATTGTAAGTTTGAAATCATGCGTATTCTAATAATTTAATAATTTTTGTAAAATAAAATTTGTTCCATCATTCCTTAATTATCAATACGATTGTAAAGAATAACATTTTTGGAACTCACTTAAGTTGCGTTAGATAAATCAAAGTGGCTTTAATATTAATGAATTTGCTATATTCGAGCCATATATATGACCATATTTCAAGTTTATATTATGTTTTAAATAAGTAAAAATTAATGACCATATTGTGTGACTTTTTTGAATTTTTTAAAAATAATTCTGCAGTACCACTCATCAGATATAACTTCAGATTTATAGTGTTAGCTACTCATAGTCTTGGATAGCTTTCTGAATCTCTCCTTATTCCAAATTACAGTATCACATTCTGTGAATATTTCCTTCCTGCAAACGAAGCTAAAACCTGGAACAAACTCAGTTCTGACATCGTCAATTCGTGAATTAAAGGAATTTGCTAAAAGATCTTTCTTCCATAAAATTTTAAGAATATGGTAATATATTTTCCTCTTTATTATGTTCCATTTCTCTATCTAGGTTGTTTAAAAACTTATTGTTTCATAAATTACTAGCAATGTTCATATTCTCATTTGTATAGTACTCAAGTATTATTGCTTATTTCCTTATTATTTTTCCATAATAGTTATTGCAAATTATCAAGCCACCAACAGAAATATATCTGATTAGAATTAATTGATTTAATCTCAAGATTTAAACCGATAGAGAAATTCATTCTAATTACAATTTCTGAGTGTTCTACAGTATTTAGATCTCAACAAAAGGTATTTTTATTGACTATGAGACATTTAATATTTTTCAATTATTTTATCTAATGTATATGTCTGAGACTTAAATATATAAATAGAACTAAGTAAACAGATGTTAGTTACATTCGTTCGTCCTCGTTTCAAGGGCTGAAGTCTTTGACCCAACTAAATTGTTATTGCCGCCCCATAAACATTGGAGGCGCGGAATATGCTGACCCGCTTTTCCGCTTCCTCTACTTAATATTTCCCTTTACCCTTCCGCGCCTTAAGCTCATAAGTTGATGTTTGCTTAAACCGCGACTCGTCCTCTAATTCCCCTTTACGATAATTGCTGTATCTTTGTTGTGATTTTGTGTTTATAAATGGAATTTGGCGAATCAACGTTGTCTTGAACTTTGGCTTCGTGGGGGATTTTGTGTGGAGTTTTGCGGAATTATTTAATGTGTATGTTTTAATTTTGGGTCGTGCAGCGTTTCATGCAACATTTTTAGGCAGAGTTAAATATTTATTTATTTTCATGTTTATTAGTATTGCTGCATTAGCCTGGTAGTTATTCTAGCGGAAGATAGTTTAACTTTGTGTATATTAGAAGACGGGACGAAACTAATATTGAATTATTTTGTTATCATGTAATATTAGCCACTTACTTGTTGAATGCTGTACTTCCTTTTAATATTCGGAATCGGACGTATTCGGTGAATTCTCGATTCTACTTATGGTTTTCTTAAATGCAAAAATGCTGATAAAGAAATGTTTCATTTCTATATTTATTTGAACTTGTTTATGTATGTGGTCTTCAATGTATTTCTATATACTAATGTCACTTGAAGTATACTTGTATACTATTCGAAGATTATTAGCATTGGTGGGAAATACTCCAATATTGTCTTTTAAACCGAATTATTTTTCGTCCGCGGACACTAGGTTCAAAAGTAGCTGGTGTACTTGTTTTTTCTTTTCTGATCTGCTGCTATAATCAGCATCATCAGCCGGAAGGCGTCCATTGCAGAACATACGTTTTCCTCACGGATTCATCTGTGATGTCACTTGTTCATCTAGTGATGGTCTGTTCCACTCTGCGTCTTCCGGTATGTGGTCGCTGTTCGGGAAACTTTCTTCTCCAACAGTTGATGGTTCTGTGCGCTAAGTGACTTGCTCTTTCACAAGAGCTATGTAGGTAGCCTTAGTTCTCCTTCAGGTCTCTTCATTGGGAATATTATGTTGTTAATGGTAAATGGTCTTAATTCTTAATTAGCACTTTTTGTACATGGTATTAATTCTACTTCTATCTTTTCAAATCTTTAGTTTTATTTAAAAATTAAATTCTGTAACCTGCAGCTTCAGGTTAAATTTAAAATGTCGCAGAAATTGTAATAAAGTAGAAAGTACATTGTAACTTCTTATTTCAATGTTGTTTAGAAATAAAGGTTCTTATATTATCAATAAAATATTTTCTATTCTGAATTATGTTTGAAACTATCTGTATTGTTTGAAAGTTTAAATATTTCTGTCACTAGATTATGGATAGATCAATAACGTTAGCTTGTAGATGTTGACTTAAGCAAGTTTTCACATTCCATTGTAAAATTTCTATGGATTACCCTTTATCTACGATTTTTTTTATTGCAGTCTTTCAACAATTCCTGAATAAAATTTACTTAGACTTTTCTTTGTCTGAAGCCTATATAAAAACTATCGCTAGATTAGGGCAAAAAGTCATTAAGCCACAGATAGCGATATAAATAGTTTGCCCACATTCCATCTAGATATTTCTATTTATTACGATTTACTTAGGATTTTCCTAATAATATTTTTCTGATTCTTCTTGAATGTAATTTATTGACATCTTCTTTGATATCTGAAGCCTACATCAAAACTATCGCTAGGTTAGAGCAAGAAATTGCTAAGTTACAGATATAGACTTAAATAGGGTTTTTCACATTCCATTCACAGTCTTAATTTATGATTTCTCGTGTAATATTTTTTTGATTCTTCTGAAATATAATTTATTAAGAAATGTAATTAATTAATTAATTATTATTATAATTAGATGAATATAATTTATTAACATCTTCTTTGATATATGAAACCTACATCAAAACTATTTATCCTATATACTTTAGATCTTCTTTGTTGCATTCTTATCGAAAATATAAACATTGAACACAACCACGTAATTTTGCAAGAAATATTTCTGCGATATAAATTACAGGCACTGGTTTTAACTTTTCCTTAAACGTAAAAGATTAACTTTTCTGGTGTAAAATTCAATATAATGATTTATTAGCAAAACATCTTTTTGTACCCTCAATGTTTGCATAAGTTTCTGCTTTTCTTTCACGTTTAATTAAAATCAAGTTTTTCCATTAATTCTATGGTCATATCAGGTTTTAAGTTTGTATATTGCTTTGTACTAATAACTTTCCGCAATCATTGTATAAAATATTTACATGTAAACTTTTTATCATGTACATTTAAGTTAGCGTTATCCGGTCGAAAATTTGCGTCCTTAGTTCTTAAAAACTAATAAAATCTCGTCAGCATAAATTATACAGGAGACTGAAGTCAATCAATACACTTATGATATAATGACGATTTCGCTAGAGACATATGAATTAAATTAAAGAAAATTTAAATATCTCCAATAAAATGCAAAATATTCATTGAATTTAATATTATCATTAAATAGCATAACTTTGGAGTTTTAATGAAACGCCTACATTTTACCTCACTTTTCAATGTTTTATTAATAAAATAAAATTTTTATTAATTAAATGAAGTAACAAATTTAAACAAATTTAAAGGAAAAAACTTTTATTAATTAAATGAAGTAAAAAATTAAAATGCAAACATTTTAATAATTTTTTTTAATTTGACTATCGAATTTTTAAAATTATTAATTTGATTTATATTTAATTTGCAAAATTTGTAATGCATTTATATTTAATCTACGAAATTGGTTGAAAATTATCTAAGCACTCTCAAATCATTTCAAAGCCGGTTTTATCATGTTTAGTGTTATCGATATTGACATTCAATTTTAAAACGATACGTTTTATTCAACTCACGCTTGAAGATTTGAAATCGTTTTCATACGCTATTGCATTGGCATCTCGTACGATGTTATAAACTATAGTAATATTTTCGTCCTCAATCGCAATATTGAGAGGGAGAGGCTCCCTTATAGTGGGACCGAAAGGACGAGGCGCGAAACCGAGACTGCAACCATAAATTGACTTTTAAATTGGCGACCCTCAGAGGCGCCAAGTGGGCGAGTGTGGTGTAGTTGGATTGCACGATGTTGTCACTTTGTGATGTAATGTTTTGCTTAAATGCATTTGGATAATTGGATTTAAAAAAAGAAGAATGAGAATAGGAAAGAAAAGAGTGAATTGAGGATTATTTAAAAGCTTGATTACAGAACTGAAGTTCTGTTACATTTGTACAGGTAGCGTTAAAAAGACGAGTTGAAGCTTGCTCGTAATCAATACTAGTGCTGCATCGTGGGAGGAATTCTCTCGCGATTACCTTTATTCACCCCGATTACTTGCCTGATTACCTACTACTTTCTAAAATAAAGTAACCTATTGAAGTTCTACTTTCTAAAATAAAGTTATCTAAAGAAAGTCTACTATTCTGTGTGATAGAATTGTTAAGTAACAGTTTCAGTAATTTTTTTAGTATCCAGTAACAGGTTTCGTCCGCGAACACTAGGTTCAAAAGGAGCCGGTGTACTTGTTTTTTCTTTTCTGAAATGCTGCCATAATCAGCATCATCAGCCGGAGGGCGTCCATTGCAGAACATAAGTTTTCCTCACGGATTGTGATGCTTGCATCCAATGATGCTTACTTCCCGCGTTTTGTTATTATTAAGTAACAGTTTCAGTAATTTTTTTAGTATCCAGTAACAGGTTTAAATTGTTCTGGGAACACTTTTTTTATATATGTTTATATATAGTATAATATGGTATCATGATTTTTATAAGTTGCCATTTTTACCCTCTGTATTTCTTCTTGTTTATTTTAATTTTTAGCTCTTTTGATACTGTATGGTACTGTGAATTTGTATATAACGTAAAATTCTCCAAAATTAATTTATGGTTTTTAGTGTATCAAAGGCTATAATGGGACACTTACGTCTTTTTTCGGTATGTGTGTTAGATATTCTACCTGTTTCTAAAAAAAGTGAGGAGAAAGTTTTGTTCTGGTATCTGATGTATCAAATGAAATGGTTTTTCAAATAAAGAAACTAAAAAACGTGTATCTTAAGTGAAAAAAACAAAAAATTATGAAAAATTAAAAAAATATACAATTTTTTAAAAATTATACAAAAATTGCTCGCACCATCGTTTTGTCTCCAAAAATATTATACAGAAAAATCCGGAAAAATGGTTACAATTGCAACCCCCTAACGAGACCATAAATTTGTTACAAATAATTTAATTATTAAAATTTAAATGTATAAAAGAGCAGCGAAAAAAAAAATAACGCCAAAGACATGATATTATCAAATTGTTTTTTTTGTCATATTTTTATTAACTTATCGCTTGATTACAACATTAACATAATACAATTCCTTTGAACACTGTAGACCCAAAGTTTGCGCGCGTATTTCATGTGCCAGATCTAAAAATAGAAAAGCCAATTTCATCGGACGTTTAGCCCTCAAAACCGGACATACCTTTTTTTATAAAATGTAGACTGTTAGGAATTTTTAAATTGTTTCCAAATAGAGTTTTCCTACAAAATAATTAATTATATTGTAACCAAAAACAATCAGCATTATCATTTGATAATTTTGACCGTAACTAAGTGATCAGTCTTCTTGATTAAACAAAAAACGAAGTAATTCTCCAGTCTATAAACTAAGTATATAGAAAATAAATAAATAATGTCTCGTGCAATTAATTGAAAATTCTGGAAAAATAAAATAAAAGTTTTCATTAAACAATTAAAAAAAACTAAGAATTTTTCTGGAAAAGAAAAACGAAAATGTTTCATTAAAATAAAAAACTCCGTACTTTTGCAATTTCGATTAAGGAAATAAAAGAAAATTTGATTACTTTTAAAACGATCACAAAAACCTATAATTGATGTTAATATTTGGTATTTGTCCCTTTTTTATCAAAAACATTGTTTTCCTTACATATTATATTATTTATATCCTTGGAGATTAAATTGCACAATAATAGTATATTCTTTGCAATTGTATCTGTTTACATTTATTGCGTTCCTTGGTCGACTGAGTCTTTATCACAGAAGAAACCATTTCAAATTTGGCGTTATGGCCTGGAATCGCAAAATAATATTCTATCAATTTTAATAGATAAAAATAACATTTTTCTTAATACAATGGTTTAAAATAAGCAGCCTACATTTTAAAGTCAGGGTCATTCTAATTTTACATTTACATTTTATGAAGTTTACCCAGTGATCAAAACAATTGTCATCCAATTGTACATTTTTTTAGACAAAATGTCCATCGTTTCTGCTGTTTGTTTCTAGTTTGAGATATTATTTAAATTCATTCACTGAAGGTACTTTATTCACTTTTTCATGAGTGTAAACAATGTTTGACATTTTGGCAACCCGATCTTAATAAGCCTTTGTAAAATTCCGATAGTCTCTGTAGAATTCTGAGCACTTAATTAGGCAACATTCTTACTCTTGTCCTTCACACTGGATAACATAAATTGTCCATAATTTCCAGTTTCAGTATATTTGATTCGTTTTTGGTATATAGATATGAATGAATGTAAGAGCCATAAATAAGATTCAGAGAAGGCGTTTACGAAAAAAATCTTTTAATGTTCTGGGCAAAGAAGGCAATGCTAGGAAGTCAGTGGTGTACAATGCTTTTCGGGAAGGCCAAGCTGCGAAAGGATGGACATATAAAAATGATATAGATATGCACAAACGCGTGCAAGTGCCCGCCGACCGTCGCTGATATCGTTGAAAACGGCATTGAAGGTGTAAAAGATTGAAACTGTGGCTCAATAATTGAATTGTAGACACTCAAAAACATAAATTGTCGATGTAATTGCCCACACTTATCGAATTATGATTTTAACCGTGACCATGAAAGCTAATTCTGGCTTACCTAAAAATAAAATAGTATATATTAACCTTTTTCAATTATTTGTATTTTTATGTCATTGTGTTCCCAATTCGTAATAACTAGTTGTTTCTAGGTTTAAATTTCTGTATGAGAAGAGTTGAAATTTTGTAGTTTTACTTTGCAAGATAAATGCTTTTCAGAATTAACATATTTTTTATCAGAATTTGTCAAATTACCTAGATTATCAAAACCACCTTTATTCAATTTACTATATTCAGTTTCGAATAATAAACGATGCAAGCAAAACGTTTTATTTAAAATGCAACTACTGATTAGCCACCTATTTACAAAAATTACTGTGGAAATGCCGTACACTAGATTTAATACGGACATATAATTTCAAAATTGGCTTCGATTTACCATTTTCAATGATACTATTTTTTACTAGAAGAAGAATTGAAAAATCCTACCCTAATCACATAATAAACAACACAACACTTCGATAGTCGTCATTGTTTGTTTACTTTCACGACGATAATACATGTCAAAAAATAAACTAATAAAATATTGATAGCATATGTATATGCACAAAGAAAATTTCACAGTCAAAATATGATCCACTGACAAAATGTAATATGTATATATACAAATCGGACAACTATTAAAATTATTTATAAAGTTATTTTCGAAATAGGACGATAAACTGACAGCGAGGTCGTTTTAACAACACAATAATTCATTATTTACATTCGAATATCATAATTACGGCATTGTTTCAGTTTTAAATAACCGTTAATCTAATAAGCTTCTGCTCGATTGGAGACTATAAGCTGATGTTTTAATGTGAGGTACTCAATTTTAATTTGGTAAAGACCATCTGAAAGGCGGGCGGGAGTCAGGTGAGATCGTGAGCGCCTATCAGCACATTCCATGTCATCAAAAGTCCGACTAAAGTCGGGTGCAATTCAAGTTTACAGGAAAGTTTGCTTGTGAAAGCTAAATAATACACAGTAATACTCAAATCTATAATAGCACACGATTATGGTCAAATATATAATTCAGTACGAAACATTAATTGTTCTAGGTTCAAGTCATGTTTGCTCAATTTAATGTTGGGGATATTTGTGGGGAGGTTTCGCGTGATTACTTTATCATGTTATTTTTGTACAAGTGAATCGTAGCTTCTTTAAGTTAGTCAGTTGTGCAGTAGTAACTACTAAGTTCGAATTTATTAATGAATATTTTCAGATTAAAAAGAAACAAAAAACTTTTGATCCTAAATTCTGATTCTGGAAACATGTTCTAAAAACATTATTTTTTAATTTTTCCAAAAATTATTGTGTTTTGATTTCTGCGCCATTGACAATATTTAAAAAAAAATTATATACTGTGTTTAAATCGTAAATCATCAGAATTGGTTTAAATCGACAAGTAAGTATGATTATTTTTTTAGAATCGGTCTAGTCGTCATTTATATTATATCGTCCTTAAAAGAAAAAAAAGAAAAAAAATCGATAATAATACCAAAGGAATATGTTAAATACGTGTAAATATGATGTCTTCCAATGGTACATGTATTTGATATTATTTTTTATTACAATACAGAGACAATTGTTGAAATTTCAATGAAAGTTTTTACGATTCTCATACGCCAGTCAAAACTGACAATTTAAAAAACTGATAAAAAAAAGAAAATTTTTTTTTGACTATAAATGAATATAGCATGTGGAAGAAACATAAAAGCTACACAATAGATTTTATTGAAACTTTTCAGTGTTATAATTTAGAGTTTTGGTCAATCTCTCTAATAAAAAATCATCAAAATATTAATCAACTCTACGACTACTTACTTAATTAGTTCACGGCGAAATTTGTTTCTCTTATAAACAACCATTATAAGTGTTCCGTTTTACAATTCTTTACTATATGGCGTTATTCAAATTATTGACGTGAATACGTCTTTAAATTTGCTACCATACGGGGGAAATCCAAAAAACCTAATGATAACAAAATCGGGGGATAGTTTGTCGGTGCAGTTTCGAATCTATCCTCTACATTACAAATTATACCACTGGATAGCTAAAGGATCAAAGAATTCATTACGATAAGCGAGAACAGTGACGTATCGCGCGCGGTGGAGGGGGAAGCGCCGCCATTTTGAAGTTATTTTGCTGCGTATCGAGATTTGCAATTAGTATGACTTTTGATTCAGAAAAATCTATCGATTGTATATAAAAAATAGTAGTAACAGTGAATATAATAAGGTATTAGATTAAAAAAATATTGTCAAAAATATATAATGTCGGCCTATACGCTATTGTAACACAATAATTATCTGTTTCCTTGCTTTTATTCTAAATACATAAATAAAAATATTTTAATTAAAAAATATAACCCGTTATATAGACGTAATCACGTACAACATTCGGCCGTATCCACGACACAGCCACACCCAATTTTATTAAATATTTTATCATTTAAACGTTAATTTCGTTTATATACTAATAAATCCTTATCGTGATTTAGTATAAAGCACCATTAACAACATAGTTACATAATGTAAGATGCTGCAGTGCTCACCCTTATATTTCCTTTATAGACCTATGTACATACTATGACCCTTTCTTTCTTCAATACACACTTCCTCTCTCCACACCCCTTCCTATGACTTTTCTGACCCAGCCACGTATTCGGCGACAGGTGTTACTCGGTCGGACGTATCTCGAATTGATTTGTCGGCGGTCCTTTTGTGGAAACGGATTGTGTACGTTGCGCGAGAGGAAATACGATAAGGATAGGGTCAGGGACATCTCTGATCTGGACACATGCGGTATTGATTGGGCGCTTGGCATGTAGTTGCCTCGCGTATCGAGTGGGTAGATTGTTTCATATTTTTGTTTTTTTTGGTGCAGGGTATTTATGGTTGTTTGGTTCTTTACAGATAATATACAAGGATTATTGTTAAGGTTTCGTGACAAAATTTTCAATGTATTGTATTAACACCTTACTAAAATGTTCTTTAAATTCATACTGATGTAAATTTAAATGGTTTAAAAGGTAATTTTATTACGTCTGCAGAATATTTCCAGAACTACATATGTATTTAATTGAATAAGTTAGTATTCACATATTAGTTTACTGAGGACCAGCATAAAAAAAATAAACCATTTTAAATGTATAAAACACAAAAACGTTGTTAAAAATAGTATTATTATTTATAGATTTGGTCTAAAATTTTGTTAATATGTGTTTCCCGTCTAACGTATGTTGTTTAATATATGAAATCCTATGTAACAAACATTAAAATTAACGAGTTTGAATAAATAAAGGATATCAATTGCGTGTCGAATGGCGTCATATTTTCTTGCAATTTTTTTGGATATAGTTTTTCTGTCACTTGAAGGCGCTCGACTGGTTTCAGTTATTTTATTTCATTTAAAAATTCTGAGGTTAGCATTGAACATTTTTCTGATTTTTGAAAACCGCATTGAAAATAAGTGGGTGGCGCTCGTTGCACGTCACTTTGAAGTTTAGTTTTTCACAAATGGGATTTTAAAATAAAAAAAAATGGTAAAGAAAAGACACAGTTTCATTTTGAAAAATTATTTCCAATGATACCACATTTAATTGGATGTGGGGAAAAAATATTTTGTAAGTAGATTCTTGAGATGAAAACTTCAATCAATATTTGACATAATGTAGAATGAAAATTGAAAAAGCCCCAAACATCAAAAGGGGCAAATTTTAAAAAGTTTAAAAGTGGAATATCATTACAAAGGTTTTTCTTTGTATTTAATAAACAATCCAATTGGAAGTATTTCAATTACTTGTATTAATACATTAAAGGGCTATAGATAATCAAGTTTTTTTTTCATACGCCCGTAAAATATATGCTAGGCAATATATTTATATAGTGAACAATAATATTAACAGGTATTATAGTTAAATAATAGAACACTATTACTCTTCATTTTTAAATTTGGATATGTACAAAACCCTTGTAGGTCTATACTGATGTGATATGTTTTTCATATTGCATAATTTTTCAATAGCCATTCATTTAAATTATTACCATAATCTAAGGGTTTGATACTTTTTGTTTGTCTCCTTTATTCATGACACACACACACACACATACATATATATATATATATATATATATATATATATATGTATAAATATATATATATATATATATATATATATACATATATATATATATATATATATATATATATATATATATATATATATTAAAGATAATAAATAAAAAAATCGCTTACCTAGTCATAAGATATCTTTTGGGAACCTTGTACATATGAAATAATGTAGGTTGCGACAATAAAAACATTTACCAAAAATATTCCTTAATATATTTTGGATTTAAATCAACCAAGATATCCCTTATTATATTTTAGATATCCCAGCGGAGATCATTGGATGAAGCGATTCACTAAATTAAAATGGAAACAATATTGCATTTCTTTAAATTTAATCTAAAGTATCAAGATTCTGCAGTCCAGCTAAGAACATTGTAATAAAAGTTTCGTCGATCATGCAAAATACAGTGTCGATGTGATTTGTGTAGGTCGTTTGCTTAGCCGCTAAACAAAACTCTCTCCCTTTTGCTCAATATGGTGCCGCTTTGCTTTCTCGCTCGCACCAGTACCGCCTCCGTCGACCAATAAGAAGCGAAATTGCTTTTGTTATAAAAAGCTTTTGAGGCGTTCATTCTTATCGGAATGTATGGAATTGATGACCTCACTGGGTGTACAGTGAGCGGCGATGGCGTCCACTTTATCTAATAATGCATTCGCGTTTTCCAAAATCTGGTTTATTTGTAAACTTATCGTTATTCGTTCTTTATAATTCAATAAAGGATTAATATTTTTCAAATTTCTTTCCAATCATTTAATAAGGAATGATAAATATCATCAACGCGCAGTAGTAAACGATGGGTATGTCATGACTCTAAAATATGATAAGGGATGCGCTATCATATTCAGCACGATTGATTCACTAATAATTTTACTATTATTTTTCACATTATATGACAAAGTATTAATAACGTACTGAATATATATGGCGTTAATTTTGTAGAAATTTATTATTGACAATTAAATGAAACTACCTGATGTAGTATTATTTCTACTTTCTTTAAGTTCTTTACCACGAAGTAGGTTTTGTTGTATTACAACATCTTCAGGTGGGCTATTAGAAAAGACCGAGCATCTATGCTAATAGCCCACCTGAAGATGTTGTAATACAACGAAAACTAGGTCGTGGTAAAGAACTTAAAGAAAGTAGAAATAATACTACATCACGTAGTTTCATTTAATTGTGAATAACGTACTGACAAAAATTCAGTCATTTTATTCTTTCAGAACTAATTTGTTACTAAAAACTGGTTAAATGATAACGGTACAAGCATGAATTAGGTTTTCATACATATATATCTTAAAACTTGTGATGTAAATGAACAGAATTAGTTTTAATTGAAAGTTCTAGTAAAGTTTATCTAGATTATCCTCGATTCTTCAAGTTCTTAATAGAAAAGTTAGACTAAGGGTTCCTATTCAATATTGCCTTTAAGCTTAATATTTCTTAAACGGGGTTTAAAAATAAGTAACAGTAAAGTGTGAGCCTCACCTACATACGAGTAAGCTTACGGAAGAAGTGAAACTTATTAATGTTAGTTAATTAATTGATAATAATCGTTATTTATCTGGAAGAGTTCTTGTTTTTTTAATAAAATTAATATTTCACTAGTTTATAATAACATATTTGATAAATTTTCTCTCGAATTGCGTGCGTTGGTTCAACAGATTCGGATATTGTTAGCGCAGCCAGTTGCAGCGCCGTTCGGATGAGTAACGTTTATTTCATCAAGTTTCACATAATTTTAACGTGACAAAATGATTCGGACATCAATAAAAAAGTTTCCTTTAGGAAAGAGGTCAGTGGAACCTCGCAAAAATGGTAAGTGCGAGTGGAAAAAGTAAATGGCTTTTATTTTGACTGTTGTCATGATTCGATTGGGTTAGTGAAAAAATATATTTTTCCTTTGGCTTATATTTATGCATTAAAAATAATAGTTGGAATAATTGCACACACGTAGATTTAAAATAGAAGAAAGTGCGTGGTACTAAAGATGGACGGACGTTATAAGGGTTTTTCGTTTCATTACAGAATCCTGAAAAGCGTTTAAACGAATTGTCTTTTTTAAATTTTACAGTAACTTTAAATGTGACTTTAAATGATACAGAGAAGAAGTTGCGTGTATTCCAAATTTGATTCATCTTGTACCGTTTTAAGTTTCCATAGCGTCCACTACAAATTCTTAGTTTCATAATTTATGTCCGAATCTGTTACCGCCAGATGATTCTCTCATTTTTGCACCTATTGATATAGAAATGCACCATTTGGTGTACATATAGATGCAAATTAATGATGCGAAATCAAATATGCAGTAAACTTAAAAAAAAAACTCTTCATCAAATGGAAAATTGCTAGATAAGTCGTTCAAAAAGTAATAAAGTTTCTTTTGGAACTAAGTAATTTTACCGCTTCGCTTTTGAGATATTTCCTCTCAAAGTCATCATCAAGGTTTCCCAAATCCTATAACTTATATATATTGTTTTGAAAAATCTTTTACAACAATTAATACCTAAAAATTTAATTTCATGGGCGTGTTCGATACGTTCTTGTTCGATATTTCCATTTTAAAGGAACTCATGCGAAACATGTGGAAATTACACTTTTGGTCTCAAGTATAAGGGTTTGTTTATACGAAAATTCAGTTCATTTCCGGTTAAATATTTTCCTAACTTCATTGATGTTTACGTCTTCGTTTTGGATTTAAAATAAATATTTTCGTGCATACTTCTTTTGGCATATGACAATATTAGTGAACCGACATGGTTCTATGTGTTTGAAAGACATTTATATAAATAAATGAAACTTTCAAACTTATTCCATTATGGTAACGAATTTGACTACTATAAGTAATCGATTTCCCATTTAAGAAAATATCAATAGTCGGAAACGTAGTTTCTTGTTTACTACTTAATGATTAAGTATTATATTATTCCTTGAATTGATACTCGGCATCAACTACCTTCACTTGTAATATGTTGAGAGACCATATATAATAGGCATACTATCTATTATTCTTTTGAATTTTTAGATAAAATTCTGTGAATAGTACAAAGGAAAATAATATTACACGTGCAACGTATAAAAGAAGTCATTAATACAAACCTCTCGCTACACACGCCGCCCACTGTGGTGTAGATAAGTGGTGATTGTCACGGGTTTTTTTTCTTCGGTCTTTGATTAAATTTGTGAAAAAGGGCGGGCCGAAGGGCGGTCGAATCATTCCTCATTTCCAGCTGTCGGAACAAAAACCTGTGTCTCATATGACTACCGCTATATGAAGCGGCGTTTTTGAGGAAGTACTTATATCTTCTTTGAATTAAGGGCGGACAGTATTGTGTTCCAATGTTAGTGAACTTGACTCGCTATGGGGGTTGTATTTTGTAAACGGCTTGGTTTAGTGGGCTTGTTATTGATTGCTTCAAATTGTGCCACGCGAGTGGTTTTTCTTCGCAGAAATTCGTTGTTAAGAATTTAGTATTATTTTCCTAATGGCGTTTAATGGTATTAATTTGAACGCGTAATTTATTGGTAATCCAATAACTTCGAATAAAAAAGAAAATGGACTTTGTTTACATGAGGTTTTTTTAGATATGGAAGGAACTTTAGTGATGTGTGGATAGTTTTTATTCGGTATAAGACTTGATATGAGGCTTTCGTAAATTTATAAATTTCTTACCTATTTTTCAAAGTCAATACTAATATTGTAAGTCAGATATTTAAATGTGTATTTCTTTGCATGTTTTTGTGTCGCATATACTTTTTTATGTAAACATTGTGACTAGCGAAAAACGAAATTATGTACTTTCTTCGAATCGTTCTTTATAATGGTATTAATTAAAATGAGGTAGTAACTTTTTGAAAAGTATAATATGTCAGTTTTCAATCTGTGTATGTATAAGTTTAACATATCAAACTGAACTGGTTATCTGTCTGATAGGCATATCAATGTCCAGCCTCTATCATCATTTATTGGCTCTTGAAACGTGAAATTTTGAGGATACCATATAACGCACTCGCTAAGAAATTAATTTTACAAATTTTCACCTCTAATGTAATAATTGTTTGTATATTGTTAGTACGTTTTTAAACCGGATTAAAATTTAGAATAATTCCTGTTTAGCCTTTAAGGATTTGAGACCTGATACAGATTAGTAACTACATACATATTGCCCTGGAAATTACGAATTTTTAATAGCTTTGAAAATACTCTTAGGATTCCAAATGAAAAAAACGTACATTAACAGTCCATTTATTATTAGTAAATTAAGTACTTATTTTACTATCGTTAGTAACATTTATGATAAAACGCATAAGAATAATTAAAATCATTTAATTTCTGTCCCAAATAGCCAAATAAACAGACAGACAAGAAATTAGTTAATATTGAATAGTCATCCAGTTTTGACCTACGTTTAAAATTTGAAATCGCTAGCTTAACAGGAAGTCAGTTTAAAACGGTTTGCAAAATTTGTAACGGACATATAAACAAACAGACAAGAAAGAGAGTTACTAAACGTGATAATAGGGGCAATCGATTCTTACCCCGTGGGGTATATATATTTTTTGCAGAATTAATAATTTCTTATTTGTCCAAATATTTGTCCGTATTGTTCTGAAAACATTTAATTTTGAAGATATTGTTACATTAAGACGTAGGTATCTATTAAGATTGTTTTTGAAAAGGGATAAAATACTATTAGAAGCTATCTTATGTACTTGCCATAAGAAAGCGCCTTTAAATATGCATAAACTATTCTTAATAATGATGGCATCCTGTCAGTTTTTCAATCCACTTACACTTTTGGCAAAATACAAAGATCAGATTTAGACGGTCTTAACTAACAGGTTAAGGATAGTTTTAATAAAGCAGTCTTCGGCATATTTTGAATACCCTGTTTGCCATATTGCGATTGTTTTGACATGCTGTAGGAGTTTGCTTTATGGAATGTATTTGCTTGTAAATATTTTTTACAGACGTACGGCTGTGAATTTGAAATATAAGATTGTAACATTTCATATCTCGTATTGTATCGTTCGTTTGCGTGTTTTTTGGATTAAAATAATAAGAGAATATCGAAGATTGCTAAAACGAGGCATATTCTAATTTATAGTTTGAGAAAATTCCCCCTATACATTAATGCTTGACAGGTAACTTGAATATTAATTTGAAAAGGCAAATATTGCAGTTTTAATAAATTCCCTTATAGATTTATGTCCGACCGGTAACTTGCACATTATTTTGAAAAAGCGTATTTGACCTCTTAAACAATCCCCTATAGATTTATGTTCGGCCCGTAACTTGAATATTCTTTAGAAAAAGCAAATGTTAAAGTTTGAAGAAGTTCCCGTAGAAATCTATGTTCGACTGGTAACTTCAATATTATTTTGAATTAGCAAATATTGAAGTTTGAAAAATTTCCCTATAGAGTAGCAAAAAACAAGTATTGAAGCTTAACAAAAATTTCCCTTGATTTATATTCGACTGGTAACTTGAATATTATTTTGAAGAAGCAAATATTGTAGTTTGAAACCTAATGTTTGCATCTCTATTGTTATGTGGTGTGACGCGGACTAATCGGCTTTTCTTACTTGGGTTTGATTTGCCAAGGGTTGATTGATCGCCAAAACCCTTTTTACAGAGCCACCTTGACATTCAGTTTTATGATTTGTTACTTCAAAATTGTGCATAGGTTTCAACATTGGCAAAATATTAATTGCAAACACACTTATGGATAGTAAGCGGGTTTGCAATTAGAGATGGCGGAAGAGATAAAGCAGCATGGAAAGTCGGAGACTGAATTTAAATAAACAGAGAAATTTCTGGAACGAATTATGTAAAGAACATGTTAAAGAATTGTTTTATCGACGGAGTACGCAGAAGTATGTTGATGAAAGGAGGGAATTGTAATTTACAATAAAATTATTAAAGTGATACCATAAATTTTATGCTTCTTTCTTTTGTTTTAATTATAGAAGAATATTCATATATCATATATTGATGGGCTGGTATGAATATAGTATGTTTGTGTAGAAATCGAGATTTTATGTCAGAGAGAGTGTTTGAAATAAATTTTGTTTTCCTTTCGTTTTATAAAAAAAAAGTAAAATACATGTACCGCATTTTTAGAGTTCTCTGGAGGACTGAATATTCGACTGATAATATACACGTGTCCTGATGTAAAATTAATTGGTCTATCGGTTTAATGATCCGATTTGAGGATTTAAAAGAAATCATCAGTCAACGAAACAACATCAAATTGAGAAAAATATTTATAATATATTGGAAAATTAAAATAATAATTGAAATACATTTTTCTATAGTCACATGAAATATTAAAAGACTAAAAGGTACAACCGTAAAGCTGACGTCAGAAATCTTTGCAATAACATACTTTCCAAATATTCTATAATTCCAAGAAAAAAAACGCTTCACTTTCTATCTCACCAATTAATCGAAGGGCAATTCTAAAAAAATAGATGTAATGCTAAATTAGTTCAAATTAAACACCACTTAATTAGTTTCATAGTTTTTGTCCGCCAAGACCCTTTTTGTTAAAAACGGCTGCAGGTATCAAGTGGTAATTAATATCAAATACTATGGCCCATTGATATCTGTCTTGTAAGTTTAAGCTTGTGACTCAAGACAATAAAAAGATATGGCCTTTCAGATGATATGGAATTTGATACCGAATCACTGATTTATTCATCAACATTTCTTGGATATTTCCAGTTGATATTTAATATTAAAATTAGCTAACACAGTGAAAATTGCATAGCTTAAATAAAAGAAGAAATCACATGTTCTATTATTTCACTGAAAAATAACGAATTGGCGAGCCATCAAACTTGCGATTTTTAGACCCATTTCATTACCAGGTCTCAAAAAACGCCATTATGTAGCTACGATTCGATTCTAATATTTTTTTAGATTAAGTGTTAAAAAGAGTTAAATATATAGCAGTAAAAAGTTAAGTGTGATGAAACCGATGTGTTTTTCAAAAATTCGTAATATTTTTACGCCCGTGAAATACGTACCAAGCATACATAGTGGAAAGTAATATTAATATTTGCGAGAAAAACACTATACCCTTACATTTTAAGCAATATATTACATAACGAAGAACGATTTTAATGTTTGGAGAAATTCACTATACTCTTAAATTTTAAGCAGTATATTACATAACGAAAAATAATATTAATATTTGCGAGACATATTCTAAACCCTTAAATATTATAATAATGAATTTATACAAAATTAACGTCAAATACATTTAATCCTTAAATATTTCAATTTTTACCCGTTTATGGCAGAGCATGATGTATCTGAGTTAGTTTGTTCATATGTATGTATGTGAGTTAGTTTGTTCCCTCGTACAGAGTAAACTACTAAAGTGATTTCAACAAATGAAGTGCCCTTAGATTCGTTGTAATCTAGAGGGTGTTCTAGCGTATATAACGTTATTAATTTCGTAGAATATGTATGTATGTATGTTAGTAAGTTTGTTCCCACGTACAGACTAAACAATTAAAGTGATTTCAATAAACAAAGTGTCCTTAGATTCGTCATGATCCAAATAGTGTCCTTGTGTATATTACGTTATTAATTTCACAGCCTATGTATGTTACATTTCATGTTTTTTAGTTACTTTTCCGTAGTCGGGTTTTAGTTTTCCACTTAATTTATATACATAAGTATCTGTGAGATCCGCGTAATGCGAGATCTACTCTTATTTACCATATTTAGTATTTATGAAACCCCTGCGTAAGATGTCATTAAGGATTGTTTATTAAAGTTGGTATATACGTAAGAGAATCTTCATACGTAATTAAATGAAAGTTAATAAAGTTTTCTTATGGACTTGTATCTAGGCTTTGCTATTTATTCAGGTGAAATATAATGTAGATGATACTGAAATCATTATTATTAACATTTTAATATTATTTATTAATTACAAATATCAATATTGTCGCCTAAAATTTTTATAAAACTATTTATGAATGTCATATGCGAGTTAATACACTTCTGAACTTTTTTATGGAGATAGCAAATAAAGTAATCAATTTTCTAGTTTGAGATACATAACCGCTAGTACAGTCTTGTAAATATAAGTATCATGTGTAATAATAATGAGGGTAATAATTAGTTTTAAAATTAGCAATTTGAGTGTACGATGATGTCGGTGGGCACATTTGGTTTTTGCAAGTATTAAGAAACGTGTGACGACAGATTATAAAGCCGATACATATTGAGTAACTATTCACAATTAAATGAGACTACGTGATGTAGTATTATTTCTAATGTCTATAAGTTCTTTACCACGATCTAGGTTTCGTTGTATTACAACATTTTCAGGTGGGTTATTAGCAAAGATAAAGAACTTAAAGAAAGTAGAAATAATACTACATCACGTAGTTTCATTTAATTGTGAATAATAAATTTCTACAAAATTAACGCCAAATATATTCAATATTTGAGTAACTATAATGAACCATGAAATATTTGCTCAGAAAAATCATTTCTTTCTTTTATAAAATGTTTTTTCTAGGGTTCCGTACTTCAACACAGTAAGTATATAAATAATAAGGGTAATAAATAAGACTGAGCTAGCGGTTATGTATCTCAAACTAGAAAGTTGATTACTTTATTTGCTATCTCCAGAAAAGAGCTCTGAAGTGTATTAACTCGCATATGATATTTAAAAACAATTACATAAAACATTTAGGGGAGACAAATTGGATTTCTCTTGAAGAGCAATTTAAAGGATACCAAGATAATTTATATGAATTTTATTTTAGACACTTTTCAATAGATTATTGAAAGATGTTCTATTTCAAATAGGCTTCCGCCTCTGTTTACGAAACGGCTAAAGTCAAAATTATAAAAAAAAAACAAAGTTACTTTAAGTTTGCATTTATAGAGCTGATTTTAATTATAATAGTTAAAAATGGTACAAAGTAATATTAGTATTTGTAACGAGTACAAGAAAAAATACTATATAAACTTAAATATTTATAATCGCTGCTTATGGAAATTTCGTAGCTTCAATTTTGTTTGCACTTAACCGATTTAATTTTTGGAGTAAATTTAATTATCTGGTTTTACATGCAGAACTCACGTTCCTCTTTTTAGTGTTCCATGGTTAAAATAGAAATGCTTACAGTTTCGCCATGACCATCTGTTTGCCTATATATTATAAACGTTTTACTGGCACTAAAGTTGAATATTATCATGGTTATACATCTTTATAATGCCTATGATAATAAAACTTAAAATAAATTTTTGGGGTACCTCCCATAGATGAAAGTTAGAGACGTTTCTTTTCTATTCGCTTTCATTGAACGGACTTTTTCCATACAGTGATCGGCTTTATAGTGGTCATTTCTATTAGACGCAACTCACAAGCACGACTTTCTAAAGACATTAAAACGACAAAAAGTTGTTGTCTGCAAATTAGTATGGAAACCTGTCGTCAAACCTACTTCAGTGTGTCGCACGCAATGCCGGCCTAAGGCTACTTTTAGGATGGAGGGAGATCCAAATATGATGCCCCTTTGCCTCCCCCTAATATATTGAGTGTAAAACTCGAGGAGTGTTCTAGAATTTGAGATATCGACAAAATCTTAGGTCTCCATCTAATTAATCGATTGAAAACTTCGATGCTCGTTGGCACTGCACTGCTTTCCTTACTTGTATAAAGAATTGATGTAGAATAACAAATAATTATGTATGTATCAAGGTACATTTATTGTACATAAGAGTTACTTTGTAAAGATTTCTGCAATATTTACATTTACAAATAGGTAGTTATCCTATTTACTAACTTATAAAATAAAATTTGGTCAATATTCTTTTATGAGATCAATAGGTTTTAATCTACTTTGCCAATGGTACTAATTATGTAATGTAACGATGCGTACAAAAATCGATTGCTAGAGGACAAATTTTAAATAAGTTATTATTTTGTTATGCACTTTCTTCAAATTTGTTTATGATCTCCTCAGGGATACGTCAGGAAGCTTGGCTGCTACTAGGCTTGAACTAAACTATTATACTACTACACTACAAGCTTTAATTAGCTAAAGCCTACTTGTCATTGTAATTGCTATAGCTACGAAAATACGGAGAGGTATGTAAACATTAGGGAAAGTTTCTTGCCATTTATTGATAAGAGCTTTTGGGTGAGCTTTTATAATTGTGTACAAACTTTTTCAGACATATGCTTTTTTTTAAAGTTACAGTTCCGAAATATCGCTATTAAGATCATGTGTTAACATTTTCTCTAAATTTACGTATGCTTCTTTCAAATTTAATCGATTTTATTCGTATAATTGAGGAAAAACCAGGTCTCATTAATTGTAGAAATTTATATGAAGCGACATTCTCTTATTATAAGAAAGACATTCTCTTATTATGCCGATTTGCTAATAAGGTTTACGTGGAATAAAATGTTGTACCAAATGAATAAGATTGAAAAAATTAGATTTTTTCTCAATTGGCTGTAAGCGATTTAGCTACCGAACTCACAATGGGATTAGTTGCACCGCTTGCACGATGTTTACTCTACTTTCCCATCTTGTTTCACAACTTTTTTTAATGACAAATTCTTCACAAATCTGGAAATAATATCCCACCATTTTTTTTGAGTTAAAAAAAACAAACAAGCGTTCGAGGATGTAAAATAATGAAACTGGTTTGAACGAAGTTATCACTGCATCAGCCATGGCAACTTTCAGACCACAGCAGCCACAAGGATTAAAATACACCTGGAGAAACTATTTAAATACGTAACTCTGAACTTCTTTTTGTTCCCAAATCATGTTAGTAAATTTTTTCTAACCTTTTCCTTTATAATTATTCATGTCATTGTCGTTGACAATTTAGTCCAAAATATACCTGTCAGCCTTACTGTGCCGGAATATGTCACAGGATTTTAAGATAAAAAGCATTGACGCATATATTCATGAACCTCAAAAAAGCTAAATGTGACCCTTATTTCTTTGACGTGACTTATATCGGATGGGTAATCTAAAATAATCGAGAAATACTTGGCTTTTTTATTTTTGATATGATCTGCCCTCTGATATCATTCCCTAAAAATGAACTACTTCATTTTACATAATTTCTTAAAATAATATCGCTTGCTTGTGCATTTTCCGTTGCAAATGCTCTGTCACAACTGGATCAAATTTTCTCAATAACTGGACCGAACCGAGAATTTCTTCATTGGTGTATTTAATTTATCACTTCTGACATAAAAAGGCCAGTTATGTTCAACCAAAAAAATGTAATTTATACTATTTTTTCCAGCACAGAAGTCCATCTGGATTTCTCAATTCCTAGTTATCTTTTAAGGTTTTTGTCAATTCTGGAACATGTCTCCAATGTTTTTTAAACATTTCGATTTCTTAGACAAGTGGTTGTCTGAATTTTGTAAACTGGGGAGACACATGACCAATCGTCAAAGCCTGTGTTACCAAGTTTACAGGGCTTAGACCGGTTAAGTATACAGCAGCAAAAACAATGAATTTTCTGTGTGGATTTTGAATATATCAACCATTTTCGATCATACATTTTGCTATTTGGGACGATTCATTGAAAATGAGCATTAGAAAAATGACGATATTTTTCAGTTCATAGATAAGCTTTATATTTTATATTTTGCAATATAGTCCATTTTTTTGGATGACAAGGACAATGGCAATTAAGCGATATCTACAGATATTTCTGTAGTTGTCGTTAATATGATTGTTACTTCCGCAGCAGAAGTAGGAGAATCATGAGATGTTTCTCCATCGGGTAATACCCGAAACTCCGCTACATTATCTGAAATATTCTCAGAAGTATTTATTCAGTCATCTATTGGTTGACGTAAACAGGATTTTTCTTCAAGCTTAAGGTAATTGATTAGCTGTAAGGCACACTTTTCGTTATCAGTATCCGTCTGTTTTTTTTTGCTTCAAGTTTTTTGCCCCCGATAACTTTTTGAACGCTTATCAACATGAGTTAGCAACATGAGTTAAAATGTACTCATGTTGCTAAAAAAAAAAAACAAGTCAGTAATATAGTTTTTACTTATTTACATCTGGTGCTTGGAAAGTACGTTATAATATCTCTGTCGACGGAAGAAATTATCCTTCTTGTCTTTAGGTTAGCGAGATGAAAGTAAATTTTACTTTAATAGCTAATAATCATATTAGAAAAAAATATTTTAGATGTCTACCTTGCGGATAATAATGTGTTCTTATACGTTTTTGGTATAAATAAAAGTGAGAAGGATTACTGCATTGATTTTATAATATAATACATATTATACGATATATCTTTGCCAAAATTATATTAAGTAAGAATATAAATAACCAGTAGCCTGCACCCCATATAGGTACAAAGATACTGCCTACTAACTTTTCTAAGATATTCATTAAATCGCCAGGAGTTCAAAGGTTCAATATCCTTTATTTCCTGCTAAATAAGCATTAAAGGTTATTTTTAATAGAGAAAAACTATAATGCAAAAAAAATTATAACAAACATCGTATATGCCGTTAACTTAATAGCTGTAATAGATTAAGTGATAGATTTGGTACTTTGGTGGTTGATAATATGTTAGTATTATTTTTCAGGATTGGAAATATTAGACCGATCCAGTAGTTACCGTGGACACGGGACGCTTATGGCGCTAAAACAATTGACCAATAAATTTTATCAGCGGAGTATCGGCGCATGCGTAAGTAGATAAAAGTAACTAACTAGTTCTAACGCCATATTATTTTTCTTGCAACAAAAGTTGGACAAGTAGTTGGACCGTCAAAAAGTTCATAGAAACTCCATATAAACACTTACAAAGTAACTTTTAAATATTTTTGAAAACTGAATGCTTACAGTATTTTGTTCAACTTCATTTTATTTACAAACTAGCGACCCGCCTCGGCTTCGCACGGGTACAATGTAGGTACTAATGTGGTGTAATTGTGGAGCTATTAATAATATTACTGTCAGTCACGCGCCGCCCTCCCTGCCTCCACCGTCCGTACACGGCATCGGCATCGCGAATACTGATTTTTGGTAATTTTAAATCTGTGATATCTTCAGATCAGATTTTATCTACATTCAATTCCCAACGAAACCAACTTATATAATTAAATAAAGGTTAAGACAATTTTGATCAAAATAACTTCGAAAATATAACCCAAAAAAAGTTAATAAAAATGGTCACTGTGGTTTATCTGTAAGATATAGTTATATGTAATCATGGACTTTTTGTATATATTTTTAAAGTATAAAATTCCATAGTACAACATTTTGATATATGTCGAAAAGTTTTAGTCAGTGTTAGCATGGAAAGCGCCCAAAATTCTATTTTTTCACGAAATATTGACATTTTTATATTTCCTGTAAATATAACATACATATATTATACCTATTAACCTTCCGGAAGAAATTATCTGAATGATAGTGAAAACCGTTTCAAAATCCATTGCGTAGTTTAAAAGATTTACGCTTACAGATGGACAGACAGACGCGGGAAGCGACTTTGTTTTATACTATGTAAAGACTATGCGACTATCTGCGTTTTACTTGCGAAAAATAAATTGAAAACACCTAATATACAACTACTGTTGTTATATATTAAGTGTTTTCAATTTATTTTACCATACCAGGGTTGCATTCAACTGTATTCAAACTGCGTTCGTTCACTCGAACATATTTCAATATCGACGTGACTGGAGTATCGAATAACATACCTTACATGTCAGTCCATCACGCCGCGTTGGTGCGCATATTTTCACGATGTTGCATTTGCGAGCGGGATCGTCTCGTGTCACGCTGCAGAATAGTTGTAAATTGAATAGCAAGTGAAGCTTGGTTCACGATGTTGTGGGTAGCCGAGTTTATGTAGAAATACTGTACAAACTGAGATAAGAGAATGTTTGCTGAAATACGATCTAAAAATATTTTTATAATGAATTTTCGAACTGGTTAACAGAATGTTTGATATTTTTCAGTCTCAAATTTAGCTTCATTATTTATTTGAATATTAAGTAGAACATGAATGACTTTATTCTAAAATAGAAGCATGTCTTATATGTGTAATAATTGGAATGTTTTTTATAATAAATGTGATATATTTTTGCATTTCATGTTTTGTGATGGAAAATAAATTTCTAGCATATTTAAAAACTTGTAAAACATTTTCCGTTTATATAAATTCGTGTTTCTTTTCTTCTTAATTTATTTTTCACTGAGATCAAATTCATCCAATTATTGTAAAGTAATTATATTAAACATCATTCCATTCTGTTTTCTTTTTTTTTGTAAAAGTTATTTACAATAAACTACACCTACTGCTTCATTTGTGTGTGCTATTGTAACTACAAAGCTTCTTTGTATACGATATATCCAAACGTAATATCGATATGTTGAATCTGTATACCTAAATCGCAGAACTTTGTAAATAAAATCTGAGTCAAGTATCGTACAAACACTAATCGTATTTAAACACATTCAATAGCTAAAAAGTGATGTAAAATTATGTCACTAAGTTTTATTCGCAAGTAACATTCGCTTGCGTGTTTCAATAAATAATAGTGCCATCTGTCAAATTTTAGTATAAGCTAATTATATTGGCAGACGACAATTAATCACACGCAATATAATAATCGGAAAACCAGTGGTCTGAGATAGCATCCCTAAGTATTTTACTGATGCAAATTCGTTTATAAGTTTAAAAGTTTAACAGCACCCTAGATTTAATTTTAAGATAAATTTCATTTCACAGATAAATAAACAAAGAGAAACAAATCTAGAAATAATATTTTTGTATCTGTTTTATTATTTTCCCTGAACCATTTTTTGTAAATTTTCTTAATGTTTAGATTTCAAACATTTAAATATTTTTTTATAAGTGTTTTCCGAAATCCTCAATGTTTCCGAAAATTTTCGAATTTCTATTAACATTTTACAGTTTTAAATGTACGAGTTTCTTTTTAGATTACTTTATTTGGTTGAAAATTTTCATGAAAAAGCAATTAATATTCAGGAAAGCAGAAGATTCCTGAAGTACATTAGTCTATAAATAAAGAAGTAAAAAAGGAAAAGGCCTTTTATTCCTTAAAAATCACTCGACAAAATATATTTTGTCGATATAATTATTTTTAACTGCTATACGCCCAATTTGAAAAGAAAACTTGTAAGTATTATAGCATGTCATAATTTTGTTAATTATTTGAAAAAAAGCTATTATTAAAGCGAGCTATTTATATTTGTTTGTTGGATTTGATTCATTAATTAAAGAAAAACAATTCAAATTGATTTCAGCACTTCTGTTCTATGCTAGATGTCAGCACTCTCTTGCAGTTGCTTTTATTTTATCTGACTATTTCTTTGTTGATCTGTCTAGCCTGGTTTGCGTTTGCCTTGAAGGTCGTTCCAGAAAATCGCTAGATTAGTCTTTTTTGTATCATAGAGGCACGCAACTAGTATGTCTCCTGCCCATTTCCATATTAGTTTCTGTGTGTGTCCTAATGCATCTGTTACTTTTGTCGTCTTTGCTATCTTCCAGTTTTAGGTTTATGTATATCTCTTCACTGGTCTTCAGCAGATTTATCGTTATTATGGTATTGCAGATCTAGGTTTGGCACATGTTTGGCACATGTAAATATGTGCACTAATGCGTGGTACTATATATTAATTTGTTAATATTGTTTTTTTAGGTTGATTTAAATATATTGAGTTGATAAGCGTATTTTAAAAGTTTCGTACGTCAAACGGAAAATAGGATAACTTCGTCGTTCGTCTGTAGGTTGGTTAAGACTTTTTTTTTCAGGAACGCGTGGAGATATCAAGTTGAAATTAATGCCAAATACTTAGGCCTACGGTCCCTTGTAGCATTATTAAGTTTCTAAGTCAACGTAATCAAGAAGAACCCTCAAATATGGCCATTTTTGCCGTATACTTTGACATTCGCAAATAAATCAAAACCTATAGGGTATTTCCCGTCGACCTAGAATCATGAAATTTGACAAGAATCATGGTTAACGTAATTTTGACCTTTGTTTTGCCGAAAATCGTTAATTTGTAGTTATATCACAAAAAGAATATTTTTTAGATTTGAACCTGTGACAGATATAGAAGGCAATATATTTTCGTTCTAAAGAATTAAACTTTTGTAAATAGTTCAATAGAAATATTATTTACATTAAATGTTTATAAATGCCTGAATGTGTACGGAACCCCCGTAGTACGAGTTTCACTCGTGCTTGACAGGTTTTTTCCTTGTTTACCTACACTTCTAGAAAATATGAAGGTTAAAAAATCTTTATTTATGAACATCAATTACTGAGTTGACAAAATTGGGTATATGACTAATTTTTTTTATTTCGTTAATCATAATTTCAAGGTACAAGCTGATGAAGAGTGAAATTTTTTTTAATAATCTTAAAAATTGACCGAGTTATAAAAGTTTAAATTTAACCTTTAGAGAAGGACGACAATACTATGTTGTGAGGTCATTTTTAATATTGCACATTACATTCTACGAGAGGAAAAGAGACACCCAACTCTATCCGTATCTTCAAATTTAGAAGCCTACAGCTGGCTTATTATTCAATTAATTTTTGAATTTTTTTCAAGACTGGTTTTTAATTAACTTATATTTCACAATATTGTACGGAAAATATCAAAATTTAAGGTGAGTCAACTACCGTATTAGAAGAACTACTTACGCTCTCCAGCAACTATTACTTTAAAAAAAGTAAAATAATCTTTGCTAATATCCCACCTGAAGATGTTGTAATATAACGAAACCTAAGTGGTGGTAAAGAAATCAAAGAAAGTAGAAATAATACATCACGTTGTTTCATTTAATTGTGAATAATGAATTTCTACAAAATTAACGCCAAATATATTCAATATTTAAAAATAAGCTCTCGAACACTTTTTAACATATTTTACTCTTTACCTATAGTATCACGTGTATCTAACACATGACAGTCATATATTATACATATAATAGTTAAGTTACGTATTGCTTTAGTTGCAGACTTCAATGAATCCAATACACCTATAATTTTTATTAACGAATGTAATAATTAATAATAAGCAAGTGTCTCCGAAATGCCTAGCAACTCAAGTTGATGGATTTTAATATTGTCCTTTTGAATTTAAAAATTCCCTATACCTTATAAATTACAATTTGCTTTTACCTTTAAATTAGATTAGATTAGTCTCAGAAGGATTCAAAAAAGGGTTTTTCATTTTCACCTTACAAGATTAAAGCATCCTAATTTATTTATTTTTGGTATGCACTTCAAAAAAGTAAACGTTATTTGACAACAAATGTGGAAAATTGGTATCTAGGGAGCTTTTATGTAATAATCGTCCCTGGCGCATTTTGAATGCGTGATGCGCGTTTTGCTTTCGGCTTGTTTATTCAAAGTATTGAAATTTTGAAGATCTGAGCATTATTTGATTGTCTTCACCGTCTTCACGAAATCGTCGGGTTGCGATTGATAATAAAAAGGCTTGATTGAATAAAGGAAATATTCTTCTGAAACGAATTATGCAAAATTTATCTAGAATAATTTTTTACGTATTAGACAATTTTTTCCATTGTTGTAAGATAACATAATAGCTAATTGTGTCTTGTGAATTAAATTGTGATCATATAAAACATTTTTGATAGATATTCTAAGTTGTTTTCATTAGATAATGGACATATATAAATTAATTTAATTTCGAAATATTAGGTTGACAAGTTATAAACCCACCATATCTATACACAAACTTTTCAACTTTGTACATGTAGTCAATAAAATCAATCGTTAATTATATAAGCACTTGCCAACGTGTAGGCAGAGTTAAAGTTCCGTTCTTGTAGAATTTTTTGGTAGAATTTATATATATATAATTTATATATATATATATAATATATATATAATTTTTTTGTAGAATTTTATATATATATATTTTATATATATATATATATATATACATATATATATATATATATATATATATATATTCGTTGAGCCAAACTAAAATTTGTGAAAAACGTGTAAAGACAAAAGTCGTCTTTAAATTTTCTATCACGTAAATTATTAGACAGAGAGCCAAATATATGGTAATTAGACGGCGAAAGATCTGGAGAGTAGGGTGAGTGAAGTAGTATTCACCATCCACGTGAAAGTAGTTTTTCACACATTACTTTTACTACGTGGGGTCGGGCATTGTCATGTAACAAATAAGCTTCGCTTTTATTTGAAGAAAGTTTGGCAGTGAATTTGCTCAATCGTTCACAATAAATCTTAGCTGTAATTATACTGTTAGCTTGAAAGAGTTCCCAATAAAAAATGAACGAATAACTACATTTACACCCACGGTGCATTTAGAAGTGTCCTTCGTCCAATATTATATTTTGGTCATGGTACACCTTTTAATCCACCTCTTAGCCTGGAGTTTACGCTTAAAATTAACATAAGTCACCCATTTTTCATACCCTGTAACCAGATACTATAGGCTCTCGTTGGTACGAAGGGAACTCAGCAGCATCAAGTACATATTAGCGCTCCTTTGAAGCTCATGTGGTAGCCAAACGGAATATTTCCACTTCTTTCTCAAAGCATGAAGTTGGTTTTCCATTACAGTATCAGATCATGAAAATAGCTCTGTCAAACAACGCGAACTTAATCTGGGATCTGTTTCAATAAAGTTTTTAAATTTTTCTAAATCAATTGTAGGAGGTTGCTTTGGATAAGTTTTATCGGACATGTTAAAATTCCCTTCTTTGAATCTTTGGAACCAGTTCTTGTCTGTATCGTATGAGGACATATCTTCACCCATCATTGTATATGTATTGCGTGATGCTTCGCTGAATTAACGACATTTACGAAGAAAGTGTCTCCTAAGTTCACTTCGAAATACTTCCATTTTCAATTTATTATTTTCTTGCCGATTAATCAATTGCAAACGAACAGAAGTTCGAATGCCGCACTCTTTATAAACCGTGCAAGAAATATTCTAGAACCTTCTATAATATTTAAGAAATCGGTCGAAAAAAGTGGCTGGTTTATATTTTGCCACTCTTTTCTTATCTCTATTCTTCATCCGGGGCCAGAGCCCGGGGTAGGTTCTGTCTTTTTCAAAATATTGTTTACAGGTTGTTTTATTCTTAGCAGTTATTCGCCAGTTTTTGTATTTCGGTATTCACAGGTCCCTTTCTAAACAAAGTATTACAGTTTCTAATATTTCAATCGATTAACATTTACATTATGCATATCACTGAAAACAATTTAAATGAAGAACGAGGTTGGATTTTAACATAATTAGTTCATTATAATAACGTGGTTAATGAGATTTAAACTGACAGTTATTTTTAATCTGTTCAACAATTTTTTTTTCATTCGTTAATGTCACTCGCACGTTTAACTGGTGGGTAAAAAGATAATTAAAAATTAAATAAAATCGAAACCGCAAGGACACAATGTTGTTTGTTGGCGAAATGTCGCATGTATGTGACATGAAATGTGGAAAGGTTTCGTGGGATATTGAATGAATTTAGTCAGTTTTCGGTCAAGCTTTGTCGGGCAGTCGAAGTTATGGCTTGGATGAGGTGAATCTTTAAGATTTGGTTATGAAATATCAACATTTTGATTTGCCTAAAAGTATTCGATGTCATTGTGATCCATATTTCATTTCATTGGTTCCATCTTACTTGAATTGACTTGTTTAATTGACAACCACTTTTAATAAAATTTGGTATCTGCTATATATTTAGCCTCAAAAATGTTAACATATATGCATATTTGCGATATGGAATTTTTCTAATGTAATAAAGTTTTAATTTTCCAAAGGTACCTTGAAAAAGTGTCGCTAATGTTTGGAATCATCATATTAGAAATTAGCGGGTGAGGGGGAGAGAAGGTGGTGGGTGGACTTTTGCCTTTGGTACGAACCCCATCGCGCTGTGATGCGTTCTTTGGAATTTTTCTTTAATTTATATATTCTGCTGGATAAAAATTATATTTGAAATATATACTATATTTGAAAAAAATAATTTAAATGAATTCAATCTATACTAACCCAATCCAATCCATCCTACCTTAAGCTTACCTAGTTTAACATAACTCAACACAACCTAACCAAATCCAACCTAACGCAAAATAATCCAAACTTACCCATTCTAACACAACTTAATCTAACTCAACCTAGCTGACCGCTATATGTTCTACAAACGACAAGGTAACTCAGCTTAACACAACTGAATCCGCTTTAACCCTTCCTAACTTTTCATATACAATATAATTTAACCTAACCTCATCTAACGCAATAGCCATTTAATTAAAAAAACTGTCAAGTAAGACTGAAATCAGCATTGGGAGGATTCCGTACATATTTAGTAGTTTACTTTTTAATGGTACGTAATTTCTAACTTTTGTCTTTACACGTTTTTCACAAATTTTAGTTTGGCTCAACGAATATATATATATATATATATATATATATATATACATATATATATATATATATATATATATACATATATATATATATATATATATATATATATATATTTAATTACTTTATTCGAAGGTAATGTAATATTATATGAATAATCTTGCAAATCATTTACGCTAAAACAAATAAAAGCAACAATATTAAAAACACACGGAAAGTTACTCAAACGGAGCACATTCAATTCTGTCCATTTTGAATTTAACCTTCTGCATTTCTCCAAAATTCTCAAATAATTATTCACTTTTACTTTTCATTTCGACCACAGAGACCCGTTATAGTGGAGTTAAAAGGTTCCATTTCATTACGCAACCCCAAATTTCCCCAATAGATTTAAGTTCGGTTGGCCTTCGGGAAAAGTAAATATTGGAATTTGAAACTTATTGTTTAAGGCACTAATGTTATGTAGGCAGCTGTCCGTTCCAGGAGCAAACTAATTGTGTTTGCTTTGCCCAGTTTTAGTTCGATTTGAATGGCAACCGATTGAAAGGCAGCTGAGAGCAGAGTGAGAGATTTAAAACAAACCGATACGGATAGTTTTCCTTTGGATCACATTTGTCAAAAAAAGTACATCGTGTTTTGTTTTTTTAAAATAGCATTTCTTGCGTTTTCTTTAAACTATCAAAACTACTTGTCTATGGCAAATAGTGGTCATTTTCGTTTTAGATGAACATTTTTTTTATATATTGCTTAGGCTTTTGTTATAAATTACATATTAAGCAAAATATAAAGCGAATTTGTACAGTTTCAGGTGAAATTTAAAACCAGTAATATTAATTTAAAATAATGTTAATTGACTTGAAAAGAAAAGGTTTTAAAATACAAAAAAATGTGAAAGCAACTTGTTTAGTCAACTCACTTTCTTAAACGCCAAGTAATACTCATTTCGCATAAGTCTATGTGTTCCACAATTTTACGAAGAAAAAAGGCAAAGCATGCAGGAAAATAACTGAATCACGCAATTTTCTCTTTTCCCACATTACCCTTTATCCATAATTAGCGTATGATTGACAATTTTTTCTCTTAAAAAAAACTGCTTAAAAATACGTGAATTGAATAAAATTGGATATTAGGTTATTAAGGTAATAACCAACAAATATTTAAAAAAGCATTATTTTCGAGTGTATAATTAAAAAAATGATAAAGAAACATCATATTTTGAATATTCTCAACTAATTTACCAAGTAATGTATATATATATATATATATATATATATATAAGCCCATTGTTATTTTGGATAAGTATCAACGTATTATTGTGGTGGCTTAACCACATTCAGAGAACTTTTAACATGGCATTCTCATCACCTCCAAGTCCATCATCTGTGGATAGTATCATAATCTACATAAACGTACTATATGTATGTACAATCACATAAAGCGAACAGTCTTACGCGAGAGACTTTTTGAAAACCGAAAGACTGAAAGAAGGTTATAATGGTGAAAAACTGAAAGAAGGTTGTAATATAAACTTTACGAGTACAAAAATAATGAAAGCACAGGAGTAACCGTCCCCAGACGGTTCCGTTACTTAAACTGAGTCCAACGTTCACTCCAATTTAACAATTATTTACATTCGCTATCTCGTTCGATAAAATAGATCCCTTGCAAGAGAAGAAAGAGAAAGAGAGCCCTTGCAAGGGCTGATTAGGGAAAAGGACTACTTTTATATTTGCTCGGCCTTTTGAAAAAGTAAATATAACCTGAAACTTAATGATGAAGGCTGTAATATTATGTAACGAGTCGCCCATACCTGCCATGAATGATTTTTTTTGTTTGTCCTGTCCGTGTTTGTTTTTTTTATTTACGACTGTTTCGATTATAACTATTGTGTTTATGAGATTGCATCGGGATTTTATTTTATAGTTCCTTCATTAGTTAGTTAAGAGATTAGTAGAGATTAGTAGTAGTCAAGAGGTATTTTTCAATCGAATTGGCAGAGCAGAAGTTCTTGGAGTAAAAAGAGAAGTAGCTATTTAGGAAGTCATGTCAGAGACAAAATTTTTTTAAATTAATATTATATAATGCATGATAGGAATAAAAGCTAACTGAATACAGATTAAATATGGTTATTGCTGAATAGGTCAGGTGTGCTATGTTGAATATAGTCAGGTGTGCTATGTTGAAGAAATCGCGATTGCGAAGACGAAGAAAAAATACTGAGATATTTTGGCCGTGTTAAATATAGTCGCAAAGACAAATAGATATCTTGATATTATGATCTTGTTAATCTTGTTGAGATATAAATTTAAGAAGAGAGCGTGATAAGAAAAAGTGGAAGACTCAAAAAGAGTGAGCGAATCAACATAAGAACAACTTTATTGATTGTAATGTGAAGAAACACAATGAGAAGAAATTTAGAAGAAGGTGAAGAAAAAATTGTATGCTAGGAATCGTTGCTTACTATATGACTAGGCTTGAAAGGGAGTGAAAAATTAGATAGTTACATTCCTAACGTTACTAGAAGAATAGCTTTGAAATACGAGTTGATGAAAATTTTCATTTTCTTCATTGTGGCGGGTTTCATTGCTAGTTAAGTTTCATCCTCTTAAATACGGGCAATTCCTTTTTGAATGAAAAAAAATTAACATTATTAATAATATTTAATATTAAATAATTCAAGGTAAACACTGCATAGTTTGTTTTAATAGCTTCCTCCTTTCATTCAAATTCAGCCTCAAACCTCCGTTTTAAATCGATTTTATTTGCATATACGTGTGCTATCAAATGCTCAAACTCGCACTCAGTTCCAAATTAATAAATCAGAAGTAAATCTATGTTTTGACACGGTTTAATACCAAAGGGTCACGGTAATCAAATTAGCCTAATTCAAACAAGGGATTGAACTCAGACATGGCCAACTAGGAACAATTAATTCATTGAAAGGATAGAGACTCATGTTACGTTTCGTCCACAACGTAACGTTAGGTCTGTAAACATTAACGTTTAGCCCTCAAGGCTGGCCGAACATAAATTTATTGGACGGTTTTGGGTTTTGGTTTTCTAATGAAGGAAATATTTTTCTAGGCGTTCGTTTAATTAAAGTACCAAAATAAATAATTATTCGTAGGTTTCGGTGAAATTCGAAAGGAATGAAAATTAAATCAGTTTGAACGATCGAACGTTCATTGTGGACATATAGGATGACACTTGTTGATGTATGCTTTATCGTTGCTGCTTATACTTGATTGAAATAATTTATTCTATTTAAGCAAAATTTTTGGGAAAATTTGCAAAATTAATCAAATATATTATACAATCTTTCACTCAAATAGTATTGTTACACAATCTTTGAGAAAAACATCTGCGTACAACCCATGACGATTATTTGAATATTTATTGTTAAATTTTTATTAAAATCCATTGATTTTCTTTGCTGACAAAATTTTTCACCCACGCGTACCTTTCTATTTTACGAAATAGGAAATTTCGTATACAGACAATAAGTCTTTGCTTTATTAACAAGTTCTTTCTTGGTTACAACTATTACAAGCTCATAATTTTTGAAACGTAAGACATAGGCAAAGTGGAATTTGGCTCGAAAATGTGTCGCGTTTTGGCATATAAAGTAAACTATGGAAAAAGTATAGCAACAAGGATTATATATCTAATATGTTTCTTTAATTTTGTTTGATTTTTAAAGTGACCTAATTCAGACAATATTCAAAACTCATTTAGTCTTGTATTAGATTTTGTGGTGAGTGATTATGAATGATTTCCATAATCGAACCATTTATTGAAGAGATGTGTCTTCAATCGATTATAAAATTAATTAAATTGATGGTTGACATAATGGAATGTTTGATACCTAATAATACTTACTAATTCTGACGATGCATTTGAAGTTCAAGTTATTGATATTAATTTAAACAAATCACCTTATTTCAATAGTTTAACACTTGTCGTTTTTAAAGTACAGAGTTCATACTTTGTCACAGACAGAGTGATGCTTTGGGTGTTAAAACAAACAGACACCGTAAAGGCGTCGTTAACTCTATTCAGCTAATTTTTGACTTTATATCACTGAATCGCAATAGTGAAATATTTTTGTAATAATTCTAAGTTTCTTAAAAATCTATTATTAAAAAAGATCGTCTTCGTGATTCGGATAGTGATGGCTTTTCGTGATGTGTTCCGAATGAGTCATGAAGATAATACTGCACACAAAGACAAAAGGTTGCAACTTCAGATCTTTGTTCTCAGTGGAGACCGACGCTCAAATGGATTGATGAAGTAGAAGTAGATCTATCGAATCTGAGAGTGCAAGTTTGGGTAGGGACAAATGAAGACCAGGGGTGATTGACAAATTCAGCGAGCGGTATATATTATAGCGCGAGCTGTAAAGTATATATCAGCGAGCTGTAAAGATTTTTGTCACTTAATTTGGGTTTTTTCAACGGATTACACATTTTAATTGACTATATAATTTTTAAATCTGTTGTAAGGCATTCGTCGAAGTACGAACGGTACTGAAGTGATCTTCATATGCACATGAATCGATGGTTCAAAAGCTAATAGTCGCGTAGTTTGCAGAAAATCCTTTTTGGTACATCTCTAGTAATTATTTATATCTCTTAGGTTTTATTGCACCGGGGTCACGTGCAAAATCATCACTCATCAATCACGTGCAAATGCACGTTCACTGGACTTGTGTTTTTAATTTCATTGCTCATTTCCATCTTGCTTCATATTAAAGTCATATATAATAGTTTAATTGAAGAAAAACAGCGGAAGTCCATAGCTTTACGCAACACAAATAAAAGTGTTCCGAATGATTTTTCGCTACATCCGCCAAATGACCATGAAAAATCAGTTGGGAATTGAGTTCCTAGATCAACTACTGTAAAGTAGTTATATAGTAAACAGAGAGTGTTTATTTAGAAAATTTATTGTTAAAGAATTGGAAGACAGGACTTTCTGTAAGATTATAAGATGAATAGCGCTTTGATGAAATTTGGTAAAGAATCAAATTGTGTAAAGAAAGTGAGAGTAGCCGTGCCTATATGAGGTCATTTAGGACTAACACCTGGAAGTGGATGGTGCACAATGCAAAAATAAAAGAAAATCATTGGAATAGGGTATTTGACTGATGTAGATATTTTTTGTAAAAATGTTTTAAAACTGTAGAGTGGGTTTGAAAAAGCCTTGGGATGAAAAAAATAATGTATATAAGAAACAATTCATCGAAACTTCTAAATAGGAAAAGGCGTTTATTTTTTTAGGCGTCAAGTTATTATGAATTTAGTTTCCACACAAAAAAATGAGCAAATTATGATACGCAATATATAACTTAAACGCAATATTTAACGAGATACTAAAAATATTTAATATACTCCCTTGTAATGAATACTAAATACGGACAAGTGTCGTTATAATCCAGTCTTGTTTTGTACCGTGCGTTTTCATGCGAATAGTAGTTCGTCAGTTTTTAAATCGGTATAACTTTATAATGAAAAGACCTAGGTACGATATATTTATTTTAATCGTTTTTAATGTCATTACTTATTCTATTCTAGTTATAAAAAATATAGTCAAATACCCTATTGAAAACGTTAAAAGAAACTGATGTGTGTAATTTATGCGTTGAAGGAACTGGAAGGAAGAAACTGATATAAAATTATTAGAATAAACGGAAATGTCAAGTAATCAATTAATATAAAAGAAAGTGAGAGGAGCGGTGCATGGTTTCATGTTAGAAGAATAAATTCGGAAGTGAATATTGTGTAATACAAAAAATGAATGTAAGTAAACTGATTATCGAAAGGAATGAAACTAAAATAGTATGTGTAATAAATAGAGATGTGATTATATTGTAAGTACAGATTGTTTGTTTAGGAAATTTATTGTCAACTAACTGAAAGGCCGAAATTGAGGTAAAATTATATTTGAATGAATGGTGCACTTACGAAATTTTCAAAGAATCAAATTATATCAAAGAAAGTTGGGGTCGCTTGATATGAAGTCATAAGTGTTATAACCGATAACTCGGAAAAAGAATATTTTAACGAGGATATGCGTATGAATATGCATTTAATTATATCTGGAGCTAATCGATAAGATACATTCCTTTAATTCTTGGTGAAAAATGCATTCTAGAAAATTTTCTCGAGATTGCTGCAATTACAGTTATAAGCAGGTAAAAGAATCAGTTAAATTTTCAATAATTTATATTTATATATTGAATACATTCGTGATAGTTGGATAGTAAACATACCTATATATATATATATATAGAAATGTTTTGGAAAATCGCACTTGGAATTGAATGTGCCTAGTCACAAAGATAAAAAATACTTATTTTCTTCATTAAAACAGCTTTCGTCAACCAATTTTCATCCAATAAAATATTTACAGTTTTTTCGCTAATAAGAAAAATAATTACGTTACTAGTACATTACTCTGGGGTATCTGAAATGAAATGAAAATGGTGGATACTTGCTGATATGTGTTTCGTTGTTGTTGCTTATATGGGTTTTAATTTATTAATCTGGTTTAAGCGAAATGTTCGGGTAAAGATGTTAAATTGACATCACGTCGTTACACAATCAGTGTGCGTATCACTGATTTGATACAAGAGGATAACAGCAAAATGATAGCAGTATCTTGGAAGAACTCTTGATAAAACAGACCCAAAATATTGTATCCCTGATTTGATACAAATGGAAAACAGCAGAATGGTAGTGGTATCTTACAAGGACTCTTAACAAAACAAAGTCAAAATATTGTATCCCTAATTTGATACAAGAAAAAAAGTAGAATGTTAGTAGTTTCTTATAAGAACTTTTAACAAAATAAGCCCAAAATATGTTGTATCCATGATTTGATATAAGACGAAAACAACATAATTTTACCAGTATCTTAGTAGTTAAAAAAATAAGCCCAATATATTATGTCGCTGATTTGATACAAAATGAAAACAGCAGAATCGTAGCAATATCAGAAGAAACCTTAAAAAAACAGACCCAAAATATTGTGTCCTTGATTTGATACAAGAGGAAAACTGCTGAATGTTAGCATTATCTTAGAAGAACTCTTAACAAAACAAACCCGAAATATTGTACCACTGATTTGATACAAGAGGAAAACAGCAACATGGTAACAGAATCTTAGATGAACTCTTAATAAAAGAAGACCGATATTCAAACTAGGGATACAAATCCCTGGTTTGAAACAAGACGAAAACAACAGAATCATAGCCGTATCTTAGAAGAAACCTTAAAAAAGCGGACCCAAAATATTGTATTCGTCATTTGATACAAGAGGAAAACAGCTGAATGGGAGCAGTATTTTGGAAGAACTCTTAACAAAACAAACCCAAAATATTGTATCCCTGATTTGATACAAGAGGAAAACAGCAGAATGGTATATGTTAACATGTTGTGTTGAAAGTATCGGTCTTTCGTCTAAATTGTTCAATTGGATTTAAATTATGTTTTTTCATGTACAATTTTTGTTTCTTCATGTTTCTTCATGATTAAAGTACTCAAAATATACAATATTTCATGCCATTTCATCATCATGTTAGCTCATAAATTGACACGGTATGTTTAGTTGGGAGCCTGAAGCCTCTTGTAACCTCACGTTACAGGTCGCAAATTTGATTACGAGCGACGCTCGGTGCAAAATGTTGTTTGCTGGCAAAATTTCACACGTATGTGACATGAAATGTGGGAAGGCTTCGTGGGATATTGAATGAATTTAGTTAGTTTTCGGTCGAGCTTTGTTGGGCAGTCAAAATTATCGCTTCGGTGAGTCGAATCTTAGACATTTGATTATGGAATATCGATTTGCCTATAAAGGTATTCGATGCCATTGTGATCCATATTTCATTTCATTGGCTGACGGAGTGCTACATATTACTCCAATTAACTTGTTTAATTGACAACTACTGAAATGTTGTGTATCTGTTCTATATTTAGCCTCAAAAATATTAACATATATCTGTGTTTGCGATATTTTTCATTTTTGAGGTGGAATTTTTCTTCTGTAATAAAGTTTTAATTTTCCAAAGATACCTTGATCATAATAAAAAGTGTCGATAATGTTTTAATTTAAAAATTATATCACAATTTAGCGGTGAGTGGGGAGAGAAGAAGAAAGTGGGGGGAACTTTTCCCTCTGACAACAACGAACAAACAAAAACATATACAAACCCCACCGCGCGGTGATGCGTTCTTTGGAACTTTTGTTTAATTTTTATATTCTACTAGATAAAAACATCATGATTAACAACGATAATATTTTCAAAAAAAAAAATAATTTAAACCAATCCAACCTAATCTAACCCAATCCAACCCATTTTAACCTTACCTATTTAACATAACTCAACATAACCCAACCTAATCTGACCTAACGAAAAATAAAATAAATTTTCCTATTCTAACACAACTTAATCTAACTCAAGGTAACTCAGCTTAACCCAACCGAATCCGATTTAACCCTACCTGACATTTCTTAATACATTGTATACAATATAATTTAACTTAATCTTATCTTAAGCAATAGCTATTTAATCAAAAAAACTGTCAAGTACGAGTGAAATTAGCATTGTGAGGGTTCCGTACATATGTAACTTTTAATGGTACGTAAATATTTACAAAATCTTAATTTTTTTGAACGAAAATATATTGCGAAAGATATGTCTTTCATAGGCGCACGGAAGAAAATGTTTTTATGTGATATAACTATTAATTAACATTTTCCCTTTACTTGTGTTGTGAGACCTTGCTTCTTGCTAAATTTTATGATTCTTGGTCAACCGGAAATACCCTATAGATTTTTATTTATTTGCGAGTGTCAAACAATTCTTCGTAAACGGGTGAATTTTTAGGTTTCTTTTATTACGTTGATTTAGAACTTTAATTTTTTTAAATCTGTAAAAGACTGTAGACCTAAGTACTTGATATTAATTTCATGATACTTCCACGCATTTCTGAGAAAAAGGGTCGTGGCAAACAGACAAATAGACAGACGGATAAAGAAGTGATCCTTTAAGGGTTCCTTTTTTCCTTTTGAGGTATGGAACCTTAAAAACAATATTTTGACGCGAGTATAGGAGTATTTTTGTATTTTGTATATTTGTGTATAGGAGTATTTTTCAGCCATCCTCACCCTATTATTATTAGGTTCCGAAAGTGTTTTGAGCGTTATTAATGAGTATAGAGTGGATATTTGAAAACAAATTTTCGGCGCGTGGAGAAAACGATATGTCCCCTTCTCAGAGAAAACAGATTCATCCTTTTCAGGTAGTACGTACCAAAATACAATAAAAATAACTTATATCTTAACTTTAATAGCATTTGCTCCTCGTTTGGGACGAAAGTAACTTTTATCTTAGCATTATACATTTCAATATACATTTTAAGTCGAATTGCTTTAATAGTCTCGACAGTTTTTATTGATAAGTTTTAAGAATTTGTTAACAGTGATGTAAAACAAACATATGAACTCGTAGAACTTTTGAATAGGAACTATCCACAATTATGTGCAATTTTATGTGCGCATTCAATTTCGAAGATAAATTTCCATAGGATTATTGCAGTGAAAATTCCATTTAAATCGGCTCATTAGTTTTTGATGACACTCGAATAAATAGACAGATAAAAATCTTACAAGTACACCTGTCCGTAAATCGACTGTCTGTTAAAATGGTTTCTGACAAATTAACTGTTTCTGACAAAATCGAATAAAATACGGATGCATTAGTAATCTTACAAGGGTTCCGTTTTTATTTTCGAGGTACGGAATTCATAAAATATGTTTTGACTTCAGAGAAGTCTAATTAGCATAATTCGCTATTTTTGTTTAAATATCTGCAATACACAGGCACATTTCTGTTACAGTTTAATACTTACAGTACAGAAAAATATGTTCATATTTATGCATGTGTTTGTGTTACATACACTCATTAGGTGTATCTTTTTCTTTTTTATTAATTGTAACCAATTCCTTCTACAAATAAATATTCGTAAAAAAACATGTTTACAGTTTTATTGAATATGCTAATGGAAATATTAACATCTGATATAAATATTGTATAAGCACTTTGAAAAGCGTCCTCTATTCAAATCCAGCATTGAAATCGGCACTTTGCGTTATTTTTTCATCTCCACCACTGCAATCGTACACGTGCGCGTACTCTGCAAGGCGATACCTGCGTCCCGCTCCAAGTGACCAAATCAAGAAATCAACAAGGGTATGATAAAGCGACACACGGCAATCAAATCAGGTAGTTTTCCTACAATGGATTGAGCAAATATAAGGCCAAGTCAATACAAATATTTACAAACATCAACTTACAGCTTTGTGACACTCAGTTGCGTAAAAGCCACACTGAACCCAAAATAGACGGTTTAAGCGTTAGTTATTTCTTGAAGGATGAATGTTTTCATCGAAATGTAGGATACAACTAAATAATTGATTACACGCTTTGCTAAAATAAAAAAAAAAGATTCAATTCGGAAGAGATCTTTTTGTACCAGTTATATTTGAGTAACGATTCGTTTTAAGGGCATTAGCTTATGTGTGTTCGCTAGTCTAATTTACTAACTTCTTTTGGAATAAAATTGCTTAATTAGTGCATTTGATTATATATTTTCCATATCAGATCTCACCAGTTTTGCCGGGATATTCAGTTCCTCGACCAGCTTATAACGGTTGCACCAGAGTATGATTTGTTTATGACGAATGAAAGTAAATTTGTAGAAATGTGACGTTATTATCTCTCATATATTTTGTTCATTTTCATATTCAGTTCTGATATATAATTTTAAATTTTGTCAAGACGTCAATTCTTAATCGCTATAATATTTTCCTCTAAAATATAGATAAATGTGCATGGAAATAAATAAATGGGTAAATTTAATTTCATATTAATAATATTTAGCGTTCCGTGGCAAAGTTGCCAAAACTGAATACCTGTGGAGTCGGTATCAGTCCCTTCGTCTGTCAAAGGTGATTTTCTCAAAAACTATTCAAATTAAAAATTACCAGAGATATAGTATGGTCACTCAATTACAGTTATGAATTACAAAAAGTTCAGTATCGATTCTGGGGGTTAATTTTAGGCCATAAAAATTTAGTGAAAATTTATTGAAACGTGAAAACAACAATAGGAGTATTTTTTAATTGATTTGCCTAAACATTTTTCTGAGGAAACAGCTAAAATTTACTGGCTTATCAACAAAAGGATCCCGCATAAAAAACTGAAAAAATCATGAACATTGAAAACTAGGTATAAATTTAAACAAAATTATCAGGATTTAAAAATTCAAGCGGAATTCTTATAAATAATTTAGTGGTTTAATTCCTTGCTATTGAATAAATGGTTTCACAGAATTTTTTAGACAAAAAAATTTGTCACGATGTAAGAATAACTTTCGTCTTTACACGTTTTCAAAATTTTTAATTTGGCTCAACGGAAACGCATTCCTCACACCACTCATATCTGTGCATATGCGACGTGATATAACATTGACATCGTGCGCGGCGTATAATGTGGTAGGTGGGCAAAGATGGAAAATCGCGGTCTTAATACTTGTAATTTAAGTGGGGTCTGATGACCCTAATTGTGGAAGTGTAGCTTGCATTTGACCGATTTCTCTTCCTTTTCATTTAGCGAAATATAATCGTATCGAAAATTAGCCATACTCGTATATGACGCTTAAATTACTACCAATTACTTTATTCGAAGGCAATGTAATATTACATGAATAATCTTGTAAATCATTTACGCTAAAACAAATAAAAGCAAAAATATTAGGAATACACGGAAAGTTACTCAAACGGAGCACATTCAGTTCTGTCCATTTTGAATTTAACCTTCTGCATTTCTCCGAAACTCACAAATAATTATTCACTTTTACCTTTCATTTCGACCACAGGGACCGTTATAGTGGAGTTAAAAGGTTCCATTTCATTACGCAACCCCGAATTACCCCGAATTTCTCCAATATGTTCGGCTGGCCTTCGGGAAAAGTAAATATTGAAACTTATTGTTTAAGGCACTAATGTTATGTAGTCAGCTGGCCGCTTCAGGAGCAAATTAATTGTGTTTGCTTTGCCCAGTTTGAGTTCGATTTTCGATTTGAATGGCAACCGATTTGATTAGAAGTTCTTTTATCAGCCTACTCCGAAATTAAATTTTACGATTTATTTGTTTGGAATTGGATACGGGTTCTGCCATTGGTGAGCATGTACACGTGTCAGTAGAGTCGAATGTGAGCGATAAGAGGAAGTGAGTCATTTAAAACAAACCGATTTTGCACTTCTGCAAAGGATCTGAGTATTCCATCATCCTTGAATTTCAAAAATGCTGGTTTTGGGTGGTCACATGAAATGTGTTTTTTTAAATGGCATTTCATTGCGTATGTGTTTTCCTTTAACTATCAAAATTGCTTGTCTGTGACAAATAGCGGTTATTCTTGTTTTACATAAATATTTTTTTTTATGTATTGTTTGGGTTTTTGTTATAAATTACATATTAAGAAAAATAAAGAGCGATTTTGTACAGTATCAGGTTGAACTTGAAAGTAGTAATATTAATTTAAAATGATGTGAATCGACTTGAAAACAAAATATTTTAAAATACAAAGAAATACGAAAGCAACTAGTTTAGTTGCTTCCTTACTCTCCAAGCGATACCCATTTCGTATAAATCTATCTGTTCACAATTTTGCCAAGAAAAAAGGCCAAGCGCATAGGAAAATAACTGAATCACGCAATTTTCTCTTTTCCTACATTACTTTTCATCCGTAATTAGCGTAATCTCGTTGTATAAATGTAAGAAGAGAATCTGATAAGAAAAAGTGGAAGACTCAAAAAGAGTGAGTGAATCAACACAAGAAAAACTTGATTGATGGTAATGTGAAGAAACGTCATGTATTTAAAAGTCTGTGAAGAAAAAATTGTATTCTAAGATGGGAATGTGTGGCTTTCAATAATCGTTGCTTACTATATGAGTAGGCGAAAGGGAATGAAAAATTAGATAGTTACATTTCTAACGTTATTAGGAGAATCGCTTTGAAATACGAGTTGATAAAAATTCTGATTTTCTCAAAATTTAAATCATTTTGAATGATCGAACGTTCATTGTGGACATCTAGGATTACACAGTGGATACTTGTTGATGTCTGCTATGTCACTGCTGCTTATAAATATTTGAAATAATTATGCAAAATGTTTGGGTAAATTTGCAAAATTATGCAAATGTTTGGGTAAATTTGCTAATATTTATGCAGAATATTTGGGCAAATTTGCAACATTAATTAAATATATTATACAATCTTCAACTCAAATCGTATTGTTATATAATCTTAGAGCAACACATCTATGTGCAACCCATGAAGATTAGTTGGATATTTAATCTTAAATCTTTGTTAAAATCCATTGACAAAATTTTTCACCTACGCATACCTTTCTGTTTTATCAAATAAGAAAATTTCGTATACAGTCAATAGGTCTTTGCTTTAATTGCAGTAGGTTTGATGCTGGCATTTTTTTTCATTACGTTTTGAAGCGTATGACATAGACAATGTGGAATTTGGCTGAAAAATGTGTCTCATTTGTATAAAATAAAATATGGAAAAAGCAAAGCAATAAGAATTATATACCTAATACTTTTTTTAAATTTTGTTTGAGTTTTGTAAATGTATTATTTTTGCAAGTGTGTTTGCCAATGGTTTTACAGAAAAGTTTTTAAACATAAAAATTCTCGCAATGTAAGAATCAATTTTGTCTTTACACGTTTTTCACAATTTTTAATTTAGCTCAACGGAAACGCTTTCCTCCCTCCACTCAAATCTGTATATGTGTGATGTGATATAGCACTGATGTTGTCGATGGGGTGTAATGGGGCAGGTGAGCGAAGATGGGGCGATCGAGGTTATAATAAATTAAAATGGGGTCTGTTGACACCGATTGTGCAAGTATAGCTTGCATTTGACTGATTTCTCTTCCTTTCCATTTAGCGAAATATAATTGTATCCAAAATTAGTCATACTCATATATGACGCTTAAATTACTATCAATTACTTTATTCGAAGGCAATGTATATGAATAATCTTGTAAATCATTTACGCTAAAACAAATAAAAGCAACAATATTAAGAACACACGGAAAGGTACTCAAACTTTTCTTCATTGTGAATTTAACCTTCTGCATTTCTCCGAAACTCACAAATAATTATTCACTTTTACCTTTCATTTCGACCACAAGAACCCGTTATAGTGGAGTTAAAAGGTTCCATTTCATTACGCAAACCCAAATTTTCCCAATAGATTTATGTTCGGCTGGCCTTCGGGAAAAGTAAATATTGAAATTTGAAACTTATTGTTTAAGGTACTCACGTTATGTAGTCAGCTGTCCGCTCCAGGAGCAAACTAATTGTGTTTGCTTTGCCCAGTTTGAGTTCGATTTGAATTGCAACCGATTTGATTAGAAGTTCTTTTATCAGCCCACTACGGATTTAGATTTTACGTTTAATTTGTTTGTAATTGGTTACGGGTTTGTTGTTTGGAATTGGTATTGGTTATTGGTGAGCATGCACATGTGTCAGTAGAGTCGATTGTGAATGATAAGATGTAGTGAGAGATTTAAAATAAACCGATTTTGTACTTCTGCAAAAGATTAGGGTATTCCGTCATACTGGAATTTCAGGAACGCTGGTTTTTCTTTGGATCGTATTTGTCATACAAAGCGTGTTTTTTTTTTAATATGGCATTTCATTGCGTATGTGATTTCCTTTAACTGTCAAAACTACTTGCCTGTGAAAAATAGCGGCCATCTTGTTTTACATAATTATTTTTTCTATATATTGCTTGGGTTTTTGATATAAATTACATATTAAGCAAAATAAATAGCGAATTTGTACAGTTTCAGGCAGAATTGGAAAGTAGTAATATTAATTTAAAATTATGTTAATCGACTTGAAAAGAAAATATTTTAATACACAAAAAATGCGAAAGCAACTAGTTTAACCGCATCTTTACCCTCCAAGTTATACCCTTTTCGTATAAGTCTATGTGTTCCAAAATTTTACCAAGAAAATAGGCCAAGGGCACAGGAAAATAACTAAATAACGCAATTTTCTCTTTTCCCACATTGCCCTTCAACCATAATTAGTGTATGATTGACAATTATATTCTCTTAAAAAGATCTGATTAAAAATACATCAATCAAATAAAATTAGATATTGGGTTATCAAGGTATTAACAAACAAATATTTACCAAACCATTATTTTCTAGTGGATAATTAAATAATTGATACAGAAATAATTGGTATTAATTGTATAAAAAAATAATTGATAAAGAAACATCATATTTTGAACATTCACAAAACATATTAAACATTTTGTTACTAATGAGAACGGGAAAATCTAGAACATCCAACAATAAATATGATTAATTCTTTGAAACCTTTTATGACAATAAATGGTATATCAGCTCTTTCAAAAGCGTCCTCTGTTTGATTTCAGTTTCTCGACTTCTCCTTGCTTTTACCACTCACGCGAATTTTATGTGTGTGTATATTATGCAACGCTTAAATCAGCCCTCATCTTCAAGAGACCAAATCATAAAACTAAATTTTAATTGAGATTGATAAAATGAATGATGGCTATAAAATTAGGCGAAATTCATTTAACAGCTTGAACGTAAACAAGACGAAATAGAAACAATTATTATTAAAATTACAACAAAAAATATACAAGCATATTTTATTACAAGTTTGGCAGTAATGAATCAGTAGAATACTTGTATGTAGAATTTAATATTAAATGAATTATATATGTGTATATATATATATATATAAATATATGTATATATATATATATATATATATATATATATATATAATATATATATATATATATATATATATATATATATATATATATATATACATACATGTATGCATAATCAAATAAAGCAAACAGTCATACCAAAACGAAGGTTGTAATTTAACTTTTCGCATATAAAAATAATTAATACAGATGAATAACTGTCCCTGGACGGTTCCGTTATTTAAACTGGGCACTTTCTGTACCATCATTTTCAAATTCAATCTTGCTTTTTACTAAAGCCTAAAAACAATTATTTACTTTCACTTTCTCGTTCGATAAAAGGGGCAAGCTTGTAAGGGCTGATTAGGGAAAAGAACTGCTTTTCATTATGACGTAACGTTCAAACTTTTATGTTTGTTTGGCCTTTTGAAAAAGTAAATATTAGCTGAAAGTTAATGATAAAGGTTGTAGTTTTATGTAACGAATCGCCCATACCTGCCCTGGATTATTTTTTTTTCGTTTGTCCTGTTCGTGTTTGTTTTTTTTTGGTTTGATTAAAACTACACGGTTTTGATTAAAACTACATCGGGATTTCGTTTTATAGTTTCTTCATTTTGAGTTAGTCAAGAGGTTATGGCATTAGTGGACATGATTGTTTTCCAATTGAATTGGCAGAGCATAAGATCTTGGGGTCAGATTTCAACGAACGAAAATAATTAAATTAACTAATATATGCGTACGGATATTTGTTAAATAAATATAATTATGTATAAACTCATTTTCAAGTATTATTGCAGACAAAACGTAAGTACTCTTGGCTTAAAAATAGAAGGCTATTATCTAATAAATTTGATAAAAATAGTATATAATGATAATTCTGACTGTTAGTGAAACCTAAAGGTACTCAAATCAAAGTTTTCCGTAACTACATGAATGTAGATGAGCAATTAATAAACAGAAATAAGTTAAACATGAAAATTGGCTGAGCAATGCTTTTGACATCTAGCAAATGTGTTGCAGTATATCATATTTTTGTTGCAAATATATTTATTATTTAGTATCTTATTAATTAATAATTTTGCAGCAAACGCACACTAAGAACCCAAAAGAAGCGCCATATGGTTAGTCGTCAATAGTCAGTACAGCGCCCATACTTTAAACACTTCTACAACTAAAAAACCTGAACAGAATTAAGCTAGTATTTGGCGTACTCGTATTCATCAATAGATCAAAATTTGAACTCGATTCTATTTAGGCAATTCGAAACATAATAAATTGTTTCAATACATGTCATTTAAATAATAATATTGTAAACTTTTATAATAAATTATTTAAGTATTCTCATATTTTGTATTACGTTCAAACGTACACTTTGGCTACGTACATTTTATACCGCACTTCGCGCTCAATTCAATATGCTAACAATAATTTGATATCAGACGAGATTTCTTGCTTACAGCTAGATAACACAGCCTGCTTATGTGGCTTTACATGATACGGTGGCGTAAAATTAATTATAATGAATACTTCACTCATATTTATGACATAACACATAATATAAAGAAAATGTAATATAAATGGAGTTTCATGACATGCGGGTGAAAAACAAGAACTTAATATCAAGCTACAAGATTTTCTAGTAAGCTTTGTTATTTCCGCCGATTACAATACTGTTTTTTCCACACACACACACACACACACATATATATATATATATATATATATATATATATATATATATATAAATTCCTAAGGAAAACTACAAGATCGACTGACAGTTCTACAGGCATCCACGAGTAAAACAAATGTTGTAATGTTTGAATAACAAGAATATTGATAATAAGAACGATGAGAATCGTGAAGTTAAGGCAAAGTGTTGTAAATATATAGAATAAACTATTTGTAATTGACTCAAACAAGATTTACGCAGTGAACGGTCGATAATAAATAATTACAAAAACCATGTTTTTTTTAACCTTACAAGTTTATCAGTAACGTCTCAAGCGCACTTGAAAATATGTCTTCGTATGAATTTTGGCAAGCGTAAAATAATAATCGTGGAAAACAACGAAAGCAGGAAATATATTGTCGATGAACTGGAAGGTTGACGTTAATCTGTTAGATGCATCGTTAATATAAAATTTCACAGAATGAAATTACGTATAAAAGCCGACCAAGTGCGAGTTGGAATCGCGCATGAAAGGTTGCGCTGAACCAAATAATATTAAACACATGAGTTTGTATTTCTCAAAGACACTGTGAAAAAAACGAAGTGATTGCTGCATTTGATACCGCAAATATCTCGAAAACTACTCAGCGCATCTTATTCAAACCAAATTTCGTTAAGTTGATTTTAAGTACCTTAATTTTTTCTGAATTTTACACATGTTGGCTGAAAAGTCAGAAGTGGGGGAGGAACACTTTTTAAGACTTTAGAAGCGCACGTCTCAACGACTGACTTGATTTTAATAAAAAAGTTATTTTCGAACTGCTAAAACCTTTTTTAAGACCTATATGATACTCCACACGCCTATGTGCATTGGATTTTTTCATCCCCCAGTTACATGAATGTAGTGCCACCCCTAATATTATTTTTTACATAATTCCACTATTTGATTACATAGGGCTTTACACAAGGCATTACCAAATTTAATCTATACAGCGCCAATAGTCTCATTGTAAAGTGCCTGTGTCATACGGATAGGATGAAATTATAGAGATTACGTTTTTTCCATTCGGCTACTTATCCCTAAAAAGAGAAAGTAGTCATTGAGGAAGTCATGTTAGAGTCAACAATAGGGTATTTGATTATATTTTTACAGGAATAGAATAAGTAATAACTTTAAAAGAGTTTAATATAAATATATTGTACCTGGAACTTTCATTACAAAGTTATAACGACATAAAAACTGACGAACTACGATTCGCGTGAAAACGCCCTCTACAAAACAAAACTGGTTTATGATGTCACTGGTCACTTATTTAGCATTCGTTATAAGGGAGTTTATTAAATATTTGTAGTATCTCGTTAAATATTTTGAATAAGTTACATATTGCACAACATAATTTTCTCATTTTATTGTGTGGAAACTAAATTCTTAATAACTTTTTCAATGTAGTGAACAAACAATTGACACTTTTTCCTATTTTAAAGATTCGATTATTTGTTTGTAATATTCCAAATTTTCATTGCAAGGTGTTTTTAAACCTACTGTATAGTTTTAAAACATTTTTACAAAAAAAAATAACGACGTCAGTCAAATACCCTATTTTTTAAAAGGATAAAGCATGATATGAATGAAAGCTAAATGAATACAATTAAGATAAGTTCATTGCTGAATATAGGCAAACAATTACTGAGTATAGAATAAAAATTCAGATATTTGTTAACTATGCAATGTTGCAGAAATTACGATTGTGAAGGCAAAGAAAAAATATTGGTGTGTTTCTGCCATGTGCAAAGATAAATAGATATCTACTTCTTATAAATCTCATCAAAATATAAAAGTAAGAAGAGAGCGTCATAAGAAAAAGTGGAAGACTAAAAAAGAGTGAGGGTAACAACACAAGAAAAACTTGATTGATTTTAATGTGAAGGAACGTCATATATGTGTACATATCGTGAAGAAGATAATGCATACCAAAATAGAGGTGTATGGCTTTCAATAACCATTGCTTATTCGATAACTAGGCTTGATAGGGAGTGAAAAACTGGATAGTTATATTCCCAACGTAATTAGAAGAGTAGCTTTGAAATATGAGTAGATAAAAAGTCTGATTTTCTTCATTGTGCTTCGTCCACAACGTAACGTTAGGTCTGTAAACATTAACGTTTAGCTCTCAAGGCTGGCCGAACATAAATTTATTGGACGGTTTTGGGCTCCCGTTCTATAATTAACGTATCAAAATAAATAATTATTCGTAGGTTCCGATGAAATTCGGAAGGAATGAAAATTAAATCAGTTTGAACGATCGAACGTTCACTGTGGACATACAGAATAACCCAGTGGCGCTTGTTGATGTGTGCTTTGTCGTTGCTGGTTACACATATTAGAAATAATTAATTTTATAATATTTAAGCAAAATGTTTGGACAAAATTAATGAAAGATATTATACAATCTTCCAATCAAATCGTATTGTTACACAATCTTCCGAGTAACACATCTACGTACAAACCACGAAGGTTAGTTAAAATTCATTGATTTCCTTTACGGATAAAATGTTTCATCCACGCATACGTTTCTATTTTACAAAATAAGGAAATTTCGTGTACAGTCAACAAGTTTTTGCTTTAATAGTAGGTAGGTTTGAAGCTTGCATTTTATCATTGAAATTTCGCCCTTTACTTATTAGTTACAACTATTAACTTTTGATGCGTATGACATAGACAACGTGGAATTTGGCTCGAAAATGTGTCTTATTTTTGCATATAATGTAAAATATTGAAAAAGTATAGCAACAAGAATTATATATCTAATACGTTTATTTAAAATATTGTTTGAATTTCGTAAATATACTCAGTCACTCCTGTATTAGATTTTGTGGTGAGTGATTATGAATGATTTCCATAATCGAACCACTTATTAGAGAGACGTGCCTTCAATCGATTATAAAATTAATAATTGGATGATCGTCATAATGGCATGTTTAATACCTAATAATAATTTCTAATTCTGACGATTCATTAAAAATTCAAGTTATTGATATTAATTTCAACAAATCGTATTACTTCAATAGTTTAACATTTGTTGTTTCAACTATAATTTCGTTTCTTGAAGTACAGAGTCAATGCTTTGACAGAGACATAGAGTGATCGTTTTGGGTGTTGAAATAAATTGACACCTTATAAGTGCCGCTAACTATATTCAGCTAAGTTTTGATTTTATGTCGCTGAGTCGGAATGGAGAAATACTTTTGTAATAATTTTAAGTTTCTTAAAAATCTATTATTAAAAGAGATCGTCTTCATGATTTGAATGGAGTTCGGATGGCAGTGGATGGTTGATGACTCTGATCTCCGTGGAGACCGAAGTTTAAATAGATTGATGAGGTAGAAGTAGACTTACAGAAGCTGATAGTGCAAGTTTGGAGACGTTTGGTGAGAGACGACAGGGGACCATGGTTGATTGACAAATCCCGGGCTTTAGTGACAACATGTTATGGTAGAAAAATAAAACCAAAAGCCTTTTGTTATTCAATTTATGTTATTTCAACGGATTGACTATAAGTCATTCGTCGAAGTACGAACGGTATTGAAGTGATCTTTATATGCACATTAGCCGATGGTTGAAAAGCTAATAGGGTTCAAAAGCTAATAACTACGCGAAGTTTGTAAAAAGTTCTTTTTGGTACATTTCATAGGTTTTATCATATCAGGGCCATGGATCAGTTTCTCGAAAGCATTGTTTTATTCACTGTATGATAGAAAGATTCGAGATCGATTCAATGGCGTTCTTGTGAAATATGGGAAGAGCCAATTAGAGCTAACGAAAGTGAGAGTACCTGTATATGAGATCGTATTAGAATCAGCACTTACGGCAGTAGATGTCGTATAACGCGAAAAAAACCTGTTAAACATGAGAAGAACCCGTAATAATTTAAAATTAACATATTAACTTAATTCAACATATTAATTTAATTGTGCTATAAGGCCCTTCCATTATGCCAACTGCCGAGATTATCGGTCGACCGGAACTACCCTATAGATTTTGAGGACCTGCGGGTAACAATATTGTGTCAACAGAAATACATATTTTCGTTGTGTGAACCATAAAACTTGATCTTTGTACAACAATGCAAGACTAGAATTTAGTATACGATATTAAACTTGGTAATTCAAGCCGTGTTTAAGAAAAAGGCACATGATAGAAAGACGGACGGACGGACGGACAACGAAATGATACTATAAGGGTTCCACTTTTCGGTTTTGAAGAGCTGAACCTTAAAAATGAACGAGAATGTATTGTTTACTGGAAAGGAGAAAAGCAAAATGATGTGTGTGTTACGCATATGTAATGTGATATTTAGGTAAATTATTGTCGAGGAACTGGAAGGTAGAAATTGAGGTAAAATTACGAGCGTGATTGGCCCTTTTATGTAATTCGCAAAGAATCATTCAATTGCGTCAAAGAGAGTGAGGGTAGCTGTATATTATAATGTATTTGGGTTAAATATTTTTGGACCTAATTATTGGACAATTAAAAAAATGGTAAAGAAAAGGATGAGCGCGCAACATCGTGCGTGATAAACACGTATAATTTAGTTATTTACTTACATAAATCTACAGAAACAATACAATTTGAACACTTTTGGGTTTCAATAACGTTAATAGGACAATTAATTGAATTTAGTAACATCACAAAACATAACCGTTACAAGTTTACTCTCATTCATAAGAGATACGTCATATTCTGGTGCAATCACGATGAGACGGTTAAATATTTTTATACCGTGATAAAGTGGACAATATCGCTGTAACTTGGTTCAAGATGCTAGTATAACAAAAAATATCACAGTGGCTACACCAAGGCAGAGTTATCAAATATAAAGAGCGAGAGTTTTTGAAGTGAAAACTTCTTTAGGCGCATTACGCTTACTTTTTCTGAGCAGTGAATGGAACTGAGCCGTCACGCTCGGGTCAGTGACACCGAATCGGGTAAACAGTTTCCTTAAATCGATTGTTTCATTCTTACGGATAACTTCGGCTACCTTCGTCATCGGTCAAGCGAGTTCATTGTCTAACATGGAGGGCATTATTCCAAGAAGTACGTTTTATTTTTTATTAATATTTTATTTGAGAATAATTTAATATAATATATGCATGTCATTAATTTATATTTTAAAATAATAATCTCGCACTGTTTTTTATTCAAAGAAATAATATCTATCATATAACGTCAACATAATTATTGTATATATATCTTAAAATTACAAGTTTTTGCTCATATCATGTGGTAATAAGCACACATCGTATTTTTTTTCTTGAATAAATTAGGATATAAAACCTTTCCATATAACAATAGGGAAACAGATTTCTTCAAAGAAACTTTTCTTTTGTACTGGAACATATGGTAACTCAGTACAATGAAGGGAAAATCGGTAAGAAATGTAAAACAAATATATTAAAATATGGTTTCATGTACATATCGGAGGAACGGTTTTTGAACTCATTTCTATCTTACTTCGTATTCAAATCGTATATAATAGTTTAATTGAAGAAAAACATCGGAAGTTACGAAACACAAATAAAAGTGTTCCGAATGACTTTTCGCTACATCCGCCAAACGACCACGAAAATCCGTCGCAAATTGAGATCCTAGATCAACTTCTGTAATGGGGATATATAAGCGGATATTGTTTATTTAGGAAATTTACTGTTAACGAGTTACAAGTCAGGGATTTGTGTAAAATTATAAAAATGAACGGCGCTCTTATGAAATTTGTAAAAAATCAAATTGTGTAAAGAAAGTGAGAGTAGCTGTACCTATATGAGGTTATTTAGGACTAATACTTAAAAGCAGTGCACAATACAAAAATGAAAAAAATCAAATGAATATTGAAAACGATGAAAAAAATGATGCCTGTATGGTTCCATAGTAATCAGCAATTATTAGAATAAACGGAAATGTCAAGGAATCAATTTATGTCAAAGAAAGTGAGAGGAGCGGTGCATGATGTCATGTTAGAAGTAATAATTCGGAAGTGGATATTGTGTAATACAAAAAATGAATGCAAGTAAATTGATTATTGAAAGGAATGAAACCAAAATTAAATGTTTAATAGATATGAATGTGATTATATTGCAAATAAAGATTGTTTACTTACGAAATTTATTGTCAAGGAACTGAAAAGCAGAAATTGAGGTAAAATTATATTTGAATGAATGGTGCGCTTATGCAATTTGCAAAGAATCAAATTATATCAAAGAAAGTTAGAGTCGCTTGATATGATGTCATGTTATAGCCAATAATTCTGAAAAATAATATTTTTAAAATGTGAATTTTGCATACGAATATGCATTTCATTTTACCTGGAGCATTGAAATTTGCTGAAACAAAAAATCAGTAAAATTTTTAATAATTTGTATTTATATATTGAATACACTCGTGATAGTTGGATAGTGAAAATAAATGTTTTGCAAAATATAAACATAGAAATATTTTGGAAAATTACATTTGGACTCGTATGTAAAACATATTACATTACAAATTAAAAAGGCTTATTTTATGAGTAAGTGATGCCGAAGATATGCTTGTTAGGGCAAAGAAAATGACATTGAAATTTTCATGAAATTGGATGTGCTTAGTCACAAGAATGAGAGGAGGTTGACTTTTATCAAGATTTTCATTATATTTATAACACGATTAGAATAATGATTTCGAAGCAGGAATTGATAATCAATTTTTCTTTTGTTAATAAATTTTCCTCCAATAAAATATATTCAGTTTCTTCGCGAATAAGAAAAATATAATGTTACTAGTACATCTACGTATAAAATAATTCTAAATAAGTACTGTATATTTTGTTCACAAAAACGTCTACCATTCATTCAAATTCAACCTCCAAACATCCGTTTTGCCTCATTTATTCCACCCGTTGAATTTGCATACACGTAAATGACTAAATTAGAACTGAATCTAAATCTCGAAATGGTTTGATAACAAAGGATTATCAGATCAAATCAGCGCAATTCAAACAAGAGATTGAACGTGGGCAAGGTCAAGTAAATACAATTAAACCGCTCACAGGATAGAGTTTGAAACATAATGTGAGGTCCGTAAATATTAACGTGTAGCTTTCAAGGCCAACCGTAAATTAATTTGTTGGGCAATTTTAACCTTAACGAACCGTTGTTATGAGGTCGTAGGAAAATTGCCGTGTCAAAAATAAATGTTATTCGTAAGTTCAGGGGAAAGGCGAAAATTATATTCGAAAGGAAAATAAAGAAATGAAAATTGATACGATCAGTTTGGACAATCGAACGTTTGCTCTTGAAGATTAGTCTAATTTTGAATGTTATATTTTTTTTACAATCCGTTAATTTCCATCGCTGAATAACTCCATCACCCACACTTACTTCTTCAATAACACCTTAATTTACTTAATTCTTTTGCTATAATCATACTCATATAATTAGTGTTGTCGTTTAAAGAAATACAGTATTTAATGGAATATTTTCTACATTATGTCCCCTACTGCTTATTACAAATGTTTATTATAATTTTTACGTATTTTCGATGTAATTTTAATGACCAACCCAATTTTTTCACACTTTTTTGGTAACATTTTTAATTTCACATGGAAGGATCATATTTTTTGGACATAATTCCAGGCATCTTTAACCAGGTTCAACCCATTAAAACTGAAAAGCTTCAACGGCGAGTATCTAAATTTCTTACAATATTGAAGGGTATAACATAGATAATCTAGAATTTGGCTCAATCTGCCATGTTTGTGCACATTAGGTAATACTTGGAAAAAATACAGCGACAACCATTGTGACTTTATTTAATTTTTTATCTGCTATTGCTGTTTTGTAAATAAATTAAGAGGATCTGAGTAATACCATAAATAACAAAAAAAAAAACAAATAATTATTTATAATAAATTATGTGGTTTCAGAATTGATCATTTTATATACTAGAGGTTAAAATACATTCAGCATCAATTAGAGTTAAATAAAAAAGACATGATACATTCTCAGGTATGGAATGAATTTTTATCTGCAGATTATTTTTGGTTCTTGTACAGTATTCGGTAAAATTTTCACGACAAACTCTACTCTTTGGTGCCCCGCGTACACGTAATTTGCAATTGGTTCTCATAGAAAACAACGGTTTTTCCATAAAATGCAGTATCAATCAAAAGTATGCTCTTGTTTTTACAACGCAGTTCAAGGTCATGTACCGACATTTATTGGAGGTTTATTCTATCTTATCCCAACATATATTGGGATTATTAAAAAAGGTTAAAAAGATGATTGAGGAAGTGTATTTAAAACAATACTTTATGACTAATTTCGTTTATCTGAGGGCGCCATGTGTGTTAACCAGCTTTACGGTTTTTTTTGAGAAATATAAAAATATAGAAGAATATTGTTGTCTAAGAATATCAAACCAGGGTTTATTTTTATAGAGAATTTCTCTGAAATACTGATGTAAATAAAATTTCTATAACAGGTAACAAAGAGAAAATAGAAACTTTTAAACAGATTGTATCAAAACGGATGGATACAAGCATATGAGAAAAACAATAGAATAGTATTATTATCTTTTAAGAATTTTTAAGAAAATAAACCCAAAATATTGTATCCCTGATTTGATATAATAGCAGAATGGTAGTAGTATCTTGGAAGAACTCTTAACAGAAAAATCCAAAATATTGTATTCCTGATTTGATATAATAGCAGAATGGTAGTAGTATCTTGGAAGAACTCTTAACAGAAAAATCCAAAATATTGTATCCCTGATTTGATATAATAGCAGAATGGTAGTAGTATCTTGGAAGAACTCTTAACAGAAAAATCCAAAATATTGTATCCCTAATTTGATATAAGAGGAAAACAGCAGAATGGTAGTGGTATTCTACAAGAATTCGTTAACAAAAGAAACCCAAAATATTGTATATTGACACAAGATTATTTGACGCACGAGAAAAAAAAACAGAATAGTAGCAATTTTTTATAAGAACTTATAATAAAACAATCCCAAAATATTGTATCCATGATTCGACACAAGAAGAAAAGAACAGGATTTTAACAGTATCTTAGAAGAACTCTTAACAAAATAAGCCCAAAATATTGTATCACTGATTTGATACAAGAGGAAAACAGCAAAATGTTAGCAGTATCTTAGAAGAATTTTTATCGAAACAAATCCAAAATATTGCATCCCTGATTTGCTACAAGACAAAATAACAGTTTTGGAAATTCTAGTAGCATGATAGTGAATTTTAGTTTTTCGTATGTATTGTCTTCAAGTGGATTTAAATTATGTTTCCTCATGTGTTAATTCCACTAATATATATATATATAGATATATATATATATATATATATATATATATATATATATATATATATATATGGATATTAACATGATTAGAGAACTCAAAATATACAACATTTCATGTCATTTCATCATGTTAGCTCATAAATTGACATGTTGTGTTGTTTAGTTGCGATCCTGAAGTCTCTTGTGACCTCGTGTTACATGTCGCAAATTGAATTGCGAGCGATGCTCGGTGCAAAATGTTGTTAGTTGGCAAAATTTCGCATGTATGTGACATGAAATGTGGAAGGTTTCGTGGGATTTTGAATGTATTTAGTCAGTTCTCGGTCGGCAGTTAAAATTATCGCTCCGATGAGGTGAATCTTTGAGATTTGATTATGGAATCAACATTTAGATTTGCCTGTAAAGGTATTCGATGCCATTGTGATCCATATTTCATTTCGTTGGTTGCTACATATTACTTGAATTAACTTGCTTAATTGACAACCACTCAAATTTTGGATGTCTGCTATATATTTAGCCTCAAAAATGTTAGCATATATTTGTGTTTGCGATATTTTTCATTTTTATATAATAAAGTTTTTATTTTCCAAAGGTACCTTGATCATAATAAAAAGTGTCGATAATGTTTGGAAACATTGTATGAGCGAGTAAGTGGGGAGATAAGAAGGAGGTGGGGGAACTTTTCCCTGCAGTACAAACAACACCGCGCGGGGATGGGTTCTTTGGAATTACTTTTTTAATTTTTATATTCTACTGGATAAAAATACCATGATTCTCAACGATACAACGAAAAAAATAATTTAAACCAATCCAACTCAATCTAACCCAATCCAACCTATTTTACCATAACTTTACCTAGCTTAATTTAATTCAACCTAACCCAACCTAATCTGACCTAAGCCAAAATAATCCATACTTACCCATTCTAACACAACTTAATCTAACTCGACCTAGCTGATCGCCATATAATCTACATACCCAAGGTAACACAGCTCAATCCAACCGAATCCCATTAAACCCTATCTAACATTTCATAATCTATTATATACAATAGAATTTTACTTAACCTCATCTAACGCAATAGCCATTTAATTAAAAAAAACTGTCAAGTGCGAGTGAAATTAGCATTGTGAGGGTTCCGTAGATATTTAGGCTTTCATAAACTTTTATAAGCTTTCATAAGCTTTTTTTTCATAAGCTTTCATATGTTTTGGTTCAGAGAAGCCTAATTGGTATAAATCGTTAATTTGTTTTTACAAAAATATCTGCAATACACGGGCTCACATCTGCTACAGTTTAATACTTATAATACAGGAAAATATGTTCATACTTGTGCATTTTTTATTAATTATAACCAATTCCTTCAAGAAATAAAAATTTACGAAAAAATGCATACAGTTTTATTGACTATGCTAATGGAAATATTGACATCTGATCTAAATATGGTATAATCACTTTGAAAAGCGTTCTCTCTTCAAATTCAGCATCGAAATCAGCAGTTTGCATTATTTTTTCATTCCCAACACTGCAATCATAAATTGACGAGGTTTGATAAAGCGATACATGACAACGAAATCTGGTAGTATTGCTATAAAGGATTGAGCAAAGATAAGGTTACTTGGGTAAATACAATTATTTTGCAAACATTAACTTTCGACTTGTGACACTGAGTTGCATAAAAGCCACACTGAACGTAAAATGGACGGTTTAAGCGTTAGTTATTTCTTCGAGGATGGCTGTTTTCATTGAAATGTAAGATACAACTAAATAATTGCTTACACGCTTTGCTAAAATAAAAAAAGATTTAACTCACGAGAGATCGCTTTTTACCAGTTATATTTGAGTAACGATTCGTTTTAAGGGCATTCGCTTATGTGTGTTCGCTAATCGAATTTATTAACTTCTTTTGGAATAAAGTTGCTTCATTAGTGTATTAGATTATATGTGTTCTGTATCGGATCTCACCAGTTTTGCCGGGGAATTCAGTTGCTCGACCAACTTATAACTGTTGCACCAGAGTATGATTTGTTTATGATGAGTACAAGTAAATTTGTAGAAATATGATGTTATTAACCACTACATGTCAGTTAGTAATTTTTCAAGGAGAGATAGTTTTACGCTAATTTGTATTTTAGCAGATTTTTCCTCAAATAATAATTTGTAAAGACGCCATCTAGTATTTAAAATTCTTTTACTGGTGTTTGGTTTTAATTTAGTCACACTTAAGTAAAACGAAAATCAACGAAATACGCCATTTAGGAGGCCAGCTGAAATATGTCAAGAACTTTTAACGTGGCATTCTCATCACTTCCAACTCTATCATCTGCGGACAGTATCATAATCTACATAAATATGCTACGTGTATGCACAATCGCGTAAAGCAAACAGTCTTACGCGAAAAAATTTCCCAAACGAAAGTTGTAATCTAAACTTTTCGCGTACAATAATAATGAAAGCATATGAGAAACTGTCTCTGGACGGTCCCGTTTTTTAAACTGAGCGCTCTCCGTACCATCCTTTCCAAATTCAACCTTGCTTTTTCCTAAAGCCTGAAAACAATTATTTACTTTCACTCTCTCGTATCGAAAAAAGCTTTGCAAGGGGCTGATTAGGGAAAATGACGACTTTTCATTATGACGAAACGTTCAAACTTTTATGTTTGTTTGGCTTTTTGAAAAAGTAAATATTAACTGGAATTTAATGATAAAGGTTGTAGTTCTATGGAATGAGTCGTCCATACTTGCAGTGTTTTATTTTTTTTCTTTGTCCTGTCCAAGTTTTTTTTTTCTTACGACTGTTTCGATTATGACTACTGTGTTTATGAGATTGCATCGGAATTTTGTTTTATAGTTCCTTCATTTTGAGTTAGTCAAGAGGTTACGGCATTAGTTGACATGATTGTTTTCCAATCGAATTGGCAGAGCACAATATCTTGGAGTAAAAAGAGAAGTAGCTATTTAGGAAGTCATGTCTGAGCCAACAATTCTTTAAATGGATATTATATAATGCATGATAGGAATAATAGCTAACTGAATACAGTTTAAATAGGGTTATTGTTGAATATAGAATTACAATTCAGACATTTTTCAGGTGTGCTATGTTGAAGAAATCACGATTGCCAAGACGAAGAAAAAATACTGAGATATTTTGGCCGCGTTTAATGTAGCCGCAAAGACAAATAGATATCTTGATATTATGATCTTGTTAATCTCGTTGAGGTATAAATTTAACAAGAGAGCGTGTTAAGGAAAGGTGGATGACTTAAAAAGGGTGACCGAATCAACACAAGAAAAACTTGATTGATGGTAATGTGAAGAAACGTCATGTATTTAAAATTAGGCGAAGAAAAAATTGTATGCTAGGACATAGGTGTGTGGCTTTCAATAATCGTTGCTTACTATATGATGAGGCTTGAAAGGGAGTAAAAAATTAGAAAGGTACATTCCTAACGTTATTAGGAGAATAGCTTTGAAATACGAGTCGATGAAAATTTTAATTTTCTTCATTGTGGCAGGTTTCATTACTAGTTAAGTTTCACCCTTTTAAATATGGGTAATTCCTTTTAAGAAGGAAAAAAATCTTAACATTGTTAATAACACTTGCATATAAAATAATTCTAGTTAAATACTGCATAATTTGTTTTAAAAGCTTCCTACGTTCATTTAAATTCAGCCTCAAATCTCCGTTTTAAATCGATTTGATTTGCATATACGTGCGCTATCAGATGCCCAAACTCGCACTCAGTTCCAAATGAATAAATTGAAAGTAAATCTATGTTTCGACGCGGCTTAATACCAAAGGGTCACGGTAATCAAATAAGCCTAATTCAAACAAAGGATTGAACTCAGACAAGGCCAAGTAAGAACAATTAATTCATTCAAATGATAGAGACTCACTCTAAGTTACGTCCTCAATGTAGCGTTATGTCTGTAAACACTAACGTTTAGCCCTCTATGCTGGCCGAATATAAATTTATTGGACGGTTTTGGGCTTGCGCTCTGACGAACGAATCGTTTTTGCTTGGCGCTCTTATAATTGACGTATCAAAATAAATAATCATTTGTAGGTTCCGGTGAAATTTGAAAGGAATGAAAATTAAATCAGTTTGAACGATGGAACCTTCATTGCGGAGATCTAGGATGACACAGTGGATACTTGTTAATGTTTTCTTTGTCGTTGCTGCATATACATGTTTGAAATAATTTATTCTATAATATTGAAGCAAAATGTTTGGGCGAATTTGCAAAATTAATGAAATATATTATACAATCTTCCACTCGAATCGTAATGTTACACAATCTTTGAGTAATACATCTACGTACAAGACACAAATGTTAGTTTAAATTCATTTATTTCCTTTACGGATAAAATGTTTCATCCACGCATACGTTTCTATTTTACGAAATAAGGAAATTTCGTACACAGTCAACAGGTCTTTGCTTAATAGCAGGTGGGTTTGTTGCTTACATTTTTTCATTGAGATTTTACCCTTTACTTATTAGTTACAACTATTAACTTTTGAAGCGTATATCATATAGACATCATCAACGTGGAATTTGTTTCGAAAACGTGTCTCTTTATTGCAAATATAGTAAAATATGAAAAAGTATATTAATAAGGATTATATATCTAATACGTTTCTTTAATTTTGTTTGAGTTTCATAAATGTGAGTGGACTTATTCAGGCAATATTTGAAACTCATACAGTCCTATATTAGATTTTATGGTGAGTGATTAAGAATTATTTCCATAATCGAACAATTTATTGAAGAGATGTGTCTTCAATCGATTATAAAATTGATTAAATTGATGATTGACATAATGGAATGTTTAGTACCTAATAAAAGTTACTATTTCTGACGATTCATTCGAAGTTCAAGTTATTGATATTAATTTAAACAAGTCACGTTACTTCAATAGTTTAACACTCGTCGCCTTTAAAGTACAGAGTTCATACTTTGGCACACATACAGAGTGATCGTTTCGGGTGTTGAAATAAACTAACACCATAAAGGCGTCGCTAACTATATTCCGCTAAATTCTTTACTTTATATCATTAAGTCGGAATAAAAAGATATTTTTGTGGTAATTCTAAGTTTCTTAAAAATCGATCATTAAAAGAGATCGTCTTTATGATTCGGATGGTGATGGCTTTTCCTGATGTTTTCCGAACGAGTCACAAAGATAATACTGCACATAAAGACAAAAGGTGGCCACTTCAGATCTTTTGATCACCGTAGGGACCGACGTTCAAATGGATTGATGAAGTAGAAGTAGATACATCGAAGCTGAGAGTGCAAGTTTGGAGACATTTGGGGAGAGACGACTGGAGACAAACCCCGGGCATTCAGCGAGCTGTAAGTTATAGTAAAAAAATGAAACAAAAAATAAACAAAAAAGCAAAATTACGATGGATTACAAATATGAATTTATTATATAATTTAAAATCTGTTATAAGGCATTCGACGAAGTACGAACAATATTGAAGTAATCTTCATATGCACATTAGTCGATGGTTCAACAGCTAACGGTCGGATAATTTACAGAAAGTCCCTTCCGGTACGTCTCTAGTAATTATTTATATCCCTTAGGTTTTATCGCACCGGGGTCATGGACAGTTTTTTGAAAGTACTGTTTCATTCACTGTATGATAACAAACGAGCGTTCACTGAAATTAGTGTAAAGCAATAAATAATGAAAAAAAGAATTGTTTGTTGTACGTCACTATTCCTAAGTTTTATAGTACACTTTGAGATGAACTTTACACCAGAGAAAGTTTCAAGATTTTTAGTTCAGCAATTTCAGAAATGAACGAAAGAACGGTGGAAGTGTACGCATACACTCCCACCGTTAACTAACTCTTTCAAACGAAACTATTTCAAACGATATTCTCACTCAAACCACACGTTATAATAAACTGAAAAAAAATTCTTGGATACTTAATTCGTCACTCAAACTCAAAGTTTCAATATAAATATTATGTAGTGTTACAAGCACACACATTTATGCATATATATATATATATATATGTGTGTGTGTGTGTGTGTGTGTGTGTGTGTATATGCATAAATATCTACATCAAAACGGTTTCTGACAATTCGACTGTGACAGATGGTCAGATGGATGTGTGAGTAATCTTGTAAGGGATCCGTTTTTCTTTTTGAGGTATGGAATTGGAAAAATATGTTTTGATTTCAGAGAAGCCTAATTAGCATAAATCGCTATTTTTTTTTAAATATAGCACAATCACTTGAAAAGCGTCCTCTATTCAATTCCGGCATCTAAATCTGCACTTAAAGTTATTTTTTCATCCCCACCACTGCAATCGTAGACGTGCGCGTACTCTGCGAAGGCGATACCTGCATTCCCCTCCAAGCGACCAAATCAAAAAGGAGAATCGACGAGGTTTGATAAAGCGACACATGACTATCAAATCAGGGAGTATTCCTACAAGGGATTGAGCAAAAATAAGGCCAAGTGAATTTAATTATTTTGCACATTAACATTAAGTTCAACTTGTGACACTAACATAAAATGGACGGTTTAAGCATTAGTTATTTCTTCAAGGGTAGCTGTTTTCAATGAAATGGGGAATAAAACTAAATAATTGCTTGCACACTTTGCTAAAGTAAAAAAGAAATTTAATTCAAAAGAGATCACATTTTACCAGTTATATCTGAGTAAACGTTTTAAGGGCATATTCGTTTTAAGGGCATATTCGTTTTAAGGGCATTTGCTTATGTGCGTTTGCTAGTTTTGCCGGTAGGATTCGAATTTACTAACTTCTTTTTTATAATATTTGGGATGACATTGTTTAATTAATGTATTTGCTGTGTTTATGTGTTCTGTATCGTATCTCTCCAGTTTCCTGGGGTATTCAGTTGCTCGACCAGCTTATAACGGTTGCACCAGAGTATGATTTGTTTATGATGAATGAAAGTAAATTTCTTGGAATGTGACATTTTTACCTCTCACATATTTTGTTCATTCTCGTGGTCAGTTCTGATATATAATTTTAAATTTTGTCATCACGTCAATTCTTAATCGTAATAATATTTTCCTGTAAGGTGCAGATAAATGTGCGTCGAAATAAATAAATGAATAAATTGGATTTCATATTAATAATATTTAGCGTTCCGTGGCAAAGTTGCCAAAACTGAATACCTATGGAGTCGGTATCAGTCCCTTCGTCTGTCAAAGGCTATTCGACTTAAAAATTGCCAGAGATATAGTATGGTCACTCAATTATTGTTGTGAATTACAAAAATTTAATATTGATTCTGGGGGTTAATTTTAGGGCATAAATAAAAATTCAGTGAAAATTTATTGAAATGTGAAAACAACAATAGTTGTTTTTTTTAATCGATTTGTCTAAACATTTTTCTGGGAAAATACCTAAAATTTATTGACTTATCAGCAAACGGATCCCCCAGAAAAAATTGAAAAAAGGATGAACGTCGAGAACTAGTTTTAAATTTAAACAAAATTATTAGGATTTAAAAATTCAAGCCTGATTCTTATAAATAATTTAATGGTTTAATTCCTTGCAAGTATTGAATAAATTGTTGTAAAGAAGTTTTTAGACAAAAAAAATTGTTACAATGTAAGAATAACTTTTGTCTTTACACGTTTTTCACAATTTTTAATTTGGCTCACCGGAAACGCACTACTCCCACCACTCAGATCTACGCATATGCTATGTGATATAGCACTGATATCGTGGGTAGCGTGTAATGCGGCAGATGGGCGAAGATGGGGCGATCGAGGTCTTCATAATTTAAGCGGGGTCTGATGACAATAATTGTGCAAGTATAGCTTGCATTTGACCGATTGCTCTTCCTTTTTATTTAGCGAAATATAATTGTATGCAAAATTAGTCATACTCGTATATGACACTTAAATTACTATATTCGAAGGCTATGATATGCTAAAACAAATAAAAGTAACAATATTAAGAATACACGGAAAGTTACTTAAACGGACCGTCCATTTTGAATTTAACCTTCTGCATTTCTTCGAAGCTCAAAAATAATTATTCACTTTTACCTTTCATTTCGACCACAAGAACCCGTTATAGTGGAGTTAAAAGGTTCCATTTCATTACGCAATCCCAAATTTACCCAATAGATTTATGTTCGGCTGGCCTTCGTGAAAAGTAAATATTGAAATTTGAAACTTATTGTTTAAGGCATTAATGTTATGTTGCCAGCTGTCCGTTCCAGGAGCAAACTAATTGTGTTTACTTTGCCCAGTTTGAGTTCAATTTTCGATTTGAATGGCAACCGATTTGATTACAAGTTCTTTTATCAGCCCACTGCGGAATTAAATTTTACCATTTAATTGGATACGGGTTCTGGCATTGATGAGTATGCACATGTGTCAGTAGAGTAGATTATGAGCGATGTTTTGTTTTTTAAAATGGCATTTCCTTGGGTATTTGTTTTCCTTTAATTATCAAAACTACTTGTCTGTGACAAATAGCAGTCATTCTCGTTTTACATAAAAATTTTTTTATATGTTGCTTGGTTTTTTATTATAAATTACTTATTAAGAAAAATAAATAGCGAATTACTACTATTTTTTATTATTAGGGGGAGGGGGAAGGGGAAGGGGAAGGGGAAGGGGAAGGGGAAGGGGAAGGGGAAGGGGAAGGGGAAGGGGAAGGGGAAGGGGAAGGGGAAGGGGAAGGGGAAGGGGAAGGGGAAGGGGAAGGGGAAGGGGAAGGGGAAGGGGAAGGGGAAGGGGAAGGGGAAGGGGAAGGGGAAGGGGAAGGGGAAGGGGAAGGGGAAGGGGAAGGGGAAGGGGAAGGGGAAGGGGAAGGGGAAGGGGAAGGGGAAGGGGAAGGGGAAGGGGAAGGGGCAGAGTAATTCCTTTTAGAATCAAAAAAATCTTAACATTGTTAATAAAACTTTCATATAAAATAATTCTAGGTAAATACTGCATAATTTTGTTTTAAAAACTTCCTACGTTCATTTAAATTCAGCCTCAAACTTCCGTTTTAAATCGATCTCATTTGCGTATACGTGCGCTATCAAATGTCCATACTCGCACTCAGTTCCAAATGAATAAATTGAAAGTAAATCTATGTTTCGATGCGGCTTGATACCAAAGGGTCACGGTAATCAAATCAGCCTAATTCAAAGAAAGGATTGAACTCATACAAGGCCAAGTAAGAACAATTAATTCATTCAAATGATAGAGACTCACTTTAAGTTACGTCCTCAATGTAGCGTTATGTCTGTAAACATTAACGCTTAGCCCTCTATGCTGGCCGAATATAAATTTATTGGACGGTTTTGAGTTCACATTCTAACGAAGGAATCATTTTTCTAGGCGTTCGTTTAATTAAAGTACCAAAATAAATAACCATTCGTGGATTCCGGTGATATTCCAAAGGAATGAAAATAAAATCAGTTTGAACGATCGAACCTTCATTGTGGACATCTAGGATGACACAGTGGACACTTGTTGATGTGTTCTTTGTCGTTGCTGCTTATACATGTTTGAAATAATTTATTTTATAATATTTAGGCAAAATGTCTGGGCAAATCAGCAAAATTAATGAAATATATTATAAAATCTTACACTCAAATCGTATTGTTACATAATTTTTGAGTAACACATCTACGTACAAGCCCTGAAGATTAGTTGGATATTTAATGTTGGATATTTTGTGTATATATATATATATTACTATATATATATATATATATATACACATACATATATATATATATATATATATATATATATATATATAATGCGTTTATTTTTCCTTTTAATAGTGCTATAAGACTCTTCTATTATGCCAAAAGTTGAGATTGTAGGTCGACCGGAACTGTACTATAGATTTTGACGATTAATATACGATATTCAACTAGATATTTCAAGCCGTGTTTAAAAAAAAAGGGCTGTGATAAAAAGACGAACGGACGGACGGACAACCAAATGGAATGATAAGAGTCTCACTTCTCCATTTTGAGGATCTGAACCTTGAAATGAGCGGGAGTATATTGTTTACCGGAAAAGAAGAAAGCAAAATGATGCGTGTATTGCATATATGTAATGTGATATTTAGGAAATTTATTGACGAGGAACTGGAAGGTAGAAATTGAGATAAAATTATTAGAATGAATGGCATTTTTCAATACTCATTCATCACAGATACGTCACACTGCTGCAACCTCGATGAGACGTTTGAGTATTTTATACCGTGATAAAGTGCATAATATCCGCCGTAACTCGGTTCTAGACGCCAGTATAACAAATATACCACTGTGGCTACACCAGCGCAGAGTTCCGGTCGGTGTCGCTGAATCGGTTCAAAAGTTTCCATAAATCTATTGTTTCATTCTTACGGGTAACCTCTGTTTCCTTCATCATCGGCCAAGTTAGTTCATTGTCTAAAATGGAGTGCATTATTTCAAGAATTAAGTTTTATTATATGTGTAATATTTTATTTTTATTATCATTTTATTTGAGAATAATTTAATATAATATTTGCATGTTATTAATTTATATTTCATAATAATAATCTCGTATTGTTCCTGATTCGCGGAACCAATATCTATCATATAAAATTGATGTAATTATTATTGTACGTAAATCTTAAATTTAGAAGTTTTCACTCAGTCGTATGGTCATAAGCACACACCACATTTTTTTTCTTCAATACATTAGGACATAAAATATTTTCATGTAACAATCGAAAAACAAATTTGTTCAAAGAAACTTTTCTTTTTTGCTTCTACATATGGTAAATCAGTATAATCAAGGAAAAATCTGTAAGAAACATAAAAATATATGTAACAATATCGTTTCATGTACATATCGGAGGAAAGGTTCTTGAACACTAATGGAGTAAGTTTCTAACTCGCTAGCTCATTTCCATCTTGCTTCGTATTGAAGTCATATATAATCATTTAATTGAAGAAAAACATCGGAAGTCCCTAGCATTACGCAACACGAATAAAAATGTTCCGAATGAATTTTCGCTAGATCCGTCAAATGACCACGAAAACTTAGTCACGATTCGATATCATAGATCAACTACTGTAAAGTTGTTATATAGTAAAGAGAGAGTGTAATAATGGATCATTCTTAGAAATAATATTTTTAAAACAAAGATTTTGCATACGAATATGTGTTTTATTATATCTGGAGCATTGAAATTTGCTGAGCGATAAGATACATTCCTTTAATAGTTGGTGGAGAACGTATTCTAGAAAATTTAATGAAAATGATTACCCTTACAGTTATTAGCAGTTAAAAAAATCAGTTAAGATTTGAATAATTTATATTTATATATTGAATTCACTCATGATAGTTGGATAGTGAAAATAAATATTTTGCTACATATATATATATATATATATATATATATATATATATATATATGTATATATATATATACATACATACATATATATATATATATATATATATTAGCTTTTTACAGTCAGGATTTACTTTTCTGTGTTCTTGGACGCAATGTACTAAAAATTGCTTTTGCTCCTCTTCAACAGTGATTAAGCCATGAAAGTCTTGCATTAATTTAACCGCTCTTTTTGCCGTATCATTGCTTTCAGTGTCAGCAGTTTCATTTTAGCTTGTTGGAAAGAATCATCATTTGACCATGAAGAAGGGCTCTTGTTCAGAAAACTGTCATCAATTTTAAGACGATGAAATAAGAACTTGCTTTTGACAGAGACGAAGTCATCGATGTTTTCCTCTGAAATTAAAATATAGGGAATGGTTATCAATCGTATAGTAAACTAAAAAAGAAAATCAAGGCATAATTTACATGTGATGCATACCAAAAAGTGGGCCACAAAGTTCTTCTTTGGATGCGATGAAACGTTAATCGTGGGCTGATGGATTTTCTTTAGCTAAGTTAGCAACCATTTTTACTTTAGTTTCTTGATCGACATTATCGTCAAATAAAGACAAAACTGACACTTCATCTGTCAAATACCATAAATGCTGGCAAAACTTCTGTAAAGCTACTTCGGAAATGCTTTTGTCTATTGTTTCGTAAGCTTTTATGGTCTTCAAAAAGCACAAATCCTGATAAGGTGCTTTTACTGCTAAAATGCATTGTACCCATGGTTTGACGTAGGATGTCACCATAAACATACAGACATCGAACATTGCTGCCTTATCCTTGTTTGAAAGTCTGAATTGGGAGCTCCGTAATGATATTTTTAAAGAATAAATGGCTCGCGCCATCCACCGAGCTTGGTGCATGGCAGCTGGAGGCCAATCTTAAATTTCTTCTCTGTATCTCCACCAAGAAATATTATTGAAAGCTCAATTAACTCGCGATAGTTATCTCTAGCTATCTCTTTAGTCAATTCACATCGGTAGCATTGTAGAAGTTTATCAATTTCTGAAACATTTAAACAAGATAGCTTTTCTCTACAGATTTGAATTTTCTCAGCATCGACATTTTTCCAGTTTTCTCGGAATTTTTTGAACAACGGAATGTCTGGGTTTGTAGTTACTTGGCTGACTTTCGCTTCAAATACACTTTTCAATACCAATTCGTAGACGTGATGACGGCAAGCAAAAATGAGCATTTCTTTATCCAGTTTTTGTTCGAGAAGCACACATGCACCGTTAATACGGCCTGTGTTAGAAGCAGTAGTATCACAACAGAGAATCTGCACTCTGTTCTCAAGATTTCAGTTGATAACGGCAGTCCAAACTGCCTGTGCCTGCTCGCTTCCTGATGAGCTGTCCAATTTTGGCACAGCGATAAGTTGTTCGTTATTATCATTTGTTATTATTCTTCTTGACGATTCTTCTTTATGTGAATCTAGAGCCGGCAGCAATTTTCCATCCCAGTGGACAGTTATCAGGACATTGTTTTGGAAATTAACTTTTATAGCTTCAGCCCGCTCTCTTCGCATTTCTGTACGAATTCTATGGATTGACGACTTGCTTATAGGAAATTCATCAGTGTTATCTAGTGCCTCAATAGTAGCTTTAATTATAAATACAGAATCTCTCACATTTAACTGACACCTATCTAATGCGGCAACTAACTTCGGAGTTATGCAATTTTTCCGCATACAAGTTTTATCGGGTCGAGAGGAAGCACCACTTGAGATGGACCTATTTTCATGTGAATCTATTATTTCAGAATCAAAAGATGAGTTTTCTAGAGGTGGTTCATAAGCTGATGTCGATGGAGCTAACGATGAAATATATTTAGCACGTCGCTTTTCCTCCTCAATGTTTCTAAGGCTCGCCTTTTCTTCTTGTTCTGTTAGATTTTTGTCCACTCCGGCTAAGTGACCAGGGCGACCTGGTTCCCTTTGGCGCTGTAAGACGATCCTATCTTCATTTATTTTAATTAGATGAAGCGCATCCCTATGAGCAATGTCAAACGAATTATTTAAATTGGAAAGAAACTCTTGTCGACGCTGTTCAAACACTTCTTATGTTTTTTTTGCATTTTTTTGCAAATGTCTCCAAACTTGATATAATGCAACTAGTTTCTTAACACAGTTAGGTATTGATTTAGTCGGTATACGTGCCTTTTCCCAGTAAATAATGCATCACGAATAGTAAGATTTGCACTTTCATTGACACTTAAATTCACTTCACGAATATTATAGAACAAAACTGCCAGTACTTCTCCATTAGAGGGAAGTTTCGAACCGGTTATTTGATGTTTTACATCCCCTAATAAGAATAAATCCTTTTTGGAACTTCGAAAATCCACAGACATGTTGACGACTCAAAAGTAATGCGTTTACTAATAAAACAAACAAATAATAACAAGCAATCAGTGCGAGATTTCCGTCCGTCCGTCTCGCCATACCGTGCAAGTACAGGCAAGTTTCCATGCAAGTCGGCACGGGTTGTCATGATCCTAAGTACGCGAAACTTCATTTTTAAATGTTTTGAGACTATTTAAACAAAAAAAGAAAAAAATATCACTTTAATTTTTTTGTGACACCTTAATTATATATATATATATATATATATATATATATATATGTATATATATATATATATATATATGTATATATATATATATATGTATATATATATATATATATATATATATATATATATATATATATATTTATGATTGTTGGGACAAAGAAAATTATATTGAAATTTTTGTGAAATTGAATGTGCTTAGTCACAAAAATCGGAAGAGGTTGACTTTTATTAAGGTTGACTTTTATTTAGGTGTTTTTATTTGACTTTTATTAGAATATGTAAAACAATTAGAATAATGACTTCGAAACACGAATTGATAAAATATACTTATTTTCTTCATTAAAACAGCTTTCGTCAATCAATTCTAATCCAATAAAATATATACAGTTTTTTCGCGAATAAGAAAAATCATAACATCACTAGTATATCTACGTGTTAAGTGAATCTAGATAATTACTGTATAATTTGTCATAAAAGCGTCCACCATTGATTCAAATTCAACCTCCAAACCTCCATTTTGCTTCATTTATTCCACCGATTGAATTTGCATACAAGTAAATGACTAAATCAGAACTGAATCTAAATCTCGAAGTAGGTTTGGTAACAAAGGATTATCAGATTAAATCAGCGCTATTCAAGCAGGGGATTGAACGTAGACAAGGCCAAGTAAATACAATTGAACCCCTCACAGGACAGAGTTCGGAACATAATGCCAGGTCCGTAAATATTAACGCGTAGCCTTCAAGGCTAACCATAAATAAGTTTATTGGGTAATTTTATTCTTAACGAACCGTTTTTATAAGGTCGTAGCACCATTGCCGTATTAACAATAAATATTAGTCGTAAGTTTCGGGGAAATGCAAAAATTAAATTCGAAAAGAAAAGAAAGGAATGCAAATTGATATGATCAGTTTGAATGACCGAACATTCAGTCTGGGCATCTGGAATGAATGAGTGGATACTTGCTGATGTATGTCTCGTTGTCGTTACTTACATGGATTTTAATTATTAATCTTGTTTAATTTTGAATTATATGTTTTTATTACAATCCTTTAATTTCCATCGCTGTATAAATTCATCACCCACACATACACATTCACACACATCCAAAAATGTATCCCTGATTTGATACAAGTGGAAAACAGCAGTAAGGTAACAGTATCTTGGAAGAACTCTTAACAAAACAAACCCAAAATATTATATTCCTGAATTGATACAAGAGGAAAACAGCATAATGGTATTAGTATCTTTGAAGAACTCTTAACAAAACAAACCCGAAATATTGTATCCCTGATTTGATACAAGAGGAAAACAGCAGAATGGTAGCAGTATTTTGGAAGAACTTTTAACAAAACAAACCCAAAATATTATATTCCTGAATTGATACAAGAGGAAAACAGCAGAATGGTAGTGGTAGCTTACAAGAACTCTTAACAAAACAAACCCAAAATATTGTATCCCTGATTTTATACAAGAGGAAAAGAGCAGAATACTAGCAGTTTCTTATAAGAACTTTTAACAAAACAAGCCCAAAATATCATAATCCATGATTTGAAACAAGACGAAAACAATAGAATTTTACCAGTATCTTAGAAGAACTTTTAACAAAATAAGCCCAAAATATTGTATCAGTGATTTAATACAAGAGAACAACAGCAAAATGGTAGCAGTACCTTAGAAGAACTATTATCGAAACAAATCACAAATATTGCATCTCTGATTTGCTACAAGACACAAAATAACAATTTTGAAAGTTCCAACAGCATGATAGTAAGTTTTAGTTTTTTGTCCACATTGTTTTCAATTATATTTAAATTGCATTTCTTCATGTGTTAATTTCACATTAATTTCATGAATATGTACGGACACACAACGTGGGTAGAATACTCAATACTTACAATATTTCATTCTATTTCATCATGTTGGCTTGTCTCTTGTGATCTCATGTTACAGGACGCAAATTGAATTGCGAGCGACGCTCGGTGCAAAATGTTGTTTGTTAGTGAAATGTGGCATGCATGTGACATAAAATATGGGAAGGTTTCGTGGGATATTTGATTAATTTGGTCAGTTCTCGGTCGAGCTTTGTCGGGGAGTCAAAATTGTCGCTTCGGTGAGAAGAATCTTTGAGATTTGATTATGTAATATCAACATTTCAATTTGCCTATGGAAGTATTATATATCATTGTGATACATATTTGATTTCATTGGTTGACGGAGTGCTACATCTTCATTGAATTAACCTGTTTAAGTGATAAGCACTGAAATTATGTGTATCTGATTTATATTTAGCCTCAAAAATGTTAATATATATTCGTGTCGCATTTTTTCCGTGGAAATTTTTCTCCTTTAATAAAGTTTTCATTTCCCAAAGGTACCTTGATCATAATAAAAAGTGTCGATAATGTTTGGAAACATTATATCAGAATTTAGCGGGTGAGTGGGGAGATAAGAAGGAGGTGGGGGAACTTTTCCTTGCAGTACAAACAACACCGCGCGGTGATGTGTTCTTTGGAATTACTTTTTTAATTTTTATATTCTACTGGATAAAAATACCATGATTCTCAACGATACTATGATTGAAAAAAATAATTTAAACCAATCCAACTCAATCTAACCCAATCCAACCCATTCTACAATAACTTTACCTAGCTTAACTTAACTCAACCTAACCCAACCTAATCTGAACTAGCCCAAAATAATCCAAACTTACTCATTCAAACACAACTTAATCTAACTCGACCTAGCTGACCGCTATATAATCTACATACCCCAAGGTAACTCAGCTAAATCCAACCGAATTCCATTAAACCCTATTTAACATTTCATAATCTATTATATACAATACAATTTAACCTAACTTCATCTAATGCAATAGTTATTTAATAACAAAAGAACTGTCAAGTACGAGTGAAATCAGCATTTTGAGGATTCCGTAGATATTTAGGCTTTCATAAACTTTTAATGATACGCAATATCCCTATTAAACTCTTTACAAAATCTTAATTTTTAGAACGAAAATATATTGCGCACTATTTCTTTCATAGGCCCTACAGGTTTTTATTTATTTGACAGTGCGAAAAAATGCGGCGTAAGTAGGTCTATTTTAATTTTTTTTTATTACGTCGACTCAGAAGGTTAATTTTTTTACAGCTCTAAAGGACAGTCGATCTAAGTACTTGATATTTACTTCAATACTTGCACACGTTCCTGAGAATCAAAAAAAGAATCTTGACAAACAGACAGATAGACAGACGGACAATGAATTAATCCTAAAAGGGTCCCTTTTTTTTGAGATACAGAACCTTAAAAACAATATTTTGACGTGAGGGATGTAAAGGATGTACCATGTTACTATTAGGTTCCGAAAATGTTTTGAGCATTATGAGCCAGCATAGCGTGGAAATTTTAAAACTCATTTTCGCCGCGGGGAGAAAACGGTATTTCCCCTTCTCAGAGAAAACGAATACACTTTTCTCAGGTGTACTTTTTTTAAATATAATAAAAATAAAATAGCTTAGCTTTAATAACATTTGATCCTCATTCGGGATGAAAGTAACTTTTACCTTAGCATCGATTTTAAGCAGAATTGCTTTAATGGCCTCAACAGTTTCTATTGATCAGCTTTAAGAATTTGTATGTCTGTTTTAACAGTGATGTAAAACAAACATACGAATTCGTGTAGGAACTGTCTACACCGAGGTACGGAACTCATAAAATATGTTTTGAGTTCAGAAAAGTCTAATTAGCATAAATCGATTATTTGAAAAAAAATATCTGCAATATACGGGCCCACATCCGCTACAGTTTAATAATATGTACATACAGTTTAATAATATATACATATAGTTTAATAGTATGTACATACAGTTTAATAATATGCTACAGTTTAATCATATGTACATACAGTTTAATCATATGCACATACAGTTTAATAATATGTACATATAAGTTCAGGAAAATATGTACATACTTGTGCGTTTGCTGTGTTACATACACACATTCGGTATATCTTTTATCTTTTTCATTAATTGTAACCAATTCCATCTACAAATAAATATTCGCAAAAAACATGTTTACAGTTTTATTGACTATTCAAATGAAAATATTAACATCTGACATAAATACTGTATAACCACTTTGAAAAGCGTCCCCTATTCAAATCCAGCATCGAAATATGCACTTTGCATTTTTTTATCCCCACCACTGCAATCGTACACGTGTGCGTACTCTGCAAGGCGATACCTGCGTCCCGCTCCAAGCAACGAAATCAAGAAATCGGCAGGGATTGATAAAGCGACACATGACAATCAAATCAGGTAGTATCCCTGTAAAGGATTGAGCAGAAATAAGGCCAAGTAAATATAATTACTTTGCAGACATTTAACTTCAGCTTGTAACACTGCCTTTCGTAAAAGTCACATCGAACATAAAATGTACGGTTTAAGTGTTAGTCTTTTTTCAAGGATGGTTGTTTTCAATGAAGGATAAAACTAAATAATTGCTAACACACTTTGCTAAATTAAAAAATAGATTTAACTCAGAAGAGATCGCTTTGCACCAGTTATATTTGAGTAACAATTCGTTTTAAGGGCATTTGCTTATGTACATTCGCTTAGCTTGCTGGTATGATTGGAATTTACTTCTTTTGGAATAAAATTGTTTAATTATGGCATTTGATTATTTGTGTTCTGTATCGGACCTCACTAGTTTCCTGGGGTATTTAGTTCGACCAGCTTATAACGGTTGCACCAGAGTATGATTTGTTTATGATGAATGAAAGTAAATTTATAGAAATGTGACGTTATTATCTCTCATATATTTTGTTTAGTTTTGTGGTCAGCTGTGATATAAACTTTTAAATTTTGTTAAAGCATCAATCGTTATAACATTTTCCTGTAACATAAATGTCAACATAAATGAGTAAATTGAATATCATATTAATAATGTTTAGCGTTCCGTGGAAAAGTTGCCAAAACTATGGAGCCGGTATTCATCCTTTCATCTGTCGAAGGTGATTTTCACGGAAAATTTTCCACTTAAAATTGCCAGAGATATAGTTTGGTCACTCAATTTTAGTTGTGAACACAAAAAGTTCAGCAAAATTCATAAAAATTCAGCGAAAAAAAATTGAAACGATAACACAACAAAAGATGTATTTTTTAATTGATTTGTCTCAACATTTTTCTGGGAAAACATTTAAAGTTTACTAGCTTATCAGCAAAAGGATCGCTCATAAAAAACTGAAAAAAATTCAACTTTTGGGACTAGGTAGAGATTTAAACAAAATTATCAGGATTTAAAAATTATAGCGTGATCAATCGTTATAAATAATTTAATGTTTAAATTCCTCGCAATTATTGAACAAATAATTTTACAGAAGTTTTTAGACAAAAAAATTTATCACGATGTAAAAATAACTTTTGTCTTTACGCGTTTTTACAATTTTTAGTTTGGCTCAACGGAAACGCACTCCTCCCCCCACGCATATGCTATGTGATATAGCACTGATGTTGTTGTGATAAAGCACTGAGGTGGGCGAAAATGGGGAGATGGGGCGATCGAGGTCTTAATAATTAAAATGGGGTCTGATGACACTAATTGTGCAAGTATAGCTTGCAGTTGATCGATTGCTCTTCCTTTTCATTTAGCGTAATATAATCGTATCGAAAATTACTCATACTCATATATGACACTTAAATTACTGTGAGTTACTATCTTCGAAGGCAATGTAATATTACATGAATAATCTTGTAAATTATTTACGCTAAAACAAATAAAAGCAACAATATTAAGAATCCACAGAACAATACTCAAACGGAACACATTCAATTCTGTCCATTTTGAATTTAACCTTCTGCATTTCTCCGAAACTCACAAATAATTATTCAATGTAACCTTTAATTTCGACCACAGGGACCCGTTATAGTGGAGTTAAAAGGTTCCATTTCATTACGCAACCCCAAATTTTCCCAATAGGTTTAAGCTCGGCTGGCCTTCGGGAAAGTAAATATTGAAATTTGAAACTTATTGTTTAAGGCACTAATGTTATGTAGTCAGCTGGCCGCTTCAGGAGCAAAGTAATTGTGTTTGCTTTGCGCAGTTTGAGTTCGATTTTCAATTTGAATGGCAACCGATTTGATCACAAGTTCTTTTATCAGCCCACTGCGGAATTAGATTTTACGATTTATTTGTTTGGAAGTGGATACGGGTTCCGCCCATGTGATGAGCATGCACATGTGTCAGTAGAGTCGATTGTAAGCGATAAGACGTGGTGATATATTTGAAACAAACCGATTCTGCACTTCTGCAAGGGATTTGAATATTCCATCATCCTTGAATTTCAAAAATGCTGGTTTTTCTTTGGATCGTGTTTGTCACACGAAACGTGTTTTTTTTAAAATAGCATTTCATTGCGTATGTGTTTTCTTTTTACTATCAAAATTACTTCTCTGTAAGAAATTGCGGTCATTCTCGTTTTACATAAATATTTTTTTTATATACTGCTTAGGTCTTTTTTATAAATTACATATTAAGCAAAATAAATAGCGATTTTGTATAGTTTAACGTAGAAACTGAAAGTAGTGATATTAATTTTAAAATGATGTTAATTGACTTGAAAAGAAAATATTTCAAATTACAAAGAAATGCGAAAGCAACTAGTTTAGTCGCTTCCTTACTCTTAAAATGATACCCATTTCGTATAAGTCTGTTGTTTCACAATTTAACCAAGAAAATAGACCAAGGGCACTGGAAAATAACAGAATCACGCAATTTTCTCTTTTCCCACATTACCCTTTATCCATAATTAGCATTTGATTGACAATTATTTTCTCTTAAAAAGATCTGATTAAAAATGCATAAATTAAATTAAATTATATATTCGGTTATTAAGGTATTAACTAAAAAATACTTACTTAAGTATTATTTTTGAGCGTATAATTAAATAATTCATAAAGAAATAATTGATATTAATGGAAAAAAAATAATTGATAAAGAAACATCATATTTTGAATATTCGCAAACCATATTGAAAATGTTGTTACTAATGTGAACGGGAAAGTTTAGAACATACAAAAATAAACGTGACAAACTCTTCAAAAGCTTTTAAGACAATAAATGCTATATCAACCCTTTCAAAAGCGTCTTCAATTCGATTTCACTTTCTCAACTTTTCCTTATTTTACCACCTATACAAATTTTATGTGTGTATACTCTCCGATCTCTAAATCTGCTCTCAACTCCAAGAAACTAAATTATAAAACTAAATTTTAATGGGGCTTGATAAAATGAATGATGGCAATAAAATTAGACGAAATTCAACTAACAGATTGAACATAAACAAGACGAAATAAATACCATTTCTATATTATTGAAGTGACAAGATAAAAGACACAAGCATTTTTTATTACATATTGGGCAGTGAATGAATCAGTAGAATGTATATATATATATATATATATATATATATATATATATATATATATATAATATATATATATATATATATATATATCTATATATATACATATATATATATATATATATATATATATATATATATATATATGTACATTGCTTACTTAATACTTCAATCAATGAAATGTTAGATTACCATGTCTTCATGATTGCAACTTTTTTATCTTAAACTTATAAGAAATATTTGAATTTATGTCACAGAGGCCCATTGGTGAAGCACTTTAGATAAGTGTAAGTTGCCTTACGATGTTTTTTTTCTGATTTCAACGTATTTATGTATTCTACAGTTACAAGCATTTCTCGTTGTACTGTGGTGGCTCAAACACATCCACAGGATGAGTTCGGAGTGATTCACCAGTATGATCCTGCACGCGGAGATGGAGGGCGGCGCTTTAGATTTCCGGTCTACGGTGAAATCTAAGTTGAAATGGATTGATGAGATAAAATTAGACATACACAGTCTAAAGTAGAAGGGTGAAGGTATTTGGTGGAATTTAGCCGTAACATGGGGGTGAATATGTAAAGGCACATTTGGTTACCTTGAAATTTAATCATACAGAATGTAAATTGTCGGTGAACAATTTATTCTATTAAGTTTTATGGGAACTACTACATGTCAGTTAGTAGATTTTCAAGGAGAGACGCCGATTAATACGCATGTTGTTTATTCACACTTAACTAAGATGAATATCAACGAAATACTCCATTGAAGAGGCCCACTGAAATATGTCAAGAACTTTTAACATGGCATTCTCATCACCTCCAACTCCATCATCTGCGGACAACATTATAATCTAAATAAATATACTACATGTATGCACAATCACATAAAGCAAACAGTCTTACGCGAAAGTTCTTCGCCAACGAAGGTTGTAATATAAACTTTCCGCCTACAAAAATAATGAACGCATATGAGAAACTGTCCCTGGATGGTTCCGTAATTTAAACTGAGCTCTTCCTTTTCAGATTTAATCTTGCATTTTTCTACATCCTAAAACTAATTATTTACTTTCACTCTTTCGTTCGATGAAAGGGCCAACCTTGAAAGGACTGATTAGGGAAAAGGACTACTTTTCATTATAGCGCAACGTTAAAAATTGTATGTTTCTTTACACTTTTGAAAAAGTAAATATTACCTGAAACTTAATGATGAAGGTAGTTTTATGCAATACGTCGCCCATACCTGCCGTAGAATATTTTTTTTCCTTGTCCTGTCCGTGTTTTTTTTATTAAGTAGCATATCTTGGAGTAAAAAGAGAGAGTAGCTATTTAGGGAGCCAAGTTAGAGTCAACAATTCTTTAAATGGTTATTATATAATGTATGATAGGAATAAAAGCGAACTGAATACAGTTTAAATACGATTATTTCTGAATTTAGAATTAAAATTTAGATATTTGTCAGGTACGTTATGTTGCAGAAATCACCCTTGGGAAGACGAAGAAAAAATAATGAAATATTTTGGCCGCGTTTAATGTAGTCGTATTTAAAGTTCAGTTACTCGTGCTTATTATTAGTTTAGTCACAACAAAAACGAAAATCAACGAATTACGCCATTGAAGAGGCCCACTGAAATATGTCAAGAAATTTAACATGGTATTCTTATCACTTCCAACTCCATCATCTGCGGATAGTATCATATACTACATATTGAATATATTTGGCGTTAATTTTGTAGAAATTCATTAATCACGATTAAGTGAAACCACGTGATGTAGTATTATTTCTACTTTCTATAAGTTCTTTACTACGACCTAGGTTTCGTTGTATTACAACATCTTCAGGTGGGCTATTAGCAAAGATTAATTCTTAGGAACATCCAACAGCATTTATGTGTTTCAAACACAATATCGGTGTGGGTTTTCCTTCTACTTATGTTAGTGAGTTTATTGTTGGGGAGCGGTGTAGGTTTTATTATATTTCCGAGAGTTATGCGATATACCAGTATTTTAGTGAGGATAATAAACTCAATTATTGTTATTATATGAGGTTGTACAATTCAAATGTTCCGGTGCATATAATATAATTAAATGGAAATTTTGTCTTGGTAATATATTTATAAAAAGCAAGGGTATCTGAAAGTTAGAACAAGGTTATACCACTAATTCTACATATCTCCGATTTTATTTATTCATATATTTACATATATATATATATATATATATATATATATTTATATATACTTATATTTATATGTGTATTTAGGATGAAACAATTTGAAGAGTACTGTAGTATCAATGTTGTCTAATTATATTATGTCTAGAAGATATTAAGCATGGATATTATATTTAGTTGTTCATTTAATATATTAACTTTGGTGTCTTTTTTATGTCTCTTTATTTCTAATGCTTCTAGAATATTAAGTTTATTACCTTTTGTATTTATTTTTATATATAGGGGGCATTATCAGTATGAGGGTGATGGTTATTTTCAATGAGATGTTTAGCAAAGTGAGATGTGTCTGGTTTGTTATTTCGCCAGCTGGCAAAGTATTCTTTATATCTTATAGTAAAATCTCTTTCTGTTTGACCTGTATGTACACTATTACATTAGTTACATTTAAGTTTATAGATACCACTCTTTTTATGTTCATCTATTTTTTTCTTTATTGTTAATAAAGGTTTTACCCAAGTTGTTTAAAGTACTATAAGCACTTGTATTATTTATATTTTTATTATTACTTAAGAATTTTCCTAATTTGAGTGATACATTACCTATGTATGGGATAGATTTATAGTAAATATTATTATTATTTGGTATATTACATGTATATTTCTTGTATTAGTATTTTTCTTATTTTATTGTGGTATAGTTTTGTTTGTGGGTTATAATTATTATTTACCGCGATTTGTTTTATAGTTTTTATTTTTTTACGTAAATTAGGTTTTTCTAAAGGGATAGTTAATGCTCTGTGAATCATCGAATGGAAGGCTGCTAACTTACGGGACCATGGGTGTTGTGAATTACCATTAATTACGGTGTCTTGTCTAAATATTCTAAATTTATGTTTATTGTTTTTGAGTTCTGTTGTGATATCTAAAAAGTTAAGTTTAACAGCCGATTCTATTTCTAAAGTGAATTTGACATTGTTGTGTTCCCTACACAGTTGGCAAAGTTAACAAACTGGCTAACTGTCGCTGTGTACCTTTCCAGCAGATAAGGATGTCATCAACGTATCTACAATAGTATAATATATTGGTCGCTAATTTACTGTTTAAGAGGCTGGTTTCTAGATTGTTCATAAATAACTCGGCTAAAAGAGGACTGAGGAGGGAGCCCATTGCAAGGCAATTGACTTGTTGAACAAATTTTTATCGAATAAGAAATAATTTTGGTCCATGCATAATTTAAAGAGAATCGAAAATTAGAGACCTCTTTTCTCACAATAGAGAAAGCCTTCCGCTATTGTGTTTGAAACATATAAATGCTGTTGGATGTTCCTAAGAGTTAATCTTTGCTAATAGTCCACCTGAAGATGTTGTAATACAACGAAACCTAGGTCGTGGTAAAGAACTTAAAGAAAGTATAAATAATACTACATCATGTTGTTTCATTAATTGTGAATAATCTACATAAATATACTACATGTATGCACAATCACATAAAGCAAACAGTCTTACGCGAAAGTTTTTCCCAAAAGAAGGTTGTAATCTAAACTTTCCGCGTACAAAAATAATGAAAGCATATGAGAAACTGTCTCAGCCCATTATTTAAACTGAGCTCCTTCCATACCATCCTTTTCAAATTTAATCTTGCATTTTCCTAAAGCTTGCAAACAATTATTTACTTTCACTTTGTCGTACGATAAAAGGTCCAGGCTTGCAAGGGCTGATTATGGAAAATGACTACTTTCCATTATGACGTAACGTTCAAACTTTTGTTTGTTTGGCCTTTTGAAAAAGAAAATATTAGCTGAAATTTAACTATAAAGGTTGTAGTTTTATGAACGAGTCGCCCTTCCTGCCGTGTGTCATTTTTTTTTTCTTTGTCCTGTCCGTATTTGTTTTTTTTATTTACGACTGTTTCAATCACAACTACTGTGTTTATGAGATTGGATCGGGATTTTGTTTTGTAGTTCTTTCATTTTGAATTAGTAAACAGGTTACGGCATCAGTGGACATGATTGTTTTCTAATCGAATTTATAGAGCCGAAGGTCTTGGAGGCAGATTTGAACGAACAAAAATAATTATATTAACAAATATATGCGTACGGATATTTGTTAAATACATATCATTCTTTATAAACTAATATGCAAGTATTGTTGCAGACGAAACGTAAGTAATCTTAGCTCAAAAGTAGAAGGTTGTTATCTAATAAATTTGATAAAAAATTGAATGTAGTATTTAATAATAATTCTGACTGTTAATGAAACCTACAAGTACTCAAATCAAAGATTTCCGTAATTACATGAATATAGATCAACAATAAATAAACATAAATAAATAAAGCATGAAAATTGGCTGTGCAATGCTTTTCTGGGGCGTTCATCTAGAAAATGTGTTGCAGTACGTCATATTTTTGTCGTAAATATGTTTATTATTTAGTATCTTACTGATTAATAATGTTGCAGGAAACACAGACTATGATCCCAAAGGAAGCATGATACGACTGGTCGCCAATAGTCAGTGAAGTGTCTGTATTTTAACCACTACATCAACTGAAATGACCTGAACAGAATTAAGCTAGCATTTGGGGTGGTTATATCCATCGATAGAACAAAATTTGAACCCGATTCTATTTAGGCAACTCGAACACAATAACTTGTTTTAATAGATGTTATTAAAATAATAATATTATATACATTTATAATAGTTTCAGATATTCTCATATTTTGTATTACATTCAAATGTACACTTCACCCGCAATTCAATATATGAACAATAATATCATGTCAGATGAGATATATTACATGCAGCTAGGTGACACAGTTTGCCAATACACCTATGTGGCTTTACGCAGGGCCTGATTAACCTTTAGGCTAATTAGGCTGCAGCTTAGGGCGCGAGGATTACGGGGGGCGAGCTGAAATCGTGTCTTCGCATGCACTATTGATCTAGCATCATTGCATGTACCTTACATATTTTTAACTAGACCGAGACAAAAAACTAAAACTAAATGCGCTGTGAACTGAAAAAGTTTGGGAGCCCCTGATTAAAACAATAAATTATGTGATTTTAAAATGCGCGCGTAAAACAAATACTGTGACTTGTCACTCGGATCGGTTGGTGGTCGTTCGGATGAAGATTAAAATATTTAACAGAAGAAAAGCCGTCTATTCCGTTGAGTGACCCTGCACTGTGGGAAGTGAACAATGAATTGCGAGATTATATTTTAAAAAAAGGACTGCAACAAAATAAAGAATTAGATTTTTCCAGATCAGAAAGGCAGTACAAAAATCAAAAAAGATTTCTTTCTAAAAATATGTTCGAGAAAAAGCTTGTTAATGGCGAAATTGTGAAAAGAAACTGATTAGTGTACTCAGAATCCACTGGTCACGTGTTTTGTGGTCCTTGCAAATTATATGGAGGAACGTCCTTATTTGCCAAAAGTGGATTTAATGACTGGAAAAATTCTAACTTAATACCTGATCATGACAATTCTCCGGATCATTGTAAAATGATCCGGAGAATTGTCTGGGACGTGAGAATTGTCTGGTAAATGTTTGGGACAATATGTATGTAGAGCAAAACTTTTAGAACGATTGGATACTCAAATGGTCAAACAATATAATGAAGAAATAAATTATTGGCGAAATGTATTACGTGTAATAGAAACAATTAAGCTTTTAGGTTCTCGTGGGCTTCCATTTCACGGTCAAAATGAAATTATTGGATCTGCACGAAACGGAAATTTTCTTGGCTGTATTGAGCTTATATCTAAATCTGATCCTTTCATGGCTGAACATTTGATTAGATTTGGACACAAAGGCAGAGGTTCTTCATCATATTTGTATCGAAGTTCGAGTCTCGATTATAGGAGAAATAAAAAAAGCAAAATATTATTCGATTAGCATTGATTCTACTCCAGATATTTCACACACCGATCAGTTGACATTTATAATTCGTTATATTTTGCCTAACGGAGAACACTTTGTCACATTTTTATCCAATTGCGGTCATAAAGGTGAAGACATGAAGGAGACTGTTCTTGCGATAATTTATAAAAGTTTGCAACTTGACATTAAAGACTGTTGTGATCAAGATTATGATAATGCTAGCAATATATCTGGTCAATACAAAGGTCTTCAGTCAAGAATGTCGTAAAAGCTGTAAATCCTCTGGCTACTTTTGTTCCTTGTGCAGCGCTTTCTCTACAACTCGTGGGATTGGCTAGCGCGGAAAGTAGTGACGAGTCAGCTGCGTTTTTTCATACTGGAACAACAATTATACATTTTTTTTCTGGATCTACAAGCAGATGGTAAATTTTGCTATGCAAATTGGATAAAGAATCGACTGTACTAAAAAATCTATCAAAAACTCGATGGAGTGCGCGAGCAGATGCAAGCAAAGCCTTATACACTTCATACAAACAAGTTCTGGAAGCATTAAACTCTATTTGCGAAGATGAAAATCAAAATAAAAGGACCAAAATGGAAACAAAAGGAATATTAGAAAAATTGAAAACTCTAGGAATTACAATAATGTTGTGCTTTTTGAACTCTGTGCTCCTAAAGTTTCAAATCATTAGTGCACAGCTACAAGCAAGTGCTGTTGATTTATCTAACGTTGTTACTCTTTATGAGACATTACATGCTTATCTTGATAGGTTGAGTGACGTAAAAGAGTTCGAAAGATTTGAATCAGAGGCAATCAAGAGATGCGAAGTGACCACATATAAAAAAGATGTAAGAAGAAGAAAGAAACGAAAATATAATTTTGATGAACTTAACACATTGAGTTAGAAGGAAAACAATCTTTCATCGTTGATAATTATTGCGCAGCTATTGATTGTCTTAAAGTGCACTTAAAAAACCGGAAAATTATTTATAATGCAGAAAACACAAAGTTTGTTTTCTCATAGAAACTGCATGAACTAGAGGACAGTGAATTTATTAGAAGCAAAGCAAAGGAGTGAAAACAACTATATGCTACTAATTTAGAAGAAACCTTTGTAGAAGAATGGGTCCATATGACGCTGTTTTTAAAATCTGACACTGAAGCCGAGCATTCAATTTCTGCCAGAATCCCAAAGGGTTTGTTGCAGTTAATAAAAAGTTTTAATATTTCATGCATGTTCCCGAATGTGGAGATAATATTAAGAATTATTTAAACAATGAGTGTGACCAACTGCAGTGGCGAAAGGTCTTTTTCAGCACTTAAAAGAGTAAAACGTTACTTGCGCTCTACACTCCATCAGCAAAAACTTGCAGCGCTCTCGCTAATGTATATAGAAAATGAGTTTTTACAAACTATTAAATTTGAAGATATTTTGGAAAGTATGTATGGTTATCCACTTGGTAGTCGCTGCAGCCTGCAGCGACTACGGCTTGTCATGGTTTGGGTCGTATAATGCATGAGGTGCTTTGCCTTTATGTACGGTCAGCTAAAAAAAATGGTTTGCGACCCTAAGGTCGAATGTCATGCAGATTAAAGGACAACGTTAGTTTCTCTCGATTCTATAGGTAGTATGAACCATGTTAAAATTTTCACACTAGTAAACAAAGTCAAAACAGTACAAAAATGTACTATTAATAAATATATATATATATATATATATATATATATATCTATATATACATATATATATATATATATATATATATATATATATATATATATAAATTTACTATTTTTAGGTCGATAGTAGCACACTTGGCGGGGGGCATCCTAATAATTAGCCTAGGGCGGTCAGAACTCTTAATCAGTCGCTGGCTTTACGTGATGCGGTGTCGTAATATTAATTATAATTAATACTTCAGTCATATTTATTACTTAACATATGATATAAAGAAAATGTAATATAAATGGAGTTTCATGAAATGCGGATGAAAAACCAGAAATGAATATCAAGCTTATAATCAACATTCTTGTTATATAGTTTGATATATATATATATATATATATATATATAGTTTGATATTTCGTTAATCCTTGTTCTTTCCGCCAAATGCAGTACTGTTTTTCTACACACATATATTCATTAGGAAAATTACAACATTGACTGACAGTTCTACAGGCATCCACATGTAAAAGAAATGTTGTAATGTTTGAATAACAAGAATGTCGATTACAAGAACAATGAGAACCATGAGAACTGTGAAGTTATGGCAAAGTGTTGTAAGTATATAGGATAAACCACTTATATAGGATAAACCACTTATATAGGATAAACCACTTTCAAATAATAGATAACTACAAAAGTTTATCAGTAACATTTCAAGCACACTGGAAAATACGTCTTCATGTGAATTTTGGCAAGCGTAAAATGAATATCAAGGAAATCAATGATAGTAGGAAATGTATTGTCGATGAAATAGAAGGTAAACACTGACGTAAAACTATTAGAAGAATTTATTCTTATGAAATTCCACAGAATTAAATTATATATAAAAGCCGACCAAGTGCGAGTTGGAATCGCGCATGAAAGGTTCCCCAGAACCAAACAATATTAAACACATAAGTTTGTATTTCCCTAAGACACTGTGAAAAAAACGAATTTATTGCTGCATTTGATACCGCGAATATCTCGAAAACTACTCAGCGCATCTTATTCAAACCAAATTTCGTTAAGTTTATTTTAAGTACCTTCATTTTTTCTGAATTTTACACACGTTGGTTGAAAACTTTAGAGTTATTGCTGAATATACACAATTACACAGTATATAATTAAAATTCAGGTATTTGTTGGGTATGCTATGTTGAAGAAATAACGATTGGGAAGATGAAGAAAAAATATTGAAATATTTTGGCCGTGTTTAATGTAGTATTATAGAATATATGTGTGTGCAAAGACAAATAGATATCTGCTTCTTGTCGATCTCGTTGAGATACAAATGTAACAAGAGAGCGTGATAAGGAAAGGTGGATGACTCACAAAGAGTGAGCGGATCAACACAAGAAAAACTTGGTTGACGGTAATGTGAAGAATATTGTTTCAATAAGTGTTTCTCACTCTAGGGTTAGGCTTGAAAAGAAATGAAAAAGTAGATAGTTACATTACTAACATTATTAGAAGCTTTCAAATACGAGTCGATGAACATTTTCTTCATTGTGGCGGTTAAATTACTTGTTAAGTTTCATCCTATAAAATATCCGCAATTCCTTTTGGAATGAAAAAAATCTTAACATTATTAATAACACTTGCATATAAAATAAATCTAGGTAAATACTGCATAATTTGTTTTGAAAGATTCTGATATTTATTCAAATTCAGCCTCAATTGGAATCGATTTGATTTGCATACACGTGCCCTATCAAATGCCGAAATTCATACTCTGTTCCAAATGAATAAATCAAACGGAAATCTAAATTTCGACGTGCCTTAATAACAAAGGGTCACCGTAATCAAACCAGAGTAGTCTAAACTAGGGATTGCACTCAGACAAGGCCAAGTAGGAACAATTAATTCATTCAAAGGATAGAGACGTGAGGTTACGTTTCGTTCACAATGTAGAGTTATGTCCGTAAACATTAACGTTTAGCCCTCAAGGCTGGCACTTTCTAACGAATGAATTGTTTTTGCTAGACGCTCGCAAAATTAAGGTATAAAAACAAATAATCATTCGTAGGTTTCGGTGAAATATGAAAATTAAATTCGAAAGGAATGAAAATGAAATCAGTTTTTTCATTGTGGACATCTAGAATGACACAGTGGACACTTGTTGATGCGTGCATTGTCGGTGCTGCATATATTTTAAAGTCATTGGCGCTCTTAAGAAAATTGCGAAGAACCAAACTGCGTAAAGAAATTGAGAGTAGCTATGTATGAGATTGTATTAGAATCAACACTTATAGCAGTGGATACCATAAGTGTTTATTCTAATACGCTGCTTGCTGTAGAACTCGTATTACGTAGGTTACGCTCTATAAGATACTATGCCAACTGTCCAGATTGTGGGACGACCGGAATTAGCCTGTAGGTTTTGGTAACCAGCGAGTAAGAATATATTATGAATAAAAACATATGATTTAAATGGCCACATCTTTTTGATGCGTGAACCAAAGAACTTGATTTTTTTACAGCAATGTAAGGCTAGGCTTTAGTATACAATTATAATTATAAGATATTCAACTTGATAATTCAAGCCATGTTTAAGAAAAAGGGCCGTGATAGAAAAACGGACGGACAACCGAATGATACTATAAGGGTTCCACTTTCACATTTGAGGGGCTGAACCTAAAAAATGAACGAGCGTGTATTGTTTACTGGAAAAGAAGAAAGCAAAATGATGCGTGTACATACGTGTAATATGTAATTTGGCATTTAGGAAATTTATTGTCGAGAAACTGGAAGGTAGAAATTGAGATAAAATTATTAGAATGATTGGGATTTTTATGTAAATCGTAAAGAATCAAATTACGTCAAAGAAAGTGAGCGTAGCTCTATATTATAACGTATTAGGGCCAAATATTTTGAAATTAAATATTAAACAATTAAAAAAATTAATGAACGTAATTTGATTGCTGAAAAGGCGAGAGCACAACGTCGTGCGTGGTAATTTATTTATTTATTTATTTTTATTTATTAAAAATTCATATGGGTCACAATGTGACACTTATGAAGGTCAGTTTACATTTACATTTAATGCCTGGTTCATAACACAACAGGTAGAGCTGTGAGAAAAAGAGCCAGGCAAGAAAACTCACGCCACTCTTTTCCAATCGCCAAATTACAATGTGAGGGTTTACAAATTAGACAAAGTAAGGAGCTGCAACCAATACACCGAGCATCAAAATGGTAATAACCTATGATGAAACTACTATGGTATGATGTATTAGGAGCATCTACCAACAAAAGGAAAAGGCAGAAAATGATCACTTTGTGGTCTATATACAAATGTAAATTTTGAAAATACGTTAGTTGTTGATTGTAGACCTAAACAAATATGCAAACAACACACGAATATGTCAACCTGCTACCAGTGATCACGAATTACCTCTTGTACAACAATTAAATAACAATTAAGGAAAACAATAATGACAAGCTCAGTGACCACCCTGAGATGAACCCCTGCAAGGAGGAGCTACTAATTCCATATATCTTTATCATTTAAGAAATCATTTATCGAATAGTAACCTCTTTTTATTAAATAATTTTAACTGTAAGCTTAAATTTGTGAAGGGGTAGGTCCATAACGGTAGCGGGTATTTTATTGAATAATTGAACCCCGAGACCTGTGAATGAGTTGTGTACTTTGTGTAGGCGGTGGTGTGCACCTACTAATTTGTGCTTATTTCTTGTGTTTATTGAGTGCACATCGCTATTCTTATGATAAAAATGTAGATTTTGTTTAACAAACAAAACAATAGCATATATGTATTGCGATGCCACTGTTAAAATATTTATGTCCTTAAATAGTTCTCTAAGAGAAACCCGTGTGCCTAACTTATAAATAGCACGTACTGCGCGCTTTTGGATCACAAAAATAGTTTGAATGTCAGCAGCGTTACCCCATAATAGAATTCCGTATGACATTATACTATGAAAGTAACTAAAGTAGACTAACCTGGCAGTGTCTACATCCGTAAGCTGTCTGACTTTATATATTGCGTAAGCTGCGGAGCCGAGCTTTCCTGCTAGAGATGATATTTGGGCGCCCCACTGCAACCTGCCATCCAAAGTTATTCCCAAAAATACACTTGACTCTATAAAATTAACGGTTTCATTATTAACCATTAGATTTGTGCTCAAACTTCTAACATTAGGCATGCTAAACTTAATACATTTAGTTTTTTTTGAATTTAGAAGTAAGTTATTAGTTGAAAACCAATCCAACACCTTTGCGAGAGAGGCATTTACTTCGTCAAAGTTTATTATTTTACGGTCCACTTTAAAAATTAGTGACGTGTCGTCGGCAAATAGCACAATATCGCAAAAATTCCGTACATAGAATGGTAAATCGTTAATATAGATCAAGAAGAGAAAGGGACCGAGAATAGATCCCTGTGGCACTCCCATGGAGACGGATGACCCGGAAGACCTAACACCATTTATATCAACGTATTGTACTCTATTACTAAGGTAGGAGGTGACCAAATCAAGTGCTGTACCTCTGATTCCATAGTGGCTAAGTTTCCGCAATAGTGTATTGTGTTGAACGCAATCGAAAGCTTTTGAAAGATCACAGAATACACCAATGGCATCTTGCGATTTTTCCCAGGCACTATAGATATGTTTTAAAAGAGTAACACCTGCATCTATGGTGGAGCGACCCCTAGTGAAACCAAATTGTTCACTATGTAGAAGCTTATTTAAACAAAAATGTGATTCTAATTGTTGTAACATTATTTTTTCAAAAATTTTGCTTATCGCTGGTAATATAGAAATAGGTCTATAGTTACCGGGATCGCTTTTTGTTCCAGATTTATAAAACGGTATAACCTTACTATATTTCATTAACTCTGGAAATACACCTTTATCAATACTATTATTAAACGTTACAGCCAAATGTGGTGCTATATCAGTAATAATGTTTTCTAATAATTTAACAGATATACCCCAAAAATCTGCTGTTTTTTTGGAATTCAGCGACTTGTAACATTTCATAATGTCACTGGGGCTTATATATTCAAAGTTAAATAAAACTCCACACGCCTTAACATTACTTCTAATTAACGATTCTGCTTTGACCGGGCAAGAATCTAAGGAACTTGTTGTATTTACGGGTATGTTAACAAAAAAGTTATTAAAGGTTTGGGCCACATCCAAATTGCTTGTATAAATTTTACCGTTTGAATTTAATTCGAAATCATGATCTTGTTGTTTAGTGCGCCCACTTTCAGCACTGATCATATTCCAGGTGGCTTTAATTTTATTATCGGACCCCTTTATCTTACGACTTAAATATAGAGACTTAGCAGAATTACAAGCTTTTTTAAACGTTTTTGAATAATTTCGAACGTATAAAATAAACGAAGGATCAAAATTGTATTGCTTCATACCATACAATTCATACAACTTAGCTCTACTTTTGTAGATTCCGGTTGTTGCCCAATCACAAAACCGAACCTTTGTATTCTTAGTGAAGGTTTTACTTTTGAATATGTTATTATATTCGGAATTGATGACACCAGATACAGATTTATATAGATTGTCCGGATCATCCTGGCTTAAGTCTATATTTGATACTCTTATAGAAACATTATCCTTAAATTGTTTAAGACGAGCAATGGTCACCGGCCTACAGGTTATTCTATTTATTTTCTCCGAGGACCCTATAGGAAATACGGCTTTCTGCCCACAGTGGTCGGATGTTAACTCACTCAAAATCGACTTACTTAGAGGTATACAATTACTAAATATATTATCTATGCATTTAGCAGAATGCGAGGTGATTCGGGTCGGTTCTTCAAATAAATATTGTAAGTTAAAAGACTTAAACAAACTAGTAAATCTAAGACTAGTTGGTGACTGGTCAAGAATATCTATATTAAAATCACCACAAACTACTACATGCTTATTACTACAGCTTAAACGTTTTAACACCTCTTCCATTGTCACTTCAAATACATTATATTCACTCTGTGGTGGCCTATAAATGGAAACCACAATTACTTGCTCCAGTTCAACACAGGATAGCTCCACAGAACGCTCAACAGAAAGATTAACAATATCATTACGTTCCATATACTTCATACTATTACACACAAATACTAGAGAACCACCACGTTGAGCACTCCTTCTAACAAATACACTACCTAAGGAGTAATATTCATTATTGAACAGTAATTCGTGACTTTGTAACCAATGTTCAGTTGCACAAAAAACCTGAACATTATGTTTTTTTAAAAATAAATCAACTTCTAATTCCTTGCCGGATAAGCCCTGTAAATTCTGATGTACTATTGTAACAGGAGATGTCTGCTTACCCTTTGTCTCATCTATTAGTTTAAACTAACAGATGTGTCAATAGGACAGTTTATATTATTATTATTAAAACTATAAGAATTAGTTATATTTATAACCTTGTCTAATCTATGTAAATTATATGCTAATAAGTTAGCAATTTGTCTCTTAAACCTAACTGGCAGATACATGGTATCTTTAGTTAATTTGAAAAAAGATATAAACTTATTTATATCAAAGAAAGATATAAATTCACTATGACTATGTGTTAAATTGTATAGGCACATATTAAGATTGAAAATCTGCCTATTTTGATCTTCCCGTACATTACATATATAAGGAAAAGCAGATACAATGAACTTAGTACCTGTATTCCTATGCAATTCTAGCAGTCTATCTATAGTGTCCAAAATGTCCTTCTTTTTTACCGATAAGCTATCACCATACAGAATTGTTATGTTTGAGTTGGGGCATAAATTAGCAGAATCTATACTTTTAATTAATTGTAAATAGGTGGCTCCCGGTTTACAATTATTATAAATTTTATAATTAGGACCAAGGCACTTATTCAGTAATGGCCCAAAATCTTGTCCAAATTGGTCAGACATTACAGTTGTATTGTTAACAGTTAGCTTTATGTTCTCAGGTACAGGTATGTCATTCTGTAACGGTGTGAACTGAGATGGCACGGTGTTAGAATGGATCTGAGGATTCAAATTCAAGTAGTTACAAAATGACTTCTCATTTATCCTTGAAATATTAGAGGCTTCAATTTGTATTCCTATTGTCTCATTGTTGGGTGAACGTTTAAATTTATTGAACAAAGTAGTGACCCTTTTTAATTCATCTTGCAGGCTTATCAAATTGCACTGCAATTGATGAGTGTTTTTATCATATAAGATTTTACTCTCTGCTAAATCTTCTTCGTATTTGTTTATGACACTAAATAATTGTAGGCGTTCCCTTCTTAATTTATTGCAGCTAATAGATAGATGTTGTCTTTTAATTTCTTTCTTATTTATTAGCCTTTTAAGTTTTAAATATTTCTTTAATTGCCTATGACTATTAAATCTGTTACTAAAAGTGGAGGAATCTAAATTACTACCTACTAGTTCATTAAATAGACTATGTGTGGCACTTCTGTCGGATAGAGCTAGTCTTTGCTCCGTAGATAACAGAGATTTACGGGTCTCATAAAGGGTACCTTCTAAATCAGAAATGTGACTCAAAGCCTCCTCGTAAGTATCATGGCACTGTTTCAAAGTTGACACCTCTTCTGCTAACTTATCTCGTTCACCTATAACATCTACATATAAAGTACTTAACTCGGCAAGTTCACTTTTTAATTCAAAGTTTTTATTGTTAATACAACTGATATCCTCCTCAATATCTTGATGCTCTATCAGCAGTTGTCCCGTTAACTCTTTGGATACCTTAAGTTCTTGAAGAGTTGCTTCCAATTTCACTTCAAGGTCCTTAACATAAGCCCTGCGGGTCATCATCTTGCTTTTCAAAAGAAAAAAATATATAACTAGGGAATACAGTGACACTGATTTCAAAAGTCGGTTTACAGATTTCAAAGTTTGACAGGTCCGTTTGCAATTTTCACTCTAAGTGAATTTGATTGCTTCAAATGCCGTAAATTGATTTAAGCCTTATATTAAACTATTATATGACACAATATACACACTAAGAAATGTATTACAGGTTTAAATTACAATATTATACAATTAATTTTAATAAAAATCTTACGAGTAAACACGTGTAATTGAATTACTTATTTCCACCCATTTATATAAACATTAGTTTTAACGCTTTTGGCTTTCGCTAACGTTAATAGGACAATTCACATCACAACATCACAATACATAACCGTTATAACAAGTTTATTCTCAATTATCAGAGATACGTCACACTTTGGTGCAACCACGATGAGACGGTTGAGCATTTTGCATTTTAATACCGTGATAAAGTGGAGAATATCGATATAATAAAGTAGAGAATATCGATATAAATCAGTTCTAGATGCCAGTATAAAAAATATCACTATGACTAGTCGAGCGCAGGTAGTTATCAAGTACAAAGATTGATAGTTTTTGAAGTGAAAACTTCTTTAAGCACGCCACGCGTACTTTTTCTGAGCAGTGAACGAAACTGAGCCGTCACACTCGGGTCGATGATGCTGAATCGGGTAAGCAGTTTCCATAAATCCATTGCTTCATTTTTACAGGTAATCTCGGCTCTCTTATATCGTTATCGTTATTTTATTTTAAATCATAATCTCACATTGTTTCCAATTCGCTGAATTAATATCTATCATGTAACGTTAATATTAATATTATTATATATACATATTAAAATTAGAAGCGTTTATCGTGTTATTTACATAGCTTCTATTGTGGAGTCATAAGCACACATGAAAATTTTTTTCTGTAATAAATTAGGATATAAAATATTTACACATAACAATCGGAAAACAAATTTCTTCAAAGAAACTATTTTTTGCGACAATATCGTTTCATGTACATATGGGAGGAACGGTTTTTGAACACTAATGAAGCAGGTTTAAAATTTGCTTGCTTAACTAATTAAAACAATGGAGCGAGTTTCTATATTGCTTCATATTAAAGTCATACAAAATAGTTTAATTGAAGAAAAACGTCGCTAGTCTCTAAGAAGCACAATACAAAACAAATAAAAGTTTCTTGAGTAACTTTTTCGCTACATCAGCCAAATGACCACGAAAACTCAGTGACGAATTGAGATCCTAGATCAACAAGTGTAATATGGATATATAGTAAGCAGAAATTGTTTATTTACAAAATTTATTGTTAACGGACTTGAAGGCAAAGATTTGTGTAAAATTATATTAGAATGAACGGTTCTCTTTTAAAATTTTTAAAGAATCGAATTGTGTAAAGAAATTGAGAGTAGCTGTACCTATATGAGGTCATTCAAAACTAATACTTGGAAACGGATGTTGTATAATGCAAAAATAAGAAAAGTCCATTGATTATTGAAAACGACAAAGGAAAATGATGTATGTAAGGTTACATAGTAATCAGAGATTAATTATTTAGGTAATTTATGTGCGGAAGAAAATAGTAGGATGAAATTAACTTAAAATTATTAGCACGAGTGGCGCTCTTACGAAATTTTCAAGTAATAAATTTATATCAAAGAAATTGGATGGAGCGGTGCATGGTATCGTGTTGGAGTCAACAATACGGAAGTGAATGTCGTATAATGCAGAAAATTAATGCAAGTAAACTGGTTATTGAAAGGCATTAAATCAAAATAATATGTGTAATCAAAATAGATGCGTTTATATTGTCAGTATAGATTGTTTATTTAGGAAATTTATCGTCAAGGAACTGAAAGGCAAAAATAGAATTAAAATTATTCTTGAATGAATGACACACTTATGAAATTTGCAAAGAATCAGATTATATCAATAAAAGTTATAGATATAATGAAATATGCATTTGATTATATCTGAAGCATTGATATTTGCTGAGTTATAAAATTGTAGGTGACAAATGTATTCTGTAAAATTTTATAGAAAATTTTTTTATAATGAACGCATTGGTGATAGATGAATAGTGAAAATAAAAGTTTCGTAAGATACGTGAAGAAATATTTAAAAAAACCACATGTGGATAAAAATAAAAGATGTATCCACATGCGATTATAGAATTAAAAACGCATATTTGATGAAAATGTGATATCGAAAATATATGTCATGGCAAATGATTGTCATGGCAAAGAAAATGATATTGATATTTCGATGGAATTGAATGTGGTTAGTCACAAAGACTAGGAGAGGTCAACTTCTGTCAACATTTTGATTAAATATATAGCATGAGTAGAATAATATAATATGAATTTATAAAATAAACCTATATTCTTTATTAGTGCAGATTTTGTCACCAGTTAAGTTTCATCCAACAATTTTTTCGCGAAAAAGAAAAATCATAATGTATAAGAAAAATAATACTGGTACATCTACATATAAAATAATTCTAAATAAGTTTTGTATATTTTTGTCACAAAAGCGTCCATCATTCATTCAATTCAACCTCCAAATCTCCGCTTTGCCTCATTTATTCCACCGATTGAATTTGCATACACGTAAGTCACTAAATCAGAACTAAATCTAAATCTCGAAGCGGTTTGATAACAAAGGATTATCAGATCAAATCAGCGCAATTCAAACAAGAGATTATACGTGGACAAGGCCAAGTAAATACAATTAAACCTCTCACGGAATAGAGTTTGGAATACAATGTTAGGTCCGTAAATATTAACGTGTAGCCTTCAAGGCTATATTCAAGTACATGCATTTGTTAGACAATTTTAACCTTAACGAATCGTTTATATTAAAATTTATATTAGGCTAAAAAGTAACGAGCGTTTTTTTCGAAAATTAACTAGAAAATATAGGAATGTTCCAGAAGCTTCCATGATCGAAAATATAACAAGGGCGCGGTACGCTCTAATTGTTTCAGTAGCAACTAAGACGCTGAACTGTTAATACACATAAAGTATGCACGACATGAAGACGCATATGAGACACTGTCTACTCTACGAGTACCAATCTGGTCATTTGCTGCCGTAGCTACACGTAACATATGCCAACGCGGAGCTCCCGAAGCATATCTGAGCTATTCACAATTAAATGAAACTACGTGATGCAGTATTATTTCTACTTTCTTTAATTTCTTTACCATGACCTATGTTTCGTTGTATTACAACATCTTCAGGTTGGCTATTAGCAAAGATAAAAAATTATTACATTAATAACCATTCATTACTTATTAGCCAATCCAATATTATGGCGTTCACAAAATTATAGTGTCAAAAATAAATATTATTCATAAGTTTTGGTGAAATGCGAAATTAAATTAAAAAGGAAAAAAAAGAAATGAAAATTTATATGATCAGTTTGAATGATCGAACATTCAGTCTGGGCATCTGGAGTGACTGTGTGGATACTTGCTGATGTGTGTCTCGTTGTGGTTGCTTAGATGAATTTCAAATTTCATCTTGTTTAAACGAAATATTCGGCTAAAGTTGCTAAAATATTAAAACTATGTTATACAAACTATGTTATATTGTTGTCACGTCGTTCCAAATTATGTGAGTGACGTATATAAGTGAAAGCCATGAAGATTAGTTTAATTTTCAACGTAATATTTCTACTACAATCCACCGATTTCCTTTGTTTGCTTATTTCTGTACTCGCACTTACCTTTATTAATAATAATTTAGTTTACTACGTCGTTTTACCATATCATTGTCAAATAATTACGGTTATGATATAAAGAAGTACATATTAAAAGATTTTTTTGTGCATTACGTCCCCTACCGCTTTTTACAAATATTTATTATATTTATGGCCTAATTTATATATAATTTTAATAACATTTTCTGCCATTTTAGGGCGACATTTTTAGTTCATTCACATATCGAAGGGTTGTCAAAGCAACGTCGAAGCGTTATTTCATGATATAATTCCAGACATTTTCAACTTAATTCAATATATCAAAACTGGAAAGCTTCAAGGTGAGTAGCTAAATTATAAAGCGTTTGAAGCATGTGACATAGATAATGTCGAATTTGGCTCAAAAGTATATTTCACCTGTTCACATTAAGCAACACTGGGAAATATATAGCAACGACCATCGTAACTTTATTTTTTTTCTGTTATGAACAAAAATAAAACAAAGTTACGATATTTTAAGTACGGTGAAAATCTGATTATAAAAACAAATAATTTTTGCATCTTCATTGTTGTAAATTTCAAGAAAAACATCTAAAAAGTTATTTAAAAAAATGGATACGTGATACCTGTTGTTTATGAATTGCAAGCGCTTTACGCCTCATCCATCTTTATGGCCACAGAGCGATATACCGCTTTATGAGAAAGTGGCATAGACATATCGATCTCTTTACAAATAGCTCACCTGAATATGTTGTCATACAACGAAACCTAGATCGTGGTAAAGAATTTAAATAAAGTAGACATAATACTACATCACGTAGTTTCATTTAGTTGTGAAAAATTAAATTAAAATGAATTACTACAAAATTAAAATATATTTACTATTTTTGGAACCCATTGAAATATGTGATGAATTTTTAATATAACATTTTCATCACTTTCCTTTTCATCAATCGCCAACAGTATCCCAGTGTACATGAACTGTATATATATGCGCAGCCGCGTAAACGTTTTTACCAAACAAAGGTTGTCCGTCTAAACTTTTCGTGAACAAGAATAATGGACGCACATAAGTAAAAGTCCTCGGAACGTCCCGTCATTTAAACTCAGCACACCCAATACCATCCCTTTCGAATTCAATCTAGCGCTTTCCTAAAGCTTATAAATAATTATTTACTTTCATCCCCCCGTTCGATAAAAGGGACAACCTTGTGAGGACTGAATAGTGAATAGGGGTACTTTTCATTATGTACGTAACATTTAAACTTTTATGGTCGATTGCCTTATCTGAAAATTAAATGTTAATCTAAATCTAATATGAAATGGGTTATCCGTCTCTGGCGCGGAATAATCATTTGCTTTGTCTTGTTACTATTTGCTGTCTTATTTTAGATTTGCGCCTGATATGATTATAGCTTTGATATATAATTGATTCATTTGAAATTGAATTGGTTGTGGGTTTTCGCATTAATTGACGCACGTAATTGTTTATTGAGTCAGCGGAGTCGAGAATTCGAGGTTGAACTTCAAAATAAAAAATAGGTTTACCTATCTCTATTGATTTAATATGGTACTGACAAGGAAAACTATTTTAGATATGTAGAATAAACTAATGTTATTGGCTCTCAAAAAATGGTTATATATTGAAAGTTCAATAATAAATAATTACAAACAAATTGTATTTTTCAAATGACTATTCTTAATTTCTTCAGTTTCAAGTATACTTAGAAAAATATTTTCCATGATAAATGGAAAGCGAAAATGATGAAAGTAAAACCGAGTATGTATATATGTATATATATATATATATATATATATATATATATATATGTATTAATAAATATATTATATATATATATATATATATATATATATATATATATATATATATATATATATATAAGTAATGTAGTTAAAGAGTAAACACAGTTTGTTTATGTAATATATTTATTTATAGAAACTGGAAGAGAGAAGTACCTGTATGTGATGCCGTATTAGAGCCAATAATTCTAAAAGACGGTAAGGAATAATGAAAAAAAAATCGAATTGGTTACGGTCAAAATGAGATCATCTTCAAAAATATTACGTTTTAGAATAAAAAATAGAGATATTTTACGAATATCTGATATCGTTTATAAAAGAGTATTGAGACATATTGATCAAATTGGATGTAATCGCAAAAAAGGAGATATCGACTTTTTGTTAGTCTTTTCAAGAAGTAAATGGGAGATGTAAGGAGATTACAAAACCTGGATTATCCAAACAGATATAGATGAAGCAAAATAGATTAAATGTTAAAAAGTCGATTTCAATATTTGTGAAGCAAAATAAGTACATTGGGATAGAGGTTTATATGTTTCGATCATTGGCGTTTATCCGTTCTAAGTTGAAAATAAAGCAAAAAGAAGATAGTTACATTCCTTACCATCTTAGAATAATAGCTTTTAAAAATCAAATGACAAAAAGTCATATTTTCTGCATTTAGATTATTTTTATTACTAGTTAAGTGTCGTTCAATAAAATAGCTGCATTTTTTTGCAAACAAAATATTCATAACATCCCTAGTGATCACTAGTGAACCAACTACATTACCTATATAATAATTCTAGTTAAATACTGTAAAAGTATGTACATTCATTCAAATTTAGCCTTCAAACCTCTGCCTTGTTTTCTTTACTTCACCGTTATTTTTCGTAACATACACGTGCGCTATCCAATACCCAAATTAGCATTTGGTTCTAAATGACTAAATCAGAAATAAGTTTATATCTCGATTAGGCTTAATAATGAAGGATTATTGTAATCAAATCTGCACAATTCAAAATAGGGATTGAACTTGAACAAAGTCAAGTAAATACAATTAATCCAGGCAAAGGACAGAGAGCCCACGACATAACGTTTGATCAGTAAACATTAACGTTTAGTTTTCAAGGCCAGCCGAACACAAATTTATTGGATTGCTTTAGCTTTTACGTTCTAACGAATTAATGGTTTTTAATCGGTGTTCGTAAAATTAATGCGTCAAAATAAATAATTATTATTTCGGTGAAATGCAAAAATTTAATTCCAAAGATATGAAAGTTAATATGATCTGCTTGAGTGACCGAACGTTCATTACGGGTATCGAGAATGACAAAGTGGGCACTTGTTGATATGTGCTTCGTTATTGTTGTTTGTACGGATTTGAACTTATTACCTAGCGGTAATAATTTCAAATTCATATACAAATGTTTAAGCAAAATGTTTTGTAAGTAATGAAAATATTTTATACAATCGACCATTGATAACGTATCGTCACGCGTTCTGCGAGTGAAATATGCAGGCGAAAGCTATGAAGATTAATTTAATATTTATTGTTATACTTTTGTTATTTATTAAACGGCTCACAAAACAAGCTACAATAACGTAATTGTATAATAAAAAGATCAGAGTATAAAATTAGACTATAACTCTATTTATGTGCACATTTTCAAGTGATAGTTGTGTCGTGAATTTATTAAATAATATATTGATAAATTAGTAATAATTTAGAAATAAATTATTTTCTACACGCTAAACAAAAGCTTAATTCCATTTTTGCTAGGTTTTAATTTATAATAACCCTTTTTAAATGTAAATAATTTCTACCAAAGAAGGGTGTGGAGAACCGATACCGTTATGCAATCGGCACATTCGAGTTATGGGGTTATAAAAAGAGGTATTATTGTTATAAACTTCTAGTACGAATAATCTCTGAGGAAGTTAATCTCTGTGGAGGTCGGTGTCTGATGTTGAAGTTGAGGTGACAGGGACAATCAATGCGTGAATATACGATTTTGTATAAAAATATTTGATCGGCACTTTTTGTAGCTAGTGATGACAAATTAAATCTCTTTAGTTGAATTTCATAAGATCTATAGTTTCGACCAAGATGAAGTCTGTACCAAAGAATATTCAAGAACTTGTTCTGTAATTTTTCAATTCTATTACTGTGCGATTTGTGATATGGAGACCAAATACGAGTAACTGATCATTATTCGAGGATACTTCTAATTATTCAACAAAATAAATACGTAAAAGTGTGTTTTTTTCAATTGTCTTAGCGGAACGAGACATGAATCTTAGAAGTTAGGTACATTTATCAATAATATGATCATAGTAAGAATGGACTGTCAATTTTTCATCAAATAAAACTTTGAATCTCTGACAACAGACTTACGTAGGGTCGAGCCCCAAATAAATAAAGTTTTATTTTTTTAAAGTAGTGAAGGAGATATAAAATCACTCGTCGACATTCTGAAACATCCTATTACTCGGCTATTGCAAATAGGTTTCGTTGTAAGTTTAGACAGTCTTTAACGTCATTGACAATGGTGAAGATCTTAAGGTCATCTGCGTATAGTAAACAGGGACACGTAATTAGTTTTATGAAATCGTTAATGAATATTCCAGAAAGTCACGAATATGGATCGCCGGAGGTGATTGTTATGGGGTACAGAAAGATGACTTTTGATATTTACAAGTTGACTCCTGGTATTTAGGTAAGACCTAATCCATCCACCACCACAATTTCCATGATTCCATGGAAAAATTTTGTATCGAAAATTAATCGTATTCATTACCAACGCTCAAATTTTTGTCAATTTTTTCGTTCGAAGACAATGTAATGTTATGTGAATAAATGTGAAATACATCAAAACAACAATATTAAAAATGGGAAGCTACTCAAACGGAGCACGATCAATTATATCCATTTTGAATTTAAGCTTCTGCCTTTGTCTGGAGTTTTCGAATAATTATTTTACTACCACCCTTTAGTTCGACAAAACGGACTCGTTAGAATGAAGTTAAAAGTTTCCATTTCATTCCATCGCAACCCCAAATTGCGCCGATAGATCTGTATTATGTTAGCCTACTGAAACTACGAAGGGAAAGAAGTTTGAAACATTTTCATTACACTGTTCGTTCATGGTGCAGACTAATTGTGTCTGCTTTTACTTGTATAAGTTTGATATTCGATTTCAATGCCACCCGATTTCATCATAGGTTCTTTTATCAACCCACTCTCGAAATAAATATTATGGTTTATTCGTTTGGAATTTGATACGGGTTCTGGTGCTGAATAGCACGAATATGTGTCCTATTCTGTCATATTCTATCATATTTGAATTTCTAAAACGCTAATTTTTCTTTGGATCATATTTGTCATAAAAGACATTTGAAATAATAATGGCGTTTCATTGCGTACATGTTTCCTTTAATATCCATTTTATATTTTTCAACATACTACGTCTGTTAACATTATTCATTGTACGTTTCTATTTAATTTTTTTTCTAAGAAAGTAATAAAATTATTCATAGAGCTAAATATATATAAAAGAATTAAATCATCAATGGAAGGGAGCGAAAAGTGGAGCGCATTTTCGTGTGATACGTCTTTGTCGATTTCCACTCAATCATTTGTATCCGCAAATACGGTGTGTAGGTACAGACTGTACTAGTGTTGGCACATTAGTTCAAATGACGTAGGACGTTCATATATGAATGCGGACCTTAGATGAACGGATCAACTTTAGACGGACGATTTCTTCAATTTAAACGACTACAACTACACTTTTTATTAACAAGAATAATGATCACACCTAAGCAACTATTCCAGAAATGATCCATCGCTCAAGCACATCACATTCAATATACTTATAAATGATCGTTATTTATGTTCACTCTCCAATTCCATATAAGGATTAGTTCCACAAGAGCTTCACTAAAAAAGCTTTCTTTCATTATGATGTAATCTAAAAGCTCCTTAATTGATTCCGTCCGAATGGCTTTCTGAAAAGTAAGATTTATCCGTCATTAATGTCTCAAATAATTCCATAATATACTTTGTAGCATCAAATTCCGGAGCATTCTAAATATATTTCTTTCACTTTATTATATAAATACGGTTTATACGAATTTTTACCCGACTACGGCAGAGGAAGAGTTATGAATTTCACAGGCAATGTATGGATGTATGTCAGTATGTGAGTTAGTTTGATCTCTCGTGCAGACTAACCTACTAAACTCAACAATTGAGGTGTCTTTAAATTCTCCTTGATCCAGAGAGTGTTCTATGGTACATAACGTTATGAATTTCATAGGCTATATATGTATGTACGTATGTGAATAAGTTTGTTCCGTCGTACAGACTAAACTACTAAAGTGATTTCAAGTAATGATATATCTTTAGATTACTTTTGATCCAGAGAGTGTTTCAGGGTATACAACGTTACGAATTTCAGAGGTTATATATATATGCACGTATGTGAGTAAGTTTTTTCCATCGTACAGACTAAACTACTAAAGTGATTTCAAGTAATGATATATCTGATATATCCTCTAATTAGTTTTGATCCAGAAAGTTTTCTATGGTATATAACATGAATTTCATAGGCTATATATGTATGTACCTACGTGAGTAAGTTTGTTCCGTCGTACAGACTAAACTACTAAAGTGATTTCAAGTAATGATATATCTTTAGATTACTTTTGATCCAGAGAGTGTTTCAGGGTATACAACGTTACGAATTTCAGAGGTTATATATATATGCACGTATGTGAGTAAGTTTTTTCCATCGTACAGACTAAACTACTAAAGTGATTTCAAGTAATGATATATCTGATATATCCTCTAATTAGTTTTGATCCAGAAAGTTTTCTATGGTATATAACATGAATTTCATAGGCTATATATGTATGTACCTACGTGAGTAAGTTTGTTCCGTCGTACAGACTAAACTACTAAAGTGATTTCAAGTAATGATATATCTTTAGATTAGTTTTGATCCAGAGAGTGTTCTAGGGTAAATAAAGTTATGAATTTCATAAGCCATGTATGTATGTACGTATGTATGTGAGTAAGTTTGTTCCCTCATACAGACCTAACTACTAAAATTATTTTAACGTTATGAATTTCACAAGTGATGATATGTGTGTTTCGCGCTTTTCAGTTATTTTGTTTCTGTAGTCGGGTTTTCATTTTTTCTCTAGTACTCTCTTCAGTATTTTCATGAAAACGTATCGGACTCGAGCTAGAGTATTGCAGGGGTTCTGGTTTTTCTCATTGGTTTTTCCTATATTTCCTATACGAGTCGGTGGACTTAAGATTTGGGGGCTGGATTTGGATAATAGAAAGACGCTCTTAGAACGTATTACATAGTGATTACTTAGAATGGTTTTATACATATTAGATAAAATAATTGGTACAATGATATACGCGAGTGTAATTGTTAATTTTTTTGCATGACTTTCGTTGTGGCTTTTTTAGATCGCCTTGGTACGTTTTCTAATTGTTATATAGGTACTATACATTAATAATACTATAAATTCACAATATACATTCACAGTAACATTGCAATGATTATATAGATATCGGGGCTGAAATGAAAATCTATAAGAAAAGTTCAATTATGTATTTTGCATTCGGGATTTTAGTTATGAATATTTTCTGATGAAAAATCGAACTACACAAATGTTTAACAGTTAATCAAATTAAACCGTTATATGTTCCCCAATATAATGTTTAAAAAAATTATACACGACAAGAAAATACACAAAAGAGTTCCACGATGTATGCAATTAATTATTATAGCTTGTTTATTATAAACATGTATATAGTGCAAGATAGAGTCCTAGAGTTTTGTATTATTTTATAGCCTAAAATAAATAATTAAAACCATTGAGAATATTGTTAATGAAGTAATTGAAAATGGTAATTGAACAAAAAAAAATTAAAAAGCAAAGTGTGGTCACTGTTCATTTTTTGCTCTAGTAAAACTAGGACAGGCAGTTTGTGAATTGATAAATAGATATTCGAAGGTCATCAAGACGGAAAAATAATAATCGTTATTTATTTTTAGGATTCCATACCACAAAAGGAAAAAAGGTAGCCTTATAGGATAGCTTCGTTGTCTGTCTGTTCCCCTTTTTTCAGGAATGCGTAGAGGTATTAAGTTGAAATTAATATCAAATACTTCTAAATCAACGTAATGAAAAAAACTTTAAAAATACGGTCATTTATGTCGCACATTTTGACCGTATTTTCCATTGATCTGGAAACTTGAATTTCGGCAAGAAGCAAAGTTTTACAGCATAGGTAAAGGAAAAATATTAATTGAAAATCGTTAATTTGTAGTTATAACATACAAAAATATGTATATATTTTTTAAAATTTTGATACTCGCAAGTAAATAAAAATTTATAAGGTACATCTTGTTAATCTAGAATTATGAAATTTGGCAAAAAGAAATGTCTTACAACAGAAGTAAGAAAAAAAACTCGAAAATTTTTAATTGATAATTTTGAGACTTGCAAGAAATCAAAACCTATATAGGGTACTTCCTGTTGATTTAGAATCATAAAATTTGGCAAGTAGTTAAGGTTTTAGAGCATAGCAAAGGAAAAAACCCGAAAAATTGTAATTTGTTGTTATATTTTGAAATATACCTGATATTTTTTATGCCTCTGAAATATATGGTAGATAATATAATTACGTTGTGTAAAATTAATATTGTCAATAGTTTAATAGAAATGCTATGCTCGTAGTGCGAGTTCTACTCGCACTTGTTAGTTTTTTTTATATATCAGCGGTACATACTTATTTATACAAGTACATACTTATTTATAACATCCATTAAAGTTACATAAAATAAGTCATTCCTAACTTACAGTTAAATAATAAGGGAAAGGTATAAAAAGGTGTTGAATTTATAGTTTATGTTAGGTGATGAGACGTTACACAGATTTTTTAAAACAGACACTGATGACTTTCGTTATTTATATTGAATTGTTTAATTCTCCAACTGAATTGCATGGGCAGTGCAGGATACCCTACAGAATGCAATGCATCCATACTTAAAGATGGAGTAAGTACTGATATCTTTAGAACTTAGTTCACGCCCACGAGTAAACAAGTGTTGATTCGTAGTCTGGAAGAGTAAAAAGATGTAATTTGAAGAACACCTTATCAATTACATCACAATGTATCCGTTATTGTTTATTTTCAGACAAATAAATGGTAAAATTATGTTTTCATCAGATATAAAGCCAGTAATGGAACCGATAAAGGTTTGCAAGTTTCAGCAGAATGATGCAGGATTTTATTTTGACAGCCATACTGCACTAAACTGCATTTGAATTGCATTTCTTCATACGAATATACAACGATACTAGCATTTGATTATCCAGTACATTGAATGCCACTCCATTATGTGGACTCACACATTGAAGCCGTGTTGTTTAGCTTTGAGCTGGTAATCTCTTGTGACATCACGTTACAGTTCGCAAATTGAATTGCGGTCGACGCAAAATGTCGTTTGTTGGCAAAATTTGTGGGCAAATTTCATATGGAATATGAGAATCTTTTGTGGCATATTGATCGAATTTAGTAAGTTTAGAGTTGAATTAGAATCACGTGACTTGAAAATAGTTTAGAATCGTTTGTTCGAATATTCGATTTCAGTTACGCGCCAAATCGATATTTCGATTTTATATCAAACATGATATGAACTTAGTAATAATTTATCGGAATTAGCTATAGTGCTGATTAAAATTATTTTATTTAGCCTTGCTATCAGATATTTTATAAAATAAAATAAAGGCTATTTATATCAATATATTATAGTGACATTAGATGCAATACATGTCAACAGCAATAATGATGATTAATAGAAATAAATATACTAAGTAATGTAAATATTTAAAAAAAATCAATAAAATTTTACGCTGTTGGTGCAAACTGTAGTTTTTCAATAAATCACGTTTTCCTGAAACATACCAAAAAACGATTTTTCCAAATGTGTAATCTCTAATTTTAATGCATTATTGCAAATCAGAATTTTTTTATCTGTCTGTCACTGGAGCGGATTATAATTTCTAGAATCGTTCGCAATCGTTGTTCTACACACGCGCTGCGGTCTCAGTCAAATAAGCAATCTACGTTCCGTATTCAAAACTGTATTCGTCAGCAATAATGAATCAATATATACAATAACATGCTATTATAGAATTTGAATAGACTTAAAATTAATTTTTGAAGTTCTTTCTTCGTATCAAATAAGAATCGTTTTCTTCTAATTGCTTATTAAGTAAAATAAATAGCCAATTTTTACAGTTCTAAGAAGAATACAAAAGTGTAGTTAAAAAAAGTAAAGTTAACTTGATGAAAAGTTAATTACGCTGTAATAATGAACATGTAAAAACACACGGAGGTGAATAAGCAAGTATATAATCTAGTAGCTTTTTTATTCCCTGATTGATACCGATTTCATATATGTCTTTGTTGTTTAAACTTTTATGAACAAGAAAAGACAAACCGATTGGAAAACAATGAATAACATATCAGAAAGGTTTCCTCTTTCCTTTCGGTGGGTAAGAAGTGATGAAAGTAATTTTTATTATTTTATTTTATAATCATCATCATCATCATGATCATATATATTAATACGCTTCATATATATAAAAACGCTAAGGTTAAGATGTTACTGTCCCTTTTTAGAAAAAACCTCACAACTAATCCACATAAATTATATATCATTTTATAGATAATTGCTTGCTCTACCGGCATCCACAACTAAAAAAATTATTATTGCTATTGTTTTTGCAAATTAATTAATTATTAAAATTATATACATAAAACAGCAATGCTGCCATCTAACGGCTCAACGTCAATATGATTGACGGTCGGTAAAATTTTTGTTTAATTTCAAATCCACTCACGTATAAATAAAGTGGCGCTTTAGCTCAATGCTTTTGATACTTGCACCTCTATATGTCAATTTTAGTAAAATATTTGTTTGATCTGTCATCTGAGCTTCATAATGGAATAAAAACGTAATAAGCAGTGTGCAAAATTAGAAATGAATTGAATACCTGCAATCAATTTTGATTTATTAAATTGAGTTGAATAATTTATTTTCATATATATTAATACGCTAAGGTTAAGACGTTACTCTCCCTTTTTAGAAAAAACCTCACAACTAATCCACATAAATTATATATCATTTTATAGATAATTGCTTGCTCTACCGGCATCCACAACTAAAAAATTTATTATTGCTATTGTTTTTGCAAATTAATTAATTATTAAAATTATATACACAAAACAGCAATGCTGCCATCTAACGGCTCAACGTCAATATGATTGACGGTCGGTAAAATTTTTGTTTAATTTCAAATCCACTCACGTATAAATAAAGTGGCGCTTTAGCTCAATGCTTTTGATACTTGCACCTCTATATGTCAATTTTAGTAAAATATTTGTTTGATCTGTCATCTGAGCTTCATAATGGAATAAATAATGCGAAGACTTCGCACGGGTCACGCTAGTATAATTATATATCGTTAATTTATGATTAATAGTTATTTTCTATAAAAAAGTTTTGCTTTTAAAACATATTAATTTAGTAAAAGATGATGTTAGATTTTCATTGCATTAATTAAAAGTATTGATCGCCTTAACATTTCCGATAAAAAAATATCATGTTTACTTTTTATTCAACATATTTTACTACTAATGAATATTCCCAAAAAATGTTTAGCATTTTGTTGTCCACAGCAATGGGAATGGTGGAATGCCGAACAATACATATGATTGATTATGCCCAACGATGCACTTTCAATCCCTTTGTTTGATTCCAGCTTCTAAACTTATTTTTCCACCTGTACGAATTGTGTATGTGGATACTCTCCGATGCCTAAATGAGCGCCTAACTCTATATGACAAAGTTAAAAACCAAATTTTTATGCGACTTAATAAAAAGTGGCTAAGTAATTACAATTATTTCGCGCCGGTGATGAAAAGCTCGCACCGTAACATTCGGGTGGTAAACATTAACTTTCAGATTTTAATATTAACTTTCGCCAAAGGTTAGCTGACTATTCAGGTTAGCTGGCGTTTCAAGTAACATGTCTAGAGCTACTCAGAATTCTATTGATATAAATGGTGTTCCGATAAATTTTAGGTAAACTTCCAATAACTGACTAAAGCAATTTAAAAAATATGGGGAGGTATATTTTTTGTGTATATTTTCAGGAACATTTTTAGATGCAAATTCTAAAGAAAAGAGATGGTGTTCAGGAAAATTTTAGATGAGCCCTATAATATTTTCAAATGAATAACGACTTTTTGGACTCGAAATATCTACAGAACTTTAGGAACACTAACAACTTGATAACGAACTCTCGTTATCTTGTTAAACTGCATTTAAACTACATTTGTTCACACAAATGTGATCTAATAATGACGTGACTAGAGTATCCAGTATTCCATGCCACACCATCATGTCATCTCGTATATTGACACGCTGTTTTGTTTATCTGCGATCAGTACGTAGCTTGTCATGTCATATTACAGTTTGCAAATTGAATTGCGGGTGACGCGTGGTGCAAAATATTGTTCGTTGGCAAAATATATGCGTGAATATGATTTAGAGTTTGAGAATGTTTTGTAGAATATTTAATGACTTTAGTCAGTTCTCGAGCCTACATAATCTAGAGATTAATTTTAATGTTCCTGTAAGTTAAATACGGTTTATACTTTTTTGAAAGTAAATATATAAAGCTCGTATGCCCTGTCGGGCGGGTCGTCTGAGTTTTGACACTCGAATTGGTTTTTATTGTTTAATGTAATATTAGATAAAATTAAGTTAATTTGTTTAAGATAAGAAAGTTGTCATTTAAAATGATTTTTTGCTGCTGAGTGATGGAATTACTTAAATGAAGTTAAGTAAAGACTCTAACTTAAAATGTAGAGCCGAAGATCGAAAAACGTGTTCGGTTTTTTTTAAACGATGTTAACATCTTTCTTATGATCTTTTTTTGAAATTTGGTATGTTTACATATCTGATTAAAACGCTAATTACATATCTGATTAAAACGATTTTTTACTTATCTGATTAAATTGAAAAATTCCCTTTTCAAGTCAAATTTATGCATACTTAATAATTGTTAACTGATGGACCTGGATTTAGCTGTAACCGTTATAGTTTATTAAATACTTTTATCTTGTTTTATTTTAAAGTGTTTAAAAAATAAAACATATATAAAGTGTGATCATTTTTCAGACATTATTAATATTTTATTTATATTTGAAAGGAAATGTTGACGCGTCTGAACTATAAACAATATTGTCTACATGTATTTTTTGTTTAAATGCACACATTACTTAAATAATTGTCACTAACTATGTACAAATTAAATTCATGCTTCCATACGTGTATGTCTAAACTGAAAATACCCCTTTCGCAAGGTCGTTATTGGTTTGTTTATTTATACTTTTTTTAAATATTTTTTAAGGTAAAATAATAAGAAAAAGAATAAAATCTTTATAATCTCATATAAATTTAATTGTTTTTCAACATAACTAAATTCTACTCCTTATCAAGTCTGTGAAAATTCGGCATGTATTCAGCATTTAAAAGGGTATTTGATTTTTTTCGACATACACTTCATGCTTTACATATTAATTTATATTTTTAAAGAAAGTTTTGTGGTTTACCAACACTGATCTATTGAAATGTAAGTATCGTGGAATTTCTGTTGTTTGTGGAGTATAACGAACATATCATCTATAAAAACAAAATGAATGAAACTTCAATTTTACGTTTTTCATGGTGGATTTAATAAATATTTTAATCTAATTTTTATACTGTAAGTGGAACCGTTTCCAATTTTGCCTGTTTACTTATTTTGCCATAATGTGGAAAACTAAAGAAATGTTATTACATTTCATCTTATAACGGAAACAGGAACAATTATTTTCCTAGAGATAATTTTCGTGTTTCCGTTATAAGATGAAACATATTTATTTTTTTTGGCATTATGAAAATCGACTAATTAAGTAAATTTTCATAACCTCAATTTAATTTATTTAGTTTTGAAAATAAATTACCCAATTTTATTATCTACGCAAACATGAATATATATATATATATATATATATATATATATATATATATATATATATATATGCAAAATACTAAAAACCACCTTAAAATATCATCTATTAAAACCTGGCTTTGAAACTTTTCCTTTGTATTATTTTTAAATTACATTAATTATACATTAGCGACATCTTTAAACTTTTCGATTAAATCATAAAACTGAATCTTCGATTAAATCATAAAACTGAATCTTGGCGCGACTGGGTTGCTGAATAAATCGACTAAAGGAAATTAACTAATACGAATAGAAATTAAATACAAGCAAAGTTAAGTTAATTAAGGATTGAATACAAGGCAAAGTAAACACACTTCTTCCGCACTAGAAATAGAGATCTCGCAACGTAATATTACAGCAGTAAACATAAACTTTTAATTGTTGACTCTAACTCTCTCGGAAGGCTAGCCGAATACAAGTTTTATGGATGGTTACAACGAATGAACCTTTTTTTTTTCGTTTTGTAGGGATAGCTCTTTTATCATGATGGACGGTGAACATATAAATTATTTGTAAACTTTTGGGAACTTGATGGTTTGAGAGACAGATCATTCTCGGGACACTCGTTCATTATTCACGTCCATCTGACTATGTTTCAATTTCTTTTGGAGAAAGTTCGAATACAGATGAATAACGAGTAACACTGCTATAGATGTTATAAAAATTACCCTTAAAAAGTTATGTCAAACTTTGAGTGTAGTTCGTTTACTTTAGACATTTACTCCAAAAAATTAGAAACTTAAAAGTTAGCTGTTCATTTTTTATCAGAGTATTGAACTCATACAATATTTTGAGACTAAAATAAATTCCGCTAAAAGATATATTCTTGGAAAATACAGTATTTCAAACTTGCAATGATGAACAATGTGTATGATGATTATATAAAACCACTATCATAATTTGAAGAAACATATTACATTAACGACACAATCTTGATACAAGCATATCACGTTTCAGTTTTGGCAGATGTAAATCAGTAAAATCGTGTTGCTATAATTTCATCAAGTGCATTTTTAACTCCTGCTAGTTTAAGATGTATTGATTATATGGAAACAGAACTACAGAATCTGAGTATACTACGTTGGAGACATGTAACTGAGTCTGAAGAGGACTAGAGATGAATTGTCACCGACAGATCATGGGCACTTAGTGGGCTGTAATGTTTGAGAAATAAGTGAATTTTGCATTTGGTTATTTCTGGTGCTAATGCACCAGAAATAACCAAATGCACCAAATAAACAAATGTTAATAACATTTGATGAGTGATAAAATCACAGGACTTAAATGATTGGTGAAATATTTATTTAATGGGATTGGTCCCACTATGAAGCATTCCAAATAACAGTTGTCCTCAAGTAAAAAAACAGTGAAATTTTTGACCATTTTTAATGTATTCAATACAAGGGTGATAAGTAGATGGTAAAAAATAAAAGTTTGGCAAAATATGTAAAGAAACTTTGTGGAAAATCTTATCAAAAATCGTGTAACTCAATCCACAAACAGTGAATTTTCAAAGAGGGTTGACGATTGCCTGCACGGTGATAATTTGTGTTTCATCGTAATTTTTCCCACTTAATAATTTGTAAAGTTGCGATGTAATATTTAGAACTTAATCACTATTTGTAATCAATAGATTTAGTCACATTTAAATCGATACACCTACATCAAGAAAATGTGCCAGTAAAGTAAGTCAAGAACTTTTAATATGGCATTCCAATCGCTTCCAATTCCACATCCGCGAACAGTTTCATATTATACGTAAATACAACATATATATGCACAGCCATACAAAGCAAAATTTAGAAACACAATCTTTTTTTTCCAAACAAAGTCTAAAGTTTTCGTGAACAAGAATAATGAACGCATATAAGTAACTGTCTGCCAAATATCCCGTCATTTACACTGAGCACATTCAATACCATCCCTTTCGAATTCAGTCTTGCACTTTCCTAAAGCTTAAACATAATTATTTGTTTTCACCCTCCTGTTCGTTAAAAGGGTCAGCCTTTCGTGGGCTGCATAGGGAAAAGGGGTATTTTTCATTGGGTCGTAACGCTTTGAACTTTTACGTTTAGTTAACCTTTTCAAAAAGTAAATATTATCTGAAACTAAATGATAAAGGCTCTAATGTTATGATACGAGTCGTCTTTCAAGCGCAGATTAATTATTTGCTTTACCTAGTTTATGTACGATTTATTACTTTAGATTTGCGAATGACATGATTGTCGCCAGTCGAGTTATGAGAAAGCATGGAGATATTGTTACATAGTTTAAACACTTAAAATTCCGTTCTGGTTCTTGTCTTAACGAATGCACGTCGTTGTTAAGAGAATTGAGTGAGAGGAGAATTGAGGGCGAGTTTAAAAAAATAAGAATTAAAATATCGATTTACTTTTTTCTATTAAATAAATATGAACAGTGAGAGCCCTGAGAATTGTGGAGTTAACTCAAATATATTATTAACAGTCCGTAGAATAACCTAATATAATTTAATCAACAAATAGTTATATAATAAAAGTTTAGTAAGAAATAATTTTTTTTGTTATTCGTTATTAGTCCCAAGTTTCACAGTAATATTTAGAGGAATATTTTCTAGCAGATTTCTCGCTATAATGAATATTAAATAATTATCGAAAAGGATGGAAGTAAAACGATGTATAACAAATATGTGTACTGTGACTATATCGTAGGCAGAGGTTGGTTATTAAGCAAATTTATTATCAAGGAACTAGAAGGCAGAAATTAATGTAAACTTATTAGAACAAATGGTTCTGTTATAACAATTTAAATGAATCAAGTTATGTCAAAGTAAGTGAGAGTAGGAACATCCTATATCATATTAGAGCCAACAAATTTGTAAGTGGATATTGTTTAGTGCGAAAATGAATGAAACTAAATTGATTATTGAAAAGGATAAAATATTTTGGTTCTATCGAATATAATCGAGAGAGAAGTGACTTCTTGTCAATAATGTGAAGATTGTATATTTGAAAGACAAACAGAGAGTGACTCCTTAATATCATGATTGTATATCTTGACACAGGAGGAATTAAGTAAGGTAAGAAAAATTGTATGGCTCAGAAAGACGTGAAAAAACCTGGGAAAACCTGAGTGACGGTAAAATGAAGAACTATTTCAATTCATATTAGTTAATTTTCTTTAGTCGCTTTATTCAGCTATCCAGCCGCGTCAAAGTTTAGTTTTACGATTTAATCCAATAAAGCTGGGGTTCGGGTTTAGAGACGGCGCTGATGTATAATTAAAGCGATTTAAAAATTAATACGTATTTTTAAAAGTAATTTTGAGAAAAGGTGAACAAAAGAAATATATAGATTTATGGTTTTTCATCATCGTTGCTTACCTTAGCTTAGCTTAGCTTAGGATGGAAATAGATGAGACGAATATAATTGGATTTTGAACATCATTAGAATAATAGATTTAAGATAAAATTGAAGTTTTATTTTCTTCATTACGGCATCTTTCAATAGTAGTTAAGTTTCAACCAATAAAATATCCGCAATATTTTTACGAATGAGAATCACAATAATATCAAATACACTTATATAAAAAATAATTCTAGGTGAACACTACAAAACCAGTTTGAAAAGTGTTTTTTGTTCATTAAAATTTAGGTTCCAAACCTCGGATTTCCCTCAATTGCTTCCTCGATTTAATTAAAATGAAACGTACGCTATCGAATGCTGAACTCACGCTCGGTTCTAAATGACTAAATCAGTACTAAATGTATATCGAATGCGCGGTTTGAAAGGAGTATAGCAAACAGATCAGCGCAATTTAAACAAAGGACTGAACTCAGACCGGGCCAAGTAAATACAATTAATCGGTTTGAAGGACAGAGCATTCACAACTTTTAGTAAGATTCGTAAATATTAACATTTAGTTAGGCTTCAAGGCCAGCTGAACATAATTGAACGGGTTTATCTTTTGCGTCCTCATGAATGAATTGTTTTTAAAAGCTATTCGTTAATTCATATGTACTGGTTAAATACGAAAATTAAGTTGTTAAGGAATTATGATGAATTTGAGTGACCGAGCGTTCGTTATGGAATCGATCCCAACAAAGTGGATACTTGCTATGTGTGCTTTGTTTTATTTGGTTACGGGGATATGAAATTATTAAATGTTTAAGTAGTTAAGCAAAATCTTTTAGTAAAATTGCTAAATTGATGGAAACATGTTATGCAAATCTCCAGTGATATCACATTGTTTAGTGTTTTGTGGGTGGCATATATAGTTGAATGCCATGAAGATTTGTTAAATTTTAAAGTTGAATTTGTTTTATAGCCCACTGATTTTCTAAGGTGACTTAATTCTTCACCTACATACCTTTTTAAATAAAGCCTTATTTTCCTGCGTTTTGCTTCATCTTACTCACATAATGTCATTACAGTTGTCGTGTTAAGAAGGACGATATGTGATGCAATTATTTCTATATTTTATTCCTCACCGCGACTTCCAAGTATTTATATTATTTTTAGCCTACGTTCTATATAATTGTAAGTGTCAATACTATTTCACTTACACTTTTGGGCAGAATTTTACTTTCACATCGAAATGTTAAATTTTTGTGATTACTAAATTGGTTGGACTGTCTAAATTAGTTTAAACGTCATGAGATACTATTTTGCGAAAAAAGGAAATCTCCTATATGGTTTCTCATCCTACATGGTTTCACTCCTATTAGGAAAATCTACAACAGCGTTTGTTTAAATATTGTGACTATATTAAGCTTTTATTGAAAACATAATAAAGAAATATTTTCATCAGATTGCATAGTCTGTTAAAAGTGACTGGAACAAAAAATATAAAAAAAACTTTTTCGGGACCAGAAAATATAGAAATGAAATGATTTCGGTATGTCAATCGTATTTTAATAAAATGGTTAAATTAACTTACTTATTAGAATTCCACTATTTCTTGGTATTTTTGGGTAACATTATTTACTTTATTTTAAATTTATCAAATGAAATAACAAAAAAAAACCTTTTCGTGACCAGAAAATGTAGTAATGAAATAAATTCGGTATGTTAATCGTATTTTAATAAAATGTTAAAATTAAATTACTTATTAGAATTCCACTATTCACTGATATTTTTGGGTAACATTATTTACTTCATTTTAGATATATCAAATTAAATAACGGTTTTTAAATAATTATTGTTGTTCTTGTTGCCACTGTGAACAGTTCATATTTCTTATTTAGTACAATTAAGTACATATTTCTCAGAAAAGTTTTATTTAAGCGAAACGTAGTACGGACAGCAACTTCTCATGTACATCAGGCACTATTTATATGACCGATTTCAGCCACTTTAGATATTGCTCTGTTGCTATTTCAGGTAAATATGTTTAATTAAATCTTTAAAAAAAGTATTATTCTTACTAGTTATCATACAGTATATTAAATTTCACGCTGTAACTTAAATAAATCTTGTGATATGAACCTGAGAAGTTGGTTAAATTTGGCTCTCAATGAGAGAATCATCCACTGAGAGGTCAGCAAACCTTTATGAAGATTTTGAAATAATTATGAAATCAGTCAAGCGTGAGCTGAATTGTCACCCTTCGACAAATTTTATGATGCACTTTCTCTAGACCAGCCTTACTACGTTCCAACTGAATGAATAAATTTATTTTACAATTGAATTGAAGCTTGTATCTTGAATAAAGCTATTATTCAAGATACAAGCTTCTGAGCATAAAATTAATTTATAAAATAAAACGTATTCCTTAGTTAGATTTAAAATAAGTTACGTGAAATAATTATCAGTGAGGCTCTTAGTGTGAACAAAAGCTTGTGATGATAATCTAGTTTTAATATAAAATCATTCAGCCCGATAACAGTTAAATTTAATTTTTTAATTTACCCCATCTTAAGTTTGGTGTATGAAGAAGTATTCTGGAATTTGGCCTTGCTTTGGATTTCGGTAATTTTGTTAGTCCAACAGGTTTTATTCATCAAAGAAAATTTGTCCTGCATTTTTGATGTCTCTTTTTCTATTGGGATAGGATTATTGGGGATACATAAATCAAGGAAGGTTTCAGGCGATGAATGAATTAGTCGGAATATCTTCTCTTGAGAACAAAAATTGGTGATGGTAATGTTTCTCCAATAACTTGAGCTGCTATTTGTATTCAGAAATTAAATGAAATTTTTCGAAATAAATAATGAAAAACAATAATCAATATATAAATTTATATAATTTTTAGGACCCATTGACGGAGATTCTGATTAGTGTTAAATAAGGCAATTGAATTTATATTCTATAAAGTTAGGTATGAGCAAGAGTAAATTTAAAGATTATCTGCATACAAATTAAGTTTATTCTGTTCTGTAGGACGCCATAGTTCTGCTAACCATTTGCACTATTGGCTTTGTAAACATATACATGCGGATATGAATATTAATTGTAAGAGCAAATCACAAGGATTTTAGGAAAAAAAATTTATATTCTTATAGATACATTTAGAAATATCTCTAAAATATATTTCTGTACACTGTTCTACTCGTTAATATTACGATTTTATGGGTCATAGTTCTGGAGATTTTTTTAAAAATGTCCACAAAAAGCATGTTTCTCTCCATTTCCAAAATGAAAAATTACATGAAAATGATGGGGAAGAGTTTAATAGAATTTGTATATTTAACTGTGTATGTATACTTAAATTTGTACGTAATTCCCGTAGTAAAACTAACAAATTTTTTATTGCATTCAACGAACAGTTTTTTATTGTCTAGTTCTTAAGTTTAAAACACTTGAATATTTTTTACTACGTATCCATCACAGGATTTTTTCATTAAGAATTTTTTGCAATGAACCAAACGAATTGATATTTTTTCCTTACTTTTTAGTAAAAGTACCAATTTTTGAACTTCTATAATATTCCTGTATAATTGCACATACGGGATGATGAAGAGAGAATAATGCGTAACGCAGACGACCGACTTTTGTAGGTGAAAAGTTGGCGGCTGACAACTGTCAATTTTTGTCGGAGAAGGTCGCATGCGTAAAAACAAGTTAGCGTATTTTAACTCGTAACATTCGGATCAGTGAACCAATCCGATTTTTATTTGGGACGAATTTTTGTAAGATGTATGCGTTAAAGTATTAAATACCTTATGTTCTATTTTTTATGATTACTTTGTAACCAATTGTTGTCAGTCGTTTGCGTTGTGCGTCAATTGACAGCGCACACTTCTCGGTGGATGCTTTGAGTTGATGGAAAGTCGATTATCAACTTTTCAGGACAATAGTCGGCAGCCGGTAGCCCCCAACCTATACAATAATCAGTAATCTAGGTTGTGCTTAATAGAGTTTTAGGAAATGCTGAAAAAGCATGTAGCGACAAACTAATAATGTGGGTAAAATGCGAAAGAGAATAATTTCAAACATTTGTAGAATAGATGGGTGTGGACGAAAGTTTTAATAAATCATCATGGGTTCCCATCTGGTCATCCGCAGACTGTACAATGACTTCTCGATAAATATCAAATTTGTTAAATAAACAGCCTCACGCGACTATTTTTCTCAACCAAAAGTAATAAATTCAAACTCCCGGAGAATAAGAAAAATGAGCACAAAGCGGCAACTGTCCCCAAAATGTCGTGTCACTCAAACCGGGCACATTCAATTTGCCCCTTTCGAGTACAATTTTTTGCATTTCGCCTTTCAGATCGACGAAAGGACCTTGAAGGTCAAATAAAAAGGGTTGCTTTTATTACAACACAACGCCAAAGCGTACATACCATTCGATTTATGTTCAAATGAGTCTTTTGTAAAAGTCAATATTTTAGTGTAAAACTTACTGTTTACGAAAATAATGATATGTAGTGAGTTTTGTGAGTTGTCATTCTCTGGATTGATTTAATTGTATTTGTTTGACTTTGTCCGAAGTCGATCTTTTTTATGTCTTCCGATTTGTTTAACTTTATGAGGCGATTCCCTTTTAAAATATATTCACATGAAATTGGCATTATTAGACGAGTCTATTAGATTTGAGTTGGAGAAAAAAATGAGACAAAGAGATGTGAATTATAAATTCATAAACGGACAATTGTTTCGGAATTAATTATATGTTGTGTACAAATATATTTTTATATTCTTTGTAATGTATGTCCTAATCTTTGCACGCGGTTTCCTAGTTATATATTTTTATTTTTGCAATTTTTCTCGGTGATAATATTTTCGTTTCATAACTAACGGAATTAAAATAACGTTTATCTTGGAGTCAATAAAGTTCACATGTCGAAAATACTCTTGACCGTGTTAAAAGTATCTTAAATATTAGCTTAAACTTTAAGCTGAATGAATGACTGCAGTCATTTCTTTTCATCGTTTTTAAGTTTGCATGTTTGATATTACTGTCTGAGTATTATTAATTGAAGTTAAAGTTCCTTAGAAAGTAACTTTAACTTCAAGTACTTAAGTTCTTAAGATGTTACTCTCCCTTTTTAGAAAAAACCTCACAACTAATCCACATAAATTATATATCATTTTATAGATAATTGCTTGCTCTACCGGCATCCACAACTAAAAAATTTATTATTGCTATTGTTTTTGCAAATTAATTAATTATTAAAATTATATACACAAAACAGCAATGCTGCCATCTAACGGCTCAACGTCAATATGATTGACGGTCGGTAAAATTTTTGTTTAATTTCAAATCCACTCACGTATAAATAAAGTGGCGCTTTAGCTCAATGCTTTTGATACTTGCGCCTCTATATGTCAATTTTAGTAAAATATTTGTTTGATCTGTCATCTGAGCTTCATAATGGAATAAATAATGCGAAGACTTCGCACGGATCACGCTAGTATAAAAATATTTAGTTAGTTAAAGAATACATTGTTAAATTTTTTAAGAATGTATTCACATATTCATTCATGTTATAACATTTTTTGTCATCATTTGTGACGTATATAGGAGTCTCGTATCTAAGTCTGTATTTTAATAAAAATATATCTTTCAGGCACTTCATAAGATTATAAATTTTAATTTGTATTAGAAATTATATGGTTTCAAATTAGCCAGTTTTAAGTTGTTTCTTCATTTTACGGTTATATTTCATATTTTGCTAGTAAACAGTTGAAAACCGTATTTTATCCATTTCTTTAAAACAAAAATGATGCACTGCCACTGTCAGGTAAGTAACGAAAGAGTCTTATTACGTAACTTAAATCACTGGGAACGTTTGTTTAATAAGGTTTATGTTTCATATATTCAATTTTTCAATTTATATTGACTGAAAAAGAAGATATTGTTGTGTAATAATTCGGACCTAAAATTTTGAGAGTTCAAACCTCTCATTTAATTTCGAATTATTCATAACCAATATCGATATATATATATATATATATATATATATATACATATATATATATATATATATATATATATGTATATATATATATATATATGTATATATTATTGCAAAATATAAAATTGAAATCATTTTATGTACATTTTTAAATAAAACCTTATCCGATAATTTATAAAAAATATCCGAAATTACATGAAAATATTAATATTGACGAACAAGGTACGCCGGTAAGTGTGTAAAAAGCACAGGCACTTTGAACATTTATACGCATTTTTAGTTTTTGTATTTTACATTTTTTTAGTAAACTTTAATGACGTAAAGCGAAACTTGTAAAAGTTTACTTGTGCTATGTGAACCATAGAGTACACATCATTTATTCATTAAAAAAAGAATTTTGAAAAATTTTATAAAACTAAGTAGCATAAATAGGATATAATTTATATTCGAACAGTTTACTTTTCCGAAATGGAACATAGGTGCCGCTAAAAACGTTTGCAGTGCCAAAAGTGATAACAAAAATCCGCTTCTATTCAGACTGGTTTATTAAATTGATAATAAAGTCATTCTGATCGAATTTATACCCGATTTCCCTTGTTTAAATTACTTGGAGCTTTGGATATTTAGATATTCTTGATGACAACATAATATTCTATTAACTTGTCCATTTTAATCGCACACAGTGGAAATGGAGGAAGATTACTTTAAAGTTTTTTTTTTCACATACCGCATTCCTGTATTACGAGACAAAAATGGGTTGAAATTTCTTATTGAGCAGACTGGATTTCCATACCCTTACAATATATTTGGGAAAATTATAGGAAATTTATTTTCTTAACTTCTCAGATTTTTCACCTTGACTTTAAGCTCCAGGAACATGAGTGTCGCTCTGGATGTTGTGGGCATTACTAAAAGATTTTGAACAAAAATATTATTTTTAATAATATTTGCGTGGAAGTTTACGCGCTTACTTCTTTTTTTGTGAATGACTGTCATCGTTATACTAACAGAAGGGATGAAATGGATTTTAGTGCTATGTGCCTTTATCCTAACTTTTAGCTCAGAATGGAAAATTAATTTCAATTCGAAACCTTTCTTCACGAGCGGGTAAGCACATTAATTGAAAGAGCAAATCACAAGGATTTTAGAAAACATTTTTATGGTTTTTATAGACATATTTCTAAAAAAGGTATTTCTAAATGTTTTACTCGTTAATATTACAATTTTATGTGGCATAGTTCTGGAGTTATTTTTAAAATGTCCAAAAAAATCATGGTTCTCCCCATTCCCAAAATGAAAAATAACTTGAAAATGTTGGGGAACAGTTTAACAGAATTTGTATATTTAACTGTTTATCCATACTTAAATTTGTACGTAATTTCCGTAGTATAACTAACAAATTATTTATTGCATTCAGCGAACGCATTTTTAAAATTTTTTATTGTTCTTAATTTTGCAAAAATGCGTAAAATGTTTATTTTTTGCAATAAACCGAACGATCTGATATTTTTTCCTTACTTTTTAGTAAAAGTTAAAACTTCTATTGTTTTTCCGTATAATTACACATACAGAGGGATTAAGAGAGAATAACGCGTAACACACACGACCGACTTTTGTAGGTGAATAGTCGGTGGCTGACAACTGTCAATTTTTATCGGAGAAGGTCGCATGCGTCAACAGTTAACGCGTTTTAACTCGTAACTTTCTGATCAGCGAGGCACTCCGATTTTTATTTGGGACCAATTTTCGCAGGATGTATGCGTTGAAGTTTTAAATAACTTATGTATTATTTTCTATGATTAACTTGTAACTAATTGTTGTCAGTCGTCTGCGTTGTGCGTCAACTGACTGCGCGCACTCGCGGTGTATTCTTTGAGTCGATGGAAAGTCGATTATCGAATTTTTCGGAATTCGAAAAATTAATTCAGAATCATGTATTAAAAAATAGAATTTCTTTAATTTCGAAGGTTTTGGATTTTTTCATGTTCATGAAAACATTTTATTTTCATAATGATAAGAAGAATAAGGTTTGTGAAAATATATAGCCGGAAAGAATAAAGTTTGTACGCTGTACACAAGATATACAAACATGCAATGCCTTGTGAATTAAATTACAAGTGAGAAGAATATTAAATTCAGGTATATTAATAATATTTGTCATTGTTCTCAGTGAGAAAGAATTTATTATAGAACGCGTCGCCGAGGACCTGTGTATTAAAATATGTACATAACATTTAGCCGATAATTATTCGGTAAAATTTAGGAATAGTTATCAACGTGAAATACGAAATCTTTATAAAAATGGCGGGCTGGATTCACGTAATAAATATTAAAAACATTTTTTGTTATTGCAATTTATGTAGCTTATGTACTATTCTCCTGCAACATTTTCTAACTTCTTTCGGACTTTTTACCTTCGACTTTTTCGGAATATTCGAATAGAAATAAAAACTTCTTGGTTTTTTGTCCATGCCAGAAAATATTACAATTTTTGTTTTTAAGGCGTTAATTAAAATAAATTTTTCAGTCGTTAACAAGTAAAGTAGAAAGAAAAACAAGTAAAATGAAGAAATTACTCAAAGCTGTACGCATATTAAATTCGATAGACATTTTCAAAGAGAAATATGAATTTATGGACAAACGATCTGTTAAAATCGAATGCGAAAACGAAGCCATTTCAAATTAGGAAAATCGGGTAAAATGTTAATTATTTAAAATTTGACCAAAAGGCCATTATAACCTGAAGAGAACAATACTGAAGTTTACACGCGTAACTTACATCTGCATTACAAGATAGTAATGTAAATATATGTTTTGCTACGAGTGAATACGAGGGTAGATTTTTAAAGTAAACTAAACATCGTATTGTATAAATGAATTACTAAAATATTTCAAATAATACGCTGCATCGTATTTCGGTATTACATTTTACTGTGAATGTATATAAGATATACGCTATGGGGATTTGTACGAAAAAACTTGTTGAGTACGAGTAGAACTCGGTCTACAAGAGTTCTGTACATATTTAGGTACTTGTAAACATTTAAGGTAACATAGTATTTTTAATACAGTATTTGCAAGTATTCATTTTTTCAGTGATTATATTGTATGCTATATCTTCCACAGACGTAAAAATATGGTTCACATTTAAATAATTATAAGTTCTAACATTATCGCCATAGTTTTCATGTCATTTTCTGATAAGATTTTTACAACTCTGTATTCCAATTATTTTTGGTTCAGTAGTTTCGAAAATAGGGGAAGGGGTGGGTTTACCCTGTATAAGTATATTTTTGAGAATATCTTTTTAAGTATGTAATTTAAAGTTAGGAAAAATATATTTTTGTATTGTTCTTAAGAAATCATTTCAAATAATGTGAAATGTAATTTACTTCCATCTTAATTCTTTTATAAATTAATTAAATAAATTAGTCACCGTTAAGATTAATCTACATTAGTAACAAGTATTACTATGTAAAATTTTAAGTGTCAGTGTCTCATGGTTTCTGGGCAAATCTACTGTGAACACGGAAAACCTACATACGTTACCTGCCATATATTTTACAGAGGTAAAATTATTTAAAAAATATGACGTCTCGAATCATTGCTATAATTTTCCTAGAACTTTTCTGTGGGTTTCTTAAAACCCATATTTTATCATGATTGCAGGTTGAATAATTTCAGAAACAGGAGGAGGGGAACCTATTTTTTGGAAAATAAGGGAAGGAATGGGGGGGTGGGTGTGAGTGTTACCTATTTTTCCAAATTTTTCATTATGTATTTGACGATATGCTATCTAATATTATGAGAAAACCCTTATAACTAGCTCTTTCAAACTATACTCCATACCATACATGGAATTAAACAAAATGAATATTTATGAGCACCAGTTGTATATTCCCGCGATAATAGGATTAATTACTATGTTAAATTTTAAGTTTTTACTTTAAGCGGTTCCTGAGAAAAATCGCTGTGACAGAAAGACATGTGATTTTATAAGGGTTGCGTTTTTCAATTTCAAATATAGAAGCCTGATAAAATAATGTATTTTTTCTTTTGAATTTATTTGCCAAAATGTTTATCGATGCCATTTTATATGACAAATTTGTGTCACATAAATTATATGTGTAGGAAATAAGTTGGGGAGGAATTGTACAAATATTTATTCTACCGGAAGAACATATGTTTCGTATTTCCTATTTGATGGAAATGAACATGAATTCAGTAAAAATTGGCTGGGGAGAGTTACAAGGAAAATATCCGTAAATATTTCCACGGCCAGAAGGTCAAAACGTAAGTTCGAAACTATACGGAACCGAATTGGACCGGACCGATGCTTTGACGACACGACGCAAACATTAGGGAAATATTTCATGTGTAAGGGTTGTGTGAAAAAGCTTCTTAAGAAGGCTAAAGCTTGAAAAGTGCTAATGAACTGATGATAATTTTAATAACCATGCTGATAAGATAGTTCAGATAAACAAGTTACTTGCACATGTACACGTTAGAAAATCCATTCTATTTTAAAAGAGCTGGCCACGTCGTATGTGCTCAAGTTCTGTGGTTTAATTTAATTCCCACCTTTATTGAACATCGATAAATGACAACTATTCATAAATATTACAATAAAGCGATAATTCCCAGAACAAAATTACTGCCTTTTTACTTAAAACTTTCACTGTGAGTTGATGTCGACCGAGCTCTGCGCCGCATAAGTTTCGCCTATTAGGGACACTTATTCAGTATGTGAGTTTGCTCATGTAAATTGCATAGGGGTGGCCATAATTATCTCGGCGCGTTGCAGGCGAGTCGGTCCAGATCGTCTCATATTGCATGCACAGTGCAGTGTTGCAGAAAGTGAGTTGGTGCTGCATAATTGTGGTAATGTTGAATTTTTATTCGTTCTGTGATGTAAATCATTGGCAAAAGGAAAACTTTTATTTAACAAAAAGAAATACTATTCTTTGAAAAACTAAAACTATTCTATGTTCATCTCTATAATACAGTCAGACAATGGCATAGGCTATTTGCTTATAATGTTTTATGCTAGTCGGTTGAATAAAATACAAATGGATGACCGTATGTTTTAGTTCAGTTTTATTTCAGAAGTAATGATTTACAATTTAATTGATGACTGAAGGAAGTTTAGGACTATTTATATATATATATATATATATATATATTTATTAACATTAAAGCTTAAATCCCTGTTAGAGTTGCTTAGCGGCTAGAGTTGGAGTTAATAATTATAAATTGACTCGAAGTTAACTAGTTTAAATGTAGATTAACTGAAAAAGATATTACTGACTATTGCAATATTGTCGACTATTGTTGACTATATTCACACATCATTAAATGTAGAGACATTCATGTGCGAAATTATATAGGTCACATAAGTATATGTGCTACCGTAATGTTTATGCAAAATTAAACATAAGAAACTTGCTTTCAAACACAACATTTGACATGATTTTATTTCTATGATATAAGAAAAATAGTAAATTTCCAATTGAAAATTATTAATTTTTACAATAAAATTGCAAATCTTATACGAAAAAAGAATAAGAATATTCTAACTAAACGAAAACACCGATTTGGCGTTTGCATAGTAATATTGTTTAATATATTTAATTGCCAACCAAAATTCCAACCAAAACTTTTAAACATTTTTAATAATTTATTAGTGTTAAAAATTATCGGAAAATGTTGCAAATTCATGTTTTTTAAGCGTTTCTTATCTGAAAAGGGAAAAACGAGATTTTTGTAAGATCGCTCACGTGTTCGTTCATTGGTCCATCTGTCATTGTCGTTTTTCTCAGAAACAGACATAGAATATTAACTCGCATATCACTCAATAGTTAACATTAACAAAATATATATAGTATAAAGTCGTGGTTTTTTATTCACTTCTTGTATCGTGTAGGATATGAAAATTGAAAGAGCAAGTTACAAAGATTCCAAAACCTTTGTTTTCAGGTAATGTAGTTTTAGAAATGTTGCTGAAAATTTTCACACAAAATACATGTTTTCTTTGGACTTTTTTGAAAATATGTCTTGTACTTTATATATAATTAAAAACAGGGAATTAAAAATTGTCTTGAAATCCTTGTAACTTGTTCTTTCAATTGATATCCCGCACAATTTACAACATTAAAACAATCGATTATGATAGTCGCCTCTTCTAAAACTTATAAACTTTTCTACCTCTATAAAATTTACTAAATAAATCGAATCATAACTGTTGAAATATATGTGAGTTAATATCATAATCACGCAATAAATTTGCAGGTCAAATGGTTTTTGCGAAAAACGATAGTGAGAGACTAATATGGGAACAGACGAATGGATACGTGAGTGGTGTTATAAGAATTCTGCTTTTTTGCTTTTGGGGTGGGAAATCTTCAAAAGAGCACAAAGTAAACTGAAACCTAACGTGTTGGAAACACTTTGATACTGCGCAAAAGTTTCTTGAACTTTTCACCGATGCAGTCGGCGCCAATGTAAAAAGCTGTTTCACATTTCCCGTATCGTCCTACCCATTTACGGCGCTACGTAACGTACGGTACTTTAATGGGTGGAACGTAGTTCGGTAGAGAAATCGGGCTGCTCTGTCTGCCTTGTCACGAAGATATAATTATTCCACGGTAAGTTGTGAAAGCTCTGAATTGCAAGTTTATCAATAAAGAATGAAACAAAGTTTTGTTTTGAGTTTTGTATGCGAAAGGTAGTAATGAAACCGTATAAAGTAATTTGATTAAAAATGGTAGTTGGATCTAATCGTACTATTTGGCTTAAGACTTTGTAAATATTTATTAAATAGTCGATTGCAGGAATTAAAAATTAACAATATGATTACATAATTTTTTGTTAGATTTATTAGAATGGGTATATATGTATATACATATATATATATATATAGATATATATATATATATACATATATATGTATATATATATATATATATATATATATATATATTCAAGTTTATTAGTTATTTAACGATTAAGTTTATTTAACGACTAAGTATATTTATGTTTATCCGTTTATTTCTTATAAATTCCTTTTTTCACTTATCAATAATGCAACAAAAAAACTGATGATATAGAAAGATCGACATAAAATAATACTATATAATAACACATTATAAATTTTATTACTTCAATAACATTAAAATATCGGTTCTTAAAAGAACACATCCCAAATGTTTATAGTGGTCAATTTAGCGAAAAAAAAAATTACCACTCGCAAAGGTATTCAGGTCTGTAAAATGTTTATAGACATTCAATACAACTATGTGAATAATTGGTTAACATTTGTTTAACATAGTAATACCTATTTGACGATGCAGTTGCAATTATAAAATATTATTTTTCCTGTTATAAATCTTGGCCCACGGTTTTAGTTAGTTGTAAAATAGTACTGCTTAGTCAAAATTTCAGTGACGTATTTTTTGGACAGAAATAACGTTCAATAAAATCTATAGTTTACTTATGCAAATTCCTGCATTTGAAAGCAAATATATAATAGAATTGATTTCTATTCTATTTTTATAAAGTTCGGCGCTAACAATTATTATGGTTGAAAGTGTTTACTAGCGAGGTGGTCCCTTATAGATATGGTGATGATATGATAATGAGATTCCGAAATAATCAATAAAACTGTTTAATGGATGGTAATAAATCATATATGACTTAAGATGTTTTCTACTGATGGTTGTTACTTTGCAAATTTACTTCATCATCGACCAGGTTAAGGTCTGATGACGAGTTTTGGAGATAAACAATGGAACTCCTTAGCAGATGGTTGTAAATCAACCGTGATTCAAGATATTATTCTTTGGAAAATCAATTCACCATCGACTAGCTCAGGGTCTGATGAGTTATAGAGGTGAATAACGGAATATCTTAACGGGTGGTAGTAAACAACAGTGATTTGAGATATTTGTTATTGGTAGTTTTTTCTTTGCAAAATAACTACACCATGGATCACATAAATACCTGTTACAACTGTCAAAGAAATTTCACTTCAACTTGCATTCATTTAATCTTTTTGGTGTTATTCGAGTTTCCTATTATTTTGTTAAAATTCACTCATTTATTGATTATATGTTATGTAATTTAGCAAATTTTCGCGCTTGCATATTGTGAAAAAAATCGTTTGATATTATGTGTTACTCTATATTACAAGATCCTTCAAGATACGTAAGTTCTGTTATTGTATTTGTATATAAGATAATCGAAGTTTAATACGAAGCGTTACTGTTAGCTATCGTTTAAGGCAGTGACAACTACCCATTACTCACCATTTTTTTTATAAATATAATATTTAAAAAAATATTTTCATATAATTATATGTACATATATTTTTTTATAATATGGAAAATTTTTAAAAGTACTTGCAGTTTACAAAAGTCTGTAAATCGAAAAGAATACTTCATATTTAATAAATTTTGCCACTTAAAAGGTAACGTATTTCTGAATTTAAAAAAATCAAATATAATAATTTCTTATACAGTTACAATTGCTATTGCTGTTGTTGGCTGTATAGGCAATTCAATCTATGCAAATATCAATCATATCTTGGCCACTACACACTGTAGAAGCCGCCGTACTAGGCTTTTCTCTGGGTCTCTTGAAGATGCTGAATTCTAGCTGGAACTGACACTGACACGAATTGTATTAAATTTGTACCGTCTCCTGTAGACAGTTTTATTTCTTTGTGCGGCCACTGGATTCCGCACCAGGGGTTGTGTGCTAGCTGCCTATTTATCATGTTGGCTGTAGTGGCGTTCAGGGTTGGGTACGGGGGTTCACTCTCACATGCGCGTGTTCATTATTTTCAGTCCGAATAACTGTCAGTTAGAAAAGTATTTCATTTGTTCCATGGTATGTGTGATGGCTTAGTCGAGTTGGACCAACAATCAACTTCATCCGATCGTACCTCACAGTACGATCCACCTCATAACATTCCATTTGGTGATGCCCAGTGAAATGTTTTTGTCAGTTAGCTCGACTGAGGTCCTAACGGCGCTTAGCGCATACAGGTGATCAATGAACTTTAGTTTGAAAGCTAGTTTCAAATTTGGTTGGTTATCAGTCAGCTTGCGGGCGGATTGCGGTCCGTTGACCTAAGTCGTCGCTTTTTGGTGTATACGGGCGTTAACGGCCAACCGATTCCTGCGTTGGTTACAGTGGCCTTCGAAATAAGGATGTGGATTCGCGGCCCATAATTTCTGCGACCTTCGACGTACGAAATTTGAATTCGTGGCCGCACGATTACTGCGTTGGTTACCGTTGTCTTTGGCTTTAGGGCGCAATCGATATTAACATTATCCTCACGGTGAAGGTGCTCCGAAGCCTCTTCTAACTTACAGTGGCAAGTCTCATCGCCGGTCGCCGAATAGTGCCGCTATTCGTCCTAACATTCGTCGATCTATCCTTCCCATCAAGTCCGAGCAAGATTGGCTCGATCACGTCTTAAGGCAAGATGTTAAGTGGTAGTGAGGGGTAGATCACTATTACGATGTCTCCTCTTTGGATTTGTGTAGCTCGATGTATCTACTGGTGCTCTCTTTTTAGCTTCTTGTAAAGGGTCATGGTCCATCGGAGTGAATCTGGTTTATAAGATCTTCGTCTATGGGAGATATCGTCGAGCCCTCGTCAAGAAGAGCGTATATCAAACACTGGGCATATTGTCTGTAGCAAGTTGCGTGGCTCATTCGTTGGCGCTACAGTCATAATTTCTTCAGAGGACGACCCGGGTTGAATTACACTGCTGGTTATGGTAGGTAACGATTGAAGTTGCGACTACCCTCGGCTCTGTATTTAGCATCGAGGAATGTAGTCAACGGCACTTGCTCAGGAACTGGAACGGCGTTGTGGAGGTCCTCAATGGACCGTAACATTGGGGATATACATGAATATATAATTGGACATTTGGTTATGTTTAATACATTGAAATTTTCTGAGTGATAAGATACAGTACTTAAATCGTCAGCGAAAAGTTTATTTCATGGAATTATAAAGGAAACATTGAAATTAACAGTTATGCTGAAATAAAAAAAATCAGTCAAATTTGGAATCATTATGTATTGAATATATCAATGACAGGTGAATAGCAAAGAAATAATGTTCCCAAATCATTTAAGGTCCCAAGTAGTTTCGTAATCGAATATTTGGAGCCCGGTTATCGTTATTTTTTACTTTTAGCGATAACTGGGCTCCAAATACTAGTATTTACTTATTTAGTTACACTTAGTTTAAATAGGAGCGCCCCGTAATTTACATTGAATACAATTAATAACATCCCTTTTGAATGAAAGAAAGAGAAAGTGGCTATATACGGTATCGTATTAGAGCCAAACATTCTGGATGTGAAAAGTGTACAATACAAAAAATTTGTCAAAATAAATAGATTATGGAAAAGAATATTTTGGTCGTGTCGAATGTAATCGTAAAGATAACGATACATTATGATCATGTTGAATATAGTCGCAAACACAAAAAGACATCGACTTCTTGTCAATCCCGTCAATATATAAAAGGAGGAAGAAAATCAATCTGGGAATTATTTGACTGATTTTGGTTATAGCCAGGATTTATGACGTCTCATTATTGTTACTTACCTAGTCCTGTCTGGAAACAAAGCGAAAAAGGTAATTAGATCTTTAACGTCATTAGAATAATAGGTTTTAGGCACAAATTGAAGTCTTTATTTTCTTTATTACGACAGCTTTCATTATTAGTTAAGTCGAATAAAACTTACGAAATATTTTTGCTAATGAGAAAAATCGTAACAACACTGGAATACTTACATGTAAAATAATTATAGGAAAACACTGTATAATTGTTTTCAAAAGTGTCTTCAATTCATTGACATTCAGTTTTCAAATATCCGATTTGTCTCATTTACTTCATCGATTCGAATCGATTCGATTCACCTACAAGTGCATTATTGCATACTAAAATTCGTACTAAGTTCTAAATAACTAAATCAGGATTAAATCTAATTCTGGAAGTTGCGGCTTAATAAGGGATCACCGTAATCAAATCAGAACAATTTATATAAGTAATTAAACTTAGAAAAACCTGAGTAAATATAATTCCGTTCTAAGGTCAGAGTTCACAACGTAGCGTTAGATCCGTAAACATTAACGCTTAGTTTTCAAGACAGCCGAACATAAATTTATTGAATGGCATTAGCTTTTACGTTCCAACCAATGTGTAATTTTTATTCAGTGCTCGCAAAATTAATGTGTCAAATTAATATTTACTTTATCTTGTTTCGGTTAAATGCGGAAATTACATTCTAAAATATTTCTCATCAGATTGACTAACCGGGCATATAGACACTGAGACTGATAGTGCAAACACTACCTGATATATTCTATTTAGTTGTTGCTTGTATAGATCTACAGTTATTAATGCTATTTAGGCAAGATATTAGGGTAAATTTGCTAAATTAATGAAACTATGTTGTACAGTCCTCCAATTATACAATTGAGAATGCGTTCTGTGGGTGATATATGTAGATGGATGGAACGAAGTTTAGTGGAATTTTGAATTTTATATTTATGTTAAAACTATCTGATTTCCTTTGGCTGACTTAATTTTTCAGCCATACTTATCTTTTAGGCACGAAGTTTAGTTGAATTTTTAATTTTATATTTATGTTAAAACTGATTTCCTTTGGCTGACTTAATTCTTCAGCCATACTTATCTTTTTACTCCACTATGGCAGAGGAAGGTTTATGAATTTCACAGGCTATGTATGGATCTGAGTTAGTTTGTTCTCTCGTACAGACTAGACTACTAAAGTGATTTCGACGAATAAGGTGTCCTTATATTTGTATTGATTTCAAGAATGTATTAGAGTATAAAACGTTAGATAAAATCCAATACATTGTACGTATGTATGTATAGGTGTGAGTATGTTTGTTCCCTCGTACAGTCATTTTAATTTAGAGTGTGTCATAGGGTATATAATGTTATGAATTTCATAAGCTATGTTTGTATGTATGTATGCATGTAAGTAAGTTTTTTCCTGGTACAGACTAAACTACTAAAGTGATTTCAACAAATGAGGTGTCCTTAGATTCGTTATAATCCAGAGGGTCCCAGGTTATATTACGTTATGAATTCCACGGACTCTATCTATGTATTTCGCGCTTTTCATTTATTTTTCCTTCGTCGAGTTTTAGTTCTTCTCTTGTTAAATAACGTCTTATTTTTTTCTTCACGCTTTATGTTATATCGTACTCACATAGTCGCTATTTTAAGATGTGCGACATTTGATACAGTTTATTGTATATTTTAAGCTACAGTTTTACTTTTATATTATCATTATATTGTTGTTGTTAACAAATTGGTCGCATTAAACATTTGGTTTAGGTGTCATCCGACACCATTTTGAAAAAAAATTGCGTAGGGTCAGTGTAAGCTTTTGTTTCTATAGCAAGTGGGTTTGCTGCTCGCATTGTTGTGTTGTTGAAAGATACAAAACAATCATAATGACACTTCACTGTTTCTTAATTGATTACAGCCGTTATAGCCTTACACATTTTGACGCTGATATAGGCCTCCTGGAATTTTGCTTAAATCTGTTTCTTGTTTTTGTACACAAATTAAAATTTGGGAAACAGGATATTAATGAGGATTTTATATATCATATTTTTATTTACATTTCATTGGAATATTTTAATAATCTGATCATGAAAACATATAATATTTTCATAATCAGATACTGTTCAATAGTGTGTTACAGCCGAGCATACGCTCCTATTAAATATGAATAAACGGTCAGCGGAATCCCACTGTATGTAGACCGTTGATTGGGGGTAAGATTTGATCCGCGATTGTTTCGTGTGCATAAGGAGGATGTAGGAAAAAAAATCATTTCGAATTGAAACTTGCTAAGCTGAAAGATATGGTAATTAAATTTTCGATGAAAATTGTTTCTACGAAATTTTATCAAAACTCTTGCAATTAATAGTTATGCCTAGATAAAAAACAGTCTAATTGGTGATGAATGACATATTGGACACATTGATTACAAATGTACAATAAAAACACAAGTTTTGTGGAATATAGAAAGAAATATTGTAAGAAATTGTATTAAAAATCATATAACTCGATCCACAAGATTGATTATATTTTAGCTAATTTTTTCCCAGCAAATAATCTATAAAGTCCCAACCCACCATTTAGAGCTCTGTTATTACTACGTTTTATTTCTGTAGTTATACTTAATTAAACCGGTACATTTGTATCAAGAATTTATACTACTGAAGAACCTAGTGAAATATGCCAGAAAATTTTAATACGGGATCCTCGTCGCTTCCATTTCTATTTTCTGCGGACAGTGTCCCGAACACATGAACAATTTAAATATGTCAGAGTTATGTAAAGCAAATGTTACTCGAATATTTTTCTTAAAATAAAAAGTTGCACATATAAAATTTTCGTGGATAAAAATAATGACCGCACACAAGTAACTGTCTCCGGGACGTTCCGTCAATTAAACTGAGCACACTCAACACCGTCGCTTTCGAATTCAATCTTAAGATTCCCTAAAACTTATAAATAATTATGTACTTTCTCTCTCTCGTTCGATGGAAGGGTCAGGGATAAATAGGGAAAAGGGGCACTATTTATTAGGATGTAACGTTTAAACTTTTATATTTGGTTGGACTTTCAAAAATGTAAATATTATCTGAAACTACGTGATGTAGCATTATTTTTACTTTCTTTAAGTTATTTACCACGACCTAGGTTTGGTTGTATTACAACATCTTCAGTTGAGCTATTAGCAATGATTGTTATCTTTGCTAATAGTCCACCTGAAGATGTTGTAATACAACGAAACCTAGGTCGCGGTAAAGAACTTAAAGAAAGTAGAAATAATACTACATCACGTAGTTTCATTTAATTGTCAATAATGAATTTTTACAAAATTAACGCCAAATGTATTCAATATTATCTGAAAGTTAATGTTACAGGCTACCTAATACCTATTACGTAACGGGTCGCCCGCGTCAGCCGCATATTAATTTTTTTCTAGATTTTATTCGTGTTTGCTTCTTTTTTCCATTTATACCTTATTTGATAGTGGCTAGTGGCATTTTCAGATCGTATCGAGATTTCGTTTTATATCTATTTCATTTTTAATTCAAGGGGTCACGGCATTAATGAACATGATTTTTACTAATTGAATTGGTAGATTAGGTATCTTAAAGTAAGGTTTGAACAAATGAAAAGTATTACAAGTATATCCGTATGGCTGTTTGTTAAATAATGTTGCTGTTCGTGATGAATATCCAAGTGTTGTCACTGAGTATTATTTATGCCAAATAAAGATAGCCTTGGCCTAAAAACAGAATAACGTTATGTGATAAAGTGGATGAATATTGTATGGTATGTATCATGTAATCATATCTCTTACTGTTACTCATAGTTTTACGTACACAATTTAATAAATGAGCAATAAATAATTAAAATATGGTGGCTGGTAAGCAATTAGCACTAAAATGCTTTATTATGATCTTGACGTAGAGAAAGTGTTAATACACAGTATATTTTTATACAGTATTTTATTAAGTAATAATGCTACGGAAAACACAGTCAGGCCCAAGGAACGTACGAAACGGCTGGTCTTTAATGGTCCGTAAGAGCCTATCCTTAAATAAATGCAATATTTCAGAAAATTAAAAAAAAATTAAACTAGTATTTGGCGTACAAGTATTCATCAGTAGAGCAAAATTTAGCCAGATTCTACGTAGGCAGTCATATAATATTAACATTGCGTTATCAAATTACAAATAGTGTTTGGTCATCTTAACGAAATGACAAACTCAACCATTTGTCAAAACTTTATCAGCAACTATATAAATTCTTTCAACACATCTTCAATCTAATATTCTTATAATTCACATTATACCTGAACGTAAGTTTTTAGCTGTTATGTTTTACACCGCATTTCACCTACAATTCAAAATGTGAACAAAAACGTGACGCTTGAAGAGATTTTTTGTTTGTAACTAGACAACACAGTCTATCAATACATATAGAGTTAATAACCACGTACACCTACGAGTATGTAGGTCGACGTAATACAGCGGCATAAATTTAATTATATTGAATATTTCAGTCATATCTATGTCAGAAAATATTATATTCAGAAAATACAGTTCTATGAAACTTGGGTTAAGAACTAGAAGGCACTCTCAAGCTCCATGTATTTATTTTATTAAGGCTAGATTTCTGCTGAATACACTGCTGTTTTCTTCTATTTACGTGTATTTTTCAAGAAAAACTACAAAATCTATTGATAATTTAATGGACAATCTCAGGTTAAAGAATATGTCCTAAAATTTTTGATAACAAGAATTGTGAGAATCATGAAAATTTTGTAAGTGAATATTGGACAATTAAAAGAAACGAATGAAAGTTAATTAAATACATTTCAAATCGGGGTCATTGCGGATTCGGGATCATTGCGGATTATACCCACATAACAAATTTAATAATATTATATTACAGATTTAAAAATACAGACATTTGATGAGTATGCTCCATCCAAAAGATTATGATTGTGAAGTAAAGAACAAATATTGAGATATTTTGGCCATATCGAATGTTGTCGCAAAGATAAAGAGAGAAATACTTCTAGTCAATCTTATCGAGATATAAACGTAAGAAAAATACTTGAGTGATGGTAAAAAGAGGAATCATGAATATAGTTTATACATTTAAAAGTTTGTTTAGGAATATATGAAGCAAAATAAATATGTTAGGACAGCGGCACACGCTATTTTTCTAATAGTTTCTACTCGCTTAGGCTGGAAACGATATTCAACCGTAGATAGATTTCTAACGTCATTATAATAAAAGCTTTTATAAATAAGTCTCACTTTCTTCATTATGGCTTCTTTTATTACTAGTTAAGTTTCGTCCAATAAAATATACGCGACTGTTTTGCGAAGAAGAAAAATCAAAATACCACCAGTACCCGAAAATATAAAGTAATTCTAGGTAAATACTACATAATTTTTTTTCAAAACGATTTTTTTTGTTCATTCATATACAGCCTCTAAATTTCCGATTTGCCTCATACCTCCACTGATTTTATTTACTCACATATGCGTTATCGAATACCGAAAATCGTTCTAATCACGCTCAGGTCTAAATGGCTAAATCAGAACTAAATCTAAATCTCGACTTGATCACAAAGGGTCTCGGTAATAAAATCAGCGCAATTCAAACAACCGATTGAGCTCAGAGAAATCCAAGTAAATACAATTAATCCGCTCGTAGGACAGAGACCTTACAACTCAACGTTAGGTTTGTAAACATTAATGTTTAGCTTTCAAGGCCAGCCAAATCTAAATTTATTGGATAGTATTATCCTTATATTCCAACGAATGTACAAGTTTTTATTTGGTGCTTGTAAAATTTATATATGTTAATGGTATTTTTCGGTAAAATCCGAAAATAAAATTCGATAGGAATGAAAGTTGAAATGGTCAGTTCAATAACCGAGCATTTATTCGGGACATCGAGAAGACAGAGTGGACACTTGTTGATGTAGATTTTGTTGTTTACATCGACTTAAAATTATTAACGCTATTTAAGCAAAATGTTCGAGTAAAGTCTCAAAATATTATAGAAATTCGTTAGGCGGTTTCCCCCATGAAAATTAGTTGAATTTTTGATGTCATATAGTGATTTCCTTTCCTGATTACCTTCTTCACCCACACTTACTTTTTTCTATAACACGAAATTATACTTCATGTCAACGTTTTGCTGTATCGTGTCTATATAAAAACAGTTATAGTATAAAGAAGGGTAATGTTTAATAAAATTTTCTGTATGTTTTATTCCCTACTCCGTCTTACAAGTATTCATTTTATTCTAAGCTTCAACATAATTTTAATCACCTACATTATTTTGTTCACACTTATGTATATAATTTTTAATTCCACATAGAAAATTCAATTTCCATGGTAAACATTCAAATAAATTCAGTCAGAGATAACCTCCGAAAATAGTACAACTCTATCTTCGACTAACTAAATTGGTCAATAAAAATCTATCAAATATTTAGTGCTGATTAAGTTTCATTCGACATGTTTTTGGGAAAAGATGATATTTCATATACGATCAGTAATTGTCAGCTACAATAGCTGGTACAAGTTTGAAGATTGCATTTTTGCATTCTTATAAGTTGACACGTAAAAAGGAAACTCCCGTAATGAGATTTAACTTTTATTTTATTGGTTACTGCCATAGTATTCACACAACTTTTGAAGTATGTAATATATTCAAGATGGAATTTGACTTAAAAAGTGCATTTTGCACATAGAGTAAAATTTGGAAAATGTATGATAATAATACTACAAGAATCTTATTGACTTGAAAACGTCTATTCGCTCGTTAAGTCCTGTGATAACCGATTGAACTTACTTGTGTTTTAAAATGCTGTCATACTTCAATCGCTTCATACTACAGACTAAAATTATGCCTTAACAATGCTTGAGCCCACAACGGATAGAGCAGGTCTGTATGTGTAAGTAGTTCAATATTTGTTTTGTCTGTGATATTATCGGACTAGTGTAGGTACATGCGTGTGATTGTTGCGAATCAGTATTGTGTAAAGTTATAAATTGGTATAACGGAAAAACGCGTTTAACCAGGATGTTGGTTTGGATATCATTATGAAGAGCTTGCGAAGTACTACTAGGAATCAGAGCGACACAATAAAATATTTGTCGGAATATTAGTAAAAATCGGTATTCAATGGAAAATTATAAAAAAGTTGAAGATGTCGTCCCATATGAATCGTAAAAATGCTCGGAATCATAGAAAACGGAAAATCAGAGAAAGACTCGTTATGAAGAATTCAAGAAACCTAAAAAAATTAGGGCAGAGCATATGCGAGAGCTGCGACAGCATCAAACAGATAATGAAAAAAAAATGACGCAAAAGGAATACGTAGTTGACCCATAGGGCATACAGCTTTCAGTGACAGTTCCCTTTATACTATTCCGTACAACCTTACAAAGGTTGAAATTGACAATTAAATTACATATTAAAGCGAAACAATTCTTATGATTTTATCCCTACATTTTCATGAAAAATCTTCGGCCTGAAACTAGACTCCACCTTTCGGTATTTCTTTTAGTTATTTATCTTTTTTAATTTTGTTTTAGTAAGGTGAAGATTGACAACGTAGATTCGTACGTAAATGAATAGTAACTGCCAATGATCATTATCGAAATATCATGAAATATTATCATAATCCAAATGATTAGTTTATTCCTTTAAATAATATATGACGTCAGATACCAATGTTTGGAACGTCATGAGATATTTCGCATTCCGAAGCCTCTCCTATTAATAAACAATGTGCTGTATAATACGGTAATGTCGTTTCACTTTCTTTTTACGCATTTAAATGTCTGTTGTGTGTTTTTATGGAACTCTGACAAGTAAAATGATGTAAGAAAAGATTTGACGATAGGCTGGCATACTTGGATGAAACTATAGGGAACTGAGGAGAGATCCAGCTGATCGCTGATTGATGATGGATGAAGTCCGCTGTAGTAGATGATTTGTTAAACTGTTTATTTTACGACAAAATAAATATTTATCACAAAACTTAACATATTTGGAAATACACTGATTAAAGAAGGTTCCAGACAAAGAATAGCTTAGACGGAACATCTGCTCTTGAGAACAAAGACTCTGAATACTAACTGCAATGGTAACGTTCTTCCAAAATTTTGAGCTGCAATTTTATTCGAAAAGATAATAACATTTCTTGAAATCAACGTTAAGTCGAATGTCCGGTATGGTAGAGCATAAAGGTGTGAATGTGTAAAACCAAATTTAAAGAATGTCAGTATCCAAATTAAATTGTATGTATCTGTATGTATATTAGCAAACATGCATATGGGGTCTCCTTTTTGCAATTAATAATTTTAACCGATGCTTTCGAAGTAATAATTTAACGATACGAATTATTCTCTTCCAAATGCATTCTCTATTTAAAGCCAATATTTAACGCCCAACACAGGCGACCGACAGGATACCGACAGGATACCGACAATAATTGAAGAAAATAGAACATGTAATATTCAACACCTTAACATGTCTCTTGTTTCCGTCCAATGAAAATTGGTTCTACAAAAAAGAGAAGTGGTTCTGGCCGACTGTCACCGATCTAAAACATATAAGTTAAAATGCGCAAACGGAGACTGGCGTTATTTAATGGACAGTGTGCGTATCTTAAAGTTTGCATTGAATCGAAGGAAAGTCGACCACCGACTTTGTCCAATAAAAGTCGTTAGCTGCCGGCCACCGATTCACAACCTATAAGTGTCGTTCGTCTACGTTGAGGAAAAATTACAACTTTGCGTTATTTTTTTCACCCATACCTATAGTATACGCACGTAATTTCCAAGGCCGATTCCCACGTTCGGTTCCAAGTGACCAACTCTAGAATTCAGTCTCCATAAAACTACTCATGGAAATTAAATTAATTGGTACATAATAAGAGATTGAACAAGGCCTAATGAACGCAATTATTTTGCAAACATTAATTTTCTGTTTTCTTAAAATGCGAATCAAGCATAACACGGGCAGCTTAACCATTAATAACGTTTTGAGGGTGATCTGTTGTTATCGAAACTAAAGTAGACAATTATTGGAAAATTAGTTAAAATATAAAAAATTGAATTTTAAGTAGATCGTTTTGAATGTTTTATATTTGGGTTACAATTCGTTCTAAGGACATTTGCTTTCATCTGTCATCTATCCTCAATTTGTGATTGGAATTTACTTATTTATTATGGAGTAAAGATGCTTAATTAGTAAAAATTAATCAGAATCTGCCAAAACTACCCTTGTTGGATTGAGGATCTTAAAAACAGATATTGGAAGACCAGTTGCAAACAAATTAAATTGATGGCTTTAGCATCAGTTACATTTTAAGGGGTGCCTATTTCAATCAAAGTTATGAGTATAAATTAAATAATCATTTTGTAGACTTTTTAAAATATGGACGATGTTATCTAACTCAAGATAGATGTTATTGAATGAGAACATTCGTTTCGAGAACATTTGTTTACATATGTTTTCTATTCCATGTCATTTGATTTAACGTTAACATTTTTTCTTTTTTTTAAAGAACAATTAATTATATCGAAAATTAATGGTTTTTATACACGATATTCGTAATTAATAACATCTAAGTGCTAACTGTTTTATTCCAAGACGATGTAATATTATTTGAATAAGCATACAAATCATTCACGCTAAATCGAATAGAAGCAACAGTATTAAAAAGTACTCGGATGATTACTCTAACCAAGCACATTCAGTACTATTATTTTTGAATGTAGCATTCTTAAGTTTACAAATAATTATTTATTTGCACTCTTCACCTCAACAAAAGGTTCCTTAAAGAGCAGTTAATAGATCCATTCCATTACGGTGCAAAGTCAAATTTCCGCACGGGATTTATGTTAGTCTTTTGAAAAAGTAAACATTGAAGTTTGAAATTTAAATTTTAGTGTTGTAATGTTATGTAGTGAGTTTTACTTGTTTAAGTTCGATCTCCAATTTAAATGCCCAAAGATTTGATCATAAGTCCCCTTATCAAGTCACCCTGCAATTTGATTTTATAATTTATTCCTTCAATTGGACACGGATTCTGGTTTTGTGACTTCAGACAGATTTTTAAAGCAGACACTGAAGGTGCCCTTTATATTTGTGGCTTAGTTAATTTTCCACGGTATTGTTTGTTTTAGAAATAGTTCAAAGTCATGAGCAGACAGGGTTAACATATAGACCGGCAATCTGAAGGAGTACAAAGATATATAAAGGGATCTTAAGACTAAAATCGTTAATCATTATGTAAAATGTTCATTATTCAGACTTATAATATTTTCTGTTAAATACATAAAACCGGCCAAAAACTGCCGTTGCAACCGAAATACGACCAGAAATTTGCAAGTTTCTTCAGCGTAAAACTTAATTCTACTTTCTCATCCACGTTGTATTCAGTTGCATTTAAATTGCACTTGTCCGTGCGAATATATTTAGGACACCGGTATATATTATACGGCATACATCATACCACTTCATCATATTGACCCACATATTGACATGCTGCGTTGTTTAAATACGATCTGGAAGTCTCTTTTGAGGTCACGTTTCAATTTGCAAATTGAATTGCGGTCGGTGCTGGACGCAAAATAACGTTTGCTGGCAAAATGTGTGCGTGAGTATGATGTGGAATATGAGAACGTTTAGTGAAATATTGTCCAACATTTTCGGGTGATCGATATTGTCCTTTGTTCAGGCGATGTTGAGCCGCTTTGTGTGAAACTAGATTCTAAAATAATATTGTTTCAAATTGCTTGTTCCGATATTCCATTTCAGTTTCACATAATATTTTGCACTTGATATATCAATTATGAATAATTTATTAAAATTGCTGTAGCTGCGGTTTAAAATAATTTTATGCTACTTAAAAATATATCATTAAAATAATTTCATATATTATATGTGTATATAATCCATTTAATTGCGAATGGATTATATGTGTATATAATCCATTCCCAGGCCATTTTTCATAAAAAATTAAAAATGCCCTGGGAATGGATTATATACTCCTAATATTAACTTAGAATTATTTTATAATTACTGGATACAATAATTGTTTCATTGATACAAGCCAGTGTAATGGCTAATTGTCTGATTCTTTTAGCGAAAAATTGATCTTTTATTCTTTTAGCGAAAAATGAACATAATGAACATTTATTTTTCTCTACACTTTTTTATATTTTGAGTTATTAGAAACTTCAGAACTTTGTTTTTAACCACGTCATCTAATTTATTTTCATTATTTAATATTACGTCTATATTGTGAAGAAAGGAAGATTAACTAAAATAAATTAGTCACTAGATCATAGAGACATTACATAGTAGCAATATCTTTCCGTGATTACATTTGTAAATTATTCCTCCATAGATATAGATCTGTACTTATGTTGGTGTGCATGTTCTGACGTATATGTGCACGAGCGTGTGTTGCTTGTGTGAGTGTATGTGTATAAAATTTATTAAATAAGAAGGTGATTTGTTATGAGCACAAATGCCCACTGGATCAAAGGATCAAAAGAAGACATGATTATAATGATGCGATTGTATTTTTTTTACTTCAAATTTAAATTAAGACTGGATCTGTAAATTTCAAAGCATATTATATGGTCGAAGTACATTTTTAAATTAAATTTGTAAACCAATATGGCTTCATTAAATTGTTATGAGGAAATCGCGGCAGCGAAATTTGACAAAAAGTTTAACAATTCCTGTTGCCATTTTTTTCAGGTTTTTTGTTATGACCCGTTTTCTGTCGCAAAATTGAACCACAGAAATATTTTTTCAGTTAAAGAAATTAAACCGGCTATATCTACATCAAAATAATGTTTTGAAATGATCGCATAGATCGATAATGAAATCTAAAAAGAGTTCCAAAAATATTATAAGATTGGTTCGTATAATTCTGTACTATTTTAAAGCGAGGATAAATAACTAAACCATTGAAAAAATATTTAATGAATTAACGAATAAATTATAATTACATAAAACGAGGATTTAAAATGTATCTTTTTAAAAAACAATTAAATAAACTTGAAATAATTATGCAATAGGAAACACACTGAAAAGTATAAAAAATGAAAATATGAGTTGGAAGTTTTGCGGTACAATATCGTTTCGAACTTAAATAAATTTGCAAAATACTGCTATTGATAGGGATTTTTGGAATCGGTGCCAGATCGATGCTTCTATTTCACTTCACGCTCCAAAAAATTCTGACAGTGGTAGTATTACGCAAAATTTTTTTTAAAGACGTTTTATTCTATTTTTGTTGCTAATGATTTCCAATTCCAGAAACGTAGGAAAGTAATGTGCAATCATGTATTTGTATTGTTGCAAACCAAGAATAGATGGTTCCAGTTGAGTGACGCACACATGATCATACATGGTTACAAAGCAAGGAAAACCAATTAGCCTCTCCTCACCAACTCCCGTCACATCTATTCACGGTGAACCGTGTTACGTCGAGTAACCTATCATCGAGATGGTGGTGGTTGTAATAATATTTTAGAAATGCAAATTAATAAAAATATCTCATTTCAATCTTTTTATAACACATTTTAATACTAATAGACATACGCAAAAAACATTCAATTTTACTAACGATGGGAATGGAATTATTATTCACATCTGATATTAGTACCCTATTAACTCTTCCAATTGTATTCTCTATTCAAATCCAGCATCTAACGCATAATTTAGACAACCGACAATAACCTGTAGACAATAATCGGAGAAAGCGGCGTAAATGATATTTAATATTTTAACTATAATATTAAATTCTTAACTTTGCGTTATTTTTATCACTCGTACCAATGCGATCGTACACATGCGTACTCTCTAAAGCTAATACCCGCATTTGGTTCCGCGTCACCGAATAAAGAACCAAATCTGATGAGGTTTGACAAAGTGATTAACGGTAATCAGATCATACGGTTTTCGAATAAGGAATTGAATACAAACAAGACCAAGTAAATACAATTATTTAGTAAATATTAACTTTCAGTTTGTAGCATTGACTTTCGTAAAAGCCAGTAGAACAAAAAATGGAGAGTTAAAACCTTAGTTACGTTTTCCGTGAATGCTCTTTTTACCGAAATTAAGGATAAGTAAGTAAATAATGGCTTGTAAACTTAGCCGAGATACAAAATATTGAACTTGAAGGAGATTGTTTCGGATGCGTTATATTTGAGCAAAGATAAATTATTAATTTGTTTTGGAAAAAAATTGTTTGATTATCTTGAAAATTAATGGTTATTTTCTAAAGTATCCTCATTCGGTTAAGATTGTTAAATGGATTTTTGACGGTCAGCCGCACATATTTAAACAGGTGACTTAAGTATTTAATTTCACTTGTAAATTTAATTGAAAAAGCCTGGCCGTTTTACGGAATGGCTATTTCAATTAAATTTACAAATGAAATCAAAGAAATACTTATAGAATATAGGGAAACTTAAAAATTTGAATTCAGGGAAGATTTTATTGTACGAGTTTTATTTGAGTATCAGCTCTCTTCGATAAAATTTGCTTCCACGTATTTTTTATTCCTCATTTCAATACGTTTTATTAATTTTTTCTTCTTATTTAGTTAAAACTAATCATATCGATAAATATTCGTACTCAATACGGCGTTCGAATTGTTATTAATTACTTTATAGGTAGACAATATAATTACATGAAAAAACAAACAAATTATTCACGCTAAAACAAACAACAGTAATAAGGGTACATAGAATGGTATTTAATCCAAGCACTTGAATTTAACTTTTCTTTCAATTTAACAAGCAATTTGAATTTAACTTTCTGCATTTATAATAAGTATTTACATTCATCCTTTAGATCGGAAAAAGTGACTTGTTATGGTGGAATTAAAAGTTGCCATTTCATTACGGTGCAATACCAAATTTCCTACGTTCGTGGCACAGACTAATATGTTTGCTTTCCCTTGTTTGTGTTAGATCTGTAATTTGAATGTTAACTGATTTGACCAAAAACCTTTTTATCGGGCTTCCCTAAGTTTAGTTAGGTTTTATAAATCATTTATTTGGAATTGGACACAGGTTCTGAAGTACGCCTATATGCAAATAGATTAGACCGAAGTGATAAGATGCAGTGGAAGACTTATGACACAACAATTTGTGCACTTGCAAAAGATTTTTGTAAGAACACAAATTGTTCGTTGCATCTAAATTTTTGAAACAATGGTTTACCCTTGGATCATATTTCTCATAAATGTTGTGTATGATTCTTTATAGATAATAACGGTATTCCGTAGTAAATATGTATTCTTTAGTGTTCCTTTGAATTTTTCAACATATTTCCTGTGTTTGTATTATTAGTAAAGTTAGTATATTTTAGGTGGTAGCCAACTTAATCAAAGAAATCGATTAATGAAATATATAGCTCACTTTTCTGTAAAACGTCTTCGTCTATTCCCAAGCCATTTTTTGTATCCGCAGATACTCTGTATGTAGAGTGTACTGATGTGAGTACATAGGTACATATAACATAAGAGATGAGTAAACTTTAGGCGAACAGTTTCTCTAAACTAAATAACTACAACTACATTTCCTGTGAATAAGAAGAATAATCATATCTATGTAACTGTGTCTGAAGCGCTCCGCTATTCAAGCTGTGCATTTACAAGGAGCACGCTTCCGAATTAAATGTTTTGCATTTCTTAAAGCTAACAAATCACTATTATTTATTATTATTTATTTTGCATCCTAATTGGATAAAAGGATCAGTTTCTCAAGAGTTCAAAAGAAAAATTCTGTCTCATTCCAATGAAATTTAAAGGGTCTGAATGATTTATGTTCGGTTGGTCTTTTAAAAATTAGATATTGTTTGAAAGCAAACGATTCAAGCTATTACCTAATAACTTTTATGTAGTATTCCACTAAAGCTCATTCTAAATATATTAACATGACTTTGTTTTATAAATTTTTTGTATTTGAATTGAGTCTAATTTAATTGTCTAGTGCATATTCATCAAATTGTATCGGGCTCGGTCTTTGGGGTTGAACGGCGAATGCGCATGCAATTCGAGTAGAAAATTCCGGGTTGAATTTGAATAAATGAAAAGTGCCACGGAAAGGGATTATATAGCGTTTACTTTGAATTATTCTAGACGTATAAGACACAAAAATTTACTTGATAGAAATAAGCGAGTGTAATGGCTAAATGCTTTATATAATTTTCCCTGTGTTTATTTTCAATTTTTTTTTAATTGTCTTGATGGGCACTCTGCTTGTCATGTATATTTCCGTTGACTAATTTTTATATTATTTGAAACATATAACACCAGTTGGATGGTGTAATAAGTTGGATTTTTGATAAAAATAATTTATTTTTAGATATACTTTCTTCGCTACATAGATAATTTATGAAAATAAATTTCACAAACAATATGTATCTATAATGAAAAAAAGTAATATAAACTAAAATAAAATAGAGAAGAAATCATAAGGAGATAATTACATACCTTATTCTGATTATATCTACAGAGAATCTTTCGGCGGATACGGATCTAGACTTTACGTAAGCGCGCACGTTCCTGTGCATATGCATGGGACCTGTATGGGTATGTGTTTGCTTGCGAGCGTGCGTGTATCAATGAATGTGTGTGAAAGTTATTGGATAATAGGGAGCTTTATTATTGACATGAAGGTATAATGGATAAAAACTAGAGGATTTAGTTATAATGTTGCGATTGCATTCATATATCCCCTTTATATTTGTAAGTTAAACTTTTAAACCAATATAGCAGTGTTAAGTTGATAATGAATATATCATGGACTATGTGAAACTCTACAAAAAGTATTGCTATTCATTGCAAATTTTTGTTACGACTCATTTTATTCTGCAAAATTGGACCACAGAAATATTTTTCAGTTAAACAAACTAAACCGTTATAGCTACAACAAAATAATGTTTGGAACAGTCGTAGCTACATGATAATTAAACCTCCACAAAAATCCCAAAATGTATTTGCCTAATTATTATAGGTTATCTCTTCTAAGTGTTCATACATCATAGGCGGATTCACAGTTTTGTATTCTTTTAAAAGACGAAATCATTGAGAATTTGATTAATAAATTAACTGTATATAATAATTACAGAAAAAATGAATAAACTTAAATACAGCCAGGGTTCCTTTTCTGCTCGAGTAAAACGGGTGCACGCAGTTAATAAATAAGTGCTAGAAGATTATCAATAAGGAAAAAGATCATCAATAAGGAAAAATTCATACAGCAACCATTAATCTTTCTTTCCTGACAAATATATTAAAACGGAGAAAAAATTCTGCTTTTCCCGAACATAAAGCTAGTAACAGAACTGGCAGATGTTTTCAAAGTTACAACGGAGAGATACTGCATTTTATTTTCTTATCCGTGCTGCATTACACTGCATTTGAATTCCATTTATTCGTACGATTAAATTACTATTTTAGCGTTTGATTTTCCGTCATATTTCACGCCACTCTATCATATGGACTCACACATCGAAGCTGTGATCTGCTAGTCTTTTGCGATATCACGTTGCAGTTCGGAAATTGAATTGCGGTCGACACTCAACACAAAATGTCGTTTATTGGCAAAGTTGTGCGCGAGTTTGATGTGGAATATGAAAATCTTTTGTGGAATATTGAACGAATTTAGTAATTTTAGATTTGAATTATAGTTGGTTTCTTCGATATTAATGTTTGAAATGTTTGTCATTTCTTGCCCAAGTTATGTTTACATTTTTTCGCGATATATGACATCAATTCTATATAAAATGAAATAGCTATAGTTATTAATTAAAAGTACTTTATGCTGCTGAGTTATGGAATTTTATGAGATAAAATATAAGGCGATAGAGAAATATAAATTTTGGCAGCGTTAGAAGCAATATCTATCGACGTTACGAATTATGGGTATAGAAAGAAAGAGTGATGTTAGCATTGTTAATGTTAGTAATCAAGTAAATCAGTGAAATTTTATGGAGGTAGCAAAAAACCGTGGTTTTTCAATAACGAATTTTCCAGAAATATACCAAAAATGATTTTTCATGGCACATATCCCCTAATTATAATGCATTATAGCAAATCAGGAACTTTTATCTGTACTTCAGTGGAATGGACTAAAATTTCTAGTACCGTTTGGAATAGTATGTGCATATATGATTGCGCGTGTGTGTTTGTGCTACTGGTTAATTGAAGTAAGCAATCTGTGTTCTGTGTTCAAAACGATATAACACGAATGTTTAGGAATTCATCGAATATGTCGATAGCGAAGCTTGCTATCTTTATGGCAAAGCTTCTTATCTCAAAATATAACATGAACGAAATTTAAAAAAAAATTTTTTAATGTTATTTCTTTGAAAAATTAAAGCCGTTTTTTATAAATTACTTCTTTAGTAAAACAAATATTAGATTTGTACAGTTCGAAGAAGAACATAAAAGCTGTAATATTATCTTGAAGTAATGTTAATTACGTTGTGAAAATAAATTAATAAAAACACATGAAAGTGAACAAGTAACTACACATCGTAGAAGTTTTTTCCTTCTCTGAATGATACCGATTTAATAATGTATTTGTGGTTTAAACTTTAATGGACAAAAAAAGACAAGGGTATTTGTAAAAAATAAAAGGTTTCTCGTCTTCTTTCGGTGGGTAATAGGTGAGAAAAGCTGTTTTTATTATTTTGTTTTAGAATTTTATGACTTAGTTTTTCTTAAAAAACACCTGCTTTAATAACATTCAATTAGTAAAATTATATGTTTGGACATCGTAGTATTGATTATAAGTACTGATTACTCTAATATTTTCGAGTGCACTAGAATATTAATTGAAATAAAAATTAACTGATAAGAAATCATATATTTGGTTTTTATGTAACATATTGGAAGGAAGTTCCTTACGGCACCTCACACGCTCGGCGAATTTATGAGAGCTAGCCCGAAAAAAGTGTAAGATTTCGACCGCTATCTTTGCTTACAGTATAAAAGTGTAAGGACTCGGTATGTATTTATTTGCATTATAAATTATATATTATTGCTTTATAATATATGAAATACTTAACATTGATAAATTAAAATAAATTTTCCGCAAATTCATTATTACTTATATTTTTTTTCATTATTACTTATTATTATTACTTAATTTATAAAATTAATAAATTACAATAAATTGTCACCATATTCATTTTTTTTCCTTTTTAAATAAACTTTACTTCGATTGTTTTAATAAATTTAACAATTCGTTATACTCGCTTAATTGGAGTATTAAAATTTAATGTTAAATTTAATTTCATTATTATAATAACGGAATAAAAAAATAAAATGATAATAACAGTTTCACAGATGAGTGCCCAACATCTGCCATACCATTTTTAAATATACGTATTCGTATTAAATTGAATGCTGACTTTTCATTTAATTTTTTAAGATTAAAAGTAAATACTACGATTCAAATATTAAGATTTAAAATTAATCTAAATTTAAAGTAATTACTTTTAAATTCAATTTAATGTAATTAAAATAAAAATGCTTTTTAAACTTATATTTTAGCATCATCTTTTATTTGCATCGACAACAGTTTACAATTATATTAACTGACACCAAAATTAAATCATACAATGCCCGTCACGTATTATGCAAGTTTTTTTAATTAAAAGATGTTGCTCGGAACGCTTCATTGTCATTATTATTTTTTCATATCTTACAATTAACAATGTTTTATTATGCTGAAATATTTTTATTCATGTAGATAAATAATACATAATATAGAGCGACAGGAACTTTGTTTCTATCGCGTCTCTTACGATACGTCTCGTTCTTTTTTTTGGTATTATTCATTACTATTTCCAAAAAATGTTAAACAAGAAGTAACTATGGAATCCTTGCTCTTTCAACAGGTTGACTACGCGAAATATAAAATGAAAAAGAAATAAAGTTCAAAAATTTCCACACCAATATTTTTGAGTGTTGACTATTAAAATATATCTTGATTAACATGCTATCTTATTATGTCAATTTAACGACGTGATAACAAACGCTCGTTCATTTAAATTCAACTGCATTTAAATTACATTTGTTCATACAAAGTACTCTAACAGTGACCCGACTAGAGTACTTAGTGTTTCATGCCAATTCATGTCGTACCATATATTGATACGTTGTTTCGTGTAGCTGCGATCAGGAGGCTATGGTCAACTTGTTACGTCATATTACAGTTCGCAAATTGAAAAATGTTTTTTTTCGTCGGAAAATTTACAAGCGAATACGATTTGGAATTTGAAAATGTATGGTGAAATATTGAATGAATTTAGCAAGGTCTTGGTCGAACATTGTCGGACGATTAAGTTTAATGTTTTGGTAAGTTAAATCTAGTTTAAAATCTTGTGGATATATAATTATGAAAAAGGCGTATGGTGGGTCGAGATGACTTTCTGGGTTTTGATTCCTTTTGAAAATCAATTTGTTTTCACTATCTACTGAAATATTGAGTTAAATTGAAATTAATTCGTTTAAGCTGTCAAATTTGTGAATTAAAATGGATTTGCTCTGCTGAATCACGGGAATTTCTGTAAATTCTACGTTTTAAAATAAGGAAATATTAAATATGTCGATAATAAAATTGTTACATATTATGAAATTAATATATCGTAAGTGTGGATATGGAACTAGCGAAGCTTTTCGGTTATTCATAATTCGAGGCTTTTAATGTTAAGTGAGAAAAATTACTTTAACGTGTTTGTTACGGATTTTTCCACTTCGTTTTTTTCTGTATATCTAATTGAGATGTGATTTTGTAATTCAGATATTTGAAAAATTTCCTTTTTAAATAAAACTTGTGCGACCGTTAGCGTGTTAAAATCTTTGGTTACAGTTTATTAAGTGGTTTTACCTTGTTTCCTAATAATGAATTTGGAAAATAATATTTGTTTTTTTACTGGTTTATGTTAGAAGGACCTATTGCTTGATTAAGATAAAATAAGAATAAGAAAAAGGAAAATATATTAATTGTCTATGATCAACTTGATCGTTTATAAACACAATCAAACTCTGTTTATTTCGGGTCGATTTGAGTCCGACATGTAAAACAGTGTTTGATTTTTTCAGCGTTTTCTTCATGTACAGCGTTTCTTCATGTCATTTATATTTTTAACGAAAGTTTTACAAAATGTTTGCACCAACACTGATCGATTGGAATGGAAATAATGTAAAGTTTTGGTGTTTACGGAGTATGACAAACATACCATCTACTTATAAATTTGTCAATTGCTTTTAAGTTTTGAATTTTTTATGAGGGTTTTAATACAAATTTTTACATAATTTTTATGTTATAATTGGAAACGTTTCCAGTTTGTGCATTTACTTATTTTGCCATAAGACTTCGAAATTAATGAAATGAATAACAATAAATAGAGATAATTGCTCGTGTTTATGTTGTAAGATTAATTGGAGGTATTTTTTAGAGATTACGTAAATGAATTAGCAAATTTTCATGCTTCATGGAATAAAATTTAATTTATTTAATTTCAAATTTCCCCTTTGTCCTATTTTTTACATTTACACAATCTATAAACGTGCGCTCTCTTCAACCCCGAAACCCAGCTCCAAGCGACTAAATCTCGACGCGGTTTTATAAAGCGACTCGCGTAAATCAAATAATGCGGAATTTAAATATGAGAGTGAACACGAACAAGAGATTGAACACAAACAAGGCCAAGTAAATAAGAAATTGAACGCAAGGGCAAGTAAACACACTTATATCGCACTAGGAACGGAGAGTTCCCAATGTAACCTTAGGGCAGATAACAATAACCTTTAATTTTTAACGTCAACTCTCTCGGGAGACCGGCTGAATACAAATTTTATGAATGGACTAAGCGTTACAATGACAAATCCCCATTTGTTTGTTTTTCAGGGTTGTTTTTTTATGACAATGGAAGGTGAACGTACTACGAAGTACTTGAGCGTTGGAGAGATAGATCGTTCTCGGGACATACGCTTAAACTCTTTCATTATTGCCATCAAATAATAAAACTGCTACGGACATCGCAAATATTACGCTTTAAAAGTTATGTTAAACTTTGAGTGTCCTGGTGTTCGATTTTGTATGTAGAGGTTAAATAATTTCCCTCCCGAAACTAAGACATTTTCTTCATAGAAACCGTGAATTAAAATTTTATTTATCTTTTTATTTTAAAGACATTTTTTTAGTATATATTTGAAACTTGCAGTGATGAACGAGGTATAATAGGATGATGATGTCAATCTGCTACCACTTTTTGAAGATACATTTTATGTACATGACCCAATTTTTATACAAAAATATTACGTTTCAACTTTGGTAAGTACAAATAAGTAGAATTGTGTGTATTCTACATACTCCTGTTGGTTTCCATTCATGTGATATGTAATATATATCATACTTGTGTTAATGTTTATTACAATTTTAATTGGAATATCGTTTAATAAATATCATGTCTCAATGGTTAATATTCTTTTTATCCGAGACTTGTATGGTATAAGTCTCACGTTGTATAAGTCTAGGTTTTTGAATGTATGTCATCGAGGCCGATTGGGAAATTATTTTTGTGATAAGTCTAAGATTGTCTTGTAATGTTTTGCTATTGTCAAAGGACTTACATATTTAATACATCTAGTATGGGGTCAGATAAAAATTCTAAAGCTGAAATTTCTCGTTGCCTCTACAATGGTATTGGGCATCAAAGTACGACGGATGAGGTCGCTCGAACATTCAAAGGATACTTTGGAGGGAGCTTAAAGAAGGCAGCTGTTATAAATGTCCAATCTTCGGGGAGATGTACGCTTAAATATATTGATGATATGGAATAGATCTTCAGAAGTTGAGTGTGGTAGATTGGAGATCTTTGGTGGAGTTTAAAGAGAACTGGAGACGAGTTGTAAACGACAAGTCCCAGGCACTCAGTGGGTTGTAACGTCGGGGATATGTATGAATATAAAAATGTGCGTTTGATTATTTCTGATGTATTAAGTTGACTGAGAAATAAGACCACGGTATTAAATTGCCGATAAAAATTTCTTGAATCAAATTTCATCTATAGTGAAGCATTTTAAATAACATTTATGCTCAGTTAAAAAGCAATAATATTTTTGAACATTTTTCGTTCTGTTGAATACATTGGTGATAGATGGATGGCAAAAATAAAAGTTTGGCAAAATATAAAAATACATTTTGAAGAAATTCAAATCAAATTTCGCGTGAATCAATCCTCATACGTTAAATTTTTAAAGTGATAATTTGTATTTCATCAGATCTTTTCTCATGGAGTAACTTGTAAAATGGTGATGCAATATTTAGACCTTAGTTATCATTATTTATAAACAATAGAATTAGTCATAATTAAAATGATGCATCTGCATTAACGAAATGAGCCATTGAAAGTACCCAGTTATACATTTCAAGAATTTTTAATATTACGTTCTCACAGCTTCCAATGTTATCATCTGCCAACCGTATTATAGTCTACCTAAGTATACAAAGCCATGCAAAGCAAACGGCCTTACGAAGGATTTTCTCAAACAAAAGTTTTATATTTAAACTTTTAGTGAACAAGAATAACAAACGAAAATACGTAACTGCCCCGCACCGTCCCCTCAATTAAACTGAGCACATTCAATACTGTACCTTTCGAATTCAATCTCGCATTTTCCTAAAGCTTACAAATAATTATTTACTTTCACGCTAAGATTCATTAAAAGGGACAACCTTGTGAGAGCTGAAGAGGGAAAAGGGTATTTTTCTTTACGATGTAATGTTTGAACTTGTACGTTTAGTTAGCTTTTAAAAAAGTAAATATTATTTGAAACTTAATGTTAGAGGCTCTAATGTTTTCTTATGAATACTCTATCTAGTGAGATTAATTTGTTTGATCTGGTTGGCGTTTTATCTCTTATTTTAAATTTGCACTTGATATTATTGTGGTTAATCGAGTTGTGAGATGGTATCTCGATATTGTTTTATAATTCAATTATTTGGAATCGGTTAACGGAGAAAAGAACTTAAAAGTGTATTTAAAAATAAAAATATAAAATTTTGATAAAGATTAATAAAGGTTTATCTTATTCTATTAAATAAATAGGACAAGAGCAGTTGGAGCCGTGGGATTCTGGAGGTTTTATATTTACAGTTTTATATTCAGCATAAATATACTATATATATATATATATATATACATATATGTATATATATATATATATATATATATATATATATATATATATATATGCACAACCATCCAAGCGATAAGCGAACTTTTTTCTCAAATGAAGATTGTATTTCTAAACTTTTCTCGAATAAGAATAATGAACATATATTAGTAGTTGTCCACCGAATATCCCGTCATTTAAACTCAGCGCATTCAATACCATCTCTTTCGAATTTAACCTAGCATTCTCCTAAAGCTTAAACATAATTATTTACTTTCACCCTCCCGTTCGATGAAACGGCCAGCCTTGTGAGATCTGAATAGAGAAAAAGGATATTTTTCATTGGAATGTAACGCTTTGAATTTTTACGTTTAATTGACCTTTTGTACAAGTAAATATTATTTGAAACTAAATATTAAAATCTTTACTGTTATGTTACGAGTCATCTGTCTGGCGCAGATTGAATGTTTGTTTTCTTACTTTAGATTTGCGAATGATATGATTGTGGCTAGTCGAGTTATGTAATAACTTTGGGATTTTGTTTTACAGTTTATTAATTAAAACGTGGGTTATAATTCTTGAATTATTGAATGTACGTGGTTGTTAACTAAATTTGCGAAAGGAAGAATTGGCGGTCAATTTGAAAAATAAGAATTTAGATATTGATTTACATTTTTCTATTAAATAAATATGAACGGTGAGAGCTATGAGAATTGTGGAGTCAACTCAAATTATTGTAAGTCTGTAGAATAATCTAATATTATTGACTCAAAAAATAGTTACATAGTGAAAGTTTTATAAAAAATAAAATAGTCTGTTATTTTCTACTAATCCTATGTTTTACAGTAACGTTTCAGGCATATTTGAGAAATATCTTCTTGTGAATTCTGATAAATTCTGATGTGATTATATCGTGAGCAACGTTTAGTTATTTAGGAAATTGATTATCAAGGAACTAAATGGCGCTATTATGAAATTTGCAATTAATCCAATCATGCCAAAGTAAGTGAGAGTAGTTAGGTACGGTAGCATATTAGAGCCAAAAGTTCTGTAAGTGGATATTGGTTAATGCCAAATACGAATGAAAGTAAAACGTTCATTGAAAAAAATGAAATTATTTGCTCATGTCGAATGTAATCCTAAAGACAAAGAAGTATTTTGGTCGTATTGGAGGTAGTTGCAAAGAGAATGTAATCGTAAAGACAAGGAAGTATTTTGGTCGTGTTGGAGGTAGTTGCAAAGAGAATGTAATCGTAAAGACAAGGAAGTATTTCGATCGTGTTGGAGGTTAGTTGCAAAGAGAATGTAATCGTGAAGACAAGGAAGTATTTTGGTCGTGTTGGATGTAGTTGCAAAGAGAATGTAATCGTAAAGACAAGGAAGTATTTTGGTCGTGTTGGAGGTAGTTGCAAAGATAATGTAATCGAAAAGACAAGGAAGTATTTTGGTCGTATTGGAGGAGTTGCAAAGAGAAAGAGAGAATGACTTCTTGTCAATTATGTCAAGATATGAAAGGAAATGAGGGTAGTTACGTACTATAGTCAAGAGTTCTGAAAGTGGATATTGCCTAATGCAAAAAATTAATGAAAGTAAATATTTTATTGGGAAAGATGATATATAAGATTATATTTTCGTCGTGGTGAATCTAATAACAAAGATAAAGATATATTTTGGTCGCATATACAAAGGGAGTGTCATATTGGTCGTAAATACAGAGAGAGAGTGACTTGTTTTCAATCATATCAAAATATAAAAGAAGGAAGTAAGCAAGGTAAGAAAAATTAAACGACTTGGAAATATGTGGGTGAATAAAACTGGGCAAAACTACAATTTTCAAGTTGTAAAGAATAAGTAAAGTTGTTCATGTATTTCAAAAGGCAGAAAATGTGGAACGAAAGAAGTATATTAGGATAGAGATTTATGGTTTTCCATCATTATTGCGTACCTAGCCCAAACTGGAAATGGAGCGAAGGAGAAATTAGATTCCTAACGAGATTAGAATAATAGGATTTACGCATAAATATAAAAAAGCAATATTTTCTTAATTTTTGCAAGATTTCATTAGTAGTACAGTTTAATCCAGTAATTTTTTTTCAGTAGTTTTGGGAATAAGAAAAATCATAACATCAGGTAAATACTGCATAATTTGTTCGACCATTCAGCTACCAAACTTTTTATTGCCTGATTTACACCGATTTAATTTACACACATGTAAGCCATTGAATGCCGATTCTTGCACTCATTTCCAAATGACTAAATCAGGACTAAATCTATATCGAAGGTGCGACTTGATAACAAACGATGACGGTAATCAAATCAGCACAATTCAAATAAGGGATTGAACTCAGACGAGGCCAAGTAAATACAATTAATCTGCTCTAACGACCGAGAGTTGGCGACGTTTAATTAGATTCGTAAACATTAACATTTATCCTTCAAGGCTAGCTGAACATAAATTTATTAGACGGCTTTAGCTTTTAAGTTCTAACGAATGAATGGTTTTTAATTGCTAATCGTAAAATTAACGCATCAAAAGTAAATAATTATTCGTAAGTTCTGATGAAATGCGAAAATAAAATTCTAAAAAAATTGAAATTAATATGATAAGTTTAAGTGACCGTCTGGATACATAAGATGTGTGCTTTGTTTTAGTTGCTTATTGGGATTTGAAATTATTTATGTTATTTAAGCAAAATATTTGAGTAAAGTTGATAAATTAATGGAAATACTCGTATATTACTCAACATTCCTTTGATATCATATTGTTACGTGTTCTGTGGGTGACACATGCAATTTTCCGTTGATATCATATTGTTGCACGTTTTGCGGGTGACCATGAATATTATTTCAATTTTTAATTGTATGTTTTTGTTATCGCCCACTAATTTCCTTAAATGACTTAATTCTTCACTCACATATACCTCTTCCGATGACGCTTTATTTTTCTTCAAGCGTTTTGGTACATTGTACTTGCTTGACTGTAGTTTTCGTATTAAGAAGACTATATTTATTACAATTTCTGGGACGTTTCAGTCCCCACCGCATCATACAAGTATTTATTTTCATCTTAGCCTACTTTTAAGAGGCCAACATTACTTTCACTATTTTGCTTATACTTTTGGGTAGAATTTTTAATTATACGTCAAAATGATTAATAAACAGGTTAGACTTACTAAATTGGTTTAGGATCCATCCTATACGATGTTGAGAAAAGAAAGGAACTTTATATACCGTTAGTTAGTGTTTTCTTCAACAGTAGATTGGTTTGCTGCTTGTATTTTTGCATTCTTGCAAGTTGGAAGGTGCAAAGACGTATATATATATATATATATATATATATATATATATATATATATATATATATATTTATATATAGCTGTAGGTAAAGCAAATATTATCTATCGATGGTTCTTAATGTTACTCTGTTTACTTAACTGAATGTATTTTTGTAAAATTGAATGAATGAATGCGAATTGTGTATTTTTAAATGTTCGCCGTTGTTTAATCATAGGTATTTGTAGGTTGATTATTAGTAATGTGTCTTGATATCAAGGTGAAATGTAATGAAACATTTTCGTAATCAAATAATGTTCATAATCTCACACATCTTTAAATCTATATGAGCCTATGTAATGATCATGATATATTTTACGATCTAAAATCTCTCCAGCTCGTATACACTACAAACTGGTTAATAATCTTCTTTTACCGCATACAAAATAGTAATATTAATTTTACTTTTTTTTACGTTAAATTCCTTTTTTTTACATTTAAATGTCTTTTTTCATAACGATAATATGGTGTTGAAGGAGATCTGACAAAAGATCAGAAAGGGTCATAATGATCGCTTCTGTGTTTTAAAATAAAGTGATTGAAACCCGGAGAAGTTTCTAGATTCGTCGATAGTTATATTTGTTTTATAAGTATATAACATATATATATATATATATATATATATATATATATATATATATATATATTCTTTAGATTCTAGAAGTTCCATACAATTTGAAAATTGAAGAAGTAGACAAGTCGAACAATTTCTTGTTAAAGTTCTCGAGTTTTTTTAAAGTATAATAATGTAATAAATTAATTCAATTACTGATGAAATATTATTTTATATTGACTACCATTACTTTAATTAAATTTTTAACGCTTATTTGTGTTCATTTGATTGATAGTTATGTTAACGTTTATAAAAATGAAATAATGAAATTTGTGATGAATATTAATATTCACTAATCAAAACTTTAATGAAGATTAATATAATTTTTTGTTTAATTAATTATATCATGTGATTATGGTAATGACTCCCTTTATCCTAAACTTGAACAAAATGTTTGAATTTATTTCCCAGAAGGCAATTTGAGAACTATTTTAGTAATAAACCTAAGTTTGTTTCATGAAGTTTTGGTGATGTGAAAGTATTTAATATTTAATACAAGTTATACTCGTGTATTCTGAAGTTATAAATATTCTGAAGTTACTCGTAGAACCAATTTTTCGTTGGGTCTACAATAGTATCAAATATCAAAGTACCAAGCCTGTTGTGGCTTAGATACAATGAGTTTCGAGTTAGTCACGAAGAAGTTGGCCGCTCTTTGGGAAAACCAAAGCTCAATTGTATTGTCGAATTATAATGACAACTACAGAAACTGAGCATTAGAGATAGGAGACCTAAGTGAGGTCTAGATACGACTGGAAATAAGTTGTGATCGGCAAGTTCCAGGTCCTCAGTGGGTTCTAACCTCGAGGATTTATGAATATGTAATTATGCATTTCGTAGATTCTGGTGAAGTTAAATTTGCTGAGTGAGAAGATATAGTTCTCAAAAGCTCATGTATCTGCAAAGGCTTGACAATTAATTAATATATCGTAAGAACATTTCCATGAAGAACAAAATCGCCATATACTAATTGGTGGCTACACTAATGTGTCGGCTTAGAAACACGTCGTCATAAGTTTGTCTATGTCCCTCGACGATCGGTGGCGAAAAGGAACGGGCGTGCTTGGTTCTGGTATATTTCTGGATGCGCGATGCGGGGCGGGATCCGCCTCAACATCCGCCTCAACATTCATTACGTTTGCTAGCCGTCTACATCTTGTATCTAACTTTAGTCAAGTACTCGCTACAGTACTAATAATGTCGGCCAAAAATTGATTCTACGAAATATTGTTCAAACTATTATAACTAACATTTTTGTTTAGATAAAGAAATTGATGAAATTCTTATGTTCATTTAGATAATTTTGTTAATTTAGATATTGAATACATTGGTTATAGTTGGATAGCAAAAATACAAGTAAAACGCAAAGCAAGTTTGGAACACTGCAGAAAATCATATCAAAAATCTTGTAGCTCATTAAATCCTCACACAGTAAATTTCTAAAGAGGGATACCGATTGATCTTCAAGCTAATTGGTTTCTCGATTGAATTTTGCCCCACATAATGTAGTTGAAAGCCGCGATCCAATATTTAGATCTCAGTTGTTGCAATTTGTTATTTATTTAGTCACGATTAAACGATGCACCTTCATCAAGTAATTACGCCATTGAATCAGTGAAATGTCAGGAATTCTTAAAATGGCATCATTAGTATGCCAGTGTATGTATATATATATATATATATATATATATATATATATATAAATTTATATGTAAAGTAAAGCTAATATAAAAGATCTTTCCAAAGAAACATTGTTTATATGAACTCCCGTTATTTAAACTGAGCATATTTAATATCACCCCTTTCGAATTCAATCTTTCATTTTCCTAAAGCTTATACATAATTATTTACTTTCACCCTCCCTTTCGATAGAAGGGCCAACCTTGCGAGGGTTGAACGAAGAAAATGTGTACTTTTCATTACGACGCAACGTTTAAACTTTTATTTATGGTTGACCTTTTGAAAAAATAAATGTTATTTGAAACTTAATGTCAAAAGCTCTAATGTTGTTTTACGAGTCGTCCGTTTGCCGCTGATTACTTGTTTGCTTAGTTTTTTTTGTGTTCGATATCTTATTTCAGGTTTGCGCATGATATGATTGTAACTAGTTTAGTTATGAGATAGCTTCGGGGTTTTGTTTAATATCTTTATCATTTGGAATTGGACGTGGGTTGTTACGTTAATAGATACACCTCTGTGCTGATTGAGCTTTTGAAGCGAAGAATTTTAAATTGAATTGAAAAAATGGATATATAAAATATAATTATTTTCAATTGACTGATTATCACAAGAACTTATAAATAAAGATTGTGGAGGTAAGGCAAAATATTCTAAGTACGTAGAATGAACCAACGTAAATGTGTCTTCAAAAGTACTTATATAATGAAAACTCAGTAACAAATGATTACAATTGTTTGTTAATCGCTAGTAATCTTTAGTTTTGTAGTTCAAATATGTTTAGAGAAATATCTTCATGTGTTAAATATCTTCATGTGAATGCTAAGAAAGGGATAATTATTAAAAAGGATGAAAGCAAAATAATGTTTGTAGTAAATGTAAGTAATATAGTTGTGCAGTAGGCAGAGTTTCTTTATTTAAGAAATTGATTGTCAGGGAATAGAAGACAGAAATTTATGTAAAACTATGAGAATGAACTTCTCACTAATGAAATTTGCAAATAATTAAATTGTATCCGAGGAAGTGAAAGTGACTAGTGAATATTGTGTGAAGCAAAAAAAATTATGAATGTAAATTGATTATTGAACAGGATGAATTATTTTGATCATATTGTATGAAGCAGCAAATACAAGGAGACTTCTTGTCAGTCATGCCAAAATATAGAAGGAGAAAGTGAGTAGGGTAAAAAGGATGGATAACTCAGAAAAAAGTGGGTGAATCAATCTGAGAAAAACTTGACTGAAGGATCATGGAAATTGCTTATATAATTAAAAGTGGATTTTGGAACAGCTGAAACAAAAGAAGTATATTACGATTAAAGATTTATAGCATGAAATGCTATAAATCTTTAATCATCGTTGGTTACCTAGTTCAAACCGGAAACATAGCGAAAAAGATAGTTAAATTCCGAACATAATAAGATTAATAAACTTTAAACATCAATTGTTCTCACATTACGACAGCTTTCATTACAAGTTAAATTTATCCACAATTTAATAATTGAGAAAAATTACAAAATCGCTAGTACACTTATAGGCAAAATAATTCTATATAAATACTTAATAATTCGTTTCATAAAATAGTCTCCAAATCTCAGTTACTTCACTGATTTAATTCACACCATTGGCGCTGTCGACTCCAATCTAAATTACTAAATCAAGACTAAATTTAAATCTCGAAGTCGTGGCTTGATAGCAAAAGATCAAGGCAATCAAATCACCGCAATCCAAACAAGGGAATGAACTCATATTAGACCAAGTGAATTAAATTAATCTGCTCTGAGGGCAGATTTCCCAACATAACATTAGGCCTGTAAATATTAACATTTAGGTTTAAGGCCAGCCGAACATAAATTTATTGGACTGCTTTTGGTTTTACCACACTTGTTGATGTGTGCTTACATTGATTTGGAATTATTAATGCTATTAAAGCGAAATTTGAATACAAATGCTAAATTAATCAAAGTATGTTATACAATCCTCCACTGATATAAATAATAACATATTCTGTGGGTGATATACGTAGGTTGAAGTCATGAAGGTAAATTTTATTTTGAATGTTATTTTTTTGTTGTAACTAATAGATTTCTTTAGGTGACATAATTGTATACCGACATGTACCTTTTTAGCAATACTCTCTTTTTTATGCGTTTTTCTACATTGTACTCAAAATTAGAGTTGTCTTATTAAGAAGGACGATATTTGATATAATTTCCTCTAAATTTTATCTCGCAACACATCTTATAAATTATTATTTTATATTTTGATGAGTTTTTATGCAATTTTGACTGTCAACAATATTTTGATTGTTTTATTTTCCTATCGAAACATTAAAATAACTAAATTTACTAAATTTGTTTAAGTTTCACCTGAAACTATTTAGTTTAAAAAGGAAATTTCGTTTACGGTTCCTATATGTTTACTTCAAGAGCACGTTTGTTCTTTGCACTGCATTCTTGAAAATTACAAATCATTTTATTGAAAGGTACGAAATAATCATAGTGAGATTTTACTGTTGGTTCATTGGTTACAGTCATTAGAGATTCACAATTTTTGAAGCGTATAATATAGGCAACGTGGAATTGTCTCAAAAATATGTCTAAAATAATGCCAGATACGCAGAAATGTGATTTCGTTTTAATATACGTAATCGTTCACGGCTGATTAGATAAACTCTTTAAAAAAACATAGAACGGTGGATACGACTATTTGAAACATCATGAAATATTTTGCGATATGGAACCTCTCTATATCACAAAATATCTCATGATGTTTCAAAACTATAAACTAGATAATAATATTCCTATATGGTATATAATATGATAATGCTTGTTATACTTTCTTACGCTAGATAGAACCTGGAGTACGATTAGCAATAAGGGTCCTAGGTCGTGGTAAAGAAATTAAAGATAGTAGAAATAATACTACATCACGTAGTTTCATTTAATTGTGAATAATGCATTTCTACAAAATTAACGCCAAATATATTCAGTAAATATGTATAATTAAATCTACGCATTATTCTGCAAGTCGTCGTAAAGAATACATTACCGTAAGTTAAATCAATCCTGTGATATGGACCTAAGAAATTACTTAAATTCGGAACTCACTTACTGACAAGTCGTCAAAACCTTTACGTTACTTCTAACAAGTCTAACACCGTGAAATTAGGCATGTATTTAATGTCTTACATATATATTATGAAATAATTATGATATCAATACAGTGTCAGTTGAGCCGGTTGCAACTCTTAAATAATCTTAATGAAGCAGTTTTTCTCGATAATGATAATATGTTCTAAATGAATGAAAAAAAACTTAATAATATTTTGTTAGCGTTATTTCACATATATGTTTCGTACATAATAAATGTATAAAATTTAAAATATTTAATTAGATTTGCAACAAGTTTCGCAAAAACATTATCAATGAGACTATTAGTCTAGACAAACTTTATGCTGATAATCATTCGGCATTCAACCGCCCGACCGGATAGATGCGTGTTTCAAGCGTGATTTGCGTTGTGAAAAATAATTATGATATAACATTTTATTTTCATTGAGAATTAATATTATTGATCATAGAAATGACGGAAGTTGATATCGAAATAATGTTGAAAGGTACTCTGAAAAGCATTTAGAATCTGGAAAATCAATACTAATAAAAATTATTTAAAAAAACTGCTAGTTTGCATCCCATATTAAGAAGGTAATTTCAAAAGGAGACTATGCTTCCTTTGAACTTTTTAAATGGAAGATAATTTTGAAACGGTCATGGCCTCGTCATTCTGGTCCCTTAACACTTCTATAAACGAATGGACATGTCCGAGATGTGCTCGAATTTCTCTTTAGACTCAAACAACCGGACATCGCACCGTTGTAAGTGGACACTTTAATTATATTAATCAAAATACACGCTACCTCAAAGGAAAAATTAGGGAGTTTTACTCGCGTGCTCTGGCTGAACAATTTGATATAATTGCAGTGAGCGAGACATAGTTAGAGGAAGAGTCTGTAGGAGATGACCTTTTCGTAGACGGGCATTTTACAGTCGTAATGTGCGATCAGGATATATGAAGCGGTGCTATCCTGCTGGCCGTAACCGAGCCCCTTGCGTCAGAGTACCTCCCCCAGTATGATATTGGCGGCGAGCATTCGTTGGCTAAGATATCTATTGGACACAATAGTGTATCTATTTATGTATTATATATTCCTACGTTGACGTCCAGTAAACATTACGATTTGCTTTTTATGCACATTACTAATGTCGTTGAAAGTTCGAATTCCAACGTGTTTTTAATTGGTGATTTTAATATGAATTGTTGTCCCCATAAATCGTTATATTTGTATGAATATATGTTATCATATTTCTCATTAGTTATTTGTGATAACGTATGTAACGCGAGTGAACGCGTGTTAGATGTGGTGGCTTTTTTATTACACTTAAAGCACTTATTTTTAATCAATACGTATTCTTATTGTCATTGCTGTATAGTTTTAATAGCTGTATAGTTTCTTTAAGTGCATGTAAATTAATAAATATTTTTTTTTAATTTTATGCAATGCGAAAAGCTACTAAGCTGTGATTTAATAGTATTACAACTTTAGAATATGCCATACCTTAAGTTTGGTGTATGAAAAAGTACTTTGAAACCCAAAATTGCTTTGGATTTCAACCATTTCGTTAGTCTAACAATTTATTATTCATCAAAGACAACTTGTCCCGGGCTTTTCAACATTTATGTTTTTAATAAGATAGGGGTATACATAAAAGGCATGGCGTTTGGAGATTAACAAATTGTGGGAAATTTCAGGCAACGAATAACTCAGATGTAACATCTGCTCTTGAGAACGAAGAATGTAATTACGCAATTGTAATATTTAACCAGCAACTTGAACTGCTATTTATACCCGAAAATATATTATACTCTAATTAGTATCCTACAGGATGACTGAAAATGGATCCATAAAAGTACCTATTAGTAAATGCAAATTACAAGATCGTCTGCACACAAATTAAGGTTATTCTTTGGAAAGCCATAGTACTGCTAGGCTTTTCAAAGTACATTATGTAACATTGGCTTAATAAGCGTATGTATGCACGAAGGTTAAGCATTACGTGATGCGGAAAGTAAAGACTGGATTGCTTTCGTTTTTGAAAGTCTTGAGTAAATAGAAGTTAAATTAATTTCGAATACTTTTCAAATCTGGCAGTAAGTTCGAATTTATTATTATATAAGAAAAATTTCCAATTAACAATTTTAAACCATAATAGAATTGCTACAAACTTTTTCTGACTCAAATTTTTTAAATACATTTTTTGTAGACTCGAATATGAATTTTACACGTCACTAGTGAGAAATTTTTCAAAATTAAAATTCTAAAAGGGATAAAATGCGAATTTAAACTTAGAGGGAACCAAAATAATGAAATTCAGACTCTGGCTTTCTGAATCATAGATTGGAGTCGATGGATGCAAAGAATACGGCCTGGATCGAGTATACAAGGAATACCATTATAATATGGAGCATTGACAAATGCGATGCTGTAAGATGCCTTGTTTTGTCAATCGCCGTTGACGATACCTAGAGGATATTTGGAAAGTTCATGTATATAGTTTAAGAGGAGAATGAGTTTAAAATCAGTTTTAAATTAAATGGAATTGAAGGATAATTCATATCAGAAAAAGAGACATTCTTTTGAGAGATAGACTTATGTTGTGTCCCCACACAAAATAAGCCTATAATATTGTTCAGAATTTTGAAACCGCCAAACTTTCTAATGGCACCAGGCAGCAAGTCAAAGTTCTTATCCCAACGTAGTCGAAGCCATTGTTTTAACTAAATCTGTTCAGGGAGAAATAATATTTGTGGCACGAGTACCGTCTTGAATTCAAGTGGCAGAAGTTTCTTCTTGAAGTTTATTTTGCTATAATGAAAGCAAACTCTTACTGAGTCAAATTATTAAATTTGCAGAAACTGACTTGAGGCGAGATTGTTTTTGTCACGATCAGTTTTAGCTTAGTGAAGAATTTAATGGAATATTATCTATGTATTTATATCTGTTTAAGTTTGTACGGAATTCTCGTAGTATAAATTTAACTTAAAATTAATACGTATTTTATTTTGTATTCGGTATGTTCTTAATTTTCCGGAAATACGTAAAATCTGTGTTATTACGCATCAATTACAACATTTACTTGAAAAAGAATTTTTTTTTAATGAGCCGAACGAACGTTAGATTTTTTCTTAACGTTTGGTTAAACTTGGCAACCTTCTAACTTCTCTTGGTTTTCCATATAATTGGACATACGGGTGAGAAAGTAAGGATAACGCGCAACGTACACGACCTACTTTTGTGCGTGAATAGTCGGCGGCTGACATTGGTCGATTTTTGTCGGAGAAGGTCACGTGCGTTAATAATTAGCGCGTTTTGATTCGTAAAGTTCGGATTGTCGGGAGTCACGTCGATTTTTATGTAGGAACAGTTTTTGTTGGAGGCCCACGTTAAATTATTACGTAGGGTATGTTTTATTTTCTCCGATTATTGTGTGATCAATTATTGTCAGTCATCGCGCGCCTCTTGATGTGGGTTTTGAGTTGATGGAAAGTCAGTTACCGAACTTTTCGGACAAAAATCGGCAGTAATCGGTCATCTGCGTTGTGCAAAATAGAGTTCAGTGAAATGCTTAGAAGGCATATCGGTACAAACTAATGATGAGGGTAGAAAGCGAAAAAGAATAAGTTCAAACATTTGTAAAAAACATTTGTGCGCGAAAGTTTTAATAAACCATCATTGTCTCCCATATGACCATCCGCAGATAGTACAATGGTTTATTAATAAATATCTGATACGTTAAGTGAACAACCTCACGTGACTATTTTCTTCAAACAAAACTAATTATAATTCCGCTTTGTACCCCGTCCCTCAAATCCAACCAATTTGCCCTTATTGAGCTCCATTTTTGACATGGCGCCCTTCAGATTGACGAAAGAATACCCCTTTGAAGGTCAAATAAAAAGGGTTGCTTTCATTATAAAGCAACGCCAAAGTTTACCGTTAGATTTGCGTTCGATGGACCTTTTGTAAAAGTAAATATTTCAGTGTAAAACTTACTGTTTACGAACGTAATGATATGCAGTGAGTTTTGTGAGTTGTCATTCCGGGGGTGGTTTAATTGTATTTGCTTGGCCTTGTTTGAGCTCGACATTTGTTTATGTCATACGATTTCTTCATTCATCCAATTTATTATTTTGTATTACATCCGATTTGTGAAGCGATTTAATTTTAAATACTAGTTCATGTGTAATCTGACGGATATTTTGGCATCGGTTGACGGATGTCTGAGATTTCACTGGTGGAAAAAATACAACAAGACTAAAAATGTGAATTATAAATTCATAAATGGGTTATCATTTATAAAGTAATTATGAGTAATTACGAAACAAAAGTAATGTCTTATCCTGGATAAGGTTTATATATCGAAAATACCCTCGACCGGGTCAAAAGTAACTTAAACCATTGCATGAAATTTAAGCTGAATCACTGTCATAATATTGTTTGTATTGTTTGGTACATTACATAAAAATATTTAAAACATTCATTTAAATACACAGAGTTCAGTTATTTAAGAATCCATTCAAATATTAAATCGGAGTACAGCACTATTATTCATTACTATTTTATGACATATATACAAGGCACATTTATAAGTCTGTATTTCAATATGAATTTTACTCCCCTCTTTCATAGAATTCGTAAGATTATTATGAATAATTAACATTTCATTTGTAATTTTCATAATCTTAAATGGTTTTGTTTCGCTACTCGCTTTTAGCAAGGTGTTCCTTGTTGATGGTAGCAATTATTGGGCTAAACATTTTAATTTTCCTTTGAAAATTAGATTCTGTTAAATTAGTATCTATCAAATAGCATCTGCGCATCAAATTGAATATATTATTGAATATATTTGGCGTTAATTTTGTAAAAATTCATTATTCACAATTAAATGAAACTACGTGATGTGGTATTATTTCTACTTTCTTTAAGTTCTTTACCACGACCTAGGTTTTGTTGTGTTAAAACATCTTCAAGTGGGCTATTAGCAAAGATATATTTGAATCTTTGCTAACAGCCCACCTGAAGATATTGTAACACAACGAAACCTAGGTCGTGGTAAAGAAATTAAAGAAAGTAGAAATAATACTACATCATATAGTTTCATTTAATTGTGAATATATTATATTATTTTACACAAACACTTCTGTAAAATAATATTTATTTTATAAAAAATACGCTTCAAATAAACTTAGTTTGATGTACAGAATGTGGAGCGTAGCCGAAGAGTATAAGTCTTGAATGAACGTATCTATTATTAAAACCGCTGATTTTGTGCATCAAAATGAGTAGAAAATGCTAAGGAAATATATAGTAATTTTAAACCATCTCAGAAAAGAAAAATTTCTACCAAATTCTAAAAGAAAAAATTAAATTTTTTATGGAAAGATGCTTGAAAAAATACTCAGTTTTATGCACGGAATAACCTGTATGAATATTACGAAAAATGATAATACATAAGCCATAAATACATGACAGTAACATCACTAAATTTTATTAATTTATCACCAGATAGCGCTGATATATGATCTTGTACGGTTCCTACATATGTTGATTATTCTAATGCCACTACATAAAACACGTAGGGCTTTCTTTTTTTTCAATAATAAATAATAACATTTATTTTCCATGTATTTTAACATTACGTTTTTTCTTTGGCTATTTCAAAAGATCAATTTAATTTAAGAAATGTAGAGCGTTGCTCATTTTACAAATAATGCCACAAGTTATTATATAAAACTTATATTGAATGCTACCAAATGGCATGATTTTGATTTAAGTATATATTAATTTACCGGCTTGATTATTTTTAATTGTTTGCGGCCATTTCCTTTGATTTAATGTAAACGAAAATCAGTCAAGGACGAGTTCAACTCGCACTACGAGGGCTCTATACATTAGACTCTTGTAAACATTTAACAGTACATAGTATTTACTTTAAACTAATTATTATCCCAACGAAGTCATCTTTATGAATTTTGTACAACCTTTGCGTAAACCTTTAAAAATTTAATTTACTAATAATTTTAGATATGTGCCAGTTAATATGTTTTTTTAACTACACCCAATTTTAAATTTCTCGTATAAACGATTGTGCCAGACCGATAGGCAGACACGTGATCTAATAAGAGTTCTTTTTTCTTTTGAGGTTCGGAACTCTACAAGGATACATTTTTTTGCCTTAGCCCTTATTTGCTAAAATCGTTATCGATACCACTTTACATGAAAATTTACACAACGTAAATATTATGTAGGCATTTTCATGCACAGGAAATAAGTTAAGTAGAAATATTGTTGTGTAAATGTTAATCTCACTGAAAGAGAAAAAATATATTCCACTGTGTGTTGTTTGGTTGAACACAATTTATTTTATTAATTTCGTGTACCTTTTGAATTACGTACGTGATGAAAATGGACAGTCATCTAAAGTTGTCCGTTTCCATCCCATACATAACCAGGAGAGAGAGGCCATTCTATTTTGACAAATTAAGTTATAATCCCAACAATTAATTTACACAGATAAATATTACAACGAAGCAATAATTTAAAGAATGAATTTAGTCCATTTGCATTTAAAACTGTTCCAGCTTATAATATTTTTACAAAATGCGACTGGCCGCGTAAATTGTAGTCCAGTATCGCGGTGACCGTAAACATCTCGGGCGGTTGCAGGCGAGTAGGTCGACCCGTCTTATATTGCATGTACAGTACAGTGTTGCAGAAAATGAGTTGGCGTGGACAAAACTGTGTTAGATTGATTTTTTTTCCGTTTATCTAAATTACCTGTCACTAGTTTTAATTTGCGGCTTTGCTTATATGAAAAAGTGAAAAACTGGCCGTGCTGTTAAAAAATAATGTTCTTGTGAAAATCGCATTTAGATAGTCGTATTAAAATACGCATATACTTATGTTCACACTCTTTCCTTTTTTATAAATTTAATCCCGATTAAAACATTCTAGGTTTGTGTCTATAATAGAGTCTAGATGCTTGTAAAGTTTCATTGCGGGTATCGGCTGAATAGTTGAGGCGTGAAGGCGAGACAAACAAATAAACAAATTAACTTTCGCATTTATAATGTCAGGTAAGATTTTTTATTCTATGATCAAATGTATAGAATGATAGAGCTAGCTAACACAATTGAATGGCTAATATGTTATTATTCAGCATTAATGTATTACTTACTGAATATGTTCTTATTCAGTTTATTACGCTGGTGTTTATATTTTAACTAGAATGGAGTATTAAATTTAATTAAAAATATTGATTAATGACCGAAACAAAGTTTAAGATATGCTTGTATAACCTTTCCAAGGTTTAAACCATAAGTCTGGTTAGCCTTAACGCTTAACGGTTGGAGTTGATTTTTGTTACTATAAATCGCTCTGAATCTAACTAGTCAATGTGGAAATTGACTAGATATTGCTGATTGTAGCAAAATATTGTTTGACTAAATTTAGAAATATCACTGTGCGAAACTATATGTATTACTTTATTTATCTAAAAAAATCCCAAAAAAAAACAAATTTTATTAAAAAAAACAAACAAAAATATAAATTGTTTCCCACCATTTGTACAATAATATTATATAAAATAAATCCCAAACCAAAAGTAGATCAAGGTTTAAGTAATTTTAAACATTTTCAGTAATTTATCCGAATATTGTAAATTATCGAAAAATTTTTGAATTTTTTCCTTTTTAGTGTTGCGTACCTCAAAAGAAAAAATAAAACCTATTTAAGACCACTTAGATGTTTATCTGTCTGTCTGTAAGTCTGATAACGTCGTTTTTCTCCGAAACACTTTTTCAATTTAAAATTGACTTAGACGTATTAGAAACTTGAAATTGACATATTTATTCATATATATCTAAAAAATATTTTCAAATTATCTCAACTGGCTCTTCTAATTGATATCTTATACAATTTATGAAATTCCTAAATTTTTTTCGGAAATATTTTTAAATGGTAGCTGTAGATAATTTTGAGTTGAAACTAGAGAAATATATGAATTTTAATATACATTATATGCGATTTTTTTAAAAAGACACCAGTGAAATATTTAGGATGTGGAGGATCTCATATGACTTCTGTTTTTTTAGGTATAAAAGCCTAAAAAAATTAATTTAACTAAAGCCTAAGGTGCTAGAAATATTTGGACACTGTGGAAAAGTTAGTTGAATTTTCCGGTTGGCAGTCTATTCCAACGTAAAAACCTGCTTCACGTTCCCGTATCGTTCTACCCATTTACGGCGCTACGTAATGTACCGTAAATGGTGGAATGTAATTTAGAGATCAGGCTGCACTGTTTGTCTTGTCTCAAAGATATAACAGCACCTTACTATCCGAGGTGAAGACGTGAAAGCTCTGGCTTGCGAATTTGTTAATAAAAAATTAAGCCAACTTTTCTCTGAGTTTAGAATGCGGCCAAGAGTAATGAAGTCGAGTAAAGTTATTAAGTAAAAATCTATATTAATAGTACCGTAATATTTAGTTTAAGACTTCCTAAATATAAACGAAAACGGTAATGTTAACAACTTAAAGTTTCTTTTACTTTTATTAATTAGTTGTTATATTTGAAGTAAGTGAATATACATGAAAGTGTTTAATAGTTATGACCATCATTTTATAATAAGTATGAACATGTTTAATATGTGATCGTCTACGAAAACTTATTAAGTCGAGCTGTGTACCTCATTTTTTCGTTTTTTTCGGCTTATTCGACTTCGATGGATTTTTTAAATGTTTTACTTTAGGTATTATTTTTTAAAAGATGTTTAAGAAAATGAAGGATATTGAAAGAACTCCGTTACATTATTTAAGTGAATATTGAAAGGAAAAATTGTACTGCGTAACCAAAATGTTTGGTAAATTTATTAGAAAGGAGAGAGGTTCAAATCTTTATTTTTTACGGTTTTATTTTTTATTTCATTTTGTATATTTGAGTCACTATGACTTTTTAAGGGCTACTGTGACTTCTAGACTCTGACTTTATTTCTATTTTTATCTTAATTTATTTTTTGACGTGAATAGGTCTCTAAAGTATATTTATTATTATGCTATTATCTCCCCACATCCTGCGTGGGGAGATAATTGGGCCTGAATAAGTAACAGTTCATGCGGAAGTCATTTCAAAGTTCAATAACTTAATTAAAAACATCGTTACCATCTTCGTTTTGTTTTCAGAAGCAAGAATTAACGTTTATTTCAATACTGTTTCGACAATCGGGATAGTCGTCGTGATTTGCGTGCGTGCAAAATAAACCCAAGATTTTCGACCTATAGATTTGACATTTGCAACAGATTTTTCAATAATGTGAAATTACATATATTCTATTTTTTATACTACTACCCGTTATTTCGGAAATCTAAGTGATTGAACTGAAGGATTTCAAATAGAAACTTTATTTAATTTCCATACATAATACGTTTTCACGAAAATAACTTCAGCAGTGTCCGACACTGTATTTTTTATTTTACATATCCTAATGAAATAATTTTAGGAAGGATATATTTATTTTTAAACGATTTCACAATTTATACAATGAAAATATTTTTATTTTTAATGCGTGCTCTGTTTAATTTAGATTTAAAAGCCTGTGTTTCTTTCGTTGTCATTCTGGTTAATTTAATCAGAAAGCTTATGTTTATCCATATATTTCTTATAAATTCTACGTTCAACTCAGCAATAATGCAAAGCAGTGCAGCCTATGAAGAAGAGATAGACTTTTTTAAAGTAAAAAGACACAAATCAATAATCATACATTATAAGTATTATTAAAATAACAACATTTATACATCGATAATTAAACGCGAAATACCTACAAAATGTTTAAAGCGGTCAGTATAGCAGAAAAAAAGTAGGTGCCGCTAGCAAGTGGTAGTAGGTTTATAAGAGAGCCCGTATTTTTGTAAATTTACAAATAAGGAGTGTTGTGTTACAAAAACTTTGTTAGAAAAATTCCTATTTTTTAGTAGCTTTTAATAAAACATTTAATGCTTTTAAAGTCCCGTATCACAAAGGCAAAAGTGGGACCCCCATAAGATAAGTCTGTCTCTTGTAGACTTTTCTAGTAACTACGCGACGTAGAAACTTGAAATTTCGAACAGTAATACATATTATTAACGCACATATTATTCACGAGCTGCATTTTTCAAGTTTTCATATAACAGTTAAAACCCCACTTTTGTTTAATGAAATGTTTATTGTAAATTTCTATGTTATGTGGGTTATTTCTTGAAAGAACTTGTTAGAAATAAGATGAAACTATTTTTCCATACTTTACTTTTATACGAAAATGAGGCATACCCCCATCTTATTTCCGAAGCTACTGAACAAAAAATCGTCAAAAAACAAGGTTGGTAAAATCTGATTTGAAGGTAAACCATATTCTTCATATTAAAATTTTTGAAAAATGCGCTATGTTTTTAGGCTAGTGAAAGATTTAGTAAGCATATTTAAGTTGTAAAAAATAATATTTCTAAATAATTTGATAGAAATACTATGTCTGCTTGAATGTTTATAATCATCTAAATGTGCACGGAATCTTTGTAGTGTGAGTTTTACTCGATAGTGTGTTTTTATTATCTCTACTGTCTGCTTGAATGTTTATAATCATCTAAATGTGCACGGAATCTCTGTAGTGTGAGTTTTACTCGATAGTGTGTTTTTATTATCTCTACTGTCTGCTTGAATGTTTATAATCATCTAAATATGCACGGAATCTCTGTAGTGTGATTTTTACTCGATAGTGTGTTTTTATTATCTCTACTGTCTGCTTGAATGTTTATAATCATCTAAATGTGAACGGAATCTCTGTAGTGTGAGTTTTACTCGATAGTGTGTTTTTATTATCTCTACGTGCAGTTTTCTGCTTATATATAAAATATTTCGAAAGTAGCTACGTTAACAAAAAGATTGATTCCAGATACACTTTTAAAAAAACCACAATTTTGTCGGGCGTTATTCGAATTTTCAATTATATTGGTAAAATTAATTCACGCATTCATATAATTAAGCAAATGACGAAAGATTACGTAATATTTGATAATGTTCCTTTGTTTATATTATTAGTTACTGATATTACAAGATTAATCAAGGTACACATCATTTCTGTTGTTATATTTGCAAACAAGATAACAACGTCAGAATAATATCAAAGCTACTTGTACATCGACGACCGTTTAAGATAGTAACAACTTCCCTAATTCGCCAAAATATTCATTTGAAATTATTTTTCAAAACTAAGCGCCGCTTACAAATATCGTTAATAGATCTATTCGATTACCTCATATTTAATAAGTTTTACCTTTAAAAAGTAAACATATTCCTGAATTGAAAAACTATTTAAAAATTTCATGTATTCCCATGGGATAATTTAAACCAGGTTTGTGTTTCACTTCCAAATATAAATTTCGCTAACACTCCAAACATTTAAAAACTTTTTAGATACTAATATCTTGCAAAGGAAATAACGTATTATTAAAGTGTAAGAAGTTTTTCATTACGTTTTAAAAGACCTCTCTAATAATTTTTCATTTTTATATGTTTTTTATTACAAAAAAATATTTTTCTTTCTTTGTGTTTGTATACGTAATTCGATTAGGTTTTTTTGCAAAATATGTTCAGAAAATGTTGAAATGAAAAAGCTATTAGCAATACGCCCTATACTATCGGAGCTCAGTGGAAATAATATGTTGACATACAGACATACTAACAAATGATCATGACGAAATTATAAATAAATAAATAAAATTATAAAGAAATAAATCAAAGTTTTAAAATTATAACCTCTTCTTGAATGTATATTCCTTTTCAAGTTCACGACTATAACTTAAGTAAACTAATTGTGTTGTATAATCTGTATACAATTTTTCATAACATAGAAAAAAAATGGAATACTAGCGAATAGTTGTTGTAGAAACCTTGAAATTAGTACTTGAGTTGTCAGGTCGATTGGAGATAGTAATTCACATGTACTGCGGCAATTATTTGTAAATTGTTTGCAAACATATCATTATACTACGTAAGTGAATAACAAAAATGTAGAGTAGAGAATATGATTGATTACGGAATATAAAAAAGTGGTCGCTATCACAATTATTGTGACTACTCCACTTGATAATAATAATGTTCAGCGATGTGATGCTAAAATATGAACTGGCTATCTGTACATTTAATGACACTGTAGACAGACATTGAAAACATTTATGAAAAAATGGTTTTTCGGGACATAATTAAAGTATTAAAGAAAGATAAGTAAACTATCAGAAACAGAAACAACTAATTAAACAAAGATTTCAACTACTAAACAAAAAACCGCTATTCCAACAAGAAAAACAAGAATTAAGTGCATTATAAAACAAGTAAATAAAATAATGTAAGCAAACTAAAAAATTTTTTACAAAAACATTTAGATTCGTCGGGTATATCATAATGGGCATATAAATGAAGCAATTCTTCCAAAAAATGAATTTTAAAATTGGACAAAAAGAACATTGAGAACATATTTTGGTAACTATTACATCCTTCTACGAAAACTTATTCAAAAGTAAAAATAAAAACATTATCGCAGAGACAACAGTAGCTAACGAAGAGAATGTCTTGGAGTGTCACATAAATGACTTCGATGAATGAAAGATTCTTCATCTCGTGAAGTAATTGAAATAGCGAAAAAGTTCGGAATTAGACTGAATGACTAATGATATACTAAGTGTATCAGAAAATGTATTGCTCACACTGATTACTTAACTCTGTAACAAAATATTAAAACAAAATGTATTCTAAGACCATAGGTGAATTCAGATAGTGTATATACACTTCATATACAAATACAAGAAAGGGGTCCCCTTTCTTCCTGATATAGCGAATTACCATCCAATAAGTCTTATTTATCTCATGTGAAAGTATAAAGGGTTTTCACTTGGACCACAGAGATAATCACTCCGAAAATAGAAGATTTTTTTATGTAGAGCAATAATATTAATATAAGAATTCAGTAAACCACTATACGCGGCATTTGTTGGCTATCAAAAACATTTGATACTATTGAGCATGAATCGCTGTGGAAAATTCTAACAGCATTCAACAGGTCGCCCAGAAGTGCACTAAAATAATAAAAATTATTTATTATAGTTGTATAGGTAGAGTTGGTCTCGGCAATATCGGAAGTTTTAAAATATTGAAAAAGGAATTAGACAAGGAGACCCTGCCTCACGGATTCGATTGATAACAGTGCTACACTATATCATGAAGGATCTCTGCTGTAATAACAAGGAAATTCATAAGTCATACAATACATGCTTGATAGTCTACATCTTGCTAGCAAAGAAATTCGTCTGGAAGTGAATGTGGAAAATATAAAAAATATGGCAAATATCATGGATAAAAATACTTTAACAGACATCGTATACCTAGAGTGTGTGAAATAGATGAAACTTGGAAACCAACTATCTGCAAAACCCACCAACAATAATGAAGATATGGAAAAATGTTAATAAAACCTGGAGCCTGGTAGAAGTTCTTAAAAGTTAATTGTCACTAAATCTAAGAAAGAAGGCAATAGACTTTTGTATTTTCCCAAGACTGACTTATGAACATCAGACTTGGAAATATACTAAGGAAGTAAAAAAACAAAATAACTACGTTCCAGACAGCTGTAGACAGGAGTATTCTCAGGGTGAAATGTATGGTTCATATATCTAATACATATGGACATAAGAGACATGACAAAAGTAATCTATCCAGTAGAACACTCTATCAATTAGAAATAGTAATGGGCGGGTCACGTTGCTAGGATGAATGAAGCCAAATGGGAAAAAGTAGTGACGCTGTGCAAGAGACCATTAGGCAAAAGAAGATAAGGCAGACAATACACACGCTGGGCGGACGAGATAGACAAAAAGTAGAAAGAAAGAACTTAATGACCCTTGCAACAAAAAACAAACTGGAGAAGACCTTTATCCGAATGGCGTCTTAAATACATTAAACAATTTCTATTTTTTTCTTGAAAACATAGTAAAATTAAATTTAAGTTATGAAATTATACGGGCTTTATATTTTTGACATTTAATTTTTTTGTTTTTATTTATGACAAAAGTATTGCTTTAAAATTATTACTCCGGAAATATTAATATCGCTTATGGAATTTTTGTTTTTCTGTGAGTATGTCTATTTGTTCGCATATCAGGGAAAAATGACTCGATGTGGTTTTAGCAATTTATTCACTAGTGGATTTGTTAAGGCTTGGGTTATTTTATGCTTCATTTTATCGTATTCAATCGACTAAAAGAAGAATAGAAGATATGGTAATTTGAAATTTGAACACAGAATATATTTACATTAAAAAAAGATTTAGTTTTTTAAATATTATAGATTGAGTTACGTGTTTAAATATTATATTTAATTTAATAATACTTTGCAAATTTTCTCATGAATGAAAACATGGGCGTATTTAATCTATATTATAATGAACGGAACAGACTTTATAAGCATTGTTCCATCTCATTCACATTAGAGGCAAAACGAAAACGCAAAATGAATGTGTGCTAAATTATTTTAATAATTTTGTTCCATTTTTCCTGTTAAAGATATTTTCTCCTGATAAGTAACATTTTTCCTATTGACGATTTTTCTCATTTCATTTTACATTCTTTATGGATTATTCGGGACTTGCCCTTAATATAACAAAAAAATAAACTGTTATAATAGTCAATCCTTACTTTAGTTAATTGAAATTAAATACAAAATGAGGGACTTTATGCCAACAGCCGTCGATAGAGCTCAGCCTAATTACGCCAGACCGCCAGTAGCGAGGTCAGACCCTATTATATTTCATCCCTTATGCTGTTTATTAATGATTTACGTCGCGAAGCACGTGTCCATTATGGGCCGGAGTTAGGGTAGGAGATTATGGGTCAGCTTTGCTCTTTACTCGTTGAGTTTGCGGCGCGGATGCGTCTTTGGATGTACGGCTAAGCTTTTTGTACGGAAGCTTTTATCGGGAGTTTGTTAGTGTTTGGTAGTTACGTTAAGGTGATGAAAGATTTATTAGTTTATTATTTTATTTATTCCGTGACCATAATTTTTGGCAATCCCGGGTACATTATTAAGCGCTTGCTTATCCTAGTTACGGGAGTTAAAATTTTATCGAGATCGCAATTTATTTCTGTTTAAAGTAGATATAATTCCTACCCTTTATCAACATATTAAATTTAAGGGTTCTTTTAGAAAATAATTAATACCATCAAGAATTGTATGCTGAAAGTCTGTGGCCAATTTAACTTAATAATTTAAATGTGTGGCAATACCCAGAAACATGTGCTTTGTGTAATTTCATTAAACTCTTCATGACTTAGATCAAAGCTTTGAAAAATTAAATGTGTTAATACATCTGAGATAGGTATGGATAAAATTAAAAATAAATATTTGTTTATTAATTTTTAACCTTATATAAAATACATTTTCTGACTTAATTTTTTGAAAAAAATACGTCTCTTTACAGACGGAGAGATGGACAAACTAGGATTCTTGGGTTTCCCACGACCCTTGAAAAGACGATTAAACAATTTTTGCAAACATTTATCGAGCCACATACTTCTAAGACATGGGAGGTTGCGAAGTAATATTTACATAATAAGGGCTGAATTTGTTAGTTATTTATAAAAGAAAAAAATAAGTTAATTAAGGAAAAGCTAACATTTTATATTTAACGTCATTTTTTAACGATGATTTCATTAAGTTTGATAATTGTTGTTCTTTGTCATTTTACCTAATTTTTTTTGTTGTTATTTCATTCTTGATTATTTTGCTGTTACTCGGGGTCGGTTCGATTTTTATAATGCCGAGGAGCCATTTTATGTGCTGATAAGTACAGTCAGAGGTTTAGTTTCCGAATATTGCTTTGGATATTCGTCAACCAGGTTGTTTGGGGTCGTTTTCTCCCTTTTTTTGAAAATTATGGAAATATATTTCTTTACGACAGGATCGTCGGGTCTTGTTATTATTATTGTATTGTGCAGGTGAGGGTTTTGTTTATAGCTTAATTTTGTTTAAATTAAATTATACGTTAATTGTGTTATTAAGAACTTTCCTACATACTACATTTTTAGATTACAAATCGAGGGAAAGTTCTAATCGGTGAGCCAGTATCAAAGAAAGACCGTATCTTTTTATTGCATTCAGTTAAAAGCATGATTTTTACAGGACTATGGGTTCATAGTCATACCTTATTATTTCAAATTAATTTCAACTTGATAACTCTGGCCGTTCTCGACAAAAGGGGTCTTGACAGTAGACAAGAGTTTTTTTCTAGCTAGATGCGAAGTTCCAAAAAATTACTTTCGTTACACTTTCGTCTGAAAACATTAGAAAGGTGTTAGGAAAACGTTCTTTTTAATTGGGAGGACTATCATCATATTTGAGTTTGTGTGAGCATTTGATTGGATTATATTTCGAGTATAATTGACCAATTAATGTTAGCCATATTTAAAGGTCTATTTAAAGATAATTACTAGCCTTAACTAGCAATTTCAGGTACTGACAAAATTAGGCAATATCTTAAAAGAATGTTATGCAAAATAATAATATTTATTTTAAAATAATATCAATCAACAGGATAAAATCCTTACATCTGAATAACAATAATTTGTCAATGAACGCATTAAGCGCGAACTTCAATAAGGTTAGCTGCATCTGCATAATTTCTCTAAACAATTTTATAACATTATCCGTCTTCGCGATGAGGTCCGATAGTATTTTTCCTTGCTTTCTAGACGTATAATTGTGAAAATTATGACGTTATTTGTCCAAATAATAAAAAAATAAAGTCAGTTATTTAAAACATCTGTCATACATTATTTCTCAAAGGGACATGGCAAATAACTTCATAAATTTATCTACAAATCTAGGTCATTTTTATGACTCAGTACCTTAATTGGCAAGGGCCACGATATGTTGGTTTTTTACCATGTAATTAGTTTATAAAGTAAAGTGATTTTATCCAACCAATTGAAAGAAGGCGGTTTTTATTTATCGAATCCATATTTACGTTAAAGTAAGTAAATAAATAAATAAATTAATAATAGTGATTTGATCCAGTATTAATAATCACAAATTTTCCCACTAAGTCTGAATCTCTTGATCTTCCTCAATAATCGTATAATTACGAACTCGGATACGGATGATATTTTTGCGTTTGCATATATGGCTCGTTGGAAATGTATACTACATAATATGAGTTTTTTAAAGTACGAATCGAATGCGTACTAAGAGGGTTCCATAAATACTTAAGTACATGCAATATGAGTATTTAAGGGTACGTAATGTTCCTATTTAAAAATTCTATGTTATTTTCGTAATATAAATATATCCTAGTAGGTCTTTTCGAGGCCTAAAATACCTTAATTTCTCAAAAAAAAAACACTTTGGATTCGTTACTCATAATTTATTTACTATTTTCTATTTAGCTCCTTTTAGTATTTTCTTGCTTACATACAGAATCTGAGAAATATTAAAGAAAATTTACAGCTTTCAACATAATGCCTTTTTTGAGATAGACCTGGTAACAAAATGGGTTCAAAAATGTCAAGTTTGATAGTTCAAAAAATTTATGATTTTCAAGAAAAAAAAAACAACAGAAACAAATTTGTACTCCACTTAAAGATGTTATTTGGGTAACACTTGAAATATAATTAAAAAAAAAATTAAATATCTCGTTTTGGCAAGGCAATAACGTATTATGAGGGAATTTCAAGTACCTATCATATTTCGTTTAGATGTAAGAAGCCTTTGACAGAAGATCCAGCAGACAGTGTTATCAAAAGAATAAGGTTATATTTAGACACGGAACAATTTAGGTATAGAACCCTTAAAAGTGTAATGAATTTAACATTAAATATTTTTTTTATATGAAGCTCTGTAGTAACGTTGGTGGAATAAGTATAATATATGAAGTTGATTTCAAGAAAGCGCAAACTTCAACTGTTATACATCATCAAACGTACTAGTTGATTGTTGCTAAACTATGCGTTAGGTCATTTCCCTCATAAATAGCAGAGAATTAGCAAATAGTAATTTTCCTGGAAAGCTCAAAGTACCATGTTGCATTATTCATACTTGACCTCGATAGGAAAACAAAATAATTTAGGCAAGTCACTTTTCTTATAGTTTCACATCAAATTCACTTCCCGAACTATTTCATGAGCATATTTATATATACAGTATAGATATATGTTGCAGTTCGATAGCTTTTCGCCTTGTTATACTTTATATTTTCATACCCACAGGGGCTGGTAAGCTTAAAAATACATATTTTAGCCATTACCCCTTGTATATGTACGGCCAATGGTAGTTTGTACATAATAAACGGAACTGTGCGGCCTTGCTTGCGTTTAGAGCTGTGCACACAGAGTTGGTAGAAAATTTGTCGACATCGATGTAGCGACAAAAGAGAAAATTGACTTAATGAGTTACAAGCAGTAAAGTCAGGTTGTAAGTTGCACGTAAATTTTAGATTCTAAGGAAAACGTGTGAAGTATATAATATTAGATGTTTATTATGAGGAAAGCATTCTTTTTATAGTTCCGAATCTAAAAAAAAAGAAAGAATATTTTTATTTTCATCTACTTACAACATCACTGACGTGCCCTTCTATCCGTCTGTTATACCCATTTTTTTTCAGAAACCTCTTGATGAAGAAAATTAACATTTGACGTAAAGCATATTAACCAACACATTTTCTCAAATTGTTTTCTAATAAATATTGGGTATCTTTTCAAAGTGTCATTTATAGGTAGTATAAAATCTCTTTTTCATAATTTTATGTAGTATCAGAGATATATAAATGGTATATTTATCAGATATATAAACGTTATATTTTCAGGGTTATATGACTTTTCATATATCCCTGAAAATATACCATATGCAAAAAATATTTATCCCGATTATTATATTAATATTTTTAAAAATACTATACCCAAATTATGAAAAAAAACGGAGAGTGACGGTTTCATATATATAGTTCTTGAGATATTCGCGATAATATATGCATTAATTAAAATACTATTCAATATCTATCGCACTAGGAAATGCACATTGTGCTACAATAATTTTAATTCATATTATGTACTGAGCCTTTGATGTACGAGTCGGGCTCGAATTTGGCCGTTTTTTTTATAATTCGATGATATTTTTTTGACTTAGACGCGAAGAATTTTCAACTTTTCTCAGTTATTAGCAAGTGGGTATAGAATTTAAAAGTTTAGCTACTTGCTGGCCCACGTTTGTTTGCTTAAATAATTAATTTGGAAGGACTTGTCATGAAAAATTAAATTCCCGCAGAAAATTTCATGCTCTCAATTCAAATTTCCGTTATAATGATTTACGGCTGTGTTAATTGTGATTGTATATGGGATTACATGGCTCAGCGAGAACATATTTTAAAACTTAGAATTCCTTCTGTTCTGTTTGTTTATTCTCATTCCGAAGTGATCTAAGCAAACCGGGTATTGCTGATAAGTATCATTTAATTTATTATTTTCACTTTGACAGAGGTGTACTTACTGATAATATAAATTTAAAAAATTAAGTCGTGATTTTAAGGGTAAATGGGGAAAGGATGTAAATGAGTAAGTAACTTTGTTTCATTTTCTTCTTAATATGTATGTGATATATTATACAAATTTCACTTAATTAAATACTCGTGATATGGTTGTATTCTTCAATTAAAGTAATCCGTTATTCTCTATGTTTTATTTCATTATCAAAGGTGATAATGAAACAAAAAAAAGAAAACAAGAGGAAATGAAAACAATAATAAAGTACATTTTGACATTACGTAACGAAGTAACGTTTAATTCCTAAAGTAACTTAAAAATTTATTTCATTTATTTCCTTATATTGTTCCGTATTTTAAAAGGAAAAACAGAACTCTTATAAAATCATTTATGTGTATGCCAGTCTGTCAATCACGGCTGTTTTTTTCAAAATATCTGAATAACAAACACTTAGAAATATTTAATGAAAATTTTAGTGGGAAGTAAATTGAGTACTCGAAAGTTATTTTTTTTAGTTCCATGCACAGTGTTTGAAAGGGTTATTACAGCGATTGTTCTGGATGTCATATTTTTTTAAATATGCGTCATTTGTTTACGTCTGTAAAAGATATAGTTGGCAATATGTTTATGTTGAGAAAAAATAAAATTTTGTAAATAGTTTAATAGAAAGACTGTGTATTTTAAATCTTTATAAAAGCCGAAATGTGTATGGAATCCTCGTAGTGCTAGTTTTATTCGTACTATATAGGTATTTTTAAAATTGGAGATTGAAGTTATCAGAGAAAATTACTAGAGAAAAGTTACTAAAGCAAACAAGGGTCTACTTTTAAGTTATATATTTTACATAGTTACATTGAGCATTTATAGAAATTTCGACATATCTTATACACGCACACATACACACACACACACACACACACATATATATACCATATATATCTACATATATATATATATATATATATATATATATATATATATATATACATATTATGTACATTTGACAAAATACTCTTCCGTATGCTGAATAGGATAAAGAGGATAAACCTTGAAAACAAAGAAAATATATTGTATTTCCTTCATTGTTCGAAAGCTACTGCAATTAAAATTTTGGGTTTTAGCTTGGGCCTGTGGTGTCGTTCGCGTGGAGTACAGTGAATTAGCTAAGTTTCAATTCAGGCTATAATTTAGCTCTATTCCATTTATTCAAAATCCATTCAAGTTCTATGGTAACATCGTGATCGAATTATAAAAATGAAAACATTTCAAATTCAGGACTACAGATTATAGATGCTTTCCTCCCAGGAACTGCTTAAGATTTCGTCTATATTAATTCAGGCTATAATCTAATGTTTATATATTCCTTATAGATTCACTCATAAATTACTAGATTATAAAGCAACAGACGTCTATCTATAAATTAATCCATGTCAATTTTCGCATTTATGATATTAGACAGAGTTTAGATTAATTTACATAAAATATAAACTATTATTTTATATTTAAAGAAATTATTGAATTAAGTATTTTTACAGTAAAATTATTCAGTATTTTGATGTTTAATAATTATAGAAGCATAAAAAGAAGAGAGAAGTATAAAAGAAAAGAAGAAAAAGTTTTTGTATAAAATAAATGTCAACGCGGACCTAGGTCCACGTCTAACCTGAGTCGGTTTTATTATTTGTCAATAATTTTGATAATATGGGAAAAAATATGAATAGCCTAATAGAAAAAGAAAATAAGATCTTAAAACTAATATTATAATTTTTACTTTTAGTGCTCCGTACCTTAAAAGAATAAAAACCAAATCCACATAAGATTATTCGTTGGTCTAACCGTCTCTATATCCCAATAAAATTGCTATGGTAATAAAAATATTAACCCGTAGATCTATTCTAAGAAATTTTAGGGCGGGCAAACCTAATACACCAAGATTTTTTTAAAATTTCATATGTAGTGTGTGATATTGTTTGAAAGGGCTAAATATGGGAGTTGACACTGTATGTTCTCTTTTCTTATTTCAGCCAAAAATTATAACTTAGATTTTCATATCTATATTTAGGTTCGGAAAAATTAATATTTGTAGATTGTTTAATAACAATGCAATGTACTCTTAAATATTTATGAGAGCTTAAATACTCTCTTACTTTAACTTCCACTCGTGCTTAACAGATTTCTTGATGTATGTATTTTGATTTAAATCATATTCGTTAATTAACATTATGATGTCATAGTTTGAAAACACTGTATGACAATAAGTTTCAACTTTAGTATAGTGATACGCATAATGAAAGTTTCCAAATTTGTAAAAAAAAATAGAGATAAATACAAAACAGTATGGTTTTTCGAATTTTATCGATAACTTGCCATATCATGCGCCCCTCCCTATAATCGCCTAGCCGCTGCTAGATGAATATAAAGAGGAACCCCGTTTTGTTGCATAATTTTCACATTTGCATGGATGCCAATTTTTGGGATAAAATGTTATGACGCTTTTCTGTCCCACCCTTCGTCGTCCGCATGGCGCATCCCTTGTTCCAAGAGTTACGTTTTGGATTCGAGAATATTTTATATATTATTTTGCGTCCAGACTCTCGAAGTTTTAAAAAGATTACGGTTTCTACTTTTTTATTGGAAAACTACGGTTTTCAAAGAGCAATTGTGGCATTTATTTTAATTTTGAAATCCGTTATTTACAAGAAGTATGAGCTATCTGTAATCTTATTACAGTCATATATTTTATCAACTGCACATTTATATATTTAAGTAAAACTTAAAATTCGAAAAAAAATTGTAAAAAAATTATAAATTGCACATTTATATATTTAAGTAAAACTTAAATTTTAAGTTATTATGTAGATAAATATCCTAAGTTAGAAAATAAACAAAATAAAGAAAATCTTATTATTTACGTAATGAATAGTGTTTATTACAATTTTTTGTTTAAAAAATAATTCTGTGTTGAAGGTGGAATTGAAATATTGGTTATTTGCAGGCTACGGCTATAAATAAAAAAACCTACCAAGTACCCCGGAGTAAATATTTCAGACTCGTACATGAAGGTTTCCGTAGTACTAAACAATATTAAATTCATAAATTTGTTTTTCGCAGACACTGTGAAATTAAAATTTTGAATTTATTTGGCGTTAATTTTGTAGAAATTCATAACAACTTAATTTTTTAAAATTAAATGAAATTATGTTATCGTTTTTACTTTATTTATTTATCGCCTAAGTGGCCAAATCGGCCGTTTTCAAATATTGAATATGTACGCCAAGCAGAAATATATTACACCACGTAGATTCATTTAGTTTTGAAAAATTAAAATACAAAGCTATTGCTGTGGTCGGTACCGAAAATATTCCATATCTTAAAAACTGCATAACATGTGCTGTTCAAAACTACTTTCGTTGAAAGTTGATTTTAGGTTCTACTACTGAATTTTTTTTCCGAATTTTACGCACGTTAGTGAAAAAGTTGAGGAGGAGAACAAACTTATTAAGACTTTAGAAGCGCATATCTCACTTATTATTATATTATATATATATATATTATTGTTCCCAATTATTGACTTAAATAGAAAAGTTATTTACGATCCTCCATATAATTCTGTAAGAACTATCGAATGATGCACTGAATTTTTTTCATCAATCAGTTACTTACCTCTACTTCTTCAAAGTGCCAATAATCTCCGAATAAAATAGCTGTGACATACGGATAGAAAGACCGACAGACAGGACTAAATTATATAGGTTTCATTTTTGTTATTTGACTGTAGTTCCCTAAAAATGATAGTCCTTGCTCAAACCTAAAATTTAAGAACAAATGAACACAGCCAATTTTAGATTGAGATTTTAATAACAACATGTAATCAATTTGTAGAAATATAGTATACTTTGCAAGGTATGTTTTTTTATAATTAAGAGCGAGTCCTTGATTACGTCGAAAAAACCTTTGGCCCACGGCATGACATATATGATTCTATTTAAAGAAAAATTTTGGTGGTGATGAATATAAGAATCCTCGCTTGTATCATTTATAAATATAACAAAATTTCGTATAGAATATACTTAGGATAAATGTTGCTCACCCATGTCCCACACGTGAACAAAATGGAAGTATATATGATTGAAAGTGGAATGACATACTAGTGGAACAGTTTCAGTATAATTGTTGACGTTAACATTTTAATTATTGTGTGGATTACTTAATTAACGCCCCGCTTCATTCATTTAAAAACTGATACCTTGCTATGGCCCGCGGTTTTATAATAGCAAAATTAATCTAAATAGGCTGTGCTCTTCCGCACCCAATCCCTCAGCTCCGCTGTTACTGAACGGGTCCGTTCTGTTTGCCAAACGACTTCAGTCGCCGGGTTCGAGTTTTATTGACGAGAATATTTGTAGTCAATAAAAGAGCCGGTCTCTGTTACTCATAGTTCAAGCATTGTTCTCCGAGTTTTGTTACATTTTTTATAACAGCTCTGGTCTATGAGTCATAACCTGATTGTGTATAGTTTGCAATTTTCCTTGTATGAGTTTTCTAATATAAAATCATTTTCGATTTTTTTTACTCCAAAATGAGACATCGCAAACAGTTTTTATTGATCAACGTATATAGTCAACAAATTTTACAGAACCATAATTTTCATAGGTCATAATGATACGTGTGAATTTTATGCAAACTTGGATTTAACGTTACTAACTAGTTTGATACTTACCTAATGGAATCAAACATACTAAGCGATAATGATTTGTTATAAGACACAATTCAATCTGGGGGATATATATGATATATACAGGATTGAAAACATTATAATAATATAATGTTGTATTTATTGGAATAAATGAAATATAGAGAATATTAATTAACTAGAAGAACCGCTTTATCGTTAAATACAATATTTTCAATGTTATTATTTTATGACGGTTCATGCTAAGGCCTCTACATTAAGATCTTTAATTGACGTAAATTTAACAGCAATTTAACAGCAATCGAGGAAGTAATTGTAATGTATATGACTAGATATTTTTGAGATGCCATACCGGAATTGGAAAAACGTAAAACTGATCAAATGGCCTTGATGTCTGTCAGAGACAATTTTCTTACAGATCGTTTGACAAAAAAAAATTTAAATTTGGCTCAGTTATAAGAAGCAATACTTAAAAACGTGACTGGAAAACGGTGGAAATAATAAGTTGAATTTTCGTCTTGAGAGGCTGCTTTAAGAGAAAAGGGAAGAAAAAAACTATAATTTCATTGTGTTCAAATCATTTTTAATAATATATTATGCGAGTTAAGTTATTTAACTTAATTTTATAACAGAAGATAATGGAATAAATAAAATCCTCGTTATTGTTTAGTTAATGAAAGATTAAAATTAGCTTTTTCGACATTTAAATATATTTAAAGATGATATTTCAAGAAAACGTTTTGTTTAATTAAATAAAAATATTTCTGGTTTAATTTGGCGAACGGGACGCAAAGCGGGGATAGTCGTGTTGTATGAACAGTCGTGTGACGCAGAGTTCTTTGTTCGCATCGCTTCATGTCTCTTTCGTCAATTTCCGACATTTCTTAACACACAAGTTCTGCAAGAAGGAACATGGTATATATTATAAGGAACAGAATACAATATCGTGTAATTCAATACCGGGCCACACACTCGTTCCGCCCGCAGGTGGTGCGCGCCGAGTGTGACATATGTGAGGCGCTCTCCGCCATATCTCACGTTGATAACATTCATACATCACATCTACAAATGTTCCTTTACGATGTTTGCATAATGGCCTGTCGTTTGAGATGATTACGTTTCTCCGCATAAAGAAGTCTTGCTACGGATGGGGAGGTTAAAGATCCGGAGATTTGTTGTTTCCATTGATATATATTTTGGGTTTAAAATGTTAATTGATAACGTGATGCTAGAATTTTGAAATACTTTTTACTTTTTAAATACTTTGAAATACTATTTCGATATATTCTTTTGGATAGTAAGGGTTTTTTTGTAAACGGTAGGGATAAATTTGAAAATAAATAGGGTGAGCAAAGTTTGGAGTCAAATTTAGGGGTATGAGTACAAGTCTTCAAATCTGCCGACTAAATAATTTGGACTTGAGTACTTTTAATACATTAAGGAGAAACGAATTAATTAAGAAAAAAATGGTTCATGGTAGGATATATCCAACTTTGTATCGGCATAGTATTGATGAGTAGCATGAGTAGTATGTGTAATTAGTCAACGATAACCAATAACTCATTTACGTGTGTAGTATCTTTTTAACTTTACGGATTCGATTTTTGTTGTCTCCTCTATGGAAGGATTATTTCGCTGAATCATTTCTTACCCCAGCAGCAGGAAATATACAATCAAAATTAACGATATCGTCACTGTTTGTTTCAATGACTTTAGGGTGCGTCAGTATTCTGTAATGGATTAATTTTTTTATCATATTTAAATGTTTCTGCATAATCTACTTTAACCTATTTCTTTTTTGTTGTCTCTATGGTCGCAGCCGTAGCTTTGCGCAGTCGCAGTAGCATCACACACACACACACACACACACACACACACACACACACACATATATATATATATATATATATATATATATATATATGTATATAAATATTCCATGATATCTATTTCGTAGTCTAAAACAAAAATATGAGAATGAAACTATTTAAGGTTTATTTAATATTTAATATATTACAATTATGTATTTTATTTCACAATTTTGCGTAAATGAGCATTATATCGTTAGAATTTTTATAAATGAGATACATTAGATTCATTCCATTATTTTTAATTCTTATAAAAATATTTTTAATTCATTTGAGCACAACTGTATAATAAAGATAATGAATTAGCAAGTAGCGCTAAGTACTTACACGAGTATTCGACGATGATATGTTTTAGCTTACATTTGTACGAAAACATTAAAATCACAGTATATAATTTATACATTCTTATCCAGGTAATGTATAAAATACTAGTGTATCAATATATTTTCTGTTATTGAAAAATCATTTGTGTAAGTGAAATTTCCCAACTGTGTTATATCAATATAATTTGCTGCTAAAAAATCGTGCATATGTCAAGAAAATATGTGAAATGTAATTTTTTTGTTTATAACTTGAAAATTTTAAAGAAAAAGCAAAACAAAGAATGTTTACCTAATATTTACCGCGTTGGTGGTAATTTTTTTAATTTTTCACAGATTTATATTATTTTTCCGCCCGTTAAATATGTTTACGTGAAAAATAATTTCAATATTTATAAATTATTTAGCTGAAGTAATATACTCTTAAATGGTTACAGTAATGTGCATAAATGTGTACGGAATCTTAACGGTGCGTTTTCTATTCATGTTTTATAGTTTTTTTGTCGAAGTTTAAGGCGGATCCACCGTAAGGATAAAAAAAAATAAAAAAATCAATGTTTCGTCATTTTTCAAAGTTGATACCTAATTTCGAAAAAAATTTGCTAAAATAATATGCATTATTAATGAAGTTAAAACATTTCAAGGTGGAGCGAATCAAAAGATCGGAATGGTTGAATTGAACCGGCCATGCGGGTCGTAAACCTATTGTCTATAGGAGCATTTCTACTTACTTGTACTTACTGGTATAACACTAACATTTTCTAGAACTTAAAGAATACATAAGAAAAATATTACTTGAATTAATTTAATCGCGTTTTTACCCAAACGTCATTTTGGCGGAAATCTAAAATAATATGTAATAAAATCTTAACAGAAATGTTAACCTACCTCTGTGGTTTTTGTATAATATTTCCAAAGATGTGCTGAAAAATTTACAAAAAATATGTTCTTATCCCATTTTCTAGACTACTGAACCAATGCCAAAATTATGAAAAGAAAAGAATTTTTAAAAGACTATGTTGTTGGCAAATGTTGTAGCAAAAATTATAGCGACGATTCTAGATATGATAATTTTTGAAAAATAATTTTTAAAAAATTAATAATTCTAATTAGTTTAATAGAAATAAACAATCACATTTTTTCAATAAACTTGTTACCCTTAAACGTGTACAGAACCCTCGTTCGAGTTCTGCCCTTACTTCTCAGGTTTTTTAAGCCCCTTTTTCGAAATAATTAATTTTTGAAACGATGTGCATTTTGGTTATTCAACTTTGAATTAGAGAAATCTGAAACAAAATTGTAGATAACAGCATTTCATAACAACTTTCAAATGTAATTATTTTTATTCACGTGCATTGACAAATTAAAAATGTATGGGCAACTACATAACTTCGTGCAAATATACAATGGCCCGGTTTACTTAAAATAGTGTAATCAAAAGCACCGAGATTACTTGTATGATTTGTTTTTTTTTCTGAAATGACTATAGGCTACGATGAAAAAAACAAGCATCGACTTTTTTATTTTGAAAAATACTACTTTATTTTTCTTTATAATTATTAAAACTTTAGAAAAAATGTGATTTTTTTGTCGTGTCATAAAATCACAAAAAAACTTGTCAAGTACGAGTAGAACACGCACTACAAGTGTTCCTTATACCTCTAGGCTTTTATAAATATCTAAGGGTACACATTATTTTTATTTAACTATTTAAAAAAATAATTTTTCACAACGTAAATAGATTTCGAAAACGTAAAAACATTGTGCGTAATTGAATAATATTTTTTGTCACCCTGTAAATTTATAAATATATTATCTAACATATCTTAGATAATAAATTAATATAGTAATATGTTAATTATGTTATAAAATAAAAAAAATACTTTTGCAATTGATTTAAATCACTTATTTGGAGTTTCTATTATTATTTTATGGACCAGACTACATGTTATGAGTTAGTAGACTATTATTCTACGAATTAGACCTGGTTTCTATTGTGAAATAAAAGTCTGTGTTTTATTTTATATTGTGTTGTCGATGTTATGTTTGGGTTTGAAATTTTTTCAAGAAAAAACATGTTTAAAAACAAAATAATTTGTGTAATTATAGTTAATACATAGTATATGTAGATATATATGACCAGCAACATATTTGTCGATCGGCGAGTCAAAGTTGGACGTTTTATAAATCACCAAAAAGAATTCATTTTTTAAATTTAGGCATATGACATATCTAGTGAAAGCTGACTTATATAAAAATGCATGATATACAATTATATGTGAAAAACGAAAAAGACACGAAAAGTTATCGTTTAATAAAACCTCGAAAAAATTATACAAAATTGCTTGTCTTATTTCTTATCTCAAGAAGTTAATAATCAGGAAAATCTACTATCATATAATCCCGCCCCATTTTACTTCATACATGGAAAGTGAAAACATTATAAAATTATAAAAACTTTGAGGCCGGGATAGATGACTAAATATACTTGATGAAAATATAAGGGTTGCTTGTTTTATTACAGAATCCGAAAAAGACGGTAAGTAAATCACTTTCCAGCACATAACAATACGTAATATAAATCAACTTGAAAACGACATATACCGAACGAGCAAATGTATATACATTCATATCGACACGAGATATCTCTAAATGGAAACGATAGTGAAACTGTAAAAACCTGTCACGTACAAGTAGAACACACAATACGAGGATTTCGTTCACATTCAGGTTCTTAAAAATATTTTTGAGGCTTATAATTTCTATTAAACTATTTATATATATAAACCCTGCCTGCTTATTCTATCCTTCATATTCGTAAAAACAACGTGCACGTTTAAAAAATTATGATATTTAGAATTATTGCTATAGTTTACCTACAATCTTTGCGTAAGCTTCTGATAATTCTATATTTTTATAATTTTAGGTTAGGTTGGGATTGGCAAAAAGGTGTGGGGGCAGCAGGAACATACTGTTTAGTATATTGTTTATATATTTACACTGAAGATACACAACTATAAATTTCCACATAAATATTTTTAATTATATAATACTATTGTGAATACATTTCAGGTATTCTAAAATAGTAGTTCAGCTGTTAGGGATGGAGATGCCTAACTTTGATAAAAATGATTACTTTAAAACCTGCACTATGCTACTTGCGAAGTTGATCGAAGTTAGACAAAGAGCATAGTGCAGAGAGGTACTTCAATTCGCTTTGTGCAACCTTGCCTCGCCTCGGGCGACTTCCGTTTGCTGTCGGTTTTTTGCGCCCGAGTCAAACGACTTCGCGTGGTTAGCGTACGGCAGACTCATGACGATTCTGGTCCTCGCCAGGTTGGATGAGTGTGTAGTCACGTACTTTAGACTACGATCAACTTCGACGAGCACTTCGCCGAGGTAACTTCGCGAGTAGTGTAGAAGGCGTTTAAAACTTAATATTCCGTAAATGGTATTTAAGTCAGAAAAGTGCTCATGACATACTTCCAATTTTTGAAAGGTTTTAGTAATGATACTATACACAATGGGATATGCGAAAAAACTTCAAACTTTTTTATATATAGGGGAGGTACATTAACAATTTTTTTTAAGATTTCATTTCACAATTTCGTAGACGTTAAAAATATTTATAATCGAAAATTCAGTCTATGACCAAATTTAGCTTTATAGCACTAATAATCTGCGAGTAAAACGGCTGGGATATACAGACATAGAGACGGACAATGTGAAACTATGACTTCCTAGTTTGGCTACGGAACCTCAGAATTGTTGTCCTCACCAATGGCTACATTTATATAGTTATGCAAAAAATGCTTTTTAATTTTAGATGGTCCATAATATAGACATCGGTTTATTAAAACATGGGCGTATGCTTGATCAATTATTTTCTTAATTTTTAATAAAAACTTATGAATAACAATTTCAAATTATCATTAATAAAAGATATTTACCAAAATCTTTAACTTAATTATTAACCCATAATTTACAAAAAGGTTTTTTTTGTCCCATACAGTCTTTTGCTTTTAACTATGAATACTTTTTCCTTTTGTTGAGATTGTTAATTTAAAATTAACGCTGATGATAATTTGGAGCTGCCACAAATGAACTAAGATAAAAGAGCAACCCTCAGGACTCAAGTTCATTTGGCGGCACTTGGCGCGTGAACACGGGGCAACGTTTTGTTATTTATTTTTGCTTTTTATTGTTTGAACATTTTCCATTTTCCTTTTCGTTTTTCGTCTTCTCGCTTAATTATCGCCATGTTAAATTAATACTCGTTTTGAATCGAAATAATGTTTGTTCTAATTTTAACAAGGACGACGAATCTAATTAATGAAAACGTGATATGAAAACTGGAAAAATGGTCGTAATTAAATTTATGGTTTAAATAATGAATAAGTTATAAAAATATTTTAGCGTCCCCTCTTCTATAAATAAGGGTAACAAAATTACGATTTGGAGGATGTTTCATAGAAAGTTTTTTAAATTAAAAGGACTGTTACTCAAAATATATCATATTCTTTATTATATATGCACTTAAATATTAAATAAATATATTTTTATATGATAAATATATTAAGGAAGTTTTTTATGCCAACAAATCAAACATGAAAAATGCGACTTATTCTCTTAATCTTCCACTCACGTCTTCATGAATTGTTCATTTTTACTCGACTACGGCAGAGAAAGGGTTATGAATTTCACAGGCTATGCACGTATGTATGTATCTGAGTTCGTTTTTTCCTTGGTATAGACTAAACCACTTAAATTATTTCAACAAATGAGGTGTCGTTAGATTCATATTGATCCAGAGAGTGTCCTATTTTATATAATGTTAGCAATTTCATGGGCTACGTATGTTGTATGTAAGTTTATTCCCAGACTAAACCACTGAAGTGATTTCGACGAATAAGGTGTCCCTAGATTCGTTATAATCCAGAGAGTATCTTGGGTATATAACGTTATGAATTTCACAGGCTATGTATGTTCGTGCTTTTTAGTTATTTTTTTTTCGTAATCGGGTTTTAGTTTTTCCTCTTGTGGATTAGATTCGATTTCTGCTTACAAAACGATTCAGTCCAATGTTTGAGTTTCTAGAGCGACGTTCATCATCATATAAAGTATGTCTTGCGAAAATTGAAGGCCAGTTTACATACATACGTAAACAATCGAAAATGAAATATTGCACATATCAATTGAACGAAACATTTCTCGTAAATTATTTCATCCTTGCCGACGATATCGGATGAAATTGCAATATGCAATTTGTGGAGGTTCTAAATGTGGGGTTTATTATTGAAACTAATTTTATTATTGCCTGAGAGAGAGATAGAAAGAAAGTAAATTTGTTTTTTTTTAATAAATGTTATCAGTGACTCACAGTGAGTTGATGCTGCAAATTATAGATAAATTTTGTACTTGATCTATTAAGAATGAAACATCTTTAAAACGGTATATACATATATGTACATTACGGTGGAGTGGAAAACCATCTTTTTTACAGTCGTGAAGTAATATTTGAAAAAAGATGTGTTATAGACCTATTTAAAAAACAGTAAAAATATTTTTGGTCCAACTTTATATTCAGACATGTTCCTAAAGTGTTGTAGTGGTTTTGCATACTACTTATACATGATTGTGGAATTTGGATGTCGGATACCTAATAGCTTTGCAATCAAGCAACGAATCGCAATCGGATTTGGTGTTTGTAAATTCCGCGTAGTGAAGTAATATGTATTAGCTATGGCTTAGTACATGCGGAATATTTGTTCGAATGAAAAATTTGTTTGAATGTTTGTTATTATAACGTCTAAACGTTACTGTAGATTTTCATAAAACTTGGCAGATATTTAGTTTCCAATTCAAACTATCATACAAGTTACTTTTAACTCGAGAAATATTGTTCCTGCAAGGTAAATTTAGTGTTTTGTTTAAAAATTACATTTTATTACCGCGATATATCAATAGATATCCCATTGAGTGTATATCTAGGATTTGACCTTATTTATGGATAGATGTTGCTATGGTATCATTGGGTTAAAAGCAAATCCCTAAATTGTCTTAATTGAAAATCTTGTCTTAATTGAATATTTTTTTAAACTCCATCACATCAGGGTACCTCTAAATATAAAGTTAGCATAAAATATTTTTCTTTATCATTAAACGAGTCCAGAAGGCTGATTTCTCATTCTCATTTGTAAAATTGTAATATTTAGATCAATAATATGTTGAATTAAAAGGAAGATATTCTCATTAGAAAACAATTGTTCGGTAACGTCATAACATTTTAAAAGTTCAGTCTAGTCCCACTTACAAAATCAGTTTTTTACCTCCTGTATTGCGCATACTTTTCTCGGTTCTGTATTTTATATTTTCCTTTTACGAAAATTAAAATTGATTTTTTCTTAGAAGAATGTTAGTAATATTCAAATATACTTAAGTGATATGATTTATAATTTTGAAAACTACCATATATCAGTCACATCAAGAGTTCATTAAACTATGTTCCATAATTTTATTGAAGGATATGTGCTGTAGTATGGGCAATTACAGCCTTACGGGGAGTTAATACTATATTAACGATCTAAATGTTGAATATGTTGCAAGTGGCTTACAATCCGATTACCCAAAATCTACTGATATTATGTTTTTTTGGAAAGAATGCCATAGAAAATTTTTCCACTGATATTATTGTCTGTTTATAAAATTTTCTGAACCGATTTATTAATCAATTATAATTGATATTGTAGATATTCTACATTGTGTTGAATTCTGTAACCACACGTATCTATTGTTTTCGTTCCATTTTATATACTTGGTTATAAAATCGAGAAAGAGTTTTTAATGAAACAGTTTTTACGCTGTATAATATTTATTCATTTACGCTGTATAATATTCATTCATTTACGCTGTATAATATTCATTCAAGTTTTGGTGCAGTATCTACAAAAATATTTGCAATGTTGATAAATGTAATATACGCGGAAGTTTATAAAAATTATGTCAGGAATTTTATAGCTGGACGATGATGAACACTAGCCTGGAAAGTTTATAACATTTGATGATGCAGTGTTACAAACAGAAATGGAATCTAACCCAAAATAAACATTCATGAAGTTGCCATGAGTGGATGAACAAGGTGATAAATGGTAATTTTTTCACTTTTAGTTTTTTGGCCTCGAAAAACTTTCTTGATATAAATAACATGTTGAGCAAAAAAATATATCTATTTCGTATTTAAGTGATTATATATACAACAAACGAATATATAGCATATTCTTTTGAGTAGCACTCCTTGTCCAATCACATTTCCGATTATATAATAACATTTTGTAGTCCTGTTCAATTGGAATCTAGCTGAAGACTTCTTTTCCTAAATAGGAGTCAAATGACCTCTATCTTCCCGGAAAAAGCGGTTTTCTGTTTTTATTCTTAACATATCATTAACTTTCGAGGCGTTTTCTGAAATGTGACGTTATTGAAATTAATTTTGGCGTACGTGATTAATCAGACATGGAACTGGTTATTATTTTTCGTTAGATATGGAATTGATTATTAATTTGACGAATATTTTATTTCGTTTATACAAAAAGCTTTAAAAAAAACGATATTTTGCATAATGATTGAGCGAGTGTTGTGACGTATTAAATAATGATTTTTGGTTAGACTCATGTTCATCGGCTTTATCTAAATTTTTGTTTTATGGGGAAATTAGAAATGCCAAATACTAAATTTCAGTGTAATGTTTAATCTTTTTAACTAAAGCTTACAACGTCACTTTTAGATTTGTTGCTTTAAATTTCTGTTATAATGGTTACTTTACACAGAGCTGAAGGTTCTTACTGAAGGAGATATTCTTCAATTTCATTTTATTATTTACTGATGGAAAAAGTTCGCTTCTACTTCATATATGAGGAACGCTATTGTCTCGTACATTGAACTCTGCTTTCAAGCAATAGACAAGAGCTACGAGAGTATAGCAGAAAATCGATGTGAAAATTTTTTATTTTTTCTCGACATATTGCCTTTTGCGTTACAATGAAAAGTAAATTCTTTTATACATTTATAAACAGAAGTAGAGTACAGAACACGCTTTGCTATGCTAATAAAAATTAATTGCTAATATATTTACTTATATATTTGCTAATATAAAAACTTAAATGTAATGTTAGGCATCGATACGCCATCGTTCTGTAATTCAGTAATCAGTAATTGAAGATGGAAAATTATCATGTCAGGATTGAAAATAAGATAAAAATATGTATTAAATGGAATAAATTTTATATATAGCATGGATATAATATAAATACAATTAGAAAGTTTCGCTAATAGGATTTTTATGCCTGCTGCGTCGTCTGCATAGACGTTTCTTTTCCTTGATAATATGGGATAGTGGTTCATAGCTTGCACATAAAGCTCCATGTCATATAACGTTTAACTGAAATGGACGCAGCAATTTTTGAATTCAAATAAATATTTACGTTAACAAACATTTTCTTTAAATGAAAATTTATTAGATAAATAAACTCTACAAACTTTACAACAAAAATAAACAGGCAATCAAATTTCTTAACCAATGTTTAAAAATTTCCAAACATTTTAAAACACAAATACTGAGTTTATATCATGCTTCATTAGACAAATAAATACTACAACCAAAATAAAGAGAAAATCAAATTTCTTTACCAATGTTTAATGACTACCAAACATTTAAAAATACAGTTTTTTAGTTGATATTATTGTTTATTTAAAAAATAAACTCTACAACCAAAGGAAACAGGCAAACAAATTTGTTAATCAATGTTTAAAACCAACCAAAACATTTTAAAATACAACTGCTAAGTTTATATTATGATTTATTAGACAAATAAATTTCGCAGCCAAAATAAATAGGCAACAAAATTTCTTAACCAATGTTTAAAAATTGCCAACAACATTTAAAGATTAAACCTTTCAAAACACAAGTATCTTTCTAATTTTTTGGAAACTACTTATTTACGTGAAATTAAAATCAAATACTTTTATTTGTTTTGTTCGTTAAGCTCTGAACCATCTATCAATAATGTAAATAATCTTGGAAAATATCTATATAACATATCTATATAAATAATCTTCTTAAAAATATCTATATAAATAATCTTGGAAACGACAAGTATGTTGTTTGAAATTATTTCTGTATTATTTTGTATGGCACAGTGTGGTACTCCAATCCAGATTAGTTTACAACGAATATTATATTAAATAATGAAATGTTATGTTTTTTGAAAACAAGAAATCAACTATTGGGTTATTGTAAATATTAATAATTTTTTTATCCTTTTTTAAAATAACTTTCTGTCAATCGATTTAAAATTGTGTGCTAAGTGGAACTTTTCGAGTTAATTAATATAGCCAACGTTGCCTCTTGAGTTGATTCTACCGACAGAAGATTATAATTAATATTATTAAGCGAGTAACGTGTTCGTTATTGTCTAGTTAGTAAAAGACTAAAATGTACGTAGATTTTTATATATTTGCAAGATATTTCAAGAAGTCATTTCATTGAGTTACTAAAGATTTCTAGTTTGGTAAATAGAATGTGCCAGTCGGAACGGTCGTGTGGTATGAACAGTTATATATCGCAGAGGCCTTTGTTTGCCTTGCGTTCGTGTCTCTGTCAGCAATTTGCTACACTTGTTAATATACGAGACTCAAAAGCTAGAATATGGTAAATATTATAACGAACAGATTACAATATCTTGTAATTCAATACCGGGCCGCGCACTCGTTCCGCGCGCAGGTGGTGCGCGCCGAGTGTGACATATGTGAGGCGCCCTCCACCGTATCTCACGTTGATAACATTCATACATTATATCTACAAATGTTCCTTTGCGATGTTTGCATAATGGTCTGTCGTTTGAAATGATTACATTCTCCGCGCAAAGAAGTCTCGCTACGTATGGGGAGGCTGGGGGCGCTGGGCCATATGGAGTTTCCGATTTCTTTGTTGGTATGTATTTTTGGTGTTAAAATGATACTTGACAACGCCATGATAAATTTTGTAAATACTGATATATTCCCTTGGACAATAAGGGAGAGGTATATTTGGGAATAAGGAGGGTGAAAAAATTTTTAAAACTCACTTAAGGCTATGAGCAACAAGTCTTTAAATCTGCCTATGCGATAATTTGAACTTTGAAGATTTTTAATACATTAAAGAGAAGCGAAAATATTAACAGAAATGGTTCATGGCTTAATATATCCAATTTTGTGCAGGGAGATTATCGATGACCAACACACATTTGTACGTAATTAGTCAACAATAACCAAAATCTCGTTTATGTGTACAGTATTTTTTTAACTCTACAGATCGTAGAATGCAGATTGTGTCGATTTTTGTATTTAGGATTGTTTCGTTGATTCAGTTTTTATTTCAGCAGCAGGAAATAAATAATCAAAATTAATGATATCATCACTGTTTATTTTATATTTTAGGACACGTCCGCATTCTACAGGAGATCCAGTTTTATCCACCATATTTAAATGTTTCTATATAAACTACCTTAACCTATAAACCTACTAAAGGGATTAGTTACCTCTATGTACGGAGCTGTAACTTTGAGTAATAACAACTGCGTTTTATATTTAAATTCCACAATATATATTTTGCTTGGTCTAACCCAAACATGTAGACATCTGTTTTAGGTTTATTTAATATTTAGACTATTAACAATTACGTATTTTATTTTTGTATTAAAATTTTGCATGAATGAGCATCGTGTTCGTAATGATCTTGTTCGTCTAGACCCTTGGAATTTATATAAAAGAGATGTCAATCATTTAAAAAAATGTTCAATCATTCAATCAATTCAATCATTTAAAAAAATGTTTTGGTTCAGTCGTCTAATAAAAACATATTGGTGAATTAGCTACTAGCGGTATACGAGTATTTGTCGGTAATATGTTTTAGCTTATACATATTACAAAGTTGTTTAAATTATTCTTAAACAAATTCACTAAATTTTTTGTTATGTATTCATGTAATACGTCAAATATTAGTGAAACAATGTTTTCAAAACATCTATTCAAATACCATTTTCCATCTACACAAATAACAGTTTCTTTAAAAAGATCTATACCATGTCTATATAAAGATTACATTACATTTTCCAACTAACTTTTATACATCAACATATTTTGCTGTCAAAAATAATTGAGATATATGCTAAGGAAATATGAATACTTGAAACGTTATTTTTTTGTTTTTAACTTCAAATTATGAAGAGAGAATGAAAAAAGATAGCTTTTTATAATATAAAAGTATCAGTTGTACTAGAAGTTTGCAAAAAAAACCATAATAATGATTCTAAATGTTGTAATTTTTGGGAAATTCACGTTATTGTCCACCAGTTAAAGTTGTACTAGGCAATATGTTTAAATAGTGATAAATAATATTAATTTTTGTATACAGTTTGAGGGAAATATTTTAGTACACTTAAATATTTACACATATGTTTAACTCAACGGGTTTTACTTGTACTTAATATATTTTTTATAAAAATTGAAGGAGGACCACACTATAAGTGACCAAAAACATCAATTTTTTCACATTTTTTAAAATGACTTAGCTATTTTTGAAAATAAATTGAATAACAATTTATTGTTTCTAATACTGACGGAATTACAGCACTTTAAGATCGAGCGAATTCGCTTTTACTTCTTGTTAAATTTCTTCTATATTAAATTTATAACTCGGCTAATAACTTAATAAATGTAATTTACGAAAAATATTTTTCTGGTTAACCACAGTGGATTTCGCCTTTAAGTATGAATGATTTTTCCTTTTGCCGCGATTATTACTTCGAAATTAATGCTGATGACAATTTGGAGCGGCCGTAAATGAATTAAGATAAAAGAGCAACCTTCAGGGCTCAACTTAATTTGGTGGCACGGTGGAACGTTTTGTTATTTATTTTTGCTTTTCATTGTTTGAAAATTTTCCATTTTCCATTTCTTTTTTCATCTCCTCTTTTCATTACTGCCACGATAAAACAAACCTCATTTTGAATTGAAATAATATTTGTTCTAACTTTAACAAAGACTGTAAATCTAATTAGTGAAAATGTGTCATGAAAACTGGAAAAATTTTCGTAATTAAATTTATGGTTTTTATAATGAAATGCGTACATAAGGGAAACACTTTAGCGTCCACTGTTCTATAAATAATGGTAAAGTATTTCTTATGAAAATTAAGGGTCAGTTAGCATACTTTAATATACCGCAAACATCAATTAAACGAAATTAATCAAAAATTAGAATATTGCACACATCAATTAAACGAAATTAATCGAAAATTAAAATATTGCACACATCAATTAAACGAAATTAATCGAAAATTAGAATATTGCACACATCAATTAAACGAAATTAATCGAAAATTATAATATTGCATATATCAATTACACGAAATTAATCGAAAATTAGAATATTGCACACATCAATTAAACGAAATTAATCGTAAATTAGAATATTGCACAAATCAATTAAACGAAATTAATCGAAAATTATTGCACTTAATGTTGCACTTATCAATTAAGCGAAACATGTTCCTTGTTCATATTGCCTTTGAAGCTTGTCATTGTCGAATGAAATTGAACGGATTTTATTGTCAAAATGCATTGTATTTACGTTATTGCTGATAATAATTTGGAAATTTTTTTTAAATTTTGCGATCTGTTTGAGAAAGGTTTAAAAAAATTTTGTAAATTATAAATACACACATATATATATATGTGTGCGTGTGCGTTATATATATATATATATATATATATATATATATATATATATAACTTAGCATTTATTTATATCCAACCGAAGGTAGTTGTCATGTAAAACGAGTTGCCGGCAATATTCGCTGCCGAAAACTCTTCAAGTTGTAAATATCTAACAATGTTGTAACAATCGCTCTCAAAACACATTAAAGAATATTCACGAAAATTATATTTACGTTCCAATATTATTTAACTAATTATGACAACCAAAATTATTTAACGTATTCTGATAAAAATAATAGTAAAATATAAAACTAATAGTATAGTAAATTTATTTAACGTATTATGATAACTAAAATAGTACATACTTGGTTAAATAAACATGCCGCACATCAGAAATTTGGATAAAGGTAAATTGAAATCTGATTATACGTTCTCTTCGTGTGAGAATGAATTATTGTCAATTCTATTGGATCATCCTAGAGCGACGGTCTGAAGTAATTGTCACTATCAGTTGATTTCAAATTCATTTAAGAATATTTGTTTGCTTTATTAATGGCATTGCCTCTTAACTCTAGGAATGCTAATGACATTATTTCTAAGTCTTAGCAGTCTATTAAAAAAAGGATTTACAAGTGAAATTAAAATATGCTATGTATTTATTTACCAAGTCCTGTTTTAAAATTATAAGTCTACTCTGTGTATCTATCTTCAACACATTTAAATGCATTCATATCAAATATGTAATAAACCTTAGAGATAAGGTCATTAGCATTACTGGAGTTTAGAGTCAATGCCATTTATAAAGTGCTCAAATATTCTTAAACCCATTTGAAATCGACTGGCAGTGACAATTACTTCAGACGTCGTTCTAGGATGCTTCAATAGGATTGACAGTAATTCATTCGCACACGAAGAAGGCGTTTGATCGGATTTACCTTTCACATTTGATTTATCCCTAACCATTTTTTCTGTTTTATTTTACAAAATGTATAACGTATTTTACTATTTTAGTGATTGTAATACGCTTAGTGTAGAAAGATTTAAGTAGACTTGCAAGTGTCTCTTTTTATGTAAACTTCTTTGACGAAGGATCCTTAGATTTAGATCAATCGGTGCAAAGAAATCTAAAAACTTTCCTAAACGCTTTTATCCCTATTAAGTGACTTTTAATCGTACAGGTAACACAAATCATCTTTTAAAAAAAATAGAATTTGGGAAATATTAAATTTATTACTAGACTTTTATTATAAGGAAGCGACATATTTAATTGTTATAAGAGATTTATGCGACTAAATTATTTAATCTGGTAAAGTATATAATTATATAATTAGGTAATTACTTTGATTAATCAATGATTTAGAAGTATTGCCATAGAAGTTTTAAAGTTTATGTGTTTATATGTTTTAGGAGCTTATACAGTTGGAAGTGAATTTCCAAACTAAATTTTGATATTTTTGTTTCACAATATTCTAATATTGGGGAAAGCAGACCGCTTTTAGGGTATGCTTCAAAAGTTAACCCCATATTCTACAAAAACTTGATAAATATATTAGATTTGAACAAAATCAGGCCATTTATTTTGCCGCAGAGAGGGTACCGATTGTTTTCGATAAAATTTGGTACGGGAGTTTCGGAGTTTTTCCCAAATATTTAAAATATCACTCACTGGTTCAGTAAAGAGCCCATAAAATCCCAGTTCGTGCAATAAAATGATAGCGGTCACGTAGTTTTCTTTTCTACGGTTACGTCGTTCGAATGTCTTAATTTATACGATGTTGAATGCAACTTTTGATGGTGCAATTATTTTGCATTTTATTTTTGCTCGGAATTTACAAAGTTCCAAAAATCAAATTTGATTTTGAAAATACAATATTTATTTTAAGAACCTGATATGCAGTGAAAAATCTTGCAAATACGAAGAAAACTTGATATATATGTAAAACGGATGGTTTGTTTACTATTTGTCAATATTTTATGTTAAATTTATATTTCTCACTTTGACGTAAGTATTCTTTTCACAACTAATAGAAAATATAATTTTGATGGAAGTTTCGCGTTGTAGGTTTTCATCAGTCTCTTGATCTGTTTTAACGTCTAACTAGTAAGGGAGTAAAGTGAGAAAATAATTTAACTATTTGGTTTTTCCATTTCCTTCTCGACAATTGTATAGTTATTCGCAAAGAAATTAATACAGAATTTAATTTTTTACTCGGCGACTGGAAAACTTACACCTTGTGAATAGTTTTAGATAATATCATAAGATTCCTTGGCGACAGTAACGTGGCGATAGTGGTGGCAGTAGGCTGCGCTACATTTAAATATAATAATTGATTGTATATTGGAGTAAAAGTGTATTTCCACGGTAAAATTGTTTTTCTTCAAAAAATTTTAGGGCTCCTTAAATAAATTAGGAATCCTTATAGTTTTGTTTTGTCCATATGTCCGTCCGTCTATATGTCATGTTTGTTTTACTGGTAGACTATTAGTGTTATAAACCTGAAATAAAACTTGATTATATGTGTATAATGCCTATAAAATATTAAGTAATAACTTTAAAAAATCTTTAAAGTACCTTCTCTATATGTAAAGAGAGGGTGTTTTTTATTCCTATGTTTCTTTGCATAGGGTGGGTATCGTTGAATAGGTCTTCAAAAACTATTGGGGTTACATCTTGAAGGCTTTATCAATGCATATATCCGTTAACAAAATATTAAGCTTTCAACTAGTCACTTTTGTTTAGAACTACGTACTTCCACCCTCTGCTAGAGTTATGAATATCACTATTTTTGAGTGTATATTAGAAAGTGGAATATTCGCAGTGAACGAGATGTTTTGCAATTTCATTTTGTTATTCACTTATGGAAAAAGTTTGCTTCCTCTTCATATATGAGGAACGTTATTGTCTTGTACATTGGACTCTGCTTTCAAGTAATAGACGAGAACTACGAGCAAGTAATAGAAAATTGACGTGATAATTTTTGATATTTTCTCTACGTATTGCCTTTTGTGTTACAATGAAAAATAAATTCTTTCGTACATTGACAAATAGAAGTAGTGTAGAGCACTTTTTGATATGCTAATAAAAATAATTATTAATATATTTACTTATAAAAACTTAAATGTAATATTAGGCATCAACATGCAATCGTTATGTGATACAGTAACCAGTAATTGGAGACGAAAAATTATCACGATATGATAGATCTGAAAATAAGGTTAAGATTAGTAGTATTAAATATAATACATTTTATGTATAGCAGGGATATAATATAATTACAATTATAATTTGTCACTAATAAGATATTACATGTTATGAAGTTTCGCCTGCATGGACGTTTTTTTTCCTCGGTTTTTTGATAATATGGTATAGTCGTTCATAGCTCGCAACTTAAAGTTAGAATTTAAGCTCTGTATCATTTAACATTTAACTGGAATAATATTTATTTCAAATAAATATTTAGTGGACATCTCTTGAACGTTGCCTCTTGAGGTGATTTTACCGACATAAGATTATAATTAATATAAATAAACAAGTAACGTGTTGGTTATTGTTTAGTTAATAAAAGACTAAAATGTACGTAGATATTTATTTATTTTTGCAAGATATTTTAAGAAGACATTTCATCGATAGCGATTTGCTACACTTGTTAATATACGAGACTCAAAAGCGGGAACATGGTACATATTATAACGAACAGATTACAATATCTTGTAATTCAATACCGGGCCGCGCACTCGTTCCACGCGCAGGTGGTGCGCGCCGAGTGTGACCTATGTGAGGCGCCCTCCGCCGTATCTCACGTTGATAACATTCATACATTATATCTACAAATGTTCCTTTGCGATGTTTGCATAATGGCCTGCCGTTTGAGATGATTACATTTCTCCGCGCAAAGAAGTCTCGCTGCGGATGGGAAAAATGGAGACTTTGGGCCATCTGGAGTATCTGATTTGTTTAAAATGATACTTGATAACGTGAGGGTAAAATTTGTAAATACTGATATATTCTCTTGGATAATAAAGAGGGTGAGAAAACTTTTAAAACTTACTTAAGGCTATGAGCAACAAGTCTTTAAATCTGCCTATGAGATAATTTGGACTTTGAAGATTTTTAATACATTAAAGAGAAGCGAAGATATTAATAGAAATGGTTCATGGAGTAATACATATATCTAACTTTGTGCATTAATATTATTGATGAACAACACACATTTGTACTTAATTATTCAACAATAACCAAAATATCGTTTACATGTACAGTATTTTTTTTTAAATCCACGGATTGAAGAATGCAGATTGTTTATATTTTTGGCGATTTTTGTATTAAGGATTGTTTCTTTGATTCATTTTTTACTTCAGCAGCAGGAAATAAATAATCAAAATTAACGATATTATCACTGTTTATTTTATCATTTTAGGGTACTTCCGCATTCCGATTTCCGAGATCCAGTTTTATGCACCATATTTAAATATTTCTATATAAACTACCTTAACCTATAAACCTACTAAAGATATTATTTACCTCCCTGGACGGAGTTGTAAGTTTGAGTAATAGCAGCGGCATATTGTACTTAAATTCCACAATATATATTTTGCTTGGTCTAACACAAACATGTAGACATCTGTTTTAGGTTTATTTAATATTGAGACTATTAATAATTACGTATTTTATTTTTGTATTAAAATTTTGTATGAATGAATATCATGTTCGTAATGATCTTGTTCATCTAAACCCTTGGAATTTTTATAAAAAAGATATAAATAGATTAAATTCAATCATATAAAAAAATGCTTTGGTTCAAACAGTTGTCTAATAAAAACATATCGATGAATTAGCTAGTAGCGGTATACGAGTATTTGACGGTAATATGTTTTAGCTTATACATATTACAAAGTTGTTTAAATTATAGTCTATACTTATTCTTAAACAAATTCACTAAATTTTTTTGTTATGTAACCATGTAATGCGTCAAATATTAGTTAACCAATATATTTTCAAAACATCTATTCAAATAACATTTTTAATCTACACAAATAAATTTTCTTTAAAAAGATCTATACCATATCTATACAAAGATTATAACATTTTCCAACTAACTTATTACATCAACATACATTAACATATTTTGCTGTTAAAAAAAATTTAGTTACATACAAAATATGGAAATATAAATACATGAAACGTTATTTTTTTGTTTTTAACTTGAAATTATGAAGAGAGAATGAAAAAAGGTAGCTTTTTATAATATAAAAGTGCCAGTTGTACTAGAAGTTTGCAAAAAAAACCATAATAATGATTCTAAATGTAATTTTTGGGAAATTTACGTTATTTTCCACCAGCGAAAGTTGTTCTAGGCAATATGTTTAAATAGTGATAAATAATATTAATTTTTGTGTACAGTTTGATGGAAATATTTTAGTACACTTAAATATTTACACATATGTGGAGCTCAGCGAGTTTTACTCGTACTTAATATTTTTATAAAAATTTGTGTGACCAAAAAACATAATTTTTTTTACATTTTTCAAAATGACTTAGCTACTTTTGAAAATAAATTGAATAACAATTTAATATTTCTAATACTGACGGAATTACAGCACTTTAAGATGGAGCGAATTCGCTTTTATTTCTTGTTAAATTTCTTCTGTATTCATTTTTAGCTCTATTAAATTTTTTTAGAACTTTCAACTGTGATTTTTTTATGAAAAACATATTTATTTGAATGTTTCATTCCGTTTTTATCAAAACGACATTCATTTTTTTAAGTACATTACACATTTTTAAGCCAGAATAGCTGTTTACATGTTAATAAACGTTGATAGAACCCTGGTAGCACAAGGTATTCTCGCACTTTGTAGATTTTTAAGTCCTGTTTTTGAAATATTAGGTATTAAAATGATGTTCAGACCAATTATAAAACCATGAAAGGGTTCTAGATATTAGTACCTATACTAGTATAATTATACTAGTACTAGTATAATCATAATTATTCAAAAATGTATGGGAAACTACGTAAAAAAAGTACTTTCTGTGTCTTGATTGCACTTGGTCGATTTTCTTGAAATAATGATAGAAATAGAACTGAAACCGCTGGTTTGATTTGATTTCTTTCTTAAATATTCGTAACAACCGTGGAAAAAGTAGAATGTAGACTTTTTCCTTTCGAAAATAACTATATAGTTTTTTTTTTTAAATAATTAAAATTTTATTAAAAAAATGTAAATGCGTTTTTAGTATGATGCCATTTTTTGAATAAAATAATTGCTAAGCTAAACATTTTTTTTGTTTTAATAAAAGGTGAATAATCTTCAAAAGATACACAAGGTGGATCGATGAACAGTGTGGGACCTTTATGCATTAAGATATCACCAGACTGTCATAAAGTAGACCGACTAATTATATTTATTTAATTTTTGTTATTATCACGTGGATGAAGTATTTACCATAGGATAGACCTCTCGTCGGGTTCTAAACTATCAACAGGTTTAGTTCTCTTGAAACGTCGTCGTCAATCCGTCATTTAGAGAGTCACTTCCATCTTAGGGTTTTCGCAATTCTGCAACCGCACAAAGTGGTTGGATGTATATTTTATATCACTTATAGTACTGGTATAATATATAGGTGACCCAACATTAAACATTCTTCACGGCGCTGTGTTTTGCAAAATTTGTGTTTCTTGGATATTCATTTTCCTACTACATTTCCACATTTAAATGCCGTATGTCCATGTTGGTTTAAAATTTGAACGTAATTCTTATTTTATTCTCAGCCGGAACCTCTGAGTTTCATTGCAGCACACAGAGAATTATATTTTTTATATGTTTTAATGTGATATCTCCTACAAATACTTATACAAGTTTTGAGAAAATTTCTTTTAATTCTCAGGTGGTCCATACCATAGATATTGATTTCTTCCCACGTTGACACCTTTACGATACACTACTTTGTTAATTAATATATTATTATGTACGTAAATATTTCAAAGTACCATTAATAAAATACTTTTCCCAAGATTGCTAACTCAGTTAATAAGTCAATTAATGTAATTTACAAAAAATATTTTTCTGGTTAACCACAGTGGATTTCGCCTTTAAGTATGAATGGTTTTTTCCTTTTGCCGCGACTGTTCCATCGAAATTAATGCTGATGATAATTTGGAGCTGCCGCAAATGAATTAAGATAAAAGAGCAACTTTTAGGGCTCAACTTAATTTGGTGGCACTAGGCGCGTATACACGGTGTAACTTTTAGTTATTTATTTTTGTTTTTTATTGTTTGAAAACTTTTCCATTTGGCTTTTTTTTTTCATCTCCTCTTTTCTTTACTGCCATGATAAATTAAACCTCACTTTAAATTGAAATAATATTTGTTCTAATTTTCACAAATACTGTAAATCTAATTAGTGAAAACGTGCCATGAAAACTGGAAAAAATTTTCTAATTAAATTTATAGTTTTTATAAGAAATGCGTACATAAGGGAATCACTTTAGCGTCCACTGTTTTGTAAATAACGGTAAAGTATTTTTTATGAAGTTAAGGCTCAGTTAGTATACTTTCGAATTTAATCGAAAATTAGAATATTATTTGAATATTGCACATATCAATTAAACGAAATTAATCTTAAATTAGAATATTGCACTTATCATTCAAATGAAACATGTTCCTTGTTAATATTGCCTTTGAAGCTTGTCATTGTCGAATGAAATTGAACGGATTTTCAAACGGATTTTTTGGATTTTATTATCAAAATATATTGTATTTACGTTATTGCGTATTTCTTTATATTTCTTTAATAACATCGATTTTACATGTACATGTGTGTGTGTGCGTTTATATATATATATATATATATATATATATATATATATATAACTTAGCATTTACTTATATCCAGCCGAAGGTAGTTGTCGTGTAAAACGCGTTGCCGGCAAAATTCGCTGATTTTTTTATATACTCTTCAAGGGTTAAATATCTAACTTTGTTGTAACAATAGCTCTCACAAATTGTATAATTGACATAACAGGAAAAGTAGCAATTTCACTACAATTTCACTACATTTTAATTTTATTTAAGAAACTGAGGAGCGATTTGTCCAAAAAGTTAAGTCAATGTAAATTTATGTTTTATTAAAATTTTGAAAAAAAATTACCTTTTCATTTTCTTAAAAATCGCTCTCAAAAATTGTATAGTTAACATTGCAGGAAAAGTACTCATTTCACCGCTTTTTTTATTTACAAAAACGCGTCGAGTGATTCGTTTAAAAAAACTAAGTTATTGTAAAGAGACTTCAGACCAGGACTTTTAAAAGAAATTAAATAAATTATTTCACAATGACTTATTCATATTACTATCTCGCGGAAACTATCTCATCTCTAGTTTATGCAATGAATCCACCTACCTGATTTGATTAAAAGTAATCAAGGTATTTCAACAAGATCAAACTTTTCCATTTTTCAGCACAACGCGTATTAGGATAAATTCTAAAGAATATTCACGAAAATTGTATTTACGTTCCAATATTATTTAACTTATTTTGAACAAAAATATTATTTAACGTATTCTGATAAAAATAATAGTAAAAAGTAAAAGTCATAGTATGGTAAATTGATTTAAAGTATTATGATAACTAAAATAGTACATACTTGGTAAAATAAACATGCCGCACTTCAGAAAACTGGATAAGGTAAATTGAAATCTGATTAGACGTTCTCTTCGTGTGACAATGAATTATTGTCAATTCTATTGGATCATCCTAGAGCGACGGTCTGAAGTAATTGTCACTGTCAGTTGATTTCAAATTGTTTTAAGAATATTTGTTTACTTTATTAATGGCGTTGCCTCTAAATTCTAGGAATGCCAATGACGTTATTCCTAAGTCTTAGTAGTCTATTAAACAAAGCATTTATAAGTAAAATTAAAATATGCTATATATTTATTTACGAACTCCTGTTTTAAAATTATAAGTTCACTCTGTGTATCTATCTTTAATAAATTTATATGCATTCATATCAAATATGTAGTACAATTACGTTTTCAAACGAACAGATAGAGCCATTTTTTACGTTAGACTTTTAGAACTTAAAGATAACGTCATTAGCATTACTAGAGTTTAGAGTCAATGCCATTTATAAAGTACTCAAATATTCTTAAACCAATTTGAAATCGACTGGCAGTGACAATTACTTCAGACCGTCGTTCTAGGATGATCCAATAGGATTGACAGTAATTCATTCGCACACGAAGAGGGCGTTTGATCGGATTTATCTTTCACATTTGATTTATCCTTAACCATTTTCTCGGTTTTATTTTACAAAGTGTATAACATATTTTACTATTTTCGTGATTATGATACCCTTAATGTAAAAAGATTTAAGTAGACCTGTAAGTGTCCCTTTTTATTTTTATGTAAACTTCTTTGAGGAAGGTTTCTTAGATTTCGATCAATCGGTGCAAAACTTATACAGTTAGAAGTGAATTTGCAAACTAAATTTAGACATTTCTGTTTCACAATATTCTAGAGTTCATTTAGAATATATATCTTGGGAAAAGCAGAGCGCTTTCAGGGTATACTCCAAAAGTTATCTCCATATTATTATTCGCTTATGGAAAGTTCGCTTCTACTTCATATACGAGAAACGTTATTGCCTTGCACATTGGACTCTGCTTTCAAGCAATAGGCGAGAATTACGAAGAAGTAGTATGAAATTGACGTAATTATTTTTTATCTTTTCTCGACGTATTGCCTTTCGCGTTACAATGAAAAATAAATTCTTTCGTACATTGACCAATAGAAGTAGAGTTTAGAGCACTTTTTGGTATGCTAATAAATTATTAATATATTTATATAAAAATTTACATGTAATCATAACCAGTAATTGAAAATTATCACGATATGATAGATCTGAAAATAAGATGGAGATGTGTATTAAATAGAATAAATTTTATGCATAGCATTACAATTATAATTTTTACATGTTATGAAATTTCACCTGCTTGGACGTTTTTTTCCTCAATTCCTTGATAATATGGTATAGACGTTCATAGCTGCACATAAAGTTAGAATTTAAGCTCTGTATCATATAACATTTAACTAGAATAGATGTAGCAATTTTTTAATTCAAATTATTATTTAAGTTGACGAACATTTTATTTAAATGAATATTTAGTGGACATCTTTTTCCGACATAGATATTTATTAGACAAATGAAATACAAAACAAAATAAACAGGCAATAAAATTTCTTAACCAATGTTTAAAAACTATCAAACATTTTAAAATAAAATAGCTAAGTTTGATATCAAATTTCTTTACAATGTTTAATGACTACCAGACATTTAAAAACACAGTTTTTCATTTAATTATAATTTATTGGAAAAATAAACTCTACATCCAAAAGAAACAGGCAAACAAATTTCTTAATCAATGTTTAAAACGAACCAAACATTTTAAAATACAACTGCTTAGTTTATATTATGCTTTATTAGACAAATAAACTTTGCAGCCAAAAGAAATAGGCAACAAAATTGTTTAATCAATGTGTAAAAATTGCCAACAATGTTTAAAGATTAAACATTTTAAAATACAAGTATCTTTTTATTTTTTGGAAACTACTTATTTACATGAGATTAAAATTATACACTTTTATTTGTTTTGTTCGTTAAGCTCTGAACAATCTATCAATAATTCAAATAATCTTAGAAAATATATTTAAATAATATATATATATATATATATATATATATATATATATATATAATCTTCTTAAAAAATATCTACATAAATAATCTTGGAAACGACAAGTATGTTGTTCGAAATTGTTTCTAGATTATTATGTATGTCACAGAGTGATACTCCAATCCAGATTACTTTATGATAAATTTAATATTATGTTTTTGTTATGAATATAATATTATATTTTTTGTGTTTTTTGAAACCAAGAAATCAACTATTTTAATCAGATTTTTAACCTTTTTTGAAACAATTTTCTGTCAATCGATTTAAAATTGTATACCAAGTCGAACGTTTCGAGTTAATGAATATAACCTACATTGGTTTTCGAGTTGATTCTACCGACAGAAGATTATCATTAATATAATTAAACAAGTAACGTGTTCGTTACTATCTAGTTAGTAAAAGACTAAAATTTACGTACATTTTGATACATTTGCAAGATATTTAAAGAGGATATTTCATCGAGTTACCAAAGATTTCTTGTTAGGTAAATGGAACGCCTCGATCGGAACGGTCGTGCAGTATGAAAAGTTATATAGCGCAGAGGCCTTTGTTTGCCTTACGTTCGTGTCTCTGTCAGCAATTTGCTGCACTTGTTAATATACGAGACTCAAAAGCTAGAACATGGTAAATATAACGAACAGAATACAATATCTTATAATTCAATACCGGGCCGCGCACTCGTTCCACGCGCAGGTGGTGCGCGCCGAGTGTGACATATGTGAGGCGCCCTCCGCCGTATCTCACGTTGATAACATTCATACATTATATCTACAAATGTTCCTTTACGATGTTTGCATAATGGCCTGCCGTTTGAGATGATTACATTTCTCCGCGCAAAGAAGTTTCGCTACGGATGTGGAGGATGGGGACGCTGGGCGATCTGGAGTTTCTGATTTCTTTATTGGTATATATTTTTGGTTTTAAAATAATACTTGATCACGTGATGTTAAAATTTGTAAATGTGATATATCCCTTGAACAATAAGGGAGAGGTATATTTAGGAATAAGGAGGGTGAGAAAACTTTTAAAACTCACTTAAGGCTATGAGAAACAAGTCTTTAAATCTGCCTATGAGGTAATTTGGACTTTGAAGATTTTTAATACATTAAAGAGAAGCGAAGATATTAATAGAAATGGTTCATGGCTTAATAAATCTAACTTTGTGCAGGAAGATTATTGACGAACAACACACATTTGTACATAATTAGTCAACAATAACCAAAATCTCGTTTATGTGTACAGTATTTTTTAAATCTACTGATTGTAGAATGCAGATTGATTACATTTATATCGATTTCTGTATTAAGGATTGTTTCGTTGATTCATTTCTTATCAGAGCAGCAGTAAATAAAAGATCTAAATTAATAATATTATCACTGTTTATTTCTACCATTTTAGGATACGTCCGCATTCTAAAGGAGATCCATTTTTATGAACCATATTTAAATGTTTCTATATAAACTACCTTAACCTATAAACCTACTAAAGGGATTAGTTACCTCTCTGGACGGAGCTGTAAGTTTGAGTAATAGCAGCCGCATTTTATATTTAAATTCCACAATATATATTTTGCTTGGTCTAACACAAACATGTAGATATCTGTTTTAGGTGTATTTAATATTGAGACTATTAATAATTACGTATTTCATTTTTGTATTAAAATTTTGTATGAATGAGCATCGTGTTCGTAGAGGTCATGTCCGTCACGATCTTGTTCGTTCAGACCCTTGGAATTTTTATAAAATGGATGTAAATAAATTAAATTCAATCATTTAAAAAAATGTTTTGTTTCACACAGTTGTCTGATAAAAACATATTAATGAATTAGGTAATAGCGGTATACGAGTATTTGATGGTAACATGTTTTAGCTTATATATTTTACAAAGTTGTTTAAATTATAGTCTATACTTATTCTTAAACAAATTCACTAATTTTTTTTGTTATGTATCCGTGTAATACGTCAAATATTAGTGAACCAACATATTTTCAAAACATCTATTCAAATAACATTTTCTATCTACACAAATAATATTTTCTTTAAAAAGATCTTTACCATATCTATATAAAGATTATAATATATTCCAAATTAGAAGTTTGCAAAAAAAAACTATATTAATGATTTTAAATGTTGTGGTCTTCCTTAAATTTTTTTATGGAAATTTAAGGAGGACCACACTATAATTAACCAAAAACATCAATTTTTTTGCATTTTCAAAATGACTTAGCTATTTTTGAAAATAAATTGAATAGAAATTAAAATTTTCTATGTCTATTTAATGTTTCTAATACTGACGGAATTACAGCACTTTAAGAGGGAGCGAATTCGCTTTTATTTCTTGTTAAATTTCTTCTGTATTCATTTATAGCACTATTAAATTTCTTTAGAACTTTCAACTGTGATTTTTTTTCTGAACACAATATTTATTTGAATGTTTAATTCCGTTTTTATGAAAACGACATTAATTTTTTAAATACATTCCATGTTTTTTAAGCCAGAATAGCTGTTTATATGTGAATAAATGTTTATTGAACACTGTTTGCTCGAGTTATTCTCGCACTTTATAGATTTTTAAGTCCTGTTGTTGAAATATTAAGTATTAAAATGATGTTCAGACCAATTATGCAACCATGAAAGGATATCTATACTAGTAGGTAGATAAGTATCTATACTAGTATAATTATACTAGTACTAGCATAATTATAATTATTCAAAAAGGTAGAGGAAACTACATAAAAAAAGTACTTTCTGTGTCTTGATTGCAATTGGTCGATTTTCTTAAAATAGTGATAGAAATAGAAATGAAACCGCTGGTTGTATTTAATTTTTTTTCTTAAATATTCGTAACAACGATGGGAAAAAGAGAATTTAGACTGTTTCCTTTCGAAAACAACTAATTAGTTTTGCTTTTTAAATGATTAAAATTTTATAGGATAGATCTCTCGTCGGGTTCTAAACTATCAAGAGGTTTAGTTCTCTTGAAATGTCGTCGCCAATCCCTCACGTAGAGGGTCGCTTCCATCTCAGGGTTTTCGCAATTCTGCAACCGCATGAAGTGGTTGGATGTATATTTTTTTTCACATATAGTACTGGTATAATATATAGATCACGATATAGGTGGCTGTTTCCAACGTACCACGGGACATTAAAAATTCTCCGCAGCGCTGTGTTTTGGAAAATTTGTTTGTTGGATATTCATTTTCCTACTACATTCCCATATTTAAATGCCGTAAGTCCATGTTGGTTTAAAAATTTGAATGTAATTCTTATTTTATTCTCAACGGGAAGTTTTGAGTTTCACCGCTAGCCAGAAAATTGCATATTTTATATTTTTTTCTCGTTTCTTTTTTATATATTTTAATGTGATATCTCCTATGAATACTTATAAAAGTTTTGAGAAAATTAATTTTAATTCTTAGATACACTTTACGACTAACTACTTTGTTAATTAATATATTATTATTTATGTAAATATTTCAAAGTACCATTAATAAAATACTTTTTCAAAGTTGCTAACTCGGTTAATAACTTAATAAATGTAATTTACGAAAAATATTTTTCTGGTCAACCACAGTGGATTTCGCCTTTAAGTATGTATGATTTTTCCTTTTGCAGCGATTATTACTTCGAAATTAATGCTGATAATAATTTGGAGCTGCCGTAAATGAATTAAGATAAAAGAGCAATCTTCAGGGCTCAACTTCATTTGGCATCACTTGGCGCGTGAACGAGGTGCAATGTTTTGTTATTTATTTTTGCTTTTTATTGTTTGAAAATTTTCCTTTTCATTTTCTTTTTTCATTTTCTTTTTTCATTACCGCCATGATAAATAAAACCTCGTCTCGAATTGAAATAATGTTTCTTTTAATTTTAACAAGGTAATTAAATTTATGTCCTTAATAATGAAACGCAAAATAAGGGAAATATTTTAGCGCTTTAATAGATTACTAGAGATAACGTCTTTAGCATTACTATAGCTTAGAGTCAATGTTATTAATAAAGTACACAAATATTCTTAAACTAGTTTGAAATCGACTGAGAGCGACAATAACTTCGGACCGTTGTTCCAGGATAATCCAACATAAGTGACACTAATTCATTCGCACACGAAGAAGACGTCTAATCGGATTCACCTTCCACGTTCGATTTACCCTTAACCTTTTTCTCTGTAGCGTAGCATGTTTATTTTATCGAGTATAGCACTTTACTATTTTCGTATTCACAATATGTTAATAAAGGATTTATTGAAACGTAAATAAAATTTTCGTGAACATTCTTAACAAATTATCCTAATGTGGGTTATGCTGAAAAGTGGAAAAAGTTTACCCCATTTTCCCTCAGTTTGCCCTCATTTCTTTTAACTAAATCAGGAGTGTGAATTCTTTATGTGAACTAGAGATTAAACTTGTTGTAAAAAGATTTAAATAGCCTTTAAATATTTTTACAACAGGTTTAATCTTTTTAGCAACTGGCCTTTTTTATTTTTATGTATACTTCTTTGACGAAGGTTTGTTAAATTTAGATCAACCGGTGTAAAGAAATCTAAAATTTTCTACAATATAATAAATATTGCGGATAATTTTTATTTAATTTTAAGCTTTTTGTACAAGTACGTGACTTTTAATCACACGTAATGCAAATTATCTGTTTAAAAAATGTATTAGAAAGCAACATACCTAATCTTATCTAAAGTATGTAGATGATTAGATAATTTCTTTAACCAAGCACTAATTTAGAAGTATTGCGATAGAAGTTTGAGTTTGTGTTTATATATATATATATATATATATAAATAATATATATATATATATATATATATATATATATATATATATATATAATTTAAGGGCTTATGCAATTAGAAGTGAATATTTTTTGATTGAGAAAACCAGACCCTCTTTCGGAATACGCCTGCAAAGTTTTTCTCATATTCTACAAAAAATTGAGAAATTTATTGAATTCGAACAAAACAATCAGGTGATTTTATTTGTCGCATAAAGTTTTTGTTCCGAATTCAGTAAGTTCCATAAATAAATTTTTGATTTTTAAAAGATATTCTTTATTTTAGTAACCCTATGTATGGTGATAAACTTTGTAATAGTGCGAAGAAAATGCATATTTTTGGTGTAAAACGCATTTGTTTTTTTTATGTGTAAAACGCATGCTTTTTTACTATTTGTCAATTTTTTAATATAAACCTTACTCTTCTTACTTTTACGTAAGTATTCTATTGACCCTCTATTACCCTTAATCTATTAAGTGTAGCGTAAAAATAGTACTACATCACGAAGTTTCATTTAATTGCAGTCTCTACTAATTTACGAATAATATCAGCAAATTGATGACGTATAGTTCGGTCTTTAAATACAAATAGTTATGGCATGTAGTTGTGTAAAAAGTTCGTAAAAGCTTCATACAAATGACTTAAATCAATTGCAACGATAATTTTGAAATTTATTATGTATACTTATAATTTATGTCAAAGATATATCGCGCAATATTCCTAAATAATTCAATACAAATACTATGTATGCTTAAATATTTATATTCGCTTAAATGTGTAAGGGACCCCTTCAGTGCTCGTTATACTTCTACTAAAAGTTTGTTACATTTTTAAATTAGGTATATTTATTTTGTGAAAAATAAATAAAATACAATTTGATAAGAAGAAGAACGGTAAGAAAGATTCAACAGAGTTAAATGAATCGTTGATCAACTACAGTGAATAACATGCGTCGTAGATATCTGAGTGTTTAGCATTCATAGTTTGGCGGTTATCGGCTCTTAAGCAAAGTTTAGGGCTTGTTCATCGTTTAGAGGAATTAAACCACAAACAAATTATGGTACTTGCAAAGATAAGAAAATAAATATACGCAGATTACAAATTTATCGCGAAAATGAAGGAAGGCATTGTGAGAAAATTTAGTCAAATTGAATATTGATAAATCTAAAAAAAGCAAGTACGTATTATACCTCTTTAATTTTATATCTATATCTTAAACACAGCCTCTTTATGAAAGAAATGTTGACTATTTTTACCTAACACCTATTTTCATAACGGCTTAGATACTATACTTAGTTCCTAAGATGGTAGCTACGCAAAAGTATATTTTGATTCTAATATATAATAAAAAGTATTATGTGCGTTTATCTAATAAGTTTACTATAGTTTATTGAATCTAAGCAAGTAAATTTAAAAAAATAAGTTGACCTTTGATTATTTTTGTAATTGTCCCCATTTATTTAATTAAAAATTCCAATTTCACCAGTATCAGTAAAAAAACAGAAGGACGAAATTTTCTTTAAGAAACATTTCAGTTTCTTTCTTATTACCTAGGCAAATAGTGAGGTACATTTTTGCGACATTTTTACGCTTTTGTAAAATTAACAAATCGTCAGTTGTACAACTAAAACTACAGGTAATTTTAGTTCTGTAAATAAGAAATAAAATCATCTCTGGTCTTAAGATCAAAAACTTTTTTCTATTTGTGATATTTTCACGTTAATGATCAATTGTTTATAAATATATTGTCGTTGCAAGAAACTCATGTTACAAACACCTATAATGTGTCACAGAGACATCTAATGGAGTTTTATCTTACTTTCTCGAGAAAATACGTAAACTGGCCCTTTGTATTGATAGTAATATAAAATTAAATTATCTTGGTAATTCCTTCAGGTACTTTATTGATATTTGTCTTACAATTTATTTAAATAAGTTGGTGACAAATTAAAATTGATGTGTAACGTGAGAAAATTTTCGTTTGATGATTATTTATGTCTCTCGTTGCGGTCTCAAACCAGCAATAAAGCCAACTTCGATTGTCATTTTGTAGTAGAGACTCATCTTGCACTACTGTTTACAACTGGTTTACTGAGTTAAAGCGTGGTCCAAATCAGGCTGACAATCTGCGAGAGACATGTTCCTCAATAGCAACGAATGCGGCGCGGCACATGATACAGACTGACAAAAGAATTAACCCTTCAGCGGATTCAATCAAGTTTAGGCATGGGTATGAATTAGGTACAGAAAAATTCTACATGAGTCATCAGAAAAATTAGTGCTAGATAGATGTGTTAAGATTTGACATAGTAATAGTCGAATAACATATAGAATTCTTTTTATGTGGATATTACAGATATAAACAACACGCTAACTTTGTGAATATAAAAGCCACCTATTATAATTATTATTAAATTTTATGCACATATATATTATGGCATGGTACTGCCAAAATCATCTATTAGCGTTTTTATTACATTTTATGCACACATATATTACGGTATGGTACTGCCAAAGTCATCTATTGGCGTTTTTATTAAACTTTATGTTCATAAAGTCCTAAGGGAAAAAATCGTAATAACTTTTTTATACCGAATTCCAGGCAAACAAAGTAGCGTCAGTACGGCTAGTAATAAATCAATTACAAATTTGCCAGCTGTTGCGATTTCTTTATATTCGAAAAACTTTCTCTTTAATTAAACTGAAAAGTTTAATTAAAGAGAAAGTTTTCCAATGTCGCCAATACTTGACTTTGGTCAAGAAGAGAATTCTTAAATATTCCTTTTGGTTGAATCTCTTTTAGTTCACTTGAATGGTTAAATCGTTGCGAAGGAAATAGGAAAACAAAAACGAAAGAATTTTATGAAATCATGAATAAAAATGCGCCATTCCATTTATTATATCTACACACATGCAGTGGTTTGAAATAAAAGTGGGCAATTATATTCAGCTTAATACGAGCAAGATTTTGTATGAGAGAAATTGTACGCATCACTGACAAAGATGTTTTACTTTATTCACGCAAGAAATGCATACCTATTGACATAAAAAACGGTCAAAGTATCGGAAACAGGTCGCATCTCGTCCGCTTTTAAGCTTTACCTGCATGATAACATTTTCAAGGGTCATATATAGGATAAAAGCTTTATTTACGTGTGAGTGGAACCTTTGTAAGTTCATTATCTTGTACTGCGACAGTAAAAATCACTCGTATGTTCGACCGGAGAAGTGTATAAAGTCATAAAGTAAGGGTAAAGGACTACTTTGAGATTCCGAGGCGACCCTCTAAGGGTAGGCTTCCGCTTTTCTGCGCAATTCAATTAAGGGATGTTGATTCGACTTAGTAGTCCTTTAATGCGTGTTCATAATACGTTAGCGATTTATTTAGCCATTTTTCACAATTTTTTTTTTCCAACTTTTTTTAATTTGGTGTGGATATTAATTTTAAATAATGACTTAGGATAATATCCATAATCAAATATTCATATATAAATTTTTATGATATAATATGGGATCAGCCGCAAAATAAGGACATGTTAGTATAATGACAGATTAAAAATTAAATGAGTACGAATAAACATTATGTGCGGTTGAAGTAAAACTTCTTTCATGGCCGGGCAAGGTATTGTGTTGTCGATGGTGCAATTATTTTGCATGGTAACAACTACGAATAGCAAATATTTTGAATTATAGATGATTTTGTACAATTCGTTAAGGAATTCCATTGTATATTTCCGGAATTCATCACCAGACGCTGAACTGGTCGCTGGTGAAGTTATTTTGCAAGATAACACCTATCATTAGTAAATATCTTGAATCAACGTTGATTTACTATTATCCGTTAAGGAGTTACATAATTCATTTCCAGAATTCTTCATCAGGCCTTGACTTGGTCGATGGTGAAGTTATTTTGCAAAGTAACAACTATTAGTAGCAAATATCTTGAATCACGTTTGATTTACTACCATATGTTAAGGAGTTACATTGTTTATTTCCAGAGCTCTTCATCTGGTCGCTGGTGAAGTTATTTCGCAAAGTAACAACTATCAATAGTAAATATCTTGAATCATGGTTGATTTACTCCATTAAGGAATTTAATTTTTTATTTTGGAATCTCATCATCATATCATCACTATATGTTTAAGGGGCCACCTTGCTAGTACACACTTTTAAAGAAAATAATTAAAGGTATTAAGCTTCATAAAAATAGATTAGAAATAAATTCAATATGTGTATTTAATACACATAACCACGTAATTATATAGTCAGTCGATGCTTTCAAATACATGAATTACCTAAGCAAGCTATAGCTTTACTGAGTGTTACTTACGTCCGAAAAAAAAATTGAATTACTCTCAAGTCCCGCCTAAATAAACTTTACTTCAAAAATTTACTGAAAGAAATAAAGTAAAAATAATAATATAAAACAAAAGAAATTGTCAAAATAAATTAATGTCAAACAATAAACAAATTTTTACAATATTTATGTGAATATTAGATCGGAAATATACTTAGTACACCAGACAAAAAAAAGAAAATTAAAAAAAACTGTAAGAAGAAGCCCTAATATTTTGTTTATGGAAATATTAATTTGGGTTACGTATTTTATGTCTTGATTAGTTTGGTTGAAGTGTACAATTGTTTAAAAAAAATGTTTTTCTTTAGAAATTAAATGTTTATATTATGGTGCTCTATTTAAGTCATACGCTGACAGACATCGAATTTGAATTGTAGATATAAAAAGTGCGACATTTATAAATTGTTTATTAAATTGTGTCACCTAAAAAGAAATATCTAAAAAATCGAAAAATTTAGGGTCCATTGAAAATTAATAATTTTAACAGTTTTATGAAAACTATTTGGATGCGCAGATATATTATCAATAATTTGGAATGAATTGAAATGTACGAGTACGCGCAATGAATTCATCGAAACCACTCTGTAGATACGAGTAGATGGATGTTAAGTTGATTATAGTTTACTGAGATAATTGAAAATTGTTTGAAGTAAGGGAAAAAGCATTATGCTAATGCGTCTGAAATATTTTCGTAATCACAGAGGCAGTTTTAATTTTGGATCACACAATATATTGTGCAACTTTTAAGTAAACAGCTTAGAAGCCTGGTTTATAGTGGACGAACGGACAGATAGCATGAACAGCTTAGAATGAAAGTATTCTATTCAAATTCTCTCGATATGAAAATATAAAAATGAGTGCAAATACTTTCAACGATGTTTTTGTTTAAACTAAGATAAAAACCAATCCAGGAGAACATAAATACGAAATAGATCTATAAAACCATTAGAGAAGAGAATAAAATTTCATCCAAGCGTTTCGCTCGAGGTTAGGCACTGAAATCTGCTCTGGCACTAAGTTAGTTGCCTTATTTGAAACAGATGAACGATATCTTTTCTTACATAAGTCAGTTTTGGTAGTTTTATTGCAATTGTTCAGTTGAAATACAAAAGTAGTTTTTCGAGTATTGTATTACGGGAGAAATTTCTAGAGAGTTTCGATACAATATTTTCTTTAAAGTAAAAGTCTCCCTTAATAGATACCTCATTTAGTAAACAAGGGTCAGTAAAAAATGTATTCGATGCTGAAAGGTATCGATATTTATTCCTTATTCATAACATCAACGCTAACTACTTTATAATATAGTCGATGTAAAAATAAAATAAATGTACAACACTCGGGACTCAACTTGAATGACTGGCACTTGATACTTGGTCCAGAGTATTTTTATTGTCAGCTCTAATATTTTGTCGTTTGAATATTCTTCATTCCCTTTTTCGTTCCTCTTCCCTGCTCCTTCATTAGTATGATGAAGTGGTCGTTGTCCTTAGTCGTAGTATTTTCCAATTTTAACGAGAGCAGAGGAGCTAACTAAATAAACCATAAGTATTTGTATTCCATGAACTAGGAAAGTAATTGTATAAACGATTTTAATGAAACTGGTATATTGATTCAGAGGAAACATGGCACATTATGGGAAGTAATTTTTTAAAATATATTAGAAATCTTAACATAAGCATTATTTATTCTAGGTTAATTTTATATATTCAGGTGAATAAGAATTCTGTAAAAGAATTAGCACAAATATATAATTATTTTTCTAAAACCTACGAAAAAAAAAATTGTGACGTACTTTTTTTTCCAAAAATTAGTTTGCTATCTAATGTAACTTGAATTTTCAATCTTTAATTAGAAAAAATATGGTAAAGTTATTTTTATTACTAAGTACTTTTAGTACTTAGTTTTTTTGTTAATTACACCATATTAAGCGGTAATACTCGTATTGTGTTATATGTATATTGAGATGATCGACTATTATTTTTTGAAATATATTTTGATACTTATCGTTTTTCAAATCGGTTAGATAGTAGTATGTGTTTAAGAAAATTTAATACGATTGTTTTATGCTGACTGAAACTTTAGTTTTAATAAAAAATTACTTTAACTTGTTAAATAACTTCAAAAATGATTCTGCTAATTTCGAACCTTACCTAAGGTATTTCACATTTTGTGTTTGTTCACAGATAAGTAATTTTTTTGTTTGGTTAGGCTGTTATGGTGGTTTCGTGCTTAGTATAATTGATATTTATATGACACATTTTTGCATGTCGAAAAAATTAACTGTCTAACGTGACTGAAGAAAATCGAAGTGGAAATTTGAATTCGGAGATGAATGTGTTGACTAGTATAAATAAATATTTCAATACATGTATATTGAACGATCTGAATAGGTTCTCTATGGGCATATTAATTTTCACAAAGTACTACAATTTTTTGTATCATAGAATAATATTACATCCATATGCTAGTCCTTGAGTAAGCATTTAAATCAGCGTTCATGGACTTCAGTTTATAGTAAGAGGATTTCTCTTTGTGATTTCAGGTAATGAATGTGCATTTTATAGTTTTGATGTTGAGTAAATAGAATAAATTCACTTGTGTACTGGACAAATCCACATGAAACATTACTAGATTAAAAGGCGATATGTACACATGTATGCTATTTTTTTGTTACATTATTGAAGATGAGTGAAGTATGGTAAAAAGGAAAAACGAAAAACAGGAATGAAATATTGATTCTGAAAAAGTTTTAAAAGAGGTGAAATAAATATAAAACGATTTAACGTTTATGCTTCAATTCATTTGGTTTATATACAATTTTCCCTTAATGTATTGATAAATAACATGTAATGAAAATAAAAAAAAAACAGATTACAAAATTAATACAGTTCACGCATAATGGTGTTTTGGAGATATCGATAAGAATTGGAATTGAGAAAAAGAAAGGAAAATAGGGCTGTATGAAATATGGAAAGGACTTAGAACACGAAGACAATTTTTACGTTATTTTTGGGACGAGGTTAACTGGCGTGAACTGATTAACTTAGTCTTCGTTTCCAGAAAATAAATAAAGATATATTTTTGGAATATAACGCAAGTCGATGGTGACATTTTACAAGACAAATTTTTAAGTCGACTAGTAAATTACTTATTGTTTTCTGTGTAAAAATAGCATTTACCATAATTGTCTAACCTTTAATGTCTGTGTTTAGATTTGGGTCATATTATCTGTATTTTTTCTGTAATTTCTTAAATAACCTTATTGTCCGTGGTATTTTAGCTTTCAATTCCATGGGCATTTAATTACAATGCATGTTGCTAATTATATATTTATATATATATATATATATATATATATACATATATATATATATATATATATATATATATATATATATATACATATATATATATATATATATATATATATATAAACATATATATGTATTTAAAATATAATCTAACTATTTTAGTTTCCACATTATATTCCACACTATCATGCTTCGAGTATGTCTACTACGTGTTTCAAGTAATATTAATTAAGTTCGTCTAATGTATTCATATATATTGGAATTTATAAACATAAATATTTTTTTAATAGAAATTTAATTTTTGGGAAAAATATTGAAAGCCTAGTAATTTTTCCAATTTCTTTCCTTTGAAGGTTCTTATATTTTTCCTATTGGACTATTTCATTTAAATATCGAAACATTAAATGCTAAGTAATCTTATTATTTGTTTTTTAATTATGTCTTTACTGAAAGGCTGAAATATCCCTAATAAAGCTCATTTTGCCAGAAGAAAGCCGTGATCTCATTGAAAGTATCGAATAAAACACGTTTCAGTATCCGAAATTTCTGAAGCATGCAAATTTATACTCCCTCAAATCAATATGAGCATCGCACCAAAATTATTGACGTTCATACCTCTTTTTCAGGTCCTGAAAACCTGGAAAATTTAAATCCTTGTCCCAAACACGTACATCGTCACCTAACCTACATTACTTTAAGAGAATATTTGATTCTGAAGATTAATTTCTTTAAAAAAACTAGGAGAAAATTCTGGAACATTGTAAAAACATTTTTTCAAGAATTAATTCTAGAAACTCCAAATTTTGCAATTGTTAATTCTGAATGATAATACAAAATTATAGTGTTATATTATCCAATGGACTATAAACGATCTGTTCGTTTGTGTTAAAGACTAGCAAGATTCGAGAAAATAAAAAAAAATAAGAAGGTGGAAATTATTTATAGTAAGACGAAAAAGTCTAAAAATCAGCTGTAAGAAGTTGGAACCCAATTAACATAAATGCTAATAAATTTAAATAAAACATTCTGCGAGTATATAACAAAAAAAAACAAAGGGTGTGGTGTGGTACTAACAATGTTGTCTCACAGAATGTTTTCACAATATGCGTCATGGAAAAGAACATTATGAATAATGTGTGGGTTTGTTGAAGGAAAACGAAGATATCATGTGCTCAAACCGTAACAAAGTAAAAATGTAAATGGAAAATACTTATTTCCTTTCATGATGAAAAATCAGATTCGGATTTTACTTAGGATGTTTTTTTTATAAACGTAGATTCTGATTTTAAGGCAAAAGAACCCATCTAGTTTCTTTGTTACCAAAGAGTGTTTAAGTAATATTTCGAATAAGGCCCACGAATAATTTTAATATTTAACAAGAGGCATATTTTACTAATAAAATTAATAACAAAAATATGGAATAAATTGTAAATAAAATTTAAGGATCATATATATATATATATAATTGTAATTACTGACTTTAATCAAAATAAGAACCGCTAATTCATTATTAGTGAAGGACTCCAAGATATAGCCGAAGATCTTGTAAAACATGATCGGAATTTTGAGAGCTTCATTAACAGTCGAATACAAAAAAAATCCTTTATGTTAGTGAAAGCAGGAAGAGAATTATCTAACCACTTCTATTGAGAATAAAGGATAAAATGATCTTTTTCATGCCTACAAACGCTTGTCAAGATGGTCTGTAATAGTACAATAAATGAACTGTGAATGAACAAATTATTAGCAAGTGAAAGCCTCAATAAGACATGACTGAAAGACTCAATAAGATATCATTCAAGATCTTTAAAAAAATCAAGGTAATTCTAGGAGCTTCATTAACAGTCGAATGTAAGAAAACCTTCATGTTAGTGAAAGCAGGAAGGAGTTTGAAGTTCTACTGTGAAAAAGGATAAAAACATATTTTTACTAGGTTTCAAAACGGACAATCACTACAAGACTTTATGGCGTATTGAATGCTAACGTGCGGAAAGTTGAATTTCGGTCGGTTAGAGATAAATTTTTCCGATAGGTTTTTCTTTTATTTAGTTTGACTCGTTCACAAATTACTTTCTTGTAACATTCGAAGTGAAAGGAGTATTGTTGTGTTTAAAAAGTTGAATTTGGTACTTAACGTATATATATATATATATATATATATATACATATAACTGCAGATTTTGAATGTAATAAAATTGACAATATGTACATATATATATATATATATATATATATATATATATATATATATATATATATATATATATGTGTGTGTGTGTGTGTGTGTGTGTACTAGTTGATAACGATACATAAATGGTTGAATGTTTAATCGAAGGGTTTTAATTTTAAAAGTTCTTTGAAAAATTCTTTTTTCTGTATAAACATTCATATAAACTTTATATTTTTTTCAGTCTAATATTGAAATGAAATGTCTAAACAACAATTTAGGTTGTGGGAACAAAAAATCATTTTATTGTTAACGAAGTATTTTTTTTCAAATAAAATGTTATATTCAAAATCGTATATATATATACTTCCTTTATTTCAGTATTGGTATGGCTATTTTAGGCAGGTCGAAAAATAATTAATTTTGTAAATTAAAGTCACAAACAAATATTCACATTTAATTGTTAAATGTGAATATTTGTTTGTTTAATTGTATTTTTAAACAGAAAATTATCAAAACGAGAAAACAGTTTGTAGAGAAAGCAATTAAAAAGACTGAAAAAAATGTGATTAAAAATATAAGAAATTTATTGAATTACTGTGCCGAAAGTATCAAAAACATGAGGAAACCCGTTTAAAGTTTTCGGTTGATAAAGGTGATCTTACGGTTAACTTACCATTTGAGCTTCATACTTTAAACCTTCCTTTTCTTGAATTATAGTATTTCTGATGGGTTTCTGCAATATTTTTGTTAATCTAACCTCCCGTCTGAATTCTTCAAATTACCGAATAGACCACCATTTTGATCGGAAGCTGCTGAAGTGCTACACCATTAAATCCACTTAAGTCAGAAGCGCTATAGCCACATGCTCGTTGTGGCTGCATGCGCAGGTGACGCCTTATTTGCTTTCATCGATTTTTTCGCCCATTTTTACTATTTAATTAATTTGTTGTTATTATATTAATGAAAAAAAATGTTTTATCATTATATTTTTTTAATCGAATTCCACCTCTGATTCTAAAACCCTCTATATTACCCTCTATATATCAACATATTTAATTTATTTAGGAATTTACAAATTCGGTAATTTATTATTATGCCTACACACTCTGAATGAATTTAACTTATTTTGAGAATAATATAATATTGTATAAAAATAAGGTTGACTTTAAATTTCAAATACATAAAAAAGTCATGAAAGTAGTAATTTCAAAATATTTTAATACTGTTTTTAACGTAGTTTAAAGTTTTATAACATTTTGAATTTAATTATAGATTATCTTTTTTGTTACTTATTTTAGCTTGCAGTAATATTTCTTACGTGCTCGACTTGCGTTAAAAGACTATAGTGGCAGTTTATTTTGTGTAATTTTTTTCGCAACACTTCTTCAGCTAAACTAAATTGAAAACTATTATTTAATAAACCAATTTATTATAATCATTCTTAGTTTTATTTAGTAAGACAGTTGAGAATGAGTTAGTACCTGTTTTCAAATTTGCAAAAAAAAAAAAAGTGACGTATATCTCGATCAGTTATTCCGTATGCAATTTCTGCTTTTGAAGATTTTTTTAGTTTGGTTACTCTAAAAATATAGGCCTATTGATTTTTAGAATGATTTGTCAAATTGTTTAATTATTGTAAATCATTTTCTAAAACAACTTCATTTTTTGTACTTAGGGATTGTTCTCGTATTTCGTTTTTTTTTTGGGATCTTTTTGCTCCTTTCTGCTTGTTTAAACTTTTTTGTTTTTAAAAGAATTGAATTACACTAATAAACAAATATGTAATAAACATTACACTGATAAACAAATATGTAACAAAAACACTTTTTGCTACATGAACGAGTTTAGTTTTTAGTAATTTGTATCAACTGAGATTCGGCGTAAGATTTTTATCGTCAAAACTTCCATGGTTTTTATGCTGTAGTTCTTTACTTCAGTTGTCAGTATTCCTTGCATAGTAGTGTATCAATATTATTGTAACGATATTTTAAACTTTGTTATGCCCCTTAATGACTTGAAGGCTTTGCATTTCTGTTGTTCCTAAGTTCGATAGGATTTCTCTGATGGACTAGTATTTTATTTTTATCTTGTTATACTGTGTTATTTATACAAAATGTATAATTGCCTTTACAAAATTGCTGTGACAACCTAGTCTTTCATTTCATTAATATTAATTACACTTTAAAATTGTTTTGGACAAAATACAATAAAATAATAACACTCAGAATTCTGTAATTCATTTTGCGACACTTGCTGCGTGGACCAAAAGTAAATATCATTATTTGCTATCGCGTTTCGCTGCCCAAATATTCTGTATTTTCATTTTGGCTGTTTGTCCGCCGCTTGTTAATTATATTTGCAATAAAATGGTCCTTTTCCTGGGTTAAAATAATGTTTGTTTTAATTTAAGCATCGACACAGAATTTAATCAAACATATAAATTGTGTAGTTGTTTATTTGCGTGTAGCGAGAACAAGAGAGGTTATTTTCAGAACGATGTGACAAATGTGATAGATTGGTTTACAGATAAATACATTAATTTAAATAAAAGTTTATTTTTTGTCCACTAAGTTGAGTCAAATATTTACAAATTTATAAAGCATATTTGTGGGGAAATTTGCAAAGCGTATTTGTATAATTTAGGAACGAATATTCGCGAATTGGCTTTATGCTTTTAATTATGTTTTGTTGGATAGAAAAAGTGTAATTTCACTTTCGTGATTAAATAGTCACGTAACTGAAACTGTTTCGAAATTAATGAATGGCAGAAATGTCAAATCTGTATATATAAAAGAATACCTTGGTTGATTGACTGATTGGATTTAGAAACCTGAAATTTTATTTTAACGAATTTCCCTCAGTAACATTGGCATATAATAAGGAAAGCTTTTTTCATATTTTAAACCTTAAGGTGTGTAAAAATGAGAGAAAAAATATTAGACGGTCTTATTAATTATAAAATAATAGATGATCCTATTAACTCGAAATTTTGCAAAGGTACTCTGCAAATCAATTATTAAACACATTTTTTTTTAAATCAAGCCTTTTAGATATAAAATGGGCGTTTAATATTTGTATGCAAACAATTTGGTGGTCCCATTAACTCAAAACATTGTCCTTTGAAAATAGATATAGTAATTGAACAGGTTTTTCAGGGAACTGAGTTATGATTAGTAAAAGACAATGAAAATATAAACATTTTAAGAAGAAAACTAAGAGTGCATTTGAATTCAGTATAGGTCAAAAAGTGAATATATTTCACAAATGGTGAAGTTGTTCTCTTGACGATAGATGAAGTTGTACTCTTCTGTGATAAAGCTAAGTTATAGTTTCAAATATTTAAAGAAGAAAAAATTGATTTATTCCATTATACTTATCCAGAACGAGCTACAGGGAATGAAAAATAAACAGAAAAACTTATTTAAACATAATCCAGGCTAAGTTTACATTATTTGGCAGAACTATCTTCGTACTTTTGTACGGTATTAAAAAAATCATGTTTTGGGGAAAACGTGATAATCTTCTATTTGGAAACCACTTGAGCTAACGCTGATAAACTTAGATGTCTGGTTCATTAGTTGGTAATTTAATTTTCAGCTACATATTTAAACATACAAATTGATATTTTACAACTACAGTAAGCAATGTTAAGGTAAAAGTTCCATTTACTTTTTTTATACTAAATATAACTTAAGTTCAGTGACGCATAAAGGCTTGACTCCTGATAGATATGTCAATATTTTTCCTGAGATAATGGAACCCTTACATGAAAATTGAATTTTATAAAATTCTTTTATTAATTTTTGTTGTGAAAGTGAATATACATATTTTCGAATTACGGGTCAATACACATTAACGCATAATTTTAATATATTTTTCTTACTTCTTACTGAAAGTTTCTTTTTTAGTTAATATGACCATCAGGATAGGATAAAACAGCTGAGGAAAAAGACCATAACCCAGGGTACTGGAATATTAAAATGTTTTAAACTTCTTACTTTAATTTTGTATATAAAAACAATTTAAATTATGTTTTATTCAAAATAAGATCACGAAGTTTAATTAAATACTATTGTGTACTTTTAACGCAATCGTGTACATTTTATGTTTGTGATGTATTAACATAGCATCTAAATTATAGGCGGGGCTAATGTCAAGTATCGTATTTTATAGGCGGAGCTAAAGTCAAGTCAAGTTAAGTATTTAATATTTTTACTAAATTCTTTATTTATATTTCATGAAACAAACATTTAATTCTGGGGACACATGCATTAACTGTCAATAAACGATGTAGTATTATTTCTATTTATTTAATTTCTTTACCACGACTTTCGTTGCATGGCAATAGTTTCAGGTGAGTAATTTTCCAAGACTGACTGGTAAGGAGACTGAACGAGTCAATTTTCACAAATTGCCCACCTGAAGATATTGTCATGCAGCGAAATCTAGGTCGTGGTAAAGAATTTAAATAAAGTAGAAATAATAATACGTCATGTAATTTCATTTAGTCGTGAAAAATTGAATTGAAATGAATTTCTACAAAATTAATGCTAAATATATTCAGTAGTTTCAGATATTTTTGGAGATATTGCTGAAAATGTTCGCAATAAGTATTTAAAATTTACTATTTCAGGTTAACTAGAAAATTATAGCGATTATTTCATATCATCTAGTATAAGAAATATTCGTCACATTTTTACGCTTGTGAAAGATGTACTAGGAAATATACTTTCATCAGGAGAAATTATATTAATTTTCCTAAATAGTTTAACGGGAATAATATGTACACTTGAAAGTTTATAAATGACTAGGCGTGTCTAACAGGTTTATTGTGAATAAAAGCCATTTATTTGTTCTTTATCAATTGCAAGGATTATAAAATTGTTTCCTGGTAACCAGAATAGAATATTTTTTTCTTTCACCATCTTAAACATCAAAGAACCAATCTTTTATTGTTGTCAGTTAAATTTTAGAAGTGAATTTTGTGGAAGTATGCGCTATATTCCATTCTTCACGAAGACCCTTGTTGGTAGTTATTCATGCGTTCTGCCAGGAGACCGTTCTGCCAAGATTTCTACAAACTATAAACCCAAAGTAGGGGATTACCGATGTAATTCTAAATGCTGGTAAGCAAAGCTATGTTCAATACGGAAGGGTAGGTAGTTATCAAGTTCAAAAAGTGAGAAGTTTTCCAAAAAAAATAGGGGTAATATTTTTCCATTTAAAAATCAAATGGAAGTTCAAGCAACTATGTGTTACAGGATCTTTGTGATTGTAACTGAGGGAGTCTCTATGGACTATATACGGAGTACATAAAAGCGTAAACATGGAAAAGCACCCTATATTGTAGGTACTTATTAAAGGTTTATTAATTGATGGCTTTCACATTAATTTGTAATTATTTAATAGATAGAAAACCCTTAGGGAATATTAATGTGATGGAACCCTATCAGCCGTTTTTCTTAGAAATTGTTTAAAGAGGAAACTTGAAAGTTGATAATAGAGATAAAATATCATTAATCCACTTAATTTCGATGGTCAAGAGTGAAAAATATTTATAAATAATATTTTTTATTCTTAACTGAAAGGGCGAGTTAGAAATACATGAGTAACTCGTAATAATATAACTTATAAAGATAAAACTAGTTTTTTAAAAAATTTTATTTAAGCTAGTTCTAGACATATTGCTGAAAATGTCGAGGAAAAAGAAATTCTCCTTTCCATCTATAAAAATTCTGAAACAAAAGTTAACAAAAAATTTTATTAGTATAAATTTACCGCAAAACTATAGCATTAAATATAAATTTGAGTTTTTGAGAAATTTACAATATTTGTACCAAATATATTCTAAATAATATATTTACATGGTGAAGAATATTGTAAAACTAATATTTATAACCAGTTTAATTTATATACTACTTAAATATTCTTAGTATGAGATCTATTTATGCGTAAGAGGTTTTATTTTCTCTCTGTTCAAATGATCTATACATGAACAGATGTATTTTCGTTTTAACGTTTTTCATAGTGATTATTCCCATCATTTTGGAAAAACCCAACCGTTTCCGAAATAATCGTCGGCATAGTTCAAAATGTTTAAAGAATAAAATCGCTTTAATATATTTATTGCACGAAAACCTCACTAATCCCAATGTAAATAAATTTTACAAGCTATCAGAAAAACATTTTAAAAATTAAATATTGTTAATATATTAACATATGTAATGTGTTGAAAATAAAAAAAATGTCTTCAAATTGTTCGTTATTTGCAATTATGGATACAATAACCCCTATGAATTTGTGTCTAAAAAAACCCATGTAATCAGAAAAGAACCTCATTCAAATTCTTTGAGATTGAGAACCGACGTCGTTTAACTAAAAAACTAGTTTTTCATAAAATGTTTTCTCTTCAGTATATTTATTATCTACATAATTGAATGTGAAACGTTTTTTACGGGTTGTACGAACGTACGTAAACTTGCAAATAACTCATGGATTATTAAATTGATACGAGCGAAACCGTTAATATTAAATAGTTTATTTTTCGACACCTCATTGTATATAAAATTTCTAATCCTACTTGAAAATACTACCATATAATTTCAGTATTTCTCAGAAATTATTGTGTTCTTTTACATTAATTATTTCTGACTAGTAATTATTCTTATTAATACATTTGAATTTAGTTACAAAATGTGTGAAATACATCGTATGATGAGGTCTAGTATTTCATACAAGAGAGAAGAGATAAAAACATATTTTTGACCCTCTATTTACGTGTGAAACATCTTCATTTGAAGGGAGAATGAATATTTTTATATTTTGCTACATATAGATTAATACACCTATCTGAAATCTTCATTTGCGTAATTTCATACATAGAAATCCGAAAATGTAGAAAATATCTCTGACAGACGAATGAGACGAAATTATAACACAGACAAGACAAAGCATTATATTATGCAATCCGAAAATGTTCTATTTATTATTCAATACTTTGACAACACAATACGCTAGTATAATCATTTTGATATATCGGTCGACTTTTTGCTGTAATAACTGTAAGCTATTGCGTGATATAAATCGAATTCAGTTTGCTAATACACATTAATTTCTGAAAACAGTTTTCAATGAAAGCAGAATGTATTCAAAGACAATTTTTAAATGCAGATTAATTACCTTCAATTAATTTTTGTAATGGATATTGTCGTTGCATTTTACATTGATGTTAAATTTATATTTTGAACAACAACGTTTTTGAACAACAATATTTTTTCTCCGTTGTTTCACTCTTGACAGAGAGGTCATGGACAGCATATAATATTGTTATGGGTGACCTTTGTTACTCGCCTCACGATGTTTCTCCATCTCTCCCTATTTGTCGTCCCCCTGGTGCACTCATACAAGAGATCGCTTACAGCAAACTTGATCTGGTCTGTCCACCGCATCGACGATCTCCCACATGGTCGAATACCTTCTACTTTTCTCTGCATAATATTAAATAGTTTATTTTTTATACTTTCTATGAAGCTAGTATCTACACATGACGTGTCCAAAAATTTAAGAATCAGGGACTGACCGAGTGTTGATAGACGTTGCTTGATGCCGAGTCCTTGAAGTATAGAGACACTTGTGCGGAACTCAGTCCAGGATACCCAAGTATTTTTTTCCAGCACTATATTTTTAGGGAGTCTATTTTATTCTTCTCAAGTATTCGCGCGTCCACGTCTCTGCGTCATAGAGAAATATGGGGAATACTAGATTTCTAATGAGCCGGGTCGTGATGGCCTTGCTAAGGTTTCGGTGCCTCTATATTATTTCAATTTGTCCATAGTACATCTTATCATCGCTATACGTTTCCACACCTCTTCCAGGCATCTGCTATTGTTAGAGATCAACGCTACAAGGTATACACATGACCGAACCACTTCATTATTTGAGTAACTTCGAGCAAGTTGTTGTAGGCACGGTCAACAAACATAATTTTTATTTTACTGTGATTTATCTTTAAACCTAAGGTACAGAATAACAAAAAAATTCATTTTATTAATATTTGTTAAAACTTTATTAATTTTGTTAATAATAATGCGTATTACATAAAATAACATACACGGATTTACCAATGATTCTGGTAGGACATGAAACATGTAGTGAGAAAGTACTTTTTAGGTTGAAAGCTGTAAAAATTTTGAAAGTTTATAGGATATAAAGGTTTACTTACGTTAAATTTAATACTCCCACATAAATTATACAAGCGGATGTAATAGACGTAAAGCAAATTGATATTTTCTATTAATAGACTATCCCTATTACGGTTATGATATTAATAAATCTAGGGACCCAAATCCTAACTTAATTATCTATCAACAACTAGAACCAATTTAAGACCTCCGTTAGACTTGTTGTAAACTTTTGTAATCGGTGGTCTTTGAAAGTACCTTTTCTTTACCATATTCGGAAAATTTTATGTCAGATTTCTTGTACCTAACACATACTTCGCTAAGATGAGTGAGTCGAAACTACCACAGTGATTGAAGTAATACATTTTACTTATATTTATAAAGCATAATCTGTAATGAAAATATTGAAAACGTTCAAATTACATTTACATTTTCATGAAGTTACATTTTCATGACCGAATTCCTACATCGAACGACGTATGCTTTTGATAGAAATTCACATTTTAATTTGCACGTCATTTATTTCCTTGATGTTTAATGGATAGGTATATAGAAATGTGCCAGAAACGATTGAAAATAAATACGAGAAGTTTACGTCGCGTTTTGAAATAGATATGAAATGTTCACAGTAGCAAATTTTATTATCGTTTTTCGGTTTCAAGATTTCGTCGAAGCCCTCTCGAAAATATAAGGTGAAAATATTTTATAATAACTATTTGATTCTGTCATATTAAATTGAGATTCTTTTACGACGAAACAATTAATTTTTTAATACCATTTTATTTTAAACATTTTCTCAATCAAAATATAAAATTACACTTAAAAGTTTTATTGTTATAAACAAAACTTCTTTTACAAAATGTTAAGGAAACCTCGGAACAAACAGTAATTTCAATGTTTTTTTTTAAATGATCATGGAATATTCGAATAGACCATTGAATATAAAATTCTCCTTCAACGCTTTGTTTATAGCTCTTATTAGTAATTAAAAATGAATGGTATGGAAATGTAAATATGTAATAAAGCTGAATGATTTTGCGGTGGAAATCATAATGCCCTCAATTTATTAATAAATGAAAACCTGACCTCAATAACGTAGAATTTACCCTTGTAACACATCACGTATAATTTAAGTTTACTCCTTAAACATCGATTTTCATATATAGCGCCTGGTATGAAGTTTTATGAGGAGTAAAATCAGTCAAAAAAAGTGTAACCGTTAGGTGACCTGTCCGCGCAATACTTCTGCGCATCTTTAGAGTAAGATATCAATATGTTTATTTGGCATTTTCTAATGGTCTAATCGCTATTACGGAGTGTGACACCCATCGTTTACATCAAGATGTAATCATTAAATTTCATTATGTGTGAATATTTGGTGTTTTCTATCCTATAAAATTAAAAAGTCTATTTTAACTTTATCTTCTTAGTGTGACGTTGCTAATTGTTTTTAATTTTGTTGTTTATAAATTTGATCTTGTTCATTTATGTTTTATTGTCAGCCCTGTTGTATTGTCAGCACTTTTTTGTTAAACAATTTTCCATTAAATTTAATGATACTGTTATTTATATTTATACATACTGTTACCTATTTTATATATTCCAAGACAATCGTATTTAAGAAGAAAACACCAGTCGCGCGTCGGAGCTGACACGCATAATTTTTTTTGTCATTACTTCTTGATGTTTACCTGAATTAAATGGTTCTGTCATTATTAATCAACTGTCTGAGAACTGCTATACTGATGTATGAAGTTTCTTCATCTATTCTAGCTATTCAATCAAAATTTAAGTGAATTGACCTGATTAAAATCTCAGCTGCAACTCAGAATTAAAGGTTAATATAAAAATCAATGAAACATTTGTGGGAATTCAAAATAGAAATAGTTCTTGTTCTATTCTGCTTATATTTATATATATATATATATATATATATATATATATATATATATATATATATATATATAATTATTCTTGGCTCAGTTCGTTTCCTAAAAGAAGTTAAGTTATTCAACTGTCTTATGCGTGTGTCATATTGATGTGTTGTTCTTTTCAGCTAGAGTATTTACTTTTAAAAATTAGATACCCAGTGTTTCACATTATTTTGGTGAGTGACTATGGATATGTTATAATAAGAATATATTAATTTGAAAATGGATAAAATCTTAGTTATTGAACGTATTCCAGAAGTCGTGTCCTTTCATTTAATTACCATCTTTTGTCTCGTAACAGTTACATAAAAATTATTGTCTATTCTATGCTGATTGTTGACAAAAAAAATGATTGTTTTTCTTAGATCATTCAGTTGTTTTTTAAATCACGAGCAAATAAATAACTAAATGTTCTTTCTAGTTACGCAATTCCTAATATTTAGAGGATAACTTCAATTTCATACAGAGTTTTGACCCATGATATAAATTGGAAAGTATGTCCTATATTCCTTTACAAAAACATTATTTTAGGCAAACTTCATTTTTTTCGCATTAAATTGCCTTGGAACATAATTCAAATTTATGAAAACAAATAATTAACGGCAAAGGAACTTGCTTTCCTGCCATCCGCCGTAAGCTGCATATGAGCATGTATATTATTTCATACATTTGAACTGAATTTTACTTTGTCCTATGTAAGTTTAGCGCAAAGATAGACGTGTTTATGCACTTTTGTGAAAATTCTAATGTAGTCAGAAATAGTAGCAATATGTTAATATCGGAGAATAGCACTTGACTTAGGGTTTACGATAAACGAGATTTTAATACTTTGTTTTAAAAACTTCCAAAGTTCCCCTTTCGAGGGTACCATAGGACATCATACCGTGCTTGTTTAGCTGAGATACATACGTTATACTACTCTTCGCAAATCTTGGTCGGATCAACAGTAACTGTTTGTGTGCACTGTAACTTAAGCTTTTTTTTGGTATAATAAATTAGAAATATTCAAAATATGTCATTAGGAATCGAATAATAAAAAAATAAACTCCACGTTAAGAAAATGCTTTTTAATAATGAAAAAAAAAATTTCTATGGCAGTGCTGCATTTCGGCATGTTGGTAGTGTAACTTCTTTAGGTTTTTTAGGGGTTTGTTGCTATCGTGTGTATTATAATTTGTTTAATTCGTTTTTTTGCTCATTATTCTCACTCGTACAACATACACATAGGTAGAATAACGAATACGAATTGTTAAAAATTAAGTTTTGATAAAAATTAAATGAAACTTTAAACTTATATTTGATAAAACAAAGTTAATAATGTATATTTTTTTGTTTATAAACACAAATAACGTACGTGCGTGTGGCAAGGTGTAATAATTTTGCTGTCTCGCCTCCCCTCTCGTTTGTTTTATCGTCATTTTCTCTATTATTTGTCAGCGACGTGAGCAAACGGCATTAGGATCGCTTTAATAGGGAAATAACGTTGGTCGACACACAGCTATTTTAGTCTGAGCGTGTCGTCTTTCTTGTCTAAGGAAGTTACAATTTATAAAAATGAAACCAATGCAGTAGCAAGTTGATCTTGTAAACGGAATAATTTTGCGGATGTGTACATTTTTCTTCTTAAAATTCGGTGTTTTAAAAAAGGGATCGAATGTAATGAGTTTTCATTAAATGTTATGAAATTCACCTGCATTATATAAATATATATATATATATATATATATATATATATATATATATATATATATAACAATATGTGTAAGTTACGATAAGAATAAAATTATTATAGTATGAATATTGTTGCATGCTATCAATGTTAAGGTGTTTTTTATGGATTTACGCTTGTGACAAAGAAAGTTCGCTTACATTATGTAACCTTCCGCCAGCGCGACTGGATTGATATTGTAATCAATATAATAACAGCTAAATGTCAAAGAGCAGTATCACTGGTGCAACAAGTTAGGCACTGTGATCGTCAACTCGCCCGCCCAGTGTGGCGATTATAAACATTACCTTCAATATACGTGGATTCGGGCGGTCCATATCTAACAATGAACTAAGCTAGGCGGTTCATGATAACGATATATATATATATATATATATATATATAGACATTACTGAACATCCTAGCAAATAATTGTCCCACACGAACCTTCGACACTACTAAAGTCAAAATAGTAAAAAACAATCAGCTTTACTCGGAATTAGACCATTATATAAAGTTTACAGAAAACTATAAGTTCAAATCTTATACTTTTTGAAACATTCACCATATTTTTAAGTCTGAGAAGATATACTCGTACTAGGCTATTTATTTAGCTTAACAAGGTTATTGCAAATACGAGCAGAAATCACAATACGAAAGTTTCGCGCAAATTTAGGCTTTTATAAACGTTTAAGAATACGTAGTACTTTTATTAAATTATTTGCAAATATTAAATTTACACATTCTAAATATATTGCCTGCTTTATCTTTCACAGGTGTAAATAAATTATGGTACATATTCATCATCACTCTAATTTTCCTACAAGCTAATAGGTAGATTTTGGAAATAAAAAGTTGATGGAAGGAATACACCTCTTTCCATATTTTTCAGTATATCTCCGAGGAAACTACCTATAATTATGAAAAAGCCGTTACCCCAAACGAAAGTATAAATGAAATTTTAAAAAAATTTTGGTGCTTAATTTACATCATTTAAAATTTCTAAATATTTCTCTATGTTTGCTATTGTTATATCTGAAGTTTAATCGTTTATTTCTAGGTCAAATTTTAAACTTCTAGGTCAAGTGGTTTCTGAGAAAAACGACAATGACGGACAAACGGATAGCTACGGGAATGATCTTTCTTTGAGGATTTCTTTTTTCCTTTTGTGGTATGGAACTCTAAACTCTATATACATTGAGTTCATCCTCTTATCATTATAAAACTTTTTAGAAGAATTATAAAAGCTTATTCATTATAACCAGTGATGGATTACTTTTTCTACCACAAGTATATAATCATCAATACATCAATTTCCTATTGTTGTCAGTCAACTTTTATAAGTAGATCTCTTTATTCTGATTTCAACGTAAGTAAAATTTGAGACAAAATATATTCATATAGTGCATGTAAAGTCTTCAATTCAGCAACGTGAAAGTAGATTAAACGAAATCATGATATTTTATATTAAATGCTATAAAAATGTTCATTAAGCATGTATCGTTTCACAAAATAAAATATTACACGAAAAAAATTATAACAAGTGATAGATGTTACGTAATTTTAGAGATAACGAAGCAGGTTGTTCAAAATTAACAGTAATTACCTTGGTAGGCTCACTGAATATGAAAAGATTAATTATACTGAAACACAACTTTTCCTAACGATTTGTATTGGACAGTTAATAATTGTTCTATTAATAAAATAAATACTCGTATTACTTGCTTTATTTAAAGAAAAAGCATGACTGTTAATGGATATGAGAGGGGGTAATAAAGCAGATTTTCGAAGGATAACAGTAATCGTCTTCGTAGATTCATAGGATATAAAGAGATTAATTATACCGATAGCCAATCGTAACAATGTGTATTGTACGGTAAATAAATGTTTTATTAGTTCCCTAAATACACTGTATTACCTATTTGATTTCAAGACAATTCGTGACTATTGATGGATGCGAAAGGGTAAAAGCAAGTTTTTTAAAGATAATAGTAATTATCTTCTTAGGTTCATAGGGTATGAAAAGAGGTTACTTTCACAAAAATATAGCTAATCAATATTCATCTTGCCTACTTGCCTTCAGCTTTGCTTTTGCTTTCAGCTTTTAGCACCAAACAACTATGTTATGCTCTAGTATACAATATTAAAAAAAAATAATTAAAACAAAGCTTCAAGAGTATCTTTTTTAAAGCTAAAGTCACCATTAATCGGCTAGTGTATGTTTACCAACAGGACATACGCCATTCCCGCAAAGAAACCGAACTAAAATAAAAAGTCTTAAGTGTTCCTTCAAAAGCTGAATCGAGACGAGGGCTAGACCTAACGTGAAGAACAAAGTAAATATTTTCTTTTTCCCAAAACCTTCTTGTTTCAGACTCGATCTTGAAAGAAAATGGTGGTATCGTCGAGACACTAAATGTGAAAATATATTTTCAACGCGGAATATTCGGTGTGTGTTCATGACATAAATTTACGATTTATTTTGCGCGTTGCTCGCTTTTGATGTATAATGGGTCAGTATGATTTATAAGTGTGTACTAGAAACAATCAAGATCTTTTATTGGTTTGGAGTACCTTTTTCAAAGTTATTTATAAAATAAATTGTTTTTTTCAATAATGTTGTTGTTTTAGCTTGCTTATTTATTTTCTTTAATTGAATTGCAATTCTCCACTTATATGTCGCACCTTCAGAGCGAAAGTGACTAAACTCAACAATCATAATTTTTGGAAACGGCGTTTAAAATTTTAATAATTGACATATTTTATAAAGGACTGGTAAAAGGTTGGAAGTTGTACTGTAAGAAACCAACATATGTATTTGTATTTATTTATTTTATTTATGTATTTGTTTATGTATCATTTGGCAATATTACGGTTTTTAATATTTGTTTTTAAACAATGGTAAAAAGACAATTAAATAAATTTCATAACACTACTATAGATAATGGTGGCAGAGACCAAGAAATTTATTTTCACTTATTCAGAAATAGATCAATCTCTGGTGCTACTTCGATCAAGGTTTATCATATTCACTATTGTTTTGAGTAATTATATACCGTAAGAATATGGGGGAACAACGATGTATAATTTGGTTCTAGATGCTGGTACAGCAAAGTAGACGTTGAATACGCGAGCGCAGATAGTTATCAGATATAAAAAGTGAGGCGTTTTTCGAAAAAAATAGAGGAAAATATTTTTCAATTTAATAACCGGAAAATCAATATCACCGATGAAACTTTTTTCGACTTACATATTTACTATCGTTTTATAAACTACAGGCTATAGAGACCTTGTAATTTTATTAGCTTAGTTTCTCATTTTTGAGTTAGGCATATTTCCTTACAAAAGTGTGATATATCAGCTTATTCTTAACGTATTGATTCCTTGCGTGGTTGAAAACATACAAATTTATGATAATATAAAACTTCCCATCTGTTTAAATAATTAATTAAATATTATTTTTTTGTACCTTTGCTGAATATATTTCACGCAAAGTTTCAAAAATATCATTTGATCATAATGTTAAAACTATTTGTAGTCAGTGTATTACGGGTGCGTAAAAATGGTTACCATAGTCTGATAAGCAACCGGAAATAGTTCTACAGGTGCATTTACAAATCTCATCCATATCATAAATTTATTTTTGTACTGTAGTATTACCGTGCTGTAATATTTAAAGTAAATACAAATAAGGAAGAAGCGTTTGAATAAACTTAAGCCCGTTCATAATGAAATGGCAATGAAGTGAAATCGTGATTATGTTTCAGATTCAAATAAAACATGTTGCAGAAACAAAAATGTAACAAGTTTAAACATAAGAGTTATGCTTAAACATAAAGTTATGTTAAGTACTTAAAAATGTTTACGCGCATGTTTTCATTTGAAACTTTATTCCAGTTCAACATTAAGAAGCTAACTGGGATATGATGGTTATTTCGGTTTGAACACTTTTTGCTGAGAATTTATAAATAATGAGACATATCCTAATACCCTAGAAGAGAGATCAGTTTTTGTTAGTGACGCAATCGACGATGACGTCAGTCAAAGAAAGTAGACAACATGTTGAGAGCAGTCACACGGAGTTAGCTCGGTATGTGAATAAGGCGCTGACATCTGTAATTGCGCGTGAACATTAAGGAAATTTATGATAAAAACGAAGCTTTAAACAACTAAAATCCGACTGTGCGGAAAAAACGAAAGGTAGAAAAACAAGTAAGGTAATCATAATTGCATTGAAAGATAATTGTCATAGAATTGTGAAGCCGTAGGTGGTTCAGTTTTGACACATGTTTTACTGGAAAAGACATTGACCTCTCAAAACTGAACATCGATTTCATGTTTCACGATTCAGCGACGATTATCTTTCAGTGAAATTACGATCACCTAACTCGTTTTTCTACTTCTCAGTTTTTTAGACGTAGTCTGGTTTTAGCATTTTATAGCTTCGTTTTTATTTCTCCCCTTTGCTAGTTTATTATGATACACATAATTCAAAGGTACGTAGAACTTTGCATTTTTTTGTTGTAACAAATTTTGCCATTTTCTTAGGTTTCTGAAAAAATGGTTGTAGGTATAATTAACCTTATAATTAACCTTATTATTTTTGAAGATCTATCGAATGCCTTTTCGACAAGATATGCAATTTTTTCAGTTCTGATTTTTTATCGGAAGTCCATCAAAATTTGGTTTTGCCTCTAAAAACTTGCCTGTGACACTCTTACATTAAAGACAAACCGATTCAAACCTTATTTACTAAAATCAGCTCAACAGTTTTTGGGTTATGATTGAACATTTATATATAGATACATATATACATAGACCGTTGAATTCATTATCCTTCCTGATAACATAACTTGTGATATTTCCATACGAGATAAATATTATATTCTGTGAGCAGTGATAACAAATAATTGGACGGTTTATTTTGATTCGATGCTTTTGCAATCTATTAAGCTTTATTGGAATATAAGTACAGAAATCTCAACCAACGAATTCTCATTTCGTCAACTTTTTAAACGAAACTTTAATTTATATTTATTACTAAGTAAGCTAAATATTTATTGTAAATTTGTAAAAACCTTGTACAGACATAATTTTATGTAACACATATAAATAAAAATTGATAGAGTATACAAGCAATGAGTTTATTGAATTTGAAATAATGCCTGAGGTCATTTTTTTTATAAATAATGATAATGTTTTAGAAACAAAAAAGAAACATACATACGATGAAAATATTACGTCTGCACTATGCGAGCCTTGACATGGAATGGTTGCTGGGCAGATTGCAGCTTGTTGTGCAGAGCCAACAATTTGCGGCTGTGCAAACCTTCGGTACGTCTTTAAATCCAAGAGTTTGTTTGTTCAGTTCAGTTATTTGACTAGAGCCGTGGAGCTCTCTTGCTGACGATATGATTTTTTACTGACTGGAGTGTTTAGTGTACACTCGAGGATATAAAATATTTAAAATGACAATGTAGAAAACTATTTTTCTGTTCATATAGCTTTGTGTTATATCTTTAAAGTAAACTAGGTGTTAAAGAGCATTTTATGAACACATGTAGTCCCACTCGAAGTGTATTCGTTGTTTTTTATTGATTTTATTCGACGTTTATTTTGATGGTTTTTTTTATAAAATGTTCATGAAATATTTGAAAATTATAAGTTTATTCTTAAATGGGCGGCAACGCGTCATAAATACATTACTAAAAACCTATATAATTTAAAGATTCGTTTAAAAAGTTGACGAAATGAGAATTCGTTGGTTCATATATCTGTACTTATCTTCCAATAGAGTTTAATAGGTTACAATAGCATTGAATCAAAATAAAATCATCCAATTATTTGCCATCACTACTTACAGAATATAATATGTATCTCGTATGGAAATATCACAGGTTATAAACAGACAAAAAACTGAGAAGTTGAAAACAAGTTAGGTAATAATAATGTCTCCGAAAGGTAATCGTCACTGAATTATGAAACCGCAGGCGACGTTCAGTTTTGAGATGTCAATATTTTTTCTAGTAGAACATGTGTCAAAACTGAACCACCTACGTCTTTACAATTCTGTGAAAATTATCTTTCAGTGCAATTGTCATTACCTAACTTGTTTTTCTACCTTTCGTTTTTTCTGCATAGTCGGTTTTTAGTTTTTTAAAGCTTCGTTTTTGTCATAAATTTCTTTAACGTTCATGTGTAATTACATACGTCGACACCTTATTCACATACCGAGCTAACTCCGTGTGACTGCTCTCGACACGTTGTCTACTTTCTGTGACTTATGCCATTATCGACTGCATCACTAACGAAAACTGATCACTCTTCTCAATTAGGATATATTTCATTATTTATAAATTCTCAGCTAAAAGTGTTCAAATCGAAATGACCGTCATATTCAAGTTAGCTTCTTAACGTTGAATTGGAATAAAGTTTCAATTGAAAACATACACGTAAACATTTTTAAATTCTTAACATAACTTTATGTTTAAACTGGTTACATTTTTTACTTGTGCAATATCTTTTATGTAAATCTGAAACATAAACGATTCCACTTCATTGCCATTTAATTATTAACGGACCTAAGTTTATTAAAATACTTCTTCCATATTTGTATTTACTTTAAATATTACAATACATTAATACTACAGCACAAAAATAAATTAATAATCTGGACGAGATTGGGAAATGCACCTGTAGAACTCTTTCCTATTCCTATCAGACTGTGGTAGCCATTTTTATGCATCCGTAATAAACTCACTACAAAATTTTAAGGTTATGAGCGAATTATATTTTTGAAGCTTTGTGTGAAATATATTCACGCAAAGATACAAAAAGATAACATTTCATTATTTATTTAAACAGATGGGAAGCTTCATATTATCATAAATTTGTATACACTCCAACCACGCAAAGAATCAGCACTTTAAGAATAAGCAAATATCTCGCACTTTTGTAAGGAAATAGGCCTAATTCAAAAAATGAGAAACTAAGCTAATAAAATTATGGGGTTTCTACATCCTGTAGTTTATAAAATTATAGTAAATATGTAAGCAGAGAGAAGTTTCATGGGCGAAATTGATTTTCCTGTTATTAAACTTAAAAATATTTTCCCTTATTTTTTTGGAAAACGTCTTACTTCTTGTACCTGACAAGTACCTGCGCTCGCGTATTCAACATATTTTCGCTGTACCAGGGTCTAGAACCGAATTATACATCGTTATTTACGACATTCGCATGGTATACAATTGCTCAAAACAATAGTAAATATGATAAACCTTGATCGAAAGAGAGATCTGTTTCTGAATGAGTGAGAATAAATTTCTTGGACTCTGCCACATTATCTATAGTAGAGTTATGAAATTTATTTAATTTTCATTTTACCACTTTTGAAAATTAGATATTATAAATCGTAATATTTCCAAATTGTACGTAAATAAATACATAAATAAAATAAATATATACAAATACATATGTTGGCTTCTGACAGTACTACTTCCAATCTTTTACCAGTCCTTCATGAAATATGCTGATTATTAAAACTTTAAACGCTATTTCCCAAAAGTTATGACTATTGAGTTTAGTCACTTCCGCTCTGAAGATGCGACATATAAGTGAAGAATTGGAAGTAAATTTGAGGAAATAAATGAGTAAGCTAAAATAACATCATTATCCCACGCGGCGCCTGAATGTGTGGTATGTACCACACATACATAATTTTTAACCCTTTATTTAACGTTGAAATAATTTATTCAACAATCATCGTTTTAGTTTTATTGTGATTTATCTTTTAACCTATGGTTTAGAATGATGTTGTATGAAAAAAAAGTTCATTTCATTAATATACAACGTAAAAATTACTTTATTAATTTTGTTAATAGTATTGCGTATTATATAAAATAACATACATGAATTTGCCAATGATTCTGGTAGGACGTGAAAGGAAAATGTAGTGAGAAAGGTATTTTTGAGGTTGAAAGCTTCCCAGTTTGAAAGTTTATGGGATATTAAAGGTTTACCTATGATAAACTTAATACCCTATTTCAATTATACAAGCAGATGTAATAGACGTAAAGCAAGTGGATATTGTATATTACTGGATAGTCGATTTAAGTTAAAATATTAATAAATCTAGGGACCTAAATTCTAACTTCGTTATTTGTCAACAACTAGAATCAATTTAAAATCTCCATCAGACCTGTTGTAAACTTTTATGATCGGTGGTCTTTGAAAGTGCTTCTTCTTTATCATAGTCGGAAAATTTTAGGTCGGATTTCTTGTACCTAATACATACTTTGCTACGGTAAGACTAAGATGAGTGGATCGAAAGTAAAACAGTGATGATGACACGAGAAAAACATTTTACCTACATTTATAAAGCATAAACTGTAATGAAAAATATTGAAAACGTTGAAATATTTAGGCCTGAAATTATATTTTCATGATCGAATTCTCGCTTTGAACGACGTTTGCTTTTGATAGAAATTTACAATTTAATTTGTACGTCATTTACTTTTCTGACGTTTAATGGATAGGTATATAGAAGTGTGTCAGAAATTATTGAAAATAAATACAAGAAGTTTACGTCGCGTTTAAAAAAAATCTGCTCATTATAGTAATTTTATTTTGCACCAGGCGTGCTACAATTTAATAACATTAAACCACATCTTAATATGAATCTAACATATGATTAATATCAATTCAGGGACATCTAAGAATAATTTAAGAATAATTATCCTTCAATAAGAACTATGCTAATAAGAACTATAAACAAAGTATAATATATAAATAGTTTTAGTACTTTGCTTATAAAACGAATTCACAAGAATTTATTAACCATCCGCTAGTAAAATATCATTGACTAATTTCGTACATTCCTAACCATTATATTGACTTCATTAATGATGTTATGTAGGTCACAATGAGATTTTAAAGAAAATTTTGCTGATATTTTCGACGAAATAACCATGTAATTCGATCACTTTCTAGTCGCAATTTTCTCTTTCACCTTGTTCCCCGAATATATTCTGACGACATTGGAATATTTTTAATAAGATTATTTACCTATACATTATTAAACCTTTTTATGTATCATGTATGATTGTCATTAGTTCTTGATAATTTCGTGAATAAATTGGCTTTGTCATTATAAAGCACGTTTATAAAAACTGTTGCACTGACCTTTGAAGTTTGGTCATCTATTCTGGCTATTCGGTCAAAATTTAGGTAAATTGATCTGATTAAAAGCTGAGCTGTAACTCAGAGGAAAAGTTAAGCAAATAAATCAATGAAAAATGCGTGGAAATTCAAAACAGAAATAGTTATCGCTCTGTTCTAAAAAGGTTAAGGTATTCAACCTTAGTTATTGAAGGTCATAATGGAATAAACTTATTTTAAAAGTCGTGGTCTTTCATTTCATTACCCTTTTTTGTCTTGTAACGGTTCTGCAAAAATTACAGTAGTTATTTTTTACGCTGATTACAAAGAGAAAAATGACTGTTTTTCTTAGACTTTGAGTTATTTTTTTAAATAACGAACAAATAAATAATTAAATGTTCTTTCTAGTTACGGAATTTCGAATATTTAGACGATTTCTTCAATTTCCCACAAGGTTTTGATCCATGAAATCATTGGAAAATATATCCTATATTTCTTTACAATGAGGTTATTACTAGCAAACTTCATTTTCTTCGTTCCAAATTGCCTTGGAGCATTATTAAAATTTATGAAAACAAATAATTTACAGCGAAGGAAATTTTGTTTCCTGCCAGCCGCTCTAAGCTGCATTTGAGCGTGTATATTATTTCATAGTTTTGGACTGGATTTTATTTTGTTTGTACGTTATGTTTGTTGTAGTTTTAGCGTAAAATATACGCGTTTATGCATTTTTGTGTAAAATAAATTTTCACGTATGAATTTTTTTTCTGAATCTGGAAGGAAAGGAATTTAGTTTGAAAGAAAACCAATACGTTTATGTCTAAGAAGAGCACATCACTTGAATACTTTATTTTAAAATCTTCCAAAGTTCTTTATGTGACAGACAGTGTTTGATTTACTGAGATACATTACTACCCATATTTCATTCAAAAACTTTCGTCGGACATTTTGTGTACAAACTGTAACTTAAGCCATATCTGATGTTATATAAGAATATCGGAAATACGTCATTAGGAATTAAATAACAAAAAAAATAAACTCTATTCGAATAAAATGTTTTTCAAATATTGAATATATTCGGCGTTAATTATGTGGATATTCATTATAATTTAATTTTTCACAACTAAATGAATAATTTTTTAGCTTTTTATTATTATTTTTATTTACCTTTTTAATAATAAAAAAATGTTGTATGGAAATATTGCGTATTAGCATGTTGTTTGTGTAACTTTTTTAGTTTTCGCTATTGTGTATATAATCTGTTTTTAATTCGTATTCCTCTCTCGAACAATAGATACAGACTTAGAATCAAACCAATTATTAAAAATGAAATTTAATATAAATTAAATGAAATTTGAAACCTATTTATGACAAAACGAAAATATTTTTTTTGTTTATAAACACAAATAACGTACGTATAGCTAATAGGTTATGAGGCGATGCTATATATATATATATATATATATATATATATATATATATATATATATCTTTTTTTCTTTTTTTTTTCTTTTCTACGGACCTACTACTACATATGTATATTTTTCTTTTTTCTTTATAATCGTATAGTGGACCCTAAGAAGTAATACTCCGAGATATACGTGCTACAACCACATTCCATTATTATACCTTACAACAAGTTGCTATTTATAGTAACATATCTCAGAAGTAGAAATATAATTCTTATAAGATCACTAGCGTATCCGTCCGTTCATCCGTGTATCGTAGCCATATTTATCAGAAATGTTTCGATGTATAAGATTAAAATTGTGGATAGTGACAACGCATATTATGAAACACACACCTACCCATATATATATATATATATATATATATATATATATATATATATGATAGGAATACTATGTGCTGTAAATGTATAATACTGTTAGCTGACCAAACGCCATCAGAAGATTTTAACGCCCATCCATACGCGCCATTAGGTATTTCACATCAAAAAACTTAATCGTCAGTGGCTTTGATTTACCGCCACTCTTGCTCAATAAATAGTTTTACTTGTACTTCACATCGCGGCAACGGTTTGTTCTATTAAAAACTACATATAACTTAAGCACACATGACGCGTTATTCTATGAATTAACGACATTTTGAAATTGAGTGCATATGTACACTATGTAATAATGTATAAACATTTTCAATAACTTTCGCCTATTGTATAAAATTATCAATTATTTTGAACGGCGCTTCCATATATTATAACTTTTAACATTTTTATATTAATTCGAATATATAGGGTTATATAACAATTCACAACAAAAAGTCTCAAAATCTTACAAAAAAAACGAGTGTGCTTTAGACCACACGACTGAAGTAAAACTTGAAATTCACAAAGTATGAACTTTAAAATGAATTTACAATTTTATTCACTTTAAATAAAAAAATCACCGTTCGCGTAACGCTAGCAAACTCGCATATATATATATATATGTATATATATATGTATATATATATGTATATATATATATAAATATTTATATATATATATATATATATATATATATATATATATATTCATGCACTGGCTATTAGAGGAAGAGAGAAAGAAAATGTGCGCGCACTGCTCTCTCTTGCTCCTACACTGTGATACAAACTTGTACTGTGTCTTAGATATACGAAACATAACTGGCTATGAGAGAAAGAGAGAAAAAAAATGTGTGCTCGCACTTCGCTCTCTTGTCTCTACAGTAATATATGAAAAGTAACTCTCTCTTTCTGTCTTCACTAACTTATATCTCCCTCTCAACTTCCGTTCGCCTCGCCCGATCACACTTTTCGTAACGCTCTCGTCACGCATTCACCAGCTTACTCCCTAAGTCAAGCGTGCGTAAAGAAGTTTAACTTCAAAACCTAAATGAGAAGTTCTATTTATATAATGAGTATATGAAAATAAATTGCCCCATATCAATTATTAAAAGTGTTGAAATTAAAATAACCGGCATATTCTAGTTAGTTAATTCACGTTGAATTAGAATCATGTTTCAATTGAGAGATGCGTGCAAACATTTTTAAGTACTTAAACGTGGCAAGTTTTTGTACTTGAAACATGTTTTACGTGAAAATAAAACTTAATCAACATTCCACCCCAGTGCGATTTCATTACGATTTGAAATAAATTTATTGAAATGTCTTCTTATTTGTTTTACTGTAATTATTACAATACGGTAATTAAATTCGTAGTTACTACTAGTAATTAAATTCGTAGGCGCTACTAGTAATTAGATTCGTAGGTACTACTATGAACCTACGAATTTAATTACTGTTATCGTTAGAAAACCTGTTTCTTACCCCTTTTAACATATTGATACAAATTTTTGTTGAAATCAAGTAGGTTATACGAGTGTTTACTGTACTAATAGAACAGTTATATGTTGTCCAATACAAATCGTTACAACCAATTTTGTTTCGGTATAATTTACATTTTCATATTCTGTGAATATACGTAGGTAATTACTGTAAATTAAAAAAAAAACTTTCTTTGGTATTTCCTAAACATTAATCACTTGTCATAACATTTTTCCTGTATTATTTTAATTTTCTTTTTTTTTATGAAACGATGCATGTTTAATGTAATTTTTCACATTATTTAATCAAAAACATTATGAATTCATTTAACCTATTTTCATACTGTCAAAAATAAAATTTTGTAGAAGTTAGAATAAAGTGATCTGCTTATAAAAGTCGATTGGCCGACTAGAAAATTGGTCCATGATGACCATTTATTAGTGAAAGAAAAAGTGATCCATCACTGGTCATAATGAAAAAGTTTTCATAATCCTCGCCCTGAAAAGAGAACAAACTCAAAATAAATAATTTTTGGGTTCCATGCCTCAAAAGGAAAAACGAATTTTTTATAAGAGCACTCACGAAGCTACCCAGCTGTCCGTCATTGCTGTTTTTCGCAGAAACCGTTTGACACAAAAGCTTAGATGTAGCAATAAAACTTATTAAACTGCATATATCATAATGACTAAAATTTAAAAATATTTACGAATTTTAAGCGGGATAAATTGAGCACTCGATTTTTTTTTCTTTCCATATGTACTTCAGTGTCTTCAGATATATACTGAAAAACATGCAAAGAAATACGTTCTATCCCCCGACCTCTTATTTCCAAAACCTACGCATTAGGTTATAGGAAAGCGATAGAGATGATTTTAGATGTCATATTTTTTTTAAATGTACACCATAATTTTACACCTGTGAAAGATAAAGTAGAAAATATATTTAGATTGTGTAAATTTAATGCTCGTAAAGAGCTTAATAGAGGTACAACGTATATTTAAATGTTTATAGGAGCCCAAATGTGTACAGAAACCTCGTGTGCGAGTCCTGCTTGTATTTTATAGGTTTTATGCATAATAACCCTGCTATGTAAGAATAGAACTCGCAATGCCAAATTTCCGGATATACTTTTGCATATATGGACATTTAAGAGCACATAGTATTCCTATCAAATGATTTACAAATTTTTATATAATTTTATATATGGCCTAGAATATCTTTGTAGACCTAAAAATATCGTGAATGCCTCAAAAAATGTAAAATTTAAAATTATCGCTATAGTTTTCTTATAAACTTTAGGCAATGTTGTAATTCCGAGTAAAGCTGATTGTTTTTTACTATTTTGACTTTAGTAGTGTAAAAGCGTCGTGACGCCAATTCTTTGCTTATTATCATTATGTTCAGCAATGTCTCTAAAACCATCGCACATAATATTCTCAAATTCTAGATTTTTAAAAATTAAGCGTTTTATTTGCCTGTTTAAAATTTCCATGTACAATACATATTTTTATGATGTGATATATATATATATATATATATATATATATATATATATATGATGTGATTTGTTTACCCGATTTACCATGGATCCGAGCGTGACGGCTATACAGCGTCACCGACGCGAGCATGACAGCTCAGTTTCGTTTACTGTTCAAAAAAGAAATGAGTATGTTGCGCCGAAAGAAGTTTCCACTTCAAAAAGGAACATATATATGATGAAAGTATCACGTCTGCACTATGCGAGCGTGAGCACGGGCTAGTTGCTGGGCAGATTGCGGCTTGTTCTGCAGAGCTCACAATTTTCGGCTGTGCAAACGTTCAATGCGGTCCAAAAGTTTGTTCAGTTCAGTTATTTGACTAGAGCCGTGGAGCCTCTCTTGCTGACGATATGATTTTTTACTGGCCGGAGAATTTATTGTATTACCTCGAGGCTGTAAAATATATAAAATGATGACACAGAAAACTCATTTTTATGATCATATAGCTATGAGTTGAATGTTTAAAATAAACTTGGTGTAAAATATTGTTTTATGAAATCACGTTGCATATACAGTGCTACTTGATGCTTACTCGTTGTTTATTAATCGTAACTTGAAATATTGGAGCACAGTAAACGATATTAGGTAAATTCCTAAAAGAAAACGCACGAAACTTTTACAACCCTATATTATTTTTATTTTGCAAAGTATCTATATATTAATACGCGAAGAGAAAACTTTGTTCCCATTTTTAGGCATGTTGCGCGCACGGAGAGGTGTGAGATTTGATATAGTTAAAGTTTTCATGGAGAATGAGTGCAGAAAGCTAAATTAATGAATTACGGTCAAATTGCGACCACTGGGCGACCTTAATACAACTTAAACGGGCGAACTTAACACAAATAATATTATGCAATGTTAAATAATGTTCAGTTTGATGAAAAATTAATATTAATTTTCAAAATGAAAGTTCAAGTAACTGTGTTTCACGGAATCTAGTCGATTCTAAGTGACGGAATCACTATGGACTATGTACCGTGTACATAAAAACGTATACGTGGCAAAACTATATTGTGGGTACCTCTCAAATATTTGTTAATTTTAGGGTTGTATACCTTAAAAAGAAAACACGACATTCTTATAAGAGCTCTAATTTGTCTATCCATCAGCTTCAGTCTCCAGCCGTATTTCTTAGAAAGAGTTTAAGGCTAGAAATTTTAAATTTGACACAGAGATAAAATATATTTTAACACACATGTGCTTCAGTGGTTAACGGTGAAAAACGTTTACAAAGAAATTTTATTTTTAATTGAAAGGATGAGTCACAAAGATTTTAAAATTAGTTTTTTAATGATTTTGTGTAAGATAATTCTAGAATTGTTGCTGAAAATGTTGGAAAAACTATGTTCTCCTTCCTACTAGTAATTTTCCCTAAAACTATAACGATGAATATAAATTTCACTTTTTGAGGTAATTACAGTGATTTTAAAAAATATATTCCACGCAATACATTTACATGGTGAAAAATAATATAAAACTAACATTTGTAAGTAGTTTGATAGAAGCATTATCTACTTTTCAATGTTTGTATGTACCTAAGTGTGAATGTAATCCTCTTAATACGAAATCCACCTGTACTTAACAGGTTTTATTTTTTCTCTGTTTATATATACAGAGTGTATTTTCCTTACGTTATTTTTTCATAAACTGATTATTCTGGAAGAAACCAACTGTTTTCGAGATAGTCGTTGAAAGTTCAACATTTTAAAGAAATAAAACCGCCTCAATATATTTATTACATGAAAACCCCACTAATTCAAGATAAATTAAATTTTAAAAACCAAAAAAAATCTTTCTCAGAATTTAATATTGCTAATGTGTTGACATGATAACTTCTCATTTTTTTCGTTTTAAGTATGATTCTTCCCGTTATTTTCAACGAGAAAAATAAAAGAAAATTCTCGTCAAAGTATGTATTATTCGTTTATTTTTTTATTGCAATTAAGTCATATATAGAAGGCTTATATATTAGTGATACTATGTAATTTGATATTAGTGAAACCATCAATGTTAATTTATTTTTTATTGCAATTAAGTCATAGATAGGAGGCTTATGTATTAGTGATACTATGTAATTTGATATTAGTGAAACCATCAATGTTAATTTATTTTTTATTGCAATTAAGTCATAGATAGAAGGCTTATGTATTAGTGATACTATGTAATTTGATATTAGTGAAACCATCAATGTTAATTTATTTTTTATTTGCAATTAAGTCCTAGATAGAAGGCTTATGTATTAGTGAAACTGTGTAATTTGATATTAGTGAAACCATCAATGTTAATTTATTTTTTATTTGCAATTAAGTCATAGATAGAAAGCTTATGTATTAGTGAAACTGTGTAATTTGATATTAGTGAAACCGTCAATATTAAATAGTTTTTTTTTTTGACGGTTCATTGTGTATAAAATTTCTAATCCTATTTGAAAACACTATGAAATCACTTCAGTATTTCTCAGAGATAATTATGTTCTTTGACATTTATTATTTTTGACTAGTAATTGTTCTTGTTAATACATTTGTACTTAGTTACAAAATGTGTGAAATGCATGATATGATGAGGTCTAGTATTTCATACAGGAGATAAAAAGCAAAAACGTATTTTCGGTTCCCTATTTACGTAGAGACTTTCCTAAACGAAGGGAGAAAATATATTTTTATATTTTGTTACAGATCGGTGGGTATCCCTATCTGAAATATTCATTCCCGAAATTTCATGCAGAAAAGTCTGAAGTTGTAGAAAATACGACAGATGGATGAGACGAAGTTATAACGCTGACAAGATGAGTTATTCCACTATGTAATTCAAAAATATTCTATTTATTATTCAACGCTTTGTAGCTTATAATCGTTTTGATATATAGGTTGACATTTTGCTGTAATAATTTTAAGCGATTGCGTAATACAAATCGACTTCAGTCTGTTAGAGCTGTTTCACATTAATTTATAAAAACGATTTCCAATTAAAGTAGGATTTATTCAGTAACAATTTTTATATGCAGATTAATTACTTCATTTGATTTTGATAATGTATATGGTTCTTGCGTACTAGGTTGCTATTAAATTTATATTTTTAACAACAAGATTCTTCGAGATAAGGTATGAAATAACAAAAAAAATCTTTATTTTACCAATTTTACCAATATATAATGTAAAAGTTTATTACTTTTGTTAAAAATATTGTGTATTACGTGAAGTAACATGTATGGATATATCAAATATTCTGGTAAGACTTGTAATGAAGATACAATGAGAAAGGTACCTTTGACGTTGAAAGCTTCTAAGTCTGAAAGTGTATAGGATATAAAAGGTTCAACTATACAAGCAGATGTAACAGACATAAAGCCCGTAGATACTATCTGTTACTGGATAGTCGATTACAGCTACGATATGAAATTTAAGTACCTAAATTCTAACTTCGTTATTTATCAACAACCAGGACCAATTTAAGACCTTCGTGAGACCAGTTGTAAACTTTTGTTATCGATAGTGTTTGTAACTTCTCTTTAACATATTCAGAAAATTTTGAGGTCAGATTTCTTGTAACTAACACATTGATTTTTTACATGACTGACCAAAAATGAGTGTTATGCTTTCAGGATTCAAGTAAATCTTTTCATTCATAGCGACGAAACGGTTGAACCGATATCAATAAATATGATACCGTAAAATGGGAAAATCATTATATTATTCAAAATAATAGAGGCTATATTACATTAAATTATAGTAAAAAAGGTGCAAATAATTTTGGGATTTGTAATGTGATATCTGTCATAGTCAAAAGGTTCTAAAAAGTATGTAATCTTGGAGGCATTTATTACAAGATAGAAAGGCAGAAATGACAAATGATGAGTAAATTAATAATAAATATTTCTTTGAGAATATGAATGGATATTTTTATTCAAAATTTATGTAAAATATTAAAACAGGCCGAAATAAAATAAAGTAAAAGAAAAATCTTAGGCACTTCGCCTACAGTAACGCCAAAATGAGTTGTTCGAAACTAACACAGTGATTGAAGTAATACATTTTACCCATATTTATAAGACATAATCTATAATGAAAATATTGAAAACCTTCAAATATTTGGGCCTGAAATTATATTTTCATGATCGAATTTTCACTTTGAATGACGTTTGCTTTCGATACAAAATTAAAATTTACTTTGTACGTCATTTACTTTTTTGACATCTAATGTATAGCTATGTACTTTTAATTGTGTCAGAGAAGACTGAAAATAAATACGAGGAGTTTACGTTGCATTTCGAAATAAATAAGAAATGTTTACAAATTTTATTATCGATTTTCGGGCTCCAGAATTTTTTGAAGCCCTCTCGAAAATATAAGGGGTAAGTATTTAATAATATTTGATTTTGTTGTCCTTAAATATTTTATTTTGCACTCAGAAACCAGGTTTGCTGTACCTACATAAAAACATTAAACACCTTATTTTTAATATGAATCTAATATATGATTAATATCAATTTAAGGATATTCAGAAATCATCATAAGAAGAGTATTTAATTCTCCTTCAGTACTTTGCACATAGATTTTCTAAGTAATTAAAAAAATGGCCGTATGTACATATAAAATTATAATAAAGTTAAATGAATTTGCAATGCAAATAATTTGCCATTAATTCTTATTAATAAGTATAGAAGACCTGACCTCATTAACGTAGAGTTATTCTTGTGAGGAGGCGAGGAAATCAAAGAGTAATATTTGATACTTTATTTATAAAACGAATTCACAAGAAGTTATCAACCATCCTCTAGAAAATCATTGTTGACTATTTTCGTACATTCCAAATGGTTAGATTGACTTAATTAATAATATAATGTATGTTACGATGAGATTTCTATTCTAAAATTGTATTGTATTGTCTAAAATTGTACTTAAATTTTCAACGAAATAATCACACGGTTCCCCTTTGTGTGTCACAATGTTTCCTTTTTACCTCTGTCTCAGAATATATCCTGACAGCTTATATATAATATATCCTGATAGCTATTTGCTTAAAATTTAAACCGGTCAGATTAAAACCCGAGCTGTAACTCAGAGAAAAAGGTTAAGTAATAAATCAATGAAAAATGGGGAATTCAAAATAGAAATAATCCTTGTGCTATTCTAAATATGATATATATTCTAAATATATTTGGGGAATTCAAAATAGAAATAATCCTTGTGCTATTCTAAATATGATATATATTCTAAATATATTTGGGGAATTCAAAATAGAAATAATCCTTTTGCTATTCTAAATATGATATATATTCTAAATATATTTGGGGAATTCAAAATAGAAATAATCCTTGTGCTATTCTAAATATGATATATATTCTAAATATATTTGGGGAATTCGAAATAGAAATAATCCTTGTGCTATTCTAAATATGATATATATTCTAAATATATTTGGGGAATTCAAAATAGAAATAATCCTTGTGCTATTCTAAATATAATATATATTCTAAAAATATTTTGGGGAATTCAAAATAGAAATAATCCTTGTGCTATTATAAATCTTGGCTCATTCCATTTTATAAAGAAGGTTAAGCTATTCAACTGTCTATACATATGTCATATTAATGTGTAGTTCTTTCCAGCTAGATATACATAGAATAAAATTTAGATATCGAGTGTTTCACATTATCTTAGCGTTTGACTATGAATATTTTTTAATAAGAATATATTAACTTGAAAATGGAGGAAAACTCAGTTATGAAACATGATAATGGAATGAATTTATTATAGAAGGCGTTTCCTTTTATTTCATTAATATTTTTTTGCCTACAGAAATATCCAAATAAATGTACAGCAGAAAAATGATAAAAAAGTAATAGTAATATAGGCCAAACTTAATAATTGACATACTTTGAGAAGATCAGATAATTAAGAGTTATACAAAATTTGTATTTATTATTTTCCAAACTGATTGCTAACAGCAGATATTCACTATTTCTTACACTGTTGAATTGTTTTTTTTTCTTTTTTAATTAAAAAACAAATAAGTAACTAAATGTTCTTTCTAATTACGCAATTCCTAACATTTAGAATATTTCTTCAATTTCATACAGAGTTTTGATCAATGATATAATTGAAAAATATTTTCGCATTTCTTTAAAATAATATTATTTGTTGCAAATTCCACGTTCTTCGTTTCAAATTGGCTTGGAACGTTATTAAAATTTATGGAAACAAATAATTTACGACGAAGGAAACTTGTTTTTCTGTCATCTGCTCTGAGCTGTGTATAGCCGTGTATTTTAGCTTTTCACCGTTTACGAATCATTGTGTTAAATTCATATTGATATGTGAATTTATTCTGATGTAATCTCAAAGAAAAGCAACATGTTAATATCTGGGAATAGCACATCGACTTAGGGTTTAGGACAAATGAGATTTGAATACTTTGTTTTAAAACTTCCAAAGTTCCCCTTTTGAGGGTGCAATAGAATATCAGACAGTGTTTGTGTTTTTAGCTAATGTATCCATAGTTGACAAAAAGGGGCTCATTTTCGAGATCAGCAATGCTCTTCGGCAGTATAGATTCAAAGGATTAGGCTATATTTCCTCGATGTATCCGAGCGGTTGTCTAAGAACTGTCTTGTCACCGATTACTATACTTTACAGTTTTTAACGGGATTTGACGCATTTCGTGCCATTTTGTGTAGATTTGCTCTTAAAGATAGCCCGGCGCGTACCAGTGGTTTGAAGATAAAGAACACGAGTCATATTTTGTTCCACTGCAGTGAGCACGATGATGTAGAGTTTTGCTAGAGAGTATGAGTCTTAATAGCAAAAGAGAATCACGCGGAGTTTTAGAACGTGGTATCTTTAGTCACCGAGACGTGGCTGAGAATGAACCGGGGAAGACCTATTTCCTTAAGAAAGTGCGATATATTAGCTTATTCTTAACATCTTGATTCCTTACGTGATTGGAATAAATATAAATTTATAATAATATAAAACAATCTGTCATATTTTTGTAACTTTACGTGAAGATATTTCTTTTTCGTTATTTGCTTATAACATTAAAATATGTGTAGTTCAGTATGCATGTGATGGTTATTTTAATTTCGACACTTTTAGCAACTGACACGGGGCAATTTCTCTTTATGTACTCATTATATAAATAGAACTTGCCTCATTTTTCACAATTAGGTTTTATATAAGATTTTACGACATTTTGTTGCGAACTGGTAAATAACTGAATATATCCGAATTAATATCCAATTGTAAAATGGTATGTATGGCGCTGTAAAAATTAAATACGTTATACAATAGGTCAGTCAATGAAAATGTTTATACATTATTACATAGTGCACGTACACACTCAATATTAAAATTTGGTTAATTCACAGAATAACACGTCGTGTATGTGTAAGTTATGTGCAATTTTTAATAGAATACAACATTACCGCGATATGAAATACAAGTAAAACTATTTATTGAGAGTGGCGGTAAATCGAAACAAGGAATATTTCTGTTAAGAAATACTTCTGTTATAAATTATTTCACAAAAATAAAATTATAAAATGAAATTAATATTTTATTACTAACAATTATTAGAATATTTCTTTGTTTTTTCGTTTTAAATTCGTTCAAATAAAAATATTTTCAATAAAATTATAAAAAAGTAAATGCTTCACATCTATCAGGCGTCCCATGACACCTCACAATTTTTTTTCAAGGATATGTCGTTAGTAGGGCATTTAATTTGAATTATGAGTGAAATAACATTTATTTCTTTCCCTAATTTATTTCGTTGCCAATGCTGGAATTTTTTGCAGATATACATCACGAGAAAGATAAGTTTTTATTAGTAACGTATATCAATGACGACGGTAGTCATAATATACAGACGGTAGTCATATACGGTAGTCATTAAATAATAATATAACGAATAGGTAAATACATATATTATTTTTACCATAAGGTGTTTACTTACGATTTTCTCTCACAAGCAGTTCTTCAGGTTTACCTTAACTTTTTAAGTACAACATTAATATAAGCAATTCAAATTATTAATTCTTTTAAAGTTGTGTTTTAAAAAATAAGTTTATATTTGTTCCTTCCTCATACAAAAGTTTGTTCAGTTCATTTATTTGACTAGAGCCGTGGAGCTCTCTTGCTGACGACGTGATTTTTTACTGGCCGGAGAATTTAACGTATTACCTCGAGAGTATAAAATGTTTAAAATAAACTTGGCGGAAAATATGGTTTTATGAAATCACGTTGCATATATAGCGCCTTTCGAAGTTAACTCGTTGTTTGTTTATCGTAACTTAAAGTATTCGAGCATAGCAAAAGATATTAGGTAAATTCCTAAAGTAAAATTCAAGGAAATTTTACAAACCTAGATTATTTATATCTTGAAAAGTTTCTTTATATTAAAACGTGAAGAGAAAACTTTGTACCCATTTTTAAGCATAATGCGCGTACGAAGGAATGTGCGATTTAACATAGCTTAAGAATTTAATGAATTACGGTCGAAGTTCGACCCCTGGGTCACCTCTAATTCATTGAAGAGACACATAGAGACGGACGATATTTTGTAATGTTAAATAATTTTCAGTTTGTTGAAAAATTAATAATAATTCCCAAAATGAAAGTTCAGGCAACTGCGTGTCACGGAATCTTGTTGATCCTGAGTGAGGGAATCAATATGAACTATGTACGGAGTTCATAAAAACGTATTCGAGGAAAACTCCCGATATTGTGGGTACTTATTAAATATTTGTTATTTTTAGAATTTCATACCTTAAAAAGAAAACACGGATTTCTTATAGGGACACGAACATGACCGTTCACCAGCGTCTGTCTCTGAGCCGTTTTTATTAGAATGTGTTTAAAGTGGAAACTTGAAATTTGGCACAGTGATAAAATGTATTTTTAACATACATGTAACTCAGTTATTAAGAATTAAATATAGTTATCAAATAATTTTCTTTGTAATTGCCAAAAATGTTGGGAAAACCATGTTCTCTTTCTTGTCTCTAAAACTACTGAAGTCAAAATTAAGAAAAACAGTGATACTAGAAATTTTCCCTGAAAACTATAACGATGAATATAAAATTTAGTTTTTGAGAGAATTGCAATATTTTCATAAAATATATTCCGCGCAATATATTTGACATGGTGAAGAATGATATAAAACTTACATTTGTAATTAGTTTGATAGAAACTTTTAAATATTAAATGTACCTAAGTGTGAATGTAATCCTCTTAGTGGGAGATCCACTAGTACATAACAGGTTTTATTTTTTCTCTGTTTATATATACAGAGTGTATTTTCCTTACGATATTCTTTCATAGACTGATTATTCTGGAAAAAAACTAATTGATTTCGAGATAGTCGTTGAAAGTTCAAAATTTTAAAGAAATAAAACCGCCTCAATATATTTATTACATGAATATTACATAATATATTAAACCCAGATTTATTAAGTTTTAAAAAGTATGAAAAAATCTTTCTCGAAATTAATTATAGCGAATGTGTTGACATGATAATTTCTGATTATTTTCGTTATAGGATGAGTCTATTTAAAAAAAAAGAAAATTATCGTTAAAATATTAATTATTCGGATTGATGGGTAAAATAGCCAATGTAAATTTAAATATTAAAAAAATACACCCATATAATCAGAACGGATTCACTTTCAAACTCGTTGAGACAGTTTATTTTTTTTACTTTATGTATTAGTGAAACTGTGTAAATTGATATTAGTGAAATAATTAATACTAAATAGCCTATTTTTTCGACACTTCATGGTATATAACATTTATAATTCTGGTTGAAGACATCATTATACGATTGCAGTAGTTCTTAGAAATTCTTATATTCTTTGACATTTATTATTTCTGACTAGTAGTTTTTAATAATACAATTGAACTTAGTTACAAAATGTGTGAAATACATCATATTGACGGTTATAGTGCAATATCTCATAACCCACAAAAAATCCAAAAATCAGATAAGTATACAGAAATGTAGAAAATTTGTTTCTCCGTCAACTGGCAATATACAGTGACCCACAAAAATATATTTCATTGCCATCGGGGTAAAGTGCAATACCAATCAACATCATTATGGACGAAAAATGCACACAATATACCACAATTAGGGATTGCAATCCAGCAAGGTTTTCAATCCAGCTGGATTATTGCTGGATTGACTTAAATCCAGCTGGAACCAGCGCGGATCCAACAAAATATGGAATGAATGAAAAAACATAATTTTTAATGAAATTTCCAGTGATTTTTTAATATCAACTTTTTTATTACAAATTATGTATTAAAAAAATAAGGGGTACCTACTTATTTAGTAGTTACTACATATTTTTGGTTTAGTTTTTTAATTCTTTGTTATTTGAGATCGAAACAATTATTGACTTAAAATTACACTTCTATTATTATGGTTCATGAAGTGAAAAAAATAAAATACAAAATCAAATGCAATGCTTCTAAGTAAACGATATCTTAAACAATGTAATAATCAATTCTACTGAGAGCTAATGCTACAACTTCAACATATAAGCCTGTATTCCAAGAAGTCTCGAAACGATCTTCTTTGCAGCCATTTAAGATATAATTTTATATTACTACCGTCACTGTAAGCGAGATTAAGACATCTTATGAAAATCAAAAGCTTATAATCAAATTAGGAAGTTTAAACTCTGACAACAGAAAGATAAACTATTTTGGTTTTTGAATTCGCTGGAAGTAAGACCTTAAATAACAAATTTTATCTATAGTCTTATCGCCTAACCTACTTCGCACAGAACTGCATATATAACCGGCTGCAGAGAAAGCCCTCTCGGCCTCTACGCTGGTCGGTTTCAAGGTCATTAAATAATCATAAATCATAGATAAATGTTCGCCCTTCACTCCCTCACTCTCAAAAGCAGTCATTTCCTTTTTTAAAATTCAGATCACGGTAACGTGGAATCAATTCAACACGGCCCGCTGATATTTGACCGCCGATGATTGAGCCACAGGGTTCTGATCAAAATCAAGAAGAGAATCACACTGTACTGGAAAAACTTGCTAAAGACAAATCACTCTTTCTGTATGGTACATGTAAGACCAATAACACGTGTCTCATAAAATAAATTGTTTAAAAATATTTTTGATTTTCAATAGCACCTACACTATATTAAAATCTAATCTGATAGTATATTTTGTAATGTTATATGTAACCATATTACATTGAAATACTAATGTAATATGTAAAATTTGGTGTTTGTTATGAGGTATTGCACTATAACGGTCGATATGATGAGGTCTATTATTTCATATAAGAGAGAAAAGATAAAAACGTAATATTTTGGCCCTCTATTTATGTAGGAACTTTCCCTTATGAAAGGAGGAAAAATATTTTTCTATTTTGTTACAGATTGTTTGGGATCTCTATCTGAAATATTTATTAGCGCAATTTCGTGTATAAAAGTCTAAAATTGTAGAAAATATGACAGACGAAAGAGACAAAGTTATAACGCAGATAAGACGAGTTATACCATATTTCAAAAATGTTCTATTTATTATTCAACTTTTTGTAGCGTATAATCATTCTGATATATCAGTTGACCTTTTTACTGTAATAACTGTAAGCTGTTGCGTTATATAAATAGTCTTCAGTCTGATAGTGTCGTTACACATTATTTTAAGAAAGTTTATTCAATAACTTATTTAATGACAGTTGTTATATGTAGGTTAATTATTTCAATTAATTTTGATAATGTGTGGGATTGTGATACCCTATATAGCTGTTAAATTCTTTAAAATAAGGTATAAAATAACAAAAAAGTCTTTAATTTATCAATATATAATGTAAAAGTTTATTACTTTTGTTAACAATATTGCGTATTACGTAAATTAACATATATAGATATATTCTGGTGGGACATGAATAGAAAAGATAATGAGAAAGTACCTTTAACGTTGAAAGTATATGGGATATAAAAATTGAAAGATTCTAGAGTGAAACTTCTAAGTTTGAAATTATATGGGATATAAAAGTTTGGCCTACCTTAAACTCAATACCCTACATCAACTACACAAGCGGATGTAATAGACGTAAAGCAAATAGATATTATTTACTACTGGATGGTCGATTATAGCGATATTAAATTTAAGAACTCAAAATCTAACCTCATTATTCGTCAACAACTTAGTTTAAGACCTCCGTCAGACCTAAAGTAAACTTTTGTGATCAGCTGTCTTTGAAAATACCTTTTTTTATATATTAGGGAAAATTTTGAGCTATATTTTTCTGCTTTTAACTCATTTAACTTTTTACATGACTGCGCGAAAATTAGTGTTAAGTTTTTAGGATTTATGTATGTTTCTTTATTCTCTCGTAGCGATGAAACGATTCAACCAATTTTGAAATGTGGTACCGATACAATTTGTATATTAACATAGATTATATTATAATTAAGTAAAAGAAAATGTTTAGTACGAAAATACTAGTACAAAACCAGTTGGATTTTTGACATAGTCGTTTAAAGAATTTCAAAAAACTATGTAATAATGTACGAGTAGGTATTTATTATAGAACAGAAAGTTAGAAATTATAATTTTTACATATAAAAAACTGTAATCGAATGAATCCTGTACGTGGAAAATATTTAAAAAGGGGTTGATTGATTTAGCATATGGAATGATAATAGAAGCCACAAAACCCGCTTTTAGAATTGTTGTCTGTATATGGGTCTATATGTTAATATCTTCGTCAATCACGCAAAATCTGCTGGATGGATTTTTATGAAATTTGCTATGGCAATAGTTTATACTTTTAAGCAACATACGGGATTTTTCATCTGGATATTACGGATTAAAAACACTCTCGACTTGGTGAATATTACGATATTGGCACTGCCAACTGTCGATATTAATGTATTTAGTAATAGTATTGATATTAATAATAATAGTTATAGTTTCGATAGTGAAATCATAATTTCATGTGAGTGACACATTAGGGTACAGCTAGTAATTAATAAATTAGTAGTAAATATCCTGTTGAAAATGTCCACTTGGACCTTGTCATCCTTTACTTACATGAAATATTCAGACAAGTCGAAAAGCAAGTATATGAAGTAAAAGATAAATCTCCAGCATTTCGTCGACGTTAACGCCAAGAGGTGTGGATTGAAATTAACACACTGACTTAAGAAATATTTTTACCTATATTTATAAGGCGTAATCAATAATGAAAGTATTAAAAACGATTAAATACTTAGGCGTAAAATCATATTTTCATGACAGAATTCTCACTTCGGACGATGTTTGCATTTGATGGAAATTTACAATTTAATTTGTACATCATTTACTTTTTTGGCGTTTAATGGAAAGGTACATACATAAGTGTGTCAGAAATGATTGAAAATAAATACGAGAAGTTTACATCGCGTTTCGAAATTAATAAGAGATATTTATACAAGCAACTTTTATTACAGTTCTTCGGGTACAAGAATTTTTCGGAGACCTCTCAAAAATCTAATTTATAACATTTGATGTTGTTGATTTTAAACATTTTATTTTACACTCAGAAACCAGGTTTGCCACACCTACTTAATAACATTAAAGGTCTCTTGGATTGTATATAACATTTGAATAATATTAATTTAAAGACGTTTAAAAATTATCATAAGAAGTACTTTGCCTTTTTAAAATTTGTTTTCTCCTGGAATATTTTGCATTTAGTTCTTATTAGTAATTAAAAATGTATGGCCGTGTGTAGATGTAAAAATACAATAAAGTTAAATGATTTTGCAGTACAAATTATAATATATTAGATTGACAGTATATACTGACTTCATAAATTTGATCTTTATTAGATTGACTTCATTATTTACATTATGTATGTCGCGATGAGACTTCTAAAAGAATTTACTTAAATTTTCAACGAAATGACCATATGATTCGACTGTATTCGAGTATCACAAGGTTTTCCTTTTACTTCCTCAGATTATATTCTTCTGGTATTGGAATATTTTTAATGCGTTTAAAACTTAGTTACAAAAGGGGACAATGGAATGAACTTATTATAGAAGTCATTTCATTTTATTCTATTAACGTTATTTTGCTTACAAAAATACATAAAACAGTTTAAAACAGAAAAATGATAAAGAAATATAATAATGTAATGCAAGTTAAACTTAACAATCAACATAATTTGATTGAGACAGTCATTAAGAGTTACAAAATGTCAATGATAGTAAAAATTCTATGCTGATTGTCTACAGAATTTTCCTTTTTTTAGACTGTTGAGTTGTTTTTGAAATGACGAATAAATAATTAATTAAACGTTCTTTCTAGTAACGTAATCCCAAAAATTCAGAGTTTTTCCTTAAGTTCAAACATAGGTTTAGATATCCTTGGGAAATATATTTCATATTCCTCTGCAATAGCATTACTTTTATGCAAACTACTTCTTTTTGTTCCAAATTGCCTTTGACATTATTAAAATTTATGAAAACAAATAATTAACGTCGAAGGAACTTGCTTTCCTGCCATCCACTGTAACCTGCATTTGAGCGTGTATATTATTTCATAGTTTTGGTTTGAATTTTACTTTGTCCCGTGTAATTTTAGCCTAAAATATAAGCGTTTATGCGTTTTTGTGTAAAATTTATATTCATGTATGAATTTATTCCAATATAATCTGAAAGAATACCGATATAATGATATCTGAGAATAAAACATAGACATAGGGCTTAGGGCAAAGGAGATTCGAATTCTTTGTTTTAAAAACTTCCAAAGTTCTCCTTTTGGGGGTGCAGTAGAACATTAAACAGTATTTGGTTTACTTGGATACATTACTACCCACATGTCATTCACGAACCTTCGTCGGATCAATAGTAACCTTTTGTGTGCAAACTGTAACTTTCTTTTGGAAATATGTCTTTAGAAATGAAATAATAAGAAAATAAACTCCACGTTAATAAAATGCTTTTTGATAATAACAAAATGTAATTCCTGCGAATTCGCATGTTATTAGTGTAATTTATTTTAGCTTCGCTATGGCGTGTATAATTTGTTTTTTGCTCATAATTTTGCAAATTCTCACTCGTACAACATACGCGTAGGTAGAATAACACAAATTGTTAAAAATTAAGTTTTAATAAAAATTAAATGAAACTTTCAACTTATTTTTGGAAAACAAAATTATATTTTTTTCATCTATAAATACACATAACGTACGTATAGTTATATAGGTTATAAATATATGTAGGGTATCTGTAGCAAGGCGGAATAGTTTTGTTACCCCGCTGTCCTGTTTTATCAAAATTTCTCTATTATTTGTCAGTGATGTCAGCAGATGGCATTAGGATCGCTTTAATGGGGAAATAATATTGGGCGTCACACAGCTATTTTAATCTCAGCGTGTCGTCTGTTTTTCTTAAAGAAATTATACTTCATGAAATTGAAATTAAAGTTTGTCACCAATTGATACTCGTAAATGAAACAATTTTAAAATTTCGGCAGATTTTAATTTTTAAAATTCAACGTTTTGAAAAAATAAAAGTATAATGAGGTTTAATTAAATTTTTTAGGTTTGTTTGGGGGTGGACGCCAGCTCAACTCCTTTGTGTTGAGTTATAGCTAACTATTTTACAAATTTTATGTAATTAAAATATTTGAAATTAGTGGCTATCTTAACAAAATGTAAACTATAATTAACAGGAGCAAGTTAAGATAAGAATGTAAATTAATAAGTATGGTTAAATATTGTTGTATGCTATCAATGTTAAGGTATCCTTTTTATGGTTTTACGCTTGTGAAAAAAGACTCGATGGTTAAGATATTTTGCAAAGTACTACTATCAGTAGCAAATATATGATTTACTGACATCCGTTAAGGAATTCCATTTTCTATCTCCAAAACTCTTAATTTAATTAGACCCTGACCTAGCGATGATAAAGTTATTTTGCGAAACAAAAACTACCAGTGGAAAATATTTTGAATCACAGTTTTTACTACCATCCATTAAGCAGTTACATTTTTCATTTTGGAATCTCATCATCAGATTATCACCATATTTATAAGGGACCACCTATCTATTATTTACTTTCAAACAAAATAATTATTAGTATTAAACTTTATAAAAATAGAATGACATAAATTCAAGTGTGTATGTGTACATAACACATATATTCACGAAATTATATAGTTAATCGATGCTTTCAAATACAGGAAACTGCGTGAGCAAAGTATCGACTTTACTGAATGTAATTTCCGTCCTAAAAATCTTTACTTCAAATGTTTAACTCCGTTTGACACACGCGTTAACTGTCAATAAGTCCAAAATATCGTTTGTGTTAAACGTCTCTCTTAAGACACCCTTAAAAAATAATAAAAAAATATTGTTTATTTTGTACTAAACCATTTATAATTTGTACTAATTTTGTTATAATTTGTCTTGTTATACGTATCTTCATGTCGTACGGGTTAATATTACAAGCAAAAAAATTAAATTGTGCGCTTAAAATCTCGCAAACATCTACTATAGAAGACACTAAAACTGTTATACTCTGACGTATCTGAAGTCTTAAAAGTATTTATTGTACATGGAAATTTTAGATAGTGAAATAAAATGCTTAGTTTATTTAAATCAATTTTTATAGATGGTTCCAAAGAAATTGCTGAAAATGCTTGCAAAAATTGTGCTCAGGATCCTTCGAAACTACTAAAGTCAAAATAGTAAGAAACAATCAGCTTTTCTCGGAAGTATAACATTGCTTAAAGTTTATTAGAAAAACATAGCGTTAATTTTAAATCTTATATATTTTGAGACATTCGCCATATTTTTAAATCTACAAAGATATACTAATAGGTTATATATTTACAATGCGTAAAATAATATTCAAATTTGTAAATAGTTCAAAAGAAATTATATGTACCTTTAAATGTCTATATATACCTAAGTATATACGGAAACTTTGCATTGTGAATCCTATTTGTACTTAACACCATTACTATAAATAAAACCTGTCAAGTACGAGCAGAACTTGTACTACGAAAGTTCCACCTACTTTCAGGCTCTTAAGAACTTTTAAGGGTAGTACTTCTATTAAGCTGTTTACAAATATTAAATTTACAAAATGTGAATATATTGCTTTATTTTTCACAGACAAAAGTATAAAAATATGATCCATGTTCAAAAAATTATGGCATTTGAAATCATCGCTATTGCTTTCCTACAACCTAATGCGTAGTAAGAGGTCGGGAGGGGGTGAGGGCGTGTTGAGTATATTTCGTTGCATATTTTTCAGTGTATCTCTGAAGAAAGTACCAAAAATTCTGGAAAAATTATTAACCCACGCCAAACGATACTGTGTAAGGAAGTAAAAAAAATTTCGAGTACTTAATTTTGTTATTTAGATATAATAAAATAATAAATTAATATGATAACTTGCACCTCTGTAGAATTTGTATTATTCTATCTGGCAACACTGATTACAACAAAATGAAATATAGTTAGTTGATATGCAGTTTGATGTTTTATTACTATGCCGAATTTCAAATTTCTACGTAAAACGGTTTGTGAGAAAAACGGCAAGACGTACAGACGCACAGTTACGGGAGTGATCTTACAAGAATTGTTTTTTCCTTTTGGGTCGTGAAACCTTAAAAACTATATATTTTGAGTTTGTTCTCTTTTCAAAAGAAGAATTGTAAAAACTTTCATTATAACATTAATTATAACTAGAATTAGATCTCTTTTTTTCACTATTTGTAATCACGGTACCTATTTCCTATTCTGGTCAATCGACTTTTATAAGAAAACTTCTTTATTTTAACTTCAATGTAAGTTAAATATGAGACATAAGACCTTCATATATATTTCGGAAATATCAAAGCAAGCTTTCAAAAGTTAACAGTAATTACCTTCGTAGGCTCATGGAATATGAAAAGGTTAATTATACCGAAAGAAAACTAACTAGTCGTAAGGATGTGTATTGGAGGGTAAATAACTGTTCTATTAATACAATAAACACTCGTATTACCTACTTGATTTCAAGAAAAAGCATGACATGTGATAGGGGTAATAAAGTTAATTTTTTTAAAGATAAAATGAATTATGTTTGTAGGTTCACAGGATATGAAAAAAATAATTGTACCGAAATACATCTAGCCATAACGATTTTCATTCGACAGTAAATAACTGTTTAGTTTACTAAACACTCTTAGTACCTACTTGATTTCAAGAGAAAGCATAGATATTAATGCATGTGAGAGGGATAATAAAGCAGGTTTTAATGCTAACAGTAATTGTCTTCATATGTTCAGTATATATGTAACAGTAATTGTCTTATATTAGATATGAAAAGATTAATTATACAGAAACGCATTTAGTCGTAACGACTTGTTTCATAATACTAATACTCTAATGTCAAATACATTAAATACTAGCTTTAGTAGTACACTTGATTCTCGTATTACCTACTTGATTTCAAGAAAAAGTATAATTCTTGATGGATGTGAAAGAGGTTACCCTCTTAAGCAGGTGTTTTAAAGATTATTATCTTCGTAAATTCGTAAAGATTAATTATACCGAAACACAACTAGTTGTAACGATTTGTTTTCGACAGTAAATATCTGTTCTATTAGTACAATTAATACTCGTAATACCTACACGATTTCAAGAAAAACATGACTATTGTTGGATGTAAAAGGGGTCACTAAGCAGGTTTTTTAAAGGTAATAGTAATGGTCTTTGTAGGTTCATAAGATATGAAAAACCTCTTTTCATATCTTATGACTTTCATAATAACATAGCTAATAGTCATGATTTATATTGGACGGTCAATACCTGTCATGTCAATACACCAAAGAACTGTTGTTATGCTATGGTATACAATATTAGGAAATCTATTTATAACAAAGCTTTGAAAGTATCTTTTTTACTCCTGAGATCACAATTAATCGGCTAGTGTATACTTACCAAAGGAACATGTCCTATTTACGAAAAGAAAACGAAATAAAATGAAAAGCCTAAAGTATTCTTTCAAAAACCGAACCGAGACGAGGACTGTAACAAATTTGAAGAACCAAGATAAATATTTCCTTTTCCCGGAAACTTCCTTTTTCAGGCTCGATTTTCAACAAAAATAGTGGAATCGTCGAAACACTTAAATGTGAAAATATATTTTCAATGTAGAATATTCGGTCTGAGTGGCGAGTGTTTTTGATAGCAATTTACGATTTACTTTGTGCGTTGCTCGCTTTTGGCGTGTAATGGATCAGTGTGATACATAAGTGTGTGCTAGAAACAATCGAGATCTTTTATTGGTTTTGAGTAACTTTTTGAATGTTATTTATAAAATGAATCGTTTTCTTCGATAATATTCATAAACTTATTTATTTATTTATTTATTTCCCATAATTAGTTTGCAATTCACTGTTTATATTTCGCACCTTCAGAGCAAAAGTAACTTAACTCAAGAATCATAATTTTTGGTAAACGGTGTTTAAAAGTTTAAATATTTCGGGTATTTTACAAATAATTGGACTGGGAGGCAGTAGTATAAGAGAATAAGATGTATTTTAGTTATAAATTTATTTATCTTCGTATTGTCACGGAAATATTACAATCGTTTTACTTCATGTTTCAATAATGGTAACAATACAATTAAATAAATGTGATGATACTACAGCACGTGACGGTGGCAGACTTCAAGAAGTTTATTTTCAATGTGTGAAAATATCACACATTCAAAAACAAATCCCTCCTTGATGCAACTTTGAAACCTGGGAAAGTAGGGAAATCCGGGGTAATTAATTTTTATATACCGCTATAAAAATAAGATGGTGACTACGCGAACACAAATGGTTACCATGTAGGGTTATAGTTTTTGTAATAAATTAGAGCAAAATATGTTTTTATTTAACAATCGGAAAATAAATCTCACCAATGAAACTTCTCTACCTATCATTTCATTACGTAGTGGTGCGACAAGTTAGATCGTTCCTTACAACTTAATCCCTTACGTGGTTGGACTAAATACAACATTTATGATAACATGAAGCTATCCACATAATTTTTGTCATTTTGCGTCTTTTGTCTGTGTGTTTTCTTTATCGTCATTTACTAATATTGTTAACAAAATGTGTATAAAACTGGCTCCTACAGTCTAGTAAGGAAAGAATTTTTTTTTTATGGGTTTAGTTACGAATATCGTCCAAATTATAAATTTATTTTTAAATAATAATTACAATAAGTATAAAGAGGGAAGACGTGTTTCAATGAAAGTATTTCCATTCATAATGAAATCGTAATGAAGTATAATTATGATCAGAATTTAGATTGAAATAAAACATATTGCAAGTACAGAAATATGTCAATTTTAAATATCAATTTAGGTTAAATAATGAAAAATGTTTGAACGTATCTTTTAAATTTAAACTTTACGGTAATTATACGTGAAAAAACTATGTTAAACTTGATGCTTATTTTTAAAAAAATAATAATCTAAATATGTTTTATTACATATATACCTATTTTTTGCGTTTAGTTTTTTGATAGGCTTCCAAGACTTATGTCGAGATTTGATAAATTACGGAGTGTGTCCTAGTTAGCAGCAAAATCTAGTTCTATTTTATGGAATTGATTTAAAAAATCGTTAAGCAAAATCGATAATCATTGCAATACAAACAACTTATTTTCCTCATTCGTGAGAATTGTTTATCAAATGTGCACTTATATCAAAGTATCATTACTTCATAGCCTGATGGATCGTGTGTGCTTAAACCCCATAAAGTTTTTTAGAGAACAAAATATTATCGCGATAAAAAATACAAGTAAAATTATTTATCGAGCAATAGTGGCCTTAGCTCGAAATGACCGTCAAGTATTTTTTCAAGGGTATTTCATTAATATGATCATTTCATTTTAATTACCAGTGAAACGAAATGTTTATTTATTTACAAAGAATAATAAAATGTTTGTAGATATACATCAGGAGAAAGACCAGTTTTTTTTAGTGACATACATAAATGACGACCGTAGTACAGGGAGTATAGCTATGTCAACGACTTGGCGACATCAATCACACAGAGTAGACTCCGTAAGTCAAAAACGTGTCGACATCCATAATAATCATATTAAATAATGATATAATGCTGGGTACTCACGAGCGAGCTGTGACTTTAACCGTTGCGTGTTACTGTTACCAAAATTCATGGTGTGCACGTGGTCTGCGAGTCTACAGCGAACGGAACTCGCTGCGCACGTACCGAAGTCGACGATTGTCGTTTTTTTAATACGAATAAAAGGGCGCTCACAGTACACTAGTGAATGTCGAGAGTAAAGCTCGTGGCATGCTCCAAGGCATTTTGCGAAAAAATATTCTTCTGTTCTTTATCATGAGAACATTTGATAGAAGACGTCTGAGCCATCATTGGTGGTATTATGAACGAAAGCGAAGGAGCAAATAATTAAATTATCAATTTATTGGCGTCATACAGAAAGGAGTGTACGAAAATAAAGAAATCAACCGCAACAGGAAAAGGAAATGCGTCTAAATAATACATCTTTTATTTATTAAGGTACAGTTACCTTTTGACAATTTTTAATAATATCTGTTTTACATCCATCTATTTTTACATTTATAGTCTTTACATTTCAGGGAAAGAAAAGCAAAGGTTATGCATTTAAGTCGTTAAGCTTCACGAAACAGATAGTGGACAGGTAATGCAGATAAATTAGTGTATATCTGTTATGTCCCACGCATAGTAATCTTGCCATAGTATTTTGCCTTCATTCACAAAATAATGTGGAATTTGAACACGGTTTCTTCAAGAAAAAAAGCTCGCCGTTCAAGAGTGAGAACGGAAAGGAAAAAAAAACCTGCAAAGGAAGGAACAATATTGTTTCTCTCTGTCAAATCTGTTACTGAATGATCACTATTCCCGATATTTTCGGTATTGAAACATCCTTGGGATGTTTACATTGATCATGAGAAAGAACGCCCTAGAAAGTTATGTAAAAGTACTAGAGCCATTGCAATATTTTCACCATTCGCTGCCTATTAGCTTTCATAGTATTCTGAAAATAGTAGTAAGAATCCCCAATGCATTTTCGATCACTCTTCGGCCTCTTGATTAGCGAATAGCGATAAACTATTTCTTTAGATTCTTTTAGACAGGTGCCTGCGTACGATCTCGTTACATTTTCACCAAAACAAATGCCGAGTCATCAAGTAAGCAGAAGGGAAGTACCTGGTTCTATTCTGTAATGATACGTGTTCTTGTGTGTTTAAGCGTTTTTAAAAACGGAGTCTTTTTAAAAATACATCCTAGTAATACACCTCCATCTAGAATGAAATCGGCACTGCATAAGAATATGTCCTCCATCAATTGCACTAATAGCGTGAGAGAAGTTCCATAGTTTCTGTACTTCGTTGCTGCTTTTAAGATATTCCTATTGACTTGTTGGTATTTAAAACGACAATATATTTATTTGCAGGAGAACGAAAACGACAACAGCTCCGTTAACGTTAACAGCGACTCTGCACCGCCTGAACCATCCATTGCGCAGCATAGACCCGATTCCAAATTACGTGTAATTTGTGACTTCACCATCATCGTGGTCATTTATAGTTTTCGAGTAAATCGTCGAAGAAAAAATACACTATACAAGCGAGAGACACTTCGTACGATCAGGGATTTCCAAGCGAATACGGCGGATAGGTAGGCTCGCCGTTACATTTACCACGGTCGTGGATATCGCGTACACACTAGAACCTCGTTACTGTATCTGCAAAAAATATAGTTACGGCTTATATATGAGCACCCGACTTAATGAATAAGTAAATATATATATATATATTTTTTCTTCTTTTTTTTTTTCTGATTGCAATAAAATTACGTGCGAATCTATTGAAGAAGCAATTCTTCGTATTTACCTCAAGCCCATCATAAATTTAACAATTCACAAGTATATATTCTCGTAAAGTTGAGTTCTGAAAAATAAGTTTATACAGATATTTTTGTTTATTTTTCTTTATAAGTCTTGGTGCAGTAATTGCGCGTTACTGAAATTTATGAAAAGAAAAACACGACTCCTTTCAACTGAATTGGGATGGGTATTTTACTTTGTAATTTTGCACTGAATTTCAGTTGTACCACTGTGGTTTAGTGTATAGTGTTTATTTACTGTCGTATAGTTTATCTGAAAAAAATTGCTTTGCTAGGCCAAGTTCAATTTGAAAATAAATAGACTACGAAAAACATCTTCTTTAACCCAGAAAATTGAAAACCGAATCCTTGTTCACTTTTAATTGTATCGTAAATAAAATTCAGAGATTTGGGCCATTTGAGGGGAAATAGTGTGCACATACTTTGAAAATCTGTAAAATTGAAGACCACAAAAAATTTATTTTAAGTACGTGTCATTTTTCATTTTCGATTTTGATCAGAACAAAAAACAAGGTCCAGGATTACATTCCGTAAATTAAGAGAATATTATAGGCATTTATAATGTTCGTATCCGACTAAATATGGTTACGCATATAATTCGTATTATACGTTTTATCTATACATTTCAGGGTATGTTATTATTCACGATAATTTAAAACTATTTACTTCATTGGACTCTAAGATAAAGATAAATGTTTTTGGAATGCCTATTTCCATATCTGTTCAAATAAAAGATGTTTAAATTACTTTGGGCATACGAAGATTACACTAATAATATAACTTGTGACATTTCTGTAACTATTACGTATTCTGTACACATGTGTTTTTTTAACAACTAGTGAGTCAGCCTCGAGTTTTGATGATAGAAGTTATTATAATTTCAGAAATTTTGCAAGTAATTAACTCTTAATACTTTCTGGAAACGGAAAATCTTCCTTTAAAAATGGCATTGTCTTCTAATTTTAAAAATATTTATTATGATCCAAATTTGCCTTCAAATAATTACATGCTACTGTACGTTGGCTTGTACATATGTATGTAACGCTTTATGTATCGGCTATAGGCTAATTTTCGAAATTATTTAATTTGTAAATATAATTTTCCACAATAATTTTCCTTTTATTCGTTACGGTGATTGTACTCATTCTCAGTTTTGTGCGTTTTTTCCTTTTCCGGTAGTCTTTAATTGTTTTTATTCGTCACTTTTTAAAAATGGTTTATTTAATAAGCAAAAGACGGGATGTGCACTTCGATTTTATTAACGACTCTAATCGATAAGCAGTGATAACATGTAAATAGATGAGTTTCCTCTAAATCAGTAAAAAAATTAAGGTATATCTCTTTAATGTTTTGTAATAATATAAATACAAATTCACAGTGTACATAATCAATATCTTCAGTGAGACTGAAACAATAGTTTTGTATATTTATTACAAAAATAGTGTCAATGTTTCAGCGACAAAAAACAGCGTGCATATAATTAAAGTGTGAGTATCACATATGCACTTTGCGATCGTCGGTATGTGTAGGTTGCCGGGCAGATTGCAGCTTATTTCGCAGAGTTCACACTTTGCAGTTATACAAACGTTCGGTACGAACCAAGAGTTTATTTAATTTAGTTATTTTACTAGAGCCGTGAAGCTCTCCTGTTGACGATACAGTTTTTTTACTGGGAGTTTTTCCGTGGAGAGTTTAATTTATCACTTTGAGGGTTTAAAATGTTCAAAATGACGATGCAGAAAACTAGTTTTTTTCTGCTGGTATAGCTTGGGTTAAACGTTTAAAATAAACTTAGCGGGAAATAGTATTTTATGAAATCGCGTTGGTCGAAATGTACTCCTTTTGTTGGTTTATTGTAGCTAACAGTGATTGCGCAGGGTAAACCGTATAATATAATGGATAAATTTGTAAAATGAGAGACAAGCGTCTTATATACATACAGCTTTTATATACTTTACAAAGTATTCGTATAAACATATGAGTAGATACCACTTGGTAATGTTAAATTATTTTCAGATTGATATAAAATTAATATAAATTTTTAAAATAATTTCGAGCCACTGTGCGTTACCAGAAGTTGTTAATTTTAATTAATGGGGTCTTATGTGTTTCGCACCTTGTGTGAAGTGACATGGAAAAATCACCAGTGAAAACGTTTTTTGTTAGGGTTTCTTATTCAAAAATAAAAGTCTCAACTCTGATGAGATCACTATTTTTAATCCATCCATATATTTCAGTGCGTTTCTTGGCAACCGTTCAAAATAGAAATTTGACATACTGATATTTGACATACTGAAATAATTTTAATCCACGTATATAAATTGGTAAGAGTCAAAAATGTGTGTATAGAGGAGAGGGTTTTGGAGGGTACCCAAATGTTGTTTATTATTTCATATCGTGTAATATCGTATCTGATGTTTAATTCCAAAATACGAATTATGAGGTTTTCCAAATAATTATTTTAGAATATTATATAAGGTAATTCTAAACAAATTACTAAAAATGTACACGCATTAACGATTTCCTCCCCATCCTCCAAACAGTTAAAGTAAAATTTACTGAAATTATTTTAAAATTTACTCATTTTTCGATTACTCTAATATTCTAAATTGGTTCTGTAATATGCGTAATAAGTTCTGAGATGTTCACGACATTTCTGAGCCTATGAAAGATAACTAGGCAATGTATTTACAATGTGAAAAATAATATCTGTAAATTATTTGGTAGAAATACCAACTTCCCTTAAATATGTTGAGCACATATGCCGGTACATATGCACGGCACTGTAAATACTTATCTGTAAATACTTTATCACCAGTCTCACAAGTTATTCTTTCACCATTTGTATCTTTGTCATCATACCATCGATTTTCCATTATTGTGGTTTGATTTTTACAAATGGAGTTTCTGGAAAGTTTCACTGGGTTGCAACCTTAATGGGGTCTCCCGTTGAGAGTTGGCAATATGTCATGAGAACGCTTTTCTAGATCGTTTTAAATTGAACAATTCTTAGCAGCGTACCTGGTATTTAATTTTATTTGTGCGGGTTTTTATCGCTACAATATTTTATTAACCAATTTGAATCACTAAAATGGCTGTACAGAAACTTTTTCATTTTTTAAAATTCTTTATTAAATGTACCTTTTCATGTAGAAGAATCTAACTTACTTGAAAATTGGTTATGGACTGACATATTTTACACCGGTATTTTGACTGTTTGTTATTATCAGTAGCCTACATAATATAATGATAAATAACGATGAAGCAGTGACTGAAAATGTTAAGTAAATTTAAATCAATTCGTTTAAATCAATTATAATATTTTCTATTAAATATTGTAAAAATTGCCATTAAATAAGCATCATTTAACAAAAAAAAAATAATATACGAAAATACTATGATAATTGATAGGTATTAAAGGTGGTAACAAAGTAAGGTTTCTTTCAGGTAAGAGGAACAAAGACGATGGAAGGATATTTACACGAAAACTATTACTAGCCGTTTTGATTTGTGTTGTTTGGTCAATAACCGTTTTCTTTGTATAGCTCAAATTATCTACTTGTTATCAAATTTTTTGTCAAGCAACTCTTCAGTTGAGCTATGTTACATTATAAAAGGCCATGAGATCTGGAAAAAAGTACAGTAATCTTTCAAAATATCGTTTTTACAGTTAAGATCACCGTTGATCGGCTATTCACCATTAATAGGTTAGCTAAGGTCATTTTTAGGATCAATTCACCAACGGTAAATATTTTTATATATTTACACATAGCAATTGAATTAAAACAAAAAGTTTAATGTAATATTTCAAAAGCTGCGTCACGATGAGGGCCGTAACTAACTTGAAGAACCAAGATAAACACTTGTTTCCCCAAAATCTTCCTCTTCCAGGTTCTATCTTCAAAGAAGATAGGGAAATCGTCGAGATATTAAAATGGGGAAATATATTTTTGATGTGGACTATTTGTATAGTTCTGGGTTAAATGTTGAAAATAGACGTGAACGAGATAAAATAATTTTTTTAAAGGAAAAGGCAAGCGTCTTCTGCAAGCGTATTTTGCAAAATAGTCTGTAAACGTGTTTTGCAAAGTTTTAATTTCAAACAAGCGAGTAATATAAAGTAATATTAATTTCCAAAAGAAAAGTTCAGGAAAATGTCTCTCATAGGATCTTGTTGATTCTTAATGACGGTGTATGTGAGAAAAAAATTCCATGTGATGTAAGCCCTTCTTAAACATTTGTTATTTCTACGGTTTCATACCTCAAACAAGTAATCTTTATAAGGGCACTAACGTGTTCATCCGTCAGCCTCAGTCTCTCAGTCGTATTTCTTAGAAATAGTTTAAAGAAGAAACTTTGCACGGTGATAAAATATTATTAATTAACCCATATATATCTCAATTGTTAAGATTGAAAAACATTTATAAAGAAATTTTTGCCTTAATTGAAAGGATAAGTTAAAAGGATTCTAAAATCTTTTTCTTTTCTTGAAATCATTTTTTTGGCCATCCTGGCCATTCTAGACCCTCCTCCTGCTGGCTTTGCCAATGTGTGTGTTTAGTGTTTAATGTATTTTATTTAATAAAAAATATAAAAATAAAAATTATTTTTTCTCTGATAATGCCATTCATGATCAATGAAGAGTAAGACATTACACCATCCATGGACAGCAATCCACATAATCCAAAAATGTACTTTTGTTCAACACTATGTAGCGTACAATTCCTTTGTTATATCGATTGCCTTTTTACCATCATTGTTGTAAGCGATTGCTTGACAAAAATCGACTTCTGTGTGTTAGTGCCGTTATAAATTAGTTTTTGTAAAAGATTTTAAAAGAAAGAAGGATATGTACAAACATAAGTTTTATGTGATAAATTTAAAACCTAAAATAAATTTTGAAAATGGATATGATTATTATATTTTAATATTTACCAATTACTCTTAAATTATATAACATTGTTAATATCATCTTATGTATTGAATGACAAATTTTTTGAAACAAGGAATAAAATATTAAGCAGAAAAACATTTTACCAAGATAGGATACATTTCATTGATTTTGTCAAAGATACAATATTCATTATGTAAAATAACATTTATGGTTTTACCAACGATTTTAGTATGATGTATAAGACTTTCTTATACATCATGGTAATGAGAAAGGTACTTTTGAAGTTTAAAGCTTTCAAGTTTGAAAGTTTAGAGGATATGAAAGGTTGACCTACGTTACCCTTAACAACTACACAAGCAGATGTAATAGACGTAAAGCAAATAGGCCCAATCTACTGCTTGATAGTCAATTACTATTAAATCTAAGGGTTCAAATTCTAACTTCATTATTCATCAACCACCAGGAACACTTTAAGACCTCCGTCAGGTCTGTTACAAACTTCTATAATTGGCAGTCTTCGGAAGTGCCTTTAACATGTTGGGAAAATTTTAGAGTAGATTTCTCACAATTAACGTAGTCTATTTTAACATGATTAAGCAAATAGAAGTATTTTGTAGTCAGGATTCGTCGATAATACAAACAAAAGTAGTATTATCTTAAAGACATCCTTTAGAGGGTTCAAAAAAGAAATAAAATGATGCAGGTATTTACTACAGAATACAAAGGGAGAAATTATAAATAATGAACAAAGGGATAATAACTAACACATGGAGTGTTTTATTATGTATATATTATATAATATTTAGTATTAAGACAGTTTGAAAAGTAGTTGAGCAAAATAGAATTGTCAAGTGTTTAATCTACGAAAACATTGAGGTGAGTGGACTGAAACTAACACAGTGATTGAAATAATCCATTTAATCTTTTCAGGCGAAATCTACAACGAAAATATTGGAAAGTTCAAGTATCTAAGCGTGAAATTACATTTTTATGCTCGAATTTTCGCTACGAACGACGTATATTTTTGATAGAGATTTACAATTTCATTTGTAAGTCATTTATTTTTGTGGCGTTTAATAAATAGGTATACACGTGTGTCGGAAATGACTGAGATGCTTTGTTAACGCGGAGAATATAGTTTTAACTTCCTTCACAATGTATGAGGTGAATTTTCTACTAAATACACGATTCGAAATAAATATGAAATATTTACGAAAGCAATTTTTTGTATTGATTACTTAGACAAGCAACAATTTTTTTCCAATTTTCTCCAAAATCTCTATGAAAGGACGAAGATAATATGAAACAGTTAATTTAATTATTTTGATTTGAGCGTTTATTAATAATTAATTATTTTAATATTTTTCCAATTATCATTACATTTTAACGTTAATCTTTATATTTAACAATCACGTATTTTCATTTAGTTGTGAATAAAAATGAAGTGATAATGAATTTCTACAAAATTAACGCCAAATATATTCAATATTTTAACGTTACATTATTATCAACACCTTTAAAAAAATGGCAGTATCGTCATATCGATAGTGAAAACAATAACCGTTTGTTAATTAAATAAAATTTATATAGTGAAATGAAATAACATTTTTGTTTCGATTCAATTTTAATTTACATTTTTTTTAATACAAGGAGGAGTAGCTACAAATGACTTTGAAATTATTTAAATAAGTATTACAATCTATCGCAATTTGTCGATATTGACTGCTATCATTTTCCCTTTTTGAAAGAAAAAGGCCGCGGTATGTTTATTTTTAGTAGAGTCATCGATGTCTGAAATTACTTGTACAGAAACTTTCGCTAATTTGTGTGCTATTTCCTCCCCTCACTTGCATCGATTTTAAAATTTAATGAGTTCAATTTTAAAATCGATGTAAAATTTTAATAAAGTTAATTTAATTTTGCAATCTAAATTACAATTCGCTCTCAATTCACAACGAGAGATACTTCTTATTATTGACGTAGAAATAAAAAAGAATATTTTAAGTTTCTATATTATGTTACTTATAAAACTAATTAAAAAGAGTTTAAAGAGGTTGTCAAAACATTTATTAATAGAGCATTGTTGACTGTTTCGGCAAATTTCTAATCTATTAGATTGACTTTATTATTGATGAAAAATCTAACGGTGGGACCTTTAAGAAAAAATTACTTAAATTTTCAGTGAAATAGCTTAAATGGATTCATGTCGCACAAGGTTTTCATTTCGCCTTATTTTCCAAACATAAGGCTATGGTATCGGACTATTTTTGATGCGCTTAAAAAATACACGTATTATCCCTTTTTATGCATCACGTATTATTATTATTATTTCTTCTCATGTTTTCTGATAGTTTTATGAAATAAATAGCTGTGTTATTGTCAAGAAATTATCTAGTGACTGTCATGAAGTCTTTCAAGAGTTTTTAGTCTATTCTAATTATTATAAAAACATTTAAACATATTTCATTAAAATCTGAGCTGTACCTAGGGAGAATAGGACCTTGCGTTAAACAATAAACGATGCACACAAATTAAAATAGAAATAATTGTGTTATTTTAAATATATATTTTTCTTAACTCATTGCATATTCTACAAAAGGATAATGTGTTCATCTATCTATGTAGTGTCTTTACTTCCAGCTAGAGATATTTGTTATAAAAATTATATATCTAAAGATTAATATTATTTTGGTAAATAATTTTGGTGATATTATAATAAAAACATATTAATTTCAAATCGAAAGAAAGTTATCGTGGAAGGTAGAAGCACTGATTCGAGAAGTCATGTGTGTGTCAACGGAAATTGAAATAAAATTACAATGAAAAAAATTATGATTATGTTTAATATCCTAATATTGTAATGCATGTCAAACCTAATGATCGACATAAATCGATGAGACAATCATATAATTAATAATTATAATAATATTTCAACGTAATTATTTTCTGCGCCGATTACCAAAAAAATACGGGTTTTCTTAGACTTTTGAGTCACTTTTTAAATGACTAACATGCAAATAAGTAACTGAATGTAATTTCTTGTTATATAAATCCTAATATTTGGATAAATTCTCCAGTTTCATTCAAAGTTAGAACCCATGATATCTATAGAAAACTTATTTTGTAATCCTTTAAAATAATATCGTTCTTTGCAAACTTCGTTTTATTCGTTATAAATTACCCCAGAACATTACGCAAATTGATGAAAATAAATAACTTTTAACAGATGAAACTTGCTTTGCTTTTACTCTCTGTAAACTACATCTGGGCTCATATATTATACTTTGAACTGAGTTTCACTTGATTCTGTGTAGTTTTATCGTAAGATATATGCATTTATGTGTTTGTCTAAAATTGATATTAATGTATGAATTTATTCTCATGTAGTTTGAAAGAAAAGCAATATATTAATATCTGAGCATCTATTATGGGAGAGGAAAATTGAGTTCTTTATTTTAAAAACTTTCAATGTTCTTCAAGTCTTGATGGTATAGTAGAGCTTTAGACCATGTTTCATTTACTAAGGTACCTTACTGTAGTAGTAGTATTTGTTGTAATAATGTATTGAAGTATTTTTTTTTTAAATTTTGAATTTTAAAAATGATTATCTCTGAAATAGTTGGGTATTTCACGTTCACTAAAATGTTTTACAAGCAAAATGATGAGGTGAATCAGTTCTATCAAAATAAGTGATAATAAAAAATTAAACATGTGTATATATCTATACATGCATACATATATAGATCTTTGTTAATGTCAATTTTTTACGATCCAAAGATAAGAAGAAAATCATTCCGTGAGATATTAAAAATGTGATCATCATAGATATTCATTATTTTTTTATTAGCAAAGAAACGAGGTAATGGGAAAATCATAGGGAAATTGAATTATTATATTCGAGTACTGATCATTTCCGTAAACAATTGTTTCAGACATTTATTAAGGCAAAGTTTCAATTATTTATTTCAGCTACTTTTTATACACACGGTTTTTAAAATAACTTTTTCGAGTTTTATAGTAAACTTCAAAGGTTTTTAAGTTAAACATGGAAATATGAATACATTATGTGCAGTGAAAATAAAGCTTGTACACTTTACGACTTAATATTTTGTGAAAAACTCTAAGTGAAGAAACTACAAGAAAAACTCCTTTGACCAATTTTTCCTTAAAGCGTTGTTTTGTTAACCTTAAACCGGTTATTAGTTAAATGTAACAGATCATTCTAAGTAGCATCCCAGAAATAAAGAGTACACACGAATTCACTCAAAACGTACCCTAAATAGTAGATCCATCAACCACCGGAAGAAGCAAGTCATGTACCAAGGTTGAACATTAATTACCGAGGTATAATTAATGCTCATATGGTGAGGGTGGGATACATTTGTGGTAAGCGACGACTCTGGGTCGAGACCGCGAGTATTTTTGATGTGCAAAATTTCAGTGTGCACATTATTTCGAGTCTTTTCGCGTGTACGTGTAAAAATTTAGACAATATACTTGGAAAATTATGCGATTTAAAAATATTGCATTAAGCCAAATGAAATTTGATTTACGCTTTGAAATCTTCTAAATGCTTTAGAGATTGTACGAATTTCGGTGCTGTTTCTTATAAGTGAGTTTTATTTTTTCTTGTCCTTTAATTTTAATTTAAATCAAAATGTTATTATTTTTAAACGCAAGCAAATATTGTGCCTGTTCTAATAGGTAAATTAGTGGAAAACTTTAAGATTTAAAGATTCTATGTAAAAATGTATGTTACGTATCAATTAATATAATTGTATATATAAATGGAACATATTATCGCCGTTTTGGTTTTACATGCAACATCAAACAATCTTCGATTGAAACCAATAAAGCAGTGATAATGGAGCAGTGCATTTCTCTCGTTTTTTTTAATGGAAACTCCCGATATAATCGATTTCCTTCGCTACTGTCACAGCTTTCTATAATTTATTGTTAAACAATTATGATATTGTTAATATCATAGTTTGTGTATTTTATATGAAATGTTTGGATATTATTTTAGAAATATTGTGAATATTAAAGGGTATTTAAAATGAGAATATGAATCATAAATTCAGACACTTAATTATTTTTGAAAATATCCAGCTAATAGCTAATGTTAAAAAAATTATTAGGATTGTAACATATAGTCATAGAACGTGGATTTTCATTACGTTCAGTGTGTTTTATTCACTTAATTTATTCGTTATGGGATAAGTACCATTATTATAGTAAAATTATGATCAATTTAATAAAACAAATTATATTTATTAGAATGTGATTGATCCACATGTTTTGATTGGGTGATTAAAACAAACAAAGTTGAATAAAATAAATCCCCTTTTATTTTAATATTAATCTTATTTAAGTTTCGTCCTTACTATCAATAACCACCTAATTCTTTTTACGTTATTTTAATACTTTTACATAGCTTTTATACAACTTCAAGGTATGTTTAGGGTTATTCTCCTTTTAATAAAAAAAACAATACCCATAAGTTGTCATTTTTCAAAAGCGGTTTCCAAAAATTTCTCTTATATTTTTTACATTTGAAATTTAAACCTAAAAAAGGTCTTTAAATCATAACTGATTCTGTATTTCACTAAGATTTTTAAATTGTTTGCAAATTGATACCAACACAAAAAATTCGTCATTTGGCATTAAAAACACGAAATTTTTTTTCCAATATTACATATATTTTGTTTCATTATTACTTATTTCTTTGATTCATTACTTTAAATATCGTACGTTTTTTTATTGCAAGTTCATCAAAAAGTGCTACCTCTTGAAACTTTTTTAAAATGTCGTTTTAAAAACTGTAGTACAGAATAGTATTTTCATCGATATTTATTAAAATTGTAGACAATTTTGAAGTCCCTTTATTTATTTACTTGTAGTCACAATTTTACTTAGTTACCTTTTAGGTGTCCATTTTCGGGTTTATTCACGAATCTGTCGGAATTATAACGGTTCATCATGTAGTCGGTTCCACTTATAAAACAGTATTTTATTCTGCTGTTTTATTTTGATGGTAAACTGCCTCAGAAGTTATATTCAATATTAACCAGTAATTTGATTTTACTATCTACAGATTATATATCTTGCATTTACACACATAGGAATCCCATTTCAGATTATTTTTCATGTGATCAATTAAATAACCGTGATGCTTTTTAGAGACTAGTATTTTCATTTACCAGTAAGTCAAATGCTTGGCATTTACCGTTATTTTTTATTTTTATTTTGTGTTCATTTTGTACCTTTGTTCATTATTATGCAATATATTCCGAATAAATTTATTATCTTATTCTTCTTCAAATTATCTGTAAATATAATTTAACCAGATTTTGTTTTGGAGCCATCGAAGGAATTCGGATTGTTTCAGTTATTTCTGGAAAGTGTCTCCCACCTGTCCTTAATATATATTGGCATAGATCAATGTTGGTATAGAACACGACAATTTTTCAATTTATTTTTCTTTTTTTACTAGAGCAAAGATTATTTGGAAACCACCGGTGTAGAAAAATTCGCCACTTTTTATGAAATATTACAAATTTCTGTTTTCAAGTAGCAACTATATATTATCAAAAACTTGTTATTGATAACATATAGTTGCTACTTGAAAACAGAAATTTAAAAACTAATACTCCTAAACTTCTCGTTTTTTTTGGTTTTTATTTCTTATCTCCTAAAGGAAAAAAAACGATCCTTACCAAATGTTTTTCTTTAATAAAACACAAATTGACATATGTGATAGTTATCTTGTCAAAAACATAAAATTAGTTAAAAAGTTGTTAATAAAAAAAAGTTTTCTAAGGTAGCAAATTGCAAACAGTAGGACGTGCAAAGAGGCGTGGTTTTGAGCGTGCACGCTGAAACACTTAAAGAATGGAAATACTTGAAGGTGTCTTCGTTTGCGGAGAAAAGTTGAGTGTCTTGTCTAGTTATTAAGCGGGGCTTTAAGTTTAACATGCTTGCTTATACACTTATCGTATTGAGATATATAAAGATGTATTTGACAGGGCGTTTCAGCGTTTTTATTTAGGCAAGCACATGCACGATGGGGCAATTTTATTCAATGTCTTTGCGATTATTAGTAGCAGTTGCAAAACACAATCGTAAAGTGAAAAGCAACAAAACAAAAAAAATTATCTAGGAGAGTTTGTTACCACATACGTTTATCATCAACATCATCTTAAGTTTTCTTCGACCATATTTGTTTAGGTCTCGTTCAACTTCTTCTACTTCACAGTATTTTGAGCCTATACTCATCCCGTTACAGTCTACCAACTCTTTACTTTGAACTTTCAAACCTAGTCTAATCTCCTGGCTTTTTTATTCACAGGGATCCAAAAAATGTTTTGCACCCAGAAAGTCTCAGTCGGCCTACGTGTAGGGTCTATTGCCATTTTAGTTTAGCCACATGCTTTACAAAATCTTTGATTTAGTTATGTTTTTGGGCCACTTGTTGGTTTTTGGTACATGAGAGTTTCCTTACCCTAACCATGCATAACAGCCAATTTTGAAGAGCATCCTTAGTCGTCACTCATGTTTGTGTAAGAACTGGTATAGTTCGTATGTAATGATCACACGTACTCTTGGCTGGCTTGTTAAGTTCACGTTGAAAGTAAAGTTCAGCTGGGAGAATGCACTCCATACTAGGCGAATAAGCCTGTCATAATCAGATATTATCCTCATTTTCTTTCTCTATATTGAACTCTATATCGAATTTAATTAGGGTGTACTTCATTTTGATAATCACTGTGTTAGTTGAGTCTGTGGATATTACTCTAGTTTTGTAAAGGTTTATTTCACTAGCGAAGAGAACTATATAATCAGCGAATCTCAAGTTAGTAAGAGGTGTATCTGATATTAGGAGGTTTCGTATTTTCTGTTTAAGTTTCTGAAGACATCTTCTAGGACTAAGACAAATAGTTTGAGTGACATTGGGTTGCCTTTTGTAACGCCTCTCTCGATCTTAAAGTGCATAGTGCGTGTCTGCACGCAACGTCACCTCGTTTCGAATTTATGGACTCGGTGTCGTTAAATGATTTGGCTTGTAAAAACGTTTCATATTGTCGAGATTATTTCATTATAAGCAATTAGATTTCAATGATAGTTTATTTTTTATTCCGAAGTTGCCCTCTTTACTACTATATTGCTTCGAGTTTTTTACCACTATCTTTGCTTGCTTAAAATATACTTAAATAGTTTATGAACTTGGCAAAACATCATCTATGAAATGTCGAATTCGATTATAAACCAATTTTTATTCGACAAAATTCATGGTTCTTTCACTATTATTTCTAGTATTATGTAAGTGTAATAAATCAAATTTTAGTTCTTCTCTACATAGAAACCTATTTTGCACTTTATATATTTTTCTTTTTGTTGAAATATTGAATTTGCTGGCTATAAAATAATTTATAAATAATTTTACAATTTAGAAATATATATTTCCTCCAAAACTTACACTTCGATTATAAACGAATTTTTATTCGACAAAATTCATGGTTCAACAATTATTTCTAGTATTGTATAAGTGTAATAAATCATATTTCAGTTCTTCTCTTCATAGAAACCTATTGTGCACTTTATATATTTTTCTTTTTGTTGAAATATTGAATTTGCTGATTATAAAATAAATTAGAAATTATTTTATAATTTAGAAATATATATTTCTTCCAAAACTTACACTTAATGAAGATACAGTTCAAACTCTTGCCGAGCCATAATTAGATTTATGCGTCAGACATCAAGTGGATACTCATCCGTCGAGGGTTTGAACTGAAACAACATTTTCTCTTTACTTACTATATTTAAACGTACTTATGTACGTCATTGTGATTTGTCGTGTCGTGTCGTGCAATTTTCATCTCTTGTCATGATATTAGCTGTGAAGAGGTTTGTTAATTTCTTTGGTAGCGTTTCGCTGCGCGAAAATGTAGTGTAGTTTTGACAAAATTTTAACATACGTAAATCATATTCTAGATCAATAGGCTACATTAACGTATCCGCAGGCAGAAGCTAGGATTATTATACGTCGTATTTATCAAAGAACTTTTATACAGATAATTACTTTACGAAATAAGGATATTTTGTAATCAACATTAAGAAACTAGATTAAAGAACAAATACAATTACTGCTTTAACTAATCAAGTTACTAAGTAACGAAAGTTCTCAGATAAATATGTATCTGATTAGAAACTAATTAATTTTTTTATTTACACTTAAGTTACTTAATAATCGTGAATCATTTGGAAAATGTTTAGATTGGAAATGAAAAATACATTCTTCACTTAGGGACAATTAGAGAAATGATTAGGTTCAAAATAAAAGTTTTTAGTGTAGCATTGTGATGAAAAATTCCAATAACTAATTTTTTGTGCTTATTCTAGTGGAATCTACAAAGATGCATCTTGTCCCGTTTTAAAATTGAATACGAGGTACTTTTTTTTTAAATAAATTTCCTTAATATATGATATAGGTCTATTAAATTGAACTGAAACAAAATGTTCTCGTTACTTACTACACTTAAACCTACTTATGTACGTCATTATGATTCGTCGTGTCGTGTCGTGTGAATTAGATGGCGATCTGAACGCGGGAAGACGCGTGAAAGCAGACGTCAATTACAATCGAATTACAGTTGTATGCGAAATATTACCGAGTTGTAGATAAGTATGGATGTTAACAACTGAATGTTCACACCCATTATGTTGTTAAGGAATTTAAGGTCACCGAAACTTAGTAATGGAATCAGGCTTCAAATCAAAGTCTTACATCGGAACGTATTAGAAGCTATTATATTGAATGGGTGCGCTAAGAAAGAGACGCTCTTCACACCCCGAATCCCCATGATACCCAAAGACCTACCGTTCGAATTTAAAACAATAAAATTTCCAGTGAATGTCTGCTCTGCTATGACAATGAAGGAATCACAGGGCATGGCTCTTAAATTCGCTGGGGTTGATTTAAGGAAGAGAGGTTTTTTCCCGTGGTCAATTTTATGTTGCTTGCTCCCATGTCAGTGCTTCAACTAGCTTGGTCTTACTGGCACCGACTTCGAAATTAGTAAGAAAATGTGGTTTATAAAGAAGTATGGTAAGTTTATTCATATTTCCGTATTAGAAGAAAAGGATTTTTAAAAATACAAACCCTAAGCGGGTAAAATAGAAAATAAAAATTTGTATTATTTTTTGATTCATTTTATAGATTTGCTTCAAATATATGTATGGGGTAAAAATAGAGCTACATCATTTATTGTAATATCGACTTCTGTGCATGCAAAACCACAGCCTAAAGTCAGTTTTGTATAAAATATATAATTCATCTATGGAATGAAAAAAAAATTGAAAATTTAAAAAAGGATGTTTTGTTTAAGAAAATCTTAGCAACTTTCGATCATTTCATCCTCTTTTAGGTATTCTACTTTTCAAAAAATTTCCCTTTATTGCATATGCAGAAATTTTGATTTTTGGCTGTAGAATATCGTTTAAACAATTAAAAAACTGAGTTATTATATATTTTAGGCTTTTTATGTATTTACTTGTACAGCTTAAACCATAAAAATATCAATATAGGTTTACTTAAGTGACCTTTATAAAAAAAATATTGCTGTATGAAAAATAGTTCGAAATACGTACAAAAATTGGTTATTGTTTATATTATTTTAATATTAGGTTTATTATTTTTTCAATATTATCAGTAATATTAAAATAATAATATATTATATAAGAGACAATTAAAGAAATAATTTTTTTTTCTAATATTAAATAATGGAAATAAAATGAATTGAACGGTGAAGATTACACCACACTATTAAAAACATTGTATTAAACATTTTGAAACAAAAAAGATCAATTTATATTTTTGATACTGGCTTTGGAGAAAAATAAATTTTGATTTGATTGATTAGCCCTGTACTCAAGTGCAGAAGTCAGTTATTTTATTTATTGAAATAAGTCTTTTGTTTTTTTATTTTTAAATCAATACAAACCTATATTTTTATGTTTTTTAAATTTTTTTAGTAAAAATTTGTAGCATTTATATATTCTACCAAATGCATGAAAGTATATTGCAACAAATACACCAGTGAAATGCCTTTTCAATTCACACATTTAGAAGATATGTAAACATTTCTAGTAGTTCAAAGGTAGCAAGTGTGTTCTTAACTTAACTATTAGTGTCAGCATTAAAAACTCAACAATTTAAAACTGAATTTTTTTCTTTCTTAACATTTTTATAAAAATTAGATATTTTCTGAATAAACTATTTTTGTGTTAATTTGTATTGAAGTATATATTTTTAATTTCTAAATTATGTTTTAAGTTGTTATATGAGAGAAGGACAGTTTATTTCATCTGCCTAAAGCGCGCACGAATATTCTGCAGCGTGTATAGTTAAGTCAAGACAACTTTCTAATAGTCATTTTGTTCAACAAAATATTGGGTCTTGAAATTATTTCTGCTCCATTTACTGCTTCAGGAATGGGTTTGGGAAATTGCTTGGTGTTTCACGATTGATCACAATTTAGAGTGATGTATGTTTGTACTGCTGTATTTTTATGCCATTCTTTATTATTTGTATTACTTATGATGCTTTCACATATCCGAAGCTTTGGGTGAATGTAAACAAATAAATGTATAAATAGAAATAAGAGGAAAACATATTGCTTGAAGTATTTTGTAGCAGGTATCAAACTTTTAGAATTTTAGTCGATAATTATACGCGGTGACAAATATACAGAATTCGTTAAATCATTAATAGATTCAGCGTCAAAGGATTCAGCGTCAGCGTATATAAAAAGAATATAAAAAAATGTAATGTAGGAAAGTTGTTCTTGTATTGTGTTCTTTGTAGTTTCTTTCGAATTAATTATTAGACAAGTTAATTGATACTAAAAACCTTAGAAAAACCTCAAACGTGTGAATTCAGTTTGATTACATATTTGGTAAAATTCCTTCTAATATGTGTGAATATTTTGGAGTAGCTCTTTATAGAGTAAATTAAACATTTTAAACTATAGATATTTAGACCTATTAATCATCACTTAAGTGTTTGTTAGAAAAGGATCTCATTACTTTATTAACTCATATTCTTTGCAAGCAGAAGAATTTATAAAATTAGTACATAATACCGACGTTTAATATACGGAATTATCTTAATGCACATAAACCAATAGTTTTTTATCCGAAATAATTCTAGGGTTCCGGACTGTTTGATGAATATATGTGCATAAAATATATACGACTTACTTATGGGAAAAAGTTATTTTTGAAGTCAATAAATGTTAACGCAGTCTTAACTAAGTTATCATAGACCGTGTTTAAATTGATTATATTATCTGACGATATAATAAGTCTATATTAATGAGTAGAAAACTACATTGAAACAGTCATTAATTTTAATGTTGCAAAGAAACGAAATGCGTAAAGGATCAAATGCGATAATATTTTAAAAAGACGCACCTGTTCTGTGGTGTGTGCAAAACTAACTTATGGTTGAGAATAGGTTTTTCTGAAAATTTTGAATTGATGCTAAAACGTCATGAAAGTGAAAACGGAAAACTTTTTCGCGCTATGTCACGGGTTGTGCAAATTAAACAGCCTTAAGTATGGACAAAAGTTTGAAAATAAGACGAAACTGAAAGCCATTGCAAGTAAACTTTTCACCTCGCTATGTTTCTCTTTTCGTTTCTTTAATTACGAAATTTAAGTTGTGGAATAAAGTCAAGAATAATTTGATGTTTAACCAAGTTCCAATTGAATGTACACAAAAAATATTGTGCTGACGACACTAGATGAAAAATATTTAATAGAGCGAATATATACTAGATTGCTATAAATTTCAAAGTAAAGAAGTACTGGGTTGAAGTGACAGTTTTAAATATTTACAATAAAATATAAATATGTATAAAGTATTTAACAAATTTTAGCTTGAGAGAATAATTCCAAAAAGGATATTCGATGGATTTATGTGATATTTTTAGTTATCTAATAAATATCACATTAATCCGTGATGTATATTTTAGTAAATCCATATATGATATTTTAGTTATCTAATAAATATCTCATAAATCCACGATGTATATTTTAATAAATCTATATATGATATTCTCGTTAACTAATAAAAAAAAATTATGAATATAACATGTTAAAAATAATTTTTTAAATGACTTGTTCGTTCTTACTAGTAATAATTTGAATTTTTTTAAAAATTTCTTTATTTCGGTTAAATAATTACGGAAGAAGGGATGCACATATCACAAACTATTTTAAATTTTAATATTTCATAAAATGGACCTTGACAAAAAATACGACAAGAGTCGTCAATTTTAATTTAAACGTTTCTAACTTCACTATAGAAATCTATAAGAAATGTTTATAAAATGTGTTTGTACTTGCACATACAATTAGTGGCAGAAAGCTGCAGTTTTAAAGTTACATTTGAAATATTTACTTATTAAATTCTAGGAATTTAAACAGCTGTTCAATAGTTTTTTAAACCTCTTAAACTAAATTGTATCTTTACAAACAACTCAAATTTGTAAAGATTTTATAGAATTATATCGTAACTTAGTATAAAAGGTTTGAGTGAAACATTCTGTAAATATGTAACGATATTAAATGTTGATAGTCGTGAGACAAATAAATGATATTACTTCTTTCTTGTACTTTGCCCTATTAAAGAGGCGAAAAACATTTTTTTGGGATTTAATTTTGGTTTTACCTATTTGAAATTAAAAACCGAATTGTTACAGGAACAGGCATGTGTCCGAATGACTGTTTGTCCCTCGGAACCGTTTTGATGTGTATCCCTCTGTCTCTCTGTATTAACTTGCTTATATTTCAATAGTTAGTACGCAAAAATGTTGGTAACAAAATTTTAGAGATGAAATTAAAGTACCGAATATATTTTGAAAAAAATTTACAAGCATTTTCTTAGTAACACTTTAAAGTGGAAAATTGAAATTTCGCATAATAATGGAGCATATTTTGCTATAATTAATAATTAAAAGTATTCATTCATATGAGAATTTTACAAGGGTTCCTCCTTCGAGATAAAGAACTTCCCCTTAATTAATTTTTTAAGTTTTATGTTTCCTGTTATCAATTAAAAGATGTATACAATTATTTTTTACGACTTCATGACATACATTTCTAGAGCTATTATAGGAAATATCCAAGAAATTACCTCAGAAACAATTTAAGATAAAAATTGAAAATTGGATTAGTAATAGAGTATATAAACCCTTAAAAATCACAATAACCACTATTTAAATATACTTTGATGACTGTTATCAACAGAAATTTATTAAGAAACCATTTAAGATACAGAATGAAAATTTGGTGAAGGAATAAAACATATAAACTCATATAAATCCCAATAGCTATTATTTAAAAATATTCACATGAAATTAATAATGCAAATAAAATAAAGGATTTTTTTAATTTCATATATTTTGTGAGACAAATATTTAAATGGCCAATTATAAGGATTGTAAAACTTAATTTTTATTAACGAGTAAATAAATAGTATTATTACTTTATTTAAATTCTTCACCACAACCTAGGTTTTGCTGTATGGTAATCTCTTCAGGTGGGCAATTTGAAGAAATCAATCAATAGTGGGCAATCAATGAACATAAAACTATTGATTTAAGATATGTATGTAAGATAGTTCCACGGATATTGCTAAAAACGTCGCAATAAATATATTATCCTTATCTCTAATACAGTTAAGTAAAATTATGCAATTATAGTGGTGATTCTAAATTTAAGATTCTCTGAGAAATTTAGGATATTTTTATACCTATTAAGGATACTACGAAGAGTGGAAAAATCCTCGATAATTTTGTCACCATTCCGTTAGGTAATTACGTACAGCACTCTGTTATTGTAAATATGCTAATTACTATGCAAATTTGATTTAAAATAATTGAATAAGTAACTTTGAAAATTATAAGATATCGTTTTAATTAAAATTAGCCAATTATAGTTTTATGAAATTTAATTTGAAGATGTGAACATGAATGAATATGGAAAAAACGATCATGTAAGATTCAGGTGTGAAAAGTTTATTAAGCAGTGCAATACGACTACTGTGCTTCGCAGAACATAGAGTACAGAATGGACACTCCGCATACTAACCCATACTTAAAAATTGTCGTAATTTGGACGGACAACAGAGAGCCGACTCACCGGGTGGCGTTTTGATAATTACCAACGCCAAGGTAGATGGCGCTGCCTAGGAAGAATTATCACCCATAGATGGCATTATGACACATTAAATTCAAATTTATGAAATTTAAAAGCTTATTAAAGCATATTAAAGCATATTAAAAATATTTTCATTTTTATAAATTTTAATTAAACTTTACAATAACTAAAATTAAAAAAAACATATATCTGAGGTTTTACAATTATAGTATTCTAAAAGGTTATTATTTCAAATATATATCTGGATTCTCAAGTGACTTCAAAAGCACACTTCAAGGTTTTTCTGACTTTAACGCTGTTCAGGTAGATTATTATCTGAAACCGGGTAGCACTGGGTCCTTAATAGTTTATGAAGGTCCTCTTTTGTAGAGCTGAAAATGAAAATATATACCAAAGAACAATACATGTATATGGATGTTATGGTATATTCTGTGGTGCATATTGTGGATGTATGGATGTTATGATTTATTCTGTGGTCGTGTTTTAATGGAAGAATTTTATATAACATTAATAATATATAACATTTGTAAGGAAACAGTTATTCTTTTATCAAGTTCAAAATTTTCATTACAATGTCTTGTATTGAAATTTACATAAATGGAGTTTTTATATTATTGCTTAAATGTATCAAATTTGTGCTATTACTCGATAGAAACCACGGAAAAGTGGTGGGAGAGTCTTCCATCGGGAATAGAAAAGAAAAAGTAAGTAGATAGGTTAAGGAGTTGGAAAAATATCTAGTGAATCTATGATCTAGTGTAGAAATAAATAATTTGTATATTAGCATATACCAATTTATCATTTAGTATACTAGATCACTATTAGATATAGCACATTAGATCAAAGTAAAGTAAGCACACCATCACAAGGATTATGCCTTTACGAGATGTTTGCTTAGTTTATTTAAATAAAATAATGATGAATTAGAGGCGAAAAATATAGCTAACAATATTTTTTAACCCTTAAGGCTGGTAGAAATGAACATCAAAATAATTTATGAAAGCAATATTATGTTATCAGTATAAATAAAATGAGGACAAATAAACTTACGACACTGACTACTGTAGATATTACTGACCATATACAGGTAAAGGGGCTTTGCGTCGTCACTCCATTAAAACATTCAAATACGGCTTACAAAACTTTATCCAATTCATATAATGGATCCTGGTGAATCTGAAAAAGGAAAAGTTTAACAGTTTGGAAGATTAATAGGTTAGCGCAAGTACACATATAAAAAGATAATGTCAAACTTTACCTCGGATCAAGGTTAAAGTTTAAAATAATTATAAATTACTCAAGTTTCGTAATTGATTTATTCCAACTGATTTATTTTATTTTATTTCCAACTGATTTACTTTCTTTAATTCTATTCAAGTTTCTAAGACAACAGTTTATTTTTATTTTAATATAATGTTTAATAAATAAATTAGAAAAATCATCTGAACAAAATATTTGACAATCAGCAGTAACTCGTTTTAAATATCACAATTGACTGTTTTTAAAATTATCAATAAATAGTATATCAATAAAAATTAACTGAAACACGGCTTCTTGTATTTAATAATACAAAATATACTATGAATTTTACGTCTAAAATTTTACTGATACTTTTTATAATAACGTTATACATATATAAGTTATTTTCTGCCCAACCATTAAATAATAATCCACAACTTGTTAATTGTTTGCTTAAGGTGTTCAATATAAAATCCGGACTTTTTGGTTTTTCCTTACTTTAACTGGAAAATTACAACTCCAACGACATATACTTCTAACTAATGGTAATTGTAAAATAATAGCCAGATTTGTATAACCTTTTGAGGCATTATAACGCAGGTTTATAGAAATCACTTTCATTTTTTAATTATATAGAAGATATATTAGATGTATATTAGAAGAAAAAACGCAGCTGGCGTTTTTTCTTCTAAAATAATTTTTTAATTGTTGATTAAATAAAGTGTGAGAGTCTTTTGGTAAAATAAACTTCAACATTTGTTTTATATTAGTAATTGTTATACTTTCCGATTTACCATACTGCTTATGTTTTTGCAATCCTCGGAAATTCGATGGTGTATCTTTTTTGCAAGTCTGGAACTCCTCAGTTTTGTTTACTGTCTCTCTTTGAAACGCTGACTCTATGGGAAGCTACTTTTAGAAGTATGTCCTCCTATAATCATAAACAATTCACAAGTATATGTAATATTTGGATACAAATTGGTAACTGATGATTTTATCTGACATGCTGTTATAACTAATATTACTGTTTTTACATAATGCGGCAACTACGGACATTGGGCGATTAAGTGACGAGAACTTGCATCAAAATGAATTATATAAAGTGAATATATTCGTCTGTAAGCCTAATATTAAGTATTCAAATTCAAATTGCAATTAATTGTATCATTACTTTATATATATTTTGTATATACTTAATGTTAAAGAAGCTGCCTGGTCAGTATAAATCCTTGAATATAAGTTGAAATTTCATCTAAACTATGAATAATTTTAAGGATAATATTCCTTTATAGAAATAAATGACTTCTGTTATCACTGCAACATAATAAAAATTGCCTTATATTTTTTTTATTATAAATATCGTTATACACATGTAATGGAATTGATGGAATTTAAAAATACTTTCTTATATTATTTAGTATTAAACACAAACAAAAGAAAAATTGCGTAGGTATAATTTGGGGTTATAGCTATACAGGTGTAAATGTCCACGTTCACGGAATTTAAAAATACTTTCTTATGTTATTTGGTAATAAAAAATAATACTACAAATGATACTTACCGAGTTTCACATTTTGGAAGCGTGAAACATGAGAGTCCTTAGATAATTTTTGAGTGGTGTGCCAGCCGGGTACAAAGCATGCCATTATTAAAAATTATAACATAATCAAAATAATAAAAAGCAGTATTAAAAATAAAAGTTCTCCGGAGGAAATATATATGAGAGGCCGCACAAAGATTCTCAGTATTATAGTTTTTTGCAAGAAGTAATACCACGTGTGTTCACAAATTACAAATGATAGCGAGAAAAAGTAGGGAATTCCGCCCTCTGCTGAGGAATCCGACATTAGCGTTTCAAATTTTCGACTTCCGGTGACATAGCCTTAATCTATAATGTGCTTAATACAGTAAAATTAATTAAGAATTGATATAACATTATCAGCCGCAAAAGAATATAACCGACGTGTTTAATGAATTTATTGCCACCTAACTGATTTCAATTGTATTGTGAGTTGAATATATATATATATATATATATATACATATTTTTTTTTTTTTAATATATATATATATATATATATATATATATATATATATAGTTGTATATACATATCAATTATTAAAGCTGTATTAATCATTTCCCGCTTAATTTTAGTTTCAGGATGTATTTCAATATTGGCCACTCTTATCAACTTGAGCATTTTAAAATATTAAAAGGTCTTTATTACGTACAGGCCGTCAACGTTCAGTATTATTAATTATTTTATAAAGGTAAATTTAATAAGGTTTGAATGTAACTAATTTTTAATACACTGGTGATTAATATTACTTTTCACCACGTGAATATGTTGTCTAGTAAATCTTTGCCTGTATGAAAATAACGTATATTTCTTAATAAAATTAAAAAATTATCGTCATTCCTTGAATTTATCGGTAAATTTTAGATAAACTTGTAAAGTTATTTTTTTCTTTATTTTGATATTAGCAGTTTTAGAGATTGGGGGCAGACATGTTTTTGTGGACATATTTAACAATATTTCTTGAATTTTCTTGCATAAAATGAAAACAAAAATTAAAATTAAAGAAGAGAAAAAAATCGTATTTTTGACTATTAACTATCGAAATATGTGTAAGTTAATATGCTTTTACCGACATGCCATAATTTTAGTTTCTACATCAAACGGTTTCGGATAATACGTCGTGGACATTTTCAATAATATATCTATAAGTATTTTCCGTAAAATTATGAAAAAAAAATATTTTTGAATCCATGTACCGTACTTTTCCAATTTATATATGAAACGGGAAATTTGAAAAAAAAAATCGATTAATTCATTTGCCGCCTCCAAAAGCTCTTTAAAATATTATTACATGTATTACATATATAGAAATATATGCGGCGTAATATGCTTTATTACTACACTCAATTTCAGTTTCCTACGTCAACGGTTTATGAGGAAAAGGGCTGTGGAAAAGGTTTTACATAAAAATGGATATTATAAGTAAAATATTAATTTACAACATTGGATTCAATGATAAGAACAAGGACTGGTCAATATATACGCATGTACACATGTACTTATATCATAAAACAATAAAGACGAAAAATGTCTGCACAGTAAATATTTCTAGGGAAAAGCTACAGAAAAGAAACTGTAATTGCTTTTGTATGTTTTCTGCCTGCCCGTTTTTTTAATTTAATTTTTGAGCGGACATCACACAAAAACTCGTCGTTTAGTTGGATTTTTACCGTTGTATCCCTTATAGGCTGAGGAAAGATTTGAAGTATTATGTGTTTTTGTTATTTTCGTCCATCACTTTATCTGTCACCATGTTTTTTTTGCTACTTTGTACTCATATCACATAAAACAAAAGTATATTTTAATAAAATCTTTACTTAATTTTGTTGAATTTGAAAGAGAAATTGAAATATTTTACTATTACAAATAATAAAATAAATCCATTAGCCTCTGATGGAGTGCGTAGGCAAAAGGTTAGTTTCAAATATAGTTTAGTTTTAAAACTTAAAATCGGTTTCTAATCACCGTTTGTACCTATCAGTAATTTAATATCATTATAACGGAATATTTTCGACTTTTATACTTTGTCCCATTAAAGAATTTTATAATGTCTGAAAATTGATGAATATTCTAGAAAATATGCATGCGATACTACAAAATATTAGATGTTTTTAAACTTGCGATTTTCTTTCGGGCTGGATCAATTAACGTTTGTGAAAAACTCAATCACGCCTAAACGAGCAGATAGATTTACACTAAGGTCAGACCAGACTTAGTTCATAATTATGATGAATGTACTAACTCCTCTTTAACATTACAATTAACATAGTTCCTTTAGAATGGAACCCGATTTTTACTAATAAATAATAAAAAATTACTACTGCTAAACAAAAAAGATGGCACAAAGTACGATGGTTCCAATTTAAATGTGAACAATAATTCCTGCTGCGCTGCACAATTTCGATCGAAATTCCACGAAGATAGAAGCTGTTATGAAAGTAATACAAGTTTATGTTCATAATTTTACACGGATTTCGTAATTTCAGGTTAACTTTGTACTCTCTACTTCCCTTTGACTAGTTCTCAAACCATTTTCATGCATCATCTCATACAAGAACTAATATGGGGTTTGATACAATTAATTTTGTAAACTGAATTTTTAATATGGCCCCAATTTAAATGTGACTTATCGACCTTAATTTTACTCGTTTGTATTGGCGTACTGCATTAAACTGTGTTAAAACGTTAAAAGAGTTTATTAATTTAAAATATGAGTTACAGTGATTGTAAAAGTGATAGCAAAAAGAGAAAATTAGACGTTTCATATTTGTAAGGCGTTCCGCGAGTAACGGCTCGATTTTTTCTTCTTCTAATCATTTATTTAACATATAATAAGAAAACGCCTGGTGTGCACTTTTGCTATTACCAAAAGACTTTAATTTTTTAATAATTTATAGTCAGTGGGATGAATAATGCTCAACTGATCCGTCTTAAGCTTATGACGATATCGGAAATAATTTTAATATATTCATAACAACATATCCAGTTACCTTTATTCTATCGAATCAAACAACATTTAGTAAAGTAAATGGTTATAACTAAAAGAGCAAGCAATGCCAGTTGGAAATATATCCAAAATCGTTCATTTAAAGCTATAGAAAAGTCGAACCTAGTATGAGAATATTCTTTTTGGAAAAAAATTATTTATGTAAAAAATATTTTATTATTGTCTCTTTTATCCATACACATATTCACAATGGATATAGGTAAATGTTAAAAGTAAGGTCGTAATAAAGTCTCTATTTTTTGTCAGCTGCGATACAATCAGTTCTTTAACAAGTGTAAGTTATATAGAAGTGCGTAAGAATTTAAACCGATGAGAAAACATGGTGCACATCGTTACTTACCTTCTTCACATTTTGTTTCTATTAATTTACTTTTTCCCTTGTTTACGCGAGTTAAAACGTCCATTGGCTGACCTCCCTCATCTTTCTAAAGATAAATATATGAGACAATTGATGAATTTCTTTTTAATATAATGGATACTGAGATGAAAACTCCTGGCAGTTTTTTTTATTTATTTGTAGAAAATTTTCTGATATATTTACAATTGTGGCAACGGTTTTGATTGAAATATGTAAAAAAAACCTATGAAGCACGCGTAGAAGTAGTCTACGAGGATTCCGCAGACATATAATCCCTTATAAACCTTTAATGTTGCATAACATTTCTATTAAACTATTTGCAATTTTTTTATTTTTTAGAATTTAAATATATTAACTACTATATCCTTTATAGGCGTATATTTCAGGAAATACATAATTCTACATAGAATTAGAAATAATTAATTTTTGGAACTTTCTCTTTACTTGTGATATAAGACCTCTCATTATCTCTCAAACAAAAGTTACCTATACAATTTGATGACGATATGACTAAAAAAGGAATAAGTATAAAGAGCCATATATTTTGTTACACGAACCACAAATTTTATAGCAATCTAAGGCCATAGACCACTGTGTACCATATTAAACTTGATGTCTTACACCCTTTCTGGGAAAAAGGGCTTTGATAGACAGACAAACAAGCGGACAGACAATAAAATGATCTTATAAGGTTCCATTTTTGTGGAACGGAACCCTAAAAAATGTTGTTTTTCTTATATTTTCTATTATTAATTTTATAATGATGTTTATGCAGAGATTTAATTATATACACTTTAAACTTTTTGAATAAAAACTCAAAACATAAGAAGTTGAATAATATTTTTTAAAAAGAAAACGATGGTACGGTGAGAAAAATAGCAAATTTCTTCTTTTGTGTAGTAGTTACAACAGAACTTTAACCGTTGTTTGACTTGAAGATAATTATCAAAAGAATACTTTATTTTTCGTAGTATACCCCTGTGTAAAATACTGCGTCGTCTGTAGTCACAAGTAAAACAAAATTGAGGAGTAAGTATTGAATTTGATGATAATGCGAATTTAGATAATGTAATAACATTTCGTTAGGTTTGCTGCTTATGCAGTTAGTTTAACTCAAAGTTTAAAAATAAAGAAATGAGTGCGAGTAATCTTTAGGGCGGTTTAAGCAAAATTTCTTTAGCGCTTATGTCACTACTACTAATAACAAATTTCTTGAATCACTGTTGATTTACTACTATCCGTTAAAGAGTTCTATTGTTCATCTCCAGAACTTATCACCAGACGGTGATCTGGTTAATGGTGTAGTTATTTTGCAAAGTAACTACTACCCGTAGCCAATATCTTGAAACACTATTAATTTACAACTGTAAATTAAGCAGTTCCATTTTTCATTTCGGAATCTGATCATCAAATCATCACCATACTTTCAAGGGCCTACCTCACTAGTATACACTTTCAAATAAAATTATTGTTGGTATTAAACTTTATAGAATTAGAACAGAAATAAACTCAAGTATATATGTGCATATAACACATATTCTTATAAACTTCAGGTATGGTATGTTATTTTTGCTGCCAAGTTGTTAAATTTGACCAAAAGTAATGAAAGTTTTTAAAAATGGTGAAAACCTTGCCAATTTAATGTCATGTTATGAGAATTTTATTTTTATAATTTCATCTTTACATTTATTAGGTACTTTAAATTACCATTGAAAGTCTTTATTAACAAATCTAAAAGTTTCACTTCTCCGCCCTTCTCCTCGCCTAACTGTCTTTGAACACCAATACAAATTTTCAACATTTCACAATGTATCTAATCTGTCACTAATTATAGCCCTACAGCACATCAGTAATATGAAGTGATATTTTGAGAAAATATATCTATCTATGATAGAGGAGCGCCATGTTGTTTCTCTAAGTATTTAATTTTCCAATTACGGTAAATAACACTAAATTGCGAATACTTGCTTTTTATTATTATTTATAGTTATTATTTATTCGAAATATTGGTCTAGTAAAATGTGCCGAAATGCAGCTACGAATCCATATTTGTATTTATTGTTATTTTGATAACTTGATTTTTTGACAATATTTAGAAAATTAAAATTATTTGATAAACATTGTTTCTTGTAATTCCGATACACCTTTACTCATAAACTATTAAATTTGCAAAAACCGTTTAAAAGACTAGTAGTCTGCGATATAATTTGAAAAAAAACTAAACGTTAAATTGCATGGTATTTGGTTTCAAATACAAAACTTCTAAAGTAGTAATGCTGTGTGAAGAAAAAATTTATTATTTCATTCATATTACACGAGATTTGAAATTGTCTCAAAACTCTATTTAAAATTCAGGGTAACCTCTCTGACCGTACCGACCTTCCAGAATATTCAGGATGTAACATATAGAATGATAACAGAAGCGAGAAAACCGTTTTTTTTAAATTTTTGTCAGCCTGTCTGTATGTTATTTTTTTGTATCAATCATGCAAAATCTACTCGATGGGTTTTGGTGAAATTTGGTATGGTAATAGTTTATACCCTCGAGTAACATGAGAGAAAAACATTTTTTTTCTATTTCGAATTTCAGAAAATTATATTGAAACCGTGGGACACAGCTAGAATAGTAATAAAATAGTAAAAATATTAAACTACATATATTAAATGCCTAAAAAAATATTTGCGATGTTCGCTGATGCCTGCAGTAGTGATATCGACATGGGTACGCGGAATTTCCTTCGATCATATGCATGTCACACTGTGTACCCGCGAGAACATTATTGCGGCAGATGGCAGCGGATATCGCTTATATACGAACTCTCATTATCGACACATTCGAAAAAAATAAGTCGAAGCGAATAAAAATAAACTAAAAAGATGTTGAAACTTCTTGAAATTTGTGTCTGTTTATTTATATGTGCATCGTGAGGACAACTGATAGGAATTTGATGTTATATGGCTTAGTATTTTGGGAATAAAATGAGCTAGCATAATTTTAACATACGTAAAAAAAATTGTCTTTTAGTTTTTCTGTATACTTGTATATTTATATTATGTAAGTATAACTAAAGTAATTATTGATTACGTAAGTAAGTGTATATAGATTATGTATGTAAGATGCTACATGAAAATGTACCCATTTCTTGAAACTTTTTAGAGAATAAGCAAAAAATAAACATTTTGTTTTTCAACATCAGAATCGAAAAATGGGTGTGTTAATATTAGAATTGAATAATTTTTGTTTTATTTTAGTATAAAAAAAGTTAAATATTGTTTTCAAAATTTCAACCTCAGTAATTTTTGATAATGGTATATTTACCATATACGTGTCCCCTGGTTCTGATTTATTGTCAACTAGATTACAAATTACATTATTTTATTTTTACAGCTACATATATCTACGAGTCACTATCGTACAGCTAATCTACCATTAATGAGATATCTCCAATTTCTCAATTCACCTAGAAGAGTCCAAATAACTTGTTTACCTAATTGCGAAAATTATCGCCATTAAAACTTCAAATAATAATAAAAACTTTAAGCTACAAATGAAATAAAAAAGACAAGTCATTTAAACTCTAATTACATCGAAAAAATTGACCCAACAATATTTTTATTGTCTTTCTTTTATTATTAGTAGAATTGTAGGCTAACAAAACGTTAAAGTAATGTCCAAACGTGTTAGCGTAATATTATTTGAATATCGACTGGCTCTATAGATGACGCAGTTAAGTTAACTCACACTATCAAAATCAATCTAATATTAATAAATAATATACGCAAATTACTCATTCATACATCATTACTAGAATCTCGTCCAGTTACAAAATAGTTAATAAACAGCAAACCATCTCGTCATATTCGTCGTTTCCATACTGATATAAGCCCGTCGACTTCAATGTTATAACGTTAACTGGTGTTAAGAAGTTGACATAGAATAGGCATTCTACCTCAGACTGCCGCCAAAATCCATCAATTTAGCCTGAAGTATAAGATGTATATTAACTATTCGGACGATGCAATCGTTTATTTGATATCCTTGTGAATAGTATTAATTTTAGTCATTTTAAAATGACCATGAAATATGAACTATTCACAAGGATATAATGCTGCTCCCTTCTATATTATTCTCTCATATCAATCTCATAAATCTCTAATATATTCATCTGATGTCTTTAGCGGGTTACACGGAAACGCCCACCTATAATTGTGACTTTTAAAATTGTTGTCATTTTTGGTAACTTATATGTTTTCAACAACAATCAAGATTTACGGGGTATGTTATGCGTCGTGTACAGAAAAAAAAAATAAATATATATATATATATATATATATATATATATATATATAAATATATATATATATATATATATATATAATAAAAAGTACTTCTAGCGAGAAATGAAACATTTAATTCTACCTGTTGGAGTCAAAAGTTTTCATTGTAAGTCAACAGTTTAGAACTGTGAAATAGTTACTATAAAGCAGAATATTAAGTGGTTAGCATGCTGAAGGTTTTGAACAAAAACTTTAAGTTTAATTTTTGGCAAATGACTTTAAAATTTGAAAGTTAAATTACCACTGACTACATTTGGAAAATATTACGAATATTTTCGCCTATAATATTACGTCAAACTTACTTAAAAGTACATAGTATTGGAGAGGTAAGCTTTAAAAGAACTTTGTAATGCGACCGTTTGTTTCTTGCTCTATCTGTAAGTAACATTGACAAATATTAGTTTAGATCAGGTCGAAAACAACTTTAAAATTATACGTCGGGCCTTTTTTAAAAGAATATTAAGAAATCCAAATTAAGTGTGCATTTTTAATAAAAAATGTAATATGGAATCATAATATACGAAAAGTAGGTTTTCAATCCACATATCATGGTAAAAAATAGCAGAATATCATAATGTATATAGCAACAAATATGCCATTTAAATTTAGAACACCATAAGGCGAAAGTACAGTAAACCATGTCGTGTAAGGACGAATGAATATTGAAAGGTATATAAATACTTATGTATAATAGAACACTGAATTATGCAATCAAGAACACATCCAAAAAGATTGTGATCGAGTTTAGAATGAGAATACAATGAGAAAATTTAGGTCGAATAGGGTTACCATATTTTTTTAATTAAACGAATTTTTTTGCAAAAAAGGGCAAAAGAAAAAAGTACTCGAAAAAAAACAATAATTATTTCTATACAAATTTTTAATAAAAAAGGTAATATACTTCATATAGTCAAATTTGATTCTTTTGCAGTCTATCGTTTACAAGTATCTCATTGTTCATTTGGAAATTTCAGCCCATTCATTGTTCACGTGTTCCTTTATTTAAAAATTTTTGAAAAGGAAATAAATTAATGAATATATTACCAACATACCTTTATATTGGTGTAATTTGTTGCATAAAGTAAAAAGTAAGTTTTCCTAAAATAGTTTACAATCTTTTAAGGTAAGTTTTCCAAAAATAAAGTAAGTTTTCCTAAAATAGTTTCCAATATTTTATTTTTAAATATAGGTGGCAACCCTACTTAAGAAAGAGAGAGAGATGGAGAGTGTTTGTTCTTATCAATTAATACATTTTTTTTTAAATATAATAAAGAAATAGGTGAAATAATGTCTATAAAAGAATAACGTGGTAAGAAATACAAGTCGTATATTAAGAAAATTCAATTATCCAATTATATATATCGTCACTAAATGATTTTCCAGTGCCGATGGACCTCACATCTACGGTAATTGCTAGCTAACTCTAGCACTGACCAAGGAAAGTTGAAGCATCTTCTAGTCATATTGCCATAGCATGCATTTTCCAAAGTCATATTGCCATAGCATGCATCTTCAAAAGTCATATTGCCATAGCATGCATCTTTCAAAGTCATATTGCCATGGCATGCATCTTCCAAAGTCATATTGCCATAGCATGCATCTTCCATATTGCCATAGCATGCATCTTCCAAAGTCATATTGACATAGCATCCATGTTGCGAATTTTTCGATTGAACCTTGACACTGCATCCAGGAGCTGGATATCGCGTTTAAATGATCAAATCTGGGTTGGTACTGTCAAACAAATTTTCTCTATTTAGTGCGTTAAGGAATTTTGTGCCTATTGGTAAAGTAAGATAAAAAAATTAATAAAATCAACAGAGTTATTTATAATAAAGTTATCTTAGCAGTCATCTACTGAAAATATTTTGTAGCGCTTGTGCTACGTGCGATAGCTTGGATGCCAACATGTCATAATTTTTTATTAAAAATTGATCAAAATAATTTTTCTTTCTCCAAGAATGATGTACTAACTAAATGCGCAAGGCCGCTTATTAAACACGCCTTTCATAATAAATTATATGGGTACCACGTGGATAGCTTAGAGAGCAGGTGAAGTTAGCAACTAGTGGAAAAGATAATAGTCTGTTTCACTCTGGATCATTATATTTGCATGTGCATGAATAGGAGAATAAAATTACGCAAGTATTATTGGAATTTCGAAACATTTATATTTCGTATAGCAGTAATAGGAAGTATTACTTTCACTGCCCATCCCGAAATTAATTTCAACTTTTCCATTAGAACGGGGGTTTCAAACTTCATTCATTGTCCAGATTTTATTTTAGTATCCGAATATACATGGTTAATACAGATATAATTATCGGAGATATTACACTGCAATTTGAACATTCATATCCCTTGAAAGAGATGTCGTATTAGAAAATGCGGCTAGATATTTTGGATTTAATTTGGAAAGATTTCTTCAATCATTCTCCGCTTGATGATTTTGATTACCCCATTGCGAGAAAATATCTATATATATATATATATATATATATATATATATATATATATATATATATGTAAAGTTAACTATGTCTTCCCAATGGACGAACAACCCTATGGATCTTTAAGATATAAGTCAAATAAATGGAAACGAATTTTCTTTTAGGAGCTAATTACTTATAGCGGAATACTTTTTTTATTAAATAATATTTGAAGATGTAGGTTAAAAATACGAAAATTAGGTTTCGGGTACATATTATCTTCTTTTTAAAATACTTCTTAATTTTTAGTAATATCGCTCTTTAGGTTCGTTTATATATAAATAAAATATCAAGAACTCCAATGTGAATAAATTTCCTTTGATTCATTAATTAAGGTCGATGTTGACGATTGACGATGACCTCTTGCTACTTATAAACGAGGAAAAAATTAGGTTGCAAGAAACCAGCGATAGCTCAAAATAATATTATTTCTTTTTTGTGAATAAAGATTTATGCGAAACAATTTGGAGCGGCGCATCTTCACTGGTGGACCAGTTTCCCACTTCGTTTATTTGTGATAAATGAAAAATTTATACTGATGGATAAATATCGAAAAAATTTGAAAACAAAATATGTATCTGTCACATCAAGATATAAGATTAATTGGTCTAGTTATTTTTTTTTTGGAAACATAAGACGAAAATAATATGTACATTTTTTTATTAATCTATTTTTCAACCATTTTTTTTATTTTAAACATTTTCTCAATTTTTTTTATTTTAAACACTTTTATTTAAAAGTTTAATTATCCTAAATAAAATCTCCACAAACAATTTTAAAAATATTAGCAAAACACTGAATGGTTGATATTTCTTTCCAAGAAATAATATTTCTGTTGTTCAATATTCAAAGCCAAATAAGGTGCTGAGTGTCGTGTCACATCGTCGCGTCGTATCGTTTTGATGGTGTCGCGCGGCACGGCGACCGGTATGCGTTGCACTATATAAGCTTTGACTCTTTCGTTAATTTTATTAGTTTTAATCGTATTATTTTTTCTGATGAATCGATAGAAGTTAGCTTGCTGTATCAATGTAATGACAGCCTGTATGTATATATATATATATATATATATATATATATATATATAGGCTACATGACATGTTATTAGAATAATACGAACAGGGTAGTGTGAAATGCTTGAACAAGTATAAGAATAATCATGTAAGCTCTGTCTAAGGTCTGTTGTGACCAATTTTTTTGATATATCGAAATGGTATTTAAAGGAATTGCACAAATTATTTCAGCGGAATAAATTCAATCAAATGTGAGTCGAAAATCGAGTAACGAGCGTTCTGTCAAAATGTCAAAGGATGTGATTAGAATTTTAGCATTACTGAAGCTGCGTGTTATTAAACACAAACTTAACTATAAATATGTATTCGTTAAGTGTAAACCGATATAGTGCAATGCACGGGCTTCATATGTTTACAACGTTCGAATATTAATTTAATGGTAACTTGGTAAATAATTAAAATATAAAAAGGACTTAAATGTTTACTATGTATAATTTATAGCGATATAATCTTGATTTAAATAGTTCACAGGTCTGCAAATTATAACTTTGATTTTCCTTTTTTGGATTTGATAGCCAATTTTAGGGTATTTTGGTGCGCTGATTACGAATTACGGATTGCGACTTAGATTTTCCCCGTCACCCACAGTTTTTTTGGAAAAACTCTATGTATGAAATCACAAAAAAGCCAACTTAACTAAGTAAATAATTTATATTACAATAAAAAAGCAATTACAAAACTTTAAAATATTATAAATATATTTAAATGACTTTAATCATTAAATTAGAAATATTGAATACTTTTGTGGTATCTTGTTTTTTTTTTCACCGAAGCTCCGATTGTGAGGTTTTCGCTTAAAAGTCTGTCTCGGCTTATCTCGCTTTAGCAACCAACAATAGTCTGTCATCATTGTTTTATTCCACCTTCCCTAATAGCGATGTTCTATGTCTTTCAAATCTTGAAGAAATCTTCCACTTTACTCTTTACTTACAGCTTACAGTTATCAGAAAAAATTAAGGAAGTGAAGTTTAATGCTTATCGAAAATTCCATTTTTCCGAAATTTTCAGTAATTTTCTTCACAATTTACTTATAATTTGAACTTTTATGGTTTTTTAGGAAATTGTTCACTACTTCTTTAAAATATTTCCAGGCTTCTAATTCAATTTCACTTAATTTTTCATAGAAAGTTGCGTCTTTCATAAATTTTTTTACCTCCGGGCCAATGAAAATACTTTCTTTCACTTTAGCTTCAGATAGAGATGGAAAAATTTGTTGTAGATATTTAAAACCTTCTCCTTCTTGATTCAGCGCCTTTGTAAATATGTTTATCGTTCCCAGTTTTATGTGTAAAGGGGGTAGCAATACTTTTTCCTGTGGGAGTAAATTTTTCCCACAACATTTTTGGTTCCAGGAATAGTTCAGTGCTCGGTGGCTACTCTTTCTTTGTCCAATGTTGTCTTCTGGTTCGACTATCCCACTTACAGAGAAAGCAAGGGTATTTTGTGTAGCCACCTAGTTGACCGAGCAACATATTTATAACTTTCAGATCACCACAGACGATCCAACCGTGTAGTACGTACTTTATTTTATCCAAAATATTTTTCAAATCATCGTAGCATTCTTTCAAACAGAATGGGTGACTGGCAGTGAGGCGTACTTATTGCTATTATGCCAAAGGGTAGCTTTTAACCTTTGCTTTGATGAGTCTATGAACATTTAAGCCAGGAATGTCTCGCAATACAATAGATCACGATCTTCAGCAAGATGTAGTACAAAGTCTTTTTCTCTGTTATGATATCAAGAAATCGAGGTGCCAAGGGCAAGCTATTCTTTTCCGATAGTCTTGATTCGAGGAGTTTAGCTTGATTCGAAGAGTTTAGCAAATTAAGCTTCAGGTTGAGATAACTCTTCGACGTCACTGCTTATGTCTTCAGTTTGTGATTCCAAATATGGAGGTGACGGCGGTGCAACATTCAGGTCGATGCACCGCGTGCATTACTGATTGCGCGGTTGAGTGTACCAAGTCCTTTTTTGTTTTATAATTGTAGCCTGTAGTCTTGCAACAGTAAAAATAACAGTCTTCGGTGTGATCCTGAGATATTCTCCATAATATAAATATGTAAATCAAAGATATTGTTCTGCTCTTTAACCACTTTCAAAGTTCATGGACGCATGTTGCACAAACTTTATGTAGAACCCACAGTTTGCCTTGTTATGTTGCTGTTTTCTCAGCATAAACTACCACAGCGATAACATCTTTTAAATGAGCGTTACGAATTGCACGGAAGGTTTATATAAAAATCTGTATATTTACCTTTATTAACGCCTTTCTAATGATTTAAGTTAATTACGGTTAAATGATATCTTTAACAAATGATCTAAAAATCCACCTTTTTCCAATAATAAGGGTATTTCACTCAATTAATTACGTTATATTTAACTATTTATGAGAACTTATTCATTGTTGTCTACTGCAACCATTCAGTGTATTTTGTGTTCAATAAGAAAAAATTAAAATAAAATATCTGTTTTTGACTAGGTGGGCCTAGGTACTTTTGGCAATAAAACTATGCTAAATATCTAAAAATGCTGTGATTGTATTTTTTTATGTATTTTTGTTATGTGTTATGTTTTTAATATCTAAAACCCTGATGTGATTGTAAACCTGTATTTTTTTAGCATTTTTCCCGTAATCAGCGCCCAAAATCCATCATCAAATCTGGAAGGGGAAAACCATTGCAGATCTGAATTGTATTGCTAGATATACGGTCAATTTTTGGAGGTTGCCCTTAGTTTTCATTAGGGAAGAGTAAACGGGACAAGCAATTATATGCAGATTTAAAATTTGTTTAATAAATATTTTTGTTGTCTATTTTTTTCACGTTTTTCCTATTTCATATAAGTGACAGTATTCTCGAGGTATCTGTTGAGGGCACTGAGAGAATAGTACCCACCATATTTTAAATATTACAGCCTTAAATTGGTTTAATTCGATTTTTTTAATTTGGTTTAGTAAGGAAGTGCAGACATAGGGCAGTTGTCTAAAAAAAACCCGAGCTTTATCGTTGAGGAACAGATAACAGTTTCCATGGAAAATTTGGAATCGAAGATAAAAACTAACGAGTGTCTAGGGAAAAACCCGATTAAATAATTAGTAAGCATAACCGTAATGGTTAATAAACATAGAAAAATCAACTATGTTCTGCACCGTACCAGTTTTAATTTATTATTTTTAGAGGCGTTTAGAAATAAAGTGATATAATTTTTTTAACTGCAATAGTTTGAATTGTCAAGTTCAATAATTGCACCAAATTTTTGCTATCAAAACTACACAGATAATCAGACTGCTGGATGGTAAAGTGCAGAAACATGAGTTTTATTTTTCATCTGCGATACGGTATATTAAAAATATACTTGAAAAACTACGTATTTAAACTGAAACCCTTTTATTCTAATTGTAACTTAATTCCGTCTACTAAGTAATCTTTTTATGAGGATAAAACTTAATGTACTCTCTTACTATGCATCATAAATTGCTATTAAACTCGATCCCTTTGTAATAAGATCAATTATTGCCGCGTCTCGATCATTAATTTTTCTAGTTGCCTGTTGAGTTAAATTTTGCCTGGTTGTTTCCTTTTTCTTTTCTGTTTGTAAAAATAATTAATGAAAAGTTAAAAGCATTCGTCGTCCTTGTTATTAAACCATTACTATGTTTATAATTAAAATTTTATCATAATACACATAAATCATTCCATGATTTAGGCGTTTAATGTTTTCAGTGTAAAAAATGACATCCTTTTTCATTAAGAGAAGAGCAGACTTTTTTTAAATAGGACATTCTAATTTTGCATTGGAATAATCGTCCTTTTATCAAAAAATTCATGTTCAAAAAATGGGCTAAGATCTAGATCTGGTATTAATTTTCATTTCAGATAAAATCTTTATGAAAGCTGTCTCCGTCAAATAGTTCTTATTACATAACTTATGCAGGGTGATATGAAATATGCTTTAAAATGTGTAAGGGCCAGTTAAAAATTCACCAATATTATTATTTTATTTAATGTTTTTAGATTATAAGTTATATTTTAATAATCGTCTGATCCTACCGCTATATGAATTATGTAACAACTAAAACAAGACACAAAATGTCATTTCATTAAGTTGGCATTGAAGAGCTTTAAAATATATAGGCTTTTAGTGAAGCCGCTTAAAACATTTATATAATAATGTTAACTTATACCATCCCTTTCATCACCTTTCTTTCGTTACAAATTTTTGTAACGCTACTTAAGTAAATAAGCAGTGCGAATCCAAAATACAATTTACAGAAATGGCAACACAGTTCTACGTTAATATGCAGTAGACAGATATATAGCATAACAAGCGGTTCTCATTTATATTACGTCCTAACAAACTGTACTTTCTGAGATAAAATACATAGTGAAAATTACGCAACGATGTACAATATGCAACATAGGTGTATTCAAATCACGTTTTATGAACGCAAAAATATTACAGGATTTGTTGTTACTCATGGACGTTTCTAAGAAATTCCAGTGGATCTTTCAGTTGGTCTTTACTGATTTCACTGCTTCCGACATACATCAAGATTTTTATTTTGATAGTATGGCAATATGTCATTTGATATAACAGTAAAAAATATATAAATTTTGCGTGTCGTCATAATATCAGCGCATATGAGTTATCTGAATTGTAACTCTATTAAGGTTATCTTTATTATGTATTGAAACTCAAATTAATAGTTCTTTAATATAGCTTGCTGGAAGTATAAGTTAACGAGAGTATAAAGAAAAGTTCTATATATGATTAGAATATATACACACACACACACATACATATATATATATATATATATATATATATATATATATATATATATATATATATGCATGCATACACATTTTATGGTTAGTATCACACTGCTTTTCACTTCCTCTGTTTGAATACGACAGTACCTAAAAATTGCTCGTTTAAGTGATAAAAAAAACTCATTTAGTTGTGGTCGAAATAATATCTAGTGATGAGGTATTAACAAATAACCTTCAAGGTGAACCATTTAATAGATATTAGAGGTCCAAGTAGCGGAAATAGTTATTTAAGTGACACCAATTTAATATTATGCATTACAATTTAGTAAATTAATGAATTAAGATTTGGAACAAAATGTTCGGAACAACTTGTATTAAAATTTGGAACGTTTTGATTTTTAAAATTGATATCAATTTGTATTTTTTTTATTGTATATAATATCAATTATAATAATAACGATATAGGTATTTGCGACTATGTTATATGTGTCAGTTGGAGTTTTGTAAATTAATGAGATTTAAAAAAAAATCGAAAATATCTAGACCTTCTATACGTTAAATTCTTTTAACCAACTTTGGCAACCAAAGCCTATTTCTACTTTTGTGGCCCTATAAATATGAATTTTCTTACTATAAGATATGAATCTTTCAAGCGATTCTTATACTGATCTTGAAATGTTGTTACACTTAATACATCATAAATAATTATTTAGACCACAATTTGATTAAAAACGTTTGGTCTTCCAGACGGAACAAACAACAACCATTTTTAAGGTTCCTTGAACAATGGAACCTTTATAAGATTATAAGATAATTGGCGTGTCCATCTATCCGTATGTCAAAGGCTTTTTCCACTGAAACCGCTTGACGGAAAAATCCGTCAATATCTTAAATAATATTCAAAAATATTTATACGGTATTTATAGGGGGAGTGGGGGATTGAATAATCGAAAAGAAAAATTAAAAATTCAATGTACAGTGTGGGTATCTTTTAAACGAGCTATTTATAAGGGTCTCACACATATTTTGTTTTGTTATAAAATTAGAAATCTAATATATAATAGTATATCTACTATTAGATATTATATCTTCAGAGTTTTACTGAAAAATATGTAAAAAAATATTCTTCTCGATGTACTTCCACGTCAAGAAGAAAGACATGTGATGTTAATAATTAATTTAATTTTTTTATATTCTCACGGGCGTGTGCTTATTATGATCTAAATTTAAGTTACAGAAAAACGTGAAAAACAAAAGTAAAACTCTCACTCACTATGACACTTAGCAATACATAAACATTTTAGGGTACATGTTATTTCTATTATTTACAATTATTAATGTTATGTTTAACCATGTTCTTTTAAATGATGTGCATGAAATAAAAAATATGAAAATTTAATTTGATTCTAACGATATTTCTTTATAAAATATTTTTAGGTGTTAATTATAACTTTATCAGATTTAGCATACTTTATAACCATGCCAAAAATAGTGTTTTTATTTTGAACTGTTTCTAAGAAAATTGGGTATCAGGAACGGATACGTGAGTTTATTTTTTTCTCAGTTTTTTTTATGAGGAATCCGTTTTTTGTTTATGAAGTATGAAATTCTAATCTATGTTTTCTGAGTTATATTGCAATGCGAGCACTTGCATAGATGGGCCTAATATACCAAACTATTTTTTTAAAAATTTAACTAAAGTATAATTTGAAGTACTTCATGATCTTTTCCCTTAACTTTGACTAATAAAATTGAAATGTCATGAGTTAGCATTTAAACGTCCCCAAATATAGCTTTTTAAATCCAACTTTTTTTTTAATTTCTACTACGTAATAAAATAATTTTAAAATATATACGGTAATTGCATATAACGTTTAAACTTGACGAATTTCTCTCATCTTTATCTAACTTGACAAGGACCTTTGTTTGGCTGACATAAATAAGAATAATGATATAAAGAAAGAAAGATTTGTTTCTGTTCAATTTATTTAGAAAATTATAGATCGGTATATGCGTGATATTTTCTGTCTAGTTATATTTTGTGTTATCAGTGCTAGTACGTAGCAGAAGAACTTCAAAATTCGTCATTAATCCCAGCATTCCTGAAGAACAAATTAAAACCACAATTAAGGTCTGCGAACCATTTGTATCACGTGCCAAAATTTTCACAGATGATGAGTTTTGCCTTTTTTCCAGTTTTCATATCCTGGTTTCTGGAAAGCCCACGCTTAATTGAAATGCTATTGTCATCTTAATAATAGATATATTAACATTTACGAGTTTATAAGTACTGACCAATTTTAAATAATAATTGCCACATATACACACTGAATTAGATATTATGACTGAAATCGTGTTAAATAATAATAATATATAATCGTTTTCTTGTTCTGATTAATCGTTGAAAGTCAAAACTTCAAGTAATTGCGATTATATTTTAATAATTTCTACAACATATTTTTTGCCTTTTTCTAGAATCCATGAAACAATTTACAACGACTGTACAAGATAATTGTACCTGTAGAAATATAATGTATAGCTAAATTTAATACAAATTAATATTTTTCGAATATCTGTTACTAGTATAATATTAGTTTCCATTAATTTTCAATAAGATTACTGTCTTTGTATTATGCAATAACTTAAATGAACCTAATTTTTTTGATGGTAATTTGTATTGAGATATCGATTGTATCGAGACTCTACTAAAGTGAGTTAACAATTACCTTTTCCTTAAAAACTATCAGTTTTCTGGTGAGTATATTTACTAGTTATTCAAATTCAGGAAAACTAAATTGGTATAGAAAATATGTACAAAATTTTCTTTCATTAATATGTTTCTCTCGTCAGCTTATTAAACGTTAGGTTGTAAATAGAAAATATATTCCAAATGGCGTCTTATTCAATATAAGAAATGAGTCTCTAAAGTTTTGTGAAGTCTTCTTCGCCCCTTAAATTTGTAGTAAATTTCCTAGTTTTTTTATCTATTTGCTAATATTGTTAAGATAAAATATTTATAATTAGGAACAGTCTATAAGGCACAAATATTTTACATCAAATGTTGTCCAAAAATCTCTTTTTGAATTGACACATTGAGTTACGAATAAAAAAGGGACCAGAATTGATGAAGATGTAATGAAATCACCTCGAAATTCAAGAATTTTCCTGAATATTAGTGGCAAGGTTAGGTAAAACTCATACCAGAAAAAACATAATATAGAATAGAGATTACAAATAGCAACAGAAGTTTAAAGGGCATAAAGATCATCTAGTGACGTTGTTTTGAAATCAGTTGATGAAATTATTAATTACAGAAGGGGTGAGGAAAATAATTCAACTGTATTTATAAATTGACATCTACAGCTTTCAATAATATTTTGGTTTTCATATTAATTTGAAAATTCAATAATAACGTTGTAAATTCCTATTATGTGCTGTAATGATATAATAAAAAAATTCTAATAACTATAAAAGACCTCTAAATGCCAAATATTTTTTAAAATTAATTCAGAAATATTTTTCTCCCAAATGTTGGAATATCACACTATTTAAAGATCGCAGCTCATCTAATTGAAAATAAACACTATTTTCGTCAGGTCCTCGTTTTTAGTTATTATCATGAGTGATACCTTTATTTTTAAAAATGCTCACGCTTTATTATTTCGTACAGAATTTCAAAGAAAACATTGTTTTTTTAAACGTGTATTAATGAAATAAGAGATGTACTATAAAACATGTATATATATATATATATATATATATATATATATATATATATATATATATATATATATATATATATATATAAATTATTTACATGTACACCATGTTTCTGTGCCTGTGAAAGATGCATCAGGCAATTTTTACGTTGTGAAAAATTCATATTTGTAAATAGTCTAATAGGAATACTAAATGTTCGTAAATATTTATAAGTGCCTAAATGTGTACGAAATTATCGTAGCGCAAGTTCTACTTGTATTTGACAAGTTGTTTTACTATCAACTATCATATATATAGTATTTAAATTAAATTCCTTATCTTATAACAGTATCTCATAAATATTTGTGACAAAAATAATATTGTCACAGAGGGGTAATCTTAATGAAAGGAAAGGAATATAGGTGCAATGTATTTTATATAAGAATTAATAAATATTATTTGGCACATCATTTATTAGTTATTAATAAAAACTGTATTTCAATATAACAAATACCTCATTAGACGTGAAACACTTTTTGAAAGGCACCTTTTAAAATTTGTTTCAATTTATATTTATTTTAAATACCTTAACAGAATATTAATAATGAATTTGGGGAAAATTTTGCCAAAAGCAAAAAGTAAAGCCGAGGTTCTTTGAAGTAAGTCTTCCTTATGAAATAATATGATTTCCGGTCGAAGAAAATTAACTTAGATATTTTTATTTACCGTACATTTAACAAAAATACCTATGTTATTAATTTTTTTAATTTACATCGGTTCCTTCTATTTTAATTTCATAAGAGTGCTTTGAAGCATACTTATAAAATGTACCTAATTGTATGGCCAATGACCGTACTAACCAACGATGGGTGTTTCTGTATAAATAGTAATTTTTAAATGGGTTGAAAAATTAACGTTGTGTGGCTGGTATAACTTAATATTATTCAATAGTTGTTCGTCCACGACTTGTTCACATGGACTCAGATCAGATTATTGTAAAACAAGATCGAGGGAAAGTTTAGACATTTGTAATTAATAAAATATTTTGTTACTCAGCCATGGATGCTCCGATGAAATTTAATCGAAAAGCTTTTGACAACCAAGTTTTCTGCTATTCTAACATAAATGGCATACGGCATCGGTTTTGTTACTGTGTCACATAAATAGTATCCTATAATTCATAAACAAAAAAATTAGATATCGTTTAAAAAATATATATTAGACACTGATCAAAAAGCAGTGTTCATATGATATCGAAAGCATCCCAAGATTTCTGCTACTCTACCATAAATAGCATATGGAATTGGTTTTGTTACTGTGTCACATAAATTGTATCCTATATTATATATTGTTTCCTATAATCCATAAACAAAACATTTAGATATCGTTTAAAAATATATATTAGACACTGATCAAAAACCAAAGTGTTTACATGATATGGAAAGCATCCCAAGATTTCTGCTACTCTACCATAAATGGCATATGTAATTGGTTTTGTTACTGTGTCACATAAATTGTATTCTATATTATATATAGTTTCCTATAATCCATAAACTAAAAATTTAGATATCGTTTAAAAATATATATTAGACACTGATCAAAAAGCAGTGTTTATATGATATCGAAAGCATCCCAAGATTTCTGCTACTCTACCATAAATATCATATGGAATTGGTTTTGTTACTGTGTCACATAAATTGTATCCTTTATTATATATAGTTTCCTATAATCCATAAAAAAAAAATTAGATATCGTTTAAAAATATATATTAGACACTGATCAAAAACCAAAGTGTTTATATGATATCGAAAGCATCCCAAGATTTCTGCTACTCTACCATAAATGGCATATGGAATTGGTTTTGTTACTGTGTCACATAAATTGTATCCTTTATTATATATAGTTTCCTATAATCCATAAACCAAAAAATTAGATATCTTTTAAAAATATATATTAGACACTGATCAAAAACCAAAGTGTTTATATGATATCGAAAGCATCCCAAGATTTCTGCTACTCTACCATAAATGGCACATGGAATTGGTTTTGTTACTGTGTCACATAAATTGTATCCTTTATTATATATAGTTTCATATAATCCATAAACAAAAAAATTAGATATCGTTTAAAAATATATATTAGACACTGATCAAAAACCAAAGTGTTTATATGATATCGAAAGCATCCCAAGATTTCTGCTACTCTACCATAAATGGCATATGGAATTGGTTTTGTTACTGTGTTACATAAATTGTATCCTTTATTATATATAGTTTCCTATAATCCATAAACAAAAAAATTAGATATTGTTTAAAAATATATATTAGACACTGATCAAAAACCAAAGTGTTTATATGATATCGAAAGCATCCCAAGATTTCTGCTACTCTACCATAAATGGCATATGGAATTGGTTTTGTTACTGTGTCACATAAATTGTATCCTTTATTATATATAGTTTCCTATAATCCATAAACAAAAAAATTAGATATCGTTTAAAAATATATATTAGACACTGATCAAAAACCAAAGTGTTTATATGATATCGAAAGCATCCCAAGATTTCTGCTACTCTACCATAAATGGCATATGGAATTGGTTTTGTTACTGTGTCACATAAATTGTATCCTATATTATATATAGTTTCCTATAATCCATAAACAAAAAAATTAGATATCGTTTAAAAATATATATTAGACACTGATCAAAAACCAAAGTGTTTATATGATATCGAAAGCATCCCAAGATTTCTGCTACTCTACCATAAATGGCATATGGAATTGGTTTTGTTACTGTGTCACATAAATTGTATCCTTTATTATATATAGTTTCCTATAATCCATAAACAAAAAAATTAGATATCGTTTAAAAATATATATTAGACACTGATAAAAAACCAAAGTGTTTATATGATATCGAAAGCATCCCAAGATTTCTGCTACTCTACCATAAATGGCATATGGAATTGGTTTTGTTACTGTGTCACATAAATTGTATCCTTTATTATATATAGTTTCCTATAATCCATAAACAAAAAAATTAGATATCGTTTAAAAATATATATTAGACACTGATCAAAAACCAAAGTGTTTATATGAAATCGAAAGCATCCCAAGATTTCTGCTACTCTACCATAAATGGCATATGGAATTGGTTTTGTTACTGTGTCACATAAATTGTATCCTTTATTATATATAGTTTCCTATAATCCATAAACAAAAAAATTAGATATCGTTTAAAAATATATATTAGACACTGATCAAAAACCAAAGTGTTTATATGATATCGAAAGCATCCCAAGATTTCTGCTACTCTACCATAAATGGCATATGGAATTGATTTTGTTACTGTGTCACATAAATTGTATCCTTTATTATATATAGCATCCTAAAATCCATAAACAAAAAAATTAGATATCGTTTAAAAATATATATTAGACACTGATCAAAAACCAAAGTGTTTATATGATATCGAAAGCATCCCAAGATTTCTGCTACTCTACCATAAATGGCATATGGAATTGGTTTTGTTACTGTGTCACATAAATTGTATCCTATATTATATATAGTTTCCTATAATCCATAAACAAAAAAATTAGATATCGTTTAAAAATATATATTAGACACTGATCAAAAACCAAAGTGTTTATATGATATCGAAAGCATCCCAAGATTTCTGCTACTCTACCATAAATGGCATATGGAATTGGTTTTGTTACTGTGTCACATAAATTGTATCCTTTATTATATATAGTTTCCTATAATCCATAAACAAAAAAATTAGATATCTTTTAAAAATATATATTAGACACTGATCAAAAACCAAAGTGTTTATATGATATCGAAAGCATCCCAAGATTTCTGCTACTCTACCATAAATGGCATATGGAATTGGTTTTGTTACTGTGTCACATAAATTGTATCCTTTATTATATATAGTTTCCTATAATCCATAAACAAAAAAATTAGATATCGTTTAAAAATATATATTAGACACTGATAAAAAACCAAAGTGTTTATATGATATCGAAAGCATCCCAAGATTTCTGCTACTCTACCATAAATGGCATATGGAATTGGTTTTGTTACTGTGTCACATAAATTGTATCCTTTATTATATATAGTTTCCTATAATCCATAAACAAAAAAATTAGATATCGTTTAAAAATATATATTAGACACTGATCAAAAACCAAAGTGTTTATATGAAATCGAAAGCATCCCAAGATTTCTGCTACTCTACCATAAATGGCATATGGAATTGGTTTTGTTACTGTGTCACATAAATTGTATCCTTTATTATATATAGTTTCCTATAATCCATAAACAAAAAAATTAGATATCGTTTAAAAATATATATTAGACACTGATCAAAAACCAAAGTGTTTATATGATATCGAAAGCATCCCAAGATTTCTGCTACTCTACCATAAATGGCATATGGAATTGATTTTGTTACTGTGTCACATAAATTGTATCCTTTATTATATATAGCATCCTAAAATCCATAAACAAAAAAATTAGATATCGTTTAAAAATATATATTAGACACTGATCAAAAACCAAAGTGTTTATATGATATCGAAAGCATCCCAAGATTTCTGCTACTCTACCATAAATGGCATATGGAATTGGTTTTGTTACTGTGTCACATAAATTGTATCCTATATTATATATAGTTTCCTATAATCCATAAACAAAAAAATTAGATATCGTTTAAAAATATATATTAGACACTGATCAAAAACCAAAGTGTTTATATGATATCGAAAGCATCCCAAGATTTCTGCTACTCTACCATAAATGGCATATGGAATTGGTTTTGTTACTGTGTCACATAAATTGTATCCTTTATTATATATAGTTTCCTATAATCCATAAACAAAAAATTTAGATATCGTTTAAAAATATATATTAGACACTGATCAAAAACCAAAGTGTTTATATGATATCGAAAGCATCCCAAGATTTCTGCTACTCTACCATAAATGGCATATGGAATTGGTTTTGTTACTGTGTCACATAAATTGTATCCTTTATTATATATAGTTTCCTATAATCCATAAACAAAAAATTTAGATATCGTTTAAAAATATATATTAGACACTGATCAAAAACCAAAGTGTTTATATGATATCGAAAGCATCCCAAGATTTCTGCTACTCTACCATAAATGGCATATGGAATTGGTTTTGTTACTGTGTCACATAAATTGTATCCTTTATTATATATAGTTTCCTATAATCCATAAACAAAAAATTTAGATATCGTTTAAAAATATATATTAGACACTGATCAAAAACCAAAGTGTTTATATGATATCGAAAGCATCCCAAGATTTCTGCTACTCTACCATAAATGGCATATGGAATTGGTTTTGTTACTGTGTCACATAAATTGTATCCTTTATTATATATAGTTTCCTATAATCCATAAACAAAAAATTTAGATATCGTTTAAAAATATACATTAAATACTGATCAAAGAGTAAAGTATTTATATGATATTGGAAGCATCCCAGCAAGCAAAAACCAGTCGTTGGTACATATGTATTAGGAGAAATTAACTTCAAAACAAAACATATTATACCAAACTATAGCTTAAAATAAAACGAAACATTAATAATGAATGAGCAGGTATTTCTTTTCTGTGCAAGAAATGAATAATTTGTTTATATTAACGTAATAAAAAAGTAAAATTTGTGACATTAGTACTTCGAGATAATTGTCACTATTATTTAGATAATACCTGCGTTTTAACGTCAGTTACATTGTATTAGGATTCGGTGATGGGATTTCTACAAAATGGTTTGAAATTATGATAATAGAAGATAAACAAAAAAAAAATTAAAATTACTGTGCAAACTTAAACACACTTTGCGGCATATTGAGTTTAAGTTTGCACAGTAATTTTCAGTTACAGTTTAAATGAAGTATAAAAGATGAAATCTACGTGTAATGTTATGAGTGAAGCTGTCAAGAACGAGTAGAACTCGTATTGTGAGATCCGTACACATTTAGGTACTTACAAATATTTAAGGATACTTGGTATTTCTAATTAAACTGTTTACCGATATGAATTTTTTACAACATACATATATTGCATACTATATTTGGCACAGACTTATAAAAAACTAATTACAAAAATATATAATTCCACATAGAATTTGCAATCATTGATTTTTGGATTTTCTTCTTTACTTGTGTACAAGACCTTCCGTTATACCGACTGGCAAGATAATAGATCGACCAGAAATATCCTACATGTTTTGTTGATCAGTGAGTAAGACTACCGTATGAATAAAAACATACGAATTAAAGAGCCATATCTTTTTGTTGGTAAACCAAACACTTGAATTTTTTACATTCAGCTAGATATTTCGTGCCGTTTCTAGGAACAAGGATTTTGACAGGCAGATTGACAGAGGAACGGATAACCAAGTGAGCTACAAGGGTTCTTTTTCATTTTGAGGGATGAACACTAGAAACAGTGTTTTTTGTGGTTTTATGTCAGGTAAGGAACGTCTGACAAAAGAGCTTTGTATTGTGCAATCTATAATAATCCTCCGATTATTAAAAATACCCCAAAAAATATGTAAGCGAATATAATATAAAATAAAAACAGACAGAAGAAATTGCAAAAAATAAATGCATTGATCCATTTCCGTTATCCATGTGAACGGAGTCTCAAGCAAAAATCGTCTATTTATATATTCTACGGAAATAATCAGACTTGTATTATAAAACTCGTTAAATAAATGAGGCTAATTTATTACCGTGAAATTAACTTGGGTGGGAAGTGATAACAGCAGTGTCGAAAATATAAATAGCAGTGGCTTTTCGTTTCCAATTTGAATTCCTGGATTTTATAAATATGAATTCGGCCCTATCTGGGATAAAGACAATTTGGCGCTATCTGAAAAAAGCATAGCTGAATATTTAAAATAGCCTATTTTGACAATTAAATGAAACTACGTGGTGTAGTATTATTGCTACTTTCTTTAATTTCTTTACCACTACCTAGGTTTCGTTGTATTACAACATCTTCAGGTGGGATATTAGCAAAGATTCTGCTCTAGTTGTTCCACAAGTCTTGATGTTCAAGTGACTGGATGTAAGATTACACTTTATGCATGTTTTGTTGAACCAAATGCTTTGTATCGTTTTCCGAAATTTAATTCGGAGTTGACGGTACAATATCGCCAATGTAGCAAAATCGGCTGTTTTCAAATATTGAATTTATTTGATATTAATTTTATAGAAATTCATTATTCACAATTAAATGAAACTCCGTGATGTAGTATTATTTCTACTTTATTTAATTTCTTATATATATGTATATATATATATATATATATATATACACACACACACATATATATTTTTATATATATATATATATATATATATAAATGTATAGATGTATGTGTGTATGTGTGTGTGATTACTTCTTTATACACTAATATTTTTTTTAATTTAAAACGAGATGGAAAATGTTTTTTTACGACAAATGAATTATCGGAAGTAAGCTTGCATTGCCTTTTATCTCAATAGTTTTTTCTGCCCGGGAACAATATCGAAGAATACTTAGTTACATTACCTGCTAAGCAACGGAATAACATAATTTTACTTTAATATACCTCCCCTGTCATAGAAAAATAAAATTTCCCGACGGAGATTGGACAATAAACCATTTATAGCTAATAGCCCACCTGAAGATGTTATAATACAACGAAACCTATGTCGTGGTAAAGAACTTAAAGAAAGTAGAAATAATACTACATCTCGTAGTTTCATTTAACTCCATGAAGTTATTTAATGGGTAAAATAAAAATTATATAATTTGTTCAGCGATTACTTGTCATAAAATAATTTTCCGTTAGTTACGGGCTTAGTGGATATAAATGACCAGTAATTTGGAAAGGAAAATTGCCGTTGACACAAATGACTCGCTACTGGTTGCTACAGGCTTCGGTGCAACTTTGATGCTTTTAAATATCACTCATAAGATGAACAACATTTTTATTAATAATTCAGTTCACATTCGGAATATATGTGCCATTTTCTGAAATTGAACCAACATTTCAAAATATTGTCATTCTAACTATTGTCATATTAAAAAATAATTTCGCCAGTGTCTTCTTTATGGTTCCTGTTTTTTTTCCAACAACACATTTAGGTCTGCAAATATGTAATATTTAAATTAAAAATGCGACAAATAAACATATAATAACGTATAAACATCGTTTGTGTTCGTTCCTCAGTTCTTGTGTATAGATTGATTTTAGAAAGAAGTGCATGTATAGGCAAGAAATTAAAAAATACTTCAAATTTTTGTACAATAATTATCGTATAAATTACTTAAAAACACCCATTAGCTGTTTTATATGCTACTATACTAGAAAGCTAATAAATATATTTAAAATTCGTAATAAATCGTATGCAATGACAAATGGATGTAATGGAGTCAGAGAAAGGCTTTGCACTCGCGCACCATTTGCATTTAAATGTAAATTTTGTTCGAATAAATTGGATAATGGATCGGAACGATTTTACTGATTATTTAATCGCTTGAACCGTATTAAGTTATTATCAAAATTCGTTCATCACAAACATGGTGCGCAGAATTTAATTTCACTATAATTCCTAGCCATGTTTTAATTACTATAATTCTGCAAAATAAATTAGTTTGCGGTATAATATTTCAATTTATATACTGAACGTTTTTGTGTAAGGACTTTTTGTAATTAAGCTTTTAATCATTTTTTTTGTTTCTTCCTAAAGAGGAACATAAAAGGAAAATAAACGACCATTTTTCAGAACTGAAAAATGTTATTTTCGATTTGATATTCGGATTACTAATTGAACTTTCCATTTCTAACCAAAATATTCCACGTTTTCTTTTATAAGAATATGTCTTTAAGAACAGAAATTTAGGAAATTTATTACAGTTAATTCATTCGAAATTATTCTGAAAGTTAACCCTAACCTCGTATTTTTCTAAAAGTATCAGATAGAGTACAGGTTATATTAAGAAAAAAGAATTAAAGAAAAACGAAGAAAAGTTGAAATTTTGGTTAATATATTTGAAACTCTGTGTAGCTCGGTAGATGAATTTTAATTGCCTAGCTATCAGCTAGTGGGGGGAATTTGAAATTAGTTTATTATTTGGTGATCATCAAATATAAATATATATATATATATATATATATATATATATATATATATATATATATATATATATATATATGTATATATATAAATACTCTTTTGCATAAAAAACGGGCGGTTTTGATTTTGTCATATTATTAAGAAAATATTATTTATTAACAACGTTCTAAATTTGAAATTTATTCTTTTGAATGAAAATTCTCTGTCACTGACAAAAACGAATTTTTTGGCGGTAAATGAAATCCAACTCTTATTAAGTTCTTTTTCATTTGTTACGTTTTTAATTTTAACGAATAAATTTTAATTAAATTTCTGGTGTTTGCTGCATTAATTCACTTCTCTTTGCTGTTCTCACTATTGTTGAAAAAACGATAAGAGCTAGTAAAATTATTGCACTGCTTGAAGAAGGCTGTAGCCAATGTTATGTGTCTCAGCAGTATAATGTGAGCCGTTCCACTGTTCAAAGGACCTGGCAACGATACCAAGAAACGGGCTCCGTCAATAGAAGGCCCGGTTCTGGAAGAAAACGGTGACGACCGCTTCATAGTCAGTCAAGCGCTACGAAATCGTCAAGTTACGTACGTGGATCTCAAACAGAACCTCGAGGACGTCAGAGGTACACAAGTAAGCCTATGGGCAGTCAGAAAGAGACTTCAGGCCGTCAATATACATAGCTATCGCCCAGCTCGGGGTCCTATATTGCTCCGTGAGCATCGAGTTGCCAGATTGAGATTCTCTCAAAATTGTTCGTTATGGACTCAACAAGACTGGAATGTTTTATTCTCCGACGAAGATCGTATTAGAGTCTTACGAAGACCTGGAGAACGCTTCGCAGAAGTGTGATTTGAGGAAATCACCCCTTACGGTGGAGGCTTCGTAATGTTTTGGGCTGGTATTAACTCAGATGACCGTACCGAGTTAGTTTTTATGGAAAATGGCACACTTAATGCGCAAAGGTACATAGCAGAGGTTCTTATTCCTCATGCCCAACCCGCATTAACAGCAGTTGGAGGTGAGTTCATTTTTATGGACGACAACGCTCGCGCCCACCACTCTAGAGACGTTGATATATGCAGGAGGCTGGAATTCGTTGGTTAGACTGGCCAGCTAGAAGTCCCGACCTCAATCCAATAGAATACCTATGGGATAATCTCAAACGATACGTCAAAGCCGAAAAACCAGATTCAGAAAACGTTCAGGCCCTTTAAAATGTGATCGTCGCTGAATGCGAACGTATTCCTCAGGAAATGATAAAAATCGTCGTCGGAAGCATGCTTGGTTGATTAAGCACATTGATTTTAGCTAGAGGAGGCCATACTCGTTACTAAATTTTGAAATTTTATGTTAAATTAATAAAAAATATTCAAAAAATTATCATACAGGTCCTGTATGAAAAAGCTGGTCTGTGGACTTTACATCGTTTTTTTTTATTTATTTGTATTTTTAATGATTGAAGTAGGTAAAAACAATATCTCAATAATAAATAATAATATCATCAATTCCAATCAATAATAAATAACAATATATCACAAAAAATAATAATAAAATAACTCTGATATTGTTTATTCCTATAAGTGCCCGTTTTTTTTGCAAAAGAAAATATATATATGTGTGTATAATAAATTCTTTATAAAATTATACGTTAATATTTTTTTAATTTAAAAAGAGATGGAAATTTTTTTTTGTTACGAGAGATAAATTATCGGAAGTAAGCTTGCATTGCGTTTTATCTCATTAGTTTTTTCTGCCCGGGAACAATATCGGAGAACACTTAGTTACTTTACCTGCTAAGCAACGGCATAACATAATTTTACTTTAATGTACCTCTCCTGTTGAAAAAAAATAAAACTTTCCGACGGAGATTGAAAAATGAATAATTTATTGCCATTTTAACTCCCGAGTAGCCCTAACGACATCAGAAGTCACGTCTCCCAATTTGAAGGTACTTCCATCAATTGTGAACGTGATAGACAAGATACCTATACGATGGATAAGAGTTTTTTTTAACGGCTTTGAATAATATTGTTTCAAAAGGTTACAGCGCGAAATGAGCGAAAATTCTAACCATTATAAATTATCATCGGATCTTCACACGTAAATTCGCGATGCATCTTTTGTAACTGACAAGTATCGTCAGAAATTTCAACTACATTTTTACATTAAGTTGTTTTACATTAAGTAACATTTTATAATTCACACGTTAAGTTACTTCACTGTATAAAACTTAAAACTTAAAACTACTTGAAACTATACAGAAATAAGTACAGACGTCAATCACGCCAGTTATGCAGTTACGAAGTAAGTATTATTTGAACATAATTCGCTAAAGTGACTTAGTTTTGGCAGACCGTCCAGTTTTTTGAAAACGAGTATAAGTTTTTTAGCCTTTATGTTATGTAACGAAAGTTTAATTAAACATAACCTGTCTTTAAATCCAATATGTATATTAAGTATTTACAAAATTTTGTAAAAATTCGTCTACCAGTTTAAGCGTGAAAGAAATAAAAACAATGAAATAAACGACAAAGTTTCGTTTTTATAATATTAGTAGGAATAGAATTTGTTCAAGAACCTCTCTAGATATGGCACTTTAAAGCGCCCCTCTACGAGTAAAAGGGACGACCGAAGAACTTATTGTTAATTTTTAAACTTATAAATTGTATGGATATTTCAACAACGGAAACATATATTTTTTATTTTTACATTAAAAAGAGTGTAAACAAAGAAATCTTGTATCTACTTAATATTCATTAAATCTATACACATTATAAAATAAAGCCGCACGCTGCGTCTGTCCGTTACATGTACGCAATTTTCTCAGTAACTGCTGAAATGATTTTGTTCCATTTTTCATTAATGGATTTTGTTCTGTTTTCCATTAATTCAAAGGCTAGATATGAATTTATAATTTCTGAATATTTTGTGAAAATTTCCTAAACGATGTCCTGTCGATGAACTCCCAAAAAAAGCATTCGTTGGAGAGGTATCTTGGCGTGTGTTGTGTAAATCGTTAGATATACATGGAAGCAATATGTACATATGTAATATTAGTCTTCTTAAAATTTTCTATATTAAAGTCCGATGGCAAGTGTGTGTATATTACATAAAATCCCTGATAAGTGTAACGTATTCTTTAGAAAAAAAATTATTCTGGTTTTTTGGCGATTCTTATTCAAAACTGTCTTTATCCTTATCAATCTAAATTTTAGAGTGAAATTCCTCAACATATATAGGTCAAGTCTTTCTAGTCATATTGTAGTTTTTTAACGAATAGTTTAAGAATTATGATGTTGTTTTAAGTGAGAAAAATGTTTCGCCTCCGTGCATGAAAAAGCTTTGTCTACCTATGTAAACGTAGAGGTGGACCACGAGTTATAAATATATATCTATTCCCTCAAAGAGCATGTGTGAAATAATATAGATATGGAAATTGTGTATCCTGGACATTTGGCTGTTTCTTTATATTGTTCGAATTCGTATGGCACATTAGGAAATATTGAAGATTGTTTGTTCACACGAGTCAGGTTTTCCTCAAAAGCTTAATAAACAGAAGACATTGTTTATATAATATAAGAAGCTATATATGCCACTTGCTAACATTATGGAAAGCTCAGCAAATTTCGAAGATACTTAAATCAATAAATAATTCAATCTATCTGTACCATGCGCCACTTAAGCACCGTTGCGCAACTTCTGTTATATTATTTGTCATAGCTCTGGCGTCGTAAATTATGTTAAAATAGTGTATATATTCTTTGTTCTATCTTAATGTACGGATTTTTTAAAACAAACAATTGTTAAAATCATACCTACTCATCCAAAGATTAGCATGAACAAACATATAAATAAATACATTTTTCTCTTAACATATTAGTATAAATTAGAGTTTACTTCTTCAAGTAGTTAGATGAATCGGAAGATCAAAAACTAATAAAAATAATAAAATTGATAAGTAAAATAATACCTGTTATCAATGCTTAATTACTGAGACCGAACACGAATAGTACAGACACGAACAGTAACATCGCGGTTCGTAAAAGAGCAACGAAATATTTGTTAGATAACAAAGACTTCAATAATGAATAAAGTGACACAATAAACTATGTGTCCCAGGTTTTGATGTCTCCTCGCGAATAGAGTGCTTGAATTTTCTTCATTTCCTTTTACATTCTTCTTCCTCGCTCTTTTATTAGTGTAATGAAAGGGTCGTTGTGCTAAATCATAATCTTTTTATAAATTGCAATAAGAGTAGAGGAGCTAACTGAATATAACAGACATTTGTCTATGTTATTTCTTCATTTCCTAATACATTCTTCTTCCTCGCTCCTTCATTAGTGTAATGAAAGGGTCGTTGTGCTAAATCATAATCTTTTTATAAATTGCAATAAGAGTAGAGGAGCTAACTGAATATAACATAGACATTTGTCTATGTTATTTCATTTCCTAATACATTCTTCTTCCTCGCTTCTTCATTAGTGTAATGAAAGGGTCGTTGGGCTAAATCATAATCTTTTTATAAATCTCAATAAGAGTAGAGGAGCTAACTGAATATAACATATATATTTGTCTATATTATTTCTTCATTTCCTTTTACATTCTTCTTCCTCGCTCCTTCATTAGTGTAATGAAAAGGTCGTTGTGCTAAATCATAATCTTTTTATAAACTTCAATAAGAGTAGAGGAGCTAACTGAATATAACATAGACATTTGTCTATGTTATTTCTTCATTTCCTTTTACATTCTTCTTCCTCGCTCCTTCATTAGTATAATGAAAGGGTCGTTGTGCCAAATCATAATCTTTTTATAGATTTCAATAAGGGTAGAGGAGCTAATTGAATATAATATAGATATTTGTCTATGTTATTTTTTCATTTCCTTTTACATTCTTCTTCCTCGCTCCTTCATTAGTGTAATGAAAGGGTCGTTGCGCAAATTAATAATCTTTTTATAAATCTCAATAAGAGTAGAGGAGCTAACTGAATATAACATAGACATTTGTCTATGTTATTTCTTCATTTCCTAATACATTCTTCTTCCTCGCTTCTTCATTAGTGTAATGAAAGGGTCGTTGTGCTAAATCATAATCTTTTTATAAATCTCAATAAGAGTAGAGGAGCTAACTGAATATAAGATATATATTTGTCTATGTTATTTCTTCATTTCCTTTTACATTCTTCTTCCTCGCTCCTTCATTAGTGTAATGAAAAGGTCGTTGTGCTAAATCATAATCTTTTTATAAACTTCAATAAGAGTAGAGGAGCTAACTGAATATAACACAGACATTTGTCTATGTTATTTCTTCATTTCCTTTTACATTCTTCTTCCTCGCTCCTTCATTAGTATAATGAAAATGTCGTGGTGCTAAATCATAATCTTTTTACAAATTTCAATAAGAGTAGAGGAGCTAACTGAATATAACATAGACATTTGTCTATGTTATTTCTTCATTTCCTTTTACGTTCTTCTTCCTCGCTCCTTCATTAGTATAATGAAAGGGTCGTTGCGCTAATTCATAATCTTTTTATAAATCTCAATAAGAGTAGAGGAGCTAACTGAATATAACATATATATTTGTCTATGTTATTTCTTCATTTCCTTTTACATTCTTCTTCCTCGCTCCTTCATTAGTGTAATGAAAAGGTCGTTGTGCTAAATCATAATTTTTTTATAAATTTCAATAAGAATAGAGGAGCTAACTCAATATAACATAGACATTTGTATGCAGTAAACTTGGAATATTCATTCTAGATTGTTTCTCTATATTTAGGAGAATAAGAATTGTCTAAAAATGTTATAACAACATAAAATATATATATACTAAAATTTACGAAGAAAATTCTGAACGTTACTTCTCCAAAGATTAGTTTTTTTATGGAGTGTAATCTTAATTTTCAATCCTATATTAGTGAAATAGAGAGAAGGTATTTTTGTTCATAAATCTATTTAGTCTTTGTTGTTAATTATATCATAATTTTAATATTAATTACACAGTGGCTGCGATTTGAGTATTTGATGGGAAAGGTACTTTGCTATACTTTTAACGAGTATTGTCGTTGTGGTTATTTTTCTCCATTTCTCGTGGTTGATGGGATTACGTGTGACTTGGGATGATTTTTCTTTTATTTTTCTATAATTTATCAAATGGACTTTATTAGTCTATTTATATTTTAACTCTAGCTTAACAGTTATATGTTCGTCGCCAAGGATTATATTTTGAAAGCTTTCTAATGCCCCTCACTGCCAAACATAATACATAATTTTATGAGGAATTATTTCCAAAGAAATACGATATGATTTTTGTCGCTAAGTTATGGTAAAGTTGAGCTGTGGCTTAGGGGATGATCAATCAATATATGCTTTCAAACGTTGTTTCAAAAATCTCTTCCTCGTTTAGTTTCATACTGCTTTTGCTTCCTTTTTCTCCTTCCATATCGTATATTTTCCCTCCTTCGTTGAATTTTTGTGTTTAAATGTATATATTTTTATACGTATACAAATATTTCAAACTTAAGGTGTAACTATTTGAGTATACGTATTATATATTAGTTCACTCAATTATAATACTCTATATGGCTAAGTATTCCAGTTCGTATTAATGTGAATAAACTAACAAGCAAATTATTGGATAAATTGTAAATAAACGTTGCAGCTTTCGCAGTTTTAAATATTACTTACGGAGAAGAATTGATCCATTTTTGCATAGTTGTTGCAATAGTATCTTAGTCAAGTTAAACGTGATTGAGCATAGAGATTATAAATATAAATTTATTATATTATTACCTCTTTTTAACGTAGATACACAATCTTTAATGATAATGTTAATAATCTTGCGAATGAGAATTGAGGTATCAAAATAAGAAGTAAGTGAGTCTAGTGTGGTAATTGATGTATGTAATGTTGGTAACGCATAATAAGCAATCTATCCAGTAATTGGATTAAATTTACTGAGACCAATAATGACATAATATTGAAAAAAGTGCAAATATATGTGTGCAATTGAATTTTTATACAATATTAATGTACGTAGATTTAAATGATGTATTATGTGTGAGAAGAGCAAGATGAAAGTAAATACTGTAGAAATGAAATCAAATAGACAATAAGATACTAGTAAAGAGAGATGAAAATAATAAAAAAGTTTTCACAATTAACTGAAACTACATGATGTAATATTATTTCTACTTTATTTAAATTCTTTAATACGACCTAGGTTTCGTTGTATTTAGCAAAGATTGTCAATAGCCCACCTGAAGATGTTGTAATGCAACAAAACCTAGGTCGTGGTAAAGAATTTAAATAAAGTGGAAATAATGCTACATCACGTAGTTTCATTTAATGGTGAATAATGTATTTCTACAAAATTAACGCACAGTATATTCAATATTAAAAAAAAGTTTCGATGATATTTGAATTCAGACCCTTGTATATGCAGAATATACGAACGAACATAAATAAATACATCTCTACACATTATTAAAACTAAGACTCTGTATGCCTATCTATCTGATTGCGATAATCTCAAAAACTACTGCACGAATTTTCATGCTACTTTTATCAATATAACATAATTCCTGAGGAAGGTTTAAATGTAATTTTTTTTATACTTTTATGTAACTTGGCTGAACTATGATAAAAATTATCGAGTAAGTCGGAAAAAATCATGACATCCAAAAGTTTGACAGCTATGGGCAGGGTAAATCATTAGAATTTCGGAAGTCGCATATTACTTTTGAATGACAGTGTTGTCTGTCATTTTTTTGAAATATAATAAATAAAAAATTGATATATGATACGCAAATCGTTAAAATATCAGAGGTTGCATATTTGTCTAGAATTTTCTGCAATTTTTTTTATTTTTTAACGGTTGTTATTTGGAATGATAACAAATAAACTCAGGGCCAGTCTTTAAACATTGCTGGAATTTATTTCAAGGTTCAGTATTTTTCATATGGCCAGTTGTATCTTGTCTTGTCATGTGTGATATTAAAACATAATATGTTTGTTTTTGCACCTAATCCGGTGGATGTAAACAATTTTGCATGTAAAGAAATATTTTAGGCTTTTCTGTAAAAATATGTCTTCCGATTGTTAATTCTCTTGGAATAATTACTTTATAATTCGTATTATAATACAGTTAACTAAAATTTGTAGTTAACATTTAGTAATCATTACATTGTTTTAGGAATAAAAAGAGCCAGAATAAACTGTATTTTGATATATTCTACAAGTGTTACGCAACAGTCTGTTATGTACACTTATTACTTTATTACTCCACACAAGTGATACGGTTATAGATACTTATTGCTACCCCATAGGTACATAATGGATGTAGGTATTTTTTAAATCTGCCGATATATGGTGATAAACACGGATTAAGTTGGAAAAAAATTCTGCGTGTCAGCTCCGACGCGCGATTGGAGTTTACTCCTTAAGTACGATAAAATAGGTAACACTGTGTATAAATATCAATATCATTAAATGTAATTGGAAAATTCTTTAATAAAAAAATGCTGATGATATAATTATTTTCAAGTAAAACACAAATGAACAGACCAAATTTATACAACAAAATTAAAAACATTTCGTAATGTCAGATTAAGAAGTTAAAATTAAAAGAGACTTTTTAATTTTGTAGGGTAGCAGACATAAAATATTCATATATAATGACATTTAATGATTACAATTCAAAAATTCTAGTACTGCAATTCAATCTGACCAGCGACATGATTCCTTTTACCTACAGTTAGAATATTAAAATGTGCATTAAAATTAGTTTGCACTGGATGGTTCACTTTACCTATAGCCAGAATAATAAAATGTGCATTCAATTAGTTTGGACTAGAGGATATAAACCAGTGACTGCTGTAATTCAGAAAGCTATAAATATATATTTGTTCTTAAAATTTGGTAATTTAACAAATACTTGCAAAAACATGTTGTATTCTGACAATTGAATTCGAGTATAAATGATGGCAGAAGCTACATTATATAAAAATTCTGTTATTTAAATGCAATACATGGTTCAATTTGTCCCGTAACTAAAACAAAAACGTGCATTAAATTAGTTTGGACTAGGTAATACAAATCATTCTTCCATTGGGTTTCAATATGAAAATCCTATTTTATTGGTTAACACACCACTTCGTTGAACATTTGTTTTGCTAATCTCTTATCAAATTGTAATGTATTCTCATATACCTTTATTAACAAAGCTTGTCAAAATAAATGTGACTTTACAATTAGTAAATAATTCCCACCATTTTTGTGTAACGTCAAAAAATAAACATTGAAATTTTGTTTAGCTTGTAAATATTTTCAACAACGTGCTACACTGCCTTTTTCTACACACAATAAAATAATGACTACATGATTTATTATTGAAAATTTAACTGCCTGCTGTGAAATTTAAAAAAATATAAAACAAAACACAATATGAGCACACAAATTTATAAAAATAAAAGTAATGGTAGTAAAAATAGTACAAAAAGTATATAAATATGATATACAAAAAATGAAAACAAAATAAGAAAAAGAAACAATACTTAAAAACAAAACGAAAATAGAACGAAAATGTATAAGTAAATAAATTAATAATCTAACAACGTGTTTCATTTATTTTTCAATTCCCTCTCTGAAACTTCAGCACGAGTCTTTACTTAACATAATTTCCTTAAGGGTTTAATGGAGCTCGTCTTCTCTTCGTTGTCTCTGCTTTCATGCAATCTCTTTTTAATTCTTCCTTCTGAAGTAACTGACGTTGGCTGAAAGTGAACCGGATATCTAAATGCTGCTTGCTGGTGCATCTCTTGCGTATTGGTATATTCGTGTCCATGTCCAATATGGCTTCCTATACCTCACCCCTAGGCTGACCCACAGGAACATCTTCCGTTGCCTCGGACGATGTTGGCAAAGTTTCCCGGCTTCAACAAAAACTTCACTTCTACTCGTCGATTGTTATTCAGACAGATCTGTAGATAATTAATTGATGAAAATCACAAATTAGTGAGCTTTTCAATAAATAAATAAATACGTTACTCTCGAACCTTTCCTATAATAACAATAGGCTATTTGACAACATCGAAAATATACTAAAATTCGGAGTCTTCCTATTAGATTATAACGTAAATAAGCGTACTGCTTTTCGTTTTCGAAAGAATAAGTTTATCTTTTATAAGACAAACTAAAGGATATTTTTTTTAATGCAATCGACGTTGCAAACGCCCTGTTATTGGTTAAAAGTCAGATGACGTCACAGGCGAGTAAAACGCATTCATACTAAAATTTAATGTTCTTATTCTTTTGTTTTATAGGAATGGATATCGATAATAATATTTAAAACACAAATATTACTTACATCGAAATGACCTTCACGCATAAAAACGTTTGAGTCAGTTATATCTGTTTGGATCTCTTCTGGCTAATTGCAGCCACTATTTTTGTCTTTTAGAATTCGTTGGCACTCAAACAAACACTTTGTGTGGACTTTTTATAGACGTACTTGTTCATTGTGCCACGATACACAATTTATACACCATTGTAATATAAAAATAAATAATAATCCATTTCAGCGGACAGGACTGTTTATGTTTACATTGTGTGTGACGTCACGCTAGCTGCCATAAGAGAAATTGCGTTTTTAGCGCGAGTTTCAAAATTTAAACCTTAATAGTGATTTATATGAAAAATACGACATATATCCCGGAAATATAAATGTAGTGTGTTTAGAATGCAAAATACAACAATTTAAAAAATCAAGTCAAATAGTCTATCATGAGTACAAAGTTTTATAAGTACAAAGGCTAAAATTGATGGTATTTTCACTTCGTTTACGTTTGTTGTGTTATTATGTTATTTTATTCTTGCTTAATATTTTTATTAGAGAGAATCTTAATTATTTTGTCTCATAGTTTTAGAACATTGTATTTCTGGGGAGCTTTCCCCGTCGAAAAATATTTGGACTTTTTTTTGTTTTTAGAACATTTTCGGGTATAACATTAGTATTGACTTTATCCTTTTTACGAGATTTTCAGCAGATTTTCAGCCTGAACAATAATTTTATACTGAATATAGTAGCATAAGTACTTTCATTTTACTTTCTAGTTATTTTCTGTCGCACTAATTTGTGATCAAAACTCAAATTTCTGCACTAAATTATTGCTTAAGATCGTGCTACGAAATCGTTGATTGATTAAGATAGTACTTCTTCCAGAGTCTAATCTTCTTTAACATATTTAGATTCATGGAGTTTCTTCGATATTATTTTAGCTGGAAATGTTATGGAGGTCTTTTTGAGGCAAATCATAATCTGACATAACAGTGAAAAGTGTAATATTTTCAAATCACCCAAGTAATATGTTCAAATCACACCACATTAGTACAACACATTTTGTATTAAATTGTTGTTATAATTATTTTGTTCTTTTTGTTATAATTATTTTGTTCTTATAATTTATAATTACTCTTTAACTCAAGAAATAGAATAATTACTTTGAGGTGAATTTATTTTTTTTACTCAATAATGACAAGTTAGTACTACAATATAACAGCAGATGGTGCAACGTGTATATTAATGCATCGCCTTCATTTGTTCCTAGAGCCTGAATCTTGCATGTATTTTCTGAACATGGCAAAGTACATTTAATATTATTTATCACATGGACTAGGGTTTTATCAATATCTTGTTACTTTGATGTACTTTTTTATATACATTCACATTTGGCCATATATTTTTATATACGTTCACATTTGGCTATATATAACATTTTCACTTTTGGCTTTATCGAATCTCTAAAATAGCGCAGTCTTTCTTTCGATTTACGCTAATTATACTTTAAATTTGCCTCAGACAAAATGAAATAAAATAATAACACTCTGAAGCCTATATTTCATTTATGCGGCGCTTGGTGCGTGGAACAAAAGTAAATTTCGTTATTTGCTATCATGTTTAGTAGACCGAGTATTCTGTATTTTCATTTCCACTGTTTGTCCGTCGCTTGTTAATTACATTTGTGGTAAAATGGTCTTTTCTTGGCTTAAAACAATGTTTGCTTTAATTTAAACACCGATACAGAAATTAATTAAAAATATAAATTGTGTAGCTGTTCATTTGTGTACTATGATAGCAAGAAAGGTTATTTTCATGAATGACCTGTTAAATCGTTTTAGAGAATAATACATATATTAAAATAAGAGTTTAATCATTATTAATTAAGTTCAACAAAATATTTACAAGTATATACAGTATAATTGCAGTGATGGCATGATTATATATTTAAGGAATGCATTGTCGTATTCGCTTTGTGTTTTGGATTCTTTTTATTGGATTAAAAAAATACCATTTCTATTTATAACATAATAGCCACATAAATGTTATTGCTTCACTTAATAAACGGTATTAAGACCAAATATGTATATATGAAAAAATATCCTTAGAAGGTGAAGCTATCAACTAAGCAGTAGTTTTTAAAATGGCAACTCCTAAAGAGATGAAATGGTCCAACGTTTGTACAAAGAAAAATACCATTTTTTTATAATTTAAAACTTTTTAAATGTAATCAAAAAATAAATTACTAAATACATGCCTCACAAGTATTTTGGAAATCAACTTCTAAGGAGGTGAAATGGGGTTTTAAACTTTATGATGATATAAAATTGTTAAACCATTTTATGTATTTGGAAAAAATATTCATTATATAACGTTATCACTTACTATGGAGGCATTTTTCATAATTCAATTTATAACGTAGTGAAACGAGGTTTTAACTCTTACATGGAGAAAAAAAATGGTATTCACATTAACTCAAAACTTAGTGAAAGTATTAAAAAATGAAACAAGTGTTTTACATTTCTTTCGGAAACCAACCCCTAAGGGGTGAAATGGGGGTTTATGATTTGTAATCAATAAATAGTTAAACGGATGTTTTCATGTGGGGAGAATATTCCATGCGTGTATTTAATAATTTATTTCCGTTATATAATGAATATTTTTCATGTGGGGGCATGTGCTGTATCGTCACGACCTTTCGTTTTCCATGGTTTCGTCACCCCTGACATGGTACCTGAAATACGAACGTGGGGCACACTGCGTTATCGCAATTCCTGCGTCCCATTATTGCGATGCAGCCAGAAAATTATCATCTGCAAAAAGTCGTTGCTTCCATGTTCCTGGTTTTCGAAGACACCTTGGTGGTCCACGGATGAAGCACGGACGCGAAGCGCAGCGTGGTTCACTGTATTGCAAACTTCCGCGACCGCGATTGTGACGCAGCCAGTAGGTATTTTGACTCGAGGTGGGAGTTTCATTATGGGTTCGTTAAGGTTTGAGTTTGTTGAGAATAAACATCTTTTGGTCAGAAAGCAACATATTTTGGAGATCACTGCTCATTAGAAATCCCGGTAGATCTCCCTCGATTCCAAGGATAAACTATCTTATTCTTCAGGTAGATCTCTCTCGATTCCAAGGGAGTGGCTACTATCTTCCTCGATATTTTTGAGTATATAAACAATTTATGGTTTAATATCGATTATTAAACTTCACAGTTTTTGACTGGTAGGGCGCCTTCCACGTAGGTCCATCGATTTTGACCAAGAGGATAGACCGATGCATTCTTGTAATTTTGATACGTAGGATGCGAATAATTTGTAAGACTGCAGTGTCCATGATGACCCACAGAGTTTTGATGGAGAACGTGCGGTTATATTTGTGAAATGTCTACTTACTAAATTTCATGATAATATAATATAAAGTTATACGCACGTCAGGCACGTAGGTACTACCTTCTCATTTATAAACATTTTTGTGTAATTTTTTACTATAAGTTGTAAATGTAATATATATAACAGGATGCTATTTTCTGACTACTTTCTGTAAATTGATCCTTAACTTACGAAATTCATTGCTCCTATGAAGTTAAGAAATGGTTAAAAAATATGCCCCTTTAGTGTAAGAAAGTACTTCAAAATTCTCTAATTTATTTTTTAAGTTATGATGTTTGGACTAAAATTGGTGCATAAAAATATATTCGTCAAAGGCTCATTTCAAGATGAATTTCTGGTTCTGGATTAAAGGTAATTAAAATGATGTGCATCTATGTTGGGTATGTATATAATTTTCTATTAAATTTGCCTTTTTTTAACAGTACTTTCAGTTTATTTTTCATTATATTTGCATATTTAAAGAAGTCAGAAATATTGTAATTCCGTCAAAAATTTGATTTAATTTTGCACAATCCGAAAATATGAAGAATATATTTTGGAATATAAGTAAAAAATTCTATGTAAAGAATCAGGGTGGTGCACTTTGTTTCCAATCTCAGTCGGAGAGTATGTCTCATTCTAAGAGAGTGGATAAATGTGGAATATTTCTTGTCTTGGTTTCGACTATTTGGGTAGTTTGGACTACATCTTTAGGAAATGTATGAAAATGTATTTTCAAAACTGATTAGTTTGGACTCATACACTGGGAATTCCTTACCAAAACTCACAATGCAGTAATAAAAATTTGTCAAGATTTTCAGATATACCATATTATTTTTCTTTTATTTTTAAAGTATTATTTATTTTGATAAATTATTTTAAAATTTTGAATCCTACTTTTGCGGAGATGATACATTCATTTTTGCATAAGTTTTTGCTAACATAAAAAAACTATGCAAGCGAAAATTAAAATAAAAGAACAAGAAATTAAAAGGAAAAAATAAAGATAAATCAAAGTAAAGAATGTAATGGGAATGGTCTTTTACGTAACTATAAGCTCCCACATGAACTGAATAACTAAAATCGCATTAAAATGACATTCCACACGACAAGAATAAATAGGTTTTATTTCATAACTTTATAGAAGATATAAAGACATATGTCCAACCATGCCAAATTTGAAGCTTTATAACACTAATAATTTACGAGTGATTCCGCTATTATACATAGACGGACATGGAAAAATTATAAAGGTTTTTAGTTTGCTTAGGGAAACTTAAAAATACCTCAAAATAAGAACTGCTGTCTAATAAAAACATGAAAGCTTTAAAATATAACGGACGTCGAAATAGAGCATCAAAGTGATTTGAACTTTTGCTCGAGGACTACGAAATTGAATAAACGATTCGTAAATGAGCCGCTCATAAAGTGGAAGCACACCCGGAAAGGGTTGACCCTACATCTTAAAGGCGTTTTGCCTATTTTCCTTTATATATTTTATAGTTAATTTAATATCTCACGGTGTCTAACATCGAGGTAAGAATCTACACTGCCATCTCTTTCTAACAACCGATAAAAATCGAACATATAAGAAAACTTCAGCCATTTACTTATCCTGAATTTTTTAAATATATATAAATTTTCAGTTATTTTTACATTACTTTTGAAATTTTCTATCTTAATTGAACGATGTACTCCAAGTATCGATATTGTTTTCTATGATAATGGGATAAGCAGTAAGTCGTATGCATATTATGCAGACTGTCAGAGCATATTATGAAACAGCTAATTTTTTTTCAATTTCACTTTTACTAGCAATGCATCATATTTTAAATTAATAAACGTTTTTGACGTTTTACAACAGATTAATGCAATGTACTGATACAAACGAGTAAAGTTGTAAGCATTATAGTACATAAAAAATAATGCTCATACACTAATACAACCAGAAAGTAGCACGTGTATAGTAAAGAGAAGCGTTAAGTCGGAAAGAGCCATCAAAATGCGAGGCTGACCGAATTAAGTCGAAAAGAGCCAACAAGACACGAATCGATCGGATGGTATGATGCGACGTACCATCAGATCGTTTTAATTTTCATCCAAACGTACCATTAGATGTTTCACATAAAAAGGCAGATACTTAACCTTGCATTATCTGTGAGAATCACTTCCGTGACCTTACTGTTCAATAGAAAATATAACTTAATGTTTTAGAGAAGTTGAAAGAGATTATTTGGCTAACGGACAAGCTAACTTCAATAAACCAGCTAACTAAGTGGGTTAGCTGGTTTATTGAAGTGGCGGGTTTATTAATTGCCAGGCTAATTTATTTAGCTAGGTTTTTTTTACATATTAGTGTACTGTAAACATATTAGTGTACTGTATTAGTGTACTGTAAACATATTAGTGTAAACGTATTAGTGTACTGTATTAGTGTACTGTAAACATATTAGTGTAAACGTATTAGTGTACTGTAAACATATTAGTGTACTGTATACATATTAGTATACTGTAAAATTGTAGCGGGCAATGTTAATATAACGTTTCCCTTTCTCTTTTAGATTTTAAATGAACGTCTGAACAATTTCATTAAAATATTCCTTGCCGTGTGTGGAATTTGAAAAAAATATTTTGAAGCATTTTATTCGTCGATGCGTGCGTAAATATACGTGCGCATATGGATACATGTGCAAGTTTATATCGGAGATTCCACATACGAGTATGTACATTCCACATTTTCCACATATCGACATATATCTAAACACATTTCTAAGCATTTTTAAGGAGTTAATCACATTCATCCTTATGTAGGTGAAATTCCCGTTATATGTATTCATCATTATTAAAATACAATTTCTTTAGAAAAGATGGTCATCATGCTGGGACTGAAAAAGCCGTGTTATTTTCCTGGTAATGCGATTTTTATGTGAAAAAAGATGGTTAATATTGAGTAACATTAATGCAGAGTATAAATTGTAGGTAGCGCTAACGTTAAATGCCATTAATTTTTATACTAATTCTAAATTCATATGACAAGAAATTTTTTACCTTTAATGGACACAAGCGTTAACTACCGACTAATGTTTCTATTGCCTTAACGTTTAAGTTCTATGAAAAAATTTAAGAAGTTTAAGAGCAGTATTATTTATTTAAAAAGGGTTTACCTCACGTTTAATTTTGAACAAGTCAGATATTATTCTGTATGATTGTTGGATCGCAAATGGAATTCAAATTATACGCATACAAATACATATACGCGCATACATAAGCGTATTCTAATGAAGTTACCTATACTTTCAATATACGAATATATAATAATGGTGTAAATTATAAAAAGGAAATACGTATTCCTTATAAGATTACTCATGTAGCAATTTGTCTGCCTGTCCGTTACAGAAGATTCTCAGAAAAGTTTCGACAAGTAATACACAAACACACACACAAACGTACACACACACACTATATATATATATATATATATATATATATATATATATATAATACACATACATATAAGTATCGACGAGCATTGCATTGGGAATAGGGATAATATGCACCTAAAATTATTGTATGTGGAAACATAAGAGGAGGAAAATTACATTTTTAGGGTTCTGTACTTCAGAAAGAAAAAAGAAACACTTGTAGATCACTTCGTCGTCCGCCTGTCAAGACTCTTTTTCTCAAGAACACGTGGAGGTATTAAGCTGAAATTAATATCAAATACTTAAGGTCTACGGTCCCTTGGAGTTTTAAAGAAAATAAGCCTCTAAGTACCCTAAAATACGGCCGAGTTTCAAAATATACGGCATATCATATGTATGCCGCATATTTTGACACTCGCAAATAAATCAAAACCTATTGAATATAATTACTTCCCATTGAATATACTTCCTTTAGAATCAAGAAATTCCTCATATGCGCCTGTGAAAGATATAGTGGGCAATATATTTTGGGTTAAAAAAATTAAAATTTTGCAAATAGTTTAATAGGAAGGTTATATACCACTAAATGTATATAATTGCCCAAAGGTGCATGGAACCCTCGTAGTGAGTTCTACTCGTGCTTGATAGGTTTTTTTTTAATTTTTATTCCAATTTAATGTGTTTTGTTGGGAATTAGTTCATGTGGGACATTATTTCAAAGAACTAGTCATAAAATCTGAAAATGTTCGCAAAAATACGTCATCTCACCGATCTCCGAAACTGTTAAAGTCAAAATTAAGAAAAGGAAATATTAATGGGCATTTGAGTATTTGAACCTGGCGTTAATTTTGTAATCTTTGCTAATAGCCCACCTGCATATGTTGTAATACAACGAAACCTAGGTCGTGGTAAAGAACTTAAAGAAAGTAGAAATTATACTACATCATGTAGTTTCATTTAATTGTGATTAATAGGAATTATAAAATTATTAAACAAATACAGCGGTGATTCTAAATCTTATAGTTTTTTGATATTTTTATGCACGTGAAAGATACAATAGGCAACATAATTACACCATGATAGATAATGTTAAGATTCTTACAAAGTTTAACAGAAATACTGTGTATCATTAAATGTTTATATGTGTTTAAGTGTATTAAAGTTAGCAGGTTTATTATAAATAAAAACCTCTCAAATGCCAACACAACTAAAAAAAATTTTTCTTCTAACCAACATCGAATCAATTTTTCTTTCAAGGCTTAATCTTAGTAATCACGACAAGTTTCTGTAAATATCAGTTAACTTTTATAAGCAGAGCTTATGGAAAGTCGCAATCGATTGCATCCTTGAGAAGATCTCTCATTATGATTTAGACTTCTGTCACGAGAACATTTTCCTAAGATCTTTTAAATTATAACAAATTCTCGAAAACTGTTGGCTTAGTAGTAAAAAAGTGTTTTAATAGTAAAATACACGTTATTAGTTTAAAGGCTCGTCGTGAAGAGAATTTGGTTCTCACATATTCATTTCAGGACTTTTTATGCATAGAGCTATGAGTTGGAATTGAACAAGTAGTTTTATAACAAAGCTTTTAAGTATAGGAGCTGCATTTAGTGAAACCGTTGTTTTGGTAGCGCAGATTCTCTGATGCTTACGGCTCAAGTAAACTTTTAAATACTTATTTCGGAATGCATTTATACTTATTGTATATTTCACGTTTAGGAATTAGACAGGACATGCTAGAACTTTCAAGAAGAATTTGATGGTAAACATCTAATGGCGCATTTGGATGGGAGTTAAAATGTTCTGACGGCACATTGCGTCTTGCTAATTGGTCTTTACGCTATGTATGTTTTAGTATTAACGCATATTCATATATATAAGTATTTAGTATTAACTAACGCTTACAATTTTATTCTTTTTATAGGTGTATTGCATTGAATTATATTAAAACGTTAAAAGCGTTTATTAATTTAAAACATGAGTTATAGCGATAGTAAAAGGGATAGTGAAAAAAAGAATTTATATGTTTCACATCCACCAGGCGTCCCCATGATGGCTCACATTTTTTTAAAAATTATTGATTGGTATTAAAACTATATGTCATAAATAAATTGAATTAAATACAATGAATATGCGTCCAATCCATAATAATTACATGAAATAACAGGTTCTCAATCCAATTTGTATCGTGAGCCTTATTTTAAATAACAAGTTTTATTTTGTCACTTCCAGAGTACTGTAATGTGTTCTTAACAAATCTGAATAATTCAAATCGTTGTAACTAAAGCCAGTTGCTTTTTTAAAATTTTGTGTTAAATATATGTTTTAACGTGAAGTAATCTATCTTATCTTAAAGTCCAAAATTATTTTAAGACTAGTAGATTTTACTTCCTAATTTTGACATGTTTGCTTATCTAGATGCTAAATGACATGATAACATTATTAATGGCAACAATACATTGAGTTACCTCTAAAAGATGTACTATGGCATTTAATTAATCCTATAATAAGTATATATTTTAGTTAAAGATTTAGTAAATTTTGACAAGTAAGTTGATATGATTTTCATTGGAATTTTTCTGAGTTCAACATAAATCAATCATAAGGCAAAAGCTCTTTGTATGAAGTTAAGTTAAGTGACGATAATAATGTTTTTTAGTAAAATTGTATAAAACGGTCATATAAGGCATGGAAAGTTTACTTATACAGAAATGAAGCTAGGCGTAAAGATTTGCATTGTAGAGTCAATAATTGTTCTGTTAGTACATTAAATACTTATGTTATCTCCTTGCTATCAAGAAAACTTAGGACAATTGCTGGAAGTGAAACGGCGTAATAAAGCAGGCTTTTTCAAAGTTGATACTTGGTATCTACGTAGGTTCATAAGATATGAAAAGAAGTTAATTAAAAAGAAACATAGTTTTTATGATTTGCGATGACCGGTTTATAACAGTTTTGTTAATATATTTAATATTCATTTACAAACTTGCTTTCAATTTTGTTTACTATGTAACTGCTATGATACACTTGGGGAATATTTACTAATATGCGTGGGAATATTTTTACAAATAAGGTCATTAATCGGCCAGTATAAATTTGCAAACAAAAAAGTGCTATTTATATAGAGAATGTGAACTAAAATAAAAAGTATAAAATATTCATTCAAAAACTGCACCGATACGACGACTGGCATTAACATGACGATCCAAGAGAAATATTTTATTTTCCCGAAACCTTCCTTTTTCGGGCTCGATTTTTAAAGAAAATAGTGGGATCTTCGAGATACTTAAATGTGAAAATATTTTTCCAAGGTGAAATCTTCGGTGTAAGTGGTAAGTGTTTTTGATAGAAATTTACGATTTATTTTGTGCGTTGCTTGCTTTTGGCATTTAATATATCATATATGATATACGTATGGTATAAACAATTGAGATGTTTTATTGAATTGGAACACCTTTTTGAAAGTTGTTTATCAAATGAATTGTTTTTTGATAATGTTGATGTTTTAGCTTATTTAATATTTTATATAACAGGTTTGGAGTTCCGTATTATTTATTTACCGCACCTTTAGAATAAAACCGACTACATTAAAACAATTTAACTTTTGGGACGCGGCGTATAAACGTTTTGATATTTAGCGTATTTTATAAATAGTTAGAGTGGAAAGCAGCAGTGTGAGAGAATATGAAATATCTTTTATTTATTTATGTAAATTTGAAAAACTTGTTGTACCTATAGGTTTCAATAACGGTAACAACACAATTAAATATATTTTTATAACACAATAATAATTGACGATTAACTGTGGCAAATGCTGTAGTGCTATCAAGATATTTATACTCATCAGAAACAAATCATTTCTTGGTGCAACTTCGATTAAGTGGTTGAGTAATCGTGTACTGTGTAAAAGTGGTTAATCGATTTAATTCATTTTCAGACGTTGGAATAGCAAAAAAATGATGACTACGCAATATCATATAGTTATAAGTACAAAATATTTCTATTTAATAATGGGAAAGTAAATTTTACAAATGAAAGTTTTCCTTATTTATATATTTATTACAGTTTTATAGACTGCAGATAATGGAGATTGGTTACTTGGATTTATGAATTCCTTTAAACCAGTTTCTCAGTTTTTATTTTAGTCTTTCTCCTTATGAAGGTGCGGTATATTAGTTTTCTTTACGTGGTTGGAAAACATAAAAGTTTATGGTAACATGAAACTAGGTCATGGTAAAGAAATTAAAGAAAGTAGAAATAATACTACATCACGTAGTGTCATTTAATTGTGACTAATGAATTTCTACAAAATTAACGCCAAATATATTCAATATAAGAATTAAGAAATTACGGAATACGTCCTAATTAATATCAAAGAGTTATAATTTCAAAGTGAAAGCGCCGTTAAAATTAGAAAACGTTAACAAAGTCAACGATACTTGTTTTACAATAAGCTATTTATCAAAATTGTTTATCACATGAGCACTTAATATCAAAATGTCATTAATTCACGGGATTATACGCGGTGTATACTAAACTAATATAGTTTTTAAAATAACAAAATATTACCGCGATGTAAGATACATCTAAGACTAAATATTAAGCACTAGTGACGGTGCCTTGAACGTTGTTAGTCGTTTCAAAGTATTTTTTTAAGAAAGTTTTGAAAAAAAATCTACTCATCTTAAAAATTGACTTGGTTATAAAAGCTTTAAAATTAACGTTTAAACAGGAAACGGCTTAAGTGAATTTTGACGATATTTTCAATAATTCTCGTTTTACTCTACGAGAGCGAGTAACACAGGAAACCTCGGTCTTTATCTATCATTATATTTAATAACTTATAATACGCTAACTTTATAACTGAAATTTGTCATATTTTTACGTTTAGTTTTTGAATAATCTATATTTTCATGGCGTTCTAATAAAGGCATCAAATTTAGAAGTAGTATACAACCCTATTACGTTCTAGCGTAAAGTATATATAAATATATATATATATATATATGTATATATATATATATATATATATACATATATATATATATATATATATATATATATATGTGTGTGTATATATATATTAGGGTGATTTATAAAATTAAAGTTTTAATTGTTTCACCTCTCAACCCATAATATCATTCTATTTATCATTCTTTTGTTTTATATTTCGGATTTTTTAATTAATATTTAAGGGTACCACCTCATATGATTTTTGGGGTTTCACCTCATATGATTTTTAAGTATTACTTTAAAATTTGCACTTATTGCGATGTTGGCTATGGTTTACTTATACAACTTTGATGATGGTACTTAGTTGCTAACGTAAACAGTTCTTTGTTTATCTACTTCCTCGGCATGTCAGTGCTCTCTGTAAATACCCACAATTTAGTTAATATAAACAATCCCATTGCTCTTTTATACACTTATCCAGTGGCGCCATCGTTGCGAGTCAAAGTGATTGTGTTTGATTATTAACGTGATTACTTTAGCTTTATTCTCGTATTTGTATTTCTAAAATGACATCGAATATTATAAAAATACGAAAAGGGACTGAAATATGGTTCATTGGACAATCTCGTTCTCGTGCAAGAGCTTCGTTTATTTCATAATTATCTTCTTCTACTTCATTTGATAATTATCTTTTTGGGAGGGATTTCTGAAAGCGGTATCTCATCCAAAGCCCTTGCTGGAATGCACCGTGCGCGATGTATGGCAAAAGCTATATACGCACTGAAAATGTTTTTGTTAATTGAAAATTAAGCAAGCTAAATTAAGGGCGTTACAGATATTTATATATTTGTTGTAGTTGTTTCCGAAAAATACTGGTTTACAGCGCCAGTGGCTTATATGGCCTCAGGTCTACTTACAGGTATTAAAAGATTTGGTTGATTTCGAAAAATATAACACAGTTGTATATTTGGTATCTTTTCGAAGAGCTAATTGCTTTAGCTTTTTTTGACAAACGAGTTTCTATCGAAACAAAATATGGTTTTGGCTCTGAAAACTGTGGGAATTGAAAAAAATCAGAAAAAGGCATCCTTGGAATATGTTGCAATCGTAAACAGAAACATCGAAGATTTCATATCAACAAACACTATGAATTTTTTCAAAATCATTGGAATTTCTTGCGAGTTCATTCAGAAAGATCCTGAGCTATGGAAGAAAGCTTCAAATCGGCTACAGAAATTGTACAACATATGAGAGTCGTTAACGCTATAGCTGAGAGGGGCTGTTGCATTGATGGAAGAGTGCAATAAATTACATACTAATGACAAAGAGTAGAAGCAATGCTTAATGTTGTTAGTTAAGAATTATAGGCAGAAAAACCCAAATTGTAATAAGACAAATCTACTATAATTTCTTTTCTTTTTACTTAATAATTTACAGAAACGATAGTTGTTATTTCGTATAATATTTTCCCTAAAACCTATGCTCAACACTCTATTCTGGTATTAATAAACTCTTAAAAATAAATGCTATTTTTTCGAATTTCAAAAGTGGGTAGCGACCCTTAAATATAAATTTAAAAAAAAATAAAAAATCCTGGTACGTACTGGTTTCTAATGGGATAGATAACATTAAAGAGTTGAGAGTGACGAAAATATAAAAAAAAAATTTTTCAATCTCTTATGAATCACCCTAATATATATATATGTGGTGTGTTTATCGAAAATCCGGATAATTAAATATATGAAGGAACGCGATTTTTGTACATATGTATTATTGACTCTGGAAAGATAGCTTACCTCAACCGCGTACACATATTGCTAAGAGTTTCTTCAAAACAACAAAACCAAATTAAACTTATGAATCAAAATTAATGTTTATTAAGAGATTAGACATACATTTTTGTACGTACATTCGAGATTAGACATACATTTCCTAAAATATTGCGACCTTGATTATGAAATAACTACTAAAAAAAATCATATAGGATATTCGATGTAGTTTCATTTGGTTTAAAACACATATTTGGTAATTGTCAACTGACGTCATAAACAATTTTTTTCTTTATTGAAATAAAATCTCCAAAATAGAATCATCCGCATTGGTTATTAAATTTTCATTCACCCGTTTTTGTATTCTGTTCTAAGCTTTATTCAAAGTCTTCCTTTCAATATAATCCCACGCATCTACAACCATGTAACAATACTCCTTTAAATTAATTTGCTAGAAAAATGGCAAAACGTCTTCTGCGTTATCTTCATCAATAGATAACAATCTACGTAAAATATGTCACTATAAAGTCGTTTTACTGTTTCAATAATACTTTGATCCATTGGTTGTAGCAATGATGTTACATTAAGAGACAAAAATTTCACTTTAAACATCCCATTTTCTCTCTCTAACAGTTCAGCCGAAGAATGGATTGATGTTTAGCAATTTCGTTTTGATATTTTTTTACTTCACGGATAAAAGTGGTGTCATACTAGTCAATGAATAACTCGTTATTCATCCATGTGCTTTTTTGGTTTATGTAAATTAAGGGAATCCTGATATTTTTGAAAAATCTGGGATTTTTGTACTTTCAGATGAGGAGCAAAGGTATTTTATGGGTTTCGGTAGCGTTAGCGCCAACTAATAGTGTTACTCGCTCTGTACTGGTTTTATATCCTGGAGCTGAATTCTCTCGCCGAGAAGCTAAAGATTTTGACGGTAATGATTTCCAATTTAATCCGGTTTCATCAGCGTTATAAACAAAACCCAAGTCATAGTTATTTTTGTCTAATTCTTTCACAAAACCTTTAAAATAATTTGCTGCCTCTACATCAGTTGATATTTTGTCACCTCGTATTTCCAATTCTCGAATTCCATGACGAGATTTAAATCTGTACAATCATCCGTTATTTGCCACAAACGATTCACCATCACCTATTTTTTTATTTAACTGTAATGCTTTTTCACGGAGTAAAGTATCAGATATCGGTTACCCAGTAAATCATTTTTGTAAAAATCAGCAATATAAAGTTTCTACCAAAAGTTTTTTTCCGGTTTATCCATCACTTTTTGATGTTTACTCCAGTCTTCACTATCCAATTTGCAGGTGTATTTCAAAATTGAATAGGTTTTCTTCTTAATATCACTTATGGAAGTTCCTACGCCATACTTATCAGGTAACTTACAACCGGGTTTTCCTTTTTTTAATGAATCAATAATATTTATTTTATCTTTAAGCGATAACGTCATTCTCTTAAGCTTTGACATTACAAGTGCACACGTGAGAGTGACATGAAGCAATGCAGCAGAGTAATCATTGTAACTATCTAAAACAGTAACGAAACGCTCGGGGCAGAGATCGCGCGGGGAGCGAACTGATAGTGCCAGTTTCAACATGTCATTGCACGCACGGATTAAACTACAAAGTTATTTGATCGCGGTTGACAATCCGGATAATCGCGAATAACTGAGGTCCGGATAATCGAGTCTCTTCTGCATATATAAAACCCAATGAAAATTATTTAAATTTGGTCGTTAATAAAGAAAATTTCGTGAAAAATATATTACATTAGAAAAAGTTAGAAAAAGTTAGCAGTAACTGCACTGCTTAACTCACCCTTGATCAATTTCTGAATTGTTATTTCAATTATCTGTAAAATTATAGCTAGGTACTAAATTTCAAGTTTCTAACTTGATTAGTATTCTACGTGTTGGGAACCATAAAAGCACTATTTATTAAATTAGAAATGCCGTATGGGGTTTATTTTTGCATATATAGGTTTTTTATTTGATACAATAGTATGTCTTAACTTCGAGGGTATAAAAGTGACTCGAATATATATTAAAATAAATACCTACGTTGTGCGTACGGCTGTCGACAAGTTGCATGCGCCCTGCCAAGCGCATAGGTTATTGCCCTCGAGCTGAATGCTGATAGTGGATTGACTTTAGTGAAATAGATAAATATATCCTTTTTTTAGATTTAGTGAAAGTATAGTATATTACTATTTATCACTTTTAATAAATTAATTAAGGATGTTAGAGCATTATTTTGAAAAGCGTCAGAAATTAATGTTTACATGCGATTTTTTCACATATTATTTTTCTGACACACTCCACAGCTATGAAATATTATTTTTTGTTTTCAGGACTTTGATCATATATGATATGTTTGTGATGAGTTACAAAATTACATATAATATCGATCTATATACTGTTAAGCAGGCTATATGACCAGTACAAAACAATTTATCATTTAACTATTTGGTTTGTTATTTATGAAAACTTCTATAATTTTAATTTTTTGAAGGTGATAATCAAACAAAAATAGGATTTTTCCAGCACAGCGGAAACTTATTTTAAACATAATAAATTAGTTGCTGTATAAGACATATTTTAAATTTTAAATATTTAATGTATGGGGAAATAATTTTATTCTACTATCGTTTATTACCGTCATTTTATCTTGTAAATCAACAAAAACAATACCGCATTAAATTGATCGTAATAAGAAAAACGTTTCATTCAAATTGTTTTTCGTTTATAATTACGGACGAGTAAACATAGCGATTAAGGAGTTCCCTTTTTTATTAGTTATGTTTAAAAACAATACATAACAATAGACGCCATTTTGTCTTATTAGAAATATTAATATGGTTAGAATTTGCTATGTAAATATAAAATTTTTTCAACGGTTTATAAATGTAAATTTACTAATAAAACCATGTAATATTAATTTTATTTATTATAATTCTTCCTTGTGCTGGTGGGTTAACACGTTCAGTGCGTGAGTAATCATGGATGTACTGTTTTCACCGAGAATAATGGGAGAAAACCTTCAGAGGTACCTATTTTTTTATTTTAACTGCCTTTATTCTTTGTCCTTAATTATTTTCATTAAAACAAATTTTAACGTGTTTTTAACTATATCACCGTATACGTGTTGACATTATCACAAGGAGTAGTCTTGTTGCATCGACAACATATTGCCATCAGTCAAATAGAGAAGACCCTTACGTCGACAACGTATCAACATCAGCACGTATCTGTATTAAATAAAAATAGGTAAATCACATATTTTACTTGTTACAATATACATACTTGCGAACTTATTGAAAGTCATTTTTCACATTTTGATACAAGGAGTAGTCTTGTTACGTCGATAACCTTTTGTTGTCAATTACGAAGAGAAGACCCTTATGTTGATAACTTGTCAACATCCCCACATATCCGTGTTAAATAAAAATAGATAAATCAAATATTTTCCTTGTTGCAATATATTTACTTGCAAACTTATTGAAGGAGTAATTCTTCAGATTTTCCTAAAATTTATTGGTGCACTGTGAATTAAACGATTAAAAAGTATCGTAACTTTATAATTTCAGGTTCAAATTAACGAATAGAAATAATTTTCGCTGCATTATGAAAGACATTCCCATTCAGGCGGCTCGTATTAAGGCGGATTCTGATGCCTATTTCATTTTGTAATTTTACGATGAATTTTATTTGTTCCTGTGTGGTTTCAGAGTATTCAGAGTGAATGTCTAAAATGAATATAGATTGTATGGTTTATCTGGAAATATTTGCTTTAATGCGCTGAAAAATTCTGAAAATAATTATTTGTTAAGCTAAATCTATTTCTAAACATTTAAAGACTATAGAACAAATTTTTGTCAGATCTAAAAATAGTAAGCAGAATCGTTGCTGACTTTTGGTTTCTTTAGAAATTAAATTCATAAATTTCAGGATATCGAGTACCTATATTATAAAAATATTTAAAATTCAATGCTACAAAAACATAGATTTAAAAATGGGAGGTATTCTCCTTCGAATGTAGTGAAATAAGAAGAACGGAATTGAAATATAAATCCGTGCTCAGTTCCAAGTATTTTTTCATGTACAACTCAATATGTGGCTATATATAGGAAGCGTGCATGAACATTTTAAATCACTCATAACAACCATACAAAAAATAATGAATAAATATGAATTTAGGGTAACAATTATTAAATAAGAGCATAAATATTTATAAGATTTTAACAAACGAAGAATATTTTAACTTTACCGAATATAATCATAAGTTGTATTTCAAATTATCGAAATATTAATTCTTTTGATGAAAAGTGAACAAAATTTAAACTTGGGTTTCCATTCCGTTGATTGGGAAAGTATTACGGTAATTATGCTATTGATATTCGAATAAACATGATATTAATACGGGAAATTAATACTATAGTCCTTATCCTATATTTGGGGATAAAAGTTTATTCACACTTACTCTTCATGTATTCATTCCATTGATATTTTAAGATAAAGATAAAGATAATTATCCTATTCTACAAGCAGCGGTAATAAATAATTAGAAATATTCTTTCATAGACTGTTCTCATAATACAATCAAAATCAGTGGAAAATAGGTACGTGAACATCAGTCAACGAATTCTCATTTCAACAACTTTAATAAAGAAAAATTTAATTTAAAGTTTTTATTAAATTGCTTTGGTACATCTGGTAAATATTTATTGTGAATTAGCAAAGGAATTAAATGGACTTAACTTTCTGCAATAAATGTAATATAAATTCATAGAGAACAGAAACAAATGATTCAGGGAGTTTTTGCTTATTTGTAAAACGGCTGGCCACTATGTTTTTGACGTGAATGCCTATTCGCTCATTAAATACAGTGATAGCTAACTATCATGTGTTACAAAATACCCTCAAATCGCAATCGCTAATAACTATGAGACTAATAATGCGTTAACAATGGTTGAGTCAAGAACTAGAGCATGCCTGTACGTGTTTGTTTTATGTGTATGTGCGGTACTGTTTTTTTTTGCCTGTAACATCATTAAACCGATCTAGGTGCATACGTGTAATTGTTGCCGATTATATTGTGTAATATTATATTGTGTAAGATTATAAAATAGTGTAGCGTGAAAATACGTTTAGTTAGTATATTGATTTGGATTTTATTAAGAAGAGATTGCGGAGAATTGCGAAGAGCCAAAATGAGGCAATAAACATATTCGCCAGAGCGTAAGTAAAAATTTGTGTTAAATGGAAATTAAAAATATTATTTCATATGAATCTTAAATGTGCTCGGAATTACAAAAAACGCAAAGTATAGAAAAGTTCGCGTCACAAGGAATCTAAGAAACTTAAAAAGCCTTGGAATGATCAAATGCAAAAGCTACGATAGTGTCAAAAATAAAATGAAAAAACGACGCAAAGCGATTATACATCTGGCGTATCGGGCATACAGCGTCCACCGAGAGGCCCCGTTATACTACTCTTTGTAACTATTGTGTTAAAGAGAGTGCTAATTAAATAACATATTAATTCCAAACACTTCAAACGGTTTTATTCCAACGTTTCTACGAAAAATGTACCGTGCGGGACAAACTGCGCCGTTAGGTTTCTTTTTTAGAGAAAGAAGTAATGTGCACATAATGAAAGCACCATGTCTGCACTCTGCAAACGTCGGCGTTGGCTGGTTGCTGGGCAGATTGCAGCCTATTTCGCAGGGCCCGTAGTTTGCGGTTATGCAAACATTCGTTGCAAGTGAAGATTGTTTGTTCGATTTAGTAATATGAGTAGAGCTGTGGAGCTCTCCCGTTGAGAAAATATTTAAAATCGCGTTGTAAGAAGCTATTTTTGTTGCTAATATAAGTTTAGGTAAAATGTTTAAAATAAACTTAATGTAAAATAGTATTTTACAAAATTACGTTATATATTTAATGCTAGACGAAGTGTATTCGTTGCTTGTTTATTATAGCCACTAACAGAGGCTATTTGAACACGGTAACATTATTAGGTAAATTTTTAAAATGAAAGGCAAGCGACTTATATAAATGTAGCTTACATATATTTTGTAAAGCATTCACATTAAACAAATGAGCATCTGCTCACATTAAACATGTGAGCATCTGCTATTTTGTAATATTAAATTATTTTTAGATTGATGTAAGATTTATTTCCAAAATGAAATTTTAAGTACACTTGATTTTAATTGGCAGAGTCATATTACCTATTTGGATTTTATATAGTAAGTTAGAATTTGTTTTCTTGTTTTTGGGGATTCGTACATTAAAAATAAAAGTCGAATCTGTAACCACATGACTCACCTATCCATTTGTCTACCTCTGTATACAAGCTGATTTTATCACAAACGGTTCAAAATAGAAAGTTGAAATTCGGAATATTGTTAGAACATTAACCTATACGTATTTATAGTTGAAAGTGAAATAATTCAAATAATTATATTTATCCAAAGATATTGAATGGTATTTGATTTTTTTTAATTGCAACAAATTTCCAAATACTGTCGGTTTAGAAGCAAATCTGGTGTTTTAATAGTAAAATACATGTTACTAAATAATATTCTTGTCGTATTATGTCTGTAAGGTTTCATTCTCATAGACCTTGGCTCCCGATTTTTTGTAGTTTTGTAATAAGTGGACAAAAATAATAATAATTTTTATAAGATTATTTATCGGAGAGCTGTGAATTTGAATTTTTAATTTAATTATCTCAAAAATCGAATGCACCATTAGTGTTTGAGCAAGTCTGCTTCGTAACAAAGCTTCCTGGTGCGCAGGTAGCTGACGTTTTACTGACTCAAATAAACATATCACTATTTATTTCATGAAGCACTAATACTTATTGTATATTTCATGCTCGGGAATTGGACAGATGAAATAGAACTCTCTCTAATACCTATAATTTTACACTTTTTGCAAATAAATTTATTGATTTATATCAAAAGTCTACCTTATAGATGAATTACATCAAGTACTGTGAATATGTATCTAATCAATAGCAAGTGCAACAAATATCGTGAGTTTTACTTAAAATAACTAGATTTAGTTAATCACTTTCGAAGTACTTTAACGTCTTGATAATCGATCTGAATCACTCAATCCGCTTAACTAAAGCAATTTGTATTTTTTAAATCTTATATTAAATGTACATTCTGACGTTATTACGTATTTCATAATGCAAAACGGTTTTCAGATTAATTGTAGGAAATTGTTAAATAAAATTTAAATCAATCTCTTGAACTGAATTACCTGAGAGAAATACTGAAATGACACATTATAGCACTTAGTTTTGTAATAAGTGGAAAAAAATAATAATAAGGTAAATATATATCAGTAAAACAGTGATAGTATAATTTGTTTTCAGAATTATTCATTCTAACCTCAACGTAAGGCAAACTTGAGAAAAAAAAGCTTTTCGTATAAATATTTAAAGCCTTCAATTTAATAGAAACGAGATAGGTTAAATAAAATCATAATCTTTTATCTTAATTATCGTATAAATTGACTCTAAATGGGCATCGTTTAATTGAAACCTAAAGGTATTATATTAATAGAAAAAAATACGACAATCTTAGGTTTTTTGGAAAAGTGGTCAATTATTCACAATATTGGACAGTTAGTAAATGTTTTGCCAAGCAACTGTTTTGTAGAGTTACGCTAAGGTAAAAATGAAAAGAACAAAATACAAAAAAAAGTAAAAAAACCTGTACCAAAACTTACAGTCATCTTCGAGATTATCTCTTTTGCAGCTAAGGCTAGTGTATACTTTCCAATAGATCATGTGCTATTTACACAAAGAAAGTGAACTAAAATAAAAAGTCTAAATACTCTTTCAAAACCGCACCAAGGCCAAAGCCGGAAATTAACTTGAAAAACTAAGATAAACTTTTTAGTCGTTTAAAAGTTTTAAAGTTTAGCATTTTTGTCATGGAAATATTACAATCATCAGACTTCTGGGTTTGAATAACGATAAAAAGATAAATAAATAAATTCAGTCGCATAACGGTGGCATACTTCGAGAAGTTTGTTCTAACTCATCAGAAAAAATCGTTCGCTATTTGCTGAAACTTCGATCAACGGATTCAGAAATTTTAAATAATAATTTCAATATTATTCATTTTTAGATATCGGTTTAGCATAAATATGATGACTTTGCAAGCAAAGATATCAGGTACAAAGAACGAGACTTTTTCCAATCAATTTTCCAATAATTAAGGTACACAATTTTTCCACCGAACAATCAGAAAATAAATTGGTAACAGTGATATTTTTCTGTGTACCTACAAAATTTAAATATGTTTAGCTTCATTGGACCTATTGATTTCATTAACTCAGATTCTTAATTTTTGAGTTCAATTTGTTTAACTATGAAGGTGCGACATGACCACTAGTTTAATGGGCAGATTTATATTCATATATTTATTATTACTTTGTAAGCTACACATTGACGGTTTGCGTCACTAATTCTAAGTATTGAATATAATAAGTATTGAATATATTTGGCGTTAATTTTGTAGAAATTCATTTTAAATTAATTTTTTACAACTAAATTAAACTACGTGATGCAGTATTATTTCTACTTTATTTAAATTCTTTACCACGAACAAGGTTTCGTTTTCGTTGTACGAATCTTTCGACAATTAGGAAAGATTCATACAACGAAACCTAGATCGTGGTAAAGAATTTAAATAAAGTAGAAATAATACTACATCACAGCAGTTTCATTTAGTTGTGAAAAATTAAAATAAGCTATTCTCTTTTAATTTGTCAGCCTTATCTAACCAGGTTTTATTTGATGCTACTGAAGGAAATCAAATCATTTGACTAACTTTTGAAATATATTAAATTGAAATTAATCAATGTTCCTATAAGACTAAACAATTTTCCAATTCATTCTTATTTTCTTTCACCAAGAGTGACAATTGGTTTTTCAAAGATTTTTCAAGGCCACAATTGATTAAAGAGTTACTTCTGCTTTCACATACTAATTTACATTATTAATCTTCAACTTGTATCATTTTGTCATTTTATTTGTAAGTATAATACTAACATTACAACTAAATGAATGTGAAACAATTTTGGTTTATTTGTTTGTTTATTAATAGTGAATTATATATGTTGATAGAACATATTTTATATTCGTCCATAAAACGGGTGTTATTCCAAGAAAATTTAAAAATGCCGTACCTTTAAAATAGCAGGGCGTGCGGCTGCTATCAAAGGCGCGGCTTTTTCATTACACTTAACGTAAAGAAAGTATAATGGTGCCTTCGTAAAATCGTTCGCATGCATCTAAACGTACTATCTAGCATGCATGCTAAGACACTTAACATTTTAAGACACATGAAGATGTTTTCAATAGTGCACTTGAGTATTTTTTGTTTAGGCAAGCGCATATGAGATAGAGTCACTTTGCCAATGTCTGCAAATCCAGTATGTTAAGGCTATAATAGGCTATTATGGAGTAGCAAAGCATTGACTTAAGTTTAGAAGAAAAACGTTTATTAAAATATGAATTATTGCATAGAAGTGCTAAAGGTGAAACAATAAAACAAGACGACCAACTAGAAGTTTATGTTGCCGTATGTCGTTTCCATCAGCATCGGCTTCTTTAAACATTTTGGTTTACGCCTCCTTCAACTTCCTTCATTTTATCATATTTTGGACTATACATTTTCAATTTGTGCCCACCAATTCTTTGATCTCGCCGTTCCGTAAGTTTAGCCACGTGTATTATAGATAATATATATATATATATATATATATATATATATATATATATATATATATATATATATATATATTAGACACTTGTAGTTTTGAATTCCTATGGGTTTTACTGTCTATAAGGTTAACTTCATCTAGTCTATAGGTTTACTTCCTCATCATCACCGTTTATATGTAGTCAATCTTTAAAGAAGAACCCGCTATGCTGTGTTGGGTTGATCATAGGTTTATGAAGGTTTCCGAGGGCGTGGTGCATGGCTAGGTTTCTGATCTGATTCCTTGCAGTTCATCAAGCAAAATTGGAGTGTTGTAGGTAATCACGCAGTTAAAATATTACATATCAGTGACAGATAGTAGCACTATTGGTGTAAGAAGCTATGCACTAAAATTGCCAAGTAAGCTGCACAAGGTAGCGATTAAAGGCATTATCCAGTAATGGAAAGATAAAGGTTATGGATGAATATTTGAACGACAACCTTAATTGTTGCTCAAGTTTCGGATCCATAGATAAATACCGTTAGTACACACTAGTTGAAGTTAAGTGCTTTCTGCTTTTTTGCTAAGTTCACGCCAAAAGTAAAGTTCAGTTTAAAGAATGAAGCCCATCTTGGATTATCAATCTCATTGTTATTTTCTTATCTTGATTTCTTGCTCCGGCAGACGTATTTATTCACTTGTCTCGTGGCGTACCCCCACTGTGGCGATAGTTGTGTTAGTTAATTTTAGTTGTGATAAAATTTGTCTCGAGTCCCACCTTCAAGAAGTTAAGAAAATCTAGCACCATAGTTTGTAATTCAAGTAGTATACTTAATATTAGGATACATTTTTTCACAACTGGACTTTTTGAAGATATCTCCTATTTACTAACAGCCCACCTGAAGATGTTGTAATACAACGAAACCTAGGTTGTGGTAAAGAACTTAAAGAAAGTATCAATAATACTACATCACGTAGTTTCATTTAATTGTGAATAATAAATTCCTACAAAATTAACCCCAAATATATTCAATATCTCCTAAGACCAAAGCAAACACTTTGGGTGAGATTATACTCCCATGCCTTACACCTCTTTTTAATTTAACGTGCTTAGTGAAGTACAGGGTTGCTACTTTCGGAGTTGCATTTTCGTGAATACTGGAAATAAGACTGCTCTTTCTGTGGTCTAATTTCACGGCAACTCCTAAACTGTCTAAAGTTCTACTCCATTAATGCTTTTTTATAGTTCACAAAGGCTAACCATAATGGTATTTGGTAAAATTATGCTCTTTAGTACTGTAACGTAGTATGAATCCCGCTTATACTTTGAGTTAATAAAAACCTAGGTTATTCGTGAGAGAAATTGTTAAGGCCTCTGAGAATCATTCACAAGTCTGTGAGATGAAGCTTATCGGTCTATACTTCTAAATACTACGTTCGTAATAAAAAAGGCATTTTTTATTTAATAGGATAGCCATTCCGTTTTCTCGATTTTTCGGGATTTTGATCTACATATTCACAGTACAGCTAAGTGATCGAACGACTTGTTGTGTTCTTCTATAAGCAATAAATTAAAACTAGGTTAATTTATTGAACGAGTCTGTCCATGTTTGTGCTTGAACGTGCCACCCTTGATTGGTCAGTACATTTAACATCCCGTTTTAAAGGAAAACAAAAGCAAGCTTGCTGAACTTGTTGCCTCATGATCGGAGCAAAGCTTAAATGCCCTGCTATGCAGCCGCGGCGTTCCAAAGGTGACGAGAGATAATTGACTTAGTTTACCAAAATATTTATTTATGTACTTTAATGTATCTAATTGATGCATGTGGCGGAATTACTGTTACGACAGCAATCTCTTACAGCCAACCAGAACACCAGTCAAGTCGCGCTTGACGGGCGGCCTGGTATCGAACCTGGGTCCCCGCGATGCGCCGCGCAGTCAGATGCCGTATGCCTTGTTATCAATTTAACGCACGACGGTGAGGACAAAATAGAATAATTCTTTTTCGAAGGTGGTACTTTTTAGAATGTAAAAAGCAAACAAATCAGTGATTAACAATCAGGGAAGGCAAAAAATAAAATACCATTTGTAATCATGATAAAAAATAAAAAAAAACTACCTTTGAAAACTGAACAGAATGTCAATATATTTAACACATATTTAGACTTTCATATTTATAGGAATAATTTTTTAGGTATTTTATATGGCGATATGATGAGAATATTGTTGTTTATTATTGAGATATCGTTTTTACCTACTTCAGTCATTAAAAATGTGAATAAATAAAAAAAACGATGTAAAGTCCACAGACGAGTGTTTTCATACTGGTACATTAAAAATGGCTAATTTATTTTTGAATATTTTTTATTAATTTAACATAAAATTTTAAAATTTAGTAACGAGTATGACCTCCTCTAGCTAAAATCAACGCGCTTAATCTGCTAGGCATGCTTTTTTTTATCATTTTCTAAGGACGTATTCCCATTCAGCGACGATCACATTTTTAAGGGCATGAATGTTTTCTGGAGCTGGTTTTACGGCTCTGACGCGTCGTTTGATATTATCCCATATAGAACACACATGGGATAATCTCAAACGACATTCGGATCGATCGACGATCGGACTGAGGTCGGGACTTCTAGCTGGCCAGTCTAACCGACGAATTCCGACCTCCTGCATATACGCATCAACGTCTCTAGAGCGGTGGGTGTGAGCGTTATCCTCCATAAAATAAACTCGCTTCCAACTGCTGTTAATGCGGGTTGGGCATAAGGAATAAGAACCTCTGTTATGTACCTTTGTGCATTAAGTGTGCCATTTTCAATAAAAACTAATTCGGTACACTCATCTGAGTTAATACCAGCCCAAAATATTACGGGCCTCCACCGTAAGGGGTAATTTCCTCAAAGCACACTTCTGCGAAGTGTTCTCCAGGTCTTCGTAAGACTCGCCGACGTCAATCTTCACCACTAATCGATATACGACCTTCATCGGAGAATAAAACTTGTTATTACTTTAACTTGGTATTAAGTCTTGTTGAGTCCATGACGAAAAATTTTGAGCGAATCTCAATCTGGCAACTCGATACTCACGGAGCAATGTAGGGCCCCGAGCTGGGCGATAGCTACGTATATTGACGGTCTGAAGTCTCCTTTTGATTGTTCATAGGCTTACTTGCTTACCTTTGACGTCCTCGAGGTTCTGTTTGAGATCCACGTATGTAACTTGACGATTTCGTAGCGCTTGACTGACTATGAAGTGGTCGTCCCGTGGCTCAGTGCACCGTTCTCTTCCAGAACCGGGCCTTCTACTGACGAAGCCCGTTTCTTGGTATCATTGCCAAGTATTTTGGATGTTGGAACGGCTCACATTATACTGCTGAGACACATAAGATTGGCTAAAACCTTCTTCAAGCAGCGCAATAATTTTTCTAGATCTAATCGTTTTTTCAACCATACTGAGAACAGCAAACAGAACTGAATTAATGCAGCAAACAGCAGAAATTTAATTAAAATTTATTCGTTAAAATAAAAAACATAACAAATGAAAAAGAACTTAATAAGAGTTGGATTTCATTTACCACCAAAAAATACGTTTTTGTCAGTGAAAGACAATTTTCATTCAAAAAGAATAAATTTCAAGTTTAGATCGTTCGTTTTTATGTGCCAGAATACACTTTACCGGCTAGTAACAATTACAATTAATTCAACCTCTTAATAAATAATATTTTGTTAATAATATGACAAAATCAAAACCGCTCGTTTTTTATGCAAAAGAGTGTATATTGTTAAAATAATTTCTTCTCACTTTTTTTAGGATTTACATCAGTTTTTCTAGGATTCGTTAACCGTAACCGTATCACGACTTGACAGAAAAATCCATGTAAATCTTAAAACCTATTGTGTATGACGTACAATTTATAAACTTTTCTTTTGGTTGCAAATTAAAATTTTCTGAATACAAAATAATAATAGAAGTTAAATATGTTTATTTCGTCCGAGTCGCATACTAAATGGAGACACAATTCAATCTCTTGCCTAGCCGTAATTAGATTTATGGATCAGACGTTAAGTGAAAACTCATCCGGCGGGTGTTTGAATCGGAATGACATTTTTACTTTACCTAATATACTTATATATAGTATATCTTATATACATTATTCTAATTCGTTGCGTTGTGTAATTTCCATCTCTTGTGATGACATGAAGAGGTTTGTTAGTTCTTTTGATAGAGGCTCGTCTGCGATGACGGTAAAATAAATTGTAAATATTTGGAATATAAATTTCTATTGGATCTTTTTTCTTTCAACATTGATTTGAAATATTGATTTTTTATCTATCCCATACATAAGTAATATATCTCTCAAATTAGGGAAACTCTTAACCAATAATCAAAATATAAATAATACAACTTGCGCTTATAGTACTTTAAATAACTTGGGTAAAACCCGTAATAATAAAGAAAAAATTGATAACATAAAAAGAGTGGTATCTATAAACTTAAATATAACGACTGTAATAGTGTATACATAGGTCAAACAGGAAGAGATTTTACCACAATATATAAAGAACACATCTCCAGCTGGCGAAATAATGAACCAGACACATCTCACTTTGCTAAACATCTCATTGAAAATAACCATCACCCTCATACAGATAGTGCCCTTTACATATTACAAATAAATACAAAAGGCAATAAACTTAATATCCTAGAAACATTAGAAATAAGCAGACATAGAAAAGACACTAACGTTAATATATTAAATGAACAACTAAATATAATATCATCACCCATACTTAATATCCTCTAAACATAATACAATTAGACAACATTGATACTACAGTACTCTTCAAATTGTTTCAGCCCACATACACATATAAATATAAGTATTTTATTTTAATTATTATTAATTAAAATAAATAAATATATAAATAAATATATGAATAAATAAAACCGTAGATATGTAGAATTAGTGGTAATTAACCTTGTTCTAACTTTCAGATACCCTTGCTTTTGTTTAAATATATTACCGAAGATAACTTCCAGGTAATTTTTTTACGTACATCGGAATATTTGCATTGTACAACCTCATAGAATAACAACAATTGAACTTATTATCCTCACTAAAATACTGGTATGTCGTATAACTCTCGGAAATATATAAAACCTACACCGCTTCCCTACAATAAACTCACTAACACAAGCAGTGGGAAAACCCACACAGACCCGGCTTCCGCTATTGTGTTTGAAACATATAAATGCTGTTGGATGTTCTTAAGAGTCATTCTTTGCTAATATCCCACCTGAAGATGTTGTAATACAACGAAACCTAGGTCGTGGTAGAGAACTTAAAGAAAGTAGAAATACTACTACATCACGTAGTTTCATTTAATTATTTTATTTTATAGTTATAAAAACGTCTGGGCATAAAATTATTTTTTCTATAATTGTTCAAAATGAAATAAGTAAATTAAGTCTAATAACAATTAAGGCGTAATAATTTATTAATTTTAACCTGCGGATTGATAAAATTCATGGTTGTGATATAGGTTTTACTAAATTGCAGACACTGGTTGATTGTAATAAAAAGCAAAATTAAAAATTTTGAAAAAACTCACGACGGATGTAGTCGTTGTAATTGAAAAAAGATTCAATAATTTAAAACCCGCCGACTAAAAGAAAGTAGGAACCTTTTAATATAATTACAAAATTAAGTAAATCCGTCGGGCCTGCCATTGACATTTCCGTTCCTATTATCAATTACATTGTAGCAACATAGAAAAGCTTTTTGCGCACCTAAGAGCATTTCAATTAATTACGAACTGATAAAACTGCAAAATTTTTGGCACATGCATTGCATGGCAGCTCTGACGGATTTTCTTGGGTTTATAATTATATTAATAGGTTCTTTTAGTCGGTGGGTTTTTTAAAAACAATATTTAATCGTTTTTCTATTACAACGACTACATCCGTCGTGAGTTTGTTCAAAATGTTTAATTTTGCTTTTTATTTCATACTTTTTCAATTAGAACGTTTACATCTATCGGAGGCAGAATTTTAATTTTGCTTTTTATTATTAGTCTTAATAATTAAGCTTTTAAAAAAACATTGGCTAAAAAGCAAGCTTTTGTAGCCCTTAGCAGCGTATAATCTTTAAACGGCGTAGTAATAACTGATCTAAATAAAAGAAAACGCTTCAAAATACTTTGATACAATAGCATAAAATTGGAAGAATTATAGCGCTCAAGAAACATGTTACGTGGATCATATATCGACAAAGCTGAAGAAAGGCCACAAAGTAGTTAACCTAGATCAATCAAAAATATTTATTGCAGCGCCTCCTGACGAGTTAATTAAAAACACCTAATAACCTTCGTCGTTAAATCTTAAACTTTTTACCGAAAACCGCATCAACCGCAGCGTTCCCCGGTAAGCTAATACCATAACATTTATCTAAGAACCATCGCCAATTAGTTCCGAATATTTTGCAGAAAAGCGTGTCTAAAGCCGTCATACCATTCTGGGGAAAAATGGAAATATTCGTTTGCAAAAAATGTTGCAGCGCCGCCTGATGAGTTAACACCATAACATTCATCTGAGAACCATCGCCAATTAGTCTTAAATATTTTGCAGAAAACCGTGTCTAAATTGGTCAAACCATTTTGGAGATAAATGGGAACATTCGTTTGCAACAAAATATTTATTGCGGTGCCACTTTGTGAGTAATCACCATAACACCTATCTGAAAACCATCACAATATTTTGTAGAAAATCGTATCTAAATCGATCAAACCACGTGGGAGATAAATAGGAACATTGGATTGCACACACAAACAAACAACCTCTCACCCTAAATGCATAAACCTCCTCTGTTCCGTCGTGGGTAAAAATGTGGCAAAGATTAATCAAAATAGTTGTATGGTAGTAACTTCTTTGGAATTCTCTATTGTTTCTAAGCGTGCGTGTTTGTACGTGTATAATTAGATTTTTACCCGACTACAGTAGAGGAAGGGTCATGAATTTCACAGGCTATGTATGTATGTAAATTAGTTTGCTCCCTCTTACAACCTATAAATTACTAAAGTAATTTAAAGATTCGTTTTGATCTCGAGAGCGTGCTAGTGCACATAACGTTATGAATTTCAAAAAATATATATGTATGTATGCATATATGTATGTGTGTATGTGAGTAAGTTTATTCCTTCGTATTTAGTCGAAATTACTAAAATGATTTCAACAAATGATGTGTCCTTAGATTCGTTTTGATCTAGACAGTAGCTTAGGGTATCAAACATTATGAGTTTCACAGGATATGTGCATATGTACATATGTGAACAAGTTTGTTTCCTCGTACAGACTAAACTGCTAAAGTGATTTTAAAAAATGAGGTGTCCTTAGATTCGTTATGATCCAGAAAGGGTCCTAAGGCGCATAAGGTTAGGAATTTCACAACATTTTTAGTTATTATTTCCATAGTCGGGTTTTGATGAAAAACAACTTGAATTTTAACACGAATCATTAAAAATTATTATAGAAACGACAGGGTTTAATGTGAACAAACAGTATATCTTTAAAATGTTTACATGTACATCCAATGGAGACATGTATTGACAGTTAAAGCGTGCATCCATCAGAGTAGTATGTTTTTTCATGTCACGTAAATTAAGTATTAGCATCTGGTATATCATCATCTTGGTAATATTGGTCAACGGATATCTCATATTCTTTACATATTTTTTTAAACGGATTACACGTTTCTATGCGTGTGTGTACGTGCATACGTGCTACTTGCGTGGGAATGCGTTTTGCTTTAGTACCATCATAGTTAACTTTTAATTAATAAGATTACTAAAATTGCGAATATTAAAAACGGTGAATTGTAAATTAGTGAATGGCGAGGGATCACTATGTAAGCAAGCTTATAAAAATATACGACACACGACTGACTTTTAATATTCCATTATTATGTAGGACAAGTTTATTTATAAATTGGATGTTATATTTGAAATCCATTCAAATGTCGCAAGTAAAGTTTAGTTTTATTATATTTGGCTAGTCTTATTATTACTCTCCGTATACAGGAGACACAAACGATAGTTCAAACCAGGAATGCGACGTGGACGGCTCTTTAGATAATCGTGACTGATGGCCATCTTAAAGTGGTAACTGTGTCAATCTTTGGCTGGTTATTGGAGATGACTTTCGATTTTGTATCAAGCTTTAATTTTTGTCAACGTCAGATGTTTCTAATTTGTCTTCACCGCTAGGTGAACAAATGAAGTATAATTAATTCATCTTTTCATCTGCTTCCACGGGGTGACCCTGAATAAAACAAAATTCTTCGACGTCTTATCTGTGCAAACATTTTAAAATATACGTATGCTATTCGTTTAGTGGACAACATAAATGCCAAATGTGAATAAATAAGGGATATCTATTTTCATTTATTACTAATTGGCTAAAAATACTTAACATCGAATCCAAATTGATACTTTGGGAATAATAAGATTAATGAGCTGTTTAAAATGTGACTAAAATGTTTGAACACGATTCTGTGTTGTTAGTCAAGTTACATTACAGTTTGGATTCGTTTGCCGACATTATGAGAGAAAACAATTTTATTTATTTTCATTTTTCCATGTAGAAATAGTAAAATTGGAAAAATTAAAGGAAAATGGGGTGAAAATGTTATCATGCCGATACCCACCTTTTTGATTTTTTCTCCAACAACATTATGGGATAAATAATTACAGTTGCAGTGAAAAATATAAAAAGAAAGTAATGACGTTGACTTGTTAAATTATATTTCAGGTTCATAATTTTTTCTTCGAGTCTGTTCAATTCGTAAACTGCCCCTGAAATTGTTTTCGTTAAATTTAAGAACCGATCAGCTTCTGTTTTAGTTTTGCTAAATACAATACATTCATCTAATCCAGCCCAATAATATTTCAGATTTTTAAAGTATAGTTTTAGTTTTCACTTTTGCCCAAGGTATAAATAACCTAAACGCAGGTACTGTTATTATAAACAAGTCCATAATCATTTATATTGGAAATGCTTCATCGCCAAATGTAATGCATTGATCGCTCTCACATCGCAGGTAATCGTAGGAAGACGGAAGACATCCAAAATTCATACAAATTTGAATTGTTTGTTAGTTGTAGGAGTATGTAGAGGTTCACATTTAATATGGACCGGTATGCAGTTAGACATGTAAACGAACAACGATAATAACTTAATCCGTATTGAATGTGTCAACTGACATTATATCCTTCTCTATGTGAAAAATTTAATGAAACGTAAAAGAATTGAGAAAAAAAACACAATGGAGGCTTTTTATTCTGTTTATGAACTATTTCCCTGAGAACATTGTAAATATGTCTCAAAGACATGAAAATGATCTCCTTTCACCTTAATTTTGAAGCTGTTGAGTAAAATGATAAAACTAAAAAATAATTTCCCCGAGAACTTGGTTAATATGTCTCGAAGAGTTGAATATGATCCACTTTCACCTTACTGGTACAACCATAACTTAAAATGATAAAGTTATCACGTGAAATCATAAAGTTGAGAAATAATTTTCCTGAGAACGTAGTAAATATATCTAAAAGTGAGTAATATAATCTACTTTCATCTTACTTGCGTCACTGTCACGTAAAATTATTTGGTTAGAGTGCGAATTAGCTGGACACTGAGCATAGATTACCAAAGTTTAAATTGTTCTACCTTCAATGTAATGTATTATGAATGAATAGCTAAAAATGAGAGATAATATTTTTAACATAAAAGAATTTTGTGTGTCGTAACCCTGTGGAGAAAATTTATTTTTTTCTTAATGTTATGTAACTAACTTAATGTTATGTAACTAATTTAATGTTATGTAACTAACTTAATGTTATGTAACTAACTTTAAAAGAAGTATATTACTAATCATTATTCGAATTCGTTTAGCAGTTTTTCTAAGTTTTGTTGGATAATAAATTTGGAAATATGGGGATTATTACCTGAGTGATAATAGAAATGAAGTAAATATAATGGTTGTTCATGGTAGGTTTGTCACCAGATCTGTATCTAATTTTGTATCAGCTTTTTTTTTCGTTCGTTCATCAGAATCGCTTAAAATATAAAATATAAAAAACGATGTCTCGATTAAAAAAAATATTTTTCGTTTGTTTTATGTACATTGAGTGAAGTTTCCTTTTATTGCATGTTAGTAATGCCCACGACTTTGTTCGTGTGGATTTTTCATTTTTTTATGTAAGTTGTTTAAAAAGGTGTCGAAATAAATTATGAACATACATCATTAATTAAGGGCTTTGCTGTTGAACCATAGGTGGCGCTTTGTGGAATATAATAGAAAATATGGATATTGTTAAAAATGTATCAGGTATGATCAAAAGCACAAAGGAATGTATCTACATTTCACTATATTTGAATGTATATTCGACCTGATTTATGTATTGCGTATGGTATATGCAACGCTCACGTCTAGGCACCAATATAAATAAATATTAAGAATGTGTAGACAAACTTCACGGAATCCATTACCAATATCACTGTAACTTCGGAACTGATTAAAATATTATGATGAAAAAAAACTAAGTTGGTATTTGAGTTACTTGTTATAACATTTGTTAAATTTGTATCAATAGCTTTGGTAGTTATCAAGTTAATTTTTTTCGTACAGATAAGAAGATAGATGGGCGACATTTTTTAATATTAAAATTGTTTATTGTTTTGATTATGCGAACGGAAAAGATATTTAAAATCTGAAATTCGAAAACCACAGACAGACTCTTTTTCTTGCACAGTAGCGAGTCCCGTCTCAATTACATTATAAATGTGTCTTGGGTCATTTATGTAGTGCTTGTTCATAACTTTCTCTAACTTTATTGAATATATTTGCCGTTAATTTAGTAGAAATTCATTATTCACAATTAAATGAAACTACGTGATGTAGTATTATTTCTACTTTCTTTAATTTCTTTACCTCGACCTAGGTTTCGTTGTATTACAACATCTTCAGGTGGAATATTAGCAAAGATCTTTGCTGTTGTAATACAACGAAACCTAGGTCGTCGTAAAGAAATTAAAGAAAGTAGAAATAATACTACATCACGTTGTTTCATTTAATTGTGTTTCTATAAGTTCGCAAAAAAAAATTGCACAGTTGGCTTTTTATACGCTGTTGCTCATTAAAAGAAGTTTCCCTAGGTCGTCTTAAAGTTAAATAAGGGTGCCTTCTTAAAAACCAGTAGTACCATTTATTTCCAGCTATTTCTTTATCTTTGTTGAATCTGTGTTTTAAAACATTTTTCTCGGCTATTTTGAAAGCTAAACTTCTAACATCTTTTAGCGTCATTCCATACAAATATCTTTGTAATTCCAAAATACGAGTGATTAATTTATTTTCCAATTCAGGAGTGAGTTCACTAGTGGAACCAATTATTTGCTTTTCCTCTTTAGCCATTCAATTTTTGTTGTCAAATCTTCGCTTTAGTGTCACCTTCACCGTCACTTTAGTGTTCCATGCATAATATTTGCCATGCTAAAGTAAAAAGTAACCAATTAAATCTTCGATTTCAAAAGTTGCTATTATTGGACCGGTTCAATAAAAGATCCTCGCACAGGTTCAATGATGACAATTTGTTGCTCAAACACAAAAATATTTATAGAAAAAAAACCGTTATATATTGAAGCACGTTGTCTGGAAAATTGTGCAATTCATAAAAAACTACACTGAAAAGCCGCAAAAAAAACTTACTTGATAAAGAATTTCTCTCTTAGGAATTTTACATCGGGAGCGCGTGAAACACTCTGACGTACGTCCTGCTCCAACGAAGCACTTGGTGGCACTGGTACAGATAGGTAGCGTTTCGAAGGAACAGTACATTTTTAAATCTGTTCGTTTTCGAGAAACCAAAGCGTCCAATCAAAGAGCCGGTCCAATGATCGCAACCTTTATATATATATATATATATATATATATATATATATATATATATATATACACACAAATGTATTTTTTATATTTTTCAAAAATGTTATCGCTATTGATAAACTACCACGAATAAAAAACGGGAAACTTTATGAAAAATGCATGATATTGTGTTCAAATTGGGGTATTTTGAAAATAATGGATAGAAAGTCATTAATAAAATGCACAGAGGATAAATATGGAATCCATCCTTCGTCCTAAAAATTTTAAAATGGAACTCAAGATCCGATCCCGCCAGATATCCGTCTATTGGCTTAATATACTTTTTCTCAGACAGGTCAAAGATATCAACGTATTTAGAATAGTTTAAAAATAGTCCTTTACTTTTCTTTCTTTCTTACTTCCTATATAAATGTTGAGAAGTCAATAATTTTAAAGTGAATTGTCTGTTTTTAATGTTTGTACAAATATCCTATATTTTGTCAATACACATGATTTACCGAATTCAAAAAAGGAGCTGTTTCTCATTTGGACTGTATTTCTTGCGTATGTTACCTCATATTATCGGTATTGATCAACCAATATGAATGATTTTTTTTGGAACGATATACGGAGTCCAGTTCCATTTGAATTGAGGTCGGTGCCACGTTTAATGTAGTACTCGTCTTTGTGGGTGCGCATGTGTGTGTAAGAGAAAGAAAAGTGTCGACTTGACATTGATTCTAAATATCTCTAATAGTGCTCTGCAAATTTGATTTTGTTCGGAAACTATATTTTACCATAAAAGTTCCAATTAAGTACTCATATTTTAATTATTTTATATTTCTCAGTGTTCTTTTATTCCATAGTTATTTGAAGTCCGTCCCAGTTTTTGGTTAAAATATTATTTTCTTTTAATTAATTTGCTTTGAGATAAATATTTTTTCCAAATTTACATTTTAAACGAAACAAACTGATAAGATACATTATGGTGACAAATTCACCTTCAAGAATTTTGCCGATAATTCCACACACAGATGTAAATAAGCAGATTGTGTTAAAAGTCACTGAGAGCATTCAGCAAAAAAACTATGTAAACTGTAAATATGCATTAGAAAAGTTTTTGTTGTGTTATCTTCTCTGTGATTTGTTGTAGCTCACGAAATCATTATATAACAAATCAATTGAAACATTTGAAATGAAAACCTTTAAAAAACCTAGATATTTGTAACAGTGTGAAAATTAAACCAAAAAAAATAATACGTTTCAAGTTTGAATGCATATTTGGAAATTTGCCTTAGAATTTTCGTAAATATTTTTAAATAATTTCTTAGAATAAATTAACAATTTATTATCTTTTGAATAAATTAAATTAAAATATATTTAGGTTTCACATATTACTTCACTTGAATATCTTATTTGTTAGAAAGGGATCTCATAAATACATCAATTAATATTTTTTCCAGCACAATTGTTCACAAAAATAAAACGTAATATAAATGTGAATGGATAATATTAAGGAACATAATGTAAAAGTTTTATACAAATTGATGCTAGGGTTCTGATTTGGGCGAAGAAAATATATGTATGTATTCAAATATGAATATCTGCTTACTCATGTGAGAAAGTTATTTTAGAAGTCATGAAAGGTCAGTGTGTCCTTAAAGGAGTTACAAATGAACGTTTTTAGAATTAATTACAACCGTATGAAACAATCTATATCCGAAAATTTAAAGCATATCGAAACGAAGTCGTTAATTTTAAAATTTCCAAGAAATGTCCAGATGTGTAACATTAAGTGCACCGAGTGCAACATTAATAAATGGTCTGATTAAAGTTCTGACAAACAAAAGTTTCATCAAAATGAGGCAATTTATGAATAATATCAATTAAAGAGTGTCACATTTGAATAACTAACCTCATATTACTTTATGAATGGATGGGTTAACACCAAAAATAGTAGCTTTATATAAGTTATTAGCTGTGCCTAGGACGTCATTCACGTGAAATTCGGAATAGGAGAAGTTATTCGATTTTTTTTCTGTCATATGTTGCTCTTAGATATAAACTATTACCAAACTAAATTAGGACAAAATCTGTTTAGCAGATTTAGCGTGATTGACAAAAATTAAAATACAAATAGATAGACAAAAGGTTTTCTGGCTTCTATTATCGTACTTTAACTAAATCAATTACTATTTTCAAAATATTTTCCATGTATAGAATTCAGAGGGAATTCTGTACATGGAAAATATATTATATACAAACAAACATACATACATACATGTATGTATATTTATGTATATACGTGTGTGTGAGCGTGTGTGCGTGTGTGAGTGTGCATGTGTGCGAGTGTGCGTGTGTGCGTGTATGCGTGCGTGCAAGTGTATGTGCGTGTGTGTGTATGTATATATATATATATATATATATATATATATATATATATATATGTAGAGAGAGAGAGAAAGAGAGATAGCAGAAAAGAATAACCTCTGGATTCTGAACTATCAAATAAAATAACTATAGCAATAGTATTAACGCGGCAGTCATCTTCTTTTACTGCATACGTACTGCCTGTTACTAGCTTTTTATTGTAGGAAAAGAAAAATAATAAGTTTTTTGTCTTTACCTTAGGAAATAATTTTTGAGTTTCAGTTTTCCCGCGGCATAACTTAAGGGCGGCACAAATTTACGAGCCCAAATATTTATAGTTGTATACAGTCCCTGAGAACTATCAAATAAGAGAAGCCTATAGTTAATCGAATGCCAGGTTCATATTTTACAAGTCTTTGAAAGCACCGTACGTACACACAAACATACCTCGATATGTTTCGTGTTTGCTTACCTACTAATATTTTTTTCGAAATCACTCTCTTTTCTTTACTTTTAATGTCATGTCTTGGATGTACAAATGATATGTTGAAAGTTCAAGGTATTAAAACAGTGGCTGTTTAGTATATTTTCTAATCAACTTTTTATGAATAAACTGCTCGTCTTTTATTAATAACCTGCATTTCATAATTAATATATTGACAAGAGTGACGCAATTTATTAAAACTGTGCTATAAACCCTAAAGGGATTAGCAGTAGACCTGTTATTAATCACTGAGAAATGAAATTAAAACGATTTTTGTGAACATTTATTATGTAAAATAATATTTTTGTTACAATATTCGTTTTACACCAGACAGTATGTTCGCAATTATTGACTTTAAATATGGTTTAAATTATTGCGAGGGATCGAAAACTCGTAGGTTGAGGACTACTGGTCCATCGTTTTTCTCTGTGTGTGCGATGATCAAAACTGCAAAAGGATGATCGACATCGTAGTCGATAACGTTTGCTGGTACAGGTTTGTTGCTGTTATCTGCGAAACAATTTTTCGTTATCAAGCTACTTTTCTTTCATATAGGGTAATTTTGGGAGAGATGGTCATATATTTAATATCTTATTTATTCCGGAGCAATTGAAACGATATTTGAAATTATAACTCTTTGAAAATTAGCAATAAAATATTAATGTCTAATTAAAAATTACATGAAATCAAATTTAATAAGAATTGCCAAAAGATCTTCCGGTGTGTGGGGAAAATGGCCATGGGTGTATGGTCCAACCGAATCGTAGGAATGGCCGTAGTTTTTTTTATCGTATTTAAACTTAGTCGAAAACAAGTGAAACATACTTTAAATAAAAAAAAAATGATAATATTTAAAATATTATATGGCCGTAAGTGAATGTGATAAACGGCGACACATAAACTTTGTTTTTTCTTTGAAAAAAAAATGGAGGAAAAAAATAAATTGAAAATATTTATATATTAAAAATTTGAAAATATTTAGGTTAGATTAATGTGACATAAACTTTAAAAAAACCGTACTAAAAAGAATTGAAGAAAATATTATAAGATAAAAAGAATTGAAGAAAATATTTAGGTTAGATTAATGTGACATAAACATTAAAAAAAAACCGTACTAAAAAGAATTGAAGAAAATATTATAAGATAAAAAGAATTGAAGAAAATATTTAGGTTAGATTAATGTGACATAAACATTAAAAAAAACCGTACTAAAAAGAATTGAAGAAAATATTATAAGATAAAAAGAATTGAAGAAAATATTTAGGTTAGATTAATGTGACATAAACATTAAAAAAAACCGTACTAAAAAGAATTGAAGAAAATATTATAAGATAAAAAGAATTGAAGAAAATATTTAGGTTAGATTAATGTGACATAAACATTAAAAAAAACCGTACTAAAAAGAATTGAAGAAAATATTATAAGATAAAAAGAATTGAAGAAAATATTTAGGTTAGATTAATGTGACATAAACATTAAAAAAACCCGTACTAAAATAGAAAGATAACTTTAAAACAGAAACGACGGGAAATACTTTATCTTTTCTAACTCGAAATACAGATCCATACTTGGCATCACTTTTATAGTATGAAAGCTAAACAATATTAATTGACCATATTTTCCCACTACAATTTTTCTCAGAATTACGCCATTCATTATTTGTAAAATCGTTTATTTTATTTCAGTTATAGCTAGAAAATTTTGTTTTAAACAAAATACTTTATGATATGGTTTCAATTATTGAAATTAAATTCCAATTAAATTAAAATTATAATTAAATTATAATTATGTTGATATAACGGTATAAAGAGTAATATTTGCAAAAATTATTTTTTTAATGCCACGTAAAATTTAAGTTATAAAATGTGTGATAAAAACAATTAATATTTTTCAGTGTTCTGGTTAGAAATTATACAGGACTTTCAAGTTATGTGAATAGTTCAACTTTCTTTTTTTCTCTTATTTCATTTTAGAAAATATAGATAAACAATTTTGTGTAAGTGGTAATTGGTGTATGATATGTTCAAACTTGTTTTCCTGCTGGATACCCAAGCTTACAATAATTTTTTTTGGATTGAATGCTGCTTGAATTCTAAAGCTATTATTGGGTTAGTCAGATTACACTAATGAAAACTACATATGATTTAATAAGTTCGCGTTGTTCATTAACTTGCTATGTAGGAATTAGCAGAAAAATGTTCATTTTATAATTAAATAAAATTTATATTGGCACTAAATTTTATTTTCACTTCTTGTTTTGAAAAACTCTTTCTATTCCATCAAAAAAAAAAAGAAAACGATTGAATTTTATTACCTGCATCTTCGTCGCCTTTAAATTTGAAGATAACTTTTTGAATACCATGTGTTATGACAGGGATTTTGTCACTTCCTTTCACCAATATGCGTGTGAGACCTGAATTGCCTTTTTGGAATATGTTATTAATTCCGAACTGAAAATTAAATGTCCATTTGAATTATATAAAACATAATATTTCGTATGCGTTGCTGGAAAAGTTAAAGTCAAATTCTATTCGGAGAGGTGATACGGTTATTTTCCTTTTATATTTCTCATCGATTTCCTTCTGAGCATGCAGGCCATACTTCTAAAAAATGATGTAATGAACTAAGTAATAGAAAAATCGATTTTGGTTTAATTTCATAATTGAAGATGCCCTTGGTGCAATGTGATTTAAAATACATATTACAAGCTTTTTGCTTGTCGTTTTGATTTTCGATTATGACAATGGAATTTTTATCTGATCCAACGACACCATTCCAATGTCTGTCGATAAATAATGTTAAACCCTTGCTATAAATAAGTTGTGTTATCTATTGATTTGTATTTGAACTAAAATGTCATTACTCAATCAAAACACTGAATTTTATCATACAGGAATAATATTATTTCACGGCTAATAAAAAAAAATTAGTTTGAACTATGTAGTAGATAATCTGTTATGCCATTCACGCGTGATTGAGTAACGAATATTTAATTCCAATATATTCCACGTGTGACCGTAATATTCCACGTGTGTATTTATGACATTCCTTGTATGTTAAGCTGCGAATAATACTTAGTTCATATTTACTATAACATTTCGTACAACGAAGTAACAGACTTCTTTGCACAAAATGTTGGTAGTACCTGTGCTTTTTGCAAATTTATTAAAAATAATCGTCATATTTTATTATTTATATAGTTTGTCACCGTTCATTAGGCTCTATGCACCCTTTTTGGTGTAATCTAGCGGAAGAAGTTTCAAGATCTATATGGTATATGAGCATGTCTATATAGAATGTATCAAAAACGGGTCTATCATCCGTACAGTTGTATTTGTGCTTTTCAGATTTATTTAAAAATCATTTTCATTATTATTTCTAACTGTAGTATAATAAATATTTAATGCACTTTAGGGCTTCCTTTCAGGTGTAACGTAGAGGAAGATAGTCTCAAGTTCTAGACAGTATACGACTGTGTATATACAGAATGTAACAAAGAACATCTACGTAACTCATACAGGTAATTATGTATATCAAATTGAATAGACAATATGAAAGAACTATATGACAATTCTCAACCGTTTTTCAACAAAAATCACTGTTAAAGTTGCAATCCCAACGTAAAAAAAATATTTTTTTACAGAAATATGCTTCAAATATACTGAATCCCATACTCAGTATATTTGCGTGTGTACGCACGTATACATGTGCGTGCTTATGTGCGTGTAGGATCGCATGGTGCGTTTACACTTTGCAATACAGGGATATTAGTCACATACATTTGGTTTAATTTCCACACTTGCTATTTAATAACGGTGCATTGTAAGTTGAAGAAAATTAATCTGTTATTTGCAGCAAAGGATATAATAACCTTCGGTATGATACTCTTAAGATTCACTGTTGTGTTGACGCTGAATTCTGGCACACGTAGAGTGACGTTTGCTTCTGGTAAAGAATTCATATAGGAGCGCAAGTTTCTCCCGTCGCCGATGGCGTCCATCACGTCGGATAGACCATTTTGTCTGTTTGGTAAAATGAAGACTGCCTTAGCTCCTTTTTCACCGTCTGCTACGCGCACGTTCGGTAAGACCAAGAACTGAAAAAAAATTATTTAGTAACAATTAAAGTTTGAAAAGCCCGATGAAAACACGTGCTTCGTAATCTTTCTTGATTTCATATCAAATTAAATGTATATAGTAGATATGAGTCTAAAAAAAATTTGAACCCAGTAACTTTGAAGATCAGCTTTTAATGCTTTATCGTTGTGCTGAATACTCATTTGGAGAAACGTGAAAAAAAGGTATACTTATCATGTACTTTTTTACTTGCTTTGATTTTATGTTAATTAGTTAAAAATTTGCAACAATTTTAGGTATTTACAACTCATATACGATATGAGTTGTAAACACCTAAAATGTCAAATATCAAAACATAAAAACGTCAAATGTCAAATGTCAAATATCAAATTATTAACTCAGTTAAAAGTAAGTAAATAATTTGAATGCATAATCACGCAAAACGTTCCAATAAGCGTTTCAAAAGTTAAGAACTATCTGGTTTTCAATATATATATATATATATATATATATATATATATATATATACACACACATATACATACATACATATATATATATATATATATATATATATTTAGACAATATTAAAGAGTTGAGAAACGTAGAAAAAATATCAAACCTCAAATAAAATTGGAAAAAAAATATTTTGTTTAAATTATAAAAAATAATTTATTCTTTCCGAATCGTCATTGCTTATTAATTTTATTTTTAATTCAGCAGGCTAATAAAATGCTAAAATATTGTTTAAAATAGTTGTTAGTGTGTTATTATACTAGCGCTACCAGCTAACTCCATTATATGATGCTAGATGCAGGCAAGTTAACTCGCGCTATTGACACCTGTATCATATTAATAGTTCACGCAAACATAGCCACAATTAAAAGCTATCCTAGTTATATATAAATAAGTAAACAACGAACCTTGGCATCATACTCCTCACTGTTTCCATACTGATATAAGCCCGTCGATACCAATGTTGTAACGTTGACAGATATTAAGTAATTGGTATAGAATAGGCGTTTCTTCGTCAAACTGCTGTCAAAACCCCAATCAGCCTGAATAATGAGAGTAATATTCACTGTGCATGTAATATTATCATACATTTTATATTCTTGTAAATAATATTAGTTTTAAATTATAAAAATAAGTATTTGTCCGATATTAAGTAATCGGCATAGAATAGGCGCTCCACCATCAGACTGCTGTCAAAATCCCAGTCTGTCTGAGAAAGGTATTTAGAAGTATTTTCCAGTCAGCCGAAATACCAGAACTTGAGGACTTAATGCCGTAAAGACCGTCGGTGAGACATTATAAAATTCGAAATTTGTTGCAATTAAACGACTAAAAATACATTGAAAATAACTTAGGAATCAATAAAGACGACAAAAAAAAATTTAGACCACTTTTCAAAATATAAACCGAAAGGCAACTTTCGAATGTTAGGATCAAGTTTATTCCGGTGTCGGTAGAATGAATAGTGAACAGACGTTTGTAGAAGGTAGTGTTATGGATAGAAATAAGTATAGTGAGGAGGGATTAATTCTGGTTACGTATTTCTCCCCAGTAAATATATTAAAGTGTCTATATATTAAATATTTTTTTCAAAAAAACAATTTATACACGTTGTAATTATGTTACTGAGGCCAAAAAAATAGTTTTTAGAATTTTTGTCTGTTTGTGTATGCTAGTCTCCAAAACGGCTTAACCGATTTAAATAAATAAATAAATAAATATATATATATATATATATATATATATATATATATATATATATATATATATATATATATATATAAAGCTCAACATGAGCCGCGCCGCGCCCTATATAGCATTGAATGATTCACGGCGAAGTATGCAGAGTCTAGCTGGCCAATCTCTTGAATTATCTACCGTATTTAGTAGTTTCAAAATAATTAAATATATAAAATAATTTCATATTATTTTTTGAAGAATATTCTATACGTATATGTAAATATACTTATTTGGTAACTTAGATTGTTATAATTAGAAAAAAAACTTTACTTATAATTTTCGTTGGTTTTATTGTATTTGACTAAAATCCTGTGTTTATAATAATTACATTATTCTTACATAAGAGTAGCTACAATAAATAGGACGTTACTAAGTTGACAGGAGTTTTTTATTTTTATTGTGTGTTTGCAAATATATTACATCTCTCTATTTTCTTATAATTTGTATGTGACAACTTTACACTACAAGAACGAAGTCGCGGGCACTAACTAGTACGCTAATAATGTTTGAAAATATGACATATTTACTATGAAGTAGATGAATAAATGGATTGTTCAATAATGGTTTACTTTCTACCTTTTAAGTAAGAAAACATTTAATTTTTGGAAAATTGAAAGTTATACTACGATTGATGAGATTTGGAAAAGCTTAAATGGGGAATACAAAATATGATTTGATATGTAGAACTTAAAACGCTAAAATGAATTGATTTAGAATGACATGCCATTTTATAAGAAATAAACATTTGTGGCCTATCCGCCGTAGCTGTGTCGTACTTTTAATGCACGCATACGTTGATTACCGTTGCGAGTGGATGTCCCAGAGTTACATGTCTATATCCTTTGTAACTTGATAGCGGCGTGTTAGTATGCGTGTAAAGCTGCGTGTTCTTTTAAAAAGGTTTCTTGTTATTTGTTTGTCGGTCTCCGTAAGCATATATGTGTAGCTACAAGCTTATGAATATTTTTGCCTACAATATTCACTTTGAACTTACCTTAAAATACATAGCATTAGCGAGGTAGGCATTAAAAGTATTTTTAGGCAAAATTTGAGTGACGCGACCATTCGTTCCTCCCTCTGCCTGTAATTAAAATAGGCAAAAATTATATTTAGATAAATCAATTAGTTTTAATACTCAATATCGGATCTTTTTTACAAGGATATGAAGAAAGCCAATGTACGCGTGCGCATAGATGGAATCAATAATCATATGCAAAAATTAGGTTTTCGGTCTAACATACATATTTCAGCAGAATCTCATATTATACAGCAGAATCTGTATAATATGAGAAATCTCATTTTATACAGCATAATCTCATAATACATATTTCTCTAAATATGCGACTTAAATTTACAACAAAATTACAAGCGAATGAGGATATACGTTAAGTCATATCGTGTTAGAATGCACGAATACCGAAAGACACATAAATAATTATTTAGAAGAGAATACTGCTATAGACGTTTAGGAACATAATTAAAAAAAGATTTAATTATTGGGTGTAGAATGAGAATACAATGCAATAATGTAGGTAGATATGACTCTTTATGAGTCTTTACGACAAAAATTTACTCAAAAGAAAAACACAATTATATATTTTAATACCAATTACTAATAAAAATAATTATTTAATTTATGTAATCAAATTTCATTCTTTTATAGCCTACTTTCTATACGTGGCTATATTAGGCTACGTTTGTAAATTTCAGATCATTCTAAAAAGTTTTGAAAGTGAGATACGATAATGAACATATATAAATAAATTATTTTGGCATACTTTACTGCATAAAGCACAAAGTATTTCTGTCTAAATTACTTTATACTTTATGCAATAAAGAATACAATTTAATATTTTATAAATGAATAATAAAATATTTTTTTTAAAGTACGGATGGATGGTGACCCTATTCAAGAGAGTGAGAGAGAGAGAGAGAGAGAAAGAAAGAGAGAGATAATTTTTTTAGAACTCTGCGTGTCACAAAAATAAAGGAAAATTATTGTAAGTAGCTGCATGGAATGTGTATTTAGGGCGCAAAAGACAAACATTATCTTAAGTTTTATAAGTCGTGTGTTAACAAGATTAGAAATGTATTTCATAACAATTAAATTACCCAGTCGTTTATATAGTCACTAATTGATTTTCCAGTGATAACGGACTTCACATCTACGGTCAGTGAATCAGCGGCTGATTCAAAGTCAGAATCGATAGTACTAAGTTCAGCACTAACAAAGAGAGCCGAAGCATCTTCCAAAGTCACAGCATGCATGTTGTGGATTTTTCTATTCAACTTTGATACGGTACTCAGGAGCTGGAAAGTATCACAATTTGATGATAAAATATTTTCAAACACATTTTCTCTATTTAGTGTGTAAATGAAAAAGTGTGTAATATATTTTGTGTTTAATTCGTAATTAATTAACACATTTAGAAAAAAAAATGTTAAACGAACTTTTTTCATTTATATTACGAATCTTGTCGGATACGTATTAATGAAGGCTTTCGTAGTCATGTTGTGTTGCTAATACATGAGGTGTTTGTACCTCGTGGTAATTAGGGTTAGTCGCTGAGCAAAGTTATCAAGTTATTTATGAATAACAAAGTTTTTATGGAGCTTATAACGTCGAACAACTTGGTTGCCTATATATATTACTTGTTAATAACATTTGACTCAAATAGTATTATTTATATAGAATTATTTACGAAACGCCATTATGAAGCTTTGATTTCGGATTTAGCTGTATTACAACTTTCTCTTGTATGACATGGAAGATAGACAGATGTGACGAAATTTTGAATAAAATGGTTCCGTTTTTAAACCATTCGGTTATGTAAAATTTAAAAGTAAACTAAAAATGGAAATAAATTTTCCTTGGCTTGCTAATTATCTAAATCAGAAAATTTATTCCTTCATAAAATTAATTTAAGAGATTTGTAGAAGACACTAAAAGTTTAAAATACGTACTTGCTTCCTATTGTGATAAAATTTAATTTTTTATAATATCGTCTTTAAATGTAAATTCGTGACTCAAAATGTGAATAACTTTCCTTTGATTTATTAATTATTTAAAGTCAACATTCACGATTACTTCTTTCTACTTATAAATAAGGATCACATTCACGGTTACTTATTTCTACTTACTTTAATAATTATAAACAAGGTCAACATTCACGGTTACTTCTTTCTATTTAAAATAAGGAAAAAATTAGGTCCTGTAAAACCGGAAATCCAAATAAATTTATTTCTTTTTGATAGTTCCATATTTTAAAAGAAAAAACTGAATCATAATTATATTGCTCACATATCACTCCGAATGTCCATTACAATCGTTTTTCTTAGAATACGCTTGATATGGAAACTTGAAATTGGGCACAGTAATAAAATATAATAACCCGCATATAAAGTTAAAAAACATCAATTTGGAAATTTTAGGGAGGGAAAATGATGTATTCAAATTTTTAAAAATTCCATATATAGAGCGGGGTGTCGTTGAAAAGGGCTAGTTATAAAGGTCTGAAAAACATATTTTTAAAATTTTTAGTATTATATTTTAGAGATATACTAAATAATATGCAAAAAAGCAATTTTACTTCCTTCCTTTTGAAAACTACTAAATTTAAAATTATGAAAAAATATGGGTATTTAGAAATCCACACAAAGGTATAAAAGAAAACTATAAAAAAGATTCTTAATGTCATAATTTTTAAAATATTCCTAAGTTTCCACGCCTACGAGAAATACAATAGGCAACAGATTTGCGTTTTACTATTTTCAAATCAGATTTTTTCAGAAACCATGTAACGTAGAAACTGAAAAATTACCATAGTAATATATCTTATTAATCCACATATTTTATACCACCAAGTTTCTTAATATTCATATAACAACTAAAGAGGAGTTCAATATAAATCTGAAAAAAACTATTTTCTTCTTTTGTAATGAAGAATACATTTTTTCATAATTTTAAGCTGCGTATTTAAAAAGATGTTCTGAAAAATTGGCAAACGTATAGCACACCGCCCCTTATTTCTGAAACTTTTGAACCAAAAGTCATTTAAAAAACAGGTTTGGTTCGGGTTCATTATTTTGAAATTATTGGAATTCCATAACGATTATCCTAGACCTCATAATTTTTTTTAAATATGCACCATATTTTACCTTTACGTATACACCATATATAGTATATAATACGTTGCAATATATTAATGTTGCGAAAAATTAATATCTGTAAATAGTTTACTAGAGATACTATACGCGCTTAAATGTTTATAAGTGCCGAAATGTGTAAGGAACCCTCGTAATGCGTGTTCTCCTTGTGCTGGACAGGTTATTGTAAATAAAGATTAATTTAAAAATACGATACAATTTAAAACAGCGCTTCTAAACAAGTGGATAAGTTTTCGACTACATTTATTTTGGGAGAAAGAAAAATTTATTCTAATGGGATAAATGTTTATTCATGTTTAATGTTTATTTATCTCCAGCTTCAAAAATATTTGAAATGATGCTATTTGTTTGCACAAGTGTTGGTTAATTGATGAAGGAAGAATTTTTTTTGAAAATGGGAGAGGAAAATATTCCGTGATAGTTTATGACTTGAGACTTTGTTATGGAGAAATAGCTTTTTCATTAAATAAATAATTTCTATTTTCAATTTTATCTCAATCACATTTACATTTTAATCGTAAAGAAAGTATTCAAGAAAAAATATTTTAAAAAATACATAGAATTATCAACATAATTGATTTTTTTTGCTATAAAATAATATTCCCATCGCTTAATGTTCAAAGCTCAATAAAGTCTTTGCCGCAATCTCTTTGATAACGTCGCACGCTATGAGATACACTGAACAACGTTTGACCCTTGCGTTAATATCAATATTATGTATTTAAATAACGGTATTATATTTCATTGATCATAATCGTCTTACTTTTACTGAGAAATTGATAGAAGCCGGCTTGCTATACAAATTCAATAACAGACTGTATAAGTTTTGGCATATTTTACAATGTCATTCATTATTAAGTGATTTATTTTTAAATGACTACATATACCAAAAGTAGTTAAACAAATTGATTTTTAAAAAATATGCCTATTATATATATATATATTTAAACGCAAATTTTATTCAAAAATCTATAAAACCGAAAATGTTAAGAGCAGCCACCGCAGTATCCTGGAGAGCATCACATCGCATCCTTTAATCTCCAAGAGAACTTTTCCCGTTTCGGGTAAATTTTTGGAACGAAAACAGTTAATGCTGCCCTCCATTATTCACCTGACCCTGTCAATTCCGTTCTCCGATAATTTATTGTTCTTATTGTAAAAGCTTTATCTGTTCCCATTATAATGAAACAACTAATGCTGAGTTCAAAGCATTCATTGTTCTCATTAGAATTACCTAATTTTTTCACAATGAAGAAAATTAATGCTATGCTTCAGGTTTTGTTGTGTTTATTTTAAAAAGAGGATCTTAGAGTGATCGTTGTTTTATGAATAATTAATATTATTACACTTTTATAACCTGCTTTTAATTTTGGTTTCAAATAGGATGTTTAAAAAATATAATAGACGTCCGTCATCTTGAAACTTCTCTACTAGGCAACGTATGCAGTAGGTGATATAAAATATATTTTAAGGTTTCTAACATATGATACAGTTACAGATTTCCCAATGACTTCTTTTTCTTAAAAGCTATTAGAATATAAAGCATATTTTGACTTGGTTTTGCTTCTACCGCTATAGATATATGTAATAAATAAAAAACATAAAATTATCAATTTATTTGTTGTTGAAAAGTACAAGTTATAACATTTATAAGTTACTAGTAAGATTATTTAAAAAATATAATATATATTATATATATATATATATATATATATATATATATAAGACAATTTGTTACCTACTTACAGATGTTTTATTCGTAGGAAATCCCAGTGCGTCTTTCATTTCGTTGTCACTGCTTTCGTCACATCCTACATACAGCAAGCTGAGGAGTTTGAATATAGAAGCAGCTGAAGATACGACGTTTGTATCACTCGGTTTGGATGCTGCCACTTGCTGTTAATTTTAAGTTTATTTTGAGATGACATGGGGAAAAATTTTCATGCGACATGTTAAAAAATCGCTAATATTTATTACCAACTTTCAATAAATTCCTCTAATAATTGCCAAAGAAATCTATTTGTTATCACTTAAAGTTATGTTATCTGATATATTAGTAATAAGTATATATATCTAGATCGTCAATAGGCTTTTTTAGTTACAACTTTCATTGACTCAACGAATATCATTTCAGCGAATATAATTTCATTTTACTTATCGCTTTTCATAGTTTCAGCACTGCGGAGGTTGTTTTTGTGATATATTGAAGCTCGAATTAATAAAATTTTAATATAGCTTGCTGAAAGTGTAAGTTAAAGAGATCATAAAGGAAACCTTAAATGTTCACTCCACATCATTAAAAATCGAAAAAAAACATATATATATTATATTAGGTTTGAAAATGAACAAACTTCCCAATATTAATACGTCCTAATTAGGATATAAATGTCTTATTTATACAGTTTATGGCAGATTGAATTTATTAATTTTTATTTTATTTTATATCCACAGTGTTTGATTTTCCATTTCCTTATTGAATTTCAGTGATTATAACTTTCACTTTCCTTGTTAAGAATGGATCATTTTTAAATGTAGTCATATCCAAAGATTGCCCATTTCACAGAAGAAAAATGTTTAATTCTGCTGTGGTTTAAATAATTGCTGATGATGAGGCATTAATAACACAAAAAAACTTTAAGATGAGCATACGAACCGTTTTAAAGATATGAAGGATACAAGAAGTAAAAATAGACTCATGCGTTGTAACTTGGCAAATTAATGGAATATTCTATATAAACGTTTTGTCCATTTTGGTTTTCAAAATTCTCAACAATTTATGAAATTTTGAAATTGATACCTTACATTTGTAATAAGAAATTGACATGAAGAGACACCACAAAAGAGACACAGACAATTTTTTTATGAAGAGATATACTGTCATAACATATTACTACAAGTACACATATTACTAAAGATTATCACTTCGTTACTAACAAAAATGAAAAAATATTTATAATAAATTATGAAAGAAACAAATCCTCTTTTTACAGGAATACCGTAAAAGTTAAAAACGATGGGTCTGTACTGTTATTGTACATAATAAAAATTATAATAATGATGATATAAGTTGAAAGCCACATTAGGTGCACAAGTTTGAATATTGTAAATTGGTGAGAATTCAAATAATCGAAAAATTATTAGTTCATCAAAAGCGGCAAAATCATCATCTGCATCGTATGATATTTTATGATTACTATTTCATCATAAGTTAGCATTTAAATCACAATTTAAATAAAAATTATTAGTTTATCAAAAGGGGCAAAATCATCACTGTACTGTGTTTCTGGTGGAAAACATTTACAGAGTTGAAATTCAATTGTTTGAAATTTTATTATAATATAATGAAGCACCTTATTCCTGTGCTGTATGATAATTATGTAATATTAATATCTTATTTCTGATAAGCAAACAGTTTAAAATGCTAATTACAAACATATAATGTTAAAGAAATAACATGACGTTCATAAAAAAAATTATGTAAATTTACCCGTAAGACATATTTACTTGAAAATATTTCACAGTAATTTATTATGCGGTATTATGTCAATTGTTTCCTTCGCAAGATTTTGTTACGAGCATGATTATTACTAAAGTTTATAATTTCGTCATTAAAAAAATTAATTAATTAAATTATTTTTAATACTGTTAAAATAACTAAGAAAAACCTTAAAGAAATCACACTAAATTAAGAAAAATTAAATGGAATGCGTTATTCACTTTGATTAATTCGAAATAGCGAACTACACTTACTTGAAAATATTTCATAGAGAATTTATCATGTTGCGGTATTATATCAATTGTTTCCTCGGCTACGGTCGCTAACACAAAGCAAAATAACAAAATTGGTACTGAAATAAAGAAAAACAAATATTTCTTTAAATATTAAAAAAAATATACGCACAAAATTACAAAAGGGAGTTCAAATATCTAATAAGATAAATACTGGTTTAAAAAAAACGTTTCTCCTGTTTCCAAATACGCAAATTCTAAATTTTTGTTAAGTTCGGTCTTAGAATATATACTTATAATCAACTTTTCGCTCTTAAAATAAAGTATTGTGGAAAATAGTTTTAAATCTATTTTTCCTGTCTAAATCTGAATTATTTCAGAATAGTATAAAATTGTAATTAAAAAATAATTGAATCATAAAAGTTATTATTAACATACAATAAAAAACCTAGCGTTTCTTATTCTTTAGATTTTACCAACGATTATAAAACTAAGCTAAAAAAATATTTACTCTCGTACGAGAAAATATAATTTGCATATTTTGTGTGCTGGCGAGTTTGGTCTGAATGTTTACATCCTTATAACTACAGCCATTCACCCATTTACGACAAAATACTTAAAAGCGTAAATAAAAAGAAAATCGCCAAAATATTTAAGTTTTACTTAAGTCCACGCTGATATTTCGTAGGTTGAAGAAGATTTTTGCTGATTGATAAATCCATTACTTTCGTACAATATGGAACTTGTTTATTGGTACTTAATCGCTTGTAGCTTGAAGTTCTACGACAATTAGTAAGTCGCTGGACTTATTTTTTGGTAAGTTTATTACGTCGTTAATATTTCACAAAAGTAGCAAATAGTTTCACTTACTGATATACCTTGAGCGGGTCCGCATTTTCGCCACGTCTTAAAGAATTTATACCGATTCAATATTGGTCCACCGCGATATTACCTAAATATCAAAACAAAGTCTGTAATATACGTGTTCGCTCGCTCATTAACATTCTAACATTTGTTTGAACGCATAAATTAATAATTCACGATGTAGAAGAAGAGCAAATACAGAATGTTACATAATTTTTGATGTTTTCTTGCTCATTTCAACAAAAACCCCACGAGAGATATCGAATAGTGGTTCCTCTGCATATTAACAAGTATTTGTGGCACGTGCAATGAAGATAAGTATATTCTTGTAATTGAATGGATATCGCATAGTAAGTAATAATTGACATTACGTATCGATATATTTAATATCCACCTTGAAAAAACTTATTTCATTACTTTTTAATTTTTATTACAGAATAAAAACAACACTGGTAATTAAAAAAACGACTGAAGTAGATTTCTGATTTAATTCATGATTCCAAAAATTAAACAGCAGCGAGCCGTTGCGCGGTGACAATGTTGAACCGCGCCCGCATTCTTCCCACACGCTACCAATGACCTTATGTAGATATAAGTACTCAATATGCACTACCGCATAATGAGTGAACAAAAAATATGACTCCAAAAAGCGAACACTCAAAGCATGATGAAAGAGACAGAGTTCATGAAACTACGCATGTAAAAGTCAGTATTGAAATTTAGAAAAATTACGCAAACTTTCGAGCACTAATGACATCTTTATAAAATATAAATTCATTATGTGCTACAATGTCAGTGAGGAAATGAAGAATCCCAGATGTGCCTTTTAATAACCATTTATAATGTGCAATATAAGATGCAAGAATAATTACATTTCGTTGTAGGGATTAATACCATTCGCCTAAAGACGACGCTGGATCTTAATTTATGAATAATTAAAGAAAGCAGTGTGCCTTCCCGAGCAAGGTTTTAAAACCAAAACGTATTCTTGTAATAAATACTATAAATTATTGCATTACCGTTCTATTAAACTTGTACAGCTAACTTTTTCTTTCCAAGACCTTTATCTAAAAAGCACCAATAGGATTCCTACTACGAGGGTTTTATAAAAAATTAGGCACATTTATAAATATTTAAGGTTACCACAGTATTTTGTTCTTCATTTTCTCTCTGATATTGAACCCTAGCACCTATATAGATAAATGTAATTTGTCAAATGTTATGTAAAAATGTTTTTATTTAATCTTAACTAAAGAATGAATTGAGTTTATCGTAAAGACAGAAATTACGTTTTCAATATCAAAAATTTATTATTCTTTTACTATGAATAAAAACATATAATTGTTATGATATAAGGTCTTTTAACGTTTCCAAATGTAGTTTTTCTTAAGATTCAACTTTTTCTAGTTAATTTTGACGTAATAAAAAAAAATTGGATTATATACAATAAATGCATAAAATGTTTAAACTCGACGGCTTTTTCTTATCATTATCTAACTTGACAAGGCCCTTCCTTTAGCTGACAGTAAAAAAATAAAGATACATCGAAAGAAAGCTTGGTTTACACAAATTACGTTTGATGAATGGTAAGTTTCTGTCCAAATTATTTTAAATAATGAATCGCGATATGCGTGTTCTTTTTAGTAAAGTTTATTTTTGTATTATCAGTTAGCTAGTAGAAGAATTTCAAACTTCAACGTTAATTTCGTTACGTTACGATAGTAATTAAGTTCTGCAGGCCATACAAATCTCGCCTTGAAAATACAAGGCGATAAATTTCTATTACTTTTTAATTTTATAGTCATTATGCCAAGTGATCGCGGTAAATACAATTTATGCTTAGTTCAGATTTTCTTTTTTTGTGGCCTAAAACTAAATTTTGGAAAAACAATTAATGTGTAATTAAATACGATTCTATTTTTTTATCGGCAATACTTCACTATGTACAATAAAATTAAATGCCATTAATAGTAACGAATAAATGTTATACCATTCAAAGTTCTTTAGATTGATGCAACGTAATTGTGTTTATTGTGTCTATTTTAATAAAATTGTTATATGAAAGTGCAGAACATGTCAAAACTATGTGTTACGGTATTAGATTGTGAAAAAAATTTAAGTTTTCTTCTTAATTATATCGATTATGTAAATTCAATGTACACGATTAGTTATCACTTACTTACCTTTCAGAAAAAGAAGTTTTGCTTCAAACACAAAGAGTTCTACATATATTCTCTTATTATTTTTAAGTATATTGGTAGAGCGGAAACATTTATTCATGTAGGAATATATGTGAAATTTTGTTTATATAAGGATTAATAAATAATGCATGGCACATAGCCTGTTCTTTCATTTACATTAACAGCATGCTACCTAGCCATAGTTATTACTAAAAACTGTATTTCAACATAATAAATAACTCGCTAAATATAAAACTTCCTCATACACTGCCTCGAAAGAATATTAATAATTTAGGGGGAAATTTCGGGAGTCGCAAGTGAAAAGCCGAGGTCCTTTGAAGTAGGACTTCCGTACGAAATAATACGACTTCCGGTCGAAGAAAATACTTTTAGATATTTTCATTCATTGCATATTTAAAAAAAAATAATTTCTTAATAATTTTTTACTTTACATAATTTTATTTTATTTTAATTCCACAAGATTGCTTTGAAATTTGATAATAAATTGTAGGTGATTATAAAGCCAATGATCGTATAAAATGGCGGTGGGTCAAATTCTGACAAATTTAAATTAAATATCTATTGAATGCTATGTTATTTGCCAAAGTCTTAGGAAATAGTAATATACATATATATGCATAAATATATATATATATATATATATATATATATATATATATATATATATATATATACATATATATATGTGCAGACATGCTTCACGGAGTCCAATACTAAATACGTTATAACTTCTGAACCGTTTGACATATGATAAAAATTATAAGCTGGCCTAAAGTTATTTACTCTTAATCATTTGTGAAAAATTTATATCAATAACTTCAGTAGTTTCTGTGGTAAAGCCATTCGTACATATAAAGATACAGACAGGTATGCACATTTTTTTAATATTAGTTTCGTTTTGGTAATTGAATATACAAAGGTAACTAAATATGTGGACGCTAAAAGTCTGAACAGACACACGTATTTCAGTTTCTGAAAAGTGACAAATATTAGACTAAAATTCAAAACAGGATTTCAATATTTTTATTCTAGAATAATAGTATCGAAGCCATGCGTCTCTTAATTTTTATATCACTCTCTATAAACGGCCTTGGTTTTGTCCTCCTTTACATATCTGTATCTAATTCACTTGAGCATTCGATTATAGTACGCATATGTTTTTCTGAAAATGGTTATTGTGTTTATACAACGGTCTGACGTAAAATTGTATGAATCAGGTATGGCTAATTGAAACAAGTGACACTACATAAATATTAAGAAAAACGATGGCTACAATAATAACAGAAATATGGATACCCTAGGAAATTATATTTTGATCTTTTTCAATGTCTCTATACTAGTTGTACCGCGAATTTCTTAATTATAACTTACTTTCATTATGCTACTTTCTGTGGTTACAAACTTTTTTTGCGTCGTTTGCTTAACGACGTCAATGGTCGGGGTTGGAACTATATCGGTGCGAAAACTCAGGATCATTAATGAACAAATAAACCGGTGTCTCTCTACTTTGTACCGTTTAAGCAATGGTACCTTGACTTTTGTCGTCATCTTTACTGCCGCCTTGCTCCTACAAAACCTAACATAATGATATAAAGCTTGTTGTTTTCTTTCTTATAGTGTTGGTTTTCTAACACAAAAAAAGTATAAAACTGCACCTATGATTCCTGTGATTATCACAAACAAACAAATAAAGAAAAGAAAATTTTCTGATTTATATTTAGATAGTTTCCCATATAAATTAAATATCATCAATCAATATAGTATTTATCTTTTTTCGAGTATCACTCTTGCTTCCCTTAAAACCATTATATTTTTAGTTTCTTAAAGTATATCTTTCTTTATAAGGGAGGATTTAATGCGTCGTGCCTAAGTTCCTAATCGTGTAAAAGGAATTATTATAATAATTTCTCTTGAAAAAGATTATTTCGCCATATCCATTCATCCATCATCTATTCATATGTCACAGCTTCACAGTTTCTACAGATGAATATATATGTGCAGGCATACAAGTATATGCTTCATATTGAGACATAACATGTATAGGAAGATGTTAAAAAAATATATTTTTTAAAGAACCTCCCATGTATGTACATTTTTTTCCACTCTTCCATTCATTGGGTAGGGTATAAAAATGGTGGTACTATTTTATTATTTTTTATTCCAATATTATAATAAACATCTAATTTTTTTTACATAAACGCCATTCAGTCAATATATTCAGTCAGTTGATCAACCCTTGGCTTATTAGGAACAAAAAAAGGGATTTATAGAATGTTTAATAAAGAGATTCCCCTACGTCCAAATTGTATCTTGTTGAGCCACAAGACTTCATAATATTCTGTGATCGCATATAAGATATAATCAGCAATAGCTCAGAGAATTGGTAAAATATTTTCACTTAAATTTTATTTGTTTCCAAATGTTCATTTGAAATTGTACTGGTTTCATTAATACCCAAGTGAAGATATACTTGTATTTCAGTTTTTGTTCATGTTTTCATTTATAATCTACGTTTATGCATGTACTGATAGTATCATTTTAACTTTTTCCTAACTATTAATATAGGTTATATATGATATGCGCAAATAATAATATTTTAGTTTTATCCTAAAAGGTAATGAATAGTAAATTATTTCCATACTAATTATTAATCGCTGGTAATAGAGACGGTTTCTTTTTTATATGTCATTAGTGACTGATCAACTTTTATTATATTTCAAAATGAACAAATAGGAGGAAAAATTTAAATAGAAAAAATTTTGCTTTACCAGTGTCATTATTAATTTGTTCCTTTTAACATCCAATATATTATAGCTCTTAGGTATATGTTTCTTTTGTGGGGAAAAAGAGAAACACTTAACTACTTTTTTTTTACAAATAGAGAAAAATAAAGCGGAAAGCTTTACAACTGTTCATGGACCAATAATGTCAACGTCTTTTTCAGTCAACAACACGTTATGACTTTTTCAGTCATAACGTGTTTTTGACTGAAAAAGTTTGATTTATTTAAATCGATCAATAGATGTGTTCAGGTATTTATATTGGCACGGATTACATATAAATAGACTGGAAGGGATTTGACATAAAATACAATTTTTTCTGCTTATGTCATTGTGTTATATATTGTAAGAAGTACATAAACGGTATTAACAATAGATGTTATGAAATTCCGATTATGAAAGAGTTTAATATCTTGGAATTAATAAGACAAATTGATAACATGGCCTGGTGTATCATTTTTTTCATCTTTTAATTAATTTTCATTTTAAATTTACCGAAAACAGAGCAGTTGCATAAGGAATATTATACATACTGTCAGCCAACAATATCATAGTGAGACTGGTATGAACTTTCATTCTTCCTTTTTAAAACGAGATCATGATGACCCAGTTATATTCTGTTTTAGTGGAGTTATTGAAGTTTGGCATTACTTATAGAGAAACTGTCGCTTATTTGAGTGCTATTGCCTCCTCACACTCGAAAAACGATTTCAAAAATAATTTTTCAAGATATTTACCTCAAGATACGATATTATATTTATTATTTAATTTTAACAATTCTTGCTCCGTCTTTGGGGAATATTTTAATGAGTCCTGAGGTAGACCCTAAAATATTGTGGTAAAAATACAATTTGCAATGGGAATAAAAAAAAATTAACGTAGTAATATGGATGTTTATAAAAGATTGGTGAGCCGTAACAGGATGCCTGGTAGATGTGAAACATATATTTTTTTTATATTGTAATATTTTTATTTGAACAAAATGAAAATGAAAATAGCAAATATTCAGATAGATGTTAATAATAAAACATTAATTTAATTTTATTACTTTATTTTTATGAAATAATTTATCACAGAAATATTTCTTAAAAATCCATTGTAAATAGACGCTTTTAACGTTTTAAGATAGTTCATTGCGATAACACCGATATAAACGAATAAAGTTGTAAGCGTTAGCAAATAAGAAACAATTTCGATCCGAATTAACTCGGAAAGGGGTGACAAGATGCGAAGCTAGCAGAATGGCAAACAAGACGGGAAGCTAGCCAAATTAAGTCGGAAATAGCCGATAATACACGAAGTTGGCCGAAAGGCACGATGCGTTTTGCTGTTAGAACACATCAACAAATTTTTTAAATTTGTTAAATACTTCTTCGATTATTTGTTAAATACTTTAAACAGTTAGGTTGAAGTATTTAACAAATTCTAACATAAGCGAAAGATTCCAAAGAGAATGTTCCATGTTAATGTCTGTTCCGTAGTTATTCAGTATAAACTTACTTAGCTGTTCTGGTTTTTTTAATTACCAAACTAAAATTATGAATATAATAATTTGATATCTAAACAAGTTCGACTTGAATGTATACAGACAGTATTGTATTCACTACACCAAGTGAAAAATGTTTAATAGAACTAACAGATTCTAGTTTGTCAGAAACTTTGAAGTAACGATGCCATGGTTTGAAGTATTTAACAAATTGTAACATAGGGGTAAGATTACAAAGTTCCATGTCCCATGTTCATGTTTGTTCCGTAGTTATTCAGTATAAAAAAAAATTATTATATCAAATATTACAAAATGATTTTGAACATGTTACATTAACATGTTCGAAATAATTTTTTAAATGACATGTTCGTTCATACTAAGCAATCATTTAAAGATTTTCCTGATTTCCTTTGTATCGATTTAATACTCACCAGGGAGGGCATTCATGTATTACAAACTATTTTAAAGTTGTATACGTCACAAAATAGATCTTTAAAAAATACGACAAGAGTCGTGAACTTTAATTTTTTTTTTTAATTTAACTTCTGAAATATATGCGTACTTAACACACACATAGGTAGCGTCAACAATTATGAAAAGGTTTAAAATCACATTTGAAATATTTACTTAATAAATTTTAGGATCCTAAATAGGGTGTTCAATAGTTTTTTGCTTTTAGACTAATTTGGGTGTTACGTGTAAAGATTTTATGATTTGATAGTTAATTTTGATAAATTTTTAATAGTCGTAAGAGAAATAAATAAAATTACTTCATTCTTTCACTTTGTTATATTAAGAATGCAAGAAAATAGTGTTTGCTTTTATCTATTTAGTGAAATTAAAAAAATATTCCAAAGTATTGGGAAAATTAATCTAATTAAATTTTTCTTGGGCTTTCGTACAGCAAAAGAAAAAAAATAGAACTGTTACAGGATTAAACATGTGGGTATAAGAATGTTTGTCTGATGGAGCCGTTTTAGAGTGTCTGTCCGTTTGTCTATTTGTAAAGTATATTGACCCACTTATATTCAAAAATGTTTGTATGCGAATTGCTAACGAGAAACAAAACCACCTAATCATTTTTTTTACATTTCATGTATCGGGCAGGATATCATTGAAAAGCAACTTGAAAACAAAAATTGATTCCACAAGATCGGTAATGACAATTGATAAACAAGAATTTGAAAAAAACTATTTGTTTTTTATTTCACTTAAAATAATTCCCAGTTATTGTTGAAAAATTAACAAACATTTTCTCAGAAACAGTTTCAAAGTGGAAAATTGGAATTTTGCATAGTAATGGTGCATATATCGCAATAATTAGTACTTAAAAGTATTCATATTCACTTAATTTTTTTAATTTTGTGTATCCTATGGGTTATCAATTAAAAGAAATATAAAATTAATTTTTTTATGTTTTTGTGAAAGTCAATTTTAGAGATATTAGAGAAAATATGAATGGCAATTCTCTCAGATATAATTTAAGATAGGAAAATTAAAATTGGGGGAGTAATAATGTATTTAAATCCTAAAGAATTACAATAGCTATTATTTTTAAAATAATAGCTATTGTAATTCTTTAGGATCTGACGATAGTTTTACAGATGGTAAAAATAGTAATATTTTTTGGTTTCGCATATCTTGTGGGATAGCAATAAAAAGAGCCGCTTATATAAGAATCCTGGAACATTTTTTCTTTAGAATTTTAAGTAAATTATTTGTGGAATAATCACTGGCAATATCAACAGAAATTAAGAAATTAATTAATAATAAAATACATATACTCGTATAAATCGCAATGGCTGTTATCTAAAAATATTGAGATGCCGATTTTTAGGGAACAAATAAAGTGAGTAATTCGTTTTTAAACTTTGTGTATCTTACTGGATACAAATATATAAGAGCTGCTTGAAAGAAATACGAAACTTTTTTTCCGATTTTTTTGTAAGATAACACAGGTCTATAATTGTTTTCCATTTCAGATTTTATGACTGATATTGGGGCACTGATTACAGGAAAAATATTAAAAAAATTCCATCGCGTCAGGATTTTAAGTTATTTAACATAGTTTTTTTTGCTAAAAGTATCTAGGCCTATCTAGTCAAGAACTGATATTTTATTTTTATTGTTTCTTATTGAACAAAAAAACTTACTGAATGGTTGCAGTAGATAACAATAAGTAAGTTCGTATAAATAGTTAAACATAACGTAATTAACTAAGTGACACATCCTTGCTAATGGAAAAAGGTGAATTTTTAGGTAATTTGCTTAAGACCTCATTTAATCGTATTTAACTTAAATCGTTAGAAAGGGGTTATTGAGGGTAGATTAATAGATTTTTGCGTAAATAGCCGCATCATTGTTTTTACAAAATCAGTACTTTCGTGCAATTCGTAACACTCATTTAAAAGATGTTATCATGGCAGTATTTAAACTGACCGAATAATTTTTTTTCATTTGTGGGCAGTTTATGCTGACAAAATAACAACATAACATTATATATATTCATAAATAACTTTTTTATTATATATTTCGGCTAAGCAATCACTAACCAAGACAAAGAGTGGGTCCCGCATAAAGCTTGCGACATGCGTTCGTGAACTTCGAAAGTGGTCAAAAGGGTAAAACAATATCTTTGATTTACAAACGCCTGTGTTATGGAGATAATCTCATAATCACACCCAAGACTGTTATCCAATCTCATAGTCAACCTGAATCTCAATTTGAGCCAAGTGTAAGTGGAACACATTTAATTTCACAGTCAAAACTGAACGACTTAACGAGAGATTTAAGCGTGGCAAAAGATGCATCTGAACTCGGAAAAGAATCCGAAAAAAATGTGCTTGCTCCTGGCACCTCATTTTCTTAGTATCGCAACAGAAAAAAAAGACTTTGTACCACATTTTGCTGAAGATCGTGATCTAGTGCAAAGACATTCCTGGCTTAGTGAAAATGTGTAACATCGAATATGACGCGACCGAATAGAGATTGTTGATAGACTATCAAAGGGAAGTTTGAAAGCAGTCCTTTTACATAATGGCAATATATAGCAGTCCTTTTACAAATGGACACATAAAACTAGGAATCATGAAACATTTTGCAAAGGCTCTGAATAAAGAAGGAGAAGGTCTTAAATATCTACCCCAATTTCCATCTCTATCTGAAGCTAAAGTGAAGGAAGTTATTTTCGTTTTTCCGGACATAAGAAAATTGATCACAGATACAACTTTCTATGAAAAATTAAGTGAAATTGAATTAGAAGCCTGGAAATATTTTAAAAAAGTAGTAAACAATTTCCTAAAAAAACCATAAAAGTCCAAATTATAAAATGAGACTACTTTCCTGATAACTTGCAATCTGTAATTGAAGATCAAGGAAAATTATTTCATCAGAATACATTGAAAGAGATAGAACGTTGCTACCATGGAAGGTAGAATAAATGAATGATGACAGACTATTATTATTTGCTAAAGCGATATAATCCAAATTTACTTTTAAGTGAAAATCTCACAATCGGAGCTTCTGAGAAAAAAAAAATGCCACAAAAATATTTGATATTTTTAATTTATATATTAACGTCATTTAAATGTATTTATAATATTTTAAAGTCATGTAATTGTTTTTTTTATTGCAATATAATTTTTTTCTTTAGTAAGTTTTTTTGCGATTACATACATAGGGCTTTTCCAAAAAAACTGAGGGTGATGAGAAAAATCTAAGTATTCGTAATCAGCGCACCAAAATACTCTAAGATCAACTATCAAATCCAAAAAGGGAAAATAAACGTTAAAATATACAGACCTGTGTACTGGAGAGATATCATTAGAAATATCAACAGATATTTCCTCAGAAACCACTTAAGGTAGAAAATTAAAATTTGGCGTAGAAAGAAAGCATATAAACCCACATCAGTCACAATAGCTAATATTTAAAAATATTCGATTTTATTTTACGGGGGCAAATATAAGATGTGATTTTTTTTTTAATTTCTCGTATTTTGTAGGTAAGATATTAAAATATCCTCTTATAAGGATCGTAACCTATTTATTTCAGGTATGTATGTAAGTTAGTTCCACGAATATTGCTAAAAACGTCGCAATAAATATATTATTCTCATCTCCACACTATTAAGTAAAATATGCAATTATGGTGGTGATTCTCAATTTCAGATTTTTTTAAAACTTCAGGATATTTTTATACTATGAAGATTCCAGGTTTATGAAAAATTCATATTGACCATTTTCGTCATTGTCACCATTCTGTTAGTAAATTACGTGCTGTATTCCATTATTGTTAATAAGCTATTTATTATACAAATTTGATTTCAAATTATCGAGTAGGTACCTTTGAAAGATAAAAAACCTCATTTTAATTAAACTTAGTCTATTACATATTTATGAAGGTCCACTTGAAGATATGAATATGAACGAATATAGAAAATGCGATTCGGGTACGATAAGTTTATTAACCGGTGCAATAAAAAACGCTGAATAAGATAATATTAATAAAAAATTTATATGATGTTGTCAGCCGGAAATAAGAAAAATATAATCGACATGTTTTCTCGATGTGGCTAATAAATTTATTATTATCTAACTGATTTGAATTACGTTATGAGTTATATATACTAATTATTATTGCTGAGTTCAATACTTTTCCGCCATTTAAAAATATTAAAGGATCTCTGTCACGTACAGGCCGTTAACTACCAGTATTATTAATTATCTTATAAAGGCAATCTTCGCCGTAATATTCCTTAACAAAAATAGTGCGTGTTAGTGCCACATATCCGTAAATTAAAAGTATAACTTCTTTAGGGTTCGCTTTGGTTTGTATACTGGCAAGTTATTTATCAGAGTGGCCAACAGATGCCGCCACGGTTGCTTTAATAACGAATAACATTGGCAGTCACAGTAAAATTGGGCTGTTTCAGTTCCAACGTGACAGTCAATATTTTCTAAAGAGGTTACACTTCAAAAATAGAACAACTTGTATAAACTTTTAGTGATGTAGAACTATCGGTAAGTTTTATTTAAAAGCGACGTAACTTTTCTTATTAAAAATCTTTATATAATTAATTTACAAGTTTTTGCTTTTGAGAACAACTTTTTTATTTTTTCTGCTTTTAGAGACAAGCTTGAGGACCAATTCTTTATATCATTTTTCCTTTCTCTCTTCAGATTTTCCTGTAAAATGTATTATTTATGCTTTTTTCTTAGAATTGTGTAAGTACAAATGCATGTAAGGAAATGTCAATTAAATTCGATGCCACATACCGAACCAAATATGAACAAATATTCAAATATCAATAGTTGAACTAAAATTCTCCTCCTAAATTAAAGTTTATCAAGAAAGTAGTAAAATGTGAGCATCGATTAGTAAATGATAATCCGAGTTTCAAATAATGTATTTAGTAAATTAAATTTTCATTTATGTGTTTTATAAATAGCAAAAAACAAGCGAAAATTATAAGGAACTTTAATTAAAAACATTTTAGATGAAAAAAAGCGGAAATTTAAATGACGGCGCAAGAAACCAAAACCCGACGAAATTAATTAAAATTTTTTTTATGAAGAGAGAAAAGTGGAAAATAAAGTTTTTGCACAACGAACCATAACCAAATGTGATTTTGTATAGGGATGTATCCAATATCGATATATTGGCAATATTGTTGGTTTTCCGATATATCGGAATCGGCGATATTAGTTTGCCAATACACCGATACATTTTGAATTCCGCGCTATAACCATCCATTGTGTAAACCCGCCATCCCCGCTCTTAGTTCGTTCATGTTAACCCTGCATAATTTATCTACGCTCTTGGAAATACTCCCCCCCCCCCCCGTTTTACAATTCCATTCCGCTAGTTGCTTGTTGTCAATCGTTGCTTTTGACGGGTAATAAAATAAATAATTAATTTATTTGTGACAGTGACTTGATTGTGATATTTTTTTACTAAATACGTATATAGTAACTACGTAATAAGCGCGGTAAAAGTTAATCAATAATTATGTCAACCTCGAAACAAACCAGTTTTATATTGAATCACCTTGAAGTATCCGCATCTGCAAATTCTAAAGCAATATGTATGTATTGCAAAAAAAGTTTCCCGAGGTATCAATTCAAAAAATTATAACACATCGAACTTGTGGATCCACATGAAAAGATATCATTGGAGTGCATTGGACAGAGCTTCAGTGCTTAAAACAACAAGGAGTGATGACAGTGGCCCCCTACCTGAGAGACAAGCGACTCTAACAGAGAAGTTCGATAAAAAATCATTTTATGGAGATGATGATACCATGGTAAAAGAAATAAGTCGTACCATTGCTGAGGAAATATTCGTCGATATGAAGCCATTTTACTTAGTCAACAAGGTAGGCTATCCACTATTGTTAAAGAAGCTATGCCCGAATTATAAAATGGTATCACGTTTCTACATTACGGAAAAAGTTATACCAGAAATATATGAGCGAGTGAGAATTAAGTACTATAATCGTTAATAGAGTTATTGCATATTGTGATAACCACCGACATATGTGACTCTCCTTTGCAATCGAATGATTTTATTAGGGTAACAGCTCATGGGATAGATGCCAACTTTGAGTACAAGCTTTATTGCCTCAAATAATGCCATTCGAGGGTTTTCAGTAGTCAGGATCCAACATAGTATGTAATATAAATAAGGCTTTTCAGTATTGGAATATACAGGATAGAGTTCGAGCCATAGTTACTGACAACGCTGCAAATATGGATGTCGTTATTAGAGAGATTTAACAAACTTACAATTTGGTACCCATCAAATGTTTGGTTTATTTACTACAATTGGTAATTGAAACTAGCCTTTTTAAACAGGCTCTGGTGAATATCATGATTACTAAAGCACAGTCTATCTTTGGTCATTTTAATCATTCTACGAGGAGCAGCAAGATTTTTGAAGGAAATTAAAGACGCTCATAACGTTCCGAATCATGTACTTATACAAAACGTATCTACGCGATGTGACTCCATACTGTAAGCTTTAAGGCGATTGCTGGAGCAATTAGTTGCAATGCAAAAAAGTTTTTTTCTGGTATAAAGTGTAACGTAAAACTCACAACGGGAGAATGGATAATGATGGATGAAGTAGTGAATATTTTATGTTATTTTGAAGAGGTTATAAAATCAATCAGCAAAGCCACAACTATATTATCCGACGCTATTCCGTTAATTAACAGTCTTCGAAGAGTACTTCAGAACATCAAAGACACAGACGGTCAGTCTTTTGCAAGAGGGAATGTATAGAAACTTATGGCGGCTGATATGATACTGGCTCTTAATGAAATATGTAATTATTTAGAAAATGAGGAATCGTATTACTTAGCTATCGTAATAGATTTGCGTCATAAACTTCAAACATTTCATAAACAAACAATTTCAAAAATATTAGTATGGCAAAAAGACGGCTTGGAGAGTTACTGAACTCACAAACTGTTTCAGAATCGATGATGAAACAACGAAGTACAAGGTCCGAGCCATCTACGAGATGTGGGACAAGGAGCGTTTATGAAAATAATATTAAAGACGCTGAAGAAGATGAGCACTGATTCTCTCAAACCAGAACTAGAGAGATATTTGAGAACCTTTAAAATATTAAGAGAAGTGAATCCTCTCCTTTTCTGGCGCAATTGAGTTTTAATTATTAATTTTTAAACTGCACTTTATTATTAATTTGATATTTTGTTTAATTACTATTTTTAAAAAATAACTAATAATTTGTTATATTACAATTTCCAAACTTCGTCAGTTAATATTATAAATAAATATTGTATATTGAATATATTTGACATTAATTTTGTAGAAATTCATTATTCACAATTAAATGAAACTACGTGATGTAGTATTATTTCTACTTTCTTCAGTTCTTTACCACGACCTAGGTTTCGATGAATTACAACATCTTCAGGTGGGCTATTAGCAAAGATCTTGCTAATAGCCCACCTGAAGATGTTGTAATACATCGAAACCTAGGTCGTGGTAAAGAACTTAAAGAAAGTAGAAATAATATTACATCACGTTGTTTCATTTAATTGTAAATAATGCCATATATTTCTACATTTTGCACCCTGAACCCACAACTTTTTACGTTTTACACGTTTTGAAGCCTGCAGTATCCGCATCGGTATCGGTATCGTCTGTATTTTTTTATAATATCGGTATCGGTATCGTGTCGGCAGAATTGCGTATCCATGCATCCCTAATTTTATAAGTCATATTATATAATCGTATTTTATGAAAAAAAACCTATCATAATAATTAAATTATTCCAAGAATAAAAATATATTTTTGCTACTTCAGTACGTCGTTTTCTTGTACGGTGCATCGTTGTTAACCATGCAGCCGCATTTTGTAGTGTACTAGGTTTAAACACGAGGAATTCGCCTACACTTGCGGTGTTTCAAAGTCGTTTCAAGTCCCATTAACTTCCGTAACTACCTCACTTAATTCCTAGCTATATATCATTCCCTTCCTTTTCTCCGTTCTTCCTTCGTTTGTAATATGTAAAGAGAATAAAGACATCTTAAATCTTTATGTTAAAGCTGAAATGCACCGTTTGTTTAATGTACGCATTAATTTGGGTAAGCAGTTGGACTTCATAGAATGTAATTCTTAGTTAATAGTTTTCATTATTAGCTAGAAATGAAATTTAATTGTGAAAATTATATTGCAGTAATATATATATATATATATATACATATATATTTATATATATATATATATATATATATATATATATATATATATTATATATATATATATATAAATATATATATATATATATATATATATATATATATATATATATATATGTATATATACACACATGCTGATCAAAAATAATAAAATTTTGGCCAAGATAGAAATACGTCTTATTCTTATATATAAATTTAATACATTTTTCAGATACGAGCATAATTTTCACTACGAGTTTTCTTCTACACATTTAACTTATTTACAAATATTAATATTATTTTTCACCATATAAATATATTGCCCGGCATATCCTTTACTAGCATGACAATATCATAAACTTCTTAAAAAATTAAAATAATTTCTAGAATTTACCGGTAAATTTTAGATAAACTTTTAAAGTTACGTTTTTCTTTATTTTAATATTAGTAGTTTTGGAGATAGTGGTGCATACATGTTTTTGTATATATTTTAAAAAATATCTCTTGAAAAGTTTTGCATAAAATGAAAAAGAAAACTTTTTTTAAATAAAAAAATCGTTGAATATATTAGGTGTTAATTTTGTAGAAATTCAGTATTCACAATTAAATGAAACTACGTGATGTAGTATTATTTCTACTTTCTTTAAGTTCTTTACCACGACCTAGGTTTCGTTGTATTACTACATCTTCAGGTGGGCTACATCTTTGCTAATAGCCCACCTGAAGATGTTGTAATACAACGAAACCTAGGTCGTGGTAAAGAACTTAAGTAAAATAGAAATAATACTACATCACGTAGTTTCATTTAATGGTGAAAAAAAATTGTGTTGTTGACTGTTGGCTATTGATATATGTGCGAGTTAATATGCTTTATCCCTATGCCATAATCCAAGTTTCTACATCAAACGGTTTCCAAAAAAACGTCATGGATATTTCAAATAATATCACTAGTGGTATTTAATATCTGAAACGGGAAAATGAAAAAAAAATCGATTTTTTTTGCCTGTCTAAAATTTCTATAAGAATATTATTACGGGTTAACAATCGAATTATATACGGCCTAATATGCTTTATTACCAAATTAACTTTCAATTTTCTATATAAACGGTTTATAAGGAAAAGGGCTATGATGAATAGATAGGCGGATAAATACGTAAATAATCTTCTGCGGGTTTCTTTTTTTCCCTTTTGAAGCATATTTTTACATAAAAGCAGTCATTATAAATGAAATATTAATTTATGACATCGTAAAACGACGGCTGTACAAAAACTTGATGGGAAAAAGACTGGTCAATATATATGTACATATTTAACGAGAGAGTAATGATGAAAAATATCTGCACAGGAAATATTTGTAGGGAAACATTCCAGAAAAAAATTTCATTGCTTTTTTTTTGTTTATTGTCTCTTTGTCTCTTCATTTTAATTTTTGAGTTGGTATTATCCAAAAACTAGTGACGCAATTTGAACTGATGTTTTACTGATGTATCCTTTATAGGCTAAAGAAGAATTTGAAGTATTAAGTGTTTTTGTTATTTTCATCCATTGTTCTGTCACCGTGTTTTTAGGTTTCTGTACCTCAAAAGGGAAAAAGGAACCCTTATAGGATTACTTTGTTTTCCGTCTGTTGCTCTATTAAGATTCCTTTTCTCAGAAACGTGTGGAGGTATCAAGTTGAAATTAATATCGAACACTTTGGTCTATATATAACACTCGCAAATAAATCAAAATATATAGGGTACTTCCCGTTGACCTAGGATCATGAAATTTAGCAAGAAGCAAGTTCTTAAAGTACAAGTAAAGAAAAAAAAGGAAACCTTAATATGTAGTTATATCACAAAAAAATGTTTTTTAATATGCGCTTGTGAAAGATAAAGTAGGCAATATAATTTCGTGGTAAAACATCACAATTTTTTAAATAGTTTAATGGCAATGTTATGCATTATTAAATGTTTACAAATGCCTAAACGTGTACGAACTCTCGTAGTGCGAATTCACTTTTTAAAAACTTTTTGAATTTCTGAAAGTTAAAATCGGTCGGTTAAATCTGATCAATATGACGCTATCAGTAATATAACTTCGTTACAATGGAAGAGTTTCGATTGTTGTACTTTGTCACATTAGAGAATTTTAAAAATGTCTGAAAAATAATGAATATTCTAGAAAAATTGCATGCTATATTTCAAAATATATATTTTTTGAAACTAGCTATTTTCTTTCGAGGTAGAATTAATTAACCTTTGCAAAAAACTCAATCACGCCTAAACGAAAAAAAATATAATAAATATCATGATTCCTCTTTAACTTCAAAATTAGCATAGTTTCGTTAGGATATACCATGTTAGGATACCCCATGTTTATCAATAAATACTAAAAAATTACTGTTGTAAAATGGTAAAGACGGCAGAAAGTTCGATGAGACAAATGTGAAGAACAATTCCCGTGCGCTGCATCATCTCGATCAAATTCCACGAAGGTAGAAGTTATTATTAAAATAAAACAAGTTTATGTTTATAATTTTACAACGATTTCAACATTTTAAGTTAACCGATGCTTTCTACTTCCGTTTTGTTTAGTTCTCAAACCATTATCATGCTTCTCATGCAAGAACTAATGATGAAATATGATGCAATTAATTTTGTAATGAAATATGATGCACGGAATTTTTCATGTTTCCTATTTAAATCTGATTTATCTACCGTACAACAAAATACTAAAACAAACATGTCTACTTTATAATAAAGCGTCATCTCTCCCTGATTATTTTTAATTAGTATTGAAAATGTAGTATTTAGATTTGTATTAAAAGGGTTCGCAGTTAATTTTTCTTTATTTTACCTCTTTATTTGTCATTATAAAATGAAAAATACAAAATAAATTGAACATCCCTCAGGTTTATGCCTTATTATAGATCATCGCGAAATTCACGAGACTTGATGGTGAAAGTAATTGTAAGTCGCTGTAATAACCTTTTAGTGTATTTTATTGCAAATAAAAATATCTTTATCCATGAAATGGCCATTTAGAAGTTTTTCAAATGTTTATTAAAATCTAAATTCGTCTTTGAGAAATTATATACGTTGACTGATTTTGGTGATTTCTAATTTTCTTCCTTGATCATCTGTCAAAATATAAGCTGATTGTACGTTCCATGTACATTTTTACAATAATTTTTCAGTTTAATTTTAGTCAATAATTTTCTACAAAACTCGTTGTTGCCCTCTGTTTTTTACAGAAATTCTTGTTATTTTTCTTGACTCATTGCTGTTTTTATTTTCTTTTTATTTTAGCTTTTGACATGAAATACCTAAAGGCGCATTTGAATGGGAGTTAAAATGTTCCACTGGCACATCACATCTTGCCATTCGGTCAGCTTCGTTTCTCGTTCTAACTTAATTCGACCAGCTTTGCGTCTTGTTGTCTCTTTCCAACTTAACTCTTTATATCACATTATACATACGCTAATTTCCACGTAGTTAGTTATCAGCATTGTTTCTTACTTACTAACGTTTACAACTTTACTTGTTTATATCGGTGTATTGCATTAAAATGTCTCAAAACGTCAGAAGCATTTGTTAATTTAAAATAGTTACAATGATAATAAAAGTGATAGGGAAAAAAATTGCATGTTTTACATCTAAGAACCCTTCCATGACAACTCAATTTTTTTCTTGTAATTGTTTATTCAATATTTAATAAAAACGCCTTATGTGCCCTTTTAGCATTCCCAAAGATTTTATTTTTTTAATAAATGTTTAGTCAGTGGGATGATAAAATAATGCTCAACAGGTCAATCTAAAGTTTTTGACGACATTAGAAATATTTGAAGCATAACAATAAATCTAGTTACTTTTATTCTACCGAATTAACCTGAAGTGTTTTAAGTGTTTTTTAAGTGTGTTTTTAAGGTGTGTTTTTTAAGTGTGTGTTTTTAAGTGTGTTTTTTAAGTGTGTTTTTAAGTGTGTTTTTAAGTGTGTTTTTTAAGTGTGTTTCTTAAGTGTGTTTTTAAGTGTGTTTTTTAAGTGTGTTTTTTAAGTGTGTTTTTAAGTGTGTTTTTAAGTGTGTTTTTTAAGTGTGTTTCTTAAGTGTGTTTTTAAGTGTGTTTTTTAAGTGTGTTTTTTAAGTGTGTTTTTTAAGTATGTTTTTAAGTGTGTTTTTAAGTGTTTTTTAAAAGTTTCTTTTGGGTTTTTAGTGTTTTTTTAGGATTTTTAAAGTGTTTTTAAGTGTTTTTTAAGTGTTTTTAAGTGTTTTTTTAAGTGTTTTTAAGTGTTTTTTAAGTGTTTTTTAAGTGTTTTTTTAAGTGTGTTTTTAAGTGTGTTTTTAAGTTTGTTTCTAAGTGTGTTTTTTAAGTGTGTTTTTAAGTGTGTTTTTAAGTGTGTTTTAAGTGCGTTTTTTAAGTGCGTTTTTTAAGTGCGTTTTTTAAGTGCGTTTTTAAGTGCGTTTTTAAGTGCCTTTTAAGTGCGTTTTAAGTGCGTTTTAAGTGTGTTTTTAAGTGCGTTTTTTATGTGCGTTTTTAAGTGCGTTTTTTAAGTGCGTTTTTTAAGTGCGTTTTTAAGTGCGTTTTTAAGTGCGTTTTAAGTGCGTTTTAAGTGCGTTTTAAGTGCGTTTTAAGTGCGTTTTAAGTGAGTTTTAAGTGCGTTTTAAGTGTTTTTTAGGTGTTTTAAGTGTTTTTTAAGTGTTTTTAAGTGTTTTTTAAGTGTGTTTTAAGTGTGTTTTTTAAGTGTGTTTTTAAGTGTGTTTTAAGTGTGTTTTTAAGTATGTTTTTAAGTGTTTTTTTAGTGTTTTTAGGTGTTTTTAAGTGCTTTTTAAGTGTTTTTAAGTGTTTTTTAAGTGTTTTTTTAAGTTTTTTTACCCTCTGTTTTTTACAGAAATTCTTGTTATTTTTCTTGACACATTGCTGTTTTTATTTTCTTTTTATTTTAGCTTTTGACATGAAATACCTAAAGGCGCATTTGAATGGGAGTTAAAAAGTGTAAAAGTGTTTTTTAAGTATGTTTTTAAGTGTGTTTTTAAGTGTTTTTTAAAAGTTTCTTTTGGGTTTTTTAGTGTTTTTTTAGGATTTTTAAAGTGTTTTTAAGTGTTTTTTAAGTGTTTTTAAGTGTTTTTTTAAGTGTTTTTTTAAGTGTTTTTAAGTGTTTTTTAAGTGTTTTTTTAAGTGTTTTTTTAAGTGTGTTTTTAAGTTTGTTTCTAAGTGTGTTTTTTAAGTGTGTTTTTAAGTGTGTTTTTAAGTGTGTTTTAAGTGCGTTTTTTAAGTGCGTTTTTTAAGTGCGTTTTTAAGTGCGTTTTTAAGTGCGTTTTTAAGTGCCTTTTAAGTGCGTTTGAAGTGCGTTTTAAGTGTGTTTTTAAGTGCGTTTTTTATGTGCGTTTTTAAGTGCGTTTTTTAAGTGCGTTTTTTAAGTGCGTTTTTAAGTGCGTTTTTAAGTGCGTTTTAAGTGCGTTTTAAGTGCGTTTTAAGTGCGTTTTATGTGCGTTTTAAGTGCGTTTTAAGTGTTTTTTAGGTGTTTTTAAGTGTTTTTTAAGTGTTTTTAAGTGTTTTTAAGTGTGTTTTTAAAGTGTGTTTTTAAGTGTGTTTTAAGTGTGTTTTTAAGTATGTTTTTAAGTGTTTTTTTAGTGTTTTTAGGTGTTTTTTAAGTGTTTTTAAGTGCTTTTTAAGTGTTTTTAAGTGTTTTTTAAGTGTTTTTTTAAGTTTTTTTAAGTGTTTTTTTAAGTGTTTTTTAAATGTGTTTTAAGTGTGTTTTTAAGTGTGTTTTTCAAGTGTGTTTTTTAAGTGTGTTTTTAAGTGTGTTTTTTAAGTGTGTTTTTAAGCGTGTTTTTAACTGTGTTTTAAGTGTGTTTTAAGTGTGTTTTAAGGATGTTTTAAGTGTGTTTTAAGTATGTTTTAAGTGTGTTTTAAGTGTGTTTTAAGTGCGTTTTAAGTGTGTTTTAAGTGTGTTTTAAGTGTGTTTTAAGTGTGTTTTAAGTGTGTTTTAAGTGTGTTTTAAGTGTTTTAAGTGTTTTAAGTGTTTCAAGTGTTTCAAGTGTTTCAAGTGTTTCAAGTGTTTCAAGTGTTTCAAGTGTTTCAAGTGTTTCAAGTGTTTTAAGTGTTTTAAGTGTTTTAAGTGTTTTAAGTGTTTTTAGCGTTTTAAGTGTTTTTAAGTGTGTTTTAAGTGTGTCTTTTAAGTGCGTTTTTAAGTGCGTTTTTAAGTGCGTTTTTAAGAGCGTTTTTGGTGCGTTTTAAGTGCGTTTTAAGTGCGCTTTAAGTGTTTTGTAAGTGTTTTATAAGTGTTTTTTAAGTGTTTTTAAGTGTTTTTAAGTGTGTTTTTAAGTGTGTTTTTAAATGTGTTTTTAAATGTGTTTAGTGTGTTTTTAAGTGTGTTTTTTAAGTGTGTTTTAAGTGTGTTTTTAAGTGTGTTTTTTAAGTGTGGTTTAAGTGTTTTTAAGTGTTTTTAAAGTGTTTTTAAGTGTTTTTTAAATGTTTTTAAGTGTTTTTAAGTGTTTTTTTAGGTGTTTTAAGTGTTTTTAAGTGTTTTTAAGTGTTTTAAGTGTTTTTAAGTGTTTTTAAATGTTCTTTAAGTGTTTTTTTTAGTGTTTTTAAGTGTTTTTTTTAGTGTTTTTAAGTGTTTTAAGCGTTTTTTAAGTGTTTTTTAAGAGTTTCTTTTGTGTTTTTAAGTGTTTTTTAAAGGGTTTTTAAGTGTGTTTTTTAAGTGTGTTTTTTAAGTGTGTGTTTTAAAGTGTGTTTTTAAGTGTGTTTTTTAAGTGTGTTTTAAGTGTGTTTTTAAAGTGCGTTTTTAAGTGCGTTTTTAAGTGCGTTTTAAGTGATTTTAACTGTTTTTTAAGTGTTTTTAAGTGTTTATAAGTGTTTTTTAAGTGTTTTTAAGTGTTTTCCAAGTGTTTTAAAGTCTTTTTAAGTGTCTTCTAAGTGTTTTAAGTGTTTTTAAGTGCTTTTTAAGTGTTTTTTAAGTGTTTTAAAGTGTTTTAGGTGTTTATAAGTTTGTTTTTTAAGTGTGTTTTAAATGTGTTTTAAGTGTTTTTTAAGTGTTTTTTAAGTGTTTTTAAGTGTTTTTAAAGTGTTTTTTAATTGTTTTTAAGTGTGTTTTTTAAGAGTGTTTTTAAGTGTGTTTTTAAGTGTGTTTTTAAGTGTGTTTTTTAAGTGTGTTTCTTAAGTGTGTTTTTAAGTGTTTTTAAGTGTGTTTTTAAGTGTGTTTTTTAAGTGTGTTTTTTAAAAGTTTCTTTTGGGTTTTTTAAGTGTTTTTTTTAGGATTTTTAAAGTGTTTTTTAAGGGTTTTTAAAGTGTTTTTAAGTGTTTTTTAAGTGTTTTTTAAGTGTCTTTTAAGTGTTTTTTCAAGTGTTTTTTAAGTGTGTTTTTAAGTGTGTTTTTAAGTTTGTTTTTAAGTGTGTTTTTATGTGTGTTTTTTAAGTGTGTTTTTAAGTGTGTTTTTAAGTGTGTTTTTAAGTGCGTTTTTTAAGTGCGTTTTTTAAGTGCGTTTTAAGTGCGTTTTTTAAGTGCGTTTTTAAGTGCGTTTTTAAGTGCCTTTTAAGTGCGTTTTAAGTGCGTTTTAAGTGCGTTTTAAGTGCGTTTTTTAAGTGTTTTTAGGTGTTTTTAAGTGTTTTTTAAGTGTTTTTAAGTGTGTTTTAAGTGTGTTTTAAGTATGTTTTTAAGTGTTTTTAAGTGTGTTTTTAAGTGTGTTTTAAGTGTGATTTAAGTGTGTTTTAAGTGTGTTTTTAAGTATGTTTTTAAGTGTTTTTTAAGTGTTTTTAAGTGTTTTTTTAAGTGCTTTTTAAGTGTTTTTTTAAGTGTTTTTTTAAGTTTTTTTAAGTGTTTTTTTAAGTGTTTTTTAAATGGGTTTTAAGTGTGTTTTTAAAGTGTGTTTTCAAGTGTGTTTTTTAAGTGTGTTTTTAAGTGTGTTTTTTAAGTGTGTTTTTTAAGTGTGTTTTTAAGCGTGTTTTTAAGTGTGTTTTAAGTGTGTTTTAAGTGTGTTTTAAGTATGTTTTAAGTGTGTTTTAAGTATGTTTTAAGTGTGTTTTAAGTGTGTTTTAAGTGCGTTTTTTAAGTGTGTTTTAAGTGTGTTTTAAGTGTGTTTTAAGTGTGTTTTAAGTGTGTTTTAAGTGTGTTTTAAGTGTGTTTTAAGTGTGTTTTAAGTGTGTTTTAAGTGTGTTTTAAGTGTGTTTTAAGTGTGTTTTAAGTGTTTCAAGTGTTTCAAGTGTTTCAAGTGTTTCAAGTGTTTCAAGTGTTTCAAGTGTTTTAAGTGTTTTAAGTGTTTTAAGTGTTTTAAGTGTTTTAAGTGTTTTAAGTGTTTTAAGTGTTTTAAGTGTTTTTAGCGTTTTAAGTGTTTTTAAGTGTTTTTTAAGTGTGTTTTTTAAGTGTGTCTTTTAAGTGCGTTTTTAAGTGCGTTTTTAAGTGCGTTTTAGGTGCGTTTTAAGTGCGTTTTAAGTGCGCTTTAAGTGTTTTTTAAGTGTTTTATAAGTGTTTTTAAGTGTTTTTAGGTGTGTTTTTAAGTGTGTTTTTAAATGTGTTTAGTGTGTTTTTATGTGTGTTTTTTAAGTGTGTTTTAAGTGTGTTTTTAAGTTTGTTTTTTAAGTGTGTTTTAAGTGTTTTTAAGTGTTTTTAAAGTGTTTTTAAGTGTTTTTTAAATGTTTTAAGTGTTTTAAGTGTTTTTTTAGGTGTTTTAAGTGTTTTTAAGTGTTTTAAGTGTTTTAAGTGCTTTTAAGTGTTTTTTAAGTGTTTTTTAGTGTCTTTAAGTGTTTTTTAAGAGTTTTTTTTGTGTTTTTAAGTGTTTTTTAAGTGTTTTTAAGTGTTTTTTAAAGGGTATTTTAAGTGTGTTTTTTAAGTGTGTTTTTTAAGTGTGTTTTTTAAGTGTGTGTTTTAAAGTGTGTTTTTTAAGTGTGTTTTTAAGTGTGTTTTTAAGTGTGTTTCTAAGGGTTATTTTAAGTGTGTTTTTAAGCGTGTTTTTAAGTGTGTTTTTTAAGTGTTTTTAAGTGTGTTTTAAGTGTGTTTTTTAAGTGTGTTTTTTAAGTGTGTTTTAAGTGTGTTTTTTAAGTGTGTTTTTTAAGTGTGTTTTTTAAGTGTGTTTTTAAGGGTTATTTTAAGTGTGTTTTTTAAGCGTGTTTTAAGTGTGTTTTTTAAGTGTGTTTTTAAGTGTGTTTTTAAGTGTGTTTTTTAAGGGTGTTTTTTAAGTGTGTTTTTAAGGGTTTTTTTAGTGTGTTTTTAAGCGTTATTTTAAGTGTGTTTTTAAGTGTGTTTTTAAGTGTGTTTTTAAGTGTGTTTTTTAAGTGTGTTTTAAGTGTTTTTTTAAGTGTGTTTTTAAGTGCGCTTTTTAGGTGTTTTTAAGTGTGTTTTAAGTGTTTTTTAAGTGTTTTAAGTGTTTTAAGTGTTTTAAGTGTTTTAAGTGTTTTAAGTGTTTTAAGTGTTTTAAGTGTTTTAAGTGTCTTAAGTGTTTTAAGTGTTTTAAGTGTTTTAAGTGTTTTAAGTGTTCTAAATGTTTTAAGTGTTTTGAGTGTTTTAAGTTTTTTAAGTGTTTTTTAGTGTCTTTAAATGTTTTTTAAGTGTTTTTTTTGTGTTTTTAAGTGTTTTTTAAGTGTTTTTAAGTGTTTTAAAGGGTATTTTAAGTGTGTTTTTTAAGTGTGTTTTTTAAGTGTGTGTTTTAAAGTGTGTTTTTTAAGTGTGTTTTTAAGTGTGTTTTTTAAGTGTGTTTTTAAGTGTGTTTTTGAAGTGTGTTTTAAGTGTGTTTTTTAAGTGTGTTTTTAAGTGTGTTTTTTAAGTGTGTTTCTAAGGGTTATTTTAAGTGTGTTTTTAAGCGTGTTTTTAAGTGTGTTTTTTAAGTGTTTTTAAGTGTGTTTTTAAGTGTGTTTTTTAAGTGTGTTTTTAAGTGTGTTTTAAGTGTGTTTTTTAAGTGTGTTTTTTAAATGTGTTTTTTAAGTGTGTTTTTAAGGGTTATTTTAAGTGTGTTTTTTAAGCGTGTTTTTAAGTGTGTTTTTTAAGTGTGTTTTAAGTGTGTTTTTTAAGTGTGTTTTTTAAGTGTGTTTTTAAGGGTTATTTTAAGTGTGTTTTTTAAGCGTGTTTTTAAGTGTGTTTTTAAGTGTGTTTTTAAGTGTGTTTTTTAAGGGTGTTTTTTAAGTGTGTTTTTAAGGGTTTTTTTAAGTGTGTTTTTAAGGGTTATTTTAAGTGTGTTTTTAAGTGTGTTTTTAAGTGTGTTTTTAAGTGTGTTTTTTAAGTGTGTTTTAAGTGTTTTTTTAAGTGTGTTTTTAAGTGTGCTTTTTAGGTGTTTTTAAGTGTGTTTTAAGTGTTTTTTAAGTGTTTTAAGTGTTTTAAGTGTTTTAAGTGTTTTAAGTGTTTTAAGTGTTTTAAGTGTTCTAAATGTTTTAAGTGTTTTGAGTGTTTTAAGTTTTTTAAGTGTTTTTTAGTGTCTTTAAATGTTTTTTAAGTGTTTTTTTTTGTGTTTTTAAGTGTTTTTTATGTGTTTTTAAATGTTTTTTGAAGGGTATTTTAAGTGTGTTTTTTAAGTGTGTTTTTTAAGTGTGTTTTTTAAGTGTGTGTTTTAAAGTGTGTTTTTTAAGTGTGTTTTTAAGTGTGTTTTTTAAGTGTGTTTTTAAATGTGTTTTTGAAGTGTGTTTTAAGTGTGTTTTTTAAGTGTGTTTTTAAGTGTGTTTTTTAAGTGTGTTTCTAAGGGTTATTTTAAGTGTGTTTTTAAGCGTGTTTTAAGTGTGTTTTTTAAGTGTTTTTAAGTGTGTTTTTAAGTGTGTTTTTTAAGTGTGTTTTTTAAGTGTGTTTTAAGTGTGTTTTTTAAGTGTGTTTTTTAAGTGTGTTTTTTGAGTGTGTTTTTAAGGGTTATTTTAAGTGTGTTTTTTAAGCGTGTTTTTAAGTGTGTTTTTTAAGTGTGTTTTTTAAGTGTGTTTTAAGTGTGTTTTTTAAGTGTGTTTTTTAAGTGTGTTTTTTAAGTGTGTTTTTAAGGGTTATTTTAAGTGTGTTTTTTAAGCGTGTTTTTAAGTGTGTTTTTTAAGTGTGTTTTTAAGTGTGTTTTTAAGTGTGTTTTTTAAGTGTGTTTTTAAGGGTTTTTTTAAGTGTGTTTTTAAGGGTTATTTTAAGTGTGTTTTTAAGTGTGTTTTTAAGTGTGTTTTAAGTGTGTTTTTTAAGTGTGTTTTAAGTGTTTTTTTAAGTGTGTTTTTAAGTGTGCTTTTTAGGTGTTTTTAAGTGTGTTTTAAGTGTTTTTTAAGTGTTTTAAGTGTTTTAAGTGTTTTAAGTGTTTTAAGTGTTTTAAGTGTTTTAAGTGTCTTAAGTGTTTTATGTGTTTTAAGTGTTTTAAGTGTTTTAAGTGTTTTTAAGTGTTCTAAGTGTTTTAAGTGTTTTGAGTGTTTTAAGTGTTTTAAGTGTTTTAAGTGTGTTTTTAGGTGTGTTTTTAAAAGTGTTTTTAAGTGTGTTTTTTAAGTGTTTTTTAGGTGTGTTTTCAAGTGATTTTTAAGTGTATTTAGGTGTTTTAAAGTGTTTTTTAAATGTTTTAAGTGTTTTTAAGTGTTTTTAAGTGTTTTTTAAGTGTTTTAAGTGTTTTAAGTGTTTTTAAGTGTATTAAGTGTTTTTAAGTTTTTTTAAGTGTTTTTTTAAAGTGTGTTTTTTAAGTGTGTGTTTTAAGTGTGTTTTTAGGTGTGTTTTTTAAGTGTGTTTTTAAGTGTGTTTTTTAAGTGCGTTTTTAAGTGCGTTTTCTAAGTGTTTTTAAGTCTTTTTTTAAGTGTTTTAAGTGTTTTTAAGTGTTTTTTAAGTGTTTTTTAGGTGTTTTTAAATGTTTTTAAGTGTTCTTTAAGTGTTTTTTTAAGTGTTTTAAGTGTTTTAAGTGTTTTAAGTGTTTCAAGTGTTTCAAGTGTTTCAAGTGTTTCAAGTGTTTCAAGTGTTTTAAGTGTTTCAAGTGTTTCAAGTGTTTTAAGTGTTTTAAGTGTTTTAAGTGTTTAAGTGTTTTTAGCGTTTTAAGTGTTTTTAAGTGTGTTTTTAAGTGTGTCTTTTAAGTGCGTTTTTAAGTGCGTTTTAAGTGCGTTTTTAAGAGCGTTTTTAGGTGCGTTTTAAGTGCGTTTTAAGTGCGCTTTAAGTGTTTTGTAAGTGTTTTATAAGTGTTTTTAAGTGTTTTTAAGTGTTTTTAAGTGTGTTTTTAAGTGTGTTTTTAAATGTGTTTTTAAATGTGTTTTAAGTGTTTTTAAGTGTTTTTTAAGTGTGTTTTTTAGGTGTTTTTAAATGTTTTTAAGTGTTCTTTAAGTGTTTTTTTAAGTGTTTTAAGTGTTTTAAGTGTTTTAAGTGTTTCAAGTGTTTCAAGTGTTTCAAGTGTTTCAAGTGTTTCAAGTGTTTTAAGTGTTTCAAGTGTTTCAAGTGTTTTAAGTGTTTTAAGTGTTTTAAGTGTTTTAAGTGTTTTAAGTGTTTTAAGTGTTTCAAGTGTTTCAAGTGTTTCAAGTGTTTCAAGTGTTTCAAGTGTTTTAAGTGTTTCAAGTGTTTCAAGTGTTTTAAGTGTTTTAAGTGTTTTAAGTGTTTTAAGTGTTTTTAGCGTTTTAAGTGTTTTTAAGTGTGTTTTTAAGTGTGTCTTTTAAGTGCGTTTTTAAGTGCGTTTTTAAGTGCGTTTTTAAGAGCGTTTTAGGTGCGTTTTAAGTGCGTTTTAAGTGCGCTTTAAGTGTTTTGTAAGTGTTTTATAAGTGTTTTTTAAGTGTTTTTAAGTGTTTTTAAGTGTGTTTTTAAGTGTGTTTTTAAATGTGTTTTTAAATGTGTTTAGTGTGTTTTTAAGTGTGTTTTTAAGTGTGTTTTAAGTGTGTTTTTAAGTGTGTTTTTAAGTGTGGTTTTAAGTGTTTTTAAGTGTTTTTAAAGTGTTTTTAAGTGTTTTTTAAATGTTTTTAAGTGTTTTTAAGTGTTTTTTAGGTGTTTTAAGTGTTTTTAAGTGTTTTTAAGTGTTTTAAGTGTTTTTAAGTGTTTTTAAATGTTTTTTAAGTGTTTTTTTAGTGTTTTTAAGTGTTTTAAGCGTTTTTTAAGTGTTTTTTAAGAGTTTCTTTTGTGTTTTTAAGTGTTTTTTAAAGGGTTTTTAAGTGTGTTTTTTAAGTGTGTTTTTTAAGTGTGTGTTTTAAAGTGTGTTTTTAAGTGTGTTTTTTAAGTGTGTTTTAAGTGTGTTTTTAAAGTGCGTTTTTAAGTGCGTTTTTAAGTGCGTTTTAAGTGATTTTAACTGTTTTTTAAGTGTTTTTAAGTGTTTATAAGTGTTTTTTATGTGTTTTTAAGTGTTTTCCAAGTGTTTTTAAGTCTTTTTAAGTGTCTTCTAAGTGTTTTAAGTGTTTTGAAGTGTTTTTTAAGTGTTTTTTAAGTGTTTTTAAGTGTTTTAGGTGTTTATAAGTTTGTTTTTTAAGTGTGTTTTAAGTGTGTTTTAAGTGTTTTTTAAGTGTTTTTTAAGTGTTTTTAAGTGTTTTTAAAGTGTTTTTTAATTGTTTTTAAGTGTGTTTTTTAAGAGTGTTTTTAAGTGTGTTTTTAAGTGTGTTTTTTAAGTGTGTTTCTTAAGTGTGTTTTTAAGTGTTTTTAAGTGTGTTTATAAGTGTGTTTTTTAAGTGTGTTTTTTAAAAGTTTCTTTTGGGTTTTTTAAGTGTTTTTTTTAGGATTTTTAAAGTGTTTTTTAAGGGTTTTTAAAGTGTTTTTAAGTGTTTTTTAAGTGTTTTTTAAGTGTCTTTTAAGTGTTTTTTCAAGTGTTTTTTAAGTGTGTTTTTAAGTGTGTTTTTAAGTGTGTTTTTAAGTTTGTTTTTAAGTGTGTTTTTATGTGTGTTTTTTAAGTGTGTTTTTAAGTGTGTTTTTAAGTGTGTTTTTAAGTGCGTTTTTTAAGTGCGTTTTTTAAGTGCGTTTTAAGTGCGTTTTTTAAGTGCGTTTTTAAGTGCCTTTTAAGTGCGTTTTAAGTGCGTTTTAAGTGCGTTTTAAGTGCGTTTTTAAGTGCGTTTTTAAGTGCGTTTTTTAAGTGCGTTTTAAGTGCGTTTTAAGTGCGTTTTAAGTGAGTTTTAAGTGCGTTTTAAGTGTTTTTAGGTGTTTTTAAGTGTTTTTTAAGTGTTTTTAAGTGTGTTTTAAGTGTGTTTTAAGTATGTTTTTAAGTGTTTTTTAAGTGTGTTTTTAAGTGTGTTTTAAGTGTGATTTAAGTGTGTTTTAAGTGTGTTTTTAAGTATGTTTTTAAGTGTTTTTAAGTGTTTTTTTAAGTGCTTTTTAAGTGTTTTTTTAAGTGTTTTTTTAAGTTTTTTTAAGTGTTTTTTAAGTGTTTTTTAAGTGTTTTTTAAATGGGTTTTAAGTGTGTTTTTTAAGTGTGTTTTCAAGTGTGTTTTTTAAGTGTGTTTTTAAGTGTGTTTTTAAGTGTGTTTTTAAGCGTGTTTTTAAGTGTGTTTTAAGTGTGTTTTAAGTGTGTTTTAAGTATGTTTTAAGTGTGTTTTAAGTATGTTTTAAGTGTGTTTTAAGTGTGTTTTAAGTGCGTTTTTTAAGTGTGTTTTAAGTGTGTTTTAAGTGTGTTTTTAGTGTGTTTTAAGTGTGTTTTAAGTGTGTTTTAAGTGTGTTTTAAGTGTGTTTTAAGTGTGTTTTAAGTGTGTTTTAAGTGTTTTAAGTGTTTCAAGTGTTTCAAGTGTTTCAAGTGTTTCAAGTGTTTCAAGTGTTTTAAGTGTTTTAAGTGTTTTAAGTGTTTTAAGTGTTTTAAGTGTTTTAAGTGTTTTTAGCGTTTTAAGTGTTTTTAAGTGTTTTTTAAGTGTGTTTTTTAAGTGTGTCTTTTAAGTGCGTTTTTAAGTGCGTTTTTAAGTGCGTTTTAGGTGCGTTTTAAGTGCGTTTTAAGTGCGCTTTAAGTGTTTTTTAAATGTTTTTAAGTGTTTTTAAGTGTTTTTTTAGGTGTTTTAAGTGTTTTTAAGTGTTTTTAAGTGTTTTAAGTGTTTTTAAGTGTTTTTAAATGTTTTTAAGTGTTTTTTTAGTGTTTTTAAGTGTTTTAAGCGTTTTTTAAGTGTTTTTTAAGAGTTTCTTTTGTGTTTTTAAGTGTTTTTTAAAGGGTTTTTAAGTGTGTTTTTCAAGTGTGTTTTTTAAGTGTGTGTTTTAAAGTGTGTTTTTAAGTGTGTTTTTTAAGTGTGTTTTAAGTGTGTTTTTAAAGTGCGTTTTTAAGTGCGTTTTTAAGTGCGTTTTAAGTGATTTTAACTGTTTTTTAAGTGTTTTTAAGTGTTTATAAGTGTTTTTTAAGTGTTTTTAAGTGTTTTCCAAGTGTTTTTAAGTCTTTTTAAGTGTCTTCTAAGTGTTTTAAGTGTTTTTAAGTGTTTTTTAAGTGTTTTTTAAGTGTTTTTAAGTGTTTTAGGTGTTTATAAGTTTGTTTTTTAAGTGTGTTTTAAGTGTGTTTTAAGTGTTTTTTAAGTGTTTTTTAAGTGTTTTTAAGTGTTTTTAAAGTGTTTTTTAATTGTTTTTAAGTGTGTTTTTTAAGAGTGTTTTTAAGTGTGTTTTTAAGTGTGTTTTTTAAGTGTGTTTCTTAAGTGTGTTTTTAAGTGTTTTTAAGTGTGTTTTTAAGTGTGTTTTTAAGTGTGTTTTTTAAGTGTGTTTTTTAAAAGTTTCTTTTGGGTTTTTTAAGTGTTTTTTTTAGGATTTTTAAAGTGTTTTTTAAGGGTTTTTAAAGTGTTTTTAAGTGTTTTTAAGTGTTTTTTAAGTGTCTTTTAAGTGTTTTTTCAAGTGTTTTTTTAAGTGTGTTTTTAAGTGTGTTTTTAAGTTTGTTTTTAAGTGTGTTTTTATGTGTGTTTTTAAGTGTGTTTTTAAGTGTGTTTTTAAGTGTGTTTTTAAGTGCGTTTTTTAAGTGCGTTTTTTAAGTGCGTTTTGTTTTTAAGTGCGTTTTTAAGTGCGTTTTTAAGTGCCTTTTAAGTGCGTTTTAAGTGCGTTTTAAGTGCGTTTTAAGTGCGTTTTTTAAGTGCGTTTTTAAGTGCGTTTTTTAAGTGCGTTTTAAGTGCGTTTTAAGTGCGTTTTAAGTGAGTTTTAAGTGCGTTTTAAGTGTTTTTAGGTGTTTTTAAGTGTTTTTTAAGTGTTTTTAAGTGTGTTTTAAGTGTGTTTTAAGTATGTTTCTAAGTGTTTTTTAAGTGTGTTTTTAAGTGTGTTTTAAGTGTGATTTAAGTGTGTTTTAAGTGTGTTTTTAAGTATGTTTTTAAGTGTTTTTTAAGTGTTTTTAAGTGTTTTTTTAAGTGCTTTTTAAGTGCTTTTTTAAGTGTTTTTTTAAGTTTTTTTAAGTGTTTTTTTAAGTGTTTTTTAAGTGTTTTTTAAATGGGTTTTAAGTGTGTTTTTTAAGTGTGTTTTCAAGTGTGTTTTTTAAGTGTGTTTTTAAGTGTGTTTTTAAGTGTGTTTTTAAGCGTGTTTTTAAGTGTGTTTTAAGTGTGTTTTAAGTGTGTTTTAAGTATGTTTTAAGTGTGTTTTAAGTATGTTTTAAGTGTGTTTTAAGTGTGTTTTAAGTGCGTTTTTTAAGTGTGTTTTAAGTGTGTTTTAAGTGTGTTTTAAGTGTGTTTTAAGTGTGTTTTAAGTGTGTTTTAAGTGTGTTTTAAGTGTGTTTTAAGTGTGTTTTAAGTGTGTTTTAAGTGTGTTTTAAGTGTGTTTTAAGTGTTTCAAGTGTTTCAAGTGTTTCAAGTGTTTCAAGTGTTTCAAGTGTTTCAAGTGTTTTAAGTGTTTTAAGTGTTTTAAGTGTTTTAAGTGTTTTAAGTGTTTTAAGTGTTTTTAGCGTTTTAAGTGTTTTTAAGTGTTTTTTAAGTGTGTTTTTTAAGTGTGTCTTTTAAGTGCGTTTTTAAGTGCGTTTTTAAGTGCGTTTTAGGTGCGTTTTAAGTGCGTTTTAAGTGCGCTTTAAGTGTTTTTTAAGTGTTTTATAAGTGTTTTTAAGTGTTTTTAGGTGTGTTTTTAAGTGTGTTTTTAAATGTGTTTAGTGTGTTTTTAAGTGTGTTTTTTAAGTGTGTTTTAAGTGTGTTTTTAAGTTTGTTTTTTAAGTGTGTTTTAAGTGTTTTTAAGTGTTTTTAAAGTGTTTTTAAGTGTTTTTTAAATGTTTTAAGTGTTTTAAGTGTTTTTTTAGGTGTTTTAAGTGTTTTTAAGTGTTTTAAGTGTTTTAAGTGCTTTTAAGTGTTTTTTAAGTGTTTTTTAGTGTCTTTAAGTGTTTTTTAAGAGTTTTTTTTTGTGTTTTTAAGTGTTTTTTAAGTGTTTTTAAGTGTTTTTTAAAGGGTATTTTAAGTGTGTTTTTTAAGTGTGTTTTTTAAGTGTGTTTTTTAAGTGTGTGTTTTAAAGTGTGTTTTTTAAGTGTGTTTTTAAGTGTGTTTTTAAGTGTGTTTCTAAGGGTTATTTTAAGTGTGTTTTTAAGCGTGTTTTTAAGTGTGTTTTTTAAGTGTTTTTAAGTGTGTTTTTAAATGTGTTTAGTGTGTTTTTAAGTGTGTTTTTTAAGTGTGTTTTAAGTGTGTTTTTAAGTGTGTTTTTTAAGTGTGGTTTAAGTGTTTTTAAGTGTTTTTAAAGTGTTTTTAAGTGTTTTTTAAATGTTTTTAAGTGTTTTTAAGTGTTTTTTTAGGTGTTTTAAGTGTTTTTAAGTGTTTTTAAGTGTTTTAAGTGTTTTTAAGTGTTTTTAAATGTTTTTTAAGTGTTTTTTTAGTGTTTTTAAGTGTTTTAAGCGTTTTTTAAGTTTTTTTTAAGAGTTTCTTTTGTGTTTTTAAGTGTTTTTTAAAGGGTTTTTAAGTGTGTTTTTCAAGTGTGTTTTTTAAGTGTGTGTTTTAAAGTGTGTTTTTAAGTGTGTTTTTTAAGTGTGTTTTAAGTGTGTTTTTAAAGTGCGTTTTTAAGTGCGTTTTTAAGTGCGTTTTAAGTGATTTTAACTGTTTTTTAAGTGTTTTTAAGTGTTTATAAGTGTTTTTTAAGTGTTTTTAAGTGTTTTCCAAGTGTTTTTAAGTCTTTTTAAGTGTCTTCTAAGTGTTTTAAGTGTTTTTAAGTGTTTTTTAAGTGTTTTTTAAGTGTTTTTAAGTGTTTTAGGTGTTTATAAGTTTGTTTTTTAAGTGTGTTTTAAGTGTGTTTTAAGTGTTTTTTAAGTGTTTTTTAAGTGTTTTTAAGTGTTTTTAAAGTGTTTTTTAATTGTTTTTAAGTGTGTTTTTTAAGAGTGTTTTTAAGTGTGTTTTTAAGTGTGTTTTTTAAGTGTGTTTCTTAAGTGTGTTTTTAAGTGTTTTTAAGTGTGTTTTTAAGTGTGTTTTTAAGTGTGTTTTTTAAGTGTGTTTTTTAAAAGTTTCTTTTGGGTTTTTTAAGTGTTTTTTTTAGGATTTTTAAAGTGTTTTTTAAGGGTTTTTAAAGTGTTTTTAAGTGTTTTTAAGTGTTTTTTAAGTGTCTTTTAAGTGTTTTTTCAAGTGTTTTTTTAAGTGTGTTTTTAAGTGTGTTTTTAAGTTTGTTTTTAAGTGTGTTTTTATGTGTGTTTTTTAAGTGTGTTTTTAAGTGTGTTTTTAAGTGTGTTTTTAAGTGCGTTTTTTAAGTGCGTTTTTTAAGTGCGTTTTAAGTGCGTTTTTTAAGTGCGTTTTTAAGTGCGTTTTTAAGTGCCTTTTAAGTGCGTTTTAAGTGCGTTTTAAGTGCGTTTTAAGTGCGTTTTTTAAGTGCGTTTTTAAGTGCGTTTTTTAAGTGCCTTTTAAGTGCGTTTTAAGTGCGTTTTAAGTGAGTTTTAAGTGCGTTTTAAGTGTTTTTAGGTGTTTTTAAGTGTTTTTTAAGTGTTTTTAAGTGTGTTTTAAGTGTGTTTTAAGTATGTTTTTAAGTGTTTTTTAAGTGTGTTTTTAAGTGTGTTTTAAGTGTGATTTAAGTGTGTTTTAAGTGTGTTTTTAAGTATGTTTTTAAGTGTTTTTTAAGTGTTTTTAAGTGTTTTTTTAAGTGCTTTTTAAGTGTTTTTTTAAGTGTTTTTTTAAGTTTTTTTAAGTGTTTTTTTAAGTGTTTTTTAAGTGTTTTTTAAATGGGTTTTAAGTGTGTTTTTTAAGTGTGTTTTCAAGTGTGTTTTTTAAGTGTGTTTTTAAGTGTGTTTTTAAGTGTGTTTTTAAGCGTGTTTTTAAGTGTGTTTTAAGTGTGTTTTAAGTGTGTTTTAAGTATGTTTTAAGTGTGTTTTAAGTATGTTTTAAGTGTGTTTTAAGTGTGTTTTAAGTGCGTTTTTTAAGTGTGTTTTAAGTGTGTTTTAAGTGTGTTTTAAGTGTGTTTTAAGTGTGTTTTAAGTGTGTTTTAAGTGTGTTTTAATTGTGTTTTAAGTGTGTTTTAAGTGTGTTTTAAGTGTGTTTTAAGTGTGTTTTAAGTGTTTTAAGTGTTTCAAGTGTTTCAAGTGTTTCAAGTGTTTCAAGTGTTTCAAGTGTTTCAAGTGTTTTAAGTGTTTTAAGTGTTTTAAGTGTTTTAAGTGTTTTAAGTGTTTTAAGTGTTTTTAGCGTTTTAAGTGTTTTTAAGTGTTTTTTAAGTGTGTTTTTTAAGTGTGTCTTTTAAGTGCGTTTTTAAGTGCGTTTTTAAGTGCGTTTTTGGTGCGTTTTAAGTGCGTTTTAAGTGCGCTTTAAGTGTTTTTTAAGTGTTTTATAAGTGTTTTTAAGTGTTTTTAGGTGTGTTTTTAAGTGTGTTTTTAAATGTGTTTAGTGTGTTTTTAAGTGTGTTTTTTAAGTGTGTTTTAAGTGTGTTTTTAAGTTTGTTTTTTAAATGTGTTTTAAGTGTTTTTAAGTGTTTTTAAAGTGTTTTTAAGTGTTTTTTAAATGTTTTAAGTGTTTTAAGTGTTTTTTTAGGTGTTTTAAGTGTTTTTAAGTGTTTTAAGTGTTTTAAGTGCTTTTAAGTGTTTTTTAAGTGTTTTTTAGTGTCTTTAAGTGTTTTTTAAGAGTTTTTTTTTGTGTTTTTAAGTGTTTTTTAAGTGTTTTTAAGTGTTTTTTAAAGGGTATTTTAAGTGTGTTTTTTAAGTGTGTTTTTTAAGTGTGTTTTTTAAGTGTGTGTTTTAAAGTGTGTTTTTTAAGTGTGTTTTTAAGTGTGTTTTTTAAGTGTGTTTCTAAGGGTTATTTTAAGTGTGTTTTTAAGCGTGTTTTTAAGTGTGTTTTTTAAGTGTTTTAAGTGTGTTTTTAAGTGTGTTTTTTAAGTGTGTTTTTTAAGTGTGTTTTAAGTGTGTTTTTTAAGTGTGTTTTTTAAGTGTGTTTTTTAAGTGTGTTTTTAAGGGTTATTTTAAGTGTGTTTTTTAAGCGTGTTTTAAGTGTGTTTTTTAAGTGTGTTTTTAAGTGTGTTTTTAAGTGTGTTTTTAAGGGTGTTTTTTAAGTGTGTTTTTAAGGGTTTTTTTAGTGTGTTTTTAAGCGTTATTTTAAGTGTGTTTTTAAGTGTGTTTTTAAGTGTGTTTTTAAGTGTGTTTTTTAAGTGTGTTTTAAGTGTTTTTTTAAGTGTGTTTTTAAGTGCGCTTTTTAGGTGTTTTTAAGTGTGTTTTAAGTGTTTTTTAAGTGTTTTAAGTGTTTTAAGTGTTTTAAGTGTTTTAAGTGTTTTAAGTGTTTTAAGTGTTTTAAGTGTTTTAAGTGTTTTAAGTGTCTTAAGTGTTTTATGTGTTTTAAGTGTTTTAAGTGTTTTAAGTGTTTTAAGTGTTCTAAATGTTTTAAGTGTTTTGAGTGTTTTAAGTTTTTTAAGTGTTTTTTAGTGTCTTTAAATGTTTTTTAAGTGTTTTTTTGTGTTTTTAAGTGTTTTTTAAGTGTTTTTAAGTGTTTTTAAAGGGTATTTTAAGTGTGTTTTTTAAGTGTGTTTTTTAAGTGTGTTTTTTAAGTGTGTGTTTTAAAGTGTGTTTTTTAAGTGTGTTTTTAAGTGTGTTTTTTAAGTGTGTTTTTAAGTGTGTTTTTGAAGTGTGTTTTAAGTGTGTTTTTTAAGTGTGTTTTTAAGTGTGTTTTTTAAGTGTGTTTCCAAGGGTTATTTTAAGTGTGTTTTTAAACGTGTTTTTAAGTGTGTTTTTTAAGTGTTTTTAAGTGTGTTTTTAAGTGTGTTTTTTAAGTGTGTTTTTAAGTGTGTTTTAAGTGTGTTTTTTAAGTGTGTTTTTTAAGTGTGTTTTTTAAGTGTGTTTTTAAGGGTTATTTTAAGTGTGTTTTTTAAGCGTGTTTTTAAGTGTGTTTTTTAAGTGTGTTTTAAGTGTGTTTTTTAAGTGTGTTTTTTAAGTGTGTTTTTAAGGGTTATTTTAAGTGTGTTTTTAAGCGTGTTTTTAAGTGTGTTTTTAAGTGTGTTTTTAAGTGTGTTTTTTAAGGGTGTTTTTTAAGTGTGTTTTTAAGGGTTTTTTTAAGTGTGTTTTTAAGGGTTATTTTAAGTGTGTTTTAAGTGTGTTTTTAAGTGTGTTTTTAAGTGTGTTTTTTATGTGTGTTTTAAGTGTTTTTTTAAGTGTGTTTTTAAGTGTGCTTTTTAGGTGTTTTAAGTGTGTTTTAAGTGTGTTTTAAGTGTGTTTTAAGTGTTTCAAGTGTTTCAAGTGTTTCAAGTGTTTCAAGTGTTTCAAGTGTTTCAAGTGTTTTAAGTGTTTTAAGTGTTTTAAGTGTTTTAAGTGTTTTAAGTGTTTTAAGTGTTTTTAGCGTTTTAAGTGTTTTTAAGTGTTTTTTAAGTGTGTTTTTTAAGTGTGTCTTTTAAGTGCGTTTTTAAGTGCGTTTTTAAGTGCGTTTTAGGTGCGTTTTAAGTGCGTTTTAAGTGCGCTTTAAGTGTTTTTTAAGTGTTTTATAAGTGTTTTTAAGTGTTTTTAGGTGTGTTTTTAAGTGTGTTTTTAAATGTGTTTAGTGTGTTTTTAAGTGTGTTTTTTAAGTGTGTTTTAAGTGTGTTTTTAAGTTTGTTTTTTAAGTGTGTTTTAAGTGTTTTTAAGTGTTTTTAAAGTGTTTTTAAGTGTTTTTTAAATGTTTTAAGTGTTTTAAGTGTTTTTTTAGGTGTTTTAAGTGTTTTTAAGTGTTTTAAGTGTTTTAAGTGCTTTTAAGTGTTTTTTAAGTGTTTTTTAGTGTCTTTAAGTGTTTTTTAAGAGTTTTTTTTTGTGTTTTTAAGTGTTTTTTAAGTGTTTTTAAGTGTTTTTTAAAGGGTATTTTAAGTGTGTTTTTTAAGTGTGTTTTTTAAGTGTGTTTTTTAAGTGTGTGTTTTAAAGTGTGTTTTTTAAGTGTGTTTTTAAGTGTGTTTTTTAAGTGTGTTTCTAAGGGTTATTTTAAGTGTGTTTTTAAGCGTGTTTTTAAGTGTGTTTTTTAAGTGTTTTTAAGTGTGTTTTTAAATGTGTTTAGTGTGTTTTTAAGTGTGTTTTTTAAGTGTGTTTTAAGTGTGTTTTTAAGTGTGTTTTTTAAGTGTGGTTTAAGTGTTTTTAAGTGTTTTTAAAGTGTTTTTAAGTGTTTTTTAAATGTTTTTAAGTGTTTTTAAGTGTTTTTTTTAGGTGTTTTAAGTGTTTTTAAGTGTTTTTAAGTGTTTTAAGTGTTTTTAAGTGTTTTTAAATGTTTTTTAAGTGTTTTTTTAGTGTTTTTAAGTGTTTTAAGCGTTTTTTAAGTGTTTTTTAAGAGTTTCTTTTGTGTTTTTAAGTGTTTTTTAAAGGGTTTTTAAGTGTGTTTTTCAAGTGTGTTTTTTAAGTGTGTGTTTTAAAGTGTGTTTTTAAGTGTGTTTTTTAAGTGTGTTTTAAGTGTGTTTTTAAAGTGCGTTTTTAAGTGCGTTTTTAAGTGCGTTTTAAGTGATTTTAACTGTTTTTTAAGTGTTTTTAAGTGTTTATAAGTGTTTTTTAAGTGTTTTTAAGTGTTTTCCAAGTGTTTTTAAGTCTTTTTAAGTGTCTTCTAAGTGTTTTAAGTGTTTTTAAGTGTTTTTTAAGTGTTTTTTAAGTGTTTTTAAGTGTTTTAGGTGTTTATAAGTTTGTTTTTTAAGTGTGTTTTAAGTGTGTTTTAAGTGTTTTTTAAGTGTTTTTTAAGTGTTTTTAAGTGTTTTTAAAGTGTTTTTTAATTGTTTTTAAGTGTGTTTTTTAAGAGTGTTTTTAAGTGTGTTTTTAAGTGTGTTTTTTAAGTGTGTTTCTTAAGTGTGTTTTTAAGTGTTTTTAAGTGTGTTTTTAAGTGTGTTTTTAAGTGTGTTTTTTAAGTGTGTTTTTTAAAAGTTTCTTTTGGGTTTTTTAAGTGTTTTTTTTAGGATTTTTAAAGTGTTTTTTAAGGGTTTTTAAAGTGTTTTTAAATGTTTTTAAGTGTTTTTTAAGTGTCTTTTAAGTGTTTTTTCAAGTGTTTTTTTAAGTGTGTTTTTAAGTGTGTTTTTAAGTTTGTTTTTAAGTGTGTTTTTATGTGTGTTTTTTAAGTGTGTTTTTAAGTGTGTTTTTAAGTGTGTTTTTAAGTGCGTTTTTTAAGTGCGTTTTTAAGTGCGTTTTAAGTGCGTTTTTTAAGTGCGTTTTTAAGTGCGTTTTTAAGTGCCTTTTAAGTGCGTTTTAAGTGCGTTTTAAGTGCGTTTTAAGTGCGTTTTTTAAGTGCGTTTTTAAGTGCGTTTTTTAAGTGCCTTTTAAGTGCGTTTTAAGTGCGTTTTAAGTGAGTTTTAAGTGCGTTTTAAGTGTTTTTAGGTGTTTTTAAGTGTTTTTTAAGTGTTTTTAAGTGTGTTTTAAGTGTGTTTTAAGTATGTTTTTAAGTGTTTTTTAAGTGTGTTTTTAAGTGTGTTTTAAGTGTGATTTAAGTGTGTTTTAAGTGTGTTTTTAAGTATGTTTTTAAGTGTTTTTTAAGTGTTTTTAAGTGTTTTTTTAAGTGCTTTTTAAGTGTTTTTTTAAGTGTTTTTTTAAGTTTTTTTAAGTGTTTTTTTAAGTGTTTTTTAAGTGTTTTTTAAATGGGTTTTAAGTGTGTTTTTTAAGTGTGTTTTCAAGTGTGTTTTTTAAGTGTGTTTTTAAGTGTGTTTTTAAGTGTGTTTTTAAGCGTGTTTTTAAGTGTGTTTTAAGTGTGTTTTAAGTGTGTTTTAAGTATGTTTTAAGTGTGTTTTAAGTATGTTTTAAGTGTGTTTTAAGTGTGTTTTAAGTGCGTTTTTTAAGTGTGTTTTAAGTGTGTTTTAAGTGTGTTTTAAGTGTGTTTTAAGTGTGTTTTAAGTGTGTTTTAAGTGTGTTTTAAGTGTGTTTTAAGTGTGTTTTAAGTGTGTTTTAAGTGTGTTTTAAGTGTTTTAAGTGTTTCAAGTGTTTCAAGTGTTTCAAGTGTTTCAAGTGTTTCAAGTGTTTCAAGTGTTTTAAGTGTTTTAAGTGTTTTAAGTGTTTTAAGTGTTTTAAGTGTTTTAAGTGTTTTTAGCGTTTTAAGTGTTTTTAAGTGTTTTTTAAGTGTGTTTTTTAAGTGTGTCTTTTAAGTGCGTTTTTAAGTGCGTTTTTAAGTGCGTTTTAGGTGCGTTTTAAGTGCGTTTTAAGTGCGCTTTAAGTGTTTTTTAAGTGTTTTATAAGTGTTTTTAAGTGTTTTTAGGTGTGTTTTTAAGTGTGTTTTTAAATGTGTTTAGTGTGTTTTTAAGTGTGTTTTTTAAGTGTGTTTTAAGTGTGTTTTTAAGTTTGTTTTTTAAGTGTGTTTTAAGTGTTTTTAAGTGTTTTTAAAGTGTTTTTAAGTGTTTTTTAAATGTTTTAAGTGTTTTAAGTGTTTTTTTAGGTGTTTTAAGTGTTTTTAAGTGTTTTAAGTGTTTTAAGTGCTTTTAAGTGTTTTTTAAGTGTTTTTTAGTGTCTTTAAGTGTTTTTTAAGAGTTTTTTTTTGTGTTTTTAAGTGTTTTTTAAGTGTGTTTTTTAAGTGTGTTTCTAAGGGTTATTTTAAGTGTGTTTTTAAGCGTGTTTTTAAGTGTGTTTTTTAAGTGTTTTAAGTGTGTTTTTAAGTGTGTTTTTTAAGTGTGTTTTTTAAGTGTGTTTTAAGTGTGTTTTTTAAGTGTGTTTTTTAAGTGTGTTTTTTAAGTGTGTTTTTAAGGGTTATTTTAAGTGTGTTTTTTAAGCGTGTTTTAAGTGTGTTTTTTAAGTGTGTTTTTAAGTGTGTTTTTAAGTGTGTTTTTAAGGGTGTTTTTTAAGTGTGTTTTTAAAGGTTTTTTTAGTGTGTTTTTAAGCGTTATTTTAAGTGTGTTTTTAAGTGTGTTTTTAAGTGTGTTTTTAAGTGTGTTTTTTAAGTGTGTTTTAAGTGTTTTTTTAAGTGTGTTTTTAAGTGCGCTTTTTAGGTGTTTTTAAGTGTGTTTTAAGTGTTTTTTAAGTGTTTTAAGTGTTTTAAGTGTTTTAAGTGTTTTAAGTGTTTTAAGTGTTTTAAGTGTTTTAAGTGTTTTAAGTGTTTTAAGTGTCTTAAGTGTTTTATGTGTTTTAAGTGTTTTAAGTGTTTTAAGTGTTTTAAGTGTTCTAAATGTTTTAAGTGTTTTGAGTGTTTTAAGTTTTTTAAGTGTTTTTTTAGTGTCTTTAAATGTTTTTTAAGTGTTTTTTGTGTTTTTAAGTGTTTTTTAAGTGTTTTTAAGTGTTTTTAAAGGGTATTTTAAGTGTGTTTTTTAAGTGTGTTTTTTAAGTGTGTTTTTTAAGTGTGTGTTTTAAAGTGTGTTTTTTAAGTGTGTTTTTAAGTGTGTTTTTTAAGTGTGTTTTTAAGTGTGTTTTTGAAGTGTGTTTTAAGTGTGTTTTTAAGTGTGTTTTTAAGTGTGTTTTTTAAGTGTGTTTCCAAGGGTTATTTTAAGTGTGTTTTTAAGCGTGTTTTTAAGTGTGTTTTTTAAGTGTTTTTAAGTGTGTTTTTAAGTGTGTTTTTTAAGTGTGTTTTTAAGTGTGTTTTAAGTGTGTTTTTTAAGTGTGTTTTTTAAGTGTGTTTTTTAAGTGTGTTTTTAAGGGTTATTTTAAGTGTGTTTTTTAAGCGTGTTTTTAAGTGTGTTTTTTAAGTGTGTTTTAAGTGTGTTTTTTAAGTGTGTTTTTTAAGTGTGTTTTTAAGGGTTATTTTAAGTGTGTTTTTAAGCGTGTTTTTAAGTGTGTTTTTAAGTGTGTTTTTAAGTGTGTTTTTAAGGGTGTTTTTTAAGTGTGTTTTAAGGGTTTTTTAAGTGTGTTTTTAAGGGTTATTTTAAGTGTGTTTTAAGTGTGTTTTTAAGTGTGTTTTTAAGTGTGTTTTTTATGTGTGTTTTAAGTGTTTTTTTAAGTGTGTTTTTAAGTGTGCTTTTTAGGTGTTTTAAGTGTGTTTTAAGTGTTTTTAAGTGTTTTAAGTGTTTTAAGTGTTTTAAGTGTTTTAAGTGTTTTAAGTGTTTTAAGTGTTCTAAGTGTTTTAAGTGTTTTGAGTGTTTTAAGTTTTTTAAGTGTTTTTTAGTGTCTTTAAATGTTTTTTAAGTGTTTTTTTTTGTGTTTTTAAGTGTTTTTTATGTGTTTTTAAATGTTTTTTGAAGGGTATTTTAAGTGTGTTTTTTAAGTGTGTTTTTTAAGTGTGTTTTTTAAGTGTGTGTTTTAAAGTGTGTTTTTTAAGTGTGTTTTTAAGTGTGTTTTTTAAGTGTGTTTTTAAGTGTGTTTTTAAGTGTGTTTTTGAAGTGTGTTTTAAGTGTGTTTTTTAAGTGTGTTTTTAAGTGTGTTTTTTAAGTGTGTTTCTAAGGGTTATTTTAAGTGTGTTTTTAAGCGTGTTTTAAGTGTGTTTTTTAAGTGTTTTTAAGTGTGTTTTTAAGTGTGTTTTTTAAGTGTGTTTTTTAAGTGTGTTTTAAGTGTGTTTTTTAAGTGTGTTTTTTAAGTGTGTTTTTTAAGTGTGTTTTTTGAGTGTGTTTTTAAGGGTTATTTTAAGTGTGTTTTTTAAGTGTGTTTTTAAGTGTGTTTTTTAAGTGTGTTTTAAGTGTGTTTTTTAAGTGTTTTTTAAGTGTGTTTTTTAAGTGTTAAGGGTTATTTTAAGTGTGTTTTTTAAGCGTGTTTTAAGTGTGTTTTTTAAGTGTGTTTTTAAGTGTGTTTTTAAGTGTGTTTTTTAGGTGTGTTTTAAGGTTTTTTTAAGTGTGTTTTAAGGGTTATTTTAAGTGTGTTTTTAAGTGTGTTTTTAAGTGTGTTTTTAAGTGTGTTTTTAAGTGTGTTTTAAGTGTTTTTTTAAGTGTGTTTTTAAGTGTGCTTTTTAGGTGTTTTTAAGTGTGTTTTAAGTGTTTTTAAGTGTTTTAAGTGTTTTAAGTGTTTTAAGTGTTTTAAGTGTTTTAAGTGTTTTAAGTGTCTTAAGTGTTTTATGTGTTTTAAGTGTTTAAGTGTTTTAAGTGTTTTAAGTGTTCTAAGTGTTTTAAGTGTTTTGAGTGTTTTAAGTGTTTTAAGTGTTTTAAGTGTTTTAAGTGTGTTTTTAGGTGTGTTTTTAAATGTGTTTTTAAGTGTGTTTTTTAAGTGTTTTTTAGGTGTGTTTTCAAGTGATTTTTAAGTGTATTTAGGTGTTTTTAAAGTGTTTTTTAAATGTTTTAAGTGTTTTTAAGTGTTTTTAAGTGTTTTTTTAAGTGTTTTAAGTGTTTAAGTGTTTTTAAGTGTATTAAGTGTTTTTAAGTTTTTTTAAGTGTGTTTTTTAAGTGTGTGTTTTAAAGTGTGTTTTTTAAGTGTGTTTTTAGGTGTGTTTTTTAAGTGTGTTTTAAGTGTGTTTTTTAAGTGCGTTTTTAAGTGCGTTTTCTAAGTGTTTTTTAAGTCTTTTTTAAGTGTTTTTTAAGTGTGTTTTTTAAGTGCGTTTTTTAAGTGCGTTTTTTATGTGCGTTTTTAAGTGTGTTTTAAGTGTGTTTTTAAGTGTGTTTTTAAGTTGTGTTTTAAGTGTTTTTAAGTGTTTTTTTAAGTGTGCTTTTTAGGTTTTTTTTAAGTGTGTTTTAAATGTTTTTTAAGTGTTTTAAGTGTTTTAAGTGTTTTAAGTGTTTTAAGTGTTTTAAGTGTTTTACGTGTTTTCAGTGTTTTAAGTGTTTTAAGTGTTTTAAGTGTTTTAAGTGTTTTAAGTGTTTTAAGTGTTTTGAGTGTTTTAAGTGTTTTAAGTGTTTTAAGTGTGTTTTTTAGGTGTGTTTTTAAATGTGTTTTTAAGTGTGTTTTTTAAGTGTTTTTTAGGTGTGTTTTTAAGTGTTTTTTTTAAGTGTATTTAAGTGTTTTTAAAGTGTTTTTTAAATGTTTTTAAGTGTTTTTAAGTGTTTTTTAAGTGTTTTAAGTGTTTTAAGTGTTTTTAAGTGTTTTAAGTGTTTTTATGTTTTTTTAAGTGTTTTTTAAGTGTGTTTTTTAAGTGTGTGTTTTAAAGTGTGTTTTAAGAGTGTTTTAGGTGTGTTTTTAAGTGTGTTTTTAAGTGTGTTTTTAAGTGCGTTTTTAAGTGCGTTTTCTAAGTGTTTTTAAGTCTTTTTTAAGTGCTTTTTTAAGTGTTTTTTAAGTGTTTCTTAAGTGTTTTTAAGTGTTTTTAGGTGTTTTTAAGTGTGTTTTAAGTGTGTTTCAAGTGTTTTTTAAGTGTTTTTTAAGTGTTTTTAAGTGTTTTTAAAGTGTTCTCAGTGTTTTTTTAAGTGTTTTTAGGTGTTTTTAAGTGTTTTTTAAGTGTGTCTTAAGTGTGTCTTAAGTGCGTCTTTAAGTGTGTCTTAAGTGTGTCTTAAGTGTGTCTTAAGTGTGTCTTAAGTGTGTCTTAAGTG